>CM060925.1:292434915-293733415 GCA_030737875.1 Allium sativum
CTAAAATAGTAATAAAAATTAAAAAGGTTCAATAAACGTGAAAAAGTCTAAAATAATTATATATATAAACCCTAAGGTTCTGGTATATGGATTGCCAACTTACATGCACTCCTATCAACTTTCAGCTCTTCAGATAAACTCCAGTTACTTAAATCTCTCTATATTATCTCCTCCTATGTCATTTTAGGTCGACCTCTACCTCTACCTAAATTGACATGGGAGGAGATAATAAAGAGAGATTTAAGTAATTGGAGTTTATCTGAAGAGCTGGTAGTTGATAGGAGTGCATGGAAATTGGCAATCCATGTACCAGAACCTTAGAGTTTTTATTTTATTTATATATATAATTATTTTAGACTTTATTTTTCGTTTATTGAACCTTTTTACTTTTTATTACTAATTTAGATTTTATTTCACTTTTATTGAAACTTTTTACTTATTATTATTATTTAAAAAAAAGATAAGTTTGAATTTTGAATTAAAGGTAGAAGGAGATGATAGGAATAGGTGCATAAATACGGAATCAAGGGACATGATAGGAATAGGTGCATAAATACGGAATCAAGGGACATGATAGGAATAGGTATATAGATAACTTATGCTAACGCAGTGCATTCTAGTACTTCCATATTTAAAGTCTGTTGACTTCAGCGCTTATTCTAGTATTTCCAGATTTTCACCTACCATTCGAACTTCATAATGATGCTTCAAAGGTTGGAATTGGAGGAGTGTTGAGTCAGAATGGGTGACTTATTGCCTATTTTAGTGAAATATTGTCAGGGGCCAAGATAAGATACAATACTTATGATATTGAATTTTATGCTGTGGTACAAGCTGTCAAGCATTGGAGACATTGTATTTTCCATAAAGAATTCGTTTTGTACATGAATCATGAAGCATTGAAACATCTCCAAGGTCAAGCCAAAGTAGCAGCCAGACATGCGTCATGGATTGCTTATCTGCAACAGTTCACATTTGTGGTGAAGCACAAATCAGGAGTTGCGAATAAAGTAGCTGATGCGTTAAATCGAAAGAATAATCTTTTAACCACAATGAGAGTTGAAGTGTTAGGGTTTGACTCGCTTTCAAAATGGTTGGCCACAGATCCTTATTTTTCGAAGATTCTGGAAAAGGTGAAAAGGGGTGAAATGATAGATTTTTCAGTAATAAATGGTTTTCTCTTCAAAGGAAATCAATTATGCATTCCAGATTGTAGTCTTCGATTGAAGATAATCTAAGAGCTACACAATGAAGGACATGTTGGCAGAGACCGTACGCTACAGCTGATTTTGGATTCTTATTATTGGCCATCAATGCAGAAATAGGTTGAAAAGTTCGTACAGAGATGTCATATTTGTCAAAAGTCTATGGGAACCACAACTAATGATGGATTGTACATGCCATTGCCAGTTCCTTCTCAACCTTGGTTCGATCTGAGCATGGATTTTGTATTGGGTTTTCCAAGAACACAAAGGGGCAACACTCCATTTATGTGGTCATTGATCGATTTTCCAAGATGGTTCATTTCATTTCTTACAAGAAAATAGCAGTTGCAGTGAACATAGCTCAGTTATTTTTCCGAGAGATACATCGTCTTCATGGATTACTAGATTCAATTGTTTCAGATTGTGACACTTGGTTTTTGAGTCATTTCTGGCTAAGCTTATGGAAAATGATTGGGATAGAATTGAAGTTTAGTAGCGTCTATCATCCGAAAACTGATAGGAAGACTGAAGTAGTGTACAGACCCTTAGGAAATTTGTTAAAAAGTCTTGTTAATGACAACTTGAAAAGTTGGGATTCTAAATTATGCTAGGTTGAATTCGCGCATAATCATGCTGTCAATCATAGCACTAAATTTAGTCCTTTCAAAATTGTGTACCCAGTGGGACCTAAAAGGCACTTGGATCTAACTCCATTACCACGACATGGTGGAATGCAAGAAAAAACCATTGACCTTGTCTCAAAATTACAAGAGCTCCATTGCTTGGTACAGAAACAGTTGGTTGAAACAAGTCACAAGTACAAGAAAGCTGCCGATTCGAGGCGTCGATGTGTTGAGTTTCAAAAGAGTGACTTCGTATGGGCAGTATTAACGAAAGACCGATTTCCTGCTGGTACATACAACAAGTTGGCTTCAAGAAAAATCGTACCTTTAGAAATTGCTGAAAAGATCAATCCAAATGCTTACCGATTGAGATTACCAATCCATATTCATACTGCCGATGTTTTCAATGTTAAGCATTTGATGCCATACTATGAAGGAAAATTGATCAAAGAGACTATTACCAATTCGAGGGTGAATTTTTTTCAAACTTGGGGAGGATGATGTAGCACAGGCTACCGTGCTTTCGGCCTCAAATTATCTGCGATGTCGTTATTGAAATCATTGGCTCTTTTTATCTCAACATTTAGGCTAATTTCCTGTTATCGCTTTTGGCTATCGCAAGCGTTGTTATCAGTGTTGAATAAACAGACTCTCGGTTCTCGGCATCAATCAAGCTTCTATGTTGTTTCCTATTTGGTTCTGCGGTTCTGCTATCATTTCTGTTATCGGCTGCTTAATAAAGTTCTTTCGGTTTCAAGCTAAGCTTTCGGAATATGCTTCTTTCTGCTTTCAATACCGGCTCAAGCAAAGTGGATCCAGGATAACTCTTTAATTAGTGTCGGTGTCATTTCTTTTATTAATGTGCATTGTTATTGTTTACTTTCGGTATCGAACTCGTGTGTATTCAGTTTCGGTATCGTAATAAGTGTCGTAGCGTCGGTGTCGCCTCTGTGTCTGAAGCCAATGAATAGGCGGGTTAAGTACTTGTAAAAAAAAGTTGATTTTGAAATTGAAATATTGGTGTCTGGCATTACTGGGAGTTTTGTTTCTCCATCCCCACTTACGGTATCCATTTGTTGATCAATGACTTAGAAGATCATCTTTCCAACATCAGCGGATCAACAAAGAGTTGGTGATCACGATTCCGGCATCCTTGGATCAATGGAATTTGTGTTTATGTTCATCTCGTTTCCATTGAGCTCTGCATAACTGAGTACCTTTTCGGCATCAATCTCGATCAACGGAATTGGGAATTATCGTTTTATTGTGATTGTTTGTATCAATTTCATCAGGAACCGAGATTTGTTGTAAATTCAACTGAGTTCGAATATCAATTCGAAAGTTTAAAGACATCCGCTACGTCATAAACTCTCCGCGACCTCCATGAAATCATGGCCATCACCTAGAGCATCATCATTACAAACACCCGTCGTAAGGTCTACTAGCTCACGGAAAAAATGTGCAACCGCGAACACACTGTCACTTCCATCCACGACGAGATGGTCCATAACACCTATGACATCATCTGGATCTGAGGTAATCAGATGTTGTCAGTAACTGATGGTTATCTACGGTGAGGCAATCAGAGGCAAATGAAAGTTAATCTGAGGTAGTTTAAGGCAAAAGAGATGGATTTGAGGTGGGCATGAGAGAGAAGGGGTTTTATTTTGGCGATTTTTTGTCGATGCTTTCTTTCGGAGCGGATGCAATCTGAAGCAAGCAAAAGCAAAGGGTTTTAAATTATTTCTAAACGTTATAAATAAAAAAACCAAATTGAATTATTTGATATATAATAAAAATAAAATTAGTAAAAATATTTTTTTAGCATATGTTCCTTGAGCTTTTGAGCATAATTGATCATTCAACTATTTATTGAAAACCACTCAGTTGGTTTCAAATCGAAAACATAAAAGTGTGACGTGCTATTTATGAATGAAGTGATGTTTAAATTATATGTCCAGTATATCATGGGTCGAATTTTGAAATAATAAACATATTTTGTATGTAATTACTTTAAATATTATTTAGTTGGGAAAAAGAAACAGTAATATTCCAATGAAATTATATAAGACAAAAAAAATTACTAAAAAAATTAAGTACTAACCAATTAAATAAATTGTTAAATAGCTAGTACAAAATAAAAATAATGTTTATTATTTATCAAACCACACTTTATAAATGGGAAAATGAGTACTATTTTCTAGCATTTAAGTTTTTGAGAGATAGTTACTAAATCAAAACAAAATATGTACTTAAATAAAAAATTCACGAGATAAAAGAAATGGGTAATAATATATAATTTATCATTGTGTTATGTATGAGTATTCTATAGACATAGGAAATGCACAGAGAACTCATACCTTAAGCTTATGTCGTAGAAAAATTTCTACGCCTTTCATATGCCAATCTGGTTTTGTAGAAATTTACAAAGGCTTGGAAATGTCGTACGAGATTTCTATGTCTTTATATGCCATAAATTCTTGTGTAGAAAGTTTTCTACGTATTTTCTACACCACGATTATTTTTCTACATATTGAAATAGCATAGGAAAGATATAGGTAAATTGTTTTGTCTTTCCTATGCCTTTGTCTATTTCTACCATTTTCCTACTTTATTCCTACGCCCTGTCTTCTGACATAGGAAAGACGTAGGAAATTTCAGATAGAAAATTGAAGTGTTTTCTTGTAGTGTATTCAATTGTTGTCATTTTATTTTTAATTACATTTTCTTCATTTTGTCCAGTTCTTCTAATTTGTCTACGCTTACCGTTTTTACTTTTACCATCATTTCTTTATTTTGTTATCCTTTTTAACTTATTTTTTTCTTGCTATTCCATTAAGGAACCTACCGAGTTTTAATAATCTTGAGTTTGATTTTATCCTTAATTGCAACAAAGCCTATTTTTATACTTGATCAAAAAAAAAAGAATTTTTGCGTGATGTTTGCAATTATAACGAGTTCTCTTTTCTATTTGTTGAAATAGACAATACAAAATAGCATGATACTTTTCCAATATGTAAATATCATGATACTTTTCCTTCCTTGCAAACTTGACAGAAGATCTTCAGCCGCTGTTTTTCTTGGTAAGGATGCGGTTTACATGTTCATATGAAACTACTCGAGGTGCACTCTGTTTTAATAAGGAAATCGGTTCGGGTACAAATATGGTTCTGGAATCTGATACAGATATGGGTTGGACTAGGCAGGATTTGTTTTCTCTACCAGCTTAGGATGCGTTGTTTTCCATGATGTTTTGTCAATCATGATAAGCACCATATTTACATGCATGATGTTTCTTAAACGACGTTCGTTTCATATGATTTTTTGTACCAAGCTTCTGCCTTCTATACACAGATCCTGAAAAAGGCACGAAGGAAATGAAAAAGAAATGAACCTGAATTTCTGCAATTTAGGCAGCATTAAGTAAAAATTGTGAATATGTAGATTACAAAAGGATGTGAAATTATATTTCTACCTTACCCAGAATCAAAGCAGATTCATGAACTTAATTTCCAAACATTGCTAGAGATTTCAGAAATATCATCATCAATTCTTGAATTATACGCTAAAATACACGTTCGTTTTCTTGTGTAGCATGCAATATCTTTTCCCCGATGTGTCTACCGAACCAACGTTTGGAAAGATATCGCTAACATCCATGGAATATTCTATAATGAAGAATTTTCATGTTTTGCATGCAGTTGTACATTAAAACAGGTAGTGACTTACCTATGCCCAGTCATCCTACTATTAACCTCCATCACCAACTATGCCAGCCAGCCAAACAATAATGCAACTCAACCAGAGAAGCCTAGCTTCCTATTCCATTTAAAATCATACATATGCCTTCTTTCAAATGCAAGTTGTATGTAAATATGGACAAAGCACCCGTAGTCTAAAACCAATAAGCACTAAACTATGCTAACAGGCTAAGCCAGGTGAGAACAATATTAACAATATTATAAGTCATATGTTTATGGGTAGTGTTTAACTACCTTTAACATGGCAGTAAAAACCAATGGCCAGATAGGGATCTATTTAGTTAAGAGACATGTCTCGGACAACACTAATAAAGAGGTTAGAAAAGTTAGGAAAATAGACAGAATAACGAAAACATCAAAATAACTATTTGTTCAATGGAATTTGATGATATCTGCAGTGAAATAAAGAAGTATCAGACAATAAATACTAATTTTTTATCTTAGATACCATCATTATTTATGTTTATGTATGCAGTATCTAAGCTGAAGACTAGGGTCAACTATCCAAAATTTGGTAAAATTCCAGCTTAACTATTTTAAAGTAGTCTCAGATTCTCACACCAAACCAAACTTGCATTATTCATTGATCATTAACATAAGGATTTATCTTTGCTTATTATATAGGAAAATAATGAAATAGCAAAACCAATGGCTTAGAATGTATGAAATAGCAACTGTCCACGCTTTCCTCTCAAATACTCTAACCAATTGTCAATATAATGAGAAGGTAGGCTGAAGAACAGGGTAAAGAAAGGAAGAAGAAGTTAAGGGAAAGAGAAATGCAATTAGCAATAACTTCTATATATTTCTTCACTAAATTCATTACATACTTATAGCAAATATGAGAGAATCTTTCATGCCTACGTGGCCTAGTACTACCTATTTTGTTGCAAAAAATTGCAATACCCTGGAAGCAAAATAACCGAAAATAGAAAATAACAAAAAAAAAATAGCAGCTTTTTCCAGCAATTCACGTTACTACATGCCATATGCACAGTTTAGGAATCTTCTAGTGGTTGTATACTTCTTCTGGGCCTTGCGTTACTGGTGGTATCATGCACAAGTGATGGGTGTGGTTATCGTATGCGTATCATCACTTACTCCTTCAAAATCGACCTTGTCCTCAAGGTCGCATGGTTTGAAGTTTGGTGGCAGTGGTTGTGATTGAGTAATGTTCGGGTTAGGACATAGTTTCAGCAATGAAATGTGAAAAACAGGGTGAATTCAGAAGTCTTATGGAAGGAGGATTATATAAGCCACTTGCCTGATTTTTTTCTAAAATTGATAGGGACCGAAATACCTTTTGGACAATTTGTTGTGGTTTTGTCTTACTGATGTTTGTCTATATGGTTGCAGTTTCACGAACACCCATGATCCAATGTCTAAATGCTTGTCTGTTCATTTCTAATCGGCGTGATTTTTCATCCTGGTTTGTTTTTTGTGCAGGTTTGTCCTAATGAGGTCCAATAGCTTATCTCGTGATGCAGCCCAAGTAGATAACTCTGGTGACCGGGAAGAAGTTGTATTGTAATTGGAAATTGTTGGCGGAGGTCGACTGTAGACTACTTGGAAGGGGGACATGTAACAACCCTTAATTTTAAAGAACAATATAATGATAAACTAAAGAATACTTAATTAAATATTGGGAATTTAGTAAAATGGGCTGCACCATTGCATTTGTCTCGGAATTCTGCTTAAGATAGACTCCGGGTTTGCTTAAAACGGACATTGTATGAAGAAGATATTAAGGTTTGAAGTTTATATACATATAAGCCATTTAAATATAAACAAAACAGATTCAAAATCAAACAGCGGGATTATGGGGAAATTGGCCCGTTAGGGGTCGACCCCGTTCCCTATGGGTGTCAACCCATGGGTCGACCCCTCCACAGGGGTGCTGGCCCCTATGTCGACTCAGGTCGACCTCAGTCAGATCCGAGCAGATCCATTTCTGTGCACTTGGACGCATTTCTAAACAAGATTAGTTGACCTTAGGCTATAAATAGGACCTCATTCTCATTGTTTTATTCACCAAAAACAATGGAGATAACGAGGTGCTTCCCCAACTCAGATAAAAACAACCTATTCTTTTGCAATAACAAGTCATACGGATTCAAGGATCTCTACTACGACATCAGCAATTACTTCTCTGTTCTTTAGATCAAGTCACAGTGAGTCTATGTTATTTTTAGATGTAAACATGTAGAAAGTAATGTAGGCATGTTCATAAGATGGATCTAAATCGATGCCTGTTAATAACTTGAATCATAACTAACCATATCTGTTATTACTTGTCAACCTAATCTGCTAATTAGTTCTCATATGCCTATTCCTGATATGCCTGTTCTGTTATCATGCCTAAGTTTGTAATCATATGTCCATTCTGCCATTAGGCCTATTTCTATCACCATATGCCTATTCAGTTAGTATGCCTATTTCTGACATATTATGCCTATTTTGTTATTATGCTTTTTCCTGTTCTCTTCTCTTCCTCCTTCCCTTTTTATTTTTATAGTCAGGCTACCTTCGAGCCTAGGCCTATCGCTGAAATATGCGAGCGCACGAAATTGGGAATGATGGGGAATGTTAATTTGGGGCATAACTTATATTAGAACATGATTGGGATTTTGGCATAATTTGTACCTTGATCTAAAACTTTAATTTAGGCATAACTTGCATTATGAATCAAACAAAGATTTGGGGCATAATCTTGGATAATCATGAAAATTGGATAATAATGAACATGCCTAGATTTACAGTAATTAGAAACTGTAACCGCACTAAGACACGAGGTTAGATTACACTTATGGTAAAAGCCTGCCCCGAACCACCCGACAAATCCAGCGTCCACATGTGATTAATCTAATGTGAATGGTCAAGTGCATAAATGTACACATAACGGTGCTAAGACACGAGGTCAAGTCCAACTTGTGGTAGAAGTCTGCCCGGAACCACCCGACATATCCAGCATCCATAAGTGGTAGGCTTAATGTGAGAGGTCTAGTCCATTAATAAGCCATAAATGGATAACTTGTTAACCTGTAATACTTAACCTGTTTAAATCTGTGGGGGGTTATATGAACCTGTTAAATTGATTAGGGGTTAAGTGAACCTGCTTGAATCAATGGGGGTTAAGTTAATCTTGTGGGGGCAGACTATATATATATATATATATATATATATATATATATATATATATATATATAAGGAGGGTTCCGCTACACCTCTTATATTGCACGTGAACTCTCTCCTTTAATCTCCACCACTTATTTCCCCACTCATTCTCTCTCTTTCCATTTCAATATTATTTCTTAGTGGGAAGAGAGAGAATGAGTGGGGAAATGAGTGGTGGAGGTTAAGGGGGAGAGTTGACGTGCAATATAAGAGGTGTAGCGAAACCCTCCTATATATATACACGCACATACACCCGACAAAATTTTACCTGTTTTACATGTGGGGGTTATGCAACCTTGTTAAACTATTAGGCATAACCTGTTAAAATCCTAGTAGTGGGGATGCAAGCCTAGGAGGAAAGCTTGTATCATCCGTTGTATGGGATCTTTTTCAGTCAATAATCCATATAGGTATCAAACGAGTACTCTGAACTAGGTCAGGGTCGGGGCACGCTTACTGGGCTGATTATAAGATGTAACTTGGGTAAGGGTGTTCACGGCGCATTCCATCGGAGTCATGTGTGTGCATGGGTCTGCTTGCTCGGGAAGATAAGACGCTGTGACATCTGTAGATATGGTTGTGCACATCCTGAAAATAACGACCACTTTAGGAAGTGATACATCCAATAGTGGGGACATCACAGGGTATCTATGGGATAGAGAGCCGATCGATTGGGGGTAGTAATTAGGGTATGTCTAGTCATTCTTATTGGGGTACTGTTATTCTTGTTGGGTGTAGCACCAGCCATTCCAATTGGGCTACCTGTTATTCTTGTTCGAGTAAAACCTATTATGTAACAACCCGCATTTTACATATTAGAAGATCGTAAAATATTTTTATTTTATTCCCTAAGGGTTGGATTATTCTCATCTTTTGATATGCTGCTTATGGGGATGTGAGACATGTCCATAATTTATATCGATTTGGTTTATGACCATTTTACCCCTGTCAGCCTTGTACAGGGAATAACTTTTGACTCAGGTCAAATCAAAGGGTGAGACATGCGCCATTGGAAAGGAAATGATGATTGCCTTTCCGTAGAGTGGTTACATTAAAGATTTGGCTCAATGGTTTGGGAGAAATCACTACTTTAAGGTTTTTCAACTGGCTGTCCAGATTTGGTGAGCCAAAGTGGGCTGAATTGGAATGGCCCATTAGTGGGCCGGTGAAACTATAAATAGGGGATGAGAGGTATGGGAAATAGTTTACTTCCCCATTCTCTCATTTGGTGGCCTATGTTCCTCCTTCCTCTAACACCTTTCCACCATTAAAATCAAAATTTAAGGTAGCAAATCGAAGATCTACACCATTGGAGGCTAGATCTACATCATTCGAAGTGGGAATTCATCGGATCAAGGGGTTTGGTTCGAATTGCTTGCTGTCCAGATTCATATTTCTATCATTTTAGCTTGTGTTGGAGAACCAGTGAGTGATTTACATCTCTCACATGGATTCAATGAAGTATATGAGTGTTTGATCATGTTTTCATCATATTCATGTGTTTTACCATAAATCTATACCATTATAAGTCCATTTTCATGTGAATCACATATGATCTGTTTTAGCAAGTTTAAATTGATAAATCCCATGCTATTCCATATGATTATGCAAGTTAGTTCTATAGTTTTGTTCATATTTACATTTATGGTGATTTAGGTGAATTTCACATAATTATTGACGAAATTGCCAAATTGGTGATGTTGTTGGTTTCATAACATACTTGTGGTTGTATTGAATGAATCAGATGAGTTGGTTTCGTCGATTGTATCGATTGGCGGAGTTTTGGCCGAAGTTGGAGTTGCATTGGAGTGGTGCATGTTTTGGGTCACACGTATGGGGTCGGTCGTGCATCATGGTGTGGTTTCTTGGGGAACAAGATAGGAAGAAGCGAGCAAGCCCAAGGTTGAAATGTGGGGTTCGGGTCGAGCGAACCTTGGTGAAAGAGGTAAGAATGAGCGAGCCTAGGTGGAAAAGAGTTCGGGCGAGCGAGCTTGGGTTAGTCTCATTTTTGAGTCAAGATCAAGGGTCAATCGCATAGATGTGACCGAGTCGTTCGGGCTAAGTAGAGAACTGGGTCGGTCGTTCACCAGAATGGTTCGTTTTGGTTATGGTGATAATGCCTGGACGGTCTAGTTGGGTCGAGCGGGTCAGGGTCGGTCGAGCGAGCCTACAGGTTGAATGATAGGGTCGATCGACCGAGCCTATAGGTTGACAGATGGTTAAGTCGGTCATGCTCCCAGGGGTCGGTCATGCTCCCAGGGGTCGATCGGTCGATGAAAATGAAGAGTTTGGCAGTGCTTCTAAAACACCGTGGTTGATGGCTTAAGTGTTGTGGCTGGTTTCCTTAGCTGATATGTGTGAATGCTATGGGTCGTATTGAACCTTATATCAATGTTATTTGGTTCGATGATGATGGTAGCTTCGACGAGAGTCCAGAGGAGGATGTTCAAAGTGTTTAATGAGTTCGTTGATCGGCGTAGAACAACGGATGAGGTGGCAACTCAAAGGTCGTGAGTTGGTAGATAATGGTTGCTTAAGAAGGTTGCTTGAGCTATAAAAAGTCATCGGGTTTGTTGACTAGAGATGAGGAGGTCGAGAGATTGTCATTGTCGTAAGTTCTAGCAGGCTCTAAGTAGGGGTACGATGGGGGCACCCAAAAGACCAGTTGTAGGTCGAGTACCTTGGGTATTGTTGAAAGGTCTAGTTGTCAAGGTTGGATATACATACGTATCGTTGAAAGGCGTATGGAGTTTATGCTAGAACTGAGGTTACAATTAGCCCTAGACATATGACAAGGTTGGCCGTCATACGATTAACGATGGTTTCGAAGCAGGATTGGCGGTGATAGCCAGAGTCAGTCATGGATGATTAGTTGTTCTGTTTGTTCCGTCTCATGAAGGTCGTCCATAGTCGTAGGAGATATTCCTTGAGTGCTTATCTGATACTGGTTTAGGCTTAAGGGATGTTAAATTCGATTAGGATGGTTTACGTGAGATATATATATATATATATATATATATATATATATAATCTGGATGTTATGAGTGCTTTTCCATGGTTGAATGGGTGTTCTAGTTTCCATGAATAAATGGTTGAATTGTTTATCGTAAAGGCTATTGCTGTCCGATGTGGAGAAGATAGGGTTGAGTTCTTCTCTGGTGTTGTGGGTAGATTAGTATGTTTATCTATCCATCCTCACATACTTTATTGTTGAAGTATGTTAGCTATTTTATTGCTCACTAAGACTGTTGTCTGACTCAAGGTTTTATGTTTCATCTTATTACCTTGGGTCGTTCATCTGGTTGTGGATGGACATACTAAGTAACAGTGACAAGTGATTAGTGAGGACGATGATGTTGTGCAAAGGCGAGCAGGAGGCTGGTGTATTGCTTATTACTATCTAGTATTTCTATTTCCGTTGTTTGAGTTGCTCTGTGAGTGTTGTAGTGAGGCCTTATGTACATACTTGATATTTCCTATGATGTTGGGATAATCAATCAGCATGTTGTGAAAATTTGAAAAGTTTGCTATATGATGCTTCACAACTATTACCTGTTGTATATGTTCTATTATATTTTATCCCTGCACTGTGAGTTCTACGATAGGTTCCGATGTTGTTTACCTACTTCGATGATCGTCCATAGCTGTCCGGCACACCTTTCAATGCATTATTCCTCTTGTTAAGTGCAGGGGTTATGGGCGGTCGTCACATTTGGTATCAGAGCTCTAGTTAACGATTTTAGCCAAAGTTCGAAAACGTAATTAAGTATGAAAGACGTATTTGTAGATTTCAGCTGGATGCTTACTATATATATATATATATATTAGCATATATAGTAGTAGCGGTTGTATTCCTTTAGCAATATTTCTTGGAAATGGCTAATTATTCTAAATTGCAGATTTAGAATGAGTAGACGACCATTAAGACACGCTGCTAGGGGAGTTAATACTGGAGGGAGAAATGGCGGTGAACCAGACTACCCTACCATGTTTGAAGCCATGATGGAGGTATTCATGCGAAGGGTCCCCGCTCCAGTGGCAGCTACGATAGGCATAAGAGTTCAGTTGCCTAGGCTTGTGGATTTTGCGAAGCTATGCAAATATTATACATCTCTAGGAGGGAAACCATTCAAAGGAACTAAGCCAGCTGAAGCAATTCAGAGGTGGATGGTTTTTTGTGTTCGTGTCTTTGGAGATTTGAATTTGTATGGTGGAACCAAGAGAAAGCTTGCATCAAGGCAACTACAAGGCAGGGCCATGGAATGGTGGAATTCAGTCACACTTAAGACTCCAGAGGAAGAAATTTCATGGGAGCAATTCCAGGCTAAGTTTGAAGCAAAGTTTATCTCCACTGCTCAGAAGTCAGCTTTGTTCAAGAAGTTCGCGGAGCTGAAACAGAATGGTCGTTCTGTGCTTGATTATGTTTCTAATTTCGAGGCCTTGTCTAAATACACTCGTTCATACATTGATACACCTTGTCAGACGAACGAGAAGTTTGTTACGGGTCTGGATACCTATATTGGAAGCCCGTTGGTGGATCATCTTGACGATTTATTCGAGAAGATTGTGGAAAAATCTATTCGCCATGAGAGCTTGTTTCCTAAGGAAGCAAATGTTGTTGCTGCAACCAAAGAGGTTCAGAAACCACAGCAGGGTGGTAATAATAAAAAGAGGAAGCAATAACAAAAGAAGGGAAAAGATGGCCAAAAGATGCCTAAGAGTGAGGTGCATTTCTTTAATTGCCAGTAGAAAGGCCATTTTGCTAATGAGTGCAAGGTTCCTAAAGCTGAGAAGAAGTGCTTCAAGTGTGGGAAGCCTGGGTATGAGAAGAAAGACGGTCTAGAATCAGCTAAGGGCAAGCAGGTTGTGAAGGCATATGCTTTGTAAGCCGTGCCAACTTCTTCGAGAGCTCCTACTATAGAGGAGAAGGGAAAGGGTGTAGTCGTGTAAATTACTTTTTCTGTCTGAGTTGTTTCAGTTCGTGTGTTGTTCGATACTAGAGCATCACATTCATTCATTTGCAATGAGCTTTTGTGCTGCTTGGGTTTGGAACCCGAGATTTGTGATAGACCATTGATCGTGATTAATCTAGTTGAGGGTTTGTCCAGTTTGTGCATGTTGTGTCATGGTCTAGCGTTGTCGAGTCATGGTTGCTCTTTTGTGTGTGAATGCTTTGTGTTGAACTTCGCTGGGTTTGGGATCATCTTGGGCGTGGATTGGCTCAAGAGGTATGCGACAAGGGTGAATGCAAGAAGCTAGAGGTGAGAGTCGGGGATGTGGAAGGGAGAAAGGAGTTGATTAGATGTAAGCGCGAAGAGGGTGTCTTCGTGAGCTATCTATATTCTCTTAGGATTCCACAGGAAGACTTGTCATCTGTGCTGATCGCTAATGAGTATGTCTTTGACGAGGTCAAAGGGTTGCCTCCACATCGTGAGATCGAGTTTAGGGTCGATCTGGTCGAGGGTGATAGACCAATCGTTATGCCACTTGGGCGGATGACGCCTAAGGAACAGCGAGAGTTGGAGGCAAGTTCGTGACCTTTTAGGGAAGAGATTCATTCGGAGAAGTGTATCCGAATGGGGTGCACCGGTCGTGTTTGCAACCAAGGCAGATGGCTCGTTAAGATCGTGTGTGGACTATCGTAAACTGAACAAGGTGACTAAAAAGAATAAGTATCTGTTGCCAAGGATTGATGACTTGTTCGATCAGCTTCACGAGGCCAAAGTAATTTCTCAGATGGATTTGGAAACGGGATTTCACCAGTTGAGGGTGGCAAAGGATAATGTGCCAAAGATTGCTTTTAGGACACCATCCGGTTTCTTCGAATGGTTGGTGATGCCATTTGGGTTGACTAACGCACCAGCGTATTTAATGGATCTTATGAATAGGGTTTTCAGGGATTAGTTGAACTAGTTATTTCTTGTGTTCATGGATGATGTAACACCCCACACCCGCTAAGTTCACTCACTAAGGGAATGCCTTAACTTTGGTGGAGTATTTTAAGTGAATATAGAACATAAAAATTACAACAAGACAAATATAAATAATACTTGAAGTCTAAAACATCATTTCATTGCAGCAGAAGATAAACATGTTTAGTTACAACACCATAAAAGAGTCAAGTACTAAATATCCATCCTGATAAAAATATAAGTACATAATCCCACTACATAACTAATAGCCATAATATAAAAGATAAGCTGGGTTTTACATCACGGTCCAAGCTCCAAGAGATAGATAAAGAAATCTGATCAAAGCCCACTAGTGCTAGGCCCAACCTGAGGACCTGAGGGGAAAAAATATATAAAAACAACGGGGTCAGACATAAGTCTGAGTGAGCCCTATAACTTTAACAACACAATCATTAAAGTAATTAGGGTATGATATAAACTTGGTACGGGATGACTGGGGATAAATGACTACACTAAGTAGCCAACTAGACATAGGATGAACTAAGATAACGATAAAGACGCATCTACCCACCCAAGGGTAATTACTAACTGCACCACACCGGTCATTCTTACTTAAAGGTTGATCCCACCCAAGGACTTAGAAAATTTACCCAGTAGTTTCGTGTACCCCTAGCTGACTACATAGGTGCCGTCTGCCCCTATCTCCACTAGGTGTACCCACTACTCCCCAAGCGATCGGCTCCCTACCGTAGATACCCGTGCTGGCCCCACAGTGGGGTGTATCACTCCCCAAAGTGGCAACCCGATACAACAAATGGTGCACGGCTTATATCTACACGATGCAACGTCTTACCTACCAGCCCGGGTCCACACACGCATATGAAACCCGTTGGACCTGCGTTGCCACCGCTAACCCGTTTTGGCCTCTTATAGTCAAGCCCAGTATGTGTGTCCCGTCCTCGACATGGGTCGAGCCCAAATAAGATACATATGGGTTACTGGTTGAAATGGGCCCCCACAAGCTACCACCTAAGCTTGTCACTTTATCTAGTATATCCCACTTAACCCTTTAATCATGTTTAATTACATGTTTCCACTTGGTTAAGTATTCTAATCGTATTTTCTATTGCCACCCAAGGCAACCCACTAGATTTCCACATGCCACCCAAGGGACTTACATGCCACCCAAGGCACTTACATGCCACCCAAGGCACCCACTTAACCCCTCATGCCCCACTACATGCTTATCTGGTTAAGTGTTTCTTAGTTGATTAAGAACGTAACCGTTGTAAAGACCTCTCACATTAGACTATCTTTTATGGCAGCTGGATTTGCCGGTTGGGTCCGGGCAGCCTTACGCCATAACCGAGTCTAACCTCGTGTCTTTACACTTGTCACGTATATAGTTTGTGCCTAAGACCTCTCACATTGGGCCAATCATTTGTAGTCGCTGGATTTGCCGGTCGGTTCTGGGCAGTCTTATGCTAAAAAAGGGTCCAACCACGTGTCTTAGTCAATTAATTACACCTTATTAATCACCCCCCATAATTTGTATTAATTATCCCTAATTAATTAAAAATTTAACGATGTACATAATTGACTCAATTATGTCCACCCACTTTATGGTATGCATAATCATACCAACTTCACACCATTTCATTAACATGTATATTAACCCCATCGTTCCCCACGTAATTCGCTAACATGACATAAAAGGGAAGATTCATCACAAATACAATGGGTCCAACTTGCATAACATTAGCATCAACATGGGTTTTAAAGGTGTCAACATGCATATAGCATCAAACCCAACTAGCATAAATAATCAACCCAAACTTGCATGAATCACATATGTCATAAAGAGATTAACTTGCATAAGTTACTTATGTCATACAAAGGGGTAAACTTGCATATGTATGTATGACATACAAAGGGGTTAACTTGCATATGTATTCATATCATCCAAAGGTGTAAACTTGCACATGTTACTTGCATATAATCAAACACCAAACTTGCATAACATGTCATGTATGAACTTGCATATAATCAAACACCAAACTTGCATAACATATCATATATGAACTTGCATATAATCATACACCAAACTTGCATAATCATGGTGTCATAATGGATCAATGTTTATCATAGCAATTTGCATAACTAGCATCATGAACACATAGCCTAACACTTGCATAACTTGCATAACATCATAATCATATATCATATAACTTGCATAACTTGCATAACATCATGAACATGTAGCATATGACTTGCATAACTTGCATAACATCATGAACATGTAGCATATGACTTGCATAACTTGCATAACTTGCATAACATCATGAACATGTAGCATATGACTTGCATAACTTGCATAACATCATGATCACATAGTATATGGCTTGCATAACTTGCATAACATCATGAACACATAGCATATAACTTGCATAACTTGCATAACACATAGCATATAACTTGCATAACTTGCATAACATCATTAACACATAGCATATGATAACATAACTTGCATTGATCCACATTCATAGCCATAACCTCATTATATCCTATCATAATCATTTCAACAATTGGTCATTAAGGCTATAGAAACTCACAAATTGTTGATTAGCACTCCTATGAAGAAGATTAAGTTGCTAGAGTTGATTTGAGAGGCTATCTTCTTCTACAATTTGATGGAGGCTCCTTCAAGTTGCATTTTGACGGCATAACGACATTGTATCTATTTTTAGTATGAATTAGGGTAGTCTTAGGGTGTATTTATAGATTAGTTAGGTGTTTTAGGCCATCAGATTAACCTTAAATCAAATTAGAGCCGTCAGATTTCGTCACTAGCCACCAGCACAGCCCAAAAGCCAAGATGGTGCACCCAGGTCACACAGACCGACAGGGGGGGGGTCGACCCCTGTGTCGACCCCTGGGTCGACCCATGGGTCAACCCCTAGGGAGGGGGTCGACACCCATGTCGACCCTAGGGTCGACTCCCTCAGCCTGGCGGGAATTTTCCCGCCTCTTCTGAAATGTGAATCTGAATCTTTTTAATTTGTTTTAAAATTTCCGAAAACTTCTTCGGGCCTTAACTGGGTCATACGGACTCCGATTTTCGAAAACTCGGACTCTATTTCGCGTATTTTTCCGAGACGAACGCAATGGCATAGCCCGTTTCCCCTGATTCAGATTTTAAAATTTAATTCTTTCCTGTTTTATATTATAGCAAGTTATTCAACATACGGGGTGTTACATTCTCCCTTACTTAAAGGATTTCGTCCCCGAAATCTCTAAGTCAAGAAGAACGTATCCTACCATCCAAACAACCATCTACTCAACCATCAAACACTGACATCCATTGTCCTTAAAGTTTCTAATGCTGTATGAACATATGCAAAAAGTGTGTGTATATGTTCCCTGTCTAATGCAAAATCAGGCGGTCTACTGGTTCAGTTGACCTCCTTAATGCAAACCATGATATTGCCATGCATCCAATATGTATGCGAAAGAACCCTATCGACACATACTATCTCTACATGTGTGCACAATCATTCACCAAAATGCATCATCCATATGATAACACAACCATGATACATCCATTAATATAGCTACCTACACACAGTTATATGCAATATGCAATATGAAGTGATTGAGCCGATCTAGTGCCTAAAGTGTGTGTATATGCATCCACGAGCAACCACTAGCAAACACTTGCATCCACACGCATCCATCAATCATAACATTTCTCAAACACATGTTTCAACCATAGGTTTACCCTATCTAAAGGTCCAAGGTACTAATGAGAGGACATACTAAAGATAAGATAAGTACTAGACAAACGATAAAGGAGAAGTTAAAAGACATACCCTCAAAAAGGAATGGGTACAGTGAATGCATCTTCGCTTCTGTCTCCCAAGATGCATTGCTTTCATCCTCTCCCCATTGCACTTTGACTAGTCGAACCTCTCTGTTTCTTAACTTCCTAATCTCTGACCCAAGGATGCGGGTAGGAGCTCGTCGAATAGTCGCATCACGCTCTACTTCCACTTCTCTAAGCAAACTCGGCTCTACTACCTCTGCGGTCTCATGTAGGCACTTCCTCAAATGTGACACATGGAATACGTCATGTACCCCACTAAGTCTCTCGGGTAAATCCACTCTATATGCCATCCGTCCAATCCTTTCCTTAATAGGAAACGGTCCTACAAATTTTGGAGCTAACTTCCCAACAGACCCAAAGCAGACAACATTCCGTAATGGAGATACTTTAACAAAGACCATGTCCCCAACATCAAACTCCAGATCTGTCCTCCTCTTATCCACGTGAGATTTCTGCCTGTCTTGCGCCGCTTTCATCCTTCTTCGAATCAAACCAATCTTTTCCGAAGTCTCCCTAACCATATCCGGCCCAAGCAAGATCTTATCCGTAGATTCCCACCAACATGTAGGTGATCGACAAGGCCTTCCATAAAGAGCTTCAAAAGGAGCCATACCAATACTGGATTGAAAGCTGTTATTATACGCGAACTCCACCAATGGAAGATGCTCTTCCCATGTACCTCCAAAATCTAAGATACAAAGCCTCAAAAGGTCTTCCAGAACACGATTCACCCTCTCGGTCTGGCCGTCCGTCTGAGGATGATATGCGGTGCTCAGACACAACTGAGTCCCCACGGCTTCTTGCAAACTCTTCCAAAACTCGCTAGTGAAGATAGGATCTCGATCACTCACTATGCTAGAAGGTACCCCATGCAATCGAACTATTTCTCGAAGATAAACTGAAGCTAGCCATGGAGCAGTCCTCTTGCTCTTCACGGGTATGAAATGGGCACTCTTAGTAAGTCTGTCTACCACAACCCAAATTCCCGTATTACCCTTCCTCGATCTAGGTAACCCATCGATAAAATCCATCGAGACGCTATCCCACTTCCATTGCGGAACTTCCAATGGGTGAAGCAACCCACCAGGTTTCTTTTGCTCCGCTTTCACTTGTTGGCACACCAAGCATCTAGCGACATACTCGGCCACATCTTTCTTCATACCGGCCCAAAAGTAAACTCGCTTCATGTCTTGGTACATCTTGTCCCCACCGGGATGAATGGTCATCCTAGAACGGTGTGCATCATCAAGAATAGCCTTCCTCAAACCCTCGTCTTGCGGTACACAAAGTCTACCGTCTCTACGCAAGCACCCCCTATCGTCTAGGGTGTACCTACTCAAATGGTTGGACGACTCCCCCCTTATGAGCCTCTCTACCAACTCAACCAACTGTGGGTCGTCCCGCTGTGCCTCGCCAATCCGTCCCAAAAGAGTAGGTCTGACCTCTAAGGATGCTAGCAAACCAGGTACAAAGTCAACTGAAGGTTTGAAATCAAACATCGAGATAAATTCCAAGCTTCGTCTTTCCACGAACAATGGACTCAAGGACAACCTTTTTCTACTTAAGGCTTCTGCCATCACGTTACCCTTGCCAGGGGTATACGCTATCTCGAAATCATAGGATGCTAAGAACTCCATCCACCTTTGCTGTCTCAAGTTTAAATCCTTCTGAGAAAACAAGTACTTCAATGATTTGTGGTCCGTGAACAATTCGAACCTCTCTCCAAGAAGATAATGGCGCCAAATCTTAAGCGCAAAAACAATAGCGGCCAACTCTAAATCATGGGTAGGGTAATTTTTCTCATGCTTTCTCAACTGCCTTCCACATTAGCTATTACCCTTCCCTCTTGCATTAAGACTGCGCCCATTCCTGTCCCACAAGCATCGGTATAAACAACAAATGGCTTACTCCCATCTGGCAACACTAAGACTGGAGCTGTGGTTAAAGCTCTCTTTAACCGTTGGAACGCAACATCACAATCTACGTCCCATGCGAAGACTAGATTCTTCTTCGTCAAGCGAGTTAATGGGGCTGATATCTTCGCGAAGTCCTTGAGAAACTTCCTATAGTAGCCAGCCAACCCCAAGAAACTCCTCACCTCGGTAGCATTCTTCGGAACTTTCCAATCTTGGATAGATACTACCTTCGCGGGATCCACAGCTATCCCTTCCTTGGAGACCACGTGCCCCAAGAACCGCACTTCCTTCCTCCAGAAGTGAGATTTAGAGAATTTAGCCTTAAGGCTATGCGCTCGAAGAGTCTCTAACACTTCCCTAAGATGTAGGGCATGCTCTTCTTCACTCTTAGAAAAGACTAAGATGTCATCCACAAAGACCACCACAAACTTATTAAGATACTCCCTGAACACCCTACTCATCAAATCAACAAAGTATGCTGGGGCGTTCGTCAAACCAAATGGCATCACAAGCCACTCATAGAAACCATCCGAGTCCTAAAGGCAGTCTTGTCTATGCTATCCTCAGCCACTCTCAACTGATGAAACCCCATGGCCAAGTCCAACTGCGAAAACACTGAGGCGCCAACCAACTGATCAAAGAGATCATCAATCCTCGGCAATGGGTGTCTATTCTTCTTTGTGAGCTTGTTAAGTTCTCTATAGTCTACACAAAGTCTGAGGGACCCATCCGCCTTCGTGGCAAAAACTACTGGAGCACCCCACTCCGATATACTTCGTCTTATGAACCCCTTCTCAAGCAACTCCCCTACTTGCTTATGGAGTTCCCTCCTCTCACGAGGAGCCATGTGGCGCACTGGTAAAGATACTGGTTTAGCATTATCCACCAGATATATTCGGAAGTCTATCTCCCGCTTCGAAGGTAAGCCCTTCACCTCCTCAAACACATCCGGGTATTCCCGGACCACTCTAACAGATTGCAAACTCTCGACCGAAGCGTCAAGCGATTCAAGATAACTTAGCATAACAGAATCTATGGGATTACAAGAGATCTCGAGAGTGTTCCCCAAACGGGTCATGAGCCTAACAACTCTACTTTCGCAATCAAGAACGACACCATTACTAGATAACCAGTCCATGCCTAAAATCAACCCATAGCCCGTGAAGCCCAAAACAAAAGCATCACATCTAAACTCAACGCTAAGTATAGAAATCTTCAAACTCAAACATATCATGGACAAATAAGTGGAGCCCCCAATTGGGTTTGAAACAACCAAGGGATCATCTACTAGACTGGTGTCTAAGTGCAGTGACTCAACTAATGATGATGAGATAAACGAATGCGATGCGCCAGAGTCAAACAAAGTACGGACAGGATGATCAAACATAAAAACCAGACTTTCAACGGAAATAGTTCTACCTCTTTCCTGAATTGGTGGAACCGCGAGAGCCTGAACTTGCCCCCTTGCCTGACCCGGTGCCATAAGAGCTTGCACCTGTCCTCCTGAGGTAGATCCCGTCCTTTGCCCCTTCTTAGGGCAGTCCTTCACTAGATGCCCTGCTTCGCCACAGTGGAAGCAACCAGTCTTCTTCTTCTTCTTCCGACAATCTTTGCTTAGATGGCCTGGTATCCCGCAATTGAAGCACTTCTTCTTTCCCTTGCCATCGTTGCCTTTCCCTCCCTTGTTTTGCTGTTGCTATTGAGGTCTTTTCTGATCTCCTTTCTTCTCGGGTGCCTTATTAGCATTGGGACCCTTCTCTTCCTCATGCATGAGTGCCATGTCTACTAGCTTCTCAAAAGTGGCCCCCATAGGGATGTGAGTCATAGCCAATCCATGCATTGGTTCATTCAAGCCTTTAACGAACCTCAAAGCCTTCTTCTCTGGTGTATTCACCATGTCTATGCCAAACCTTGCCAATTGATTAAACTTGTTGACATATTCCTTCACTGATAGGTTTCCTTGCTTTAGAGTCAAGAACCTTTCCATATACAAGTTTTCCTCCGCCCTTGAGAGAAACTTTGCCACAAACCTTTGCCTGAAATCCGCCCAAGAGTCAACGGGGCGCTCTCCATTAGTGACCTCCCACCAGAACGAGGCCTCTCCCTTCATTAACCAAGCAGCTAACTTGACTTTCTTTCCTTCTTCCATCTCAAAGATATCTATCAACTCTTCCACCTCCTTAAGCCAATCTCTAGCTTCCACAAAAGTTTCTGATCCTTGAAAAGGTTTCCCTCCCATAGCCTTAAATTCCTTGCAAGTCTTAGCAAAAGTATCCGTGCGAGGAGGAGGAGGGGGAGGAGGAAGATCGGGTGCTACTGTTGGTGGAGGAACATTTGCTGGACCCGCAGTGGCGGCCCTAGCCTCCATCAACCTCCTATACCATACTGGTATTGCTACACCCTCCGGAAAGTTAAGATCTTCAGCCATGCTGAAACGAAAACGGAAAGATTCAAAACGGAGAATTCGAAAGATAAAGATATGGCTATTGGGGATTATGCTTTTCTTTCAAAAACTTTTCTCTTTAAAGACATGTTTTTGAAAATATTTCTTCCAAAAATGTTTTTAGAAAAATAGTTTTCTAAAAATTTTATCTGTTCCGGTAACCTTCGCTCTGATACCACGTGTAACACCCCACACCCGCTAAGGTCACACACTAAGGGAATGCCTTAACTTCGGTGGAGTATTTTAAGTGAATATAGAACAGAAAAATTACAACAAGACAGATATAAATAATACTTGAAGTCCAAAACATCATTTCATTGCAGCAGAAGATAAACATGTTTAGTTACAACACCACAAAAGAGTCAAGTACTAAATATCCATCCTGATAAAAATATAAGTACATAATCCCACTACATAACTAATAGCCATAATAGAAAAGATAAGCTGGGCTTTACATCACGATCCAAGCTCCAAAAGATAGATAAAGAAATCTGATCAAAGCCCACTAGTGCTAGGCCCAACCTGAGGACCTGAGGGAAAAAAAAACAACGGGGTCAGACATAAGTCTGAGTGAGCCCTATAACTTTAACAACACAATCATTAAAGTAATTAGGGTATGATATAAACTTGGTACGGGATGACTGGGGATAAATGACTACACTAAGTAGCCAACTAGACATAGGATGAACTAAGATAACGATAAAGACGCATCTACCCACCCAAGGGTAATTACTAACTGCACCACACCAATCATTCTTACTTAAAGGTTGATCCCACCCAAGGACTTAGAAAATTTACCCAGTAGTTTCGTGTACCCCTAGCTGACTACATAGGTGCCGTCTGCCCCTATCTCCACTAGGTGTACCCACTACTCCCCAAGCGATCGGCTCCCTACCGTAGATACCCGTGCTGGCCCCACAGTGGGGTGTATCACTCCCCAAAGTGGCAACCCGATACAACAAATGGTGCACGACTTATATCTACACGATGCAACAACGTCTTACCTACCAGCCCGGGTCCACACACGCATATGAAACCCGTTGGAGTTGCGTTGCCACCGCTAACCCGTTTTGGCCTCTTATAGTCAAGCCCAGTATGCGTGTCCCGTCCTCGACATGGGTCGAGCCCAAATAAGATACATATGGGTTACTGGTTGAAATGGGCCCCCACAAGCTACCACCTAAGCTTGTCACTTTATCTAGTACATCCCACTTAACCCTTTAATCATGTTTAATTACATGTTTCCACTTGGTTAAGTATTCTAATCGTATTTTCTATTGCCACCCAAGGCAACCCACTAGATTTCCACATGCCACCCAAGGCACTTACATGCCACCCAAGGCACTTACATGCCACCCATGGCACCCACTTAACCCCTCATGCCCCACTACATGCTTATCTGGTTAAGTGTTTCTTAGTTGATTAAAAACATAACCATTGTAAAGACCTCTCACATTAGACTATCTTTTATGGCAGCTGGATTTGCCGGTTGGGTCCGGGCAGCCTTACGCCATAACCGAGTCTAACCTCGTGTCTTTACACTTGTCACGTATATAGTTTGTGCCTAAGACCTCTCACATTGGGCCAATCATTTGTAGCCGCTGGATTTGCCGGTCAGTTCCGGGCAGTCTTATGCTACAAAAGGGTCCAACCTCGTGTCTTAGTCGATTAATTACACCTAATTAATCACCCCCATAATTTGTATTAATTATCCCTAATTAATTACAAATTTAACGATGTACAGAATTGACTCAATTATGTCCATCCACTTTATGGTATGCATAATCATACCAACTTCACACCATTTCATTAACATGTATATTAACCCCATCGTTCCCCACGTAATCCGCTAACATGACATAAAAGGGAAGATTCATCACAAATACAATGGGTCCAACTTGCATAACATTAGCATCAACATGGGTTTAAGGTGCCAACATGCATATAGCATCAAACCCAACTAGCATAAATAATCAACCCAAACTTGCATGAACCACATATGTCATAAAGAGATTAACTTGCATAAGTTACTTATGTCATACAAAGGGGTAAACTTGCATATGTATGTATGACATACAAAGGGGTTAACTTGCATATGTATGCATATCATCCAAAGGTGTACACTTGCACATGTTACTTGCATATAATCAAACACCAAACTTGCATAACATGTCATATATGAACTTGCATATAATCAAACACCAAACTTGCATAACATATCATATATGAACTTGCATATAATCATACACCAAACTTGCATAATCATGGTGTCATAATGGATCAATGTTTATCATAGCAATTTGCATAACTAGCATCATGAACACATAGCCTAACACTTGCATAACTTGCATAACATCATGATCATATATCATATAACTTGCATAACTTGCATAACATCATGAACATGTAGCATATGACTTGCATAACTTGCACAACTTGCATAACATCATGAACATGTAGAATATGACTTGCATAACTTGCATAACATCATTATCACATAGTATATGGCTTGCATAACTTGCATAACATCATGAACACATAGCATATAACTTGCATAACTTGCATAACACATAGCATATAACTTGCATAACTTGCATAACATCATTAACACATAGCATATGATAACATAACTTGCATTGATCCACATTTATAGCCATAACCTCATTATATCCCATCATAATCATTTCAACAATTGGTCATTAAGGCTATAGAAACTCACAAATTGTTGATTAGCACTCCTATGAAGAAGATTAAGTTGCTAGAGTTGATTTGAGAGGCTATCTTCTTCTACAATTTGATGGAGGCTCCTTCAAGTTGCATTTTGACGGCATAACGACATTGTATCTATTTTTAGTATGAATTAGGGTAGTCTTAGGGTGTATTTATAGATTAGTTAGGTGTTTTAGGCCATTAGATTAACCCTAAATCAAATTAGAGCCGTCAGATTTCGTCACTAGCCACCAGCACAGCCCAAAAGCCAAGATGGTGCACCCAGGTCACACAGACCGACAGGGGGGGGGTCGACCCCTGTGTCGACCCCTAGGGAGGGGGTCGACACCCATGTCGACCCTAGGGTCGACTCCCTCAGCCTGGCGGGAATTTTCCCGCCTCTTCTGAAATGTGAATCTGAATCTTTTAAATCTGTTTTAAATTTTCTGAAAACTTCTTCGGGCCTTAACTGGGTCATACGGACTCCGATTTTCGAAAACTCGGACTCTATTTCGCGTATTTTTCCAAGACGAACGCAATGGCAAAGCCCGTTTCCCCTAATTCATATTTTAAAATTTAATTCTGCCCTGTTTTATATTATAGCAAGTTATTCAACATACGGGGTGTTACAGATGACATTCTGGTTTACTCTTGGAATGAGGAAGAGCACAAGGCGCACTTGAGAATTGTGTTGGAAATCTTGCGAAAGCAGCAACTGAGAGCTAAATTTTCAAAGTTTCACTTCTGGAAGAGTGAAGTGAGGTTCTTAGGCCATGTAGTTTCTGGAAATGGGATAGCAGTTGACCCCGCTAAAGTAGCAGCAATCCAGGACTGTGATAGACCTAAGAATTTGATGGATGTGAGAAGTTTCCTCGGTTTGTGTAACAACCCGTATTTTTGAATAACATGTTATAACATAAATCAAGGCAAAATTAAACTGTAAAATCTGAATCAAGGGAAACGGGCTGTGCCATTGCGTTCGTCTCGGAAAAATACGCGAAATAGAGTCCGAGTTTTCGAAAATCGGAGTCCGTGTGACTGAGATATGGCCTCGTGAAGTTTCACGAAAAATTCAAATTCAAAACAGATTTCAAATTTTCAGAAATCAGGCTGGGCGGGAAAAATCCCGCCAGACCAGGTCGACCTGGGGGTTGACCTGGGAGTCGACCTGGGTCAGGTCGAATGGGGAGTCGACCTGCCCACCAGGTCGACTGGGGAGTCGACCCCAGGGTCGACCTGGGTGTCGACCTGCCTGGTCGGCCCAGGCAACCTGGTGCACCTGTTTTGGCTGTTTTGACCTGTTTTGGAGGCTAGTGACGGAATTTGATGGCTTGGATTGAATCTAGGGTTAATCCTATGGCTAATACTATCCTAATCTTCTATAAAAAGACCCCTAAGCCTAGCCTAAATCATCATTATTCAATCCTACAACTAAACTATGTCAAATTGGTTCCTCTCATGGCCTCCACTCTCATGCTAAAATTTCTAAGTTATTTATATGAGAGATTTTGAGTGCATACAAGTGTTTTCAAGCTTGTATGAGTGTTCTTAGTTTGCATTCAAGTCAAGTTGCAACATTTCTATTTCAAAGCAAGGATTTTTATTGATTTGGCTCAAGGGTTTTTCATTTGGAGCTTGCATATTTGGGTGATTGCATAAGGGCTTCGTCTCAATCTTTTAATAACTATTTATTTGTGTCTTCATAGCATTGTAAGCCCTTTTCTACTTTCATTTTTGAAACTCTAAAGTTAAATGAATGATGCAAGTTTGGGGTTGATCATTATGATATGCAAGTTTGGTTGATCATCATGATACGCAAGTTTGGTTGATCATTTTATGCAAGTTTGGTTGATCATTATGATATGCAAGTTTGGTTGATCATTATGATATGCAAGTTTGGTTGATCATTATGCAAGTTGACACATGTTGCTATGTTATGCAAGTTTGGGTTGATCATGTTATCATGTTATGCAAGTTTGGGTTGATCATGTTATCATGTTATGCAAGTTAAACTTGAGTTTGTGAGCTTAAAGCTTCAAGCTTTATGTTAAAGGTTGCATTTTGGCAACATGGAAGTTATCATATCCCTTATGATATCTTGCATGTGAGGCTAAATGCGAACTTCTAGCAACTTCTACATGTCATTTATCACCATGTATCACTTATATGCTAAGTTTGGTTTTATGCATACTTTTGAAGCCTAATAATGCAATATGCAAGTATATGAACATATGTACATTTCATATGC
Organism: Allium sativum; assembly: GCA_030737875.1. Taxonomy (NCBI): domain Eukaryota; kingdom Viridiplantae; phylum Streptophyta; class Magnoliopsida; order Asparagales; family Amaryllidaceae; genus Allium; species Allium sativum. The sequence continues at coordinate 292,462,790 of CM060925.1, forward strand.
CACCATGTTAAACTTGTGGCTTCAACACCTTTTTGTCATGATTATGCCAAGTTCCCTATTTTATCCTTTATGCGTTGTTGCGATTATGTAAACGATGGGATTACGTTGGGGTTGGGTAACATTATGACAAGAACATGGTTTTTATAACATGATGTGATATGTAATTATGTTTTGGAAACATAATGGACATGACACTTAGAAAAAAATGAGTGTGGCCAACTCGAGGTTTGGTTGAGTTTGTAGCATAAATCTACCCGGACCCGCCCGGCTTAACTAGTGGCTACAAACAATAGGACCCAATGTGAGAAGTTGGTCATGTTGTGCTCGAACCCGAGGTTAGACCAAGTTGTGGTGTAAAGCTACCCGGACCCGCCCGGCTTAACTAGTAACCACAACAGGGTCTAATGTGAGAGGTTAAAGCACATTAAGTTAATGAATGCCTCCTGATTAGGGTTAAGTCATGATCCACTTAATACTTAACCAATTTGGGCTTGATGGGTTAATCGGGGTTAAGTCATGAACCCTGGGTACACTTAACCAATTTAATCCACGTTGGATCGGTTTAACCACATTTAACCCGTTGAGAAACCCTAGTGGCGTGGTCCTTTGCAGCAGTAACCCTCTTGATAGTATCATAAGACCCTAGGGACTAGGCTAGGGTGGGGCACGATTATTGGGCTGACATGTAAGCGACCAAAACGACGGCTGAGTAGGTACGCCGGTGTGGGTCCAGGCGGACTATGGTCGTGCACTTAGTCCGGAGTTGGAAAATCAGGCACGGGTACCAGTAGATCTAGACTGTGCATACTTGATTGGTGTCCGAGGTCTATACCCTAGGACTTGATACACCCTGGGGTGGACCTAGCGCAGTTAGCTACATTTCATGTTTGGGCCGTATGACACCGACACTTGACGAGTTAGGCTTGTAGGGAGCCGATCAACTAGACCGTGTAGTTGGACCTTGATTTAGATCACCTGATGATATTGGGCCAAGCGTGGGCCAAGGGATCGATTCTTGTTTTTACTTGACATGTTAGAGTGCTAGTACAACTGTGGTGCAAAACTTAACCTTGATTATGCGATGACATCTTTATCTATCTTGTTAGTTAATCATCATGCTAGTATGTTGTTATCCTTATGTTCATCTCAGCTTCTCATACCAGTTAACTTTATTAGTTCCTAGACTGATAGTAGTAGGGCTTACCAGTCTTTTTGACTGACCTGTTTTCTTTCGCCTCTTTTCTTCCGTTCCCCCCCCTCCTCAGGTCCTCAGGGTGGGAACATTGGAGCTTAGATTGGATCTTTACAGCTTGCTTACTGGATTTGCTCATGTACGGTTTTGGACATTGAGCTAGCTATGGTTTATCACTTTACTTTGGGGATAGTACTTTATGTATTTCAGTTTTTCAGTTTATGCTTTTCTCTAGACTTTGTTTGTTGGAAAATAATGATCAAGTACTTTGTTGTAACATGACTATGGTTTTGAAATGTTAAGTTTTATCCGCTGCTTTACTACTCTGTTTTACTTATATGTTCTGTCTTGTGATATCTGCATGCATGTTTACCTTGTTTAACGCCCCTCCAAAGCTAGTGTGCTTGCAAGAGTTACCCTGGCGGAGGTGGGGTGTTACATTTGGTATCAGAGCCAGGTTTACAAGATTTGGGCAAAAGTGTTTTTAGAACTTACCTTTTGAAAAACTATTTTCAAAACCAATTAAGTATTTTCCAAGAAAAGTCTAGTTATTTTAAAAAAGGCTATTCCCCAAAAGCCATAGCACTATCCTTCGTTTCTTCGTTCTGAATCTATCTTTTTCCTTTTTTCAGTATGGCCGATCTAAACCTTCCCGAGGGAGTGACCATTCCCGGATGGTTCCGGAGGTACTTGGAAGCTAGGGCCAACGATGTGGGCCCAGCAAATACCCCTAACATAACTGAGGTTCCTCCTCCTCCTCCTCCTCAGAATCCGCAAGCAGATTTCGCTAAGATTTGCAAAGACTTCAAGGCGATGGGTGACAAGAACTTTATTGGGACGGAGACTTTTGTGGAGGCACGAAATTGGTTGAAAGAAACCGAAGATCTTTTCGCTATCTTTGATGTGGAAGACCATAGAAAGGTTTTATTGGCAGCATGGCTATTAAAGGAAGAAGCTGCTTATTGGTGGGAGGTCACCAGTGCTACGAGGCCTATAGAGACTTGGGCCGACTTTAGGACGAGGTTTGAGCTTAAGTTTCTATCATCAGCTGAGGCGAATCTGCAATTGGAGAAGTTTATATCTTTGAAGCAAGGGGACATGATAGTGAGGGAGTATGCGAATGAGTTTAACCAGCTCGCCCGATTCGGTTTAGACATGATTAATACTCCCCAGAAGAAGGCTTTGCGCTTTGCACGAGGGTTGAATGAGCCATTACAAGGTTTAGCCCTATCTCATATACCCATGAGGGCCACATTTGAAGGCATAGTGGACATGACATTGCTTCAAGGAGACAATAAGAAGGAAGACAAGACTAATGAGACTCAAACCAAGAAGACAGACTCCAAGTGGGGAGGAAATCAGAACAATCAGAACAACAAAAACATAAGAACAACAAGGGCAACAAGGCCAAGGCAAAGGATCCAAGGAAATGCAATTACTGTGGGATTGTTGGGCACATAGCTAAAGACTGTAGGAAGAAGAAGAGGAAGTTGGGCGGATGCTTTCATTGTGGAGAGACCGGACATTTTAGCAAGGATTGCCCCAAGAAGCAAGGGAAGAATCAGCGTGCAGGACCTTCTGGAGGGCAAGTGCATGCTCTCACTGCTGCTCCAGTTCAGGACCGAGGTAGTATTTCTGTAGAAAGTCTTGTTTATATTTCTGATTTTCCTGTTCGCTCCTTATTTGATTCTGGCGCATCGCATAGTTTTATCTCTTCTGACATTGTTGAAAGTTTGCACCTAAGTACTAGCCTAGTTGAGGATCCCGTTTGTGTTTCAAATCCAATTGGGGGTTCCGCCCATCTATCTATGATTTGTGTGGATTTGAAGATTTCTATCTTGGCCGTAGAATTCACGTGTAATGCTTATGTTCTCGGGTTCACGGGATATGGGTTGATCTTGGGCATGGATTGGTTGTTCCGTTATGGAGCCATTCTCGATTGTGAACCTAAATTGGTGAGGATCATGACTCGCCTCGGTAATACCCTAGAAATTTCTTGTAACCCTAGAGGTCCCGTCATGTTATGTTATCTTGAGTCTCTCGACTCGTCCATCGATGATCTGCAATCTGTAAGGGTGGTCCGAGACTATCCCGATGTCTTTGAAGAAGTTAAGGGGTTACCCCCTAAACGAGAGATAGATTTCCGCATTTATCTAGTCGATAATGCCAAGCCAGTATCATTGCCCGTTAGGCATATGGCCCCACGAGAAAGACGAGAGCTCAGTAAGCAAATCAAGGAGCTGCTCGAGAAGGGTTTTATTAGACGAAGCATTTCTGAATGGGGTGCTCCGGTGGTATTCGCTACTAAGGCGGATGGTTCGCTTCGTCTATGCGTTGATTATCGAGAGTTGAACAAACTGACAAAGAAGAATAGGCACCCTTTACCGAGGATTGATGATCTCTTTGATCAGCTGGTTGGTGCTTCTATTTTCTCTCAGCTCGATTTAGCCACCGGATTCCATAAGCTTAGAGTGGCTGAGGATAGCATCGATAAGACTGCGTTTAGGACTCCGGATGGATTCTTTGAATGGCTTGTCATGCCATTCGGTTTGACTAATGCACCCGCCTACTTCGTAGTTTTGATGAGTAGGGTGTTCAGGGAGTTCCTTAACAAGTTCGTGGTTGTCTTCGTGGATGATATTCCGATCTTCTCAAAGGATGAGGAAGAGCATGCTAGGCATCTCAAGGAAGTGTTGGATACGCTTAGAGCGCATCAGTTGAAAGCCAAGTTCTCCAAATGTCATTTTTGGAGAAGGGAAGTTCGGTTTCTTGGACATATAGTTTCTAAGCAAGGCATAGCGGTGGATCCCGCAAAAGTGGTTGTGGTTCAAGATTGGAAGACTCCTAGGAATGCAACCGAAGTAAGAAGCTTTCTCGGTCTGGCGGGCTACTATAAGAAGTTCATCAGGGACTTCGCTAAGATTTCGGCCCCTCTTACTAAGTTGACGAAGAAGAACTTAGTCTTTGTATGGGACTTGGAGTGTCAGCTTGCTTTTCAAAAGCTCAAAAGAGCCCTTACCTCAGCTCCAGTTTTGGCATTACCCGATAGTGGTAAGATGTTTACCGTGTGCACAGATGCATGTGGCACGGGGTTAGGTGCTGTTCTAATGCAAGAGGGAAGAGTGATATGTTATGGGGGTAGGCAACTTAAAGTTCATGAGAAGAACTATCTCACTCACGATTTGGAGTCAGCAGCGATCGTCTTTGCACTCAAATCCTGGCGCCACTATCTTCTAGCCGAAAGGTTTGAGTTGTATACTGATCACAAGTCACTCAAATACCTCTTCTCACAAAAAGATCTGAATCTAAGGCAGCAAAGGTGGATGGAATTCTTGGCATCTTATGACTTCGAGATAGCTTATACCCCTGGCAAGGGTAATGTTGTGGCGGATGCACTAAGCAGAAGGAGGTTGACTTTGAGCCCCTTGTTCATTGAGATGAAGAACTTGGAATTCTTGGCAACCTTTGATTTCACGACGGCTGTTGAGTCGATGACGGGTTCATTAGCATCCCTTGAGCTTAGACCCGCACTGCTTGATCAAGTTGGGGCTTCACCGAAGGAAGATCCGCAAATAGTCGAGGTGATGGACAAGTTGATTCGTGGTGAGACGTCTAGTCACCTTGCCAGATATGCTACTGATGATAAAGGATGGCTAAGGCGTGATGAGAGATTATGTGTTCCTCGAGTGGGAGATTTAGTCCATAGAGTTCTTGAAGAAGTACATCACTCGAAGATGACTATACATCCTGGAGGGGACAAGATGTATAGGGATATGAAGCGCATTTTCTTTTGGGATGGAATGAAGAAGGATGTAGCAGAGTATGTTTCAAGGTGCATGGTGTGCCAACACGTGAAAGGCGAGTCAAAGAAACCAGGTGGGCTATTACATCCATTGGAGGTCCCGCAATGGAAGTGGGAGAGTATTTCTATGGATTTCGTGGATGGATTGCCTAGATCAAGGAAAGGGAATACAAGCATATGGGTCATAATTGACAGACTTACGAAGAGTGCTCACTTCATCCCAGTAAAGAGCAAGAGGACCGCATCATGGCTAGCATCTATTTATCTCCGAGAGATAGTGCGGTTGCATGGAGTCCCTTCTAGCATCATGGTTAAGTATTCTAATCGTATTTTCTATTGCCACCCAAGGCAACCCACTAGCTTCCTCATGCCACCAAGGCACCCCCACTAGTTACTACATGTCACTCAAGGCACCCACTTAACTCTTCATGCCCCTCTACATGCTAATTTGGTTAAGTGTTTCTTAATTAATTAAGATCGTAACCTTTGTAAAGACCTCTCACATTAGACTGTCTTTTATGGCAGCTGGATATGCCGGTTGGTTCCGGGCAGCCTTACACCATAATAGAGTCTAACCTCGTGTCTTTACACTTGTCACGTATTTAGTTTATGACTAAGACCTCTCACATTGGGCCAATCATTTGTAGCCGCTGGATTTGCCGGTCGGTTCCGGGCAGTCTTATGCTACAAAAGGGTCCAACCTCGTGTCTTAGTAGATTAATTACACCTAATTAATCATCCCCATAATTTGTATTAATTATCCCTAATTAATTACAAATATTTAAGAATATGGGTAGACCTAACTCAATAGGTAAATTCCCAATTCCATAATATGGGTAGACCTAACTTAATAGGTAAATTCCCAATTATGTCCATCCACTTTACGGTATGTTTAATCATACCCACTTCACACAATTTTATGTGTTCATTAATTTTTACCCCATCGTCCCCACGTAAATACGTTAACATGACATACTTTAAAAGAGAAGATTCATCATACACACAATGGGTTCAACTTAGCATATCATTAGCATTATCATGGGTTTAAAAGGTGTCAACTTGTATATATGACCATAAACCCAACTTGCATAAATAACCAACCCAAACTTGCATGAATCACATATGTCATAAAGTTGGTAACTTGCTTAAATGTTCATGTCATAGACCTATCATAAAGGTGTCAACTTGCATACATGTCATAGGTCTAAAAGGGATGAACTTGCACATGTACTTATGTCATACATAGAGGCAAACTTGCATATGAACTTGCATCATAACTTGCATATGAACTTGCATCATAACTTGCATATGAACTTGCATCATAACTTGCATATGAACTTGCATAACATGCCATACTTAGAGGCAAACTTGCATATGAACTTGCATCATAACTTGCATATGAACTTGCATAACATGCCATACTTAGAGGCAAACTTGCATATATTATGCATATCATAAAAAGAGACAAACTTGCATATGAACTTGCATCATAACTTTCATATGAACTTGCATCATAACTTGCATATAGCACACAACATACACTATACTAAACTTGCATAAACACATTGATTCCACAAACATAGCCGTATCTTATCATATCCTATCATAATCAATTTAACAATTGATTGTTAAGTCTATAGAAACTCACCAAAACCAAGATTAGCAAACTTATGAAGTAGAACTAGTTGCTATATTTGAAGAAGATGATGATTAGAGGTTGATTAGCTTGCAACTTTCTTCATAAACTAGTGGAGGCTCCTCCTAAGTTTGATTTTGGCGGCATGATGGCATCAATTCTATTTTTAGTATGGATTAGGCTTGCATTAGGGTGTATTTATAGGATTAGGGTGTGTTTTAGACCATAGGATTAGCCCTAGGTTAGATTAGGTCCGTCAGATTTAGGAAGTTTCCAGAACACAGCCCAAACCAGCCAGAAAAACCAGACCTGGTGCACCCAGGCCAATTGGCCCGACACCCTGTGTCGACAGGCAAGTCGACAGGGCAGTCGACTTGGCCTGGCCCAAGTCGACAGGCCTGTCGACAGCCCTGTCGACATGGCTAGGGCGGGAAATTTCCCGCCTGGCCCCCGCTGGTTCCAATTTCGAAATCTGAATTTGAATTTTAAATCTGTTTTTAATATGGAATTTCCTGAAAACTTCTTTGGGCCTTAAATGGGTCATACGGACTCCGATTTACAAAGTTTCGGACTCTATTCTGCGTATTTTTCCGAGACGAACGCAACGGCATAGCCCGTTTCCCCTAATTCTTACATCTGAGATTATTTATTCTGCTTTTAGTGAATATTAGTATTAACTGAAATTCGGGGTGTTACATTCTCCCCTCCTTAAAGGATTTCGTCCCCGAAATCTCTAAGCTAAGGAGAATGCATATCCTACCATCCAAATAACCATCTACTCAATCCATCAAACACGGGCATCCATTGTCCTTAAAACAATTTCTAATGATGTATGAGCATATGCAAAAAGTGTGTGTATATGTTCCCTATCTAATGTATGAACATATGCAAACCATGATAGTGCCATGCATCCATTATGTATGCGAGAGAACCCTATCGACACATACAATATCTACATGAGTGCACAATCATTCACCAAAATGCATCATCCATATGATAACACAATCATTATACATCCATAAATATAGCTACCTACACACAATTATATGCAATATGCAATATGAAGTGATTGAGCCGATCTAGTGCCTAGAGTGTGTATATATGCATCCACGAGCAACCAATAGCAACCACTTGCATCCACATGCATCCATCAAACATAACATGTCTCAAACACATGTTTCAAACATAGGTTTACCCTATCTAAAGGTCAAAGGTACTAATGAGAGGACATACTAAATATAAGATAAGCACTAGACAAACGATAAAGGAGACGTTTAAAGGACATACCCTCAAAAAGGAATGGGTATAACGAACGCATCTTCGCTTCTGTCTCCCAAGTAGCATTGCTCTCACCTTCTCCCCTTTTCACTTTGACTAGTCGAACCTCTCTGTTTCTCAACTTCCTAATCTCTGACCCAAGGATGCGGGTAGGAGCTCGTCGAATAATCACATCACGCTCTACCTTTACTTCTTTAAGCAAGCTCGGCTCTACCGCCTCTGCGGTCTCATGTAGGCACTTCCTCAAATGTGACACATGGAATACGTCATGTTTCCTATGCAACCGAACTATCTCTCGAATATAAACTGAAGCTAGACATGGAACAGTCCTCTTACTCTCCACGGGTATAAAATGGGCGCTCTTAGTAAGTTTGTCTACCACAACCCAAATTCCCGTATTACCCTTCCTCGATCTCGGTAATCCATCGAGATACTATTCCACTTCCATAGCGGAACCTCCAATGGGTGAAGCAACCCACCGGGTTTCTTCTGCTCCGCTTTCACTTGCTAGCACACCAAGCATCTAGCGACATACTCGGCCACATCTTTCTTCATACCGGCTCAAAAGAAAACTCGCTTCACGTCTTGGTTCATCTTGTCCCCACCGGGATGAATGGTCATCTTCGACCGATGTGCATCATCAAGTATAGCCTTCCTCAAACCCTCGTCTTGCGGTACACAAAGTCTACCGTCACTACGCAACCACCCCTTATCATCTAGGGTGTACCTACCCAAATGGCTGGACGACTCCCCCTCCTCATGAGCTTCTCTACTAACTCAACCAACTGTGGGTCGTCTAGCTGTGCTCCTCCAATCCGTCCCAAAAGAGTAGGTCTAACCTCCAATGAGGCTAGCAAACCGGGCACAAAGTCAACGGAAGGTCTAAAGTCAAACATAGAAATAAACTCTAAGCTCCGTCGTTCAACGAACCATGAACTCGAGGACAACCTTTTTCTACTTAAGGCGTCCGCTACCATGTTACCCTTGCCATGGGTATACGCTATCTCAAACTCATAGGATGCTAAGAATCCTATCCACTTTTGATGTCCTAAGACTATGCGCTTGGAGAGTCTCCAACACTTCCCTAAGATGTAGGGCATGCTCTTCTCCTCTTTTAGAGAAAACCAGGATATTACCCCATCCAAAATCATCACAACTATCCATCTCTCACGCAGACCACCCTAGTCGAACTCAACATCCCCCAAATGCAAGCCCCAAAGGCCTAAACCAATATCAGAAAAACACCCAAGGGATACCTCCTTCGAATTCAGACAACCTACGTGAGATGATACTAGTAAAAACGGCTAAATAATTAAGCCCTTGTCCAACTCTGGATGTCCTCGCCAGTCTCGCTCCAAAACCACCGTTTATCCCATAACTGGCTTTGCTCAACCTATTGAGCACATACGAAAACTTATTTCGCTCCTAGGAAAGACCAAGATGTCATTTACAAAGACCATCACGAACTTATTTAGGTACTCCCTGAACACCCTTCTCATCAAATCAATAAAGTATGCAGGGGCGTTCGTCAAACCAAATGGCATCACCAGCCGCTCATAAAAACCATCCGGAGTCCTAAAGGCAATCTTCTCTATACTATCCTCAGCCACTCTCAACTGACGAAACCCCGTGGCTAAGTCCAACTGCGAAAATACTGAGGCGCCAACTAACTGATCAAAGAGATCATCAATCCTCGGCAATGGGTGTCTATTCTTCTTTGTGAGTTTATTTAGCCTACACAAAGTCTGAGGGACCCATTCGCCTTCGTGGCAAAAACTAATGGAGCACCCCACTCCGATATCCTTCGTCTTATGAACCCCTTCCCAAGCAAATCGCCTACTTGCTTATGGAGTTCCCTCCTCTCACGAGAAGCCATGTGGCACACTGGCCAAGATACTGGTTTGACATTGTCTACCAGATATATTCGGAAGTCAATCTCCCGCTCCGGAGGTAAGCCCTTCACCTCCTCAAACACATCCGAGTATTCCCGGACCACTCTAACAGATCGCAAACTCTCGACCGACGTGTCAAGCGATTCTAGATAACTTAGCATAACAGATTCCATGGGATTACAAGAGATCTCGAGAGTGTTACCCAAGCGGGTCATAAGCCTAACTACTCTCCTTTCACAAACAAGAACGGCACCATTACTGGTTAACCAGTCCATGCCCAAAACTAACCCATAGCCCGTGAAGCCCAAAAAAAAGCATCACATCTAAACTCAACGCTAAGTATAGAAACTGTCAAACCCAAACACATCATGGAGCCCCAATTGGGTTTGAAACAACTAAGGGATCATCTACTAAACTGGTGTCTAAGTGCAGTGACTCAACTAACAATGATGAGATAAACGAACTCGATGCGTCAGAATCAAATAAAGTTCGAACCGGATAATAAAGAAATCCAAATTCCAACCTAGACGGTCCTATCCCCATCTGGTACCCTAGCCGTGAGGGAATACAACTACCCTCCAGAAGATTCCATACCTTGCCCTTGCCCCTTTGGACAACCCTAATAAGGTGTCCTATTTCTCCCAAAAGGATAACTACTCGCCTTCTTCTTCCCATTCTCCACTCGTAACCTCCCACCAATGAGGTTTCATCCTTCATTAACCAAACAACTATTTGAGCCTTCCTCCCATCGTCTATCCAATAGGTACCTACCAGTCCTCCTCCTTCTTGAACCAACTTCTAATCCGACTAACGTCTAAGTCCCTTGAAGTGGTTTTCCATTCTTATCTATCTTAGAAAGATCATCTATACACGGAGGGGAAACTCAAAACGAGAGAGGAAGAGATTCAAAACGGAGAATTCGAAAGATAAAGATATGGCTATCGGGGATTATGCTTTTCTTTCAAAAACTTTTCTCTTAAAAGACATGTTTTTGAAAATACTCCTTTCAAAAAAATATTCTTAGAAAATAGTTTTTCAAAAAATTTTATCTGTTCTGGTAACCTTAAGCTCTGATACCACGTGTAACACCCCACACCCGCTACGGTCACTCACTAAGGGAATGCCATAACATCGGTGGAGTATTTTAAGTGAATATAGAACAGAAAAATTACAACAAGACAGATATAAGTAATACTTGAGAATTTAAAACATCATTTCATTCCAGCGGAAAGTAAAACATGTTTGGTTACACCAAAACCATAAATAAGAGTCAAGTACATAATATCCATCCTGATAAAAACAAAAGTACATAATCCCACTACATAACCTAATAGCCATAATAGAAAAGATAAATTGAGCTTTACATCCACGGTCCAAGCTCCAAAAGATAGATAAAGCAGTCTGATCAAAGCCCACTAGTGCTAGGCCCACTCTGAAAACCTGAGGGTTGGGAAAAAGATAAAGAAACAACGGGGTCAGACATAAGTCTGAGTGAGTCCTATAACCCTAACAATACAATCATTAAAATAATTAGGGTATGATATAAACAAGGTACGGTACCTCTGGGGATAATGACTACACTAAGTAGCCAACTAAACACAGGATGTACTAACATAACCGAAAAGACTCATTTATCCACCAAAGGATAATTACTAGATTGCACCACCCCAGATCTACCCACCCAAGGGTAATTCCTACACTGCACCACACCAGTTCTACCCACCCAAGGGTAATTCCTACTTAAAGGTTGATCCCACTAAGTGTACTTAGTAATTTTACCCAGTAGTTTCTTGTACCCCTAGCTGACTACATAGGTGCCGCCTGCCCCTATCTCCACTAGGTGTACCCACTACTCCCAAGCGATCGGCTCCCTACCGTAGATACCCGTGCTGGCCCCACAATGGGGTGTATCACTCCCCATAGTGCCAACCCGATACAACAAATGGTGCACGGATTATATCTACACGATGCAACAACGTCTTACCTACCAGCCCGGGTCCACACACGCATATGAAACCCGTTGGACTCGCGTTGCCACCGCTACCCCGTTTTGGCCTCTTATAGTCAAGCCCAATATGCGTGTCCCGTCCTCGACTTGGGTCGAGCCCACAAAGATACGTTTGGGATATTGGTTGAAATGGGCCCCCACAAGCTACTACTTAAGCTTGTCATTTTATCTAGTGCATCCCACTTAACCCCTTTTATAATCATGCCCCCTTACATGTTAAGGTTTGGTTAAGTCATCTAATTATATTTCAATTGCCACTTAAGGCCCCCACAAGCTACTACTTAAGCTTGTCATTTAATTATATTTCAATTGCCACTTAAGGCACCCACTAGATTTCCACATGCCACCCAAGGCACTTACTTGATTCCCACATGCCACCCAAGGCACTTACTTAACCCTTTAATCATGTTTAATTACATGTTCCACTTTGGTTAAGTATTCTAATCGTATTTTCTATTGTCACCCAAGGCAACCCACTAGCTTCCTCATGCCACCAAGGCACCCCCACTAGTTACTACATGCCACTCAAGGCACCCACTTAACCCCTCATGCCCCTCTACATGCTAATTTGGTTAAGTGTTTCTTAATTAATTAAGATCGTAACCTTTGTAAAGACCTCTCACATTAGACTGTCTTTTATGGCAGCTGGATATGTCGGTTGGTTCCGGGCAACCTTACACCATAACAGAGTCTAACCTCGTGTTTTTACACTTGTCACGTATTTAGTTTATGACTAAGACCTCTCACATTGGGCCAATCATTTGTAGCCGCTGGATTTGCCGGTCGGTTCCGGGCAGTCTTATGCTACAAAAGGGTCCAACCTCGTGTCTTAGTAGATTAATTACACCTAATTAATCATCCCCATAATTTGTATTAATTATCCCTAATTAATTACAAATATTTAAGAATATGGGTAGACCTAACTCAATAGGTAAATTCCCAATTCCATAATATGGGTAGACCTAACTTAATAGGTAAATTCCCAATTATGTCCATCCACTTTACGGTATGTTTAATCATACCCACTTCACACAATTTTATGTGTTCATTAATTTTTACCCCATCGTCCCCACGTAAATACGTTAACATGACATACTTTAAAAGAGAAGATTCATCATACACACAATGGGTTCAACTTAGCATATCATTAGCATTATCATGGGTTTAAAAGGTGTCAACTTGTATATATGACCATAAACCCAACTTGCATAAATAACCAACCCAAACTTGCATGAATCACATATGTCATAAAGATGGTAACTTGCTTAAATGTTCATGTCATAGACCTATCATAAAGGTGTCAACTTGCATACATGTCATAGGTCTAAAAGGGATGAACTTGCACATGTACTTATGTCATACATAGAGGCAAACTTGCATATGAACTTGCATCATAACTTGCATATGAACTTGCATCATAACTTGCATATGAACTTGCATAACATGCCATACTTAGAGGCAAACTTGCATATGAACTTGCATCATAACTTGCATATGAACTTGCATCATAACTTGCATATGAACTTGCATAACATGCCATACTTAGAGGCAAACTTGCATATATTATGCATATCATAAAAAGAGACAAACTTGCATATGAACTTGCATCATAACTTTCATATGAACTTGCATCATAACTTGCATATAGCACACAACATACACTATACTAAACTTGCATAAACACATTGATTCCACAAACATAGCCGTATCTTATCATATCCTATCATAATCAATTTAATAATTGATTGTTAAGTCTATAGAAACTCACCAAAACCAAGATTAGCAAACTTATGAAGTAGAACTAGTTGCTATATTTGAAGAAGATAATGATTAGAGGTTGATTAGCTTGCAACTTTCTTCATAAACTAGTGGAGGCTCCTCCTAAGTTTGATTTTGGCGGCATGATGGCATCAATTCTATTTTTAGTATGGATTAGGCTTGCATTAGGGTGTATTTATAGGATTAGGGTGTGTTTTAGACCATAGGATTAGCCCTAGGTTAGATTAGGTCCGTCAGATTTAGGAAGTTTCCAGAACACAGCCCAAACCAGCCAGAAAAACCAGACCTGGTGCACCCAGGCCAATTGGCCCGACACCCTGTGTCGACAGGCAAGTCGACAGGGCAGTCGACTTGGCCTGGCCCAAGTCGACAGGCCTGTCGACAGCCCTGTCGACATGGCTAGGGCGGGAAATTTCCCGCCTGGCCCCCGCTGGTTCCAATTTCGAAATCTGAATTTGAATTTTAAATCTGTTTTTAATATGGAATTTCCTGAAAACTTCTTTGGGCCTTAAATGGGTCATACGAACTCCGATTTACAAAGTTTCGGACTCTATTCTGCGTATTTTTCCGAGACGAACGCAACGGCATAGCCCGTTTCCCCTAATTCTTACATCTGAGATTATTTATTCTGCTTTTAGTGAATATTAGTATTAACTGAAATTCGGGGTGTTACATGAAGGTTTCTCCTTTGCGAAATGTGGTACGTTTTGGAGCAGTGGGGAAGCTGGCACCAAGGTTCGTAGGACCCTTCCCTATCATAGAGAGAATTGGAAAGATGGCCTATAAGGTGGAATTGCCCGAGAAGCTAGCCGGAGTGCATAATGTCTTTCATGTCTCGCATCTCCGAAAGTGCCTACATGAGTCCGCTGAGGTGGTTGAACCAAGCATTCTTGAAGACATTGAGGTAGAGAAAGAGGCAACCTTGAGAAGAGCTCTGATTCGTATCTTGGGAACAGATATCAAGAAACTAAGGAATCGAGAAGTCAAACTGGTGAAAGTTCAGTGGGGTGAAGCCGATGAAGATGCAACTTGGGAAACCGAGGAGAAGATGCGTGGGCTTTATCCATTCCTTTTTGAGGGTACATTCTCGACCTCTTTCCTAATTAGCATATCTTACTTTTATCCGTGTTTAACCTGTTTATCTTATTATCTCGTTAAGCTTGTCATGAGGACCTTAGGTAGAAACCCTTTGGATGAAACATGTATTTGAAACATGTTATGCTTGATGGTTGCAAGTGGTTGCAAGTGTTTGCACGTGGATACTCTTGGATGCATGATACACATTAGGCACTAAGATTGACTCACACACTTTCATATTGCATATGCATGAGTGCTTATACTTATTCATGGATGAAACTTGTTATGCTATCACGTGAATGTTGCATATGGATGAATGTTATGTGCACTCATGTAGAGACTATGAGTTATGTTAGGAATTTGCATACATATGGACTCATTTCACTAACATACTTTGCATTAAGGAGGTTTACTGTATCAGTAACCGCCTGATTTTCGCATTAGATAAGTACATATACACAAACCTTTGCATATGATCATACAGCATTTAGAATCCTTTAAGGACAATGACTGCACGTGGATGATGTTCTGAGTAGATGGATGATGGATGGTAGGATATGTTCTTCCTAACTTGGAGATTTCGGGGACGAAATCCTTTAAGGAGGGGAGAATGTAACAACCCGTATTTTTGAATAACATGTTATAACATAAATCAAGGCAGAATTAAACTGTAAAATCTGAATCAAGGGAAACGGGCTGTGCCATTGCGTTCGTCTCGGAAAAATACGCGAAATAGAGTCCGAGTTTTCGAAAATCGGAGTCCGTATGACTGAGATATGGCCTCGCGAAGTTTCACGAAAAATTCAAATTCAAAACAGATTTCAAATTTTCAGAAATCAGGCTGGGCGGGAAAAATCCCGCCAGACCAGGTCGACCTGGGGGTTGACCTGGGAGTCGACCTGGGTCAGGTCGAATGGGGAGTCGACCTGCCCACCAGGTCGACTGGGGAGTCGACCCCAGGGTCGACCTGGGTGTCGACCTGCCTGGTCGGCCCAGGCAACCTGGTGCACCTGTTTTGGCTGTTTTGACCTGTTTTGGAGGCTAGTGACGGAATTTGATGGCTTGGATTGAATTTAGGGTTAATCCTATGGCTAAAACTATCCTAATCTTCTATAAAAAGACCCCTAAGCCTAGTCTAAATCATCATTATTCAATCCTACAACTAAACTATGTCAAATTGGCTCCTTTCATGGCCTCCACTCTCATGCTAAAATTTCTAAGTTATTTATATGAGAGATTTTGAGTGCATACAAGTGTTTTCAAGCTTGTATGAGTATTCTTAGTTTGCATTCAAGTCAAGTTGCAACATTTCTATTTCAAAGCAAGGATTTTTATTGATTTGGCTCAAGGGTTTTTCATTTGGAGCTTGCATATTTGGGTGATTGCATAAGGGCTTCGTCTCAATCTTTTAATAACTATTTATTTGTGTCTTCATAGCATTGTAAGCCCTTTTCTACTTTCATTTTTGAAACTCTAAAGTTAAATGAATGATGCAAGTTTGGGGTTGATCATTATGATATGCAAGTTTGGTTGATCATCATGATACGCAAGTTTGGTTGATCATTTTATGCAAGTTTGGTTGATCATTATGATATGCAAGTTTGGTTGATCATTATGATATGCAAGTTTGGTTGATCATTATGCAAGTTGACACATGTTGCTATGTTATGCAAGTTTGGGTTGATCATGTTATCATGTTATGCAAGTTTGGGTTGATCATGTTATGCAAGTTAAACTTGAGTTTGTGAGCTTAAAGCTTCAAGCTTTATGTTAAAGGTTGCATTTTGGCAACATGGAAGTTATCATATCCCTTATGATAACTTGCATGTGAGGCTAAATGCGAACTTCTAGCAACTTCTACATGTCATTTATCACCATGTATCACTTATATGCTATGTTTGGTTTTATGCATACTTTTGAAGCCTAATAATGCAATATGCAAGTATATGAACATATGTACATTTCATATGCCACCATGTTAAACTTGTGGCTTCAACACCTTTTTGTCATGATTATGCCAAGTTCCCTATTTTATCCTTTATGCGTTGTTGCGATTATGTAAACGATGGGATTACGTTGGGGTTGGGTAACATTATGACAAGAACATGGTTTTTATAACATGACATGATATGTAATTATGTTTTGGAAACATAATGGACATGACACTTAGAAAAAAATGAGTGTGGCCAACTCGAGGTTGGGTTGAGTTTGTAGCATAAATCTACTCGGACCCGCCCGGCTTAACTAGTAGCTACAAACAATAGGACCCAATGTGAGAAGTTGGTCATGTTGTGCTCGAACCCGAGGTTAGACCAAGTTGTGGTGTAAAGCTACCCGGACCCGCCCGGCTTAACTAGTAACCACAACTGGGTCTAATGTGAGAGGTTAAAGCACATTAAGTTAATGAATGCCTCCTGATTAGGGTTAAGTCATGATCCACTTAACACTTAACCAATTTGGGCTTGATGGGTTAATCGGGGTTAAGTCATGAACCTTGGGTACACTTAACCAATTTAATCCACGTTGGATCGGGTTAACCACATTTAACCCGTTGAGAAACCCTAGTGGCGTGGTCCTTTGTAGCAGTAACCCTCTTGATAGTATCATAAGACCCTAGGGACTAGGCTAGGGTGGGGCACGATTACTGGGCTGACATGTAAGCGACCAAAACGACGGCTGAGTAGGTACGCCGGTGTGGGTCCAGGCGGACTATGGTCGTGCACTTAGTCCGGAGTTGGAAAATCAGGCACGGGTACCAGTAGATCTAGACTGTGCATACTTGATTGGTGTCCGAGGTCTACACCCTAGGACTTGATACACCCTGGGGTGGACCTAGCGCAGTTAGCTACATTTCATGTTTGGGCCGTATGACACCGACACTTGACGAGTTAGGCTTGTAGGGAGCCGATCAACTAGACCGTGTAGTTGGACCTTGATTTAGGTCACCTCATGATATTGGGCCAAGCGTGGGCCAAGGGATCGATTCTTGTTTTTACTTGACATGTTAGAGTGCTAGTACAACCGTGGTGCAAAACTTAACCTTGATTATGCGATGACATCTTTATCTATCTTGTTAGTTAATCATCATGCTAGTATGTTGTTATCCTTATGTTCATCTCAGCTTCTCATGCCAGTTAACTTTATTAGTTCCTAGAATGATAGTAGTAGGGCTTACCAGTCTTTTTGACTGACCTGTTTTCTTTCGCCTCTTTTCTTCCGTTTCCCCCCCTCAGGTCCTCAGGGTGGGAACATTGGAGCTTAGCTTGGATCTTTACAGCTTGCTTACTGGATTTGCTCATGTACGGTTTTGGACATTGAGCTAGCTATGGTTTATCACTTTACTTTGGGGATAGTACTTTATGTATTTCAGTTTTTCAGTTTATGCTTTTCTCTAGACTTTGTTTGTTGGAAAATAATGATCAAGTACTTTGTTGTAACATGACTATGGTTTTGAAATGTTAAGTTTTATCCGCTGCTTTACTACTCTGTTTTACTTATATGTTCTGTCTTGTGATATCTGCATGCATGTTTACCTTGTTTAACGCCCCTCCAAAGCTAGTGTGCTTGCAAGAGTTACCCTGGCGGAGGTGGGGTGTTACAGGTTGGCTGGTTATTACCAATGGTTTATCAAGGATTTCTCAAAGATAGCTGCACCGTTGACAGGATTGAGGAAAAAGAACCAAGTGTTCACATGGGATGCAAAGTGTGAACAAGCATTTGGAATCCTGAAGAAGAGACTGACGAGTGCTCCCGTGTTGACCATTCCAAGTGGGAATGAAGAGATGGTGGTATACACCGATGCATGTGGTACTGAGGTTAGAGCAGTATTGATGCAGAATGGTAAGGTTGTGGCCTACGCAAGTCGACCGCTGAAGCTGCATGAGAAAAATTACCCAACTCATGATTTAGGCCAGTCTTCCGTTAGGCCTATTTCTGTCACCATATGCCCATTCAGTTAGCACGCCTATTTCTGACATATTATGTTTTTTTTGTTATTATGCGTATTCCTGTTCTCTTCCTCCTTCCCTTTTTGTTTTTATAGCCAGGCTAACTTCGAGCCTATGCCTATCGCTGAAATATGCGAGCACACAAAATTGGGAATATTAATTTGGGGCATAACTTATATTAGAACATGATTGGGATTTGGGCATAATTTATGCCTTGATTTAAAACTTTAATTTGGGCATAACTTGCATTATGAATCAAACTGGGATTTGGGGCATAATCTTGGATAAACATGAAAATTGGTCAATAATGAACATGCCTAGATTTACTGTAATTAGGAACTGTAACCACACTTAAACACGTGGTTAGATTACACTTGTGGTAAAAGTCTTCCTGGAACCGCCTGGCAAATCCAGCGTCCACAAATGGTTAATCTAATGTGAGGGGTCGAGTGCATAAATGTACGTAACAGTGCTAAGACACGAGGTTAAGTCCGACTTGTGCTAGAAGTCTACCCGGAACCGCCCGGCATATCTAGCATCCACAAGTAGTAAACTTACTATGAGAGGTCTAGTCCATTAATAAGCCATAAATGGATAACTTGTTAACCTGTAATACTTAACCTGTTTGAAACTATGAGGGGTTACATGAACCTGTCAAATTGATTAGAGGTTAAGTGAACTTGCTTGAATCAATAGGGGTTAAGTTAATCTTGTAGGGCCATGCTATATATATATATATATATATATATATATGTATGTATATATATGTATGTATGTATGTATATCCGACAAAACTTAACCTATTTTACATGTGGGGTTCATGCAACCTTGATAAACTGTTAGGCATATCCTGTTAAAATCCTAGTAGTGGGGATGCAAGCCTAGGAGGGAAGCTTGTATCATCGGTTGGGTGGGATCCGTTTCATACATTAACCCATATAGGTATCAAATGAGTACTCCGAACTAGGTTGGGGTCGGGGAACGCTTACTGAGATGATTATAAGGTCACTTGGGTGAGGGTGTTGACGGCGCGTTCCATCGGAGTCATGTGCGTGCATGGGTCCGCTTGCTCGGGAAGATAAGACGCTATGACATCTGTAGATATGGTTGTGCACATCCTGAAAATAGCGGGTTGCCGCTTTAGGAAGTGATACATCCTACTGTGGGGACATCACAACGTACCTATGGGATAGGGAGCCGATCGATTGGGGGTAGTAATTACGGTACATCTAGTCTTGCTTGTTGAGAGCATGTTATTCTTGTCGGGTGTAACACATGTCATTCCTATTAGGCTACCTGTTATTCTTGTTGGGGTAAAACCTGTTACTAGAAGTACACCTAAGTCTACCATTTTTTTTCTAGTTGGGATTATCTTATTCTTGTTATGCTAGTATTCGTGCAGAGAAAAGTACTTGAGAAGCGCAATATATTCCGTCATGTTTATCCTGCTCAGTCTGTTATACCTTTCTTATGAAACTGTTGTCTCCCTTATTCAGTTTATATGCATGTTATGATGCTTTTACTTATTTATATGCTAAAAGTAACTGGACTCGTCAGACTTTATGTTTGACCCTTTTTGTTTCCTCTTCTCTCTCTTTCATTCCCCCAAGGTTCTCAGGGTGGGAATACTTAGGCATGATTTGGATTCTCTCTTTCATTCTGCTTGGAGCTGCTTAGATGTGCCGCTTTGATTTCCTATTTTATCTGATATGGCTATATTTATGGGGAATTATGCTTCTTTTATTATTGTACTCTGATAATTTTAGTACAAGACATGAATTTTAAGTTGATGTAATGGGTTTTCTGTATTTCGGACTTATGATGTAACTATGTTTTGGACCATAGTGTTTTATGTTTAATAAAGTTATAAAATTCCGTTGTTATTTTATACCTGTCTTGTAATGTTTCTATTTACCTATAACGCTTCATGAAACTTAATCCATTCTGATAAAGAGTGATACTAACAGATGTGGGGTGTCACAGGATATAAGCAAGGAGGAGTGCTTCATTTTGTTGTACCACCATTCTGCCCGTGGCAGACATTTTACCCATTTAGTTGGGATGTTTCTCCTGATTGCACGAAGATAATTTTCGAGGCAGCGGTTCACCACTTCGGACTATCCGTCAATTTGGGGGTGATACGCGCTACTCATCTGAAGCTTTGTGCCATGTAGCCGAAATAGTTCCTTCTAGAATTGGCTTGTGTAAAGACGGTCTCTATCGGAGACGATCGTGCGGGGAAAGCCGTCCAAATGAACATATTCTTGAAGAAAATTTGTTGCTAGCTGTGGGGCTGAAACTGAACTCGGCAGTGCACTAAAATGAGCATATTTAGATAGGTGATCTACGATTACCCAAATTGATGTCTTCCCAATTGATGGTGGTAGTGTGTGATGAAATCCATTGATATATCCTCACAAATTTGTGCTGGTATGGGGAGTGGTTGGAGGAGTCCTTTGGATGGTGTGTTATCTGACTTTGTTTGGAGGCAAGTAGGACATTGCTTCACAAATAATTGCACTGTAGCGGCCAACTTTAGCTAGAAAAAATTGCTAGCAACTCTGGAAACGGTGCCTTTAATCCCCGAATGGCCACCAATTTTTGAATCATGAAAATAAGTATTTATCTTATGTTGTAATGTCGTATCATCTGGTACGTAAGTTCGATTTCCCCAAAACAACAGGTTATTATGAAGTTGATAATTAGCATTCAGACCTTTACCTGCCTGTAGCTAGGTTGTAATCACTTGAGCCATTAGATCGTTCTTCAGCACTATCTGGATGTTGTGCAGTAAAGGAAATGTTGGTCCCGAAATGGAAGTCATAGCTACGTCGGTGGTGAAGCGCGAGAGACTGTCTGCCACTTTGTTTTGTCTTCCTGGATGGCAGTGGATCGTGAAGTCAAAACCCAATAGCTTTGTCAGACACTTTTACTATTCTGAAGTCTGGATAACCTGCGAATTTAATTGCCGCAAACTCTAGTAATCTATGTATATGTGGAAGGGACGACCTAGTAAGTAGTGTCGCCATTTTTTTACTATAGAAGTTATTGTGTACATTTCTCGAGAGTAGGGTGAGGATTTTTGGAGGAGGCGAGGTAGTTTGAAGCTGAAATAGGCGATGTGGTGTTCATCTTGTGAGAGAACTACACCGATGGCAGAGGCGAAAGCATCAATTGTGACAGTAAAGGGTTTACTGAAATTGTGAAGTGAAAGCACAGGGGTGTCGGTTACGACTTGTTTCAATTTAATGAAGGCTAGATGGGCTTCGGGGATCCAATAGAAAGAATTTTGCTTAAGGAGATCAGTAATGAGCTTGCGATGGCGGCGTAGTGTTTGTTGAAACACCAATAATACCCGATTAGGCCCAGGAATCCTCTAACTTCGGTGAGTGAATTCGGTTTCGACCATGATATCACTGCTTCGATTTTATTTAGGTCGACCTTAACCCCATGGCGTGAGATGATGTGGCCCAAATAGTCATGTTCGGTGAGTCCAAAGTTACATTTATCGAGATTAGCAAAAAATTGGTGTTTGTCTAGAATTTCAAGTGTGGTCCGGAGGTGGGTTAAGTGATCATTCCATGAGGGGATGTAAATAAGGATGTCATCGAAGAAGACAAAGATAAATTTGCGCAAGTGGGGACAAAATATATTGTTCATGGTGGCTTGAAAGGTGGACGGGGCGTTTGTTAGGCCAAATGGCATCACTAAAAACTCATAGTGTTCTTCATGGGTGCGAAAAGCAGTTTTAAGAATATCGGGTGGGTGAACGTGGATTTGAAAATACCCACTTCAAAGGTCAAGTTTAGAGAAAATTATTGCACCATGAAGTTCGTCCAATAATTCGTCGACCGTTGGTATTGGAAATCGGTCTTTAATAATGATTGTGTTTAGGGCCCTATAATCAATGCAAAATCGCCATGAACCATTTTTTTTGACTAGTAGGACGGGGGAAGAGAATGGGCTAGTCGAAGGTTGGATAGTATTGGATTGCAACATTTCATGGATTTGACGTTCGATTTCGTTTTTTTGAAAATAGGGGTAGCGGTATGATTTTGTATCTATTGGTTCAAAGTTTGGAAGAAGATTAATGTGGTGATTAAGCGGCCGGGTGGGTGGTAGAGTTGTGGGTAAACGTAGATAGTAAGTGTTGTAGTTGTGGATTATGGGCTTTTAATTTCGGGTCTGGTTGAATGGTCGTGGGCTGAAAATGGAGGTAGTAGAAGTTGGAGATTGAGGAAGTGGAATCACTGCGTTTCAGTTGGGTTAACGACAAGGGTTTTGGGTTATGGATTGGGCCTAGCCCATTAAGGCAGATTGGTTTGCTATTGTGTGTGAAAACCATTGTAAGAAGCTTGTGGTCCATTGCAATTGGGCCGAGCTATTCAAGCCACCGAATCCCACAAACGACACCAGAGCCCACAATCTCTAACAAAAAGAAATCAACGAAGAAATCGTGCCCTTGAATAGTTACATGGACATTTGGGCATTCTCCTGATCTAGTCAATTTTTCACCGTTCCCAACCATCATGACGAAGGAACTTGAGTGTTCGATTTCGAGCCCTAAATATTTTGCGGTCTTTGGATTGAGGTAATTATGGGTCGATCGAGTATCTACAAGTATGGATATTGGTTTCCCTTTGATGGAAGCGGGAAGGCGTAGGGCTCATGGATTGGAGGAACCTATTAAGGCATGCTACAAGATTTCTTGAGTTTGTTCTAAAGAAAGGGGCAGTTCAGTTATTGTAGGAGGTGATGGTTCGGTAGCAATTAATGGAGGTGCATCGTCGGAGTTGATATCAGGTAAGTTCATGAGTATATGTGTGGGCTTACATCTGTGGCCGAACTGGTACTTTTCATCGCAATTAAAGCAGAGCCCTTGTTGTTTTCGTGTTGACATCTCGGCAGGTAACAATTGTTTTATGGGCATCGTTTGTTTTGGGGTGGGTAGTGTAGATGTTTATCGAAATGGCTGAATGGATTGGGAGGTGGAGTTTGGTTTAGTGAAGTGAGTTTGGGTTTTTGGAATGGGATTTTATGGAGGTCAGTG
Source organism: Allium sativum (assembly GCA_030737875.1). Classification (NCBI taxonomy): domain Eukaryota; kingdom Viridiplantae; phylum Streptophyta; class Magnoliopsida; order Asparagales; family Amaryllidaceae; genus Allium; species Allium sativum. The sequence goes on from CM060925.1 coordinate 292,486,451, forward strand.
TGTTTGCAATCAGTTTTGTCGCGTCAATTACTTCTGAAAGGGTCGTTGGTTTGAGGAGGTTAAGATTATTTTGTATGTGGGTTTTAAGTCCCGAGATAAAGCACTGAAGAATCGAATCAGGGGATAGCAATGTAATACAGTTACAAAGTGTTTCGAATGTGGCTTGGTAATTGTCGACGGTAGTGATTTGTTTGAGTTTAAACAGTGTAGCTTGAGGATTGAGAAAAGTGGGTGGACCAAAGCGTTGTTCAATGGCGTGTGTCAATGTAGGCCAGAAGTAAGTAGCTTATTGCGGTGCATCCATTGAAACCAAGATAACGCTTGCCCTTGCATGTGAAAACTAGCTAGATCTATTCTTTGTTCTTCTGGTGTAGAGTAGTAGGAGAAAAATCGATCGGCTTGAAATAACCAATCATGTGGGTTCGAGCCATCAAAGAATGATAAAGTGCATTTGATTAGTCTAGTGGATGAAAGGGTGGGAAGTATTGGTGGATTACGACTGTTAGGAGAAGGGTGGTATGTGGTGGATAATTGATTGGTTGGAGATGGTGGAGGTTGGTTATCGAGTTTCCAGTTAAGATCCGCAAGAGATTTAGTGATGGATTGAAGTGTGTTTTTAATGTCAAGAATATCAGCATTTTGGGTTTCAAGCTTGATGTCATGGCTGGTTTTGGTGGTTTGGATGGTGGAAATAGCGTCTTCCTGGGTGGCAAGTTGTTGGACAGCTTTGTCTAATTGGGTCATGGCTTAGAAGAATGTTTGGATATTTGGTGAGGGAAGGGGAGAACAGAGAATGAAAGCACCAATTGATGAAAAGGTAGGTTGAAGAATAGGGTAAAGAAAGGAAGAATAAGGTAAGGGAAAGAGAAATGCAATTAGCAATAACTTCTATATATTTCTTCATCACTTAATTACATACTTATAGCAAATACGAGAGAATCTTTCCTGCCTATGTGGCATAGTACTACCTATTCTATTGCAACAAATTGCAACACCCTAAAAGCAAAATATCAGAAAGTAGAAAAAAAAACAGTTTTTTTGGAATAATTCACGTTCCTGTATGCCATATGCTTAGCCAAGAATCTTCTGGGTGGTTGTATATTTCTTTTAGGCTTTGCATTACTGGTGGTATCAAGCACATTTGATGGTCTGGTTATCGTGTGCATATCACAATATTTGGACAAAGTTTCGTCTAACGTTGTCCTTTTTTCCCATTTGGCTAATATATTAGGACCAATAGTTGAAAAGAAAAAATTGGACCAATATTTGGGGTAATGGTCCATATCTATAATTGAATTATATCGTGATACCATGAAATTACGTTGTAACAGTAAGTTGGTAACAAAAGTTAAAGATGGACCTTTGTCATAATTATCCCATGTTGTATTGACTTTGGTCGCTTAGTTTGTAAATGGCTTTGTATTTGTTAGTTTGTCTATATTTGTATAGGAATAAAAGTTTAGTACCAACCAAAGATTCCATATATCAGTGGAAAAGTTAGAACCATTTGTGTTCTTTATGAGCTCATTAAATGATAGTTAAGGTACAATTTAAATGTTCCGGATATATATGATACAAAGCATATTACATAAATTCATATCAGAATACCTTTTAGGGTAATTTGAAAATCGCTTCAGGTCCATCTAGTAAGGACATCCCTTGAATGATAAAGGGCATGATTGTCCATTTATCTAAACATAAGAAGCATTACATGCAATTGGACAACATTTATGCTATAATACTATTTTACAAAATCACAATAAACATGCTTGAAACATAAGAGTGTTAATGAATCATATAAATTTTGACAGAAAATTATATATAATATCTGTAAGTGGATTATTTAAAAAGGCGAAGGTTGATATCTAAGATGAATTTATACATGAACTTTAGAACAACATTGTTTTGATCATTTAAAACTAAAGCATATGTGTACTGTCTATATTATCTACAGAAAATCGTTCCACCGAGAAAAGATAATCATATACTAGGTCCATATTTATAACAATAAATGAACATTACAGCAAGTTACAAAACAACTCTAAATCTTACTTGGAACGGATCGTTAGCACATCCGCACATCAATGAGTAAAGCAAATTACGTAACAAACCCAAATTAGTGCAATAGTCCAATCATACATATAGTTATGAAGTCAAATTTTCGATTTCTTTAAGTAAATTTAGTCTGTGCCATTTTGGAAGTGCAAGTGGACTCAAATAATAAGCAAAATGGAAATGACAGAGCTATAACCCATAACAAAACAGTGAGTCTTATTTACTCCTTACCAGAAATAACTTCAGTAATTAAATGCATGGTAAAAAATTCTGATTAGTCTAATCCACATAAAACTGGTTACCGGATCTGTAAGGAATGTACAAAATATGCACTTGATGAGGAGGTGTTTGAATCAAAGCCTCTCAATCTCATAAGATGATTGAGAATCAATCCTAGACAACATGACAACTCACATTAAAACTAAAGCATGAAAATTTACAAGATCAAGTTTGAATGGACTAGTTGTGTTTTATTTTTTTCTTTCTTGGCATGTGGTTTTTGTTTATATTCCAAATTGTAGTTTTACACACACATTCAATATACCTGCATTGAAATACAGAATAAAAGCATATTAATTGCATAAATTCAATGTTAAGGACCCGTAATTATATGTTTAATTTGGTATAAAATATAGTAAGAATCCATTGAATTACCATTTTTTATGAAGATGGAACAATATTCTAACAAGCAATGCTTAGATTTAGTTGCCTTGGTTGTCAACTTAATTAGGCTTGTTGACAAGTTATTTCTTACTTAGATTTATTTTCCTTGGTTGTAAGAGATTCTGCATGCTTGATTTATATATTATCTATGCAAGTACACTTTTTATCATACCAACTAGATCATATGTCTTATGGTTTTCTAAACAAATAGTTATTTTAACAAAGTAGAACGCTATTCATTATAAATTAAAAACGAGAAAACTTGATGAACTTTCACAAGTTGGACAGTTCTTTTATTATAGGCAAGTGCCCCAAAAATACAATATATCACTCGGTAGACATGATAGTCATTGCTACACCCAACAGTACTTTATCTAGTTTCCTACCTCAAGCTATAAACTCTAGATCATATATCATGACACTCCTCTCCATTTTCAAAAGGATAATTCACGTGTGCGGATCTCTTTTTGAAACTTATAACAAATTTAACCATGTTTCAAAAATTATTACAAACATAGACGTGTTTTGTCCAGGTGAGTATATAGGCGAGTTTTGAAAACTCGCCTTTGTGCGAGTTTTCAAAACTCGCCTGTATAAAAATTGCATAAAAGCATGTTTGGCTTGGTTGGCAGATGTGTGTGCCCTCTTGGTGAGAGATCCAGATTCGAATCTTGCCAAGCACATATTTTTAGCCGTGTTGACACTTTTGGCAATCCATTACCACCAAAAATATCTCTTCCACCCTAATATCTGCTAACCGCAGTGAAGAAGATAACATGTTGGAAAACGGAATGCGGTAACGAAGGAGATTTTGGGTGCACTTCGAAATTCCTAGATTGTAGCTACTCGGACATAGCTTATCAGCAAGTTTAGGCAAACAAGACTCATGTTTTCGCAAGCTGTGATGCTAGCAACGAAAATATCACCTTTGCCTACGGTATACATCAATACGGATTGCAATTTGGGATCACTTCTACTGATGTGCTCCAGAAATATGTCTTTGGGGTCTGGTGGGGCCTACAACAATTAAGGTAATTCTCTGAATGTGTAACTCTTCCCAAGTATGTTTAATCCCTAAGTTATATGATTATACGTATAGTTTGCATTTTATATGTAGCAAGAAACCTCGACAATGAGTACTGAGGTTTTCCTGGCTTGTTCATGGACTTACTAGTTGCATTGCATAGCTTCACTTGGTCATTTATATCCTATGATACCCGAAGCCTCACACTAACAAAGAATATTAGTGATTAATTAATATCGTCTACTAGTAATGATAGTAAGGTTGCTTAGAAGAGACCATCTGTAAACTCTACTTTGTGAAAGTATCGATACTTTGAAATACCTGAGATTTTTTTTCCTTAAAACAAAGAGGGTATGACGTATTTGATCCAAGCATAAAAAAATCTACAATGGCTTATAATAATTGATGAGAATAACATATAATATCACAGAACATAGAATCTCATAGCAAACGGCAGATAATATGTACTACATACCGAAAAGATCAAATATATTTGTAAACAAGAAGATGTCTACAAAGATTCAGACATAGGTACAATATGATATGTACGAAAATAAATGCTTGTTAAGGTTTGTAAATGTAATCTCATAGACAGTTCATTTTCCAAGTCTATTTGAGTGACCCCATCAAAACCATACCAGTAGTTGTTAATTGTTCAAGAGCAAAATTTAATGGTGTTACACCACAGCTATTGCCTATCACACCCAATTTAAAGATCAAAAAACGCATTCACCATTTTACTCTTTGTAAACACCGAAGTCTAACCTGTACATTTCTTTATCTTTGTAAAATATCACGATTGAAATGCATGGAACAGCAGCAAAGCTGTTTCCACCTTAATTCAAGCCAGAATGAAAAGCACATCCAGAACATTTAAAATGAACTGTGTTGACCATAATGTAGGTCCCAATCTTCTCACAAATGGACGATCAACCAGTGGACGCTAAAAATATGTGCTTGGCAAGATTCGAACCCGGATCACTCGCCAAGAGTGCACACACATCTACCAAATAGGCCAAGCATGCTTTTATACAACTTTTATACAGGCGAGTTTTGAAAACTCGCCTTGAAAACTTGCACAAAGGCGAGTTTTCAAAACTTGCGTATATACTTACCTGGACAAAACAGGTCTACATTTGTAATAACTTTTGAAACATGGTAAAATCTGTTATAAGTTTCAAAAAGAGGTCCACACACATGAATTATCCTTTTCAAAAACACCAAACTTGACACAACTAGCTTGGTCGCTTTATCGAAGGCTAAGCCATCAGACTAGCCCTACTATGTCTCATTTACTAACAATTATTTTTCAAACCAAGACTACACATAAGGGAAACTACCTTATTTTATAAAAAAACACAAAATATTATCGTCTTGCTTAAGTTTCTGTAGTTAGTTTTACAAATCAATCTTATATTAATAAAACCTAATTAACGTAGCTGTTTGATAAAAATGAGCTAACTTAATTATGTCCCAGAAATTCCAAGAAAACGAGTTTCTATTCCTGTAAATATTTGTTAAACATACTACATACGACATATTAATTGAAAAATTGGGGATTGGAATAACTATACAGTGTTCTATGTGAACAAGAAGATGAGAGTAGAGATCGTTTCTTTTTTGAATTCTTATATGATAAATTATTATGGTCAGTATGCAGACTGAAGTAAAAATTATCACTTGAAGTTCTAGAAATAGTTTTCAATATTGATGAAGTTGCAAATGAAATCCAGAATTAATTGACGACGACGGTATGCTCTAATCGGAAAGAGTGAAACTTAAGATTAGTTGACCAGAAACGAATGGTCAAAGTGAATAAAATGGAAATAATGTAAAATATGGTTTACCTTGTAAATTACAGAGTAAGTAGAACGAGAATGTTGAAAACTTACGATGATGGGGAATTGAATTAGTTAATATAGAAGAAGCTTTGTTTTCGGGTTTTTAATAGAAGAAGCATAATGAATTTAGGTTTAGAGACTAAGAAGATGGTTACCATGGGTAGAAGGGAAAAATTTGTTTAAGCGGCAAATGAAAATAGTAGAGGGAACTCTTGCTAGATCTAGAAATTAACAATATAGCGATATCAATACAGCGTTTTCCTCTGATGTCTTTAGTATTTCTTTCTAATTTCGTTAGTATTTACGTTGATGGAAGATTAACAACCGCAGTTAGCATCCAAACGATGTGCTGTACTGTTGTTAAAAACAACTTTTTTTGTAGTGTTAACATGGCCATAAGCAAAACTAAATATGTCCTTTTTTATTTGATAAATATAATTTTATTTGATAAACCTGAAAAAAGATATGACTTAAGTCCAAAGTTTGGCCTTTTTTTGATAAATATTTTTTCCATCTTACTGATAAGAGACTAATAGTACTAAGAATTAGCCATATTTGATGAAGGTATAAACATAAATCAGACAAGTTATAAGCTTCACACATATTCAAATATTGATTATTCTTTTTTTATTAGGTATAACACTCAAACTTAACCAATAGTGCATTAGTTAGTACTTTAAATGCTTCAAAATATGTAGAACATACGCTACAAGAAGAGCCATTTCCGACGGCTCAGAACGGTCGTCGACCGTCGGAAGCCATTGGTAATAACCATCGAAAATGAGGGCATCGGGGGACAGAGTTTTCAACGACTTATGACACAACCTATCGTCGTTATATTTGACGATTTTCGACGGCTGTCGTCATATGTTGGTAGCCATTACTTATTTGTGTGCAATGAGTCATCGCTAGCCGTCGGAAAGCTGCATATTTTTTTATATTATAGCTGATATTTAGCCTTCCAACTACATCTCTCACACAAACCACTATTTTAGCAACATTATACAACCGCAGTATACCATATATCAACCAAATACAAAAACTCAAAAAAAATCTGGATATACTAAATAAAAATAAACAAAAAAATCAACATAAATTTCACCACTAATTATACAATACATAAATTAGTACATACTACATAGTCTACCATAGTTACACCAAAATTTGTCTCTAATACCCAAATTGTTCAGATTTGTAGAGAACTATATCTAGAAAATGAAGAAAAAGCAGAAAACACGCAAAGTTTATAGTGGTTCGACGTTAACGAGCTTGCATCCACTATAAGTGTCTTTGATTATACGTTAAATGCTAGTACAACCAAATATTTCGCTCAATCTCACTCTTACAGTTATGATTCTCTCAATAATTTCGAAGTAATTCCAATTAGAAATAATGACAGGATAATAATGGTGAAAACAATACTAAGAACTGCCAGAAGATCCTGAAAAATGCCAAGTACGGGGCTATTTATAGCTGATATTTGCAATTGGTTCGTGGTCACACGTGGCACAAATCCCGAGGATCTCGGACTGGTTCGTGGCTTGATGGAGAAATGGTCAACATTGCGGTTATGGATAGGTGTTGCAAGGTCCTTCATCTTCGGATTGTGAATGACTTAGTCGTGGCCACTATCCTTTGGTTTCTGGGATCAGATCGTGGTAACAGTTTGGGTCACGGGAGATCATCAAGAACAGATTGTGGTAGCAGTGGCACGAGCCCAGGGTGACAGGGTGATCACGACCGGGTTTGTATGGCTTCTATGTGTGAGACTTCAAATTGGACCTACACGCGTATCTTGGTGGCTTGATCCAAAAGCTAGACAACATTTTGCCCCCTCGAAGTATGTTTTATAAGAGATGGAACATGCTTCGAAACTGCCAAGGAATCTCTTCATGAAATAACGTGAATCAATGATTGCATATGTTTGGATGGTCGCGACGTTTTGAATAGCCACGGTTTTTAACCTGTATAAATATCAGTCTGGATTTTCAATTATTTCAATGTTCACTGGTTGATTTTCAACTTCCAGATTCCAGAGTACATCGTGATCAACTTGTCGGGTAAGCTTTTAAGTCTTTATGAATGTTGTCAGGATTTCCCTTCGGTTGTCATTCTTGAGTTCAGGTCATTAGACCTAATTGCGGTTCGTGAACGCAACACTCATCACGGATCAGCAGTTGAGTGGGCTTCCTTTTGAGTTACGATGGGGCTTCTTTGGTTTCGAATAAAAAAAAAAACGGGATGCGAAAGGCCAACGTTCTGCCTATATAAGCAGGCCTCCTTCTCCACTCCTCTTCTTCTTTTATTGTTGCTACCCTCCTGCTCAGATCGAAAATTCCAATTAAATACCTAATTCACAATTTCCAGAAACCATCCACTAATCTAAATTAGAAAGGTAATTGTATTGGAACGCTCTCATATAATCTCATCTTCATCTCTCTTTGTTCGGTTTGATTTTCATTGGTACAGATGGCGAAATTCGTGGTGTTTGAGATTCCGAAGATGGTGATAGTGTAATGAGTTCTTGGAGGAAGGAGGGAGATGGCGAAGGAGAAGACAGGCTCCATCAGGTCGGTTCGTGGATGGAAGGTTGATTCGGCTTGTGGTGATAGCGCGGCGGAAAAATGGAGTGTTAGTTTGGACAGCGGACCGGGTCACGGGAATGAGAGAGCATCGGTCTGTGGCAACAGGACGTAAGGTGGATCGTGGGTGGTCTTTCATGATCCGTTCAGATAAAGTGGAACGGGTCACGATCTAGAGTGTCCTACGAGAGGCCTTTCCACGAGCTGATGCCTTCCCACGAGCCGGGACCTGCTTCACGAACCAATGTTGTATCACGAGCCAAACCCTGTCGTGCTAGCTAGTACTATATCATGACCCGTTACCCATATTGACCAAAAAATGCAACACAAATTTTGATATACCAATGGACAGTTAGGATCAAAGCCTTCAACATGAACCTTTTGAACCGGATAACAACATAACTCAACAGCAGATCATAACCAATATCCCGCTCTTCTGATTAATTTCATGCTTTTAATAATGTATGCACATGCACACACTCACACTTACACACACGGGGAACAGGTAACTATGTTTTAAATTCTCATGTTTACTCACCAACACAGCTATGTCTGATAAACGATCAACTGAAATGTCAGAGAAAGATATAGAATCAGAGTCATCAAAGCATTATGATACCAACACGCTTCCCACAGATTCAAATTGGGAGATTTCCGACCCCGATTACGAGACAGATACCGATATAGAATCAATGACTTCTAAAAGTACATCTCTTGAAGATGAGGATGAACGAGCTCCTGACGAAATCCCAGGTGTTGAGGAAGTGGAGAGGGAGAAACTCAGTGATAGTCTAGCCTCCCAATTGGATGACTTAAAACTTAAGAAAATATGTTTAAGACATGGTATCCCTTAGGATGATGTGAAAACTCTAGAAGATGGAGATAGGCCTCATTCTACCCCAGAAGGGTACATGACTGTCAGCCGGCTAATGTGCTGGATAGGAATTATTCCTCCATTTACTCCAATTGTAGTTGATCTTTTAAGATGACTACACATTGCCCCTATGCAACTCCATCCTAATGCTTACGCAGCTTTGTATACCCAATACATTGCATATGCGGAGATTTTACAGACCGAGCTCACTTTCAAGGATTTGAAATTCTATTACCATTTTAAACACCGTTCCACAGGGACTCCAAATTTTTCTTTCTTCGAATCAATTGCCGGCAAAAAGGTTTATCGGATGGCCATAGCAACATAGGGGATGCCAAATCTGATTGGTTTTACATAAATCATCAAGCCAGATGTGCAAGGATGTGGCTTTAAGCAAGCATGTTTTAAAATTTTCAACTTATGTTTCGACTACATAGTTGGAGTGCTAATGTGTCCCTTTATTCTGTGCAGATCACAATTTTGCGAAAATAGAAGGTTCAGTGTATGAAGACCGACTGTCTTGCCTCCTCAAAAGTAAATCAGACTTCTTAAGAATTAAGAAGTGTATCACCGACGAGAATCTTCACAAAAACCAACTTCTAAGTGTAAGATTCAGACTTGACGTGGGTGGCAAACCTTATAAATATGTGCCCCCAACTGAGGGAGAAGGGACCTCAGGGGTCACAAAGACAACCGAACTTCGCAAGAGTCCTTCACCACTGATTAATCAGGACGATGAGGATTTGATTGTATACAAAGGGGATGAGATCCGGGCCGACGAGCCAAAGGAGGTCCCAACTTCCAAGGAGAAATTTTCCCCAAGGGCTCTACCATCGGTTGAGCCCATCGCTCATGATACATTAACAGAGGAGCAGATATTTGGAGAATTAAACAAGATTCCCCTACCAGATGACATTTATACACAAGAAGACTTAGAAGGGGACCCATTCTTTCCTATCTCCGAGGAAGTGAATGTTTCAGTGGGGGAAAAAGAAATCTCACAGACGAGCCTAGCTCCGAGCCCTGGTCTGTTGGGGGGATTACATGGGATGCACAAATCACATGCACCACTCGTCACAACACTTTTATACCATCGGTGTTCTTGGTTCTAATATATGTATACTTGTTTCCTTTGCAGGGGAGTTGCCTCGTAAACAATCCTATTCTTATCGTTCTCTCCGAGCAAGCGCACCAAGGCTCCTTTCCGATCCCGAGCATGTTCACAGTGATAGTCAGGGGAGAGATAGTCATCGACCCAGTGATTCTTATCAATCTCATTCTACACGGTCTCGTTCTGCATCAAAGCAAGACCCTGGGAAGCCCCACAGTCGTCCAGTTCCACCGTGGGGGGGGGGGGGTAAGCAACTTCCCAAAGACTTGACTCATCCGAAAAGTACACCCTCTCATAGCAAGTCTTCCAAGAAATACCATGAGCCAAAAGATAAAAACAAAGATCCGAGCAAGGATTTAGAAAAAGAGAAAATAGCTATTGTCCCCTCTAGTCAGCGCGATTTGGATACTACCGCTGCACAGGATGTCGTCTACACCTCTGATAATCAAGTCAAGCTGGAGCGCTTGCGGAAGCAGTTTCCTGACATTTTCTTCGAAAGGATGACGTTTGTTCCAGATCTTGAACCGGTTCCCGAGGAGTGAGATATAGAGGTCATAGGGAAAGTGAGTCTTGTGGCCAAACAATATAGGGCGATGAAGAAGCATACCACCAATCTTTCTGCTGCTAGGGCTATATATCGGACAGGATAGTCTGCTGTCCAGCTCGGTCCGAAGCTATAAGGTGTTCGGTCCGTGTCCGTCCGATTCTCTTATAGGACAGAGCTTGGACACACTAGTGTTCGGTCCGATCTAAAATGTTCGATGTTTTTTTATTATCCAAGGATATATTGGACATGACAGGCCGTTGTCCGACTCGGTCCGAGATTATATGATGTCCAGTTCGTGTCCGTCCGAATTCTTCTAGGACATAGCTTGGACACACCTCTGTCCGGTCCGGTCCGACCCGTTTACACCCCTATCTGCTGCCATTCGTCACCTAGATACGGAAGCAACCAGAACCAGAGTGAAGATTGACAATGAGGCTAGGGCCAGGAAGCAAAATCGAAAAAGAACTAGAGGATGCAAAAGTTCAAATCGCTTTAGCTTAGCGGGATGCAGGAAATTACAAATCGGAGCTGGAAAGCACCAGGAATCGTTTCCGCACCGAGCTTGACTCAAACAGCCAAGAGCATGTAGCTCTGAAAAAGGAAATAGAGGATCGTAGAACGATTAATACTGATTTAAAGACATCACATGACCATTTTGCTACTGAGAAGGCAGCTTGGGAGAAAGAGAAAGCGAGTCTTAAAGACAACCTTGCTCTTATTGAAAAAGAGAAAGCAGTTTTGAACGATCAACTTGCTCATGCTAAGGAGCGTGCGGCTCTTGCTGAAAGTAGTGCTAACAATGCTCTTAAATCGGCCGCCGCCACTGCTGAAAAACTTGCTGCAACTGAAAAGGAGATATAAAGTTTCGATGAACTGCTATTTGACTTCTTTGGTCAAGTTATTAAGACTCGAGGCATCTCTTGGATTCAGAATTATCACGTTACTTTGGCCAATGTATGGGATATGATTGTTGAGGGCGAGAAGCAGCAATTGAAAGTTGAGGAGCTTGATGAAAACCAGCTTATACAGACCTTTCTTAAAGTTGAAGATCCTGAGGCTTTGGTGAAGGGCAGGCATCTGATCTGAGAAGAAATTGAGGAGGAGAAAACTAGGCTTAAGGGAAAGGATAAAATGAACGAAGGCTCGAGCTCGGTGGTGGAGCCCAAGACCTCCGAAATTGAGGAATATAATCCCGATGATCTGTTGATCCCCTTGGTTCCAACCCCTCTAGCTGTCGGAGCTACTGTTGCAAGTTTGGGCGAGGAGTCGGCTGAAGGTATCTCCATACTCTCTCCACAGTTTGTCAAAGCAATTGTAACTTGTCGTCGTCTTGAAGAACAGCCAATTGAGAAGACCATACTCTCTCCCGAACTAATAACATTTACTTCTTATAATATTGATGTTCCCAAGGATGCTGAGACCATTGATGCCTTGAAGGACATGGATGGTGACCATGGAGATGATGAAGAAGAGGTCACCATCACAGGGGAGATCAAGGATGATGACAAGGAGACCCTGGCTGACATGAAGGCCAAGAGAGATAAGCAACTAGCTTTGAAAAGAGAGGAACAAGCGCCTCTACATGTGCCTCCTATCTCAGAAGTCGATCCCAAAACTGGGTTGGTCATAAATTCTCCTCCAGATCAATAACTTCACAGCTTGCATCCCAGCCTCCCGACACTCCACAGGATCCTCTTTCTGATAAGAGGAAGAGGAAGAAGGGCGACCGATCTGATGCTGACAAGGAGGAGTTGGAAAAGCAGAAGAAGGAGAAGAAACAAAAATCGTCCCCCAAGCATAAGTAGGATGTACTTGTTAGTTCATGTTTTGCTTTTAAGCTTTCCACTGGCCAAGAAATGTAGTTGTGAGAATGGCCCTCACTTTTGTTTAGCTATGTCCTATAAACCTGCATTTGGTAAATAAAATTTTGTTTCTTTCGCATCATTGTGTACTTATCGCACTTAGCCACAAACATTTAAATCATAACTAAGTTAAAATAGAATCACGAGCCATTCTAGCAGAAAAAGTTAGATTTACAATTCCTGTACTACATAAAGGTGTGTATATATATGCCCCCAATCAATCATTAACATGATGCCTGGCCAGAGCTTATTAAGGATTGATTAGAGTTATATTTATGCTGCCCCATTCCCAGAAATGAGGGGTTAGGGCTCCACTTTTTGTTCTTGTTTCCAGTCGTGTGATGGAATAAGAGCCATTTTTTGGTGGCATATGTCACTGTGCCTTTATATTCTCCCGATTCTTCAGCGGGTTAGAGTTCGAGCTCGGTTCTTAATCTGCTCACCGATCCTTCTGTAGGCGCCAAGTCTCTAGCGCCTTTATACTCTCCCGATCCTTCAGCGGTTAGAGTGCTGTCAAGATGGTTTTTATCATGGTGCATCTACTTGCCTTACGGACGTCGTCTTCGCATCCTTTATAGTCTCTCTCTAATCTTGGGAGTTAGAGTGCAGATGATGATGGGATCCGCTTCATTGCACCTTCGGGACTTTAGTTGTCGTTCACCCTCTAGTCTGATAGAAGGCACTTTGAATTAGGCATTTCGAGATCATTGCATAGTTTATAGCAAATCTCAAAATGGTAATGATTTATGTCAATTAAAATAAAAGAGAAGATAAGTAACGGTGCAATAAAGGTAAATGACACACGATGTTTTATATTGGTTTGGTCGAATCATGACCTACATCCACTTTATCATCTTTTGCTCAAGTAACCAGACCGTTCTAGGCAAGTCGTGCCTTTTTACATGGTCCTCAAAAAACAAAAGAATAAAACTGATAATTTTCATGTCAGATAAGGCCGCAAATGCTAGGCATTCCACACTCTGGAGATTTCATCTCCGTCCACGGTTGCCAGCTTGAAAGTTCTGTTATCAAGCCTTCTTAGAATGGAATACGGTCCTTCCCATTTTGGGCCCATATGCACTAGGGGTGGAAAGACACATTTCAGAACAAGTCTCAGATTCAAAGGTTCGAGCTCGAACCTTTCTATTATAGTACCGGGCAACTTGTTGCTTATGCCTTAAAGCGCGGAGGTTGGCTTCATCCCTCTTTTGTTCAACCATATCCAGGGATTCGAGGAGAAGCTTATTATTGGTCATTGGGTCAAAATAAGTGGTTCTGTGAGAGGGTACTTCCAATTCAACCGGGATGACCGCTTCTGCCCGAAAGCGAGGAAGAAAGGTGTGTAGGCCGTTGCCGACTTGTAAGTTGTCCTATAGGCCCATAACGCCAAGGGTAACTCATCGACCCACATGGCTTTGGCCCATTTCAATCTTTTCTTCAGGATGAATTTAATCACTTAATTTGCCGCTTCGACCTATCCGTTTAATTGTGGATGTGCCACAAAGGTGTACCTTTTCTCGATGTGGTACTTTTGGCAAAAGTCCCTTAATTCTACGCTATCAAATTGGGTTCCGTTATATGTCATAATGACCTTCGGAATCCCGAACCGGCATATGATATTTCTGACAACGAAGTTAATTTCCTGCTTGGTCGTGATCGTGGTCAATGGCTCCACTTCAACCCACTTCGTAAAGTAATCCACGACCATAATGGCAAACTTTGCTCCACCTTTCGCTATGGGGAGACTTCCAATAATGTCAATTCCCCACACAGCGAAAGGCCACGGGCTCATCATCGTCTTCAACCGGCTAGGGGGTGCCCTGGGGGTCTTGGAAATTTTTCGACATGCGTCACAACGTTGTGCATAATTGGTGGCGTCCTTGTGTATGGTGGGTCATAAATAGCCATACCGCAATATCTTGTCCTCCAATGTGGTCACCGCATTCACCTTCATGTACTTCTTTCAGTACACGCTTGATGTCGTCATGGGCTATACACCAAAGAAGAGGCATTGAGAATCCCTTCCTATATAGGATTTCGCCTTGCAAGATGTATCTGGAGGCTTTTCGGATAATAGCATGCCTCTTGCTCTTCTTGGTCGGAAGCGTTCCATTCATCAAAATGTTCTTCAAGGGTGTCATCCATAACTCCCTTTCTGGTTCAACTTCCAATACGAGATCAACCTCCATCTGATCAACGCTTGGAGCGTGCAATATTTCAATTGGGACTAGCTCAGTGTCTTCATGGTGGTCAGGACTAGCCATCTTTGCCAACTTGTCTGCTTTTTGATGTTTCTCTCGAGGAATATGGGGTATGCTGTAATGATCAAGGTTTTCCAACAGTTTCCTCACTTCGTTCAAATATGATACCAGTCTTGGACTCTTAGCCTAAAATTTCTTATTAACCTGGTTCACAACTAGATTGAAGTCGCAAAAGACATCTAGTTTCGTTATATCCAACTCCTTCGCAAGCTTTAGCCCGGCGATCAGGGCTTCATACTCAGAGTCATTTTTCGTGGCGTGAAACTCCAATCGAAGCGCGTAGTATATTGATCGATCTTCGGGAGTCACAAGCACAACCCCAGCACCAGATCATCTGTCGTTCTTGGCGCCATCAGTATATAATTTCTAGGCATTAGGGTCAAGAAGTTGCTTTGGGGAGTCAACTTCTTCACTCATTACATCATCCTCTGGGATAGTGAACTCTACTATAAAATCTACCAGCACTTGCCCCCTTATTGATCGTCGGGCTGAAAATTCAAATCAAACTGACTCAACTCAATGTTCCATTTGAGTTATCTTCCTGAGGCCTCTGGTCTTTGTAAAACTTGCCTAAGTGGATGGTCAGTGTACACGGTGATAGGATGAGCTTGAAAATAGTGGCGAAGATTCTGGGAGGCGATTAATAAGCTGTACGCAAGCTTTTCTATTCTTGGGTAGTTTTGCTTGGCTGCCGCCAACTTCTTACTCACATAGTACACTGGCCTTTTAACCTTATCTTCCTCTCTCACCAAGGCTGAGCTGATCGTGTGGGATGACACTGCTTGGTATACAAATAAATCCTCGTGATCCACTAGGTTAGACAATATCAGAGGTTTTTCCAAATGATTCAATAGGTTCTGGAATGCTTCAACACAATCAGGGGTCCATTCGAAATTGCGCTTTCCTTGCTTTATCAATTCGAAGAATGGTATACATTTATTCGTGGCTTTGGAGATGAATCTTGAAACACCCCATATTTTCTGTTAACATTATAGTAAAGAATCAAAGAATAATTAATTTCAAATGTGAGAATTAAGGGATACGGGTTACGCCATTGCGTTCGTCTCGGAATTCTGCTTGAGATAGAGTCCGAGTTTGCATAAAACGGACACCGTATGAAGGAGATTTTGACGAACGAAGGTAAGGTAAAAAACGTGAAGAAAGAAGAAAAAACAAACAAAATGCACTGGCGCACTTGGGAAGTGCGCCAGTACAAAAGTTGCACTGACGCACCTGCTAAGTGTGCCTAGGCCGAGCTGAGAGCCTGCACAGCTTTCTGGTGTGATTTGATCCATACTGTGAGTCATTGCTGAGTCCTTTCTGACTCCTTGCTGAGTCTTTAGGGCTGAGGTGTCACCCTATCTTGACTGAATGGTTATGGTTAACTCTACGATCGTCTGACGGCTCAAATTAGATTGAAATTCTATATAAACAACCCAATGCTCAAACCTAAAAATCACACAAAAATAATCCAGGAACTATCATGCCGTCAATAGAGAACTTGGAGTAGCCGTCACCAATTCAAAGACAAGATAAAAACCTGAATCAAAATCAAATTAAAAGTAATCAAATTCAACGATCTACATCAAAGGCGAGCTTACCAATTTCAGGATTCAGATTTCAGAAATCAAGAATTCCTTTTTAGTTTGTAAGTTGGTTATTACGTAGATTTAAACGCTCTTTCAAATGAATCATGACATGTTGTAATTCGAATATAGAATGATGCTTATGTATAAGATAAATAAAGTTTGATTCTTAAATTACCGTTGCGATTGATCATGTCTATATGTTTGTGATGATGAACATACCATATTGAATGTTATTGGAATCTATTATGACTTGGTAATGGATTTATTATGCCAACTATATGGTGAAACATGTCATGTTATAATTTGGTGGTTACTTGCAAGTTTATGATCTAAAACACATGCTTATATGTTAAATCAACACTCATGTATATTTAGATCCATGTTAAGTTGAATCTATTTTATGTTGCAAGATTTGATTTGTAGCTCTCTTATGTTTAGCACACATAAGTTATCATGCTAATTTGTGATTCGAATATGTTTATAGTAGCTCTCTTATGTTTAACACACATAAGTTATCATGCTAAGTTGTGATTCGAATATGTTTACAATAGTTCTCTTATGTTTAACACACATAAGTTAATACGCTAAGTTGTGATTAAAATATGTTTATAGTAGCTTTCTTATGTTTTGGCATACATAAGTTAATATGCTAAGTTGTGGTTTAAAATTGTGTTTATATGTTAAACCTCCATGCTAGACCTTTATCAAGTTCACATGACAATTAGACCCAACTTAGTCACAAGTTCACCTTTACCCGTTTAATTAAGTCAATGATACTTCTATGCCAAGTTACACATGATAAATTAAATGTATGCTATTTTATGTTTGTTTCATGTCCCTTGTTTATTACCCCTTTTTGTTTATGGGTTTGGGCTAATTTAGTAGCCCAACATTTTATGTGATTCATGCGTACGTTTCACAGGGGTAGCGATGGGAAAATATGAAAATTCATGGCATAGATTTGTTCATAAAATGGTATATTTGATATACCATTTATTGTGAGCATAATCGAAGGATAATTATGGCATGATTAAATAAAAATTAATTTACATAACGAAATTAGACATATATAGAAATTATGTGAATTTAGAAAAGACGAATATGCCTAACTCGAGGTTAGACTGAGTTATGGTGTAAAACTGCCCAAAACCGGCCGACATATCCAGTGACCACAACAAGACCTGTCTAATGTAGGTGGTTAGTGCATCAAGCCCAAAAAGAACCCGAGGTTAGACTGAGTTGTGGTGTAAATCTGTCCGGAACTGACCGACATATCCAGTGATCACAACAAGACCTGTCTAATGTGAGTGGTTGGTGCTTTAATGGATAAATTAAAGTAATTCAGGATTGGTAGGGTTAAGTCAATTAGGGAAACACTTAACCGATTCAACATGTTAACTAAACGAATGGGTGGGCTAGGTAAACTTGGACACTTAACCAAATAAACATGTTGATTAGAAAACCCTAGTAAAGGGGACCCATTTCAGCAGTAACCCACATAGATTTATCATGGTACCCTGAAACTAAGCAGGGTGGGGCACGATTACTGGACTGATTATAAGCGGTCAAAACATCGGCGGTCGGTGCGCCAGTGTAGGTTTCGATGAAGTATGGGCGTGCACATACTCCGGAGTGGAAAAGTAGGCACTGGGCATCAGTAGTGTTCACTGTGCATCTTGAATCTTGTCGGGTTGCCACCAGAGGGATTGATACACCCCATGGTGGGACCAACATAGGTATCTACAGTCAAGCGGGGCCGAATGACACAAGATATGAATGCATGTGAGTAGGAGCCGATCATTAAGGGGATCGTTTGTTATGAACACGTGGGGCTGGTTGAACCAATGGTTAAGTAAGTGCAGAGAATATAGTAACGGGTGCGATCACATGTTCCTCTTATCTTGTATTAGGGTATTGTCCAATGTTCTGTTATTACTATCATGACCACTTTCCTTGTTTAAATACTAGTAAACACTGAACTTACTAGACTTATTGTCTAACCCGTTTTCTTTCGTCCTCTTTTCTTCCGTTTCCCTCCCCCCAAGTCCACAGGGAGGGAATACTCCAGCTTAGTCAGACTCTTTGCAAGCTTCAATAAAGTAGATGTATGATTTGGACTCTCTCTCACCTTGGCTATGGCTCTTGGACATTATCCTTGGGGATTTATGTAGTTTTATTTATGGTTTATGCTTCTTTAATAAATAATCAAGACAGAAATTATGGTGTAATGTTTTGGAAGTTATTTTGAGACAATTTGATGTAATGCTTGTGTATTGAACCACGTATGCAATAAATATTTGAATTTCGCTGCTTATATTTATCTGTCTTGTAAATTTTTCTGTGTCTTGTACCTATAACCCTCCACCAAAGTAAAGGCATTCCCTTAGAGAGTGACCTTAACGGAGGTGGGGTGTTTCACTTGGTATCATAGCAAAGGTTTACCAGACCAGATAAGAGTTTTTGAAAACTATTTTCAAAAAAGAAATATAAAGAAGCATTTTACAAGAAAAAGTGTTGTTTTTAATTTAAAAAGGCATAATCCCCAAAGCCATATGCACTATCTTTCTATCCTTTGTTTTGAATCTTTTCTTTTTCATTTCAGCATGTCTGGGAATCTTAACATTCCAGAGGGTCTACCGATACCTGGCTGGTTCAGGAGGTACTTAGAGGCTAGGGCCAACGATGCCGGCCCAGCAGATATTCCTCCTCCTCCAGCTGCAGCGGTTCCTCCTCCTCCTCCTCCTCGTGCAAATGCTTTCTCAAAGATTTGTAGAGACTTTAGGGCCATGGGTGGAAAGGATTTCAAGGGAACTGAATCATTCGTAGAAGCAAGGAACTGGATCAAAGAAACTGAGGATCTATTCGTTATCTTCGAGGTGGACGATAGGCAGAAGATATAGTTGGTGGTATGGTTGCTCAAAGATGAAGCTTCCTATTGGTGGGAAGTCACTAACGCTGAAAGACCAGTTGAAACATGAATGGATTTCAGAATAAGGTTTGAGATGAAATTCCTTTCACAAGCTGAACGAAGTTTATAGCTGGAAAAGTTCTTATCTCTTAAGCAAGGAAGTATGATGGTCAAGGAGTACGTCAACTAATTCAATCAGCTGGCCCGATTTGGATTAGACTTAATGAATACTCCTTATAAGAAGGCTCTCCGTTTTGTCAATGGATTGAATGAGCCACTTCACAGCTTGGCTATGACCCATGTACCTATGGGGGCTACTTACGAGAGGTTAATGGATATGGCACTCTTACTTGAGGAAGACAAGGGCAAGAAAGAGGCAAAAGCAGAAGTGCCTCAAGATAAGAAGGGGGAGGGGTCGCTGAACAAGAAGGCTGATTCAAAGAAAGGCGGGAAGAAAAACAAACCCCATGACAAGAGAAAGTGTAATTTCTGTGGCATTCCTGGACATCCGATCAAAGACTCCAAGAAGAAGAAAAGGAAGATGGGTGGCTGTTTCCACTGTGGTGAGATAGGTCACATGGCTAGGGCCTGCCCAAGGAAGTAAGGGCAGGGAGCTGGACCTTTTCTGGAGGACAAGTTCACGCTCTTACGGCACCTCCACAAGAACGAGGTAGAAATTTTTCTGTCAAAAGTTTAGTCTATCTTTTTGATCATCCTGTTCATACACTATTTAATTCCGGCGCATCGCACTCTTTTATATCTACTGCGTTAGTGGAATCTTTGCACCTAGACACCAGTATAGTAGAGGATCCCTTGGTTGATTCAAATCCAATTGGGGGCACAACTTATTTGTCAATGGTTTGTTTGGATTTGAAAATATCTATACTAAGCGTTGGGTTTAGATGTAATGCCTTTGTTTTGGGCTTCACGGGATATGGGTTGATTCTAAGCATGGACTGGCTATCCAGTAATGGTGTCGTCCTCGATTGTGAAAAGAGAGTGGTTAGACTCATGACTCGCCTCGGTAACACTCTCGAAATTTCTTATAATCTCATGAACTCCATCATGCTTAGTTATCTAGAATCTCTTGATGCGTCTGTTGAGAACTTGCAGTCTGTAAGGGTAGTCCGTGAATACTCAGATGTGTTTGAAGAGGTAAAGGGCTTACCTCCGAAGCGGGAGATAGACTTCCACATATACCTCATTGACAACGCAAAATTCGTTGCTTTACCCGTTAGACACATGGCTCCAAGTGAGGGGAAAGAACTTAGCAATCAAGTTAAAGAATTGCTTGAGAAGGGGTTTATAAGGCGGAGTATTTCTGAATGGGGTGCTCCAGTAGTGTTCGCAACTAAAGCGGACGGTTCGCTTCGCCTGTGCGTTGATTATAGGGAGCTAAACAAGCTGACCAAGAAGAATAGGCACCCACTCCCGAGAATAGATGATTTGTTCGATCAGTTTGTAGGTGCATCGGTTTTCTCCCAATTAGATTTAGCTACTGGGTTTCATCAGCTAAGAGTGGCTGAAGACAGCATTGACAAGACCACATTCAGAACTTCAGATGGTTTCTACGAGTGGCTTGTCCTACCTTTCGACTTGACAAACGCACCCGCTTACTTGGTTGATTTGATGAGTAGGGTGTTCCAAGAGTTCCTCAATAAGTTTGTGGTGGTCTTCATAGATGATATTTTGATCTTCTCAAAGAATGAGGAAGAGCATGCTCAGCATCTAAAAGAAGTCATGGTTACTCTCCGTGCACATCAGTTGAAAGCTAAATTCTCCAAATGCCATTTCTGGAGAGAAGAAGTTAGGTTCCTTGGACACGCGATGTCCAAAGTGGGGATAACCGTGAACCCCGTGAAAGTGGTTGCCATGCAAGATTGGAAGGTTCCACGAAACGCATCCGAAGTTCGAAGCTTTCTCGGGCTAGCAGGCTTTTATCGAAAGTTCATCAAAGATTTTGCAAAAATCTCAGCTCCACTTACAAGGTTGACAAAGAAAAACCTAGCTTTCAATTGGGATTTGGATAGCGATATTGCTTTCCAACATTTGAAAAGGGCTCTAACAACAGCCCCAGTTCTGACATTGCCTGATGGAAGCAAGATGTTTACAGTATACACAGATGCATGCGGAACAGGATTGTGCGCTGTCCTAATTCAAGAAGGCAAAGTAGTTTGCTATGGGGGAAAGCAGTTGAAGGTTTATGAGAAGAATTACCCAACTCATAATTTAGAACTAGCTGCCATCGTTTTCGCCCTAAAAGCATGGCGTCATTATCCGCTAGGAGAAAGGTTTGAATTATTTACTGATCATAAATCATTAAAATACCTTTTCTCGTAGAAAGATCTCAACTTGAGGCAGCAAAGATGGATGGAGTTTCTTGCCTCGTACGATTTTGAGATCTCCTACACTACTGGCAAGGGAAATGCAGTAGCAGAGGCCTTGAGTAGAAATAAACTGACCTTAAGCCCTCTCTTTTTCGAAAGGCAAAGCTTGGAGTTCATAGCAAGCTTTAACTTCAGACCCTCCTCTGACTTTGTACCTGGCTTGCTAGCCACGTTAGAAGTGCGGCCAACTCTATTGGACTCAATCGGAGCCGCGCAAAGAGAAGACCCTCAGCTAGTCGATGTGATGGGCAAGTTAATTAGGGGTGAGACTTCTAGTCATCTCAATAGATACTCCATTGATGCCAAGGGCTATTTGAGACGAGATGGAGGACTATGTGTCCCACAAGTAAGGGATTTGGTAAAGGTGGTTCCAGAAGAGGTACACCATTCCAAGCTGACCATACACCCAGGCGGAGACAAATTGTATAAAGACATCAAAAGAGTTTTCTTTTGGAATGGCATGAAGCAAGACATAGCTGAATTTCTTTCTAAGTGTTTAATATGCCAACAAGTCAAGGCGGAGCAGAAGAAGCCTGGTGGTCTGCTCCATCCTCTAGAGGTCCCATAGTGGAAATGGGATAGCATCTCGATGGACTTTATAGATGGGTTGCCTAGGTCAAGAAGGGGCAATACCAGCATTTGGGTAATAGTGGACAGACTTACTAAAAGTGCCCACTTTATACCCGTCAAGAGTAGAAGGACTGCCTCTTCTCTAGCATCCTTGTATCTTAAAGAGATAGTTCGACTCCATGGGATACCCTCCAGCATAGTGAGTGATCGGGACCCTATCTTCACGAGTGAGTTTTGGAAGAGTTTACGTGAGGCTGTAGGCACACAGTTATGCTTAAGCACGACTTATCACCCTCAAACCGATGGCCAAACGGAAAGAGTCAACAGAGTATTAGAAGACTTCTTGAGGTTATGCAATATTGACTTCGGAGGTACATGGGAGGATCATCTACCTTTGGTGGAATTCACTTACAACAATAGCTACCAACCCACCATTGGCATGGCGCCTTTCGAATCTTTATATGGAAGACCACGCAGGTCACCAACTTGCTGGTGGGAGTCCACGGACAAGCTCATACTTGGACCAGACATGATTAGGGAAACTTCACAGAAAGTAGATTAGATACGAAGAAGAATGAAGACTGCCCAAGATAGACAGAAGTCCTACGCAGACAAAAGTAGAACTGACCTTGAGTTCGAAGTTGGAGACAAGGTATTCCTTAAAGTATCTCCTTTGAGGAACGTCGTTCGCTTTGGATCCGCAGGAAAGTTAGCACCAAGATTTGTAGGGTCGTTCCCTATAATCGAGAAGATTGGGAAGATGGCTTATAGGTATAGCAGTCCGAAAGATTGGCCGGGGTTCATAATGTCTTTCATGTCTCTCACTTGCGGAAGTGCTTACACGAGTCTACGGAAGTGGTAGAACCAAGCATGCTAGAGGAAGTAGAAGTTGAACGAGAAGCAACTGTAAGGAGAGTTCCAACCCGTATCTTGGGAACAGAAGTCAAAAAGCTTCGCAACCATGAAGTTAAGCTCATCAAAGTTCAATAGAGCGACGCCGAGGAAGATGCGACTTGGGAAACTGAGGACAGAATATGCTCATCCTACCCTTTTCTTTTTAAGGGTACATCCTTAATATCTTTTTCCTTAAGTTTATGCTCGTATCTATCTTTTTAGGTATATCTCCTTGATCATATCCTTTATCCTTAGGTAGAAACCCATTTGGATGAGAAATGTAATTGAAACATGTTATGGTTGATGGTTGCAAGTGGTTGCTAATGGTTGCTCATGGATGCATACACACACATTAGGTATTAGATCGGCTCAGTCACCTTCATATTGCATATGCATATATGTATTTGTATATGTATTGAAACTTGATGTGTTATCAT
Organism: Allium sativum; assembly: GCA_030737875.1. Taxonomy (NCBI): domain Eukaryota; kingdom Viridiplantae; phylum Streptophyta; class Magnoliopsida; order Asparagales; family Amaryllidaceae; genus Allium; species Allium sativum. The sequence goes on from CM060925.1 coordinate 292,510,056, forward strand.
ATGGGTGTTGCATTTGTATGAATGGTTGTGCACTCATATAGGAAATTTTGAGTAGGAAAAAAATTGCATTCATAATGGACTCATGGCACTGACATAATTTGCATTAAGGAGGTCAACTGAATCAGTAAACCGCCTGATTTTGCAATAGATAAGGACATGTACACACACTACGCATATGATCATGAAGCATTAGAAATCTATTAAGGACAATGGACACCTGTGTTTGACGGTTGAGTAGATGGGTGATTGGATGGTAGGATATAATTTCTTCTCGACTTGAAGATTTCGGGGAAGAAATCCTAAAAGGAGGAGAGAATGTAACACCCCGTATTTTCTGTTAACATTATAGTAACGAATCAAAGAAAAAATAATTTCAAATGTGAGAATTAAGGGACAAGGGTTACGCCATTGCGTTCGTCTCAGAATTCTGCTTGAGATAGGGTCCGAGTTTGCATAAAACGGACACATATGAAGGAGATATGGACGAACGAAGTTAAAGCAGAAAACCAGAAGAAAGAAGAAAAAATGCACTGGCGCACTTGGGAAGTGCGCCAGTACAAAAGTTGCACTGGCGCACCTGCCAAGTGCGCCCAGGCCGAGCTGAGAGCTTGCACAGCTTTCCGGTGCGATCTGATCTATACTCTGAGTCATTACTGAGTCCTTTCTGACTCCTTACTGAGTCATTAGGGCTGAGGTGTCACCCTATCCTGACTAAATGACTGTGGTTAACTCTAGGATCATTCGACGGCTCAAATTAGATTGAAATTCTATATAAACAACCCAATGCTCAAACCTAAAAACCAATCAAAAATAATCCTGGAACTATCATGCCGTCAATAGAGAACTTGGAGTAGCCGTCACCAATTCAAAGACAAGATAAAAACCTGAATCAAAATAAAATTAAAAGTAATCAAATTCAAAGATCTACATCAAAGACGAGCTTACCAATTTCAGAATTCTGATTTCAGAAATCAAGAATTCCTTTTTAGTTTGTTAGTTGGTTATTACATAGATTTAAACGTTCTTTCAAATGAATCATGACATGTTGTAATTCGAATATAGAATGATGCTTATGTATAAGATAAATAAAGTTTGATTCTTAAATTACCATTGCGATTGATCATGTCAATATGTTTGTGATGATGAACATACCATATTGAATGTTATTGGAATCTATTATGATTTGGTAATGGATTTATTATGCCAACTAAATGGTGAAACATGTCATGTTATAATTTGGTGGTTACTTGCAAGTTTATGATCTAAAACACATGCTTATATGTTAGATCAACACTCATGTATAATTAGATCCATGTTAAGTTGAATCTATTTATGTTGCAAGATTTGATTTGTAGCTCTCTTATGTTTAACAAACATAAGTTATCATGCTAAGTTGTGAATCGAATATGTTTATAGTAGCTCTCTTATGTTTAACACACATAAGTTATCATCCTAAGTTGTGATTCGAATATGTTTATAATAGTTCTCTTATTTTTAACACACATAAGTTAATATGCTAAGTTGTGATTTAAATATGTTTATAATAGCTTTCTTATGTTTTGGCATACATAAATTAATATGCTAAGTTGTGGTTTAAAATTATGTTTATATGTTAAACCTCCATGCTAGGCCTTTATCAAGTTCACATGACAATTAGACCCAACTTAGTCACAAGTTCACCTTTACCCGTTTAATTAAGTCAGTGATACTTCTATGCCAAGTTACACATATTAAGTTAAATGTATGCTATTTTATGTTTATTTCATGTCCCTTGTTTATTACCCCCTTTTGTTTATGCGTTTGGGCTAATTTAATAGCCCAACATTTTATGTGATTCATGTGTACTTTCCACGGAGGTAGCGATGGGAAAATATGAAAATTCATGGCATAGATTTGTTCATAACATGGTATATTTGATATACCATTTATTGTGAGAATAATCAAAGGATAATTATGGCATGATTAAATTAAAATTAATTTACATAAAGAAATTAGACATATGTAGAAAATATGTGAATTTAGAAAAGACGAATATGCCTAACCCGAGGTTAGACTGAGTTGTGGTGTAAAACTGCCCGGAACCGACCGGCATATCTAGTGACCACAACAAGACCTGTCCAATGTGGGTGGTTAGTGCATCAAGCCCAAAAGGAACCCGAGATTAGACTGAGTTGTATTGTAAATCTGCCCGGAACCGACCGGCATATCCAGTGACCCCAACAAGACCTGTCTAATGTGAGTGGTTGATGCTTTAAAGAATAAATTAAAGCTAATTCAGGAATGGTAGGGTTAAGTCAATTAGGGAAACACTTAACCGATTCAACATGTTAACTAAATGAATGGGTGGGGTTAGGTAAACTTGGACACCTAACCAAATAAACATGTTGATTAGAAAACCCTAGTAACAGGGACCCATTTCAGTAGTAACCCACATAGATGTATCATGGTACCCTGAAACTAGGCAGGGTGGGACACGATTACTGGGCTGATTATAAGCGGTCAAAACTTCGGCGGTTGGTGCACCAGTGTATGTTCCGACGGAGTATGGGCGTGCACGTACTCCAGAGTGGAAAAAGCAGGCACTAGGCATCAGTAGTATACACTGTGCATCTTTAATCGTGTCGGGTTTCCACCAGAGAGACTGATACACCCCATGGTGGGACCAGCACAGGTATCTACAGTCAAGCGGGGCCAATGACACAGGATATGAATGCATGTGAGTAGGAGCCGATCATTAAGGGGATCGTTTGTTTTGAACACGTGGGGCTGGTTGAACCAATGGTTAAGTAGGTGCAGAGAATATAGTAATGGGTGCAATCACATGTTCATCTTATCTTATATTAGGGTATTGTCCTATGTTCTGTTATTACTGTCATGACCCCTTTCCTTGTTTAAATACTAGTAATCACTGAACTTACCAGACTTATTGTCTGACCCATTTTCTTTCATCCTCTTTTCTTTCATTTCCCCCCCAAGGTCCACAGGGAGGGAATACTAGAGCTTAGTCAGACTCTTTGCCAGCTTCAAGAAAGTAGATGTATGATTTGGAATCTCTACCACCTTGGATATGGTTCTTGGACATTATCCTTGGGGATTTATGCAGTTTTATTTATGGTTTATGCTTCTTTAATAAATAATTAAGACATAAATTATGGTGTAATGGTTTGGAAGTTATTTTGAGACACGCTTTTGTATTGAACCACGTATGCAATAAATATTTGAATTTCGCTGCTTATATTTATCTGTCTTGTAAATTTTTCCGTGTCTTGTACCTATAACCCTCCACCAAAGTTAAGGCATTCCCTTAGAGAGTGACCATAACGGAGGTGGGGTGTTTCACTTGGTATCATAGCAAAGGTTTACCAGATCAGATAAGAGTTTTCAAAAACTATTTTCAAAAAAAAAAAAAATATAAAGAAGCATTTTACAAGAAAAAAATGTTGTTTTAAATTTAAAAAGGCATAATCCCCAAAGCCATATGCACTATCTTTCTATCCTTCGTTTTGAATCTTTTCTTTTTCGTTTCAGCATGTCTGGGAATCTTAACCTTCCAGAGGATCTACCGATACCTGGCTGGTTCAGGAGGTACTTAGAGGCTAGGGCCAACGACGCAGGCCCAGCAGGTATTCCTCCTCCTCCAGCTGCAGCGGTTCCTCCTCCTCGTGCAAATGCTTTCTCAAAGATTTGTAGAGACTTTAGGGCCATGGGTGGAAAGGATTTCAAGGGAACTGAATCATTCGTAGAAGCAAGGAATTGGCTCAAAGAAACCGAGGATCTATTCATTATCTTCGAGGTGGACGATAGGCAGAAGATATAGTTGGCGGTATGGTTGCTCAAAGACGAAGCTTTCTATGGGTGGGAAGTCACTAACGTTGAAAGACCAGTTGAAACATGGATCGATTTCAGAATAAGGTTTGAGATGAAATTCCTCTCACAAGATGAACGAAGTTTACAGCTGGAAAAGTTCTTATCTCTTAAGCAAGGAAGTATGACGGTCAAGGAGTGCGTCAACCAGTTCAATCAGCTGGCCCGATTTGGACTGGACTTAGTGAATACTCCTCATAAGAAGCCTCTCCGTTTTGTCAATGGATTGAATGAGCCACTTCACAGCTTGGCTATGACCCATGTACCTATGGGGGCTACTTACGAGAGGTTAGTGGACATGGCACTCTTACATGAGGAAGACAAGGGAAAGAAAGAGACAAAAGCAGAAGTGCCTCAAGATAAGTAGGGGAGGGATCGCAGAACAAGAAGGCTGATTCAAAGAAAGGCGGGAAGAACAACAAACTGCGTGATAAGAGAAAGTGTAATTTCTGTGGCATTCCTGGACATCTGATCAAAGACCGCAAGAAGAAGAAAGGAATATGGGTGGTTGTTTCCACTGTGGTGAGACAGGACACATGGCTAGGGCCTGCCCTAGGAAGGAAGGGCAGTGAGCTGGACCTTCTTCTGGAGGACAAGTTCACACTCTCACGACACCTCCGCAAGAACGAGGTAGAAATATTTCTATCAAAAGTTTAGTCTATCTTTTTGATCATCCTGTTCATACACTATTTGATTCTGGCGCATCGCACTCTTTTATATCTACTGCGTTAGTGGAATCTCTGCACCTAGACACCAGTATAGTAGAGGATCCCTTGGTTGTTTCAAATCTAATTGGGGGCTCAGCTTATTTGTCAATGGTTAGTTTGGATTTGAAAATATCTATACTAAGCGTTGGGTTTAGATGTAATGCCTTTGTTTTGGGCTTCACGGGCTATGGGTTGATTTTAGGCATGGACTGGTTATCCAGTAATGGTGCCGTCCTCGATTGTGAAAAGAGAGTGGTTAGACTCATGACTCGCCTCGGTAACACTCTCGAAATTTCTTGTAATCCCATGAACTCCTTCATGTTTAGTTATCTAGAATCTTATGATGCGTCTATTGAGAACTTGCAGTCTGTAAGGGTAGTCCATGAATACTCGGATGTGTTTGAAGGGGTAAAGGGCTTACCTCCGAAGCGGGAGATAGACTTCCGCATATACCTCGTTGACAATGCAAAACCCGTTGCGTTACCTGTTAGGCACATGGCTTCAAGGGAGAGGAAAGAACTCAGCAATCAAGTTAAAGAATTGCTTGAGAAGGGGTTTATAAGGCGGAATATTTCTGAATGGGATGCTCCAGTAGTGTTCGCAACTAAAGAGGACGGTTTGCTTCACTTGTGCGTTGATTATAGGGAGCTAAACAAGCTGAACAAGAAGAATAGGCACCCATTCCCGAGAATAGATGATTTGTTCGATCATCTTGTAGGTGCATCAGTTTTCTCCCATTTAGATTTAGCTACCGGGTTTCATCAGCTAGGAGTGGCTGAAGGCAGCATTGACAAGACCGCGTTCAGAACTCCAGATGGTTTCTTTAAGTGGCTTGTCATGCCTTTCGGCTTGACAAATGCACCCGCTTACTTCGTTGATTTAATGAGCAGGTTGTTCCGAGAGTTCCTCAATAAGTTTGTGGTGGTCTTCGTAATTGATATTTTGATCTTCTCAAAGAATAAGGAAAATCATGCTCAGCATCTAAAAGAAGTCATGGATACTCTCCGTTCACATCAGTTGAAAGCTAAATTCTCCAAATGCCATTTCTGGAGAGAAGAAGTTAGGTTCCTTGGACACTTGGTGTCCAAAGAGGGGATAGCCGTGGACCCTGCAAAAGTGGTTGTTGTGCAAGATTGGAAACCCCGCGAAAGAGGTTGCTGTGCAAGATTGGAAGGTTCCTAGAAACGCATCCGAAGTTCGAAGCTTTCCCGGGCTAGCAGGGTTTTATAGAAAGTCCATCAAAGATTTTGCAAAAATTTCAGCTCCACTTACAAGGTTGACAAAGAAGAACCTAGCTTTCAATTGGGATTTGGATTGCGATATTGCTTTCCAACGTTTGAAAAGGGCTCTAACAACGGCCCCAGTTCTGACATTGCCTGATGGAAGCAAGATGTTTACAGTATACACAGACGCATGCGGAACAGGATTGGGCGTTGTCCTAATGCAAGAAGGCAAAGTAGTTTGCTATGGAGGAAGGCAGTTGAAGGTTCATGAGAAGAATTATCCAACTCATGATTTAGAACTAGCTGCCATCGTTTTCGCCCTAAAAGCATGGCATCATTATCTGCTAGGAGAAAGGTTCGAATTATTTACTGATCATAAATCATTAAAATACCTTTTCTCGCAGAAAGATCTCAACTTGAGGTAGCAAAGATGGATGGAGTTTCCTGCCTCGTACGATTTTGAGATCTCCTACACTACTGGCAAGGGCAATGCAGTAGCAGTCGCCTTAAGAAGAAAGAAACTGACCTTAAGCCCTCTCTTTGTGGAAAGGCAAAGCTTGGACTTCATAGCAAGCTTTAACTTCAGACCCTCCTCTGACTTTGTACCTGGCTTGCTAGCAACGTTAGAAGTGCGACCAACTCTGTTAGACTCAATTAGAGCCGCGCAAAGAGAATACCCTCAGTTAGCCGATGTGACGGACAAGTTAATTAGGGGTGAGACTTCTAGTAACCTCAATAGATGATGCCAAGGGCTGGTTGCGACGAGATGGAAGATTATGTGTCCCTCAAGCAAGGGATTTGGTAAAGGCGGTTCTAGAAGAGGCACACCATTCCAAGCTGACCATACACCCAGGCGGAGACAAAATGTATAAAGACATCAAAAGAGTTTTCTTTTGGAATGGCATGAAGCAAGACGTAGCTGAATTTTTTTCTAAGTGTATAATATGCCAACAAGTCAAGGCGGAGCAGAAGAAGCCTGGTGGTCTGCTACATCCTCTAGAGGTCCCACAGTGGAAATGGGATAGAATCTCGATGGACTTTATAGATGGGTTGCCTTGGTCAAGAAGGGGCAATACCAGCATCTGGGTAATAGTAAACATGCTTACTAAAAGCACCCTCTTTATACCCGTCAAGAGTAGAAGGACTGCCTCATCTCTAGCATCCATATATCTTAAAGAGATAGTTCGACTCCATGGGATACCCTCCAGCATAGTGAGTGATCGAGACCCTATCTTCACGAGCGAGTTTTGGAAGAGTTTACAAGAGGCTGTAGGAACACAGTTATGCTTAAGCACGGCCTATCACCCTCAAATTGATGGCCAAACGGAAAGAGTCAACAGAGTATTAGAAGACCTTTTGAGATTATGCATTATTGACTTCGGAGGTACATGGGAGGATCATCTACCTTTGGTGGAATTCGCTTACAACAATAGCTACCAAGCCATCATTGGCATAGCGCCTTTCGAAGCTTTATATGGAAGACCGTGCAGGTCACCAACTTGCTGGTGGGAGTCCACGGACAAGCTTATACTTGGACCAGACATGATTAGGGAAACTTCAGACAAAGTAGACTTGATACGAAGAAGAATGAAGACTGCCCAAGATAGACAGAAGTCCTACGCAGACAAAAGAAGAACTGAACTTGAGTTCGAAGTTGGAGACAAGGTATTCCTTAAAGTATCTCCTTTAAGGAACGTCGTTAGCTTTGGATCCACACGAAAGTTAGCACCAAGATTTGTAGGGCCGTTCCCTGTCATCGAGAAAATTGGGAAGATGGCTTATAGGGTACAGCTGCCCGAAAGATTAGTCGGGGTTCACAATGTCTTTCATGTCTCTCACCTACGGAAGTGCTTACACGAGTCTGCGGAAGTGGTAGAACCAAGCATGCTAGATAAAGTAAAAGTTGAACGAGAAGCAACTGTAAGGAGAGTTCCAACCCGTATCTTGGGAACATAAGTAAAAAAGCTACGCAACCGTGAATTTAAGCTCGTCAAAGTTCAATGGAGCGACGCCGAGGAAGACGCGACTTGGGAAACTGAGGACAGAATACGTGCAACCTACCCTTTTTCTTTTTGAGGGTAAATCCTTAATCTCTTTTTCCTTAATTTTATGCTCGTATCTATCTTTTTAGGTATATCTCCTCGATCCTATCCTTTATCCTTAGGTAGAAACCCATTTGGTTGAAAACATGTAATTGAAACATGTTATGGTTGGTGGTTGCAAGTGGTTGCTAGTGGTTGCTCATGGATGCATATACACACACATTAGGTATTAGACCGGCTCAGTCACTTTCATATTGCATATGCATATATGTATTTGTATATGTATTGAAACTTGATGTGTTATCATATGGACGTTGCATTTGTATGAATGGTGGAAAACAAAGAAAATAGCAGGAATTAAATAAAAGAGAGTTTTAACACTAAGTGAAAGCAATTAGGGAGCGATGACATAAATTAGATTAATATTCATCAATAGCCAAACAGATTAATCAGATCTAATACATGTTTCTGTCACAAACATGAACCAACGATAATAGGTTTTTAGAAACAAATATGTAAATAACGACAAGCATAGCCTATGCAGGAGCTCAGCTCTACAACCATAGACTATCAGGACAGATTCACTATTTTATTTCTAAAACCCTAAATATTAAATCTAAATCTGATAAGTGTTAGACCGAACTCGAATATACCCTGTGAAGGAGCACAGCTCTTAAACGACACAGGGTATGAAGGTTCAGATCTAACCCTTAATTCAGATCCAGATCTACATGTATACAGTCCTCATCTTTTGGCTATGTGATTCATATTGAATCATACTATCAGCGTCATCACCCCCTAATCAAAGGGGATTAGCTAGACATAGCTAAAGAAGAAGAGAAACAGAAATTAAATAACAAGAACATAAATAAAACTAAAACTAAATAGAAAAGAGGAAGAAGAATGATTTTATTCCAAGAAGATAATTACAGAATAAAACCCAATGTGTTTTACAATGAATGAGATACAAGGTATTTATAGCTGATATGACAAAGGCTAGCTAGCTAATTACATAATGTGGGACGAAAGAAATAACCCAAATAACACATAAGCCAGTGTGAACGCAGCTTTAGAGTGAGTGGTCTAGCAAATAGGCTAGTGTGAACGCAACATGATTAAGAGGCCTTCCAAATGAGCTAATGTGAATGGAGTTTGAGTCTTTATTGAGCCAAATCTTCTTAACTGAAATATAATTGCAACCGTTCTTCAAGCTTTAGACTCTTCAAGCTTTAGCAATTTTAAACTTCACTCTTTTTAAGCAAATTCTTCATGCTTTATCCATCAAATGCTCTAAACCATGCTTCTTGTCAATAATCTGAAAATACAGCTATAAATACAAAGTATCAATTATTTTAAAGGGAAAATAAGATAAATAAGCGGATAAAATATACACATTTACGTGTATATCAGTATTTGTATATGTATTGAAACTTGATGTGTTATCATATGGACGTTGCATTTGTATGAATGGTTGTGCACTCATATAGGAAATTCTGAGTAGGAAAAAAATTGCATTCATAATGGACTCATGGCACTGACATAATTTGCATTAAGAAGGTCAACTGAATCAGTAGACCGCCTGATTTTGCATTAGATAAGGACATGTACACACACTATGCATATGATCATGAAGCATTAGAAATCTTTTAAGGACAATGGACGCCCCTGCTTGATGGTTGAGTAAATGGGTGATTGGATGGTAGGATATAAGTTCTTCTCGACTTAAAGATTTCGGGGACGAAATCCTAAAAGGAGGGGAGAATGTAACACCCCGTATTTTCTCTTAACATTATAGTAACGAATCAAAGAAAAATTAATTTCAAATGTGAGAATTAAGGGATAAGGGTTACGCCTCCATTGCGTTCGTCTCAGAATTTTGCTTGAGATAGAGTCCGAGTTTGCGAAAAAACGAACACCGTATAAAGGAGATATGGACGAACGAAGTTAAAGCAGAAAACCAGAAGAAAGAAGAAGAAAAATGCACTGGCACACTTGGGAAGTGCGCCAATACAAAAGTTTCACTGGCGCACCTGCCAAGTGCGCCCAGGTCGAGCTGAGAGCCTGCACAGCTTTCTGGTGCGATCTGATCCATGCTCTGAGTCATTGCTGAGTCCTTTTTGACTCCATGCTGAGTCATTAGGGCTGAGGTGTCACCCTATCCTGACTGAATGATTGTGGTTAACTCTAGGATCATCCGATGGCTCAAATTAGATTGAAATGCTATATAAACAACCCAATGCTCAAACCTAAAAATCACACAAAAATAATCCTGGAACTATCATGCCGTCAATAAAGAACTTGGAGTAGCCGTCACCAATTCAAAGACAAGATAAAAACCTGAATCAAAATAAAATAAAAAGTAATCAAATTCAACGATCTACATCAAAGGCGAGCTTACCAATTTCAGATTTCAGATTTCAGAAATCAAGAATTCCTTTTTAGTTTGTAAGTTGGTTATTACATAGATTTAAACGTTCTTTCAAATGAATCATGTCATGTTGTAATTCGAATATAAAATGATGCTTATGTATAAGATAAATAAAGTTTGATTCTTAAATTACCGTTGTGATTGATCATGTCTATATGTTTGTGATGACGAACGTACCACATTGAATGTTATTGAAATCTATTATGATTTGGTAATGGATTTATTATGCCAACTAAATGGTGAAACATGTCATATTATAATTTGGTGGTTACTTGCAAGTTTATGATCTCAAACACATGCTTATATGTTAGATCAACACTCATGTATATTTAGATCCATGTTAAGTTGAACCTATTTATGTTGCAAGATTTGATTTGTAGCTCTTTTATGTTTAACACACATGAGTTATCATGCTAAGTTGTGATTCAAATATGTTTATAATAGCTCTCTTGTGTTTAGCACACATAAGTTATCATGCTAAGTTGTGATTCGAATATGTTTATAATAGTTCTCTTATGTTTAACACACATAAGTTAATACACTAAGTTGTGATTTATAGTAGCTTTCTTATGTTTTGGTATACATAAGTTAATATGCTAAGTTGTGGTTTAAAATTCTGTTTATATGTTAAACCTCCATGCTAGACCTTTATCAAGTTCACATGACAATTAAACCCAACTTAGTCACAAGTTCACCTATACCCGTTTAATTAAGTCAATGATACTTCTATGCCAAGTTACACATGATAAATTAAATGTATGCTATTTTATGTTTGTTTCATGTCGCTTGTTCATTACCCCTTTTTGTTTATGGGTTTGGGCTAATTTATTAGCCTAACATTTTATGTGATTCATGCGTACGTTCCATGGGGGTAGCAATGGGAAAACATTAAAATTCATGGCATAGATTTTTTCATAAAATGGTATATTTGATATACCATTTATTGTGAGAATAATCAAAGGATAATTATGGCATGATTAAATTCAAATTAATTTACATAACAAAATTAGACATATATAGAAAATATGTGAATTTAGAAAAGACAAATATGCCCAACCCGAGGTTAGACTGAGTTGTGGTGTAAAACTGCCCGTAACCGATCGGCATTTCCAGTGGCCACAACAAGACCTGTATAATGTGGGTGGTCAGTGCATAAAGCACAAAAGAACCCGAGGTTAGACTGAGTTGTCTTGTAAATCTGCCCGGAACCGACCGACATATCCAGTGACCACAACAAGACCTGCCTAATGTGAGTGGTTGGTGCTTTAATGAATAAATTAAAGCTAAGTCATGATTGGTAGGGTTAATTCGATTAGGGAAACACTTAACCGATTCAACATGTTAACTAAATGAATGGGTGGGGTTAGGTAAACTTTGACACTTAACCAAATAAACATGTTGATTAGAAAACCCTAGTAACTGGGACCCAATTCAGCAGTAACCCATATAGATGTATCATGGTACCCTGAAACTAGGCAGGGTGGGGCACGATTACTGGGTTGATTATAAGCGGTCAAAACGTCGGCGGTTGGTGCGCTAGTGTAGGTTCCGACGGAGTATGGGCGTGCACGTACTCTGGAGTGGAAAAAGCAGACACTGGGCATCAGTAGTATACACTGCATCTTGAATCGTGTCGGGTTGCCACCAGAGGGACAGATACACCCCATTGTGGGATCGTCACAGGTATCTACAATCAAGCGGGGCCGAATGACATAGGATATGAATGCATGCGAGTAGGAGCCGATCATTAAGGGGATCGTTTGTTATGAACACGTAGGGCTGGTTGAACCAATGGTTAAGTAGGTGCAGAGAGTATAGTAATGGGTGCGATTACATGTTCCTCTTATCTTATATTAGGGTATTGTCCTATGTTCTGTTATTACTGTCATGACCCCTTTCCTTGTTTAAATACTAGTAATCACTGAACTTATCAGACTTATTGTCTGACCCGTTTTCTTTCGTCCTCTTTTCTTCCGGTCCCCACCCCAGGTCCACCGGGAGGGAATACTCCAGCTTAGTCAGACTCTTTGCAAGCTTCAAGAAAGTAGATGTATGATTTGGACTCTCTCTCACCTTGTCTATGGCTCTTAGACATTATCCTTGGGGATTTATGAAGTTTTATTTATGGTTTATGCTTCTTTAATAAATAATCAAGACAGAAATTATGGTGTAATGTTTTAGAAGTTATTTTGAGACAATTTGATGTAATGCTTTTGTATTGAACCACTATGCAATAAATATTTGAATTTCGCTGCTTATATTTATCTGTCTTGTAAAATTTTCTGTGTCTTGTACCTATAACCCTCCACTAAAGTTAAGGCATTCCCTTAGAGAGTGACTTTAACGGAGGTGGGGTGTTTCAAATCTACTCAAAGCGGCTACTTTTCCTGCGAGGCTTAGCACATCTTTGATTTGTCTTGGTTTCTGAATCTCTTTGATTGCAGCAATCTGATCTGGATTGATCTCAATTCCACGCGAGCTGATGATGAATCCCAGAAATTTCCCAGATGCCACCCCAAATGAACACTTCATAGGGTTGAGTTTCATTCCGTATTTCTGGAGGATATCAAACTTCTCTGCTAAGTCGGCAGTGTGGTCGGATGATTGTCTGGACTTTACTAGCATGTCGTCAACATATACTTCCATTGTCTTCCCGATTTGGTTGTAGAACATCCTCTTCATCAATCGTTGATATGTAGCACCGACATTCTTCAAACCGAAGGGCATCACTACATAGAAGTATAATCCCAAATCCGTAATGAAGCTGGTATGCTCTTGGTTTGGGATGTGCATGGGGATTTGGTTGTACCCCGAGTAGGCATCCATGTAAGAAAGAAGCTCATGACCCGCCGTTGAATCTACCAGCTGATCAATTCTAGGTAACAGAAAACTATCCTTTGGACAGGCTTTGTTTAGGTCTAAGAAGTCAATGCATGTGCGCCTCTTTCCATTGGCCTTCTTCACCACAACCGGATTTGAATTCCAGTCCGGGTATGTTGAGTCTTTGATGAACCCGTTATTTCTTAGCTTTTCGACTTCTTCCTTCAAGGCAGTAGACCTCTCTGGGCCAAGCATTCGCCTTTTCTATTTGACAGGAGGATGCTTCGGATTGATGCTTAATAAATGACTCATGATCAAAGGAGATATTCCACGCATGTCAGCATGGGTCCAGGCGAATACATCCAAGTTGGCTTTTAGAAAATCCGTTAATTCACTGGTTCGAAAAGGGTCCAACTAGGATCCAATCTTCAGGACCTTCTCTGGGTCACTTTCATCGATTGGTACATCCACAGTTGTTTCATTAGGAGTCGCCATTCTGCCCCTAGGCACTTCATCCTCTCTGGGATCTATGTCCTCAGGCAATTCTTTGGGAGACTCTCCCAAAGTTGTTTTCTTTAGTTACTATGACGTTTCCTCCCTTGGGGGGAAGGAGGTGACCTTTGTTTCTGCATCTCTGCCTTTACGCAACAACTTTAGTTCCGCTATGTAGCATGATCGTGCAACGACTTGATCTCCTTTGATTATTCCGACACCAACATCCGTTGGGAATTTCAACAGCAAACACCAGGGTGCAATGCAAGCCCTGAACTCTACTAGGGCCGGTCGGTCCAAAAAGCATTGTATGGTAAATCGATATCCAAAACACAAATGGGAGGATTCTCACTCTCCAGCGTTCTCCTTTCCCAAGGGTGACCGACAGTTCTACGTATCCCATCGGAGAAGTTGAGGCTCCGTTGAAGCCGCGTACCCATCCTTCGCAAGGCTTCAAATCCTTCGGTTCAAGCTTCATCTGATCAAATGTCTTCTTGAACAGAATATTAACTAAACTTCCGTTATCCACTAAGACTTTGTGGACTATAGTTGGACCAATGGTGACTGTGATCACTAATGGGTCTCCAGTTGGGGAATGGCCTCTAATACTCTCCCTGCTGCGAAATATAACGTTGTCGGACATTGTTTTCTGTTGTTTGATTGGAGCAGAATCATCAGGGTTACTGCATTCTCCAACTTCAAGATGTTGTTTGGCAGTGTTGACATACTGCTCCATTTCCCTAAAGCTGTGTCCTGCCAAATGAAGCCCTCCGACTATGGTATTGATTACGACGTTTTTTCCTTTCTGCTGAGGGGTAGGTCTAGCAACAGGTTGGTTTTGATTCGGGGCCTGTCCAGCTTGCCCCATATCCCTTGGGGCCACCTTATACTCGTCTAGTTTTCCTTTTCGAAGTAGCTTTTCAACCACATCTCTCAAATGGCGACATTCGTTAGTGGAGTGACCATGAACCTGGTGGAAGGGGCAGAACTTTCCGGTTTCGCGCTCTTTCTTCATTGAATCCCTTGGGGGAGGCCTCTTGTACTAGAAAACATTATAAGTATCCATAAAAATGTCCTCTAACATGTCATTTAACGATGTGAAGTTCTCAAATGGCCTGGATCGAGGTCTCCTCTGTGAGTCATTTCTTCGATTTCTCCTTTTGTTACCATTCTCTGACTGACAACCGTTTCCCTGGTTCTTGTTCCCAACATTGACCTCCACCTTTCCTGAGCTGTCTCCCATCTGCTTGATGGCCACATTACTCTGAATTTCCTCTTTATCGGTAGCCTTTCTTTTTCGATTGGCATATATCTCCTCCTGGCGTAGGCGAAAACTAGCCTTTTCATAGAATATTTCTCTAGTCAACGGCAGCATGCCAGCTAAGTACCTTCAAAATTAAGTATCTTTGTCCACCCCGTCTATTAGGGCCATTAGAACAGTCTGCTCATGGGGGTTTTTGACTTCTGTGACGGCTAGGTTGAAGCGATCCAGGTACGATCTCAGAGTCTCGTTGGGACGTTGTTTGATGAGGGGTAATTGCATAAATTTTTTTGACCTCTGAGTGTGAAGCCGAAATTGGTTCATGAATTTTTCACTTAGTTCCCTGAAACTAGATATCGATCGTGCGGGCAAGCGGGTGAACCACGGTAATGCCACATCTTCTAGGAATATCGGGAACGTTTTACATTTTATGGCGTCGGAGGATGCCGCGGCATTCATGGACCATGAGTATCTCATCAGGTGTTGGATTGGATCTATCCTGCCGGTATAACGATTCATAGTTGGAATATTGAAATGCCTCGGAAATGTAACCTCCAATATGTCATCGGTAAAGGGTGTATGAGTACGCTCTATACCCCAATATTCATTTCTCTGTCCACGGCTATCCACCATGATCTGCTTAATCATTGCTTCAACCTCAGCATGAGTTACTATAGATTCAGAATTAGCACTCCTTGCCCTGCGGGGTCCTCCATCGTTCCTTCGACGGGCTGCCACGAAGTCTGGAGTCTGAGCGGAACTTCCTTGCCCCCTATTACCACGGTCAATCATGTAGTGATGGGGTTGCAGTGGTCGATTCTCAGTAGGATCATCGACAACTTGTGCTCTAGGACGTGCTACAAGAATATTTAAACTGTGATCGAGAGGCCCTGGGTTGAGTGTTGCTTCCTCCCGAGAAGGAAGTGATCCGAACCGAAGCTGCTCTATATTTTCAGCTCTTTCCAATGGTCGGCGAGGAGGTCTTTGAGATTTCCCTGACGAAGAAGAGTATTCTGGGGTAAGAGGTCGAGCTGGTGGAGGTATCCTTTGCCTCAGGAGATCATCAATATGCCTACCCATAGCAGTCAGATTTTATCGTGGTACGGATCTCTCTTTCCTTTGAGCGACTAATTCATCATTTTTCCTATCCAACATTTCAATGATGCGAGAGAGATCTCCTTCAGTAGCTGGGGCAGTAGGGTTGAGTTGATCATCAACATTCTCTTGTATACGTAAAGAACCCGAGCCAGGTCGAATGGTCGAGCAGAAGGGCCAACACGAGCAGAACGAACCATAACTTTCTTTCCAGGTCTAGTTGATGTCCTCTGAGTGGTGCGGTTCGTGACAACATCCGGTTCACGGTTCGTGGCAATCTCCTGACTACGGCTTATGGTGGCTCCATCTGGGCGGCTCGTAGGAGCACCATGGTGACGGTTCGTAAGAGCGCTAGTGAGCTGGTTCGTGAGGTTATCTTAGGGCGGGTTGTGACGCCTCCTATGGATCAGTTCGCCCCTGCATATCACGATCTGGGGTCTCTTCCTCGACCTGCTCATGAACACTTTCTTCAACATTTTCGTTTGCAGCTTCATTTGCTTGCAAAACTCGTACTTCCTTAGACTTCTGTCTAGCCATGATATCTAGGTTTCGTCGAAATCATCAAAAATCGAAACAGTGGGGTTTTGGACTGTTTTCTTCGGATTTGAATATCCAAACAATAGAGCAACAATCCAATATGCTAAGAGTTATTCTCAGTGAAAGCACCAAAATGTTAGACCAAAATTTGTCTCTAACACCCAAATTGTTCAGATTTGTAGAGAATTATATCTAGAAAATGAAGTAAAAGTAGAAAACATGCAAAGTTTATAGCAGTATGGCATTAACGAGCCTACGTCCACTTTATATGTCTTTGATTATACGTTGAATGCTAGCACAAACAAATATTTTGTTCAATCTCACTCTTACAATTATGATTCTCTCAATAATTTCGAAGTAATTCTGATTAGGAATAATGATAGGACAATATTGGTAAAAACAATACTAAGAACTGCCAGAAGATCCTGAAAAATGCCAAGTAAGGAGCAATTTATAGCTGATATCTGCAATTAGTTCGTGGTCACATGTAGCAAAAATCCCGAGGATCTCGGACTGGTTCGTGGCTTGATGGAGAAGTGGTCAACATGGTGGTTATAGACAGGTGTCGCAAGGTCCTTCATCTTAGGATCGTGAACGACTTAGTCGTGACCACTATCCTTTGGTTTATGGGATCAGATCGTGGTAATAGTTCGGGTCGCAGGAGATCATCACGAACGGATCGTGATAGCTGTGGCACGAGCCCAGGGCAACAGGGTGACCACGACCGGGTTTGTATGGCCTCTATGAGTGAGACTTTAAATTGGGCCTACACACGTATCTTGGTGGCTTGATCCAAAAGCTAGCCAATAACCATCAAATAACAATAAATACATTAAGTCTGCCATACAATATCGAAGTCTACCATCAGATAATGTGTACAAAACACTAAACCATATTGTCTAGTCAACCACTAAGTCATAATGCACAAAAAAACATATCTCACACTGAATCACTCATCTTCAGAACCTGCAAAGCCAAAAGAAGATGGAAAGCGGTCATGATGCTACATGAATTCAGTCATACGCTGCTCCAAAAGCTATGTCATCTCAATGGTCTAGCGCTAATTCTTGTCCTCAAGTCACGTCACTTTAGACCTCAAGTCCTTGATCTTTGCTAAGTCGGTATCGGCTCTGGTTTGCCTACTCCATCTCTGAGCGTTAGCTTGTAACAATTATTTAATAATATTTTAATCATGTGCGATTATATTAATTATCTGTAACTCGTAAATGTTATTTTATTTCTAAACTAAAAATCAAATCATGGAAAAAATTGATTACCACTTGATTTCCTAATGCATAACGCCTATTCCGTGACGTCGGATCCATAACTGACTGAAATATAACATCCTCCTCATCTATTGTTAGTTGCTCTCGACCCATATTATCTAGAAGATGCTGGCGCTACTTCATAAACTTTGCATGCATGAACAAATAAGAATGTAGATAAAATCAATATCATGATATCTTATTTCATTATAATTTAACAATCACTACAAATACTACTATATAACATGAAATATGCTTACATGGATCTTCCTAAATTTTTCATCGTGCCATGTATATGAGACTGCTCCATCCGGATTTATATGCTCGTTGGCATGCATACGAGTGAACACATCCATATATAACACTGGACCCTTCCCCTCTACCACCTGAATTTGATTATTATATACGATTATTATACATTCAAAATTATATAACATATTAACTTTTTTTAATTCTCATTTATGAAATTTACAAACTCCTGCCAATATTGTTGAAATGATTTCGATCCTCCTCGATGAGTGACTAAATTTATATTCCTATTTGCAGCGTTTCTTTCTGACAATGCCCGTACATTCAAAATTATTACATTATTTATCAATCAAATATTTTTGATATATAAAAAAGTTTAGTGCGCTTACCTTCACCTCATTAGTATCCCAATATTTAAGTCATCCTTCTCATATGCTCGCCCTCATCCAGTTAGGCTTTTCCATTTTTTTTCTTTATAGATGATATGGAGCCCTTATAATTCTTTCTCATCTTTTACTTCCAATAATGTCAGACTAGCTTCAACTCATCAGTCCATATATCCATCTCGGCCTGTATTTCATGGTAAACAAACAATCAAACACTAGGCGGTAAAATATAGAAAGTATACCAGCGGTAAAAAATTAAAAGGGGAAATATATAAAAGAATATACTTACAACGATGTCCTGCCAAATGCACTCTATGATGTGAGGCAGGATGTTATCCCACTTCAGACAATAGGCTGACATCCTAGCCCTGTATGCCACTTTGAAACATCTAGAACAACCTTTGAAGGATGTAGGTCAAAACCCCTGTGTTAAATATGATATATGTTACCACCAAAATTAACTCTGAAACTAGCTAATGGTGAAGAGGTATCGGAGGAACACAAACGCAGAAGAACCTTCCGAAAACAAAAAGCCGAATAATAGGAAGAGATGAAAGAAGTAAAGAATGATCTAAAAGTAGCATAAACCGACACCCTCCAGGGAGAAAGAGCCCAAAGTCTTCGAAGTGCCGACAAAGTCTCTCCGGCAGGACCTATCCGACAGGGTCCATTCAACAGGATTTATCCGGCAGAGAATTCTAGGATGAAAGGTTGTTTGGACCGGAAACCAAGAAAGAGGGAGATAAGAGCTCTGCTTGTTGAAACCCGGAAGGGCTATCAGTGTTAACTCACTTAATACTGATACATCAAGAGATGAAGACATCAAAAGTATCATGCCAAAAGTATATAGAGATTATCTGAAACCAGCTTCCGAAACATCTGCTGCATAAATGCTGAAAGGTCACATTAATAGACAACAACACATCACTGGGAGTTACCTTTCGTAAGACCGGACCATCCTAGAAGCTCAACCGGAAGGTTAACCAGAACCCTATCAGAGATACATGCTATCCATACTAATTTACTTAGTACATACACCGACAACGTTTTCGAACCGGCATCTATCCATATACATCGAGAGGACTAGCTCCTCTAAGTATACGCGAGAAAGATGGAGGCCTACATCCGAAAACTTGCGTCTGAAAGCCCACACCCGGGAGCTACTACTAGAAGTTCAAATACCCTACGAAAGTCACCATGTCGACAAGCTCATCTCAATCTCAAAGAAGACTCAACTGATCTGGACCTTCCCTCCAGAAGTTATAATCCACACCAAAAAGCGGC
The DNA here is from genome assembly GCA_030737875.1 of Allium sativum. Classification (NCBI taxonomy): domain Eukaryota; kingdom Viridiplantae; phylum Streptophyta; class Magnoliopsida; order Asparagales; family Amaryllidaceae; genus Allium; species Allium sativum. Next base: position 292,529,709 of record CM060925.1, read on the forward strand.
CAAAAGCCAAGCATACGAGACCAAGGAGAAAAGCGTCCGGCTGAGGCTCCAGCCGACCCAATAGCCCAACAGTGGAAGGGGCCCCGAATTCACTGTAAATAAGACCCCAGGGGTCACATTGAGAGGGGGATCATTCTAACTCTTGTATTATTTCACTCTAAACCCTAATACTTAGATCAGTTCGAGGATTTCTTTTATTCTGCTTCATGTATTCCATATCTAAGATTAATAAAAATTGAATCTATACTTATAGCATCTTCTTATGAACTTATTGTGATATTTCTTAATGATCGTTACTACATTTTTCTATTTGTTTCTTGCACCTGTTTGAATCCTTACCCAAACCTTGCTGCAGATCGGATGGAATATCCCCCTTTCCTACATGCTAAAGCCATACCAGTAAGCTTAAACCTTCCCTCTGAGCTCAGATCTTTTTAGTAAGTTTGATGCAGAATTCTTGTCTACCATACATTAATTCCCGTATCACGGATTAGGTTTAGTGATCCTCCCCCCTCCAAGGCTTTGATATCTAAGGATATTGATCTAACCCCAAACCTGCGAAGGCCAAACAACCTATTTTTCCTTTGGGTCCATCCCCATTTACCTATCTTCAGGGTTGACAAAAAATATCGTTAAAATTTTGGCGCAAAAAGGAGGGTGCTGAACATCCGTTCTTTGGTTAATCCTACCACATATCTACCTATGCCATCCCGGATTGGAGTGAGGCTTTGGAGAAGCAAAATTATGTGTAAGAGGTCCCGACGCCAACCTTCAAGATCTCGAATGGATAAGTCGAAAATCACTGACCCTGGGGTGATAGAAGAGCGAAGGTTGAGAGGGAAGCCTTACGGATAATAAGGAAGAAAAGAGAAATAGAACAATATACTTCCGACATCGAGGATTATAACCTTTCCCATATAAGACAAACACTGTCACCTCTTCTAAATGGCTCTACATCAAAGGATATTAACGTTTTCTCTCACCAAAAAAAACTCTCTACAAGTAGATCAAAGGAACGACGCTTAAACAAGAAATAACGAATGATTTTGCCACTTCACCAATAAATGGTATGAGAGGTTAACTCCCCAACCTCAGTATATTTTGGGAAGTAAAAGAAAGATATAGATCCAATAACAAGACTGGGCCACAAAAGGGCTAAGTCCCAGCGGAAAGAAGAAAGGGTGACGCCAGGATTGCCCAAGAGATGCCACATCACCACTTCGATGGAGAATATCTACTTCATAACCGAACATGAACTCAACTACTGGTCATCCACAAAGAAAAAGCCTAACTACGAAAGGAGAACAGGAGGGCCCTATTTCCATTACCATATGGCGAATGGACACAAAACTAATAACTGTAGATCCTTGAGGAAATCGTCATCGAGTTCATCAACCAAGGCCAATTACCAGAATTTATAAAATGGTCAGATTAAATTTTATGAAAGTCCTTAGGAAAAGGATTTACAAACATGATTGAGGGTACAGAAAACCATTCTTTTGGAACTTAAAAGAAATCCAAAAGGGGTCAAACCTTAAATGGATTAAATCCCTTGTCATCACCAAATTGGTCAGAACAAGGCACTCCCTGGAAGGGGATGGTGTGTTAGTCTTTCTCCGTGCCCAAATCAGAGGGGGCTAAGTTAAAGCATCAAGTAAGCCTCCGTTTCACACCAGAAATGGTCGTGACAGTGAATCTAAAATTAGCACGACCTGCCTCTGCTCGTAGAAGAGTACGCCATGTCTTAGCTAGAACTAAGCACGTCCTACCTCTGCTCGCAGAAGAGCACGTCCTACCTCTGCTTATATTCTGCGTTACCCTCAGAGGGGAATGCCAACCCTTATCACCACATACGATGGTCAGGATAGGGCAACCCTTAGAGGGGGTGGTATGTAAGCCGCTATCAGTACCTACAATGGTCAGTATAGAGCATCAAAAGAGTAAACCTTAGTTCTGTGCCTACGATGGCCCCATCTAAGTTTCTAAGACCCTATCACCACCTACGATGGTCGGGATAAGGCGCCTCCTAGAGGGAGGTCGGGTAGGTCCATGGGCCCTGCTTGTGGATAAGCTAGCCAAGCACACCGAACGCACAGGCCCATTGAGTGGCCAACAAAGCACGTATATCCTCTGCTTTGACATCAAAACCCAGAGAGTGGCTCAAGAAGCACGTACAACCTTTTCTTCACAAATAAAATCCAAAGGGGATACCAAAACACTAATACTGGAAGGGAGCTTCTGGTTTTCAATCTCTAATTGCCTGAACAAGGGTTAGTTCAGGTCTTCTACAATGATACCAGAATCTGGGTTGATTCCATCCTTCACAAATATTGGAAGGGGATTCCAATCTCTAATTGCCTAAACAAGGGTAGTCCAGGTCTTCTACATCGATACCCAAATCTGGGTTGATTTAGTTCCTAACGAATATCAAAAGCATATTTCCAATCACTTACCTTAGATAACCCGAATCCGGGTCGGATCAGATATGCACACACGTACCGGACGGGGGTCCCGGTCTTACCTCAATACCCAAATCTGGGATGATCTAGGAGAAACTACAACCAGGTGGTGGGGGGGTCCGATCCCGCCACAGTTGCCTATGCTAGAATAAGCTCAAGTCCAATAAAGAAGGAGTCATTCGGCCATCAGCGATTTCGATATGGTTAAGAATTACACGTCTGCTATTACTAAGGATAAGCTCATGATCCTCTCATTTGCTAAGGAAAGTGTCTTTAATTCATATGTGCATCAGTTTATTTCTTTTATATACCCGCTGCTTAAACAACACAAGAAATAGCGTCACACTAAAACTTGAATTTGAGAAGGAACTTGAGAAAAGATTCTAAACATTTCTAATGGAGTCCCAAAACTAGAACTGCTCCTTTTCCAAGGGAAATCTTATGGAAGAGATGTTCCCAAAAAGACTTATTGCATAAGGAAGGTTTTTGCTGGCAGTTGGCACGAATAGTTCTCTTTTTTTTACAACGCCCTGGGTTATCATTACAATTTTCCCAACAAAAGAAATACATCAAATAAATAACACAATACACAAGCATGCCTACTAGAAGTCACGACGTAAACCATTACACAAACACAATCATTGTTTTGAGAGGTTATGTTACAAGCATATGGTAAAAGTCTACCATTCCGAGTCAGGGTTTTGCAAAGCAAATTCTAAGGAAGCGCAATTCTCCTTAGCTTTCTTTAATTCATCCTTTAACTCGTCAATTTGTTGGTATAGTCTACCTACCGCTGCATCTGAACTCTCAGAAGATTTTGTCACTAACCTACGTTGCAAATTAGAAATAATTTCATCTTTCTCCTTCAGTTATTTTTTCAAATGAGACACCTGTTCCTTGAGATTTGTGATTACTATCTTTTGAAGATAATACATCTTTTTATTTCCTGAAAGGGGAGCACCCTCAAAAATGTCTTTGCAGCCAGCAATATACGAAGTTCCCTCTCTAAACTGTGAAGGAGGGGTCCGGAATTGGTCCTCCTAATCATGGATAAGATGAGATGTCATAATACGTAAAACACAAACATCAAATATACACTAATGACATCATACATTCTCTAAAGAAAGACAATCACACGACCTTTGTCAATTCATACACACATACATATACCATCCACACTAACTTATAAATACAACATCAAAAACCACCAAATGTTATGAAATTAACACCATTCACGGAAAAATTAAAAGAAAATGCACACTTCATACAATAATATTCGAAACTCCTTGTTAAATTGCTTTCACTGAATAAATTCCTTGAGAATCCCCCCATGTTTTCAAACGTAAAGTCTAAAGTATTACTATAACTTACATCTTTGGAGAAGCAGAGAACTTTTGTAACATGAGAAGACTAGTTATTAACGAAATTCTAGGAGAGGGAAAGTATTTCGAAAGCGAAAGCCATACCCATGTAACATTGACATTGGACCGATTATGTGTTCCTTTCTTCTTGGAATCCGAAGAACCACTTTCCTGGGAAGGCGGCTCCTTCGTTGTGGGAGAAGTTGTTCTGTCACCCTTTCCAGGTCCACCTTGTTGATCCGTGTCTTCTCCTATTTCCCCTTCTGTTATGTTTTCCTCCTCCACCTCTTCCTCATAATCCTTAGAAAACTCATAAATAAACAAAAGCAACGCAGGGTTTATCTTGTTCATCGGAGGAACCTTATGCTCTCGTCTCACCCGCTCAATCTTCTCCAAAACTCTATTTCGGACGGAGGGATCAACTGAAGAGAAGTCAAATTCCGAAAGCCTCTTGTAATTGTCAGAAAAAGCAAGGATGAGTGGATCTTCATAATACTCCATAGCTATGGTATTAAGATGAACATTCAAGAAATTGGAAACTCTATCACTAGCCTCGTAAATTAGTCTTTTGGCGATAGAAAGTTAAGTGTTCATTCGGTCCACCTCAGCGGCATAACCAACCTCCAACCCCGTCTTTTCCTCCTTAAGATCTTCAACTTTATTCACCAATGCTTATTTAGCCTCTCTCTCCTTCTTTAGCAGAGTTTCCAAATCATCACGCTTGTTGTCACCTTCTGCCTTCTCCTGCAGCAAAATATAGACCCTATCCACCAGCACTCCATTCTCCTCCTTTAGGGCATTGACCTCCTCTGTTGAAGCGGAAGCCATCCCTCTGGATAGATACCAAGTCTTCATTATCTAAGGAAGGGAAATGAAGTAAGATTCTCACAAAAACAATATGAATACAAAGGAATCAGAAAGGATAAATTAATACCAAAAGTTGGTCCCTGATTTGCTGCCGATGAAAATATTCCGAATCTAGGGGTGAAGAAATTGGCGTGATATTAGCAACTTCAGGAGATGAAAGAGCAAGACCCACAAGCCTATCAAAATCTTAGACCGACGGAGGAGTTACAGGAGAGATAGCAGGGTGAGAAGAGGAAGGCATCGAAAGACTATGTCTTTCCCCGCCTAGCTCACCAAAAGCATCGAGGGAAACAGGGCTACCCACGGACTTACCTTTCGGAGAAACATCAGGAGAAGCGTCAATATAAACCACCTGATCATCATTTATAGTAAAAGGATCAAAAGTCTGCCTCGTTTTCGGGGTAGCAACAATGTCTTCTGAAAAACTAACTGGTTTGTCATGCATGGGCTTCTTTGATGGATATTCGATGGTGGGCGCAGCGAGCCTCTTTAGAGCCCTGGCACTAGACCGATAATAAGTTGCGATAGCAGTTTCATTCTGAGGAGCTGAAGATCATAAACAGAGGAGGGTTATATCAAAATAATAATAATAATATAGTCTCGTCCAAATCACCTGGATGGATGGGAGAGCCTGTGTTGAACGTGCTGGAATTCAATAATAATCCTTTAGGACAAGAAAATTAGATGGGAGGTTGCCCTAATATCTTCTGCCCAAGGGGAATCAAGCCATATTGACGAAGCCTGTCGATGGTCAGGAGGAATGGCTGGCACATATGCTCCACCAGTGCTTTGAAGATAGCCTCAACAACTTGGGCTTCCTCTATTGTTAAAACCATATCCTTAGTGAGGGGTTCTGTGATCAAAGAAGGATACCGGAAAGCAAAAGCCTCAGACATAGAATTTTTACTTTCTGAAATGAGAAGCCTATCATCACCAACAAAATTTCTTGATATGCTGGGAGGACATTTGACAAGAAAAAGTTGATCTTCCCATGCATGGCCTAGTTTTACTAATACTATCGCTAACCAGTCTCTTTATGGGACTGGCCCTCCATATCGGTGACTCTGAACTCTTAGAAAATCGGACCATATGACGAATGAGTTTAGGGATTAAAAAATCTTGACCTGATACAAGCGCTAGGACCTCCAAGCATAAGAGAGTTGTTTATGTATTGGGCGAGAGTTGAATGGGAGCAACTTTCAAATCACATAAAAGCTTGTATAAAAAAGGGGGGAAGGAAGAAAGCCTCCATACCGGATGTGAATTGCTGAATATGCAAAATACCCTTCTAGGGGGTTCTTGAGAAGATATTGAGAAGAAGCTACGATGGCATCGATGCCTGATATGCCAAACTATCCAATATGGCCTTCACAGAACTTTGGGAAGTGATTAAAGACGACTTTGGAGCAAATTCTTTTGTAGGACGTGAGACCTTATAATCTTTGGTCTTCACCTTAACAGGGCTTTTGCTAGACATAATTCTGCCAGGTAACATCATTCCATAACAATGCAGTTAGTACACGTACCTCTTACACAAATGCACGTATATCATATATATAAAATGAGTACCATCACACCTTGATCAACGCAAAGGTCAGTTGGCCAAAAAGCCAAACCAAATCTAGATATGGGATATTAGGAGGATTACATTTAATGTACTTTGGTTAACATACAACTAAGATTTTTTTAACGGGAGGGGGGGGGGGAGGGGGGTAAATCCTGACAACATTATCTTTCCGGTGAAAATTAAACATTATCGCCACAAAACAAACAATGAGAAGAGAATTAACCCTGATTATGTTGAGATCATTTCGTATCAACGGCCTAGGGTCTTAGTTAATTGATTTCTTCTTGTGTTTGTTGTTTTGAGTATCGTAAACAAAATAACCAGTGAAACAAGTGGTCACTAGTGTTGGACATTAATCATGATGAAAGAGGGATTATTGTCACTTGACCCCATTTTTTCATTTTACGTATCCCAGTTGATTTCCTTCCCCATTAGTTCCAGTAAATAATCAAGATTACTACTTACAGTAAGAATAAAGATACTTATAGAGAATTGAGCGTTGATTTTCGAAAAGAAAACTTGAACAAGCTTTTAAGATAACCGATGATCTTGCTTGAGAATTTGATTTGAAGGTGAAAGGCGGAAACGAGGGAGAAGAAGAATTTGTATTCAAATTTCGAGGTCAATCTGCACCACATAGGGGGAGACCAATCAATGCTCCTGATTGAGGGAGATCAAAAGACACAGAAATGCACTTCGCAAAAAATAAAAAGATTGACTTGAAAAGTCGAAAACACCCCTTCACTAGGGGGAAATTGTTACTACCAAAATTAACTCTGAAACCAGCTGACGGTGAAGGGGTATCGGAGGAACCTAAACGCAAAAGAACCTTCCAAAAACAAAAAGCCGAATAATAGGTAGAGCTGAAAGCAGTAAAGAATGATCGGAAAGTAGCATAAACCGACACCTCCAGCGAGAAAGGAGCCCAAAGTCTTCGTAGTGCGGGCAAAGTCTATCCGGCAGGGCCTATCCGATAGGGTCCATCTGACATGATTTATCCAGCAGAGAATTCCAGGACAAAAGGTTGTTTGGACCGGAAACCCAGAAAGAGGGAGATAAGAGCTCTGTTTGTTGAAACCCGGATGGGCTATAGGTGTTAACTCACTTAATACCGATACGTCAAGAGACGAAGACATCAAAAGTATCGCGCCAGAAGTATATAGAGATTATACGAAACCAACTTACAAAACATCTGCTGCATAAATGCCAAAAGGTCACATGGATAGACAACAACACATCACCGGGAGTTACTTTCGAAAGAATGGACCATCCCAGAAGCTCCACCGGAAGGCCAACCGGAATCCTAGCAGAGATATAGGCTATCCATACTAATCTACTTAGTACAGACACCGACAACGATTTCAAACCAGCATCTATCCGCATATATCGAGAGGATTAGCTCCTCTAAGTATACGCGAGAAAGTAAGAGGCCTACATCCGAAAACTTGCATCCGAGAGCCCACACCCGGAAGCTACTACCGGAAGTTCAAATATCCTCTGAAAGTCACCACATCGACAAGTTGATCTCAATCTCGAAGAAGCCTAAACTGATCGGGACGTTCCCTCCGGAAGCTATAATCCGCACCATAAAGCGACCAAAAGCCAAACATATGAGACCAAGGAGAAAAGCATCCGGCTGAGGCTCCTACGGGCCCAATAGACCAACAGCGGAAGGGCCCCCCCGAATTCACTATAAATAAGACCCCACGGGTCACATTTAGAGGGGGGTCATTCTAATTCTTGTATTCTTTCCCTCTAAGCCCTAATACTTAGATCAGTTCGAGGATTTGTTCTATTCAGCTTCAAGTATTTCAAATCAAAGATTAGTAAAGAGTGAATCTATACTTATAGTACCTTCTTATGAATTTATTGTGATATTTCTTAATGATCGTTGCTACAATTTGCTATTTGTTTCTTGCGCCTGTGTGAACACTTGCCCAAGCCTTGCCACAGATCGGATGGAACATCCCCCTTCCTATATGCTTAAGCCATACTTGTAAGCTTAAACCTTCCCTCCAAGCTCAGATCTTTTCAGTAAGTTTGGTGCAGAATTCTTGTCTACCATACATTACGTCCTGTATCAAGGATTAGGTTTGGTGATCCTTCCCCCCTAATGCTTTGATATCTTGGGATAGTTGTCTAACCCCAAACCTGTGAAGACCAAACAACCTATTTTTCCTTTGGGTCCATCCCCATTGACCTATCTCCGGTGTTGAAGAAAAATATCGTTAACAATATACATAAGTGTATAGCTTGTAAAAAAATTTAAGATGCTGAATAAAGTTTATTTTTAACCCCTTGGCTCTAGGTACTAAGGAAATGACAGGACATTGTGACTGCTGCGATGGACCACAACCATCGATTTCTGAAGAACGGGAAGAACTCCTACCTCTCGAGACATACATATATACATACATATATATATTTATATATATATATATATACACACACACACATATGTCACATACACATCATTTTAAAAGACAACAATAACATGATACTGAAATATATTTTATAGTTAAATGACATAAACTATACTGAATAAATGACATAAAAGGAAATAGAATTGTATATACCTGTATTGAATTGAGTCTCATATTCCGAGGACAAACTTATTACATTGTAGTTTTAACATAAATGAATAAATATAAAAAAATGCATATGACATAAAAGGTGTAAATAATGATAAGCTGATAATATTCAAGAATTCAACAAAGTTACATTAATTGTAGAATGTATGTTGTATACTGCATAATTACATTATAACTAGGAAGATAATACTGGTCATCTACAAAAATCATCACCTTCTTCTGATTCAGAACCGGTCTTATTTTTTATGATATTTTCCTCCGTACTCTCGAATGCTTCTACCAAAATGTTTGATTCATAGATCAGAGGTCCAAAATCCATATGATCGTCTGTAATTTTTATTTTGTTGTTTCGCTCAAAATCTACTTGATAAGCTTCTTCGTTTGGAATATTCTTCCCATCAAACGTAAATCTGTCCTTTGTTTTTGAAACTACCAACCAATCTGCTTTACCTCTTTTTATAGATTGATAAAAAGCATAATAACTTTGGAATGTTTGTTTAGCTAGTACAAAAGGATCATACTTGTGATAGTGCAATGCATGCTTCATTTCAGTCAGATTATAATCCTTGTGCACATTAATCCTAAAACCTAGAATATCGCTAAACCAATTTCATCTAAATAGAAACACCTCCTCCGCGGGTCATAAGAAATATGTCAGTTGCAAAATTTACGTTAAAACATCAAAAAGATCATTTATATGTTTCTTTGGATCGTCGCTGCCTTTAATAAATACACCTGTATTATTTGTTAATTTTTCAACACTATATTCTTTGGTGCTAAATTTATATCCATTGACAAAATATATTTGATATGTCTTGAACATCATTTTGGTCCCATTGCAAGATGTTTCAACCCTTTGCCAACAACACAATTTCTTGGTTCATAAACGTAATTTAAAACCAACCGAATTTTTTTACTAAGATCTCCATTCGGATGTTCACATTTATAAACATTGTATATATAAAGAAAATATTAAATTAGATTATACACATGCAAGCGTTATAGAAATGAATAAAACATAAATTGTTATTTCAGATTACCTAACAAATGATGCAACCTCATTACAATTTAGAAGAATACAAGTGTGTGCAACATAAAGATCTCCATCGTCTAGCCGTATTTCTACACATTTCCCAGAAGGTCGACCATGTTATCTAAAAATAGATAACATTGTTAGAAACGATTTTTGTTCGTCGTCTTCGTTATTACTAGGAACGCTTTCAAACGATATATTCACATGGTCATTGAAATAGTGATAAAAAAGAATGAAGCTTCTTCATTGATGTGAGATTTATATATCAAACCTTCAACTCATGCTTTTTTTCTCATTTTTTTCTTCAGATGATTTAGATATTTGTGCAACATTAATTTACATTAGCTTCATATTTTAAATGTAGTTTAATTACTTGGTAACATGTTATATACCTCTCAAATGGATACATCCATCCATATTGGTTGGGACCTTGAAGTCATGCTTCAGATGGGAGACAAACAGGTAAATGTTCCATTATATTAAAAAAACTTGATGGAAATATTTTCTCTAATTTGCAGAGCAATATAGGAATATCTGCTTCAAGTTTACGTAAAAGTTGCACTTTCAACATAGTCGAACAAAGCTCTTTACAAAACATAATAAGCTCTGTAACCACCTTTCAAACTTTTAACAACAGTAATTCTTTGAACAAAATGGGTAATAATTTTTTGTCATTATGTGATAGACATGGTTTTTAATTCCTCTCAATTTAGCATTTTTAAAGTCAATACATCTACGAGGGTTTGATGAAATCCCATCAGGAAATATGAACCCTTCCACACATTTTAACACGACTTAACTTGATTATTATCTAATTCATAACATGCTTTGGTTTTTTTTATTGTTATTTGGTTTCATCTGAAGATCAGGACGTTTGCATAATTCTTCTACATTGCGTCTTGATTTCAATTCATCTTTAGTCTTCCTTTTGACAATCAAAATTATGCTAATGACATTATACAATACATTTTTCTCATTATGCATCATGTTAATATTATGACAAAGCAGAAGATGTTTCCATGCACCAATTATGAACAATTGATTTGCCTTCAATTTCTATTTGTTCTCTAGTATCATATATCTTTGGATAATCCCAAACCTGTTCATATATGTCTTCGCATGACCGTATCGTTGGTTGTTGTTTGGTTTCTACTCCATCAGCTAAAAAAATAATCTTGTCTCCTCTAAAAGGATGATTTACATCAAGAAAACATCGATGATAGTCAAACAATGAAATTTTCTTACCATATAGTAAAGAAAGCGCTCATGTTTCTTCTATGCAATATGGACATGCTAGACGACCGACAGTATTCCATCCTGAAAGCACTACATAGACAGGAAAATCACTTATTGTCAACAACAAAGAAGCAAACATAAGAAAAAATTTCTTCTTTGAAACATCGTATGTTTCTACTCCTTCGTTCCATAATGTTTTTAATTCTTCAATCAACGGTTGTAAATAAACATCAATTCCTTGTGTCGGATCGTCATGGCCATAGATGACAACAGTAAGAAACATATATTGCGTATTCACGCACATCCATAAATATAAATTATAAGGTGTGATGATAATGGACCGTGATGAATATTTAGCACCAAATTGAGAAAGTGATGAAAAACCATCCGTACCTAATTTTAGTCTAACATTACAACTCTTCGTTGCAAATTTGGGATAAGTTTTTTTTGAAATGCTTTCATACTCCTCCATTGGCCGGATGCATCAACGTACCCTCTTCCTCCGATCTCATACTATGCCATCTCATATGAGATGCAATTACAGAAGATGCATATAATCTTTGAAGCCTTGGGGTGATGGATAAGTAATGCATACGCTTGTACAAAAATTCCTTTCCCTTCTTTTTTCTTGGTTTGTATCTTTCTTGATTACATATTTTACAATTTCTAAGGTTTACGTCTTCTTTCCAAAAAAACATGTAGTCTTTTAAACATGTATATATTTTTTGATAAGGTAACCAAAAGACGACATATTTTTTTTAACTTCATAGTGAATTCCACACATTAAATTTTCAGGCTACATGTGCCTTTTTGCAGCTCGTACAATAGCCATAAACCTACCTTTAGTGATGTTACATTTTGACTTCATCGCAATGTATTTTGCGATTACCAATAGCTGAGTGCTGCTTTTACAATCATCCCAAATAAGTTTCTTAGTAGCATCCAGTAAATCATAAATTTTTTGGCTTCAATATTATGTTTTTCAACATTTCCATCATCGTCATCAACTTCAGCCATAGGAAACATTGATCGTGCTACATCTTCAACCATATTTTCAGTAGAGGTCATTTTAACATTTTCATTAACAACTCTTTCTACCTCAAACTCTATAGAAGTATTTGCTAAGACTTCTTCATGACGATCCCAAACATAATACTCAGGCATGAATCTATTTTTGCACAAATGAGCTTTCACAATATCAGGTAATGAATACTTCAAATGTATACACTTGCTACACGTACAACGATTTCTAAATCATTTCCATTATTAGTTAAAGCGAATTCAACAAAGACATTTATACCATTATAAAAGTTTTCTTTTATTGAGTCTCTCGGTCCTTTTCCTTGATACATCCATCTCCTCCGATCAACAAAATACTCAATCATTTTTCCTATTTGAGAAATCGAGTCACAAGTTCAAAATTTAATATTTATTTTCAAATTGGTACAAATTCAAAAAGCTTATTTTCATGATCATACAACACATGTATAATATTTGAAATTATATAACAATTTCACAAATTCAAAATTATTTTCAAAAATGACACGTTTTTATTATTTAACGTATCTTTTTTCCATGGTCAGGCATCCTAATTCCCATTGCAAACATAGTAAGCATTTACATTTCGTACACTACTTCATCTCAAACAATTCAACAAAATTTCGACAATATTTCCCTTTTGTTCCCTGCATTGTACAAAAATACGTGTTTGTAGGAAAAAAAATTAGTCTGAAATTATGTGAAACATTTGAGAGAAAGTAGTGTACAAAATGTAAATGCTTATTATGTTTATAACTTGTCCAATACAGGGACAAATCCAATGAACATTGTACCATATAAATATAAATGGTCATTCTTTGATAAAAACGACTATTTATATTACAATCATGTACCACACTCGTCGGACTGTGCAAAAAACTCTCAAAGGGACATTAGTCAATTAGATGTGCGCATTTTACCAAAAATACAGTTTTATTGACTGTTCATATTTACAAAACAAATCAATTTACCATATTTATTCGACATATTACATCAACTCTAAGCTGATTTAGCATTGTTTTCATTTAAACAGACTCGATTAAATTTTAGGCTTATGCATTTTTTGTGCATAAGTCAATGTGTGCACAATATATTATTCCTAGCACGTGCATTCAAGTTATCTTATTTCTACCAGATACAACAATCACACATATACAATGGTACATAATTATATTTCATACAATTTTTAGAATAATCGGATGTTTGCTTGTCGCTTCATGGCTTCTAGGGTATCCCTAAAAATAAAGGTCAAGCCTTTCCGAGATGGTCATAAAATACTATTCTATAGAGATATATGTACTTCATATATATATATATATATATATATGCACACACACATGTATATATATATAAATATATATATATATATATATATATAATTTTTGAAAATTCCTTTTTCAAAGTAACAAGGATGCCTCTCATACGTTAATTCCTCCGTAATCAAGTAACCTAGGCATTGATACCAAATGTAGTAACCCACTTGGACGAGACTAAATCTCGATCCAGAAAAAGCCCATTGAAACATAGAGTCATTCTAAATGAGTCGTTGGTTTCTATAAGAAATGAAAATAGCTGAGACAGGCTAAATCGAAATCAGATCTCATAGCGGAATGGATAAAATAGAATAACCAAGTAGATGTACTGTAACACCCCATAATTTAATACATTATAACTATTTAACAAAGATAATAAAATAGGTATTACTTAATGAAATGTTCATAATTAAGTAAAATCGACTTTACTGTTGTGTTCGTCTCGGAATTCTGGCTCAGATTGACCCCAATTTTTTGTAAATCGGATAAAGTATGTAGAAGTTATTAATATTAGAATATTGCATATATAAGGAGATTATGTATAAATAAATTCAAAATAATTCAAACTGGAGACGACACAGAAAATAGCGGTTATGGGACGACCCAACCGAGACCTAGTTTGACTCATGTATAGGAGGGGTCAACCCATGGGTCGATACAGTATGTCAGTGGGTCAACCAAATGACATGTTATGTGAATTCTTCGAGATGTACCTGGACTGTTTTGTGTTCTGAGTTCGTCCGCTAACTCAGCATTACATGTTTTGCTAGATTTGAAAACCTAATGTCTAATGAAGGTGGATTGGCCTAGGTGGTTTATATAAAGGCTTTTAGCCTCATTGCTCTCCACACACAAAACCATTCTTCCTCCAAATCTTATTCTGAAAATAAAATATATACATGGATATACTGAGGTACTGTAATGTCCCTTTTTTTTGTCGTCAAATATTTAATACATTTTATTATTTTTAAATATTATATTTGGAGTATTAGTCGATTTTAATATTGAATTCATTAATAAAACGATAATTAAATATATATAAGTTTTATTTAATTATAGACGAGCTCGAAAAGGCGCTGCAGTTCATAATATCAAGTTTTGAACTTCAATTGAATATACCGGATCCGATATAAGTCGGATTTCTATGAAACAAGCAACGTTGGAATCCAATTGATAATAATTTTCATATGAAAGAGAAAAATCCAGATTTCGTGTTATAGATTGTAATTTATGTCCAAATCAAAATTTGAAATAGTCGCTATGAAAATCGTTATTAAAAATAACATTTATTTAATATATTTAAATAAGAAATTTAAATCGTTTAACTCGAAACTGACGATATCAAGTTGTATAATTCATATTTGAAGTTGTATTTATATTATGTTTGGATATATATATATATATAATGAAAATAATTTATTATTATTTTATTGAATTATTTGGCAATTTATATAGTATTTTATTAATATTATTTGAGCATTAAAAATAGCCATTTTTACAAACAGTCTCAGTTTTTCGATGAAATTAGTTTCATTGGGACTGTATTGTTAAATTATTGTAAGAAACTCAATTTTCGTGGCAAACCGATATCGTATGTGACTTCGATGGCCAAAAATGTCTCTGTTTCTTTTAATTGTTTGGATTATTTAGACAGGGGGAACTTTTAACAAATAAACGACTGGTCAAACCAACTCCAAATTTAGTGAAACAAGATTCACGGGATCCGTTCGGAAGAGGTCTAGTAAAATGTCAAGGCCTCATATTTTTTAGATTTTTTCTGTAATTATAGAAATTTTAAACGCTCGATGTTTCATCGATAATTATAAAGGACTTTTCACAAACGACCTCGAAATTTGACGGAACCTGTCCCATTGGGTCCGGAATATTTTTTAATGCTAGGATTAGAATTTTTATCGGAAAACAGAAGTCGTTTGTAGTGCGATTTAATTGAAACTTCATGAAAAAGTTATGGAATAATATAATAAAATTAAATTCTCGTGAGGAACAATAGCTCCGAGTTGACCGAGCTTCAGGGTGTTGGTCGGCGATAGGAGGGCGCATCCGATGATGTTTCCAGATCGTGTTCAACAGTTCAAGGGGCCAGAAAGTGGAGCGATGTATGATATAGGGGTATCGAACTGGGCAGAAGCTTTTGGAAGGATGGAAGGTGATGCGTGAGCAAATCAGTTTGCTTATTAGCCTTGTTAACATTAACTTAAGATAATTAGCTTATTAATCCTCTAACAAAGCAATAATTATGTTATTTAAAATCGCAGTGATATGTTTGGGACAGGAAACATGAAGACCAAGTGTGAACAGAAGCATGAATGGTCAAGTAAACAAAAGTATGGGGCCTAATTTGTTTTAAATAAATAGTTAATTATCTTATTTAGTTATATAATCTTATAACATAAGTAGCTATCATTATATATATAATTAATGTCCGACATGTTTTTTTCCATTTCAAAAAGTGCTATGTATAAGTTAGGTTAGTTTGTTTTAAAACATAATTAAGGAATTGTTTTAAAACCTAAATAAGGAAAACAATTTGAATACAAGTCAGGTTAGTGTATGAATTCAAATAGGGTCGGTTGTACTGTATGTAATGAAAAATGCAATTAGTTTTATGATGATCAAGTAAGAGCTAATTTCATAATTAAAGTGTTGATTAGTAATTAGTTAAATATTGATTAGAAGTTATTAGTTTAGGGAGTAAATTGAATTAGAAATGTAGGTAAGGGACTAACGGGATAAACAGGTTTGGCCAGTTATATATGACTAAATATAGTCAAGCTCAGATAAGTTCTATTTGGAAAACTAATTATTTAAATTGAGTCAAATAAAGAGTTGATTTCAGTTTTGTTTTCTTCACTCTAAAGTAACGCGGCCCTGTTAGTGTATTTCTATGTTTAACTAGTTTAACATTAAAATTATGATCAAGTTAACAATTAATATTTAAGGAACTAAAGAAAAACCGGTTGAGATAGATTGAAACCAATAAATCAATCTGTTAGTTTTTAATAAAATGGTTAGTTAAGTTTAGATATGGATTAATTAAATCATATTGTTATTAAAATTGACAACATATCTATATATGATCAGAATTGGACGATTCAACAGACATTGGATTCACATCGACGAACATTAAGTCATAGGACTGTTCCAGACAGAAATGGAGACAGTTGGAGTTTGCAGTTAAACTGTTTAATTTAACTGTTATGGAATCACTTCGACGATAAATAAAATTAAGATGAGTTAAACTCACTCAGTATTTCCCACTTATATTTTATATAAGTTGGGTTTTTAATTTATGTACTATAATTGCTGATTGTTTGTTATGTGTTGACTGTTTACATATATATTGTCTGAATTGATTGGATTGTCGGTTAGTTAAATTTAAATGAAACCAATCGTTATTTTAACGATTATTTCTCCAAACGAGGTAACTTATCTTATTGGTCACGGTTATAAAATAACCGTATTTAATTCAATGAATTGTTTGAAGTGGTTGTTAGCGTTAGATAAATTGATTGATATTCAATTGTTATTAATTTACTGTTATAGAAATAACCAATAAAATTAAAGTAAATGATGTTATTTGAAGTAACCCATTTGGATGCAGAGAAGAACAGATTGGAGGAATCCAACCGGATTCCTTAAAATATAATACATGTTATTCATTTTCATATTATCATTATATGAACTGTTTAAAACTAATATGTTTGGATGATTGATTTGATTGTTAACTATTGACTTGAAATTCAACAAATGATTTAGTTTTTACCAATGGGCAATGTTGGTTGAGTAATTGGAAGCAATTGGCCTATAAACCAATCGTTTCGCAATGTGGATTTACCGAAGGTAAATCGATAAAAATGAAGTTATGAAATTTATTTTATAACTGAATATAGATTTTTAAATATAAGTTTTAAAAATGAAGTTTATAAAAAAAAGAAATTAGCCATGTGCGAAGCAAGTGCTTCATTTAAATTATTAAACGATTTATAACCGAGATTAATTGTTCTTAAGAAACAATTAAAATGAGATCACATTATTATTTATTTAATATTAATCGAAGTAAATGAGGTTATTTAAATTAACTAATTAATTTAATTGAAGAGGCGAGTTAAAGTTGATCAGATAGTTAATCATGTTTTAGAGTTGACCGAGTCAACTGTTTTAATTAAAACTGATTATTTAATTAAATTAGTTGCGCCAATTAGAAATGAAATAATTTAGAATATAGTTGTTTACCTTGAATAAGATTTTAAAAAGAAATTTAATATTAATTCTAGTTAATAATGAAGTAAAGTATTATTTTAATAATTTAAGTAATTACTTCTTAAATGAAATACATTTAAGTAAGTAACCAATTTTGAAATGGAACATGGTTGAATTTGGAAAAGAGGTTATAAACAAGTTTTAATACAAAACCCGAGTTTTATAACGAAGTTATAAAAGGAATTTTAAGTGCATATGATGGTTTAAATAAATGTTTAATCAACATTTGAAATAAGAAAGAAAAAAGAAATCAAGATAAAAGGGTTTATATTAAACTTGAGATTTTATAAACAAAGTTTATGAAAGGAAGTGAGAAGTCTAAACGTGATTTGAATTGGCGATATTTAATAATGGAATTAAGTAGAATGGTCGAAATTGAAATGAGATTTTCAAAAAGGAATGAAAAGAAAAAATAAGGTTCGTAATTGAATTTGGTGAAGGATTTAGAAATGGAATTTAATAATAATAATTCGAGTTATAAAAGGAATGCTTTGAAATAAGTTAAGGTTAAGAAGTGATTTTATTTAGAAATTACTTAATCAACATATTAAGTAATAATATGTTATATTTTAAAGAAAAGTAAGTAAGAAGGTTTAATAAACCATATTTTAAATTAAGTTGTTTAATGAGATTTGTGGATATTAGAATAAATATCGGTTTTTGAATTACAACTTGTATTTATCTTAAGATAACAACGTGTTGATCAAGGTCTGAGAGGTAATTAAAATACCCCAACTTGAATGAATTTAGGATTATCTGAGGATGATACTAGTTTGTAATGGGAAAGAGGTTAAGAACAATTTATTATTTCCATACGAGAAATAATAATGCAATATAAACTGCGAGGTTTGATAATATATAATGAGATTCCCAAAGTAAGGGAAATAAAAGTATTCGAGAATATAAATTGTGATTTCCAAAGTAATGGAAATAAAGAACTCCCAAATTAAGGGAATAAAGAGGAGTGTGTGAAAATGTAACGATATTTTCGAGTTAAAAGGGAATTAGAACTTGAGTTTTGATATGAGGTTATTCTTAGAGAATAAGTGTTGGTTTTGTTTCCAGATAATGAAACAAAAGTGATTCGTAACGTTATTTTACGAACATTAAGATGGAGTGATTTTTCACAATTATAGATAATAAGAAATGATATAGGAAATGTTTTGAAATGATAATAGATTAGAATATTAGTTATGATTATAGGATATTTTCCTTAACATTAAAAAAAGCAATTGAAATGATCTTATGTTAAATTAGAAGTGAGAAGCTATATTCGTTATATCAAAAGATTAAAGAATTTAAATTAACCTTTGTTAATTGTATTTAATTAAAAAGGACAACTAATGCCAAGTACTAAATCAATAGACTTAGTTTATTTTCATAATTGTTTATTTGATAGTTAAATAACCGACTATCAAACTTGGCCAAATGATTGTTGGTACGGAAAGACCGGGATCGAATTTATATTCGAAAACTATTTCGAACCAGCAAATATGTAGAAGATGGATCAATTGAAGACTGTGTATCTTCATAAGCAGAAGGATTGCTTCTTGAATATTCTCTATGTTGCAACGTAGAGGTACTCTGTTGTGATTCGGTCGTGGTTGAGATTTTGCGGATTGCAAGGACTACTCGCTACTGATCCTTGGGGTGATACCTATATAGGATGTGGTAGGAGAGTGCCTTCGGTTCATCCTGTTCCTAGATGACTTGTATGGATGAGTGTCTGACAGAGTATTTCCAAAGGGATCACATATATTGATTTTCTACAAACGTATCTCTGTTAGTGGCGGAGAAGACTGGACACCTTTTGTAGCTTAACGCTCAGAGTATTTTTATGGAAATCAACATTAAGTGATACCCAGCGGATCTGACGATGTGGCATTCAAAGTGGATGGAGATGTGCTGTTCGGAAGGAAAAGCCAAATGTTCTAAATTAAATAAAAATAAATATACTCATTAATTAATTAATTAATTAATTAGGACCTCAAGCCTCATCAACCGGGAAATGGTATAAAATCGGGTAGGTCGCATGGCTATGTGGGTCGTACCCATCAAAAGGGTATATTCATTACCTGATCTGGTGAAATTAAATGCCTTCGGTTGTCCTTTGATTTTTTTATGTGTGCTATCGGTTCGGTTGGCTGGCCCCCAACCGTGGTAATGATATATTCGGCACTCTCAAGTGAAGCGAGGGGTCGGTCATGTTTCACCGGGGTTGCAAGATTTTCTTGTTGAATCCCCAATGTATTCATCACCAGAGGTATATCGTCGGAAGGTGGTCTCATACCTTGCCATAGTTGGAAATCCATTCTCCAATAAGAGCCCGCATATTTGATTGTATACTATATATGTGGAGCATGAGATGCAAGCATTCTTCTAGATTGTTATTTACTTGATATTAGACATTATTATAGTATCAGAAAATATATTGATTTCAAAAACGTTTTGGGTTATAGTAAGGTAAAAACCGTCCATATTTATGTGTGGATTTGGTCTTACTATTATCCTTTCTTTCAAAAAGATTTTTTACTTTAAAATCAAGTTGGATGTTGCACATAAACTTGGTGTTTTTTTCTCACTCTGGTTCACCAGACTGACCCGGTGTTTGTAATGCTCAGGTTAGACTGGGCTATACAGGTTTAAGTTATCGGACGCAGTGAAGAGACGAGCTGGAAGAGTCTAGACATATGATATATGTTTATTCTGTTGTATGTTGTTGTATATGAGGACATGTCATTATAACTATCCAAATATGAGATGTACTCTGATGATTGTAAGTATTTTTTAAGCTCTCAGTAAAGATTTATTTCTATATTATATTTTGTTCTGCTGCGATAGGAGACTCTGATTCTGTGTTTTTGTTTCTTCTTCTATTCTAATATTTCTCTTTTTTCTTATCTCACCCTCTATATTCTTCCTAATAACTATCTGATGTTTTTGATACTTGGGTTTTGGAAAGTAATAAGAGTTTTTATGTATTATTGTCAGAATTTGGGAGTCGAATTCTATCGGGTCGTTACAGTTACTGCCCAAATATAAGTTAGCAAGGACAATTTGGACTTCTCTACAACAATAAAAGATAAAAGTGGAATTTTCTACAATGACATATATGCACAAAAAGAGATATCTTCTTCTTCCCCAAGCTATCGCTGTGAGTTTCATGTCATTTTTAGATCTGTTTATTTAGAAAGGTTTTGGATAGTAAATGGTTTTGTATCTAAAATAAATAGTAACTATGAGTTAATTCTTATATATGTTCTGTTGCTGTTAATTTAGTTTTACTGTTAGTACATGTTCCTTTATTCAGATCTATAGTTAATATATGTTCATGTATACTTCTACCTTCCCTATTCCTATTCTGTCTTTTATTTATTTACCGTCTTTCTATATGCCTTTTTATTCAGTTTGAGATCTGGTTTCTCCTTTTTTCCTTTTTATTTTGGCTAAAACTAGGCTACTCATATTACCGTTGATTGCGTACGTAAATTGGAATAATTGGATAACTACATTAAAATGGAGAAAATAGGGCATTTTGTAAATTTAGAACCTTTGACTGTAAATTTGGGTTGTTATATTAAAGGAAGAAAATGTGACATGTTAATCTATTAGATTGAACTTAATGTAAGATTAAGTATAACATGTAAGAATATATGAGTACCAGATGTAAAAACTAAGTAAAATGAATTACTGTAGTCTAATTGTACATCTTGGCAGGTGCTTGTTTGGGGAAGGGGTTATATGCCAATAACATTTAGGTTAAATGTCATTTTACAACCAGGCTTATTAATGAACTTAAACTTGCCAAGTTACACCTGTTAATTAATAAGCTAAGAGGTCCCAAGGCGAGTAATTTGTATCAGGTTTTCAGGACTCTTAAATCCTAGGTACACGGGGACGCAAGCCTAGGGAGTGGCTTATGCAGGGTTGGGTGGAACCCATATCAGTCAGTATCCCTGTTGGTATCTCGGTAGGGGGTCCTACACTAGGTAGAGGTCAGGGAACGCTTTACTGAATTGGATTGTAAGAGGTTCAAGGTTTGGAGTTGGGTACAGGCGCGTTCCGTTGGAGTCACGTGTGTGCATGAGTCTGATTACGGGTAATTAAGATGTGGTAACACTTACGAATAGGTCTGTATTCTCTATGTTGCTGGGCTATGGACTAATACACAATACTGCTGGGGATAACACAGGATATTCGGGTAATTGGGAGCCGATCACATGGGTAGCAATTAAGGCACCTAATCCTGTTAATACTAGTTATTGGTGCAATAGCTTAATTCTTGGGATATGAATGAGAAGTTTAATATACCTTTATCTGGTCTTGATATCTTGTTTACCTCGCACTTATATACATGTTTTATTGTGCTTTCTCATCTAGTATTATTTTATCTGTCTTGGCACCTTTTCATATATATATGATAAAAATTGCTGGAACTCGCCAGAATTTATGTCTAACCCTTTTTGTTTCCCTCACCTCCCCCCCCAAGGTTCTTAGAGCGGGAGTGGTCAGTAGTTAAGATCGTGAATCTGCTTGGACTTAGATAGCTCTCCTTTTTGTTTGCAAATGGATTTTCAATCGAATTAGAAAACCATCAACAAAATATTGTAACAAAATCGCAAGTGCACAGTGTACAATTATTAGTACGGAGCGAGTACGGGTCGATCCGCAGGGAAAGAAATAATTTCAGTCTTATCCAATCAAATTAAACCAAACTTTGGAATGTTTTAGCTTACAAAAACTAATGAAAACTAGAAACTAAATATGAGATTAGAGAGAAATATAGAGGTAAATCCCCTCTCATATTTATGTAAATTAAGAAACATACAATTCATGTTCTCTATTTTTAAGTGACATAAATATTGCATTCAATATAAGTATAGTTTATTTTTGTTAATAATTAACACAACATAAACTATCAAACCTTAACGTAACAATTAAACCACATATGATTCTCATGAAAATGGAACTAAAGCAAAAACTATTTTAAGTATGATCTATGAACTATTAATTAGAACTATAGACCATCAAATTTTGTTCTTACTTTCACTTCAGTTTCAATAACCGCTTAGCAAATATTGAATTAATTTGTGTTTATGTTGAATAAGAATAGCTTATTTACATATGTAGCATAAACTATCAAACCCACTTGTATAAACTTACATCAAAATCCACTACCATGAAGCACAAATTAGAGATATCACAAATCATATAAATGTTGAACTTACATAAAATTCGAGGGCTTCATTACCCCTAAATTGTAGGGATCTAGCTACTCATATGTGTTATCAAATCAACACATATAAGTTTCAACATAAACATGAACAAAAAAAGAACTAATTGACAACAACAAAATAGATCTAAACTACTTGCATAAAAGAAGGTAACATGTAAAAAATAAAGACAACTAATTAAAATTGCATTAAAAAGAGAGATTACAGATGAAAAATGTCTAAGAAGCCATGGAAGAAAAAAGAAAGAGCTTTTGTTTTTGATCCTCAGAACTAACTCTTGGTACCTATTTACATCTACATAAAGGGGGTATTTATACATGAGTAAAACCCTAATTCAACTTTTAGCGTGCTACCAAAATTGCCCTTCATTAAGCTTCCTTTTGTCTTTAGCTACTAATGATTCATGAAGCCTTTTTTGTCTCCACTAAAGAAGGAGGGAGAGTGGGTGGGGTCCTCCATTAATCTTCTATTTGAATTAATTTCTTCTCCATTGGTTGATTTCCTCTTTTTTTGGCAAGGCATTGATTTCCTCCTTGTGCATGCATATCTATGTTTATGAAGTCCTCTTCTACATGCATCAAATTTCTACAAAAACATGAATAATGTCCAAGTAAAAAAATTCTCAAAATAACATAAGCACAAGAAATGACCATTTTTCCCTATATGATGATGAATGCATGATGTTTTGAAATCAATTGAATTGTGGTTCAAACATGTTAAAATACCAACATATGACATTTATTTAAACTAAACATGAATAAATATGTGAATACAAATGTGGATTTTTACGTGGACATCAAATACCCCCACACTTATCTTTTTACTCGTCCTCGAATAAAGTAAAAAACTAAGATAAATCCATTTTCGTAGGGAGCATGATTGGATTGAGCGTACGCAACAAGCCTTTAAACCTCTAGGTGTCCCAGTAGGACGAGTGTTGTCTCATGAGGGTTTTTAGCGGATACTACCGACAAAATCCAAAAGTTGAACACAAAAAATATTTACAAAATGCAAGATTATAAAATATTTACAAGATGAATGGAAGTTTTTAAAGGAATATTTACAAATGGATAATTTACTTTTAAATTTTACATGAACGAGTTAACACAAATTTGGGCCATCACTATGAAATTTGAGTCCGTTACTAATCAAAAATTCAAACAAAAGTCATGGTATCATCACAAACTCCTCCAACTTGGCCAGTTGTTTTTGTAGAAACATAATGCAAACATGAAATGAATTCTGTAATCGATATCAACAATCGTAAAAACGACATCTCTATTTCCTTTGGTTAACAAGTTTGCTCGAATAAGTGAAGATAGCGCTTCGAATTCAAGTGCTCACTCTCTCATTATTTCAAAATATTTACATTATTATTATTTACAAATACCTAGGTATACCACCTTTACACTGCATTATGACTTACATGAGGGTCGTTAATCCTTAGGTGTCCAACTCATAAAATGAGAGCAAGGTATACCAATGCTGACTTTGTCAACATGATGTTGGAAAGAGCTTGGCGGGTTTGCACACCAGCGCAAGATGTACTAGCACTGTTGGATACCCTTGGATTATTATATATACATACTTCTTCTTCTTTTTTCCTTTTTTTATAATAGAGAGAGTTAAGCGAGAATATTTTTGCACAACTTGGCTTAAAAGATCTGAAATGTTATCGCAAGTAGTCTAAATCAGCCATTCATTTAATCGGATTACAATTTAGGGAACATTTCATACTCATCACCTACGAATCTCCCAAAATACCAGTTACACCAAATTTGCTCATAATTCAAACTTTTCTTCCATTTTCCGTTAAGAGAAGTATATCTCCAAACATTTTAATCGAACGACCGAAATTGTATACTAACTTCATCATATCTTACTTAAAAGTAAATATAAGTGCGAAACTCTTTTTTTTAGAAAAGTAAATAGAAGTGCGAACTCCATCGTGAGACTCCCCGACACTTGATTTCAACTGTGTCTCCACAGTTAATGCATGACACAATAAGAGAACGAAAGAGAAATATTTACATAATACAAAGGAGGGTTAAAATTAACTTTCTTACTTCACGTAGCATGGATCATGAAGATCATGAGCTCCTCCTCTCGATCAGTAGGAAATTCAAAGAATGGTTTTAGTCATTGACCATTGACTTTGAATATGGATCCATCTCTCAGGTTTTCTATTTCAATGGCACTATATGGAAAAACAGTTCGAACTATATATGGTCCGGTCCATCTCGATTTTAACTTCCCAGGGAATAAATGAAGTCGTGAGTCATACAATCTGGCAAAAACGTTTTTCTTAGGATTGACTAATCATGAAAAACTTTGGTTTTTTCCTTATAAATTTTCGCGTTTTCATATACGTCATTCCTAGTTTCTTCTAATTCGTTGAGTTGCAATTTTCGATAGCTTGTTCAAGGCCGAAATTTAAGTTCTTTATTGCCTAAAGTGCATTATGTTCAAGTTCAAAGACTAAATGACAGGCTTTGCCGTAAACCAATCGAAAAGGGGACATTCCAATATTAGTTTTAAAAGGATTACGGTAAGCCCAAAGTGAGTCGATCAATTTTTATGCCTAATTTTTTCGATTTTTATTTACAGTTTTCTTCAAAACTGTTTTATTTGATGATTCTACACTTCGACTTGATCACAAGTTTGAGGATGATAAGGAGTGGATAACTTGTGGGTTATCGAGTATTTCTTCATTAAGTATTCAAAAGATTGATTACAAAAATGCGTTCCATTGTCGCTTATAATCGCGCGATATGTGCCGAACCTTATAAAAATGTTTTCTTTTAAGAATTTCACAATAATTTTATGACCATTTGTTTTACATGGAATGGCTTCGGCCCATTTTGAAACGTAGTCAACGGCGAGAAGAATATAAAAGTTTCCGAAGGAGTTTGGGAAAGGTCCCATAAAGTCAATACCCCATACATCAAAGATTTTGGTCGTAAAGATGGGGTTCAAAGGCATCATATTTCATTGAGAAATCTTTCCTAGCATTTGGAAATGATTGCAAGTTTTATAGAATTCGAACGAGTCTTTAAAGAGAGTAGGACAATAAAAACCACATTGAAGCACCTTTTCAGTGGTTTTCCTAGGACCAAAATGTCCACCGCACACATAATCATGGTAGAATGAGAGAACACTCCTAATTTCGCTATCAGGAATGCATCGACAAATGATTTGGTTTAGATAATACTTAAACAATATGGGTTGTCCCAATAGAAGTATTTCACTTGAGAAAATAAATTTGTATTATTCTTGTTTGGACCAAAACGAGGGGGTTTCCTTAGGATTAGATAGTTCACTATGTCAGCGAACCAAGGATCGATTGAAACAGAAAGGACTTGTTCATGGGGGAAGTTTTCGTTGATTGGCAAAGAAGATGGCATGTTCGGAAGATGAGATAAGTGATCGGCTATGAGGTTATCGGGCCCTTTTTTGTATTTGATTGTAAGATCAAATTCTTATAGTAAAAGGATCCATCGAATTAAGCATGACTTAGCATCCTTTTAGCAAAAAGGTGTCGACGAGCAGAATGGTCAGTGTAGACCGTGTTGTGGGAACCAATCAAGTAAGATCGAAGCTTTCCAAGTGCAAAAACGATAGCTAAAAGTTCTTTCTCGATGGTCGTATAATTAAGTTGAGCATCATTCAAGGTCATACTCGCGTATAAATGGCGTGAAGGATTTTGTTGATGCGTTGTCCTAAGACAGCACCAACCGCGAAGTTAGAAGCATCACACATGATTTCAAAAGGATGTTTCCAATAGGGCAAGCAAATTATCGGGGATGAAATGAGTTCGTTTTTAAGACATTCAAAAGAAGCGATACATTCAGAGTTAAATTCGAATGGGATGTCCTTTCTAGAAGAGTAGTCAAAGGACGAGTGATTTTGCTAAAATCTTTCACAAAGCGTCGGTAAAAACTAGCATACCTAAGAAAAGAACGAGTGCCCTTAACGCATTTTGGAATGGGTAATTTTGGAATCACGTCAGCTTTCTCTTTATCTACATCAATGCCATTATTTGAAATTACATGTCAAAGGACAATGCCTTATTTGACCATAAAGTGGCATTTTTCTCAATTCAATGTTAAGTGTTTTTCTTTACATCGATTGAAAACAAGTTCGAAATGATGTAAGCAAGGGGAAAAAGAATCGCCAAAGATCGAAAAATCATCCATAAAAAATTCCAAATATACATCGTTGGAAAGTTGGAGGAGAGTTGCAAAGATCGAAAGGCATATGTCGGTAAGAAAAGGTACTGAATGGACATGTGAAGGTCGTTTTCTCTTGATCTTTAGAAGCGATTTGAATTTGGTTATAACCTGAATAACCATCAAGAAAGTAGTAGAATTCGTGACCGGCTAAACGTTCGAGCATTTGGTCGACGAAGGGAAGAGGAAAATGGTCTTTATGCGTTGCAACATTCAATTTTCGATAATCGATGCAAACATGCCAACCCATTTGAGTACGAGTTAAAGAAGTTCGTTTTGGTCATTTGCGAAAAAGGTGAGTCCGGACTTTTTAGGAACAACATTAATGGGGTTGACCCATAAGCTATCAGAAATGGGGTAAATGATACCATTGTCAAGAAATTTAAGAATTTCTTCGGGAACTACCTCTTTCATCTTAGGGTTAAGCCTACATTGTGCTTTACGAG
Organism: Allium sativum; assembly: GCA_030737875.1. Lineage (NCBI taxonomy): Eukaryota > Viridiplantae > Streptophyta > Magnoliopsida > Asparagales > Amaryllidaceae > Allium > Allium sativum. Next base: position 292,557,364 of record CM060925.1, read on the forward strand.
TGTGTTTGGCTTCGTCGGTTAAGTGAATATGATATTGAACGATTGCTGGGCCAATTCCCTTGATGTTAGAAATGGACCAACCTATTGAATCTTTGTTTTAAGAAAAAGGTGAAAGAAGAGAAATTTCTTGATCTCGAATTAAATTTGAAGAAATTATGACCGGGCAAGTTTCGTTATCACCTAAGTATACATACATAAGGTGATCGGGAAGAGGTTTTAGATCCAACTTTGGTGCTTTCTCGATTAGAGAACCTGCTTTAGATTTGGACTCAACTGAAAGAGATTCAACTGGAAGCGTGTATTCGACTTCATTAGGAGCGTCTTGGAACAATTTTTCGTACTTTGCCTCAAGCTCATCACTAAGGTCAATGGATTTGTTTCCAGAGTTTTCGTGAATGGCATTAACTTCAAAGGTTTGGTCACATGATTCATTCGAATGACCTTCAAGATTGGAAATGTTAAGATTTAAGAGTCATATTTCCAAAAGAGATTTTCATTGAACCATTTCGATAATTTATTAAAGCATTTGAAATAGCCAAAAAGGGTCAAGCTAAAATTAATGGAATTTGATTCATTGGATTACTGACAGGTTGAGTTTCCAAAAATATGAACTCGACAAGGAAGATGAATTGACCAACTTTGATGAGTACGTCCTCGATTTCTCCAACGGGATTCTTAATTGAACGATCTGCAAATTGAAGAGTTATTTTCGTTGGTTTAAGCTCACCCAAACCAAGTTGTTGGTAAATGGAATATGAAATCAAATTGACACTCGCACCCAAATCAACTAGACATTTGTTAATTGTTTTATCTCCTATCGTGCATGTGATTGTAGGGAATTGAGGGTCTTTGTATTTGACTGAGATTGATTGGGTTAAGACTTCGGTAAGTCCGACGATCAAGAAAACTTTCTTGGGTACATGGGTGTGTCATTTTTGGGTATACAATTCTTTGATAAATTTAATGTAGGTGGGGACTTATTGAATGATGTCAAGAAGAGGGATGTTAACTTTCACTTGTTTGAAAATTTCCAACATATTTTCCATTTGGTCGGAATGTTTCTTTGGTTGAAGACGATGAGGAAATTGAATGAGAAGCTCAGTAGGTCGGTCTACTTGAGTTGGAGCAGAACTAGACTCAGAATTTGGATCAAGGTCATTCGTGATTTTAGAAGAGTCTAGAGGAACATTCGATAAGTTATTTGGATTTTCAACTTGATTATCGATTTTCTTACCGGATCGTAAAGTCGTGATAGCATTCAACTGCATTAGATTGTTGTAATGACCTAGGTTTTCGAGATCCTGGTTATCGACATAAACTCAATGTCGACTATCGAAAATATTAGATAGTTAGTAGAAAGAAGTTAGAGGGTGAGAATAGATAAGATAGAAAATTAGAATAGAAGAAGAAAATCACAACAATAGAATCAGAATAACACGAATCTTACAGTGGAACGAATAAAATATACTATATAACATAAGTTTGAAATACAAATATGTATTTGAATAAACATATCATTATCAAAGTAAAGCACTTACAACACGGCGGAAATAAACAATTGCAATAAAAAGCTGCTGAAGCCTCCTGCTCCAAGCTTCATCTAGTGTATCTGTAAATCCTGACTACTTGACTGCCCGTACAAAATTGGGCACCTAAGAGTTTAGGGGAAACAAAACAAAACAAACTCCGGGTCAGTCATGGGACTTGTGTGAGTAAACAATTTAAAACAGTTTGAGAAAATAGACGGTATCTCATAAGACCACGCCGTATAACACGGAAGGGTTTTTTCCCTTATGAGAATCCAAAACAATTGATTCAACATTCACAAATCCTTTTGAAAGAAACAATAATATTTATATCTAAATTCTTTTGATATTATAATAGTGTCTATCGACCACAATATAATAATCATCTAGCAGAACGCTTTCATCTCACGTTCCACAAACATAATATATAATCAAAAACTGTGGGCGCTTATTGGGTAATGAATTCCAATTGGCAAGGTATGAGACCACCTTCCGACAGTGTATCTCTAGAGAGGAATACACCGGGTTCAACAAGAACATCTTGTAACCCAGGTAAACATGACCGGTCACTCATTTCGCTTGAGTATATAGAATGTATTATCACCAACGGTTGGGATCAACAACCGTTTCCCGAAAGGGACAACATCGAAATAGATTATAGAAGTAAATGGAATTTCTCTAGATCAGGTGACAATACACTCTAATTGGCAGCTAACCACTTAGCCATGCGACCTATCCGATTTTATACCATTTCCGGTTGTGAGGCTAGAGGCCATAACGTATCCTTTACATACCACATCTTCATTCACTTTTAATGTCACATCGTCATACCCGCTAAATCATAAATTGATTTCTCCAAATATATCACGGGTAAACAGCTAAGAGAAATGAATTCCTCTGCCACCAAACGTAAATACGTTTGAAGAGATTAACTTTCGCGATCTATTAAATATACTCCGTCAGACATTCTTCCATACAGTTCGTCCTAGGACTGGACAGACCGAAGGTACTATTTTGTAAATCCATCTTAGGCAATTTCTACCTAGGATTTGCTGAACAGCCCTTGCATAACTCCTTCTTCAATTATCTTCATCATATTTGATTCGCAACGCTAATGCCATATGGAGTGGTTTTCAGATAATATATCTGATCCCAGTCTCTCCTATTGACAACGGAAATGGTCAAAATCTTTGATATTCAATGATTTAACTATCAAAGGAAAACATGTGTACAAACAACGGTCGTATTCCCAAATGGAATTCTTATCGATCAATCATCATTTCATTTCCCAATTTCCCATTTATCATTTCCATATATTCATAAATTCCTTATTTTCTAAAATTAGAAAATATACGTTATTAACTTTGGAAAACGTTTACATTTCTGATTCACACATCAATATCTTCCCACCTCGATCAGTCTCTAATTGTAAACTAGTAAGAGAACAACTTCCCAAGCATAAACCCCGAAGGTCGAAACCAACATCGGATCGATACCCAGAAAGCCGTTCAACGTAACTAATTTCCAGTCAGTTTCGAATTTCAGTAATTCCATTTAAATTCCTAATTCAAACCCCAAATTACTTTATAATATTTTATCTACAAAAATATTTACTTTCATCTAATTTTTCACATAGAATGTGAATAATATTTCTTTATATAATCAAAACAGTTTGATTTCGTATTTAAAAACAATATCTCAACCCAAATTCTATTTATAATTTTATTTGTAGAATTATTCATGCAAATCTCATTTTTATTTCTAACACTTAAATCTCATTTATTATTCCCTTTATATAATTCTATTTATTCTATATAAATCCTTTTATATAATTCTATTTATTTTATATAAATCCTTTTATATAGTTCTATTTATTCCCCAAATATTTCCTTAATTATATTTTCCAGTATTTGTTTTCCAAATATTACCTTTTATAATATCATATTTATTTCATATATAAATATTTCATTTTCAATATTCACTTTGAAAATTTCCTTTTTACATTCCAGTATTTCATATGGTATTTGAAATACCAATTAACATGACCAGTGTCATCAAAATCAATCATAGATTTTATATCACATCATATATCACAATATATGAAAACAATCAGTATTATAATATTGAGGAATCCAGTTGGATCGCTCCAACCTTTCTCCATGCATTCACAGACGTTAAACAATATAATTAACATCAATTTCATTTCAATATGAAATATTTTGATAAACAGAATCAATATTTGATTAACGATCTATATATATATATATATATCTTTATCTAAAATTTCAACCAATAAATCAACAATTCAACCGAACAATCAACACACAACAATCAATCATCATTTATCAATACTAGATTATATTTATAAAATATAAACTGTATAGAGTTAGTGAGATTTACTCACATTGGACGGTTATCATTAAATAACGATAATTGTCGTTGATTCAGATCAAGCAATTTATTTTGCTATAAATTGTAACGAGCTCCAATTCACTCATAGTTGGTTCCATTGTGTATCCATCTCCCATATGATCCCAATGGATCCAAAATTGCAAAATTCTGGTAACGTATGAATGGAATATGGTAATTATAAGTTCATGTAAACATTTAAATGGTTTTAAATTAAAACTAAGTTAATTTAATTCAAACCGGGCCTCACCAATAAGACAAAACCGGCCCACCATGTTCTAGTAAGCCCAGACCTGCCCTCCTCAAAATATGCTACAGTCCTTCTTCCGTCGTTCTACAGGAAACAAAAACCACAGCTATTTCCGTTTACTCTCTTCACAAATACTCCTACGATACTTATCTAAAAATCACGCAATTATCACCACCAAACTCCATGCTTAAATCTCTTTAGCTCCATGTATGAATCATCTTACTCGCTTCTGATTTCCTCATTCCGTCCTCTACGTTTTCCGCTCCTATACAGTGGGTGATCGAACCCTTTTTTCACCATTAAACCCAAAAATAACACTGCCGTTGAACTCCTCTCTCAAATCCGCTCCTCTACATACCCGTAGGATCAAACTCGAGCTCAACTACATCGGTGCGGTTCCCAGGTTTTTTTCTCGAATCCTACAGTATTTCGTGCGAACTGATGTTGCACGGAATTTGAACAAACTTTGCCAATCACCTCGCCTCGACTTACTCATCAACTCGCCCTCCTTACCATGGTCTAACGGCCACCGTAGCATCGACAAAGTCATGCCCTCGGCGTGCTGCCCTAAACCCATACTCCAGATAAACTATCGAGCCCAACATAAGGCATACCAAATCGAAGAGGAACATCCCAGGATCGACAATATCCTTGTTTTGGAATTAATGGAATTTTTGTTGATTTGTTTTATTTTTACGAAGATCACGAATTGCTTTCCAGATGTGAACATGTCAGCTAGGAGAAATTGACCAGAGGGAAAAAGTCTTAGGGTTTGGAAAAAGTAAAGGGGTATATATAGGAAAGAAGAAATAATTTATATTCGATTATTATATTTAATTTTAATCAACTGCTATTTGTTTTTATCGTTAAAAAATTCCTATGATCACATACTATATTCAAATTCAATGAAAATGGACATACACATATAGTTCGACATTACGGACCCAAAGAAACTGGTTTCATCGAATTCCAACTTCGTTTGCTCACCCAACATATTTTTAAAGTCAAATTATCAACTGTTTTTCACATTTAAATTCCACATGGCCACATATGGACTCCAAAAATCACGAAAATTGAAATCTAATAATAATTTAATATTCCGAATCCAACAAAATTAGTTTCATCGAAAACGGAGTTCGTTTGCAAAACTGGCTATTTTTAAAGCTCTAAATAAACCAATTTAAAGATTAATATATTTAAAATAATTAAATTAAATAAAAACAATTTAATATTACCATATATATTCACATAGAATATCATATAGCTTCAAAATATTCCCATCTGAATTGATAACTCGATATTTCAAATCCAGTGTTGAATCAATATTCAATTTATTTTGAAAAATCCATTTATAATATAAATAAATTGTTATAAATTATAAACGAACTCCATAGCGACTATTTTGAAATTTGATTTGGACATAACTCCTAATCTACACGCCATAATCTCAATTTTCCTCTTCCATTAGAAAAGCATACTTCACCAACTCCGAACGTTTCTTGTTTCATAGAAATCCGACTTAAAATGGATTCTATATATTCGTTTAAAGTTCGAATCACCAAATTACGACCTACCGTGCCGTTTCGAGATCGATTATAATTATAATATAAATTATACGTTCAAACTTCGTTTAAATATTATATTCGTTACTATAATTCAACTCTATACTGAATTGTATATTTTAAATGATCCAATTCACACAATATTGTGAATTCCACTATTTCCGACTATTTCGAAAATTAAATATATTATTCTATTATTTATATTAATTAAATATTCAATATTATTTAATTTTGGTCATTTTAAATTACCAAACCATTATTTAAATAATCAAATAAATTATTTATAATACCGTAAATATACGGGTCGTTACAATTGCTATCCTGGATGATTTGAGCTTGGTTTGAATTAGGATTTTGACTTCTAGGATTTGGAATGGGTTGACTCAGGAAAGTGCCTCTTTCCCGTTCACCTACGGAAGTAGCTAGTTGACTTATTTGCATTTCAAGTTTAGCGATCGATTGACTCGTATTTTTCATGTGCGAAGTCAATAAATTTTGCAGATTGCTATTTGATTTGAAATTTTGAGTCGTTGCTTTAGTCAATGCTTCGAGAGTTTTTTCAAGTGACATTAATCGTTTATCGTCTTGGGGAACAAAAATATTGTTGCGCTTGGTGGCGCAAGATTCTGGAATAGATTTTGTTGAAGGGTAGGATTCGAAGGATTATTCGAATCGAACCAAATTCGAAGTTGCATTGTTTTGGGCCTAAGAGAATTTAGGATGGTTTCTCCAACCTGGATTGTACGTTGGGGAGAATTGGTCGTTCCTAACTTTATTAAATGCGTTGAGTTGTTTTAACGAATGTGGGAATTGATCGACAATGTGGTTAGGATCATTACACTTGTAACATGAGGGCTGAGATGCTTGAGCTTGATTTATTTGAGTTGATGAAAGGACATTATCGAATTTGGTTAACATTGCATCTATTTTCGCTTCTAAGGCCATTGAAGATCCTACCGAATGAGGGTTTGATTAGGAATAAAACGATTTCTCGTTAGATCTTTCCCATTAAGCTAATTTTTTAGCTAAATTTTCGATAAATTGCCAAGTGGCATCGTGATTTTGGGCTAGAATGTTCCCTTGGCACATCAATTCGAGCATGGTTCGAGATTTATTTTCAAGTCCATCGTATAAAATTAGACAAAGGGTTCATTTTTCGAAATTGTGATGTGGACATTTGACTAGAAGTTCTTTAAATCTTTCGAAATATTTTGCAAAGTATTCACCCCCAAATTGATGAAAATTAACGATTTCGTTTTGAATCTTAGATGTTTTTCCTAGGGGGTAAAATTTCTTTAGAAAAACATTCACAAATTCATCCCAAGTTCCAATCGTATTTGAAGGCGAGCTATACAACCATTTTTCGGCATAATCGGTAAGTGAAAATGGAGTTAACCTAAGTTGATTCCATCGTCACTTAGTTGTTGAAATTTCATGGTTGCACAAACTTTTTCAAATTTGTTAAGAAAATGTAAGGATCATCACATTCAAGATTGCCGAATTTTGGAAGAGTATTTATGTGATTCGAATGAATTTCAAAGTGGCTACTCATTGGGGCGTGCAATATGATGCAAGATGGAATAAAAACTCGATCGGGGAAGTATCTATCCATAAGAGTTCGAGGGGGATTTTCTTTGGCCATGGTTAAAGGAATGTTTTTTCGAACTAAAAGATTAGTAGAATGATCACGGGTCCAACTACGCATGCACTAGCGAGAAGAGTAAGGGAAGACGAGAAAGAACAATTTTGAGAAGAGGATAGAAGCGAATTTTTTTTTTCCAAACGAGAATTGTTTTGGAAATTTTTTTAAGAGAAAGAGAAGTTAAATTTTGTACAAAAAGGAAAATATTTTTGTTTTTTTAGATAAAGAAAAAGAAGTTCAAATATTCTTAAAAAAATCATTTTAAATGAAATTCTTTTTGGTTTTTTTAATTGCAATTCACAAAACAATTAGACACACGGAAATTAGCTACAATAAAATTTTCTGTCCTTAATAGCTCCTAACTGAAAGTTTATAAAATTAATTATTTCAAACTACATAAGTAACAAGTCTCAGCTAGATCGGGTCAGGATTTACCAGTGCACCACGAATCACCATAGCAATGCAGCTGAAGCTTTAAGAACCTGATTGAGTTCGAACTCCACCCTTTCTTAGACACTGGGAGAGTTAGTTAATACTGTCCTAGTTATTAAGAAAATAAATTTTACCCTAATTGAGCTCGTGACGCCCTTAAGTCCAGAGTCTACAATTTTTATTTATTAATGAAGCTTTTTCCTAGTATGAATGCAATTTTCTAGGCCAAGGGAGGGTAATAACTTCCCCACCTTATGTGAATTGGGTTGTGCCCTTAACAGAATGAATACAGATGCAGAATTAATAATCATAGAAACGAAATTTTTTTACAAGCAAGCCGCTGCCCCTGTAGAAGATTTTTACAAGCAATTTCTATATTTTTCAAGCAGCAGCAGACCCTGTAGAGTTTAGAAAATTCTCACCTAGATATGCAGTCCGTCCAGTGCAACTGAGTAGCACTAGCACGTTCACACCCCTCTTGGTGTGCAACTGCTCCAATAATTCAACTTCTGCTAATTGCAAATTGCTTGTCCTTTGAAATCCATGTTTGTTGATTGATTGAACTCTTTTCTCGCTTCGGCCTTTGTTCTTTATTTGTTTTTTTAATTTATTAAAATGGAAACAAAATGAGTGAAGAACAAAAGAAAACAAAATAAAAAACAAAAGGCATAGGAATTGATTTTTTTCTTTTTTTAACAAAAGAAACTAAAAATAAAAATAAACCAAAGAATTACAATTCAAAAATGAAAAGAAAGAAATAAATAGTCCCAAATCAATGCAGGCCTATCAAAGAAGCACCCAAATCCCACTATAAGACTAAAAATAATACCTTAGCTGACTAAGCCACACTATTACTTTCAGAAAAAACAAAATTATCATGCAACACAAAAACTTGAGAAAACAAAATTGAGTAATATGCGAAACAAAAATTGTTCTTAGAATTTAATTTGGCTTTTGATGTTTCAATTTGGGAGGGTTTCCACTACAGGGGGTTGCGATCGTTCACGGTTTTCGGTTGGTGATTGGGGGCTTCGCGATCCCGGCGTTTGCAAAGATGACTGTAGGGTTGTGCGGTTTGAGGAAGGACTATCGGAGGATGGTGGAAGTTGTTAGAACTGTGAATTTGAATTCGGCGAGGGCTGAAGTGGTGAATTTGTGATGGGGAAGGATGTGGTCTGAGGTGAAGGTAGTTTAGGATTTGGGAGTTACGGATTGTGGTTGTTATAGAGGTAGGACGATTTTGGGTTATGGTAGGAATGGTAGCAAGTTGTATTGACTGTGTGATTGAAATAGTCTGGTGGCGGATTTTGCTTGCTCGTTTGTAATTCTGCTTGTTTTTGATGGCAGTGTGAATGAATAGAAGTGTGATACCGGCTGTGGAGGTGATGAATTGTTTATGGTGGGAGATTGGTTTGGGTTTGTAGGAAGAGTTGCAGGGTATTGGAGTGGACGGATTGAACAGTTCGGGGGTGATGGTAATACCAGTTTGTGGATGGTTGGAGGAGTAATAGTGAGGGCATATGTTGTGAAGTGTGATGAGGTATTGGTGGATGATGTTAGTTACGTGTTGTCCAAGCTTTCAACTACCAGATCTGGAAATCATGGGATTAGAGGAAGATGGATCTTGGATGATGTTGGGGAAATTTTGGTTTTGGGATTTGGTGAAAGATGCAGAACTATGGTATATAAATAAGGCAGCGAGAGGAAAAGAAAATTACAGAAAGGAAAGCAATAATTTGGGAGCTAATTGGAGACAGATTCAGAAGAAATATAGAGAATGATAAGAAAATTCGAAAAGATTTTTTTTTAAATTTGTAAAAGAAGGAAGGATTTGTAAGACAAATGGAAAGAAATAGAAAATGTAAGTGGAAAAGAATGAAAAGAGAAGGGAAAGAAAATTACAGAGGGAGGAAAAGGAAAACAATAATTTTTGGATTTATTTTTTTATTTGTAATAATTGTAAAAAGGAAAGAAATTTTAAAAGAAATAAATGAAAGAAAAGAAGCAAATTGTAGTGAAAACAGGAAAGAAATTGAAAGTAAAAGGCATGTGTTTTTTTAAAGAAGAAAAACACAAATGCAAATACCAAAAACAAATAATGAACAATTCAATACACACATAAACACAAGAAAATAAAAAAATACAAAAAGTTTTTTTAAATGAAGACTAATGCAAAATAAACACAACTAAACTAGGACAAAACAAGCACACAAAATGCAAATTTTTTTATAGAAGAACAACAAAATTAATTCGAAGAATAAAATCAAAATGCATTAACTTTCCCCGGCAACGACGCCAAAAATTTGTTTGCAAATGGATTTTCAATCGAATTAGAAAACCGTCAACAAAATATTGTAATAAAACCGCTAGCGCACAATGTATAATTGTTAGTATGGGGCAAGTATGGGTCGATCCGTAGGAAAAGAAATAATTTCAATCTTACTCAATCAATTTAAACCAAACTTTGGAATGTTTTAGCTAACAAAAACTAATGAAAACTAGAAACTAAATATGAGATTAGAGAGCACTTTAGAGGTAAATCCCCTCTCATATTTATGTAAATTAACAAACATACAATTTATGATTTCTATTTTTAAGTGACAAAAAATATTGCATTCATCATAAGTATAGTTTATTTCCATTAATAATTAACACAACATAAACTATCAAACCTTAACGCAACAATTAAACCATATATGATTCTCATGAAAATGGAACTAAAGCAAAAACTATTTTAAGTATGATATATGAACTATTAATTAGAACTATAGAACATCAAATTTTGTTCTTACTTTCATTTCAATATCAATAAACGCTTAGCAAATATTGATGTAATTTGTGTTTATATTGAATAAGAATAGCTTATTTGCATATGCAATATAAACTATCAAACCTACTTGTATAAACTTACATCAAAATCCACTACCATGAAGTGCAAATTACAAAGATCACAAATCATACAAATGTTGAACTTACATAAAATTTGAGAGCTTCATTACCCCTAAATTGTAGGGATTTAGCTACTCATATGTGTTATCAAATCAACACATGTAAGTTTCAACATAAACATAAACATGAACATGTAAATAAAATTGCCTTAAAAAAAACATAAACATGAACAAAACAAAAGAAAGAACTAATTGACAACAACAAAATAAATCTAAACTACATGCACAAAAAATGAGAACATATAAATAAAAGACAACTAATTAAAATTGCGTTAAAAAGAGAGATTACAGATGAAAAATGGCTAAGAAGCCATGGGAGAAAAAGAAAGAGCTTTTGTTTCTGATCCTCAAAACTAACTCTCGGTAGCTATTTACATCAACATAAAGGGGGTATTTATACATGAGTAGAACCTTAATTCAACTTTTAGCGTGCTACCAAAATTGCCCCTTCATTATGCTTCCTTTTATCTTTAGCTAGTAATGATTCATGAAGCTTTTTTTTTTGTCTCTGCTAAAGAAGAAGGGAGAGTGGGTGAGTCCTCCATTAATCTTCTATTTGGATTAATTCCTTCTCCATTGATTGATTTCCTCTTTTTTAGCGAGGCATTGATTTCCTCCTTGTGCATGGTTATCTATCTTTATGAAGTCCTCTTCTACATGCATCAAATTTCTACAAAAACATGAAAAATGTCCAAGTAAAAATTCTCAAAAAAACATAAGCACAAAAAATGACCATTTTTTTCCCTATATGATTATGAATGCATGATGTTTTGAAATCAATTGAATTATGGTTTAAATCTTATAAAATATCTACATATGACATTTATTTAAACTAAGCAAGAATAAATATGTGAATATAAATGTGCATTTTTATGTGCATATCACTTTTTCATGTACTTTCTTCCGTTTATTCAGTAATGATACTTGAGGGATATTGCTATGTTTTTTGTACTTTGATATAGAGACAGATGATTTGTTTGTTTACCTATTGCGCTTCACGAAACTTAATGAATTCTCTTATAGTGGCATTAACGGACGTGGTGAGTCACATGTACCATATCATAAAACATCAAAATGTCAAATACACCAGATTCGAAATGTCATAGATAACAAGTCAGGGTGCATCATGATAATAACTGAGATACAATGACTGTAAACTAAATAATGATCACCATCGCCAAGCTTCATCATCCATATCATCATATAGCATGCTTCACCATCCCGCCTAAACTTGTGTTGCTAAGAGGAGGAGAGTCAGAACAACAGTTCTGGTGAATGAAATCTTTAAGGTTAAAATGGTAACCTATTTCCTATTCTATGTAGTATAAAACCTATCAGGTTCATGTCTAGGAGAATATAAACATAAATATACAATTTTTCGTGTCCATATTCAATAGAAAGAGATGAATCCTTCTTGGTCACTTAAGGTCATTATGAATATGGGTGAATTTCTAAAATCATTCAATACCATTTGGCAGACCCTAGTCACTTATGACCTCGTTTTCTAGTATACTATGCCATACATACATACATACATATATATATATATATATATTCTTAATGTAATGTGAGAGATAGAAATCATCCACTTAATACTAGGTTTTAGGTGAACATTTAACGCCATTATGACCCACCTTGCGGACCCTAGTTTACTATTTAGCTGACATTACAGGTGAACTCTTTGCAACATAATACCTCCCTTAGATAGGTGGTTTCGGTGAAATTCGTAGTAGGTCATCCCTAGGTGTGCCCTCACTTAGATCCTAGATAAGAAGCAGAAAACTTTCAAAGAACTACTTAACTCATTTGAGAAAATTTAATACCTCATAACTATTAGAGAAAGGCGGACTTATAGACCTCTTAATATCAAATAAGGGCGGACCCTGTGACTTCAATCCAAACTTCAGGAATGAACCCTTGGAGCAGACTATGTTTAACCATTTAATACTATTATAAGGTAGGTTAGTCATTTAAAACCTTCTATAGAAAGTCCTATCGCACGCTAAATGGTCCATGTAAGTAGACGTCTCATATTAACCCGACTTCTTGTAGATGTTGGATAATCGGATTGTCCAGGAAGACTTATACTACAAGTAGGAGTTAACCTCGCGTTCGTATGTCATTTAGTATTTCTAAAGGATATTAACTCACGCACAACACAAAAATTTCCTAATGGGGACATTTAATATGAATTTCTAATTTAATACAATAAATACACATTAAAGATATGTAGATTACGATATTTAATTATTACGCAGATATATACATGTGAAATTAATGGCGCACGTAATAGAAACTGTATTGAACGATGAAATTCCAATCTTTTCTCTAAACAAGCGATATGCAAGTCTTATTTCCTAAGTTCACAATATGGCATATAATTCTTTATTTCAAAATATAAACATAACTCAACAAAAGGTAGGATTTTAATCCTAGGCTTTTAGGATTACATCAATAAACAAAAAGGGGCAAGATAAATAAACAATATCTAACCTTATATTAAAACAAAGTACAGCTGAGTCAGCCTAATACACATGTCGCTCTCACATTTAACTTATACACGTGTCACTCTCATGTTATTTGTTTTCCCGCTCAGTGAAAATTTGAATCCGAACAGTCGCTCTATCCTTTATCCTCCTCTCGATTTTCGCCTATCGCTATTTACTTGTGCCACTTTCCTTTCAAACAGAGAGGCACAAAAAATTTACCTGCAAAACTCCCCTACCTGTCCCTCTCCATTGCTCTTTCCTTAATTATTTCCCCGTCCATCCATCGTTGGATCGCTCCCTCCCTCCTGCATCTCCCTACCCTAGATGAATTTTGCCCTAATATCGTCTGTGTCTCCATCTTCAAGGTATGCATTATTTTCCCCTCTTCCTCCTGCGTTTTTAGATTTCGAATCAAGTGTTTGTTTGGTTCTCCCTTCATCAATATACATGAATAAGGATTATGTTTAAACTATCATAATCCACTATCATGGATTCTGAATTCGACAATTGTGTTATTGAAACTGTGTCCATTTACAAAAATAACTAATTCAAAAGAAAATTTAGCAAACAAAAAATAATATTACTTACAAAAGCATGCTCTTATCTATGCCTTTTGGAATCTGTGGCCTAATAAAGGTAAATGATTTTTCATAGAATTTTAACTTTTCAAAAGTCATAGAAGCATGGCAAGGTTGAATGAGATAGAAAAGGCTTTCATTTATTAAAGGACAGAAAAATAAGGGGCTGCCGTTATCAGGTACCCTTTTTCACAGTTGATTGGCAACTTGGCTTCTCCAAGTTGTAATGTTGTTTCTATATTATCAAACTTAAAAGCAGAAAATATTCAGATATTTATGTATGGGTCTAATTTTTATTTCCTTTTCATTTAGTATATTCGTTATTAGGTATCTTTTTTATTTCCAATCTCTGTGGATGCTATTACCTATCGATATCATTTTAGGTATCATTATCATTACCAGGCATATTTTTAATTTTACTTATTGATGATTTCAGATTTGATAATGAATGGTTTAGTTTATGCTTATTTCATGTGTACAATAGTGATGGATAAGTCGTATTTTCTAAACGGGTTTGTTTTTGGGGTTGCTTCTGACCTAACGTGCTATTCTCTAGTTTGATATATGTCTAAAGTTGCTTTGATTAGTTTTGGAGTTCCTACTTCTACTTATAAACAGTAAATATAGATAATACTAGTTCTGAAGTTACTTTGGTTGCCTATGTTATACTTTCCCCACTGTGCAGACCATAGTGATGACCTGCTTTTTATTTTGAATTCAATTTGAATTTAAGATGATTGTGGCAAGGATTTGAATTTGTAATTGTTTTATGTGTTTAATTATTCACATACTTCTAATTTGTAATCGAAAGTTTGTGGGCATGGTGCTTTAAAAATTCTCGACAATGCAACCTGTATTATGGCTACATGCATAAATGATGCGGTCTTACAATTTTCAAGGATCAATAAGGGCTGATTTTTCTTCACATTAACATAGGTTGAACATTTTCTTTATAAGGCAATATATATAACAAAAAGGAGAATCTAGCCATTCTCCAATGGCTTACAAAAACAGATATGTATAAATGGTTATAGAATCTGTGCGCCAAACAGAGCAACATACAAAAGCCTATATAGAACACCAAAGACAAATAAGATACAAGACACACAAAGTGGACAAAGACCATAAAGAAATAGACGACCAACAAGGCCAACTCTGCTGTAAATCGGAACGATGATCAGCTAAACAAGTATCCAATCCCATCATGACAACCAAGAAGGGCAACACATGTTGAACATCTTTTTAACGCACCTTAAAGAAATCACAGGTGGAAGTTATGCAATTAAATCACTACAACAAAAACACACTTTCACAACTGCCAAAAATAGTTGTAATAAGTCTACAACAACGGGCATCCGCCAGTCCTTATATCCACAGTTGTAATAGCATAAGACTTTTATGCAACTCTTTAGAAACCATTTTTACAACTGCTTTTGGCACTTGTACTAAATTCTATTACAACTGTTTTTGCCTATTGTTAAATAAATGCAAAATTAGAAAAATAAAAAAACTAAACACATTTTGCGAAATAGATAAGCATAAACAATATGATAAAATTAATAATACATTATAAGTAATTAAATAATAAACCATTGCAACATATGATTTCATTTTTACTACAAAAAATCGAATTAAATGACATTCTTTACAACAAAACTACAACTCAAGACATAAAATGCTAATCAATTTTAGTCTGAATCATCATTCATAGCATTGCTCCATTTCCTAACAACATAGCGTTGCCATTATTCAAAATGCAATGGCCAAAGCCGAACAATCCTCCATTGCTAGGCATGAAATTTATTTTCCATCTTCAGATGCAAAACTACAACAGGTGATAATCAAAAATATATAAAATATTATTAAACAAGGTGGACTGCACAATGTATGTATCTATACCACCAAGTTATTTGAATAATTATCTAAAGAATTAGTATTTTACAATTACCTTACGCATTCTGACCAAATTCAAGTTCCCAATCTTTAACCCCACCATTGCCGACTTTTGACCATTCCACAGTTGCAACGCCCAGTTCTCCGCCATCATCTTCTACGGGAATTCAATAGCTTTGCTGCAACATTCCATGTAAATTTCAAACTTTAAACATGTTTTGAAATGTGAAATGCCGAAACATACCTTATGCCTTAAAATAGAAAACATCAACACAGAGTTCAAAGGCTGAAACTAGAATACCATGCAATTTCAGAACAACATATATGAAACCATAGTCTTGATGTAAAAACAAAAGCAGTCCAAATATCAAATGGCTACGAGTTATTTTCTGACTCTCAAACTGTTGATAGACACGAAAGCAAACAAGGTTCTCTATGCAGAAGCAAACAAAAATGCAGTGGATTTCCTGTTCAATTTACTCACATTGCCGTTGGGAGCAATTGTCAAACTTCTAACCAAAGAATCCATGGTTAGATGCCTTAGCAATCTTTACAAAAGCGTAAGAGTTCTTGGATCAGACTTACTTAGCTTACGGTGCAAAGAAAACCATGCTTTTGAACCCTAAAACTACCGCAAGCAACATTCTATTCCTTACCCAATGGCCCAACCAAACATCAACCACAACAAGCTTTTCCTCCTCGTACTCAACTGAAACCAAACATCAACGCGAAAATTAACAACACCGTCCTTCCACCACAACCTCAACCTAACATCAACAAGAAAGCCAAACACTCTCATTTCATCTGCGCTTACATCGTACGAACTCCAAGCAATTTCATAAATCACAACATCGTGTTTCAACCGAGGTACCTTCAATTCCAATTCAACACACTACAAGTCGCTAACCCAAATTGCCCTCCTAAATCTAAATCGCAATTGCGAATCCAAACTAAAAACCCCAAAAAAAACCTAGACCGAATCATGACCGCTTCTGCGGTGCAATTATTTTGATAGAGAAGGTTTTTTTGCTTTGCGAATGGTTCGAGGGGAAGAATTTATCGATTGGGAACAAATTAGGAGCGACGTATTTTTATTTTGATCTGGGGAATTGAAACAAGTGGATGAAGGGGCACCATGTTTTATTATTCAATGGAGGAGGTTGGAAACTGGGACGAGCGAATGAGGTGGCACCACGTTTTATTATTTAATGCAGGAGGACAATAAAAATTAATGGTCTACCAAGGGGAAAACAGTTGTTTAAAGCCAAATTTTCAAAACCAGAAACGACAAAAAATAATAATTTGGAGGTAAGTTCTGAACTGTAGCCTAATTTTCAATCTAGAAGGGAAAATGCATTACAACTGACAAAAAAAAAAGTTGTTAAAAAATAATCAGTTTAAAGGAACAGCTGTAATTGACATTTATTACAACTTGCAAAATAAAAGAGTTGTTAAAAAATAGTTTATTACAAACTTCTGGATAAAACAGTTGTAAAAAAAAACCTCTACTACAACTGTTATTTTATGGCACTTGTAAAATTACAGTTGTAGTAGGGCCTTTTTGTTGTAGTGAATCTTAGTTTATTCATATTCGTTTTCCCTTAATGTTATACACTTATATAAGGAATAAGCACATTAACAGGTATAAATGATGGTGTCTATGTTTAAAAATTAATAAACGATATCACTTTGGAAAACTGAAGCTGTTTGGAAAACTGAAGCTGTTTGGAAAGCTGAAGCTGTTTTTTGATGTCATGAAGAATCCAGAAATGGTGTCCTCTCACTATCTAATTCTAAACAAAATATGTTGGTTTATTTATTATGCATGGAGACATAAATTAGAAACTTGATACCAATCATATTTCTCTTTTAGTTAGGTCGTTATTCATAAGTTTGGTAAATCTATGCTTAATGTTGCAATTCTTTTATAGTGGTGTGTCTTGATTCTAAAGGCGTTTTAGAAACACACAAGGCATATTTTTCTATAACCAATACACATGACATAACACTATCGAAATTTTATTTGGTCAAAATATTCTCTTTTTCAACCTTATTAGTGTTTGCAGTTAGTATGTTTCTTAAAGTTGGTGGTACCTAACAGTTGTCAAACAAATGTTTTATTCTCAACTATATTTCATTTGAAAGTTAATTCACATAAATTTTGGTACTTTGACAATTTTGGAATGTGATTTAAAGAATAACTTAGAATAAATGATGTATTTTATTCGACAAAATCAGATTCTGATCATGAGGAACTGTAGTAGAATTTCAAATAAACTTCATTGTCAAGCTAGATTAGAGGACTAATACAAGCAAGCTAATCATAAGAATATGATATTTGAGAAAAATCAAATGCAAACGCAGTTTCAATTTAAGATAATTATCATTTTCCATTCTTCACCTATTTACTCAGTGAATATCAACATCATCAACCAAAATATATATTCAACAACTGAATTTTTATCTATAGTTGAAAAGTATAAAAATGAATATGAACATATAATATACATATAAGATGTTGAATTCCTTATTTTCCTTTTGAAAATGTATCGCCCTTATTATGTGCTTTTTCAATCTTATACCTAAAATTGCAGTTTTGATCTATCAATCAGATTGTCCTGTGTAATTAGGATAATGATTACATCATTCAAAATTTTATGCATCAAGCTTTCCTATTTGATGTATTTCTGTAAAAACTTCCTACATCTTTTATGTTGTTTCCTCATGTGTTTTCAGGCAGTGTAACAAAAAAGTATTCAGAAATATTAATTACCTTATCTTAGCACATAATATAAAAAATAGAAATATTTTTTTGAACAGTGCTAAAGAATAATCACTATTTAATTATTGATTTTCGCAATTATTATAAAATGTAGGAAGCAAGAGAGTCACCCGGATCATAACCTAGCTATGGAGATGCTGAAGAGCCTACAGAAGTGATCAAAACTGGAGCATTATGAGCAAGACAAAAGTAGCTGCAGAAGGCTAGAAGTAGGTGGTTGATCGAGCTTGGAATGGTCATCTGAGACATTCTAGGTCAGAAAAGCAACAATATTGAAGGTAGCCTTCAAGGTTGAAGAATCAATATGAGAACAAGCAAAGAGTTAGATCAGGCGGTTGGGAAACTACATGCACCACCAACACAAAAGTATTAGCAACAAGGGCATTTGTGGGATCTAACTGGGCCTCAGAAACATGAGCATGCTTTTAAAAAACTTGAGCATGATGACGCCAAAGCCTCTATAAGTTGGAAATTACTGTAGCAAAGCATAGGATAGGAACACATGTTGCCATGTGCGTGGGGAATAAGAGAAAAGTTCTATGGGATCGAAAATGGGTGACATATGATATGGTTTAACTCCTATTTTTAAATTATGATTAATATAATCAATCTACAACCACTTCATTGTTGGTTTCTTATATTTGGATGTATATATGAAACTGATTTAACTCTTTTTGACTAATTTTTTTAATTGCTATTTGATCTATTTTCTTTGACACATTTATATACGACTATGTCAGTGTTAATATCATATACGATGTTTCTTATTATCCCATCTTTTTTATTTAGCATTTATTTAATATTTGATGTGAATGCTTTATAGTTTTATTCATGTTGGCTATAGTTAGTCGTTTCCTAACTATTGGCTTAGATATGTTCATGTTCTATTACTATGAAACTGCAATTAATGTATGATTGTAACTCCATATTGGAATATAAGTTCACTCCATATTGGAATATAAGTTCATATAAATTTGACGTTATTAAAAGGGTTACTGTCCCTTTAAATTTTGACATTTTCAGTCTTACTATTCAAGTTACATGGATTCTATTTACAACCACTGTTAAGCGAACCTAATGACCTATTAATATTTCATCTTGATTTAAGAGTTGTTTGAAAATACAGGTTTTATTGTCAAGGGAACAAACCTAACAAGACTAATAAATTATAACTTTTTGTCTCTTAATTCTTTTGCTTTCGTTTAACCCCTGAAATCAAATATAATGCAGTCTTTGACATTTTCAATAGTTTATTATTCATCTAGCATTGGCTCGTATTTGTAAACAAAAATATAAGTTAAACTACATTATTTTTGCCACAATCTTATGCGAAGCATGAGTGTGCACTTGTATAATATATAAACCTACTATAACAAAACCTATATATACACCTGCCTAGTGAATAAAAGTTGTCTCACATATTAAAAAAATGAATGAATAAGAGTTATCCACATATTAAGAAAATGAAAATTGTCTCACATATTAATACAAAATTATATTTTTTACAACCATACATCTGCACGGGTACTAACCTAGTTATATATATATATATATATATATATATATATATATATATATATATATATATATATATATATATATATATATGTATATATATTATTTCTAGTACTTTTTACTATCTTTCCACACTAAATGATTTATGTAGAAAAATAGGGATTTTTTTCACATGTTGCTTATCGTGCCTAAATCTACTATTTTATAACAAAATAGAGATTTAAACACATATAAGTTGTAGTACCTAAATGTTACTACAAAATTCAACACCGAAACAGGTTACCGGTGAAGGGTTATTTGACCGCAACTAGCTCGAAATAATGATCCAGAAGCATGCAACCGGCATCAGGCCAAAGCCGAAAGCATAAGGATGGCAAATCACTTAAAGCCGGAAGCAAATAGGAAGGAAGGATGTAAGCTTACAACCCGAAACCAAAGTCATGACAAGAAGCACCGAACTTAATAATGGGAGGCGAAAGGGCTATCAGCACTAATTTACTTAGTGTCGATACAGAAGGAGGTGAAGACATTAAAGGCATGAGAAGACGAAACACTAGCAAAATTTCCTGGAAGTTAGCTATCAGATTCAAAGTTTGTCGGCCACCGAGAGACAACTTCAGAAGTCATTAAGAGACGTACTGAAAGCCCATTATCGGATGACCGAAACAAACTCGGGAATTCACCGAAAGCAAACCAAAGCTTCTAAGAAGAAGAGTTATCCACATTAACTCGCTTAGTGTCGATACAGGAATAGGGACGGATCCCGAAACATGGGAAGTTGAAGCATGAAAGCTAATACTATAAAGACTTAAAGACAAAATCGGATGCTTATTACAAAAAGCCGAAAGCCATTCCCAAAGCTATCTATATCAACGGGCTTGCTAGCAATATGAACGGTAGAGGCAGCATCAAAGAAAATCTATTAAGATCGAGACCAACTATCCGAGAGTTAAGACCATCACATCAAAGGCTATGTTATATCTATTAGCAATGTCAAAAGTGCAGTCGAAACCAAGGCAACCAGAACCCAAAGATGATGAGCTTCCGACACATAGTTACTGCCCCTGAAAGAGGCCTCTGATGGATCAATGACAGAAGGGGACCCAATTTGTCTATAAATAAAACCGCAAGGGTCACTTTTTAGGGGATTTTTTTCTCATTCCCTAATCCTGTACTCACTTTTTGTAGAGTAAACCCTAATTTCTAAATCAATTTGGGGATTTCCTTTGTAAACACTTACGTACTCAAGGGGATCGACACTTAGTATAATTTCTTTGGTTTATTTAACTATTTCTTTCGTATAATACCTTATGTTTTCTCTATGACTTAAGATCTTCTACACAAGCCATGGTCTTTTTGCAAGATTACTAAAATACCCTTCCATAAGCCATTAAGCTTCCTAACTTGTGTTGTGCTTAGGGAACTCTTATCCCAAGGTATTTGTTGGTAGTTGAGCTTTGTAAGCGTGATACTCACCTCTTGAGGGAAAATTAACTAATCTTCGGGATCAAAACCTCGATACTTACGATATGGCAAACTAACACAAGCTTGCAGGAACTAGACAATCCCTTACTTCCCATATTTCTAATTCCTTAGACCTATCTCCACTGTTAAAGAAAAATATCGTTAACATTTTAGCACTAGAAGGAGGGACTGAACCTATGACTCTATTGTTAACCATTCCACATTTCAAGCTATACCGTTCCATCCCAGATTGGACTAAAGTTTTGAAGAAGTGAGAATAATGGGTAAAGGATCCCAACAAGAGTCTTTTGGATCTCAAATGGCTATGTCAACTATTACTGACCCGAGAGTGATAGAAGAACAAATGTTAATAATGGAAGCCTTGCAAATAATCAGGTGGAAAAAGGAAGTCGAACAATATGATCCTGATTGTTGGAACAGCAATGTAACACCCCGTATTTTCTGTGAACGTAAAAGTAACAAAGTAAAGTATACTTAATTTTAGGAGAAGAATTAAGGGAAACGGGTTGCGCAATTGCGTTCTTCTCGAAATTCTGCTTGAGATAGAGTTCGTGTGCGTAAAATGGATACCGTATGAAGAAGATATGGACGAACAAAGTTAAGCAGAAAAACCGGAAACAAGCCAGAATACACTGGCGCACTTGTGAAGTGCGCCAGTACAAAAATACACTGGCGCACCTGCCAAGTGTGCCAATACCAATCCAGCATAGAATTCTGGAGTGTTCTGTGATGACGTGTCTTCTTCTGAGTGGCTGGATGACCTGTCTTCGAGCTGGGTGTTTCTGATGACTTCTGGACTGATCTGAAGGCTCTAAATCACCCTACTCTCCTATAAAAACACCCCCAAACCTCACTTTCTCTCCACACAATTTCATTCTGCCTCTATTCTAATTAAAATAAAATAATGGCGTTGCTTCTCTGCTGAAACCTAAGCTAGAACTAGTGCATCTTTTTCCAATCTGAATAGAATTAAAAGAGAACAACTATTTTCTAATCTAATCGATAGTCTACGCCAAAGGAGAGCTATTCAGTGTCAGAATACAGATTCCAGAATACAAGAATCGTTCCCTTTTTGTGAGTATAGTTATTTTTAGATATGAACTTTAATTATGATATTGACATGGCTATAAATCCGAATATGAGGTTATACATATTCTTATCTGTCAGATCTGTTTTTTTATGACTATTCTCTTTCTTTTTTCTGTTCTATAGCCAGGCTACAACGAGCCTGCGCCAAATCTCATAAGAGATTAACGCACGAACGCTAAATTTTGGAGTAAATAATGAATAAAGCATAATTGGACATGACTGATCTGTGACTGATTTGAGAAAAGGACATATGTTGTAAATTAGATCTGGATCTGTGCATATTCTATGATTTGGAAGAAGAGGAATCATTGAATGATAACATATGACTTAAAAGTTGGGGACATAATGCATCTAAAAATTAAGATCTGATTTTGAGAGGATATAATTGAAAGATCTGGATTTTTGGGTATATTTTATATAATGATTCATGACTTGAAAAAGGAATATGAAACTTAGGCGTAAGGACCTATATTAAAATAGGATAACTATTAATGTGAATGCGCCGAAATATGGATTTTTGGATATTGGCATTAAAGGCTATAATTTGGCATAATTCATATCATGATTTGGGGCTTTTAGAGAGTGTTCTGTACAGTGCAAAGTTTAACGAAAATTTGGGGGCATATATTGTATTATGAATTATGACCATGATTTGAGCATGTAAGTTTAGGCTTAATTTATGATTAGGCAAGATATGTAAATAAAAATTTTAAGAAATGTTAAATCTGCTAATCTGCTGAATTGCTTAATCTGCTAAATCTATTGAATTGCCTGTTCTGCTAAATTGCCTAATCTACTAGATCTATTATCTACTAAATCTGTTGAATTTCTTAATCTGTTGAAAGCTGAATAATTGTAATTTGGAGGCTCAATCTGAAATTAAGCAAAAAATGTTAATAGAACTTTGGATAATTTGCCGGTAAAGAAGTTAAATCTGCTAAATGGACATAATTTGTCTGATATTTTCTGTAATGGAATAAAGTGGCTATGACACGAGGTTAGACTCCGTTTATGGTAGAAGCCTGCCCGGAAACAACCGTATTAACCAGCGACTGCAAACTGTCAGTCAAATGTGAGAGGTCATAGGCATAACCAAAATATGCTTAGACACGAGGTTAGGTCTGGCTTGTGGCAGAAGTCTGCCCGGAACCGCCCAGCATATCCAGCGGTCACAAGCTACCGACCTAATGTGAGAGGTATGTGCATTAATATTTAATTAATGAAAATCTGAGATAAATATGATGTCTAAAACGTGTTGGGTGGATAGGGTTAAACCAACTGGACTGATGAATTTAACAAACCTGTTTCGTGAATCTGTAGGCCCAATACAAAGTTAGACAATCTGTAAGTCTGTTAAAACTGTACATCTGATCCGTTAGTCTGAAAACTTGTTAACTTGATTGTCTGATCTGTGAACTAGTAAATCTGAACTCTGTATGTCTAAAACTTGTAAACAAGTTAATCTGAAATTTGTTAGTTTGGGGACACAAGGTTAGGAGGGGAAATACTTGTGTCATCTGTTGTTTGGGCCCATATTAGTCAGTAACCCTTTCTGGTATCAAAAACTTTGACCCCACGCTATGTAGGGGTCCGGGCACGCTTACTGAACTAATTATAAGCGGTTCATTCTGATAATGGCGAGGGGTGTTGATGGTGTGTTCCAACCGGGTCATGAGCGTGCATGGATCCGGTATGCTCTAAGGATGTAAGACACCGTGACATCTGTAAATAGGTCTGTGCCAATAGGTTGCCACTTTAGGGAGTGATACCCCCTATTATTAGGCCGACACAGGGTATTTATGTATTAGGGAGCCGATCGCTTGGGGTAGGACTTTGGGTACACTTAGTTCTGTCTGTTTCTGTTGGTACCGTCTGTTTCTGTTGGGTGGTAACACCTGTATGTTTATGCGTGGTACCGTCTGTTGGGGTGGTAAAGGCCCATCACTAGTGTTCACTTAATTCTAACATTCTGTTTCCGTTGTGATTATTCTGTTTCCGTCTCTGATTCCGTTTTTGATTCCGTTTCCGTACCTTTTGTCTGTTAGGGTGGTAAAGGCCCATTAGTTGGGTGGTAAAGGCCCATTACTAGTGTACACCTAATTCTACCATTCTGTTTCCATAGAGATTATTCTGTTTCCGTCTCTGATTCCATTTCCGATTCTGTTTCCGATTTTGTTTCCATACCTTCTGTCTGTTGGGGTGGTAAAGGCCCATTAGTTGGGTGGTAAAGGCCCATTATTAGTATTTTGTTTCCGTATCTTCTGTCAGTTGGGGTGGTAAAGGCCCAATACTAGTATTATGCTTCTGTACCTTCTGTCTGTTGGGGTGGTGAAGGCCCATTACTAGCATTCTGTTTCTGTATAGATTATTTTGTTTCGATTCTGTTTCAGTTTAGACATTAGGGTAACACCTAACCTTATTATACTAGTATTAGTGCAGAGAAATAAGATGTAAGTAAGGAACATAACTTGTTTTACATCATTTTGTTTCTTATTTTAACTTAAAGTATATCTGTTATTCCTATTGATGTAATCACTCATCCAGATTTATTTACATGTCTTGATAATATTATTTGTTTATATGCTGGAAGTCACTGGACTCGCCAGACTTTATGTCTGACGTCGTTTGTTTTCGCCCCTTTTCTTTCCGTTTCCCCCTCAAGTGCTCAGGGTGGAAACATAGGATCTCGATTCTGATTTCTCTGCTTGAAGTGCTTGGAGTATTGCTTGGCTTTGACTCTATCTTTTCATGGCAGTTTATGTTGGGGATTATGGCTTTGAAACTTTACATTCTGAAGGATTTTGTATAAGACTGACAATTGTGTACTTGAGTTTTTGGTATTTTAATTTAGAAAGATGTAACCAAACTTATTTCTACTTCTGCTGTAATAAAGTTATAATTTTTCAAGTACTACTTATCTGTCTTGTAATATTCTGCTCTGTCTACTAAAACGCTCCATCAAAATTAAGGCATTCCCTTTGTGAGTGACCTTAACGGAGGTGGGGTGTTACACTTGGTATCAGAGCTGAAGGTTACCAGATTTGATAAAAAGTTTTTGAAAACTTTTTTCAAAAAGGTTTTAAAAAGGAAGTATTTTCAAAAGTAGAGTTCATTCTGAAAAACATAGTCCCCAAAGCCATATATCTATCTTTTGATTTTCTGTTTAATCCTTGTTTCCTTCTTTTCTGAGTCTCCGGGGCTCCTAGCTTTTTGGGAGGTAACCTCATCGCGACATGGTTCCGTAGGCATGATGAGACTACAGCGTCTATCGAAGGGCAAAGAAGTGCCTAACTTCAATCTGTAGCCGCAGTAATTTCACCTACGGCTAATCCTCTTTCGAGCTTCGTAGGGTTTTCCGCGCGATGGGGGCAACTTTAGAGAAAGACTTGTTAACATGTAAGAAGACTAGTAGTTTTCAGTGCGGTGAGATAGGACATCTGATCAAGGATTGCCATAGAAGACAAGGGCAGAAGGCAGAACCTACTTTTGGAGGGCAGGCGAATGCTCTCTGGCTGGTGGATATGATAGAGATAGGAATTTTTTTTGTAGAAGGTTTAATTTCCTTATCTGATTATTGAGTGAAGACTCTCTTTGATTCTGGCATTTTGATTCTGTAATTGAGACTCTGCACGTTAATACTAGTCTTGTTTCTAATCCCGCTTAGAGATAGGAAAAATTTCTGTATAAGGTTTAATTTCCTTATCTAATTAATGATTTAAATCTCTCTTTGATTCTGGCATTTTGATTCTGTAATTGAGACTCTGCACTTTAATACTAGTCTTGTTTCTGATCCCGCTATAGTTTCAATCTCCATGAGGGTTACGAATCATCTGTTTGTGATAGGATGATGTTTAAGGGTATCTGTGTTAGGCGTTAAGTTGACTAGGACGCATGCATTCTAGTTTTTGTGGGATATGGTAGGGTTTTATCATGCTTAGTTTCCAAGAAATCATTTGATAATCTGATCTGTACTAGTAGTCTATAAGTATCTGAATATTTCTGAAAAGGATAGGAGTTTTTACTCGAAGCATGAAGTAGATTTCTAGTTTTGACATTGTTTAATGGGAGTAATTTTCTGAGTATCAATCTGATATTGATTTCGATCTTCAGGGTTGATACTTAGGGATTTATTTTCTTAACCGATGTCTAATGGGAACAAAACTTTTATTTTAATTGTACTTGCTTCTATTACTCGACTGTACCCTATTAATCGAGTCTTCGACCTTTAGGTAGAAACTAATGGGTGTAAACATGTGTTTGAGACATGTTATGTTTGATGGTTGCAAGTAGATGCAAGTGGTCACTGGTGGTTGCTCGTGGATGCATGTACACACACTAGGCACTAGATCGGCTCAAAAACACGCTCATACTGCATATGAATGTGTGCGCATTTTTGAATTTTTGTGGATGCAAAATGATTGACCCATCACATGGATGTTGCATTTGGATGAATGCTTATGCACACATACAGAAATGATGTGTATCAAATAGGATTTCTTGCATACATAATTGGAATCATGGCACCAACATGGTTCGCATTGAGGAGGTCAACTGAATCAGTAAACCGCCTGATCTTTGCATTAGATAAGAGACATATACACACACTTTTTCATATGTTCATATAACATTAGAAGTTTTCTAAGGACAATGGATGCTTGTGGATGATGGTTGAGTAGATGGATGATTGGATGGTACGACACATTCTTCTTAACTTGAAGATTTTGAGGACGAAATCCTTTAAGGAGGGGAGAATGTAACACCCCGTATTTTCTGTGAACGTATAAGTAACAAATTAAAGTATACTTAATTTTGGGAGAAGAAGTAAGGGAAACGGGTTGCGCCATTGCGTTCGTCTCGAAATTATGCTTGAGATAGAGTTCGAGTTTGCGTAAAACGGATACCGTATGAAGAAGGTATGGACGAACGAAGTTAAGTAGAAAAACCGGAAACAAGCCAGAATACACTGGCGCACTTGTGAACTGCGCTAGTACAAAAATACGCTGGCGCACCTGCCAAGTGCGCTCATACCGATCCAGCATATAATTTTGGAGTGTTCTGTTATGACGTGTCTTCTTCTGAGTGGCTGGATGACCTGTCTTCGAGCCGGATGGTTCTGATGACTTCTGGACTGATCTGAAGGCTCTAAATCACCCTATTCTCCTATAAAAACACCCCCAAACCTTACTTTCTCTCCACACAATTTCATTCTGCCTCTATTCTAATAATAATAAAATAATGGCGTCACTACTCTCCTGAAATCTAAGCTAGAACTAGTGCATCTTCTTCCGATCTGAATAGAATTAAAAGAGAACAACTAATTTCTAATCTAATCAATAGTCTACGCCAAAGGAGAGCTATTCAGTGTCAGAATACAGATTCTAGAATACAAGAATCGTTCCCTTTTTGTGAGTACAATTATTTTCATATATGAACTTTAATTATGATCTTGACATGGCTATAAATCTGAATCTGAGGTTACACATATTCTTATCTGTCAGATCTGTTTTTCTATGACTATTCTCTTTCTTTTTTCTGTTCTATAGCCAGGCTACTACAAGACTGCGCCAAATCTCATAAGAGATTAGCGCACGAACGCTAAATTTTGGAGTAAATAATGAATAATGCATAAGTGGACATGAATGATCTGTGACTGATTTGAGAAAAGGACATATGTTGTAAATTAGATCTGGATCTGTGCATACTCTGTGATTTGGAAGAAGAGGATCATTGAATGATAACATATGACTTGAAACTTGGGGACATAATGCATATCAAGATTAAGACCAGATTTTGAGAGGATATAATTGAAAGATATAGATTTTTGGGTACATTTTATATAACGATTCATGACTTGAAAAAGGAATATGAAACTTAGGCGTAAGGACCTATATTAAAATAGGATAACTATTAATGTGAATGCGCCTAAATATGGATTTTTGGATATTGGCATTAAAGGCTATAATTTGGCATAATTCATATCATGATTTGGGGCTTTTAGAGAGTGTTCTGTACTGTGTCAAGTTTAACGAAAATTTGGGGGCATATATTGTATTATTAATTATGACCATGATTTGAGCATGTAAGTTTAGGCTTAATTTATGATTAGGCAAGATATGTAAAAAGAATTTTTAAGAAATGTTAAATCTACTAATATGCTGAATTGCTTAATCTGCTAAATCTGTTGAATTGCCTGTTCTGCTAATCTGCTAAATTGCCCAATCTGCTAGATCTGTTGTCTGCTAAATCTGTTGAATTGCTTAATCTGTTGAAAGCTGAATAATTGTAATTTGGAGGCTCGATCTAAAATTGTGAAAACATGTTAATAGAACTTTGGATAATCTACCGTAACTTGTAAAGAATTTAAATCTGCTAAATGGACTTAATTAGTCTGATATTTTCTGTAATGGAATAAAGTGGCTATGACACGAGGTTAGACTCTGTTTACGGTAGAAGCCTGCCCAGAACCAACCGGCTTAACCAGCGACCGCAAACTTTCAGTCTAATGTGAGAGGTAGTAGGCATAACCAAAATATGCTTAGACACGAGGTTAGGTCTGGCTTGTGGCAGAAGTCTGCTCGGAACTGCCCGGCATATCCAACGGCCACAAGCTACCAACCTAATGCGAGAGGTCTGTGCATTAATATTTAATTAATGAAAATCTGAGATAAGTATGATGTCTATAACGTGTTGGGTGGATAGGGTTAAACCAACTGGACTAATGAATTTAACTAACCCGTTTCGTGAATTTGTAGGCCCAAAACAAAGTTAGACAATTTGTAAGTCTGTTAAAACTGTACATTTGATCCGTTAGTCTGAAAACTTATTAACTTGATTGTCTGATCTGTGAACTAGTAAATCTGAACTCTGTATGTATGAAACTTGTAAACAAGTTAATCTGAAATCTGTTAGTTTGGGGACACAAGGTTAGGAGGGGAAATACTTGTGTCATCTGTTGTTTGGGACCCATATTAGTCAGTAACCCTTTCTGGTATCAAAAACTTTGACCCCACGCTATGTAGGGTCCGGGCATGCTTACTGAACTAATTATAAGTGGTTCATTCTGATAACGGCGAGGGGTGTTGATGGTGTGTTCCAACCGGGTCATGTGTGTGCATGGATCCGGTCCGCTCTGAGGATGTAAGACACCATGACATCTACAAATAGGTCTATGCCAATAGAATGCCACTTTAGGGAGTGATACACCCTACTGTGGGGCCGACACCGGGTACTTATGTATTAGGGAGCCGATCGCTTGGGGTAGGACTTAGGGTACACATAGTTCTGTCTGTTTCTGTTGGTAACGTCTGTTTCTGTTGGGTGGTAACTCCTGTCTATTTCTGCGTAGTACCGTCTGTTGGGGTGGTAAAGACCCATTACTAGTGTTCACCTAATTTTAACATTCTGTTTCCGTAGAGATTATTCTGTTTCCGTCTCTGATTCCGTTTCCGATTATGTTTCCGTACCTTCTGTCTGTTGGGGTGGTAAAGGCCAATTAGTCGGGTGGGAAAGGCCCATTACTAGTGTACACTTAATTCTAACATTCTGTTTCTGTAAGAATTATTCTGTTTCCGTCTCTGATTCCCTCTCCGATTCTGTTTCCGTACCTTCTGTCGGTTGGGGTGGTAAAGGCCCATTAATTGGGTGGTAAAGGCCCATTATTAGTATTCTGTTTCCGTACCTTCTGTCTGTTGGGGTGGTAAAGGCCTATTATTAGTATTCTGCTTCTGTACCTTCTGTCTGGTGGGGTGGTCAGGGCCTATTACTAGCATTTTGTTTCTGTATAGATTATTCTGTTTCGATTCTGTTTCAGTTTAGACATTAGGGTAACACCTAACCCTATTGTACTAGTATTAGTGCAAGGAAGTAAGATGTAAGTAAGGAACATAACTTGGTTTACATCATTATGTTTCTTCTTTTAGCTTAAAGTATATCTGTTATTCTTGTTGATGTAATCTCTCATCCAACTTTATTTACATGTCATGATAATATTATCTGTTTATATGCTGGAAGTCACTGGACTTGCCAGACTTTATGTCTGACCTCGTTTGTTTTCGCCCCTTTTCTTTCCGTTTCCCCCCTACCAAGGTGCTCAGGGTGGAAACATAGGAGCTTGATTCTGATTTCTCTGCTTGAAGTGCTTGGAGTATTGCTTGGCTTTGACTCTATCTTTTCATGCCAGTTTATGTTGGCGATTATGGCTTTGATACTTTACATTCTGAAGGATTTTGTATAAGACTGATAATTGTGTACTTGATTTTTTGTATTGTGATTTAGAAAGATGTAACCAAACTTATTTCTGCTTCTGCTGTAATAAGGTTATAATTTTTCAAGTACTACTTATCTATCTTGTAATATTCTGTTCTGTCTACTAAAATGCTCCATCAAAATTAAGGCATTCCCTTTGTGAGTGACCTTAACGGAGGCGGGGTGTTACAAGCAAACCTTCCTACATAGGAATAATGAAAGGAACGATATTCGAACAAGGAATAATGAGAGACCTTAGCCATTTTACTTCTAAATGGACTAAGAGAATAGCGCTTCAATCTCAATACACTTTGAAAAGAAGGATCGAAGATATGAATGAAGCAGTAAGGCCAGATAACAAAATTGCTATATTCCAACAACGAAGGGAAAGCTTTATGCCTATATTACCCGAGGGGTGCCATCTTACCACTTCAATGGAAAATACCTACTTCCTAACCAAACATGAGCTTAATTTCTAGACATCTGCTAAAAACAAGCCCAAATACGAAAGGAAGTCATGGAGGCCTTACTGCCACTATCATTTGATGAACGGACGTGAAACAAACCACTATAGAATGCTTGAAGGGATGATTATCAAGTTATACAACTAAGATCAATTGTGAGACTTTATAAAAGGATCAAACTAAGTCCAACAAGTGCTTTCCCAAAGATCGATTGTCTACATATCTAAGAGTATGGAAACCCTGTCAAAGATTTTGGAATAACCCAAAATGGGTTAAACGAATAAATGGATAAAAACCGTTGTCACGACCAACATGGCCATGGAAAGGCACCCCTTGGAAGGGGGTGATGTGTAGGCCTTTCTTCGCGCCTAAATCAAAAAGGGCCATGTTAAAGCATCAAAAGCATAAGCCTCTGATCCACGCCAGAAATGGTCGAGATGGAGCATTTAATTAGCACGTTCTGCCTCTGCTCATAGAAGAGGCACTACCTTTGCTACGAACTACGCACATCCTACCACTGCTCGCAGTCATACCTCTGCTTATGTTCCTCATTACCCGTAGAAGGGAACGAAAACTTGTATCCATTTCTACGATGGCCAGGTTAAAGCATCCTTTGGAAGGGGTGGAGTTTAAGCCTTTATCACTGCCTACGATGAGCATCAAAAGAGTAAGCCTTAAAACAGTATCTACGTTGGCCCGGTGTACACATCTAAGCGCTTATCACCGCCTACGATGGCCAGGGTAAGGCACCTCCTGAAGGGAGGTCGGGGAAGTCCTTCGGCCCTGCTTGAGAATAAGCTATCCAAGCGCAACGGACGCAGAGGCTCAATGATTGGCTAACAAAGCACATACACCCTCTTCTTTGTCAATCAAAATCTCAGGAAGAGGCTCATGAAGCACATACATCCTCTGCTTTACAAATAAAACCCAAGGGGGTAACTAAATTAATCGAGAAATGAACTCCTCGTCTTATATCAAATACCTGAATCTGGATTGGTTTGGGACTTCTATTAATTGCCAGAAACGAATTCCTGGTCTTGTATTAAATACTCGAGATTGGTTTGGGTTGGCACTTCCGTCAATATCAGAAGTTATTTCTGAGGTCCCATTGAATATCCAAGTCTGGATTATGGTTCGGTAATTCTAATTACCACCAAATATATATGGTTGATCCCCTCTCATAGAATTCCCAAATATGGGTTCTGATGGTTATATCTCTAGAAGGAGGTTCTAAACTCCTAATCTAACACCCTAATCTGGGCTACAAGACTCTAATTCCTATTCCTGGGAAAGGATTGGCTACCTAGGAGTCTTCAGACGAAGACCGTGATCCTTCATCTTACTTAGGGAGTTTTCTTAAACCCATTATATACAAATTGTTGCTATTTACGCAAAATACAAATAAAAAATCACATGTCAACTGTTAAGTAGTATATATCCCATTTATGAATTCGTTCACAAAGTTGTGCTATTGACTACAAAAAAGGGGTTAGGCATTGATGACAATTAATACAATATTCTATGCTTCCCTATTTTTAGGTAAAGGGGGAATAATAGCGTGACGAAGCGTGATGCGGAAGAGCTCGTTGATCTTTTGTCTCTTTTTCATGATTTTATCTGGGTCGTCTAAGGGCTTAATTTGAAGTTTCAAAGCTCGATTGTAAGCCCTACCATGGCTCGAAGAGTCTTATTTTCTTTCTCCAAACCGAAAGCACTTTTATGTAGAGCATTTCTTTCCTTTCGTAGTTGCTTAACTTTGGAGACGTAGTAGTCAATATGCCGGAGCATATCCTCATTATATTTTTTGTTGTAAAAACCTTTTATCTCAGCTTTAATTTTTCAGCACCACCTGCTAACAAAAGAATCATCTAACTGTAACGACCCAGGTTTTTTTAACCATTTAATTTAATTTTTGTTTTAAAAATTGATTTGAATTTTAAATGGTTTGAAACTAATAAATTTGCATAATTTATTTGTTTAAATATTATAGATAATAATTTAATTTTGAAAAAGTCGAAATTGGCTGAATTTGCGCTGTTATATGATTTGGTAATCTAAGAGGATTTATTTATGTTAGATTTAATTTTTTATTTACGATTTTGTTTATTAAGCGTTGTTTAAAAGTTTAAATTATAATTTTAATTATATAATGAACTGCAGCGGCGCGGTAGTTCATAATATAGTGTTTTGAACTTCAATTGGTTTTACAGGATGCAAAACAAGTCGGATTTCTTCGAAACAAGAAATGTCTGAACCGGTTTGATAATATCTTTCTAATGAAGCGGAAAAATCGAGTTTTCATAGTGTAGATTTTGTTTTATGGTCAAATAAAATTTTCTAATAGTCGCTATGGAATTCGATTATATAATATAGCGATTTATTTTATAGAAATATAGGGCTTTTAATTTATTTAATATCGTTTTGGCTCAGAATTCAACCCAAGGTATTTTATTTTGAAAATATGGGAAATTATGCTTGGGTAAGTCCGATCATAATATTTTAATATTATATATTGAAGTATTTTAAAATTGGTTTATTTTAATTCAAATTAGACCTTTTAAAAGGGACTTTATTCAAACGACCTCCATTTTCAACGAAACAAATTTTATTGGGACCATAACAACAAATTATTGTTATATTTCAAGTTGCACGCCAAACGGAGTTATTCTGTGAGCGTGGCAAATTAAATTGCAAACAAATCGACTATTTGGACATGAACGAGCACCATTTTCATAAACGGACTCGAAATTCGATGAAACAAGAATCGTTAGGACCGTAAAGTCGAATTATATTATGTAGTCCATTTTGTTACGATTGGAGTTCGTGTGTGATCGCAGTAATCGATAAACATTATTCGCGAATTGCAATAGGTACGAAAAAAATCGTTGGTCATATCAATAAAAATCTTTAGTCAAATCAAAAATAAAATAATTAAAATATTAAAATAATTAAATAAAATATAATATTTTTACCTATATAATACATCCACCATCACATTTCTATTATCCCAAAACCAGTTCACTTTTTCCGTCGTTCTTCAAATCAATTCTTCCACTAAAAATGTTCCTCTTTTAAATTCAAAAACAAACACACCAAATCCCTATAAATTCAAAGAAAAATATAAGAGGATTGATGTAAAGTCAAGCTTCAAATTGGTATAAAGATTATACGGTGCGATTGTATTTGGGGGCTCCAATTCTTTGGTCAGCTTCATCAGTTTTTGCTCAATTCTAGTGAACTCGAGTCGATCTGGGTGGAACCGGTTTAGGCGATGGGGGAAGGGGTGATGGCAAGTCAGATGGTGGTTTTTTTGAGGTGGCTTCCGGTGTCGTGGTTGATCGGCGGTGAGGAGTTTACCGAAGTGAGTGCTGTGTTAATTTCTTTGAGGAGCAGTTCGGGTTTTTTGTCTCCTGCAGCGGCTATAGGTTGCCGGAGTTGTCAGGATTGGTCGGGATGGAAAGCTGGAGGGATGAAGGGGGTGTTGGTGGTGGACTGGTGGGGTCCGGTGCTGGGGTTGGACCACGGTGAAGTTTTGAACGGAGCAGGTTCTGAGTGAATTGGGTCCAGGTTTTTTGAATCGTGGCGGAGCTGTAGGGCACCGAAGGGGACGAGACCGGTCTAGGGTAAAAGATGGCTTGACGGCGGTGATGTTGATGGGAGTTGGCCAGAGTCCGGCGATGTTGAGGGGTGGCAGCGGATGATTAAAGAAGGACGACGGTCCGTGTTTGGTTGAAGTAGAAAGATCCCATTTTTTTTTGAGAACGTGGAGTGATTAATAGGTTATGATGTGGAATTCTCAGTTAATGTAAGTAATGGTTTGGTTTGATTAATGTTAACTAAGGTTTAGTTTATATTATAATGACAAATAACTAATTAAATCATTTTCTGACTTGTACCAGGTTATTTTTGAAAATGAACTTCATAATGAAAAGAAGAATGAAGGAACGGTAATCGGAATTGAAACTGGAAATTAATAAGAAAGTAAGCAACTGATTTTTGTTAGAAAATAGTTATCTTAATTAAAAATCGTATAAACTGAAACTTGTGTAACTCTTGTATACGTTTATAGAATTTGACGAAATAAGAGCCGTTGGGTTCGTAATCACACTGCCGACATGTACGACCTGGAATGGAGTGATTCTGAGACCGTGGAATTTTATGTAGTTTTAAATGCTAGTTTGAAACTATGTAAAGTGACGCAACACCGTCAGAAACAAAACAAATGTGAGTTAATTCTCACACTTCTGAAATACTATGATGTGTTAAATCCATATTATTTATATTATTATTAATAAGTATAAATTGGCTGAATGGACGCTATGGTTGATTTTTAGTCATTTATTGGTTGATTGTTTGTTTTTGTTTATAAATTGGCCGTTCAAATACATGACATTTCCTGTATTAGTGTTAAACGATATTATAAACTATTGTGCAAGGGAGAACAGGTTGGAGGAATCCAACCAGATTCCTCAAATCAATCATATATGTTTATTGATACATATTGTTGAATATGAGTTATTATTTAAAGTTATTATATCTTGTTTAGTTATCGATCGTTGAATGGATGTTGATTGTTAAATCTAATGGTTGTGTTTTAATAAATAATTAGTACTCATTAAGAAATTGGCAGCAGATGGTCTAAACCCATCGTTTGAGATATTAATTTGTCGTCAGGCGAATTAACGTATTTTAAGTTATTAAATTATTATTCTTAACTGAATCGAAGTTTTAATTTTAAATAGAAAATTTAAAATAAATTGATGATTATGACTTGTTTTATACAGAAATATTAAAACAATGTTTATAATAACAACTGATGTTCAAATACATAAGAAAGTGAAATATTAACAAGAAAGTTAATAATTGTTTCCAAGGGAATCAATTAAGTGAAATTTTAACTTAATGATTATTTAAAAACTAATAAATCTTAATTTAACTATATGTAAGGTGATTATTGGGCAGTTTATTATTAATAGAATAAACTATTATTTTAGTGACTTATTAAGGAAGGTAATCAAACTATTTCGGTTAATGAAGAAATAATAGGATTTAACTCTAGACAATGACGAAGTTAATTAATTTAATTACTTCTTAAATGAAATTCATTTAAGAAGAAATGGGATATGTAACAAGATTAGTAAAATTGGACAAAGCTTATGGGAAGGGATTTTTAAATCCGAATTTTCATAAACAAGTTATGAAAGAGGAATTTGAGTTTGAATTATAGATTCTGCTCGAGTTGGAAATAAAAGAGAGGAAGTGTAAAACATGTAAATGGAAGAACTTATCATAGAGAAGTTATTATAAGGGTTTGAATTATAAAGTTCAACCATTTGTTTGAACGATGTTAAAAAGAGATTTGGGTAAGGTATTAGTCAACAAATCCAAGTGTATAAGAAAAATGGGTTTGAATTTTAAACTAAGGCAAAGGATTTAAGATAAATAATTTACTTAAGAATGAAATTAAGTAAATGGCGTAATCGAAGTGGAATTGGAAAGGAAAAAGGGATAGTTAATGTTTGGAATATAAGAAATTGGAAAAAGGGATTTATGGTTATAAATCCAGAGTTTAGATTATATAATCAAAAAGTTTTGGAAAAGAAAATAGCGAATGGATTAGTGTAACACCCCGTATTTTCTGTTAACGATATAGTAACAAATTAAACAATACTTAATTTAAAATGTAATAATTAAGGGAAATGGGTTACGCCATTGTGTTCGTCTCAGAATTCTGGTTGAGATAGAGTCCGAGTTTGCGTAAATTGGACTTCGTATGAAGAAGTTATGGCTGTCGGAAGATTCCAGAAAATTCAAATAAATTCAAACAGCTCGAAAATAAATTCAAACACGAATCAGAAGATAGAAGCGGGTTGGGCGGGAAAATTCCCGCTCAGGACCCAGGTCGACCAGGGGGTCGACCCTAGTGTCGACCTCCCCCCTTCAGGTCGACCTGGGGGTCGACCTGCCCCCCCCCCCCTCTCCCATAGGTAAATCTGAAAGGTGACGATTTTGTGACTCAGAGCTAAGTCACTAGGGCTGAGGTGTCACCCTATCTTCACTGGATGGCTGTGGTTAACCCTAGGATCATCTGATGGCTCAAATTGAGTTGAAACTCTATATAAACAACCCTATGCTCAAACCTAAAAATCACACAAAAATAATCCTAGAACTATCATGCTGTCGATGGAAAACTTGGAGTAGCCGTCACCAATTCAAAGACAAGATAAGAACCTAAATCAAATTAAAAGATTATCTAATTCAACGATCTACATCAAAGGCGAGCTAACGAATTTCAGAATTCAGATTTCAGAATGCAAGAATTCCTTTTTAGTTTGTAAGTTGGTTATTACGCAGATTTAAACGTTCTTTCAATTGAATCATGACATGTTGTAATGTGAATATAGAATGATGCTTACGTATAAGATTTGATTCTCGTTTATCTTAAAGTATCGTTGTAATCAGCAAAGTGCGCGCGCCGTGCCGTGCGGCTCAGGGAGGAGGCCGAGCTTCAGGAGGTCAGGGGCGTGAGTCGGTGGCGCCATGGCGCTCGAAGTGGTTGAAGTTGATCCAGGTCCGGCTGTCTCAAAGTGCGCGCGCAGGGGGGGTCAATGTCGGCGAGTATGGGTTCGATTCTCCCTGTACACAACGAAGAAAGGAAACGAGGAAGAAAGGTTCAATACTATTTTATTAATTTAATTTATTTATTTAATATTTAAATTATCCAATCTTTAAAAATCAATATCTCTTTCATACGAGGTCCGATTGACGAACCGTAAGTTGCGTTGGACTCGCCTTTTCGAGATCTTCGCGATGGCGCAAAACAGGGCTGATTCCGAGACAGTCGACTTTTCAGCAAAAATCAATGTGAGAATTCAAATTTTTATTATTTAATTAATTATAAATTTATTTTCTTGCTTTAAAATAATTGTGTGATGATGTTAATTCCGATCTAGATTGTTATGTACTGTATGAATCGTTGATTGTGGCTTGTAATATGGTTGTTGTTCATGTTGTACTAGATTCGCATTAAAATTTCATATTTTATTGAATTTTATTTGCATATAGAAGATTTAATCTAAATTCAGTTTTAAATCATATTTATTTCAGATCCAGTTGTAAAAAATTATTTTATGTTATTAAAACATAATTTCTATTTTTCTGAAATGAACAATAGAATTGAAACGACAAATAAAACTCATTTTTATTTGTTGATATTACCATAAGAATTTGAACGACGAATAAAAGCTTATTTTATTTGTTGATATTACAATAGAATTTGATCGACAAGTAAAAACTCATTTTTATTTGTTAATATTACTATAAGATTTGAACAACAAATAAATACTTATTTTTATTTGTTGATTCTACAATAAAAATTAAACGACAAATAAAAACTCCTTTTTTATTTGTTGACATTACAATGCAAATTGGACGATGAATAAAATCTCGTTTTTTTTTTGTTTTACAACATAGATTGTTTAACAAATAAAATCTTAATTTTATTTGTTTACATAACAACAGAATTTGATCAACGAATAAAACATATTTTTATTTTGTTTACTTTACATTAGAATGTAAACAACAAATAAAACTTTATTTTTATTCATTTGCTTGCAATAGAAATTGAACGACAAATAAAACATTATTTTTATTTGTTTATATTACAACAGAAATGGGTAAACAAATAAAATCTTATTTTTATTTGTTTACCTTTCAACAGAATTTTAACGACAAATAAAATATTATTTTTATTTGTCTATTTACAATAGAATTTGAACAACGAATAAAATATATTTTTATTTGTTTACATTAAAAATAATGGATTGAGAAGATTATATTTTTAACGTGCACTGTTTACATTAAAAAGAGTGGATTAAAAAGCATATATTTTAATAAGAAATTGTTCCATAATTAAAATTACATTTTTCTATGTAATGAAAGGGTGAATTGTTACTGTATGATTAAAATTACATTTTTCTATGTGATGAAAATGTGAATTTGTATCGTATGATCAAAATTACATTTTTCTATGTAATTAAAATGGGAATTTGTACCGTATGATTAAAATTGCATTTTTCTTTGTAATTAAGACATGGATTTACATCGCATAATAGAAATGACATTTTTATATGAAATTAAAACATGAATGTGCATTATAGGATAAAAATTACATTTTTACATGTAATTTAGATATTAGAATAAAAATTACATTTTTAATGTAATTAAAATGTGAATTTACACTGTATGATAAAAATTACATTTTTATATGTAATTTAGAGGTGAATTTACATCGTGTGATAGAAATTACATTTTTTTATGTAATTAAAATATGAATTTACATAGTAAATTAAAAATATACATTTTTGTTAATTAAAAACGATTAAACCAAAAACATACATTTTTGGTTATTCAAAAGAGTTAAACAAAATAAACATTTTTGGTCATTAAAAAGAGTTACATCAAAATACACATTTTTGGGCATTGAGTAGAATTACATTTTATTGTAACATTGTTTATAATAAAATGGTCTTTTATTTGTGTTTCTTAAACACAAATAAAACATTAAAAAAAGTACATTTTTATTTGTGTTCCCCAATGCAAATATAATATGATTTTTAAGTGGCGCATTTTTATTTGCATTTTTCAATGCAAATATAACATGAAAAGAAAAGTTCACATTTTGTTTACATTCCACAATGCAAACAATACATGAGAAAAAAAAAATTGTTTGCATGCTACAGTGCAAACGAAACGTAGAAAATAGAAATACATTTTTTTATTTGCATTCTATCATGCAAATAAAACAAAAAGATAAAAATTACGTTCTTTTTTGTTTGCAAATAGTTGCAAACAAACAAGAAAATGAGAATTACATTTTTGGGTTGCTAATTTAGATGCAAACAAATTTATTTAAAGACAAAGGTTACATTTATGTTGCATGTTTTAAATGCGAACAAAGCATTAAAATCAATGTTACATTTTTATTTATTTATTTACTTCACTTAATGTAAGTAAACATAAAATAAGGAGTTGTTCTTTTATTTTCATTTCTTGATGTAAATAAAACTAGAAATTAAATATTACATTTTTATTTGTATTACTCAACGCA
The DNA here is from genome assembly GCA_030737875.1 of Allium sativum. Classification (NCBI taxonomy): domain Eukaryota; kingdom Viridiplantae; phylum Streptophyta; class Magnoliopsida; order Asparagales; family Amaryllidaceae; genus Allium; species Allium sativum. The sequence goes on from CM060925.1 coordinate 292,597,781, forward strand.
AATAAACAGGAGGATAAAAGATACAGCTTCATTTGCAATCCTTAATGCAAATAAATTATGAAATGAATTGAAATAAAAGATTTTATTTTATCGTTGCTTTTATTTCCATAAATGGACGTAACATGAAGATTTCATTTGCTCATTGTTTTCAAACAAAAAGATTGTACATTTAAAATTTACAATTTTTTTATGTAATTTATATTTCAATAAATAGAAATAAAGAGTTCATTTTATTGACATTTTACATGCGGTAAAAATAATAGAAATAAAAGAGACATTTTTATCGTGTGTTATATATTGTGTATTACACTGCCATAGACAAGTTACCTGACTTGTGTATGTGATTGAGACGATAATTTTCCACACATCGCCCAAGTGCACAAATTAGTTTATTATTTGTTTGTTGGTTGAAACCCCACACGGGTGTTGGGATGAAATTTATATACACTAATCCCAATATTCAGTTGTATGTTGATCGTTAGATTGACAGGCTGCGATGAGCGTTATTATTTAATTTTAACGCTTACACAGTAGAAATTACACTTTGGATGAAAATGGATGAATTGATGATTATCTATTTTATTGTCATATGTATGATGTGTGTGAAATCCATATAATCCAAAATTATATGGTAAATGATTGAGTCACTTTTCGATTCCGGTGTTCTTTTAAATAATAATATTCTTACATTAGAAATTCTTTTTATATAAAGAATATATTTTAATATAAAAAATATTTTTTTAATCAAGTATATGTTAAAACAAAGAATATTTGTAAAAGATAAAGATTTGTAATATATAGAATACTTCTCATTTATAGTCTTTATAAAATGAATATTTTTATGATTATTTTAAAGTATGTTTTTAAAAGATTACTAGCATTTGCAATTATATTTTGTGATATGAAATAAATTGAGATGTGAAGTAGATTTATCGTGGACGATGTTTTAAAAGACATTTGTCCTTTAATTCAATTTACATTGAAATTATTATTCGGAACTTATGAATCTATTTTATAGATTTAAAAAGGGCATTTTCTAAAAATCGAGTTTTCAATGTGATATATTAAATAGGAATTAAGTGGAAATTCGAGTGGTAACAATCGAAATGAGCTTCTGTAAAAGAAGACCGATATTATATATGGAATTTAAGAGGCTTTGCCGTTATTCCATTTATACTATTAGTCCGATATAGAAATCTATATCGATTATGTATTGATTTGATTTCTGTGAAATTCCATATTTTCAGAAATGAATTTATATATTTTATTTTCAGAATTTTATCTTTGATAAAATTAATGAGAAACTTTTAAAACAAATATCCTATTAAAAGAATACTCAGAGTTGGAATGTGGCGTAATGTGTGATTTTCCAATATTTGCTTTTAATCCCAAAATACGCGAGTTATTCAGAAAGACCGGGTTAACCCATTCTGAATAATCATCACGATGATTAAGAGTCCAAGATGAAGACGGTGATTGAAGACCGAAGGTTTTCACATCGTTGGGATGATGATGATTGGTATCTTGAATTGGGATTGGCCTTCCAAGGCAAGGTATTTGGTGATGGTCGTCCAAACGTATTTGGAGATCGACGGACACGTTGCTTCGCTCAGACCCAGAGCGGACTTGTAAATGGATTGGGTGTCTGACATTGTATTCCTTTCTACTGTATTTGTTGAATGCTACTAATTATATATTTCTGTTTGGTGGTGAAAAATTTATTCTTTACTTATCACCCTTCTCTAAGACGTATGAGCTTAGAGGTTATATATATATTGGTAGATGATCAATAATATGGTAGGGTCTAACAATGTGACATGCTAAGATGCAAATGATCAAGGCTTTGTTGAAAAGAAGGCCATGTGGCTGATGATCAAAGCATAGCCTGTTTAGGCATAGCTTTGTGTATAGCTTGACTTCGTGAGCCTTACACCCCGGTATGAGTCAAAAACGGGATTAGGACTGCAGGGAGTGCACACGTTTCTTTCTAGCTAGTGGTGTTTGGGCTTTAACACGGCCCGACATTTTACTTATGTGGATTTGGATTGAGGTACCACGGGTTTTTATAGGTCGGAAGTGGTCATACTATAGGTTCAAAGGAACAGGGAAACGTGTGTTCAGGCATAATTAATCCACTACCGTTAGGTGGGGACCGGCCCTGAAGATCCAAGGGTTCACTGCGGGGGATCCTGAGGCATTTGCTAGAGTGTCTCGAATCGGAAGAGGACGATCCCTAGCCTCGATTTCATGACAGAAAACCAATTCCCAATACGCCCTTGCGGTTTTGATTGTATAACTAGTACGGCGACATAGTATATGGTACCTATGCCGTCTAGGATTGATATTATATTTGAATGTTATATATATATACACACACACGCACTACTAAAAATATCATTTTTACGTATCAAGCATATTTTGACCATTATAAGGTAAAACCCTATCCTTTGGTGTGCGTTGCATTGTGTGATGGGACCTGGGTCTTATAATGGTTTCATTTTTCTAAAAAGCATTGCATTATTTGACGATTTACTTTATTTATGCACCGGCAATCCAATGGAGTAAACCCGTTCCGCGTTAGCGGCGTGGTCCTGTGATTAGCCTACTTATTAGATAGGTTAAGTTAAGAATTCTCACACCAGTCCCACGACTGACCTATAGTTTGTTTCACTTTGCAAACTCGGGTGCCCTCTTTCCACACGGGCAGTCGAGTAGCTTTTTGCAGATATAGTTAAGCAGGATCCTGGATTGAAGTCTGGAGCTGGGTCCAGAATATGGATGACCTTCCGCTGAGATTAGTTCCGCTGCAATGTATTTAATTTATTGTAAATGCATCTTCCGCTGTATTATTTATTGATATACTCTGATATATTCTGTACTATGATGTAACATTTATTATTGATGTTATAAAAGTCTGTGTTGTTGTTCAGATGTTTTGTATGCCCAAAGTTAACGTACGCAGGTTTTGAACGGCCTTGATCGATCTTGCGATCGATTGGGGTCGGGCGAAATTCGGGGTCGTTACAGTTGGTATCAGAGCTCTGGTTAGCTCCAATCTTTGGGGTACAATTCATTAGAACTAAACAGAAGACTCATCAGAGGTTGGATTAGTAATATCCAATAGGAATACTCATTAGAGATAGGATCAGCAGTATCCCAGAATGAGAATACTCATTAGAGATGGGGTTAGCAATGCCCTAGAATGAGTCAGAGTGGAGAATTTATAATTAACTTACTTGTTTTTATATATAGTTCGATTTCAGAAAATATGATTTTTGAATATATAAAAGCAATATATTTTGAAATTTTAATCAATTAATTGATTGATGATTGTGTTGTGTGAATATGAATTCAACTAATAAAATTATTAAACAATTAAAGAATGAAAATTAAATTAGTTAAATAAAAAACTTTAGCTCCATTTCGTTTTCGAGGACGAAAAGATTTTAAGTGGGGGAGATTGTAACAACCCGCAAATTCTGAACCAATTTAAAAAATTTATTTTAGAAAATTTTAATGAATTTTGAGGATATAATATAATTTATTATTAATAAAAATGGCTAGAACTTATTGTTTATCGAAGTTAGAACGAATAAATTTAATTTTAAATATAAATGGAGTTAGAAATGGCGCGGTAGTTTGAAAAATTGATTTTGAATTTTAACTGAATGTACAGGACTCAAAATAAATCAGAATTGAGTGAAACCAGAAATATTTAAATCTGTTTAATCATATCTTTCTAACGAATCTGAAAAATTGAAATTACATAGAGGAAATCAAAAGTTACGGCCAATTCAATTTTTAGAAAGGTCGCGGTAGAATTTTTATATATATATTATATAGGGCCCGAAAGACTACTTTTCACATATGAAGGAATTTCGAGCTCTTCAAATCCATACGGCGATGATCGAGTTTCAGTGCACGGATTTCGCGAATTTCGAGGCCAAAGTGGCCGGGTTTGCACGCGCCGTGCGGCTCAGGGAGGAGGCCGAGCTTCAGGAGGTCGGGGGCGTGAGTCGGTGGTGCCGTGGCGCTCAAAGTGGTGGAAGTTGATCCAGGTCCGGTTATCTCGAAGTGCGCGCGCAGGGGGGTCAACGGCGGCGAGTATGGGTTCGGTTCTCCCTGTACACAGCGAAGAAAGGAAACGAGGAAGAAAGGTTCAATACTATTTTATTAATTTAATTTATTTATTTAATTTTTAAATTATCCAATCTTTAAAAATCAATATCTCTTTCATACGAGGCCCGATTGATGAACAGTAAGTTGCGTTGGACTCGTCTTTCCGAGATCTTCGCGATGGCGCAGACCAGAGCTGATTCCGAGACAGTCGAATTTTCAGCAAAAATCAATGTGAGAATTCAAATTTTTATTATTTAATTAATTATAAATTTATTTTCTTTCTTTAAAATAATTGTGTGATGATGTTAATTCCGATCTGGATTGTTATGTATTGTATGAATCATTGATTGTGGCTTGTAATATGGTTATTGTTCATGTTGTACTAGATTCGCATTAAAATTTCATATTTTATTGAATTTTATTTGCATTTAGAAGATTTAATCTAAATTCAGTTTTAAATCATATTTATTTCAGATAAAGTTGTAAAAATTTATTTTATGTTATTAAAACATAATTTCTATTTTTCTGAAATGAACAATAGAATTGAAACGACAAATAAAACTCATTTTTATTTGTTGATATTACCATGAGAATTTGAACGACGAATAAAAGATTATTTTATTTTTTGATATTACAATAAAATTTGATCGACAAGTAAAAACTCATTTTTATTTGGTAATATTACTATAAGATTTGAACAACAAATAAATACTTATTTTTATTTGTTGATTCTACAATAAAAATTAAACGACAAATAAAAACTCCTTTTTTATTTGTTGACATTACAATGCAAATTGGACGACGAATAAAATCTCATTTTTTATACAACACAGATTGTTTAATAAATAAAATCTTAATTTTATTTGTTTACATTACAACAGAATTTGATCAACGAATAAAACATATTTTTATTTTGTTTACTTTACATTAGAATGTAAACAACGAATAAAACTTTATTTTTATTCATTTGCTTGCAATAGAAATTGAACGACAAATAAAACATTATTTTTATTTGTTTATATTACAACAGAAATGGGTTAACAAATAAAATCTTACTTTTATTTGTTTACCTTTCAACAGAATTTGGACGACAAATAAAATATTATTTTTATTTGTCTATTTACAATAGAATTTAAACAACGAATAAAATATATTTTTATTTGTTTACAATAAAAAGAATGGATTTAGAAGATTATATTTTTAACGTGCACTGTTTACATTGAAAAGAGTGGATTAAAAAGCATATATTTTAATAAGAAATTGTTTCATAATTAAAATTGCATTTTTCTATGTAATGAAAGGGTGAATTGTTACTGTATGATTAAAATTATATTTTTCTATGTGATGAAAATGTGAATTTGTACCGTATGATCAAAATTACATTTTTCTATGTAATTAAAACGGGAATTTGTACCGTATGATTAAAATTGCATTTTTCTTTGTAATTAAGACATGGATTTACATCGCATAATAGAAATGACATTTTTATATGAAATTAAAACATGAATGTGCATTGTAGGATAAAAATTACATTTTTACATGTAATTTAGATATTATAATAAAAATTACATTTTTAATGTAATTAAAATGTGAATTTACACTGTATGATAAAAATTACATTTTTATATGTAATTTAGAGGTGAATTTACATCGTACAATAGAAATTACATTTTTCTATGTAATTAAAATATGAATTTACATGGTAAATTAAAAATATACATTTTTTTTAATTAAAAACGATTAAACCAAAAACATACATTTTTGGTTATTCAAAAGAGTTAAACAAAATAAACATTTTTGGTCATTAAAAAGAGTTACATCAAAATACACATTTTTGGGCATTGAGTTGGATTACATTTTATTGTAACATTGTTTATAATAAAACGGTCTTTTATTTGTGTTTCTTAAACACATATAAAACATAAAAAAAATAAAAGTACATTTTTATTTGTGTTCCCCAACGCAAATATAATATGATTTTTAAGTGGCGCATTTTTATTTGCATTTTTCAATGCAAATATAACATGAAAAGAAAAGTTCACATTTTGTTTACATTCCACAATGCAAACAATACATGAAAAAAAAAAATTTGTTTGCATGCTACAGTGCAAACGAAACGTAGAAAATAGAAATACATTTTTTTTATTTGCATTCTATCATGCAAATAAAACAAGAAGATAAAAATTACCTTCTTTTTTGTTTGCAACTTTAGTTGCAAACAAACAAAAAAATGAGAATTACATTTTTGGGTTGCAAATTTAGATGCAAACAAACTTATTTAAAGACAAAGGTTACATTTATGTTGCATGTTTTAAAGGCGAACAAAGCATTAAAATCAATGTTACATTTTTATTTATTTATTTACTTCACTTGATGTAAGTAAACATAAAATAAGGAGTTGTTCTTTTATTTACATTTCTTGATGTAAATAAAACTAGAAATTAAATATTACATTTTTATTTTCATTACTCAACGCAAATAAACAGGAGAATAAAAGATACTGTTTCATTTGCAATCCTTAATGCAAATAAATTATGAAATTAATTGAAATAAAAGATTTTATTTTATCGTCGATTTTATTTCCATAAATGGACGTAACATAAAAATTTCATTTGCTCATTGTTTTCAAATAAAAAGATTGTACATTTAAATTTTAAATTTTTTTATGTAATTTATATTTCAATAAATAGAAATAAAGAGTTCATTTTTATTGACATTTTACATGCGGTAAAAATAATAGAAATAAAAGAGACATTTTTATCGTGTGTTATATATTGTGTATTACACTGCCATAGACAAGTTACCTAACTTGTGTATGTGATTGGGACGATAATTTTTCACACATCGCCCAAGTGCACAAATTAGTTTATTATTTGTTTGTTGGTTGAAACCCCACACGGGTGTAGGATGAAATTTATATACACTAATCCCAATATTCAGTTGTATGTTGATCGTTAGATCGACAGGCTGCGATGAGCGTTATTATTTAATTTTAACGCTTACACAGTAGAAATTACACTTTGGATGAAAATGGATGAATTAATGATTATCTATTTTATTGTCGTATGTATGATGTGTGTGAAATGCATATAATCCAAAATTATATGGTAAATGATTGAGTCGCTTTTCGATTCCGGTGTTCTTTTAAATAATAATATTCTTACATTAGAAATTCTTTTTATATAAAAAATATATTTTAATATAAAAAATATTTTTTTAATCAAGTATATGTTAAAACAAAGAATATTTGTAAAAGATAAAGATTTGTAATATAAAGAATACTTCTCATTTAGAGTCTATATATAAAGAATATTTTTATGATTATTTTAAAATATGTTTTTAAAAGATTACTAGCATTTGCAATTATATTTTGTGATATGAAATAAATTGAGATGTGAAGTAGATTTATCGTGGACGATGTTTTAAACGACATTTGTCCTTTAATCCAATTTACATTGAAATTATTATTTGGAACTTATGAATCTATTTTATAGACTTAAAAAGGGTGTAACACCACGCCTCCGCTAGGGTGAATGCACTAGCTTTAGAGGGGCATTATTGGTAAACATGCACAGAAATATCACAAGACAGAACATATAAAATAGCGGAAGTAAAATCGAACTTTCATAAACATTAATAATTAAGGTCTAAAGCCTTTTACATCAGAGTACATCAAAACCTGTCTTGCAATAGTAAAGAAGCATAAAGACTTTTTCATAAATTATTCCCCAAGTAAAAACAGTAAAGTAGCCATAGCCAAGAAAAGTCCAAGCCATCCATGATGACCTTCAAGCAGAAGAAGTCCGAACTAAACAACAGTATTTCCTCCCTGTAACCTGGGGAGAAACAGAAGAAAAGAGGCAAAACAAAACGGGTCAGTCAAAAAGACTGAGTAAGCCCTATCTACTATCAGCATAAAAACTAGTAAAGTTAACTGACATGAGAAACTGAGATGAACATAAGCATGATGACAAGATAGATAAGCTAAATTAAAATAACAGGATGAACTACTGAACTCAGATAAACTAAGGTGTCATGATAAATTACGATGTCAAGATAAAACAAGGTATCCCATCGTCAGGTTCCTATCAAGTATAATATCCCCAAGATATCTATCACGTATAACATCCCATGGCATCTATCCTGTCTTTTAGCTCTGCACCTACCGTACTAGTATCCCCACCGTATCATGTGTTAACCATGAATGACCCTTATCAAAAGTCGTGTAATGGTCCATGTCAACCTAATATATCGCATATATAGGTTACTCAACTCGTATGTTTTATTCCATGTAAATGTCCAGTCCCTTGCCGTAGACCATACGGGCTTTCCCATGAGATTCTATACTACTTTAACATAGTTCCATGATCCTTAAGATCGTTTTGGATTGTCACCCTATATCTAACTAGGGTCTTTCAACATGAATCATCGTTTGTACAACTAGGACTTATGCTACCTAGGACTACTAGGGATATGCTTACCTATTGCACGTTTTCGTATCTCGGTTTTGGTTCAACCACCTAGGGCCACTAGGATTTACGCTAACCGTCAACCGCGCCCTTTTTCCCACGCATTCATCGTGAATCGTTTTTCCATGACTGTATGCACATGTATCACATCGTGCCATCCGAGTCCTGTCACAGGGCAGACCAGGAAATACAGGACTCGGTCGGGAGCTTTCGATTTATCTGCCGATGCAGATGCTAAGGTCTGTTTTTTTCTATACGTGGCTATGGTCCCACGAGACCACTCCCTCAACTAGTGAAAGACAAGACAGGATAAATCCTGTATGAGAACACACTACTGGCCAACCCACAATCCTAGCCTTACCGCAACCATAATTAGATAGCAATTATGGTCTTTTCGGTGTTCTCTGCCTTTCCGTACGTACACGCTTGACCAAAGATGGTAGGTAGCCTAACGAAATGCTATCTAGGGTACGACCTTGTATCGTCGACTATCCCCTATCCATCCCCGTCTTTAGGTCACTCGTATAGCAACCAAGGCATACTCTTGGTTCTTCTAACGCAGACCTTAACCTCTCATGAGCCTAGTATTATCACCTGGCAGCTCATAGAGGGATACCAAGAATATCCTCATGTTCCCCGAAGCCGCTGCTTCGTTACCCAGTTCGTTGGAGCCTTTATCTAAATCAGATACTTGCTCCTACTCGTATACTTAAACGATGACCTACCGTATCAGGTTACTCATCTATCTATGAACTGGTCTAAATTTCCTTGACTAAGAATCATTACTTAGTTATTCTTCAACTAAGGTTTACCACTTAGCCTTATTCCCGTTATCCTTGTTAACTACGGTTATCCACCTAATCCTCAGAACTAGGGTTTACATAATGGATTAAGTGTCACTTAAGTTCATGACTTAACCCGTCTACAAATCATGTCAAAATTGGCTAAGTATCCAAGTTCAAGACTTAACCCTACAAACCATGCTCAAGTTGGTTAAGTATATATTAACTTGACCCTATCAAATTACTGAGTCAAATTGGTCAAGCGTATTTAAGCAATTCGCGACTTAGCCTTATCATGTTTTCACGTTAGATTGGTTAAGTATAGGTTAACTTAACCTCAATAAATTCACGAGTTAGATTGGTTAAGTATAGGTCACTTAACCACATCAAATCATCATGTTAGATTAGTTAAGTGTTTAACTTAACCCCATTAAACTACTAAGTGGGATTAATTAAGTCTAGGCTAACTTAACCCCATCCGATTTCCACGTTTAGACTAGTTGAGTCTAATCTTAACCCCATCCATTAACTGTATTTTTCGGTTAAGTGTCATTAAGAAAACTTACTTAACCTTACCAAATTATCGTGTTGGATTGATTAAGTGTTGGTTAACTTAACCCCGTTCACTAGTCATATAAAAATGGTTAAGTGTCATTAGGCACATCAAGTTACTTAACCTACCCAACCTTTGTCATGTTTTGTTAGGTATCATTGGCCTAATCAATTTACTTAACCCATTGTCCATGTCATATTTGGTTAAGAGTCATTACTCAAATTAACTTAACCCTATCATGTGGCATTAATTACTTAATGCACCTCAACCTCTCACATTAGACTTTGTTGTGGTTACTAGTTAAGCCGGTCGGTTCCGGGTAGCTTTACACCACAACTTGGTCTAACCTCGGGTTCAAGCACAACATGACCAACTTCTCATATTGGGTCCTATTGTTTGCAACTACTAGTTAGGTCGGTCGGTTCCGGGTAGTTTTACGTTGCAAACTCAACCCAACCTCGAGTTGGTCACTTTCATGTTTAGTCTAGTGTCATGTTCATATTCAAGTTTTTAAGAATATGGGTAGACCTAACTTAATAGGTAAATTCCCAATTCCATAGTATGGGTAGACCTAACTTAATAGGTAAATTCCTAATTTCATATTTTCAAACCTACTCACATGTCAACTTCCATGTTATATTTCAAGTCACGTTTTCAAGTTGTATTTTCATGTCACTAGAAATTACCTATAACATAACCCAACGCTTTTAAACTCGCATATACGTTCGCAACAACGTAATGGATTAAAAGAAGAGACTTGGCAAAGGCATGACAAAAATGGATATTAAGCCACAAGTTAATCATGGTGGCAAATGAGGCACAAATGTGTTCATTAACTTGCATGTTACATTCTTAAGCCTAAAAAACGTGCATAAACCCAAACTTGGCACATAAGCTAATCATGGTGACAAAAGACATGGAATGATGACTAGTAACTCGCATATATCATCATATAGGGGTTATGACTTCATATGCAAGTTGACATAAAGATTATGAGGGTTCTCATGTTGCATAATGCAACATTTCAACATAAAGGTTGTAGCTTTTAGCCCACAAGATCAAGATAATGACTTCATAAACTTGCATGACATGATAGCATGTATCATACTCAATGATCAAACCCAAACTTACAACATGAACATTTAACTTCATAGTTAATATCTAAGAGTAGGGAAAGGGCTTACATTGCTATGAAGGCACAAATCGATTAAATTAAAGATTGAGACAAAGCCTATGCATGCCATCATTCAAAAACCCAAAGATGAAAGCTCCAAATCAATAAAAAAAACCATCTTGATGAACAAAGGTCAAAGCTTTAGCCTTGAAATCAACTTGAGAAGCTCTCATACTAACATAGGGACTCTCTAATACTCACATGATCATGAAACCTCTCATAGAAATGAAGTGGAGGCTAGGATTTTGAGTGGAGGCCATGAGAGGAGCAATTTTGCCATAGTTTAGTTGCATGAATGAATAATGAGGGTTTAAGGGTAGGTTAGGGGCTTATTTATAGAGATTAGGATTAGTTAGGACCCTTAGATTAACCCTACGATCAACCTGAACCATTAGATTTCGAACCAGGCCCAAAAACCTAGCCAAGACAGAAAATAGGTGCACCAGGCAAAACTGCCCGGCCACCATAAGTCGACCTCCAAGTCGACAGGGCTGTCGACTTGGGTCAAGCCATGTCGACTCCCAAGTCGACAGGGCTGTCGACTTGGGGAGCCTGGCGGGAATTTTTCCCGCCTAGCCTTCCAGCCCTAATTTTCGAAATTAGAACTCGTTTTTGAACTTGAATTTTCTGAAAACTTCGTCGGACCATAACTTGGTCATACGGACTCCGATTCTCGAAAACTCAGACTCTATTTCGCATATTTTTTCGAGACGAACGCAATGGCATAGCCCGTTTTACTTGATTCAGAATTTAAAATTAAATTCTGCCTTGATTCTCGTTTTAACATGTTATCGAAATACGGGTTGTTACATTCTCCCCACCTTTTAGGATTTCGTCCCCGAAATCTCCAAGTTAGGAAGAACATATCCTACCATCCATCATTCATCTACTCAAAACATCATCCACAAGCAACCATTGTCCTTAGATGATTTCTAATGCTGTATGAATATATGCAAAACATGTGTGTACATGTTCCTTAGCTAATGCTAATGATCAGGCCTGAATAATCTTTCTAATGCAAAATATGTATAGTGCCATGAATCCAACATGTATGCAAATAGTCCTAGTCATATAGATACTATATGCGTGCACAATCATTCATTCATATGCAACAACCGCATGATAATACATTCGATTTCATCCATAAACAAAAATACTCGTGCATATGCAATATGAAATGTGACCGAGTCGAGCTAGTATCTAATGTGTATTCACGCATCCACGAGCAACCACTTGCAACCATATCAATCATAACATGTTTCAAATACATGTTTACATCCATAGGGTTCTACCTAGGATTCCCTGAAACAGGGTCGAGAAGATAAACAAGACAAACTCCTTACGGGGTTTGTAACAGAAAATAGGACCGAGAGGATGTCCACAAAAGATAGCCTACAAGTAAGCTCTACAGAAAACAGGGATCAAGGATATACTCCCAAAAATAGATATCATGCGCGTATCTAGTCTTTGACCATCAAAGTCGTATTTCCTTGAGCTTAATTCCATTGTGCCTTGACCGTCTTTTAACTTCGCGATTTCGTAGCTTCTTATTTCCTGTTTCCATAACATGAGCTGGAACTCATTTCTTCGTCGCCTCTCGTTCCACTTGCACTTATCCTTTTCCTAGAATACTTGGCGCAAACATGACTGCGTACTCATGATCTCATGCAAGCTTTCCAAAATTCACTAGTGAATCTTGGATCTCGTTTATATACTATAAGGTATTCCATGTAGAAGAACTTTCTCTTGAAAGTAAACAGATGTCAACCAGGTTATCAAGCGCACTTACTAGGGTGATCTCTATAACCCATGCATAAATGAAGTAAACCATCCGTCTTATTGGCGAACACCACTCGATCGGGCTTCAAATTTCCAATAAAGGCATCAAGGGATTCTAAGTAACTAGTCATGACAGAACCTCAAAAAGGTTACACGATACTTCGAGGGTATTACCAAGGCTAGTCAAAAGGTCTAACTACCCTCCTATCAAAACCGAGAGTGGCACCCCCTACTGGATAACCACTTCATCCCTAGAATCCATCCATAGCTTATAAACATAAGCATTATTTCCAAACTCAACACTTGGCATAGACATTCTCAAATCCAAACGAGTCATGTATAAATGGACTGATTCTCCAATAGGACTTTGAGACAAAAATGGGATTCTCTATTACGCTAGTACTTAAGGTGCAGAGACTCAACTATCGAAGCAGACTTAAATGATACGAAAAACGAAGTCCTAACGGGATGATAGAGAAGAAAAGCTAAACCTTTAACAAGATCGTTACCCTCCTTCCGAGGTACCCTAGAAATGAGAGCATGCTATTGCCCTCCCGATGATCTTGTCCTTGTCCCACAATACTTAACTATCCGCCCCGTTTTACCATGCCAAAGGTACTCTCTCGTCATGGGTTTCATTGTTCATCTTTCTCACTCCTTTGAGGACTAAGCCATACCAACAAGTTGCTCATCCTAAAGCTCGTATCCTTTATCCTCTTTCTCACTATCCTTTCTTATAACTCGGCCACTGGTCTCTCGAGAACCACCTCCATCGTATGGAAAGCACTTTCGTAGATAGAAAAGACTAGTCGCAGTTAAAACCACTGTGACTACAGATGGAGGAAAGAAAGGAAAAGAGATTCAATTAAGGAAACAAGGATAGTGCTAATGGCCTTTGGGGAATAGCCTTTTTCTTTTAAAAGAAAATTTTCTTGAAAAATGCTTCTTTATAAACGATTTTCAAATAGTTTTCAGAAGGTCTTTAAAAACTTTTGCCCAGTCTGGTAACCTTCTGCTATGATACCACGTGTAACACCCCGCCTCCGCTAGGGTCACTCGCAAAGGAATGCACTAGCTTTAGAGGGGCATTATTGGTAAACATGCACAGAAATATCACAAGACAGAACATATAAAATAGCGGAAGTAAAATCGAACTTTCATAAACATTAATAATTAAGGTCTAAAGCCTTTTACATCAGAGTACATCAAAACCTGTCTTGCAATAGTAAAGAAGCATAAAGACTTTTTCATAAATTATTCCCCAAGTAAAAACAGTAAAGTAGCCATAGCCAAGAAAAGTCCAAGCCATCCATGATGACCTTCAAGCAGAAGAAGTCCGAACTAAACAACAGTATTTCCTCCCTGTAACCTGGGGGGGAACGGAAGAAAAGAGGCGAAACAAAACGGGTCAGTCAAAAAGACTGAGTAAGCCCTATCTACTATCAGCATAAAAACTAGTAAAGTTAACTGACATGAGAAACTGAGATGAACATAAGCATGATGGCAAGATAGATAAGCTAAATTAAAATAACAGGATGAACTACTGAACTCAGATAAACTAAGGTGTCATGATAAATTACGATGTCAAGATAAAACAAGGTATCCCATCGTCAGGTTCTTATCAAGTATAATATCCCCAAGATATCTATCACGTATAACATCCCATGGCATCTATCCTGTCTTTTAGCTCTGCACCTATCGTACTAGTATCCCCACCGTATCATGTGTTAACCATGAATGACCCTTACTCAAAAGTCGTGTAATGGTCCATGTCAACCTAATATATCGCATATATAGGTTACTCAACTCGTATGGTTTATTCCATGTAAATGTTCAGTCCCTTGCCGTAGACCATACGGGCTTTCCCATGAGATTCTATACTACTTTAACATAGTTCCATGATCCTTAAGATCGTTTTGGATTGTCACCCTATATCTAACTAGGGTCTTTCAACATGAATCATCGTTTGTACAACTAGGACTTATGCTATCTAGGACTACTAGGGAATATGCTTACCTATTGCACGTTTTTGTATCTCGGTTTTGGTTCAACCACCCTGGGCCACTAGTATTTACGCTAACCGTCAACCGCGCCCTTTTTCCCACGCATTCATCGTGAATCGTTTTTCCATGACTGTATGCACATGTATCACATCGTGCCATCCGAGTCCTGTCACATGGCAGACCAGGAAATACAGGACTCGGTCGGGAGCTTTCGATTTATCTGCCGATGCAGATGCTAAGGTCTGTTTTTTTCTATACGTGGCTATGGTCCCACGAGACCACTCCCTCAACTAGTGAAAGACAAGACAGGATAAATCCTGTATGAGAACACACTACTGGCCAACCCACAATCCTAGCCTTACCGCAACCATAATTAGATAGCAATTATGGTCTTTTGGGTGTTCTCTGCCTTTCCGTAGGTACACGCTTGACCAAAGATGGTAGGTAGCCTGACGAAATGCTATCTAGGGTACGACCGTGTACCGTCGACTATCCCCTATCCATCCCCGTCTTTAGGTCGCTCGTATAGCAACCAAGGCATACTCTTGGTTCTTCTAACGTAGACCTTAACCTCTCATGAGCCTAGTATGATCACCTGGCAGCTCATAGAGGGATACCAAGAATATCCTCACGTTCCCCGAAGCCGCTGCTTCGTTACCCAGTTCGCTGGAGCCTTTATCTAAATCAGAAACTTGCTCCTACTCGTATACTTAAACGATGACCTACCGTATCAGGTTACTCATCTACCTATGAACTGGTCTAAATTTCCTTGACTAAGAATCATTACTTAGTTATTCTTCAACTAAGGTTTACCACTTAGCCTTATTCCCGTTATCCTTGTTAACTACGGTTATCCACCTAATCCTCAGAACTAGGGTTTACATAATGGATTAAGTGTCACTTAAGTTCATGACTTAACCCGTCTACAAATCATGTCAAAATTGGCTAAGTATCCAAGTTCAAGACTTAACCCTACAAACCATGCTCAAGTTGGTTAAGTATATATTAACTTGACCCTATCAAATTACTGAGTCAAATCGGTCAAGCGTATTTAAGCGATTTGTGACTTAGCCTTATCATGTTTTCATGTTAGATTGGTTAAGTATAGGTTAACTTAACCTCAATAAATTCACGAGTTAGATTGGTTAAGTATAGGTCACTTAACCACATCAAATCATTATGTTAGATTAGTTAAGTGTTTAACTTAACCCCATTAAACTACCAAGTGGGATTAATTAAGTCTAGGCTAACTTAACCGCATTCGATTTCCACGTTTAGACTAGTTGAGTCTAATCTTAACCCCATCCATTAACTGTATTTTTCGGTTAAGTGTCATTAAGAAAACTTACTTAACCTTACCAAATTATCGTGTTGGATTGATTAAGTGTTGGTTAACTTAACCCCGTTCACTAGTCATATAAAAATGGTTAAGTGTCATTAGGCACATCAAGTTACTTAACCTACCCAACCTTGTCATGTTTTGTTAGGTATCATTGGCCTAATCAATTTACTTAACCCATTGTCCATGTCATATTTGGTTAAGAGTCATTACTCAAATCAACTTAACCCTATCATGTGGCATTAATTACTTAATGCACCTCAACCTCTCACATTAGACTTTGTTGTGGTTACTAGTTAAGCCGGTCGGTTCCGGGTAGCTTTACACCACAACTTGGTCTAACCTCGGGTTCAAGCACAACATGACCAACTTCTCACATTGGGTCCTATTGTTTGCAACTACTAGTTAGGCCGGTCGGTTCCGGGTAGTTTTACGTTGCAAACTCAACCCAACCTCGAGTTGGTCACTTTCATGTTTAGTCTAGTGTCATGTTCATATTCAAGTTTTTAAGAATATGGGTAGACCTAACTTAATAGGTAAATTCCCAATTCCATAGTATGGGTAGACCTAACTTAATAGGTAAATTCCTAATTTCATATTTTCAAACCTACTCACATGTCAACTTCCATGTTATATTTCAAGTCACGTTTTCAAGTTGTATTTTCATGTCACTAGAAATTACCCATAACATAACCCAACGCTTTTAAACTCGCATATGCGTTCGCAACAACGTAATGGATTAAAAGAAGAGACTTGGCAAAGGCATGACAAAAATGGATATTAAGCCACAAGTTAATCATGGTGGCAAATGAGGCACAAATGTGTTCATTAACTTTCATGTTACATTCTTAAGCCTCAAAAACATGCATAAACCCAAACTTGGCACATAAGCAAATCATGGTGACAAAAGACATGGAATGATGACTAGTAACTCGCATATATCATCATATAGGGGTTATGACTTCATATGCAAGTTGACATAAAGGTTATGAGGGTTCTCATGTTGCATAATGCAACATTTCAACATAAAGGTTGTAGCTTTTAGCCCACAAGATCAAGATAATGACTTCATAAACTTGCATGACATGATAGCATGTATCATACTCAATGATCAAACCCAAACTTGCAACATGAACATTTAACTTCATAGTTAATATCTAAGAGTAGGGAAAGGGCTTACATTGCTATGAAGGCACAAATCGATTAAATTAAAGATTGAGACGAAGCCTATGCATGCCATCATTCAAAAACCCAAAGATGAAAGCTCCAAATCAATAAAAAAACCATCTTGATGAACAAAGGTCAAAGCTTTAGCCTTGAAATCAACTTGAGAAGCTCTCATACTAACATAGGGACTCTCTAATACTCACATGATCATGAAACCTCTCATAGAAATGAAGTGGAGGCTAGGAATATTTTGCGTGGAGGCCATGAGAGGAGCAATTTTGCCATAGTTTAGTTGCATGAATGAATAATGAGAGTTTAAGGGTAGGTTAGGGGCTTATTTATAGAGAATAGGATTAGTTAGGACCCTTAGATTAACCCTAGGATCAACCTGAACCATCAGATTTCGAACCAGGCCCAAAAACCTAGCCAAGACAGAAAATAGGTGCACCAGGCAAAACTGCCCGGCCACCATAAGTCGACCCCCAAGTCGACAGGGCTGTCGACTTGGGTCAAGCCATGTCGACTCCCAAGTCGACAGGGCTGTCGACTTGGGGAGCCTGGCGGGAATTTTTCCCGCCTAGCCTTCCAGCCCTAATTTTCGAAATTAGAACTCGTTTTTGAACTTGAATTTTCTGAAAACTTCGTCGGACCATAACTTGGTCATACGGACTCCGATTCTCGAAAACTCAGACTCTATTTCGCGTATTTTTCCAAGACGAACGCAATGGCATAGCCCGTTTTACTTGTTCAGAATTTAAAATTAAATTCTGCCTTGATTCTCGTTTTAACATGTTATCGAAATACGGGTTGTTACAAAGGGCATTTTCCAAAAATCAATTTTTCAATGTAATATATTAAATAGGAATTAAGTGGAAATTCGATTGGTAACAATCGAAATGGGCTTCTGTAAAAGAAGTCCGATGTTATATATGGAATTTAAGAGGCTTTGCCGTTATTCCATTTATACTATTAGTCTGATACAGAAATCTATATCGATTATGTATTGATTTGATTTCTGTGAAATTCCATATTTTCGGAAATGGATTTATAGATTTTATTTTTAGAATTTTATCTTTGATAAAATTAATGAGAATCTTTTAAAATGAATATCTTATTAAAAGAATACTCGAAGTTGGAATGTGGCGTAATGTGTGATTTTCCAATATTTGCTTTTAATCCCAAAATACGCGAGTTATTCAGAAAGACCGGGTTTAACCCATTCTGAATAATAATCACGACGGTCAAGAGTCGAAGATGAAGACGGTGATTGAAGACCGAAGGTTTTCACATCGTTGGGATGATGATGACTGGTATCTTGAATTGGGATTGGCCTTCCAAGGCAAGGTATTTGGTGATGGTCGTCCAAATGCATTTGGAGATCGACGGACACGTTGCTTCGCTCAGACACAGAGCGGACTTGTAAATGGATTGGGTGTCTGACATTGTATTCCTTTCTACTGTATTTGTTGAACGCTACTGATTATATATTTCTGTTTGGTGGTGAAGAATTTATTCTTCACTTATCACCCTTCTCTAAGACATATGAGCTTAGAGGTTATATATATATTGGTAGATGATCAATAATATGGTAGGGTCTGACAATGTGACATGCTAAGATGCAAATGATCAAGGCTTTGTTGAAAAGCAGGTCTTGTGGCAGATGATCAAAGCATAGCCTGTTTAGGCATAGCTTTGCGTATAGCGTGACTTCGCGAGCCTCACACCCCGGTATGAGTCAAAAACGGGATTAGGACTGCAGGGTGTGCACACGTTTCTTTCTAGTTAGTGGTGTTTGGGCTTTAACACGGCCCGAAATTTTACTTATGTGGATTTGGATTGAGGTACCTCGAGTTTTTATAGGCCGGAAGTGGTCATACTATAGGTTCAAAGGAACCGGGAAATGTGTGTTCAGGCATAATTAATCCACTACCGTTAGGTGGGGACCGGCCCTGAAGATCCAAGGGTTCACTGTGGGGGATCTTGAGGCATTTGCTAGAGTGTCTCGAATCGGAAGAGGACGATCCCTAGCCTCGATTTCATGATAGAAAACCAATTCCCAGTACGCCCTTGTGGTTTTGATTGTATAACTAGTACGACGACATAGTGTATGGTACCTACGCCGTCTAGGATTGATATTATATTTGAATGTTTTATATATATATATACACACACATTACTAAAAATATCGTTTTTACGTATCAAACATCTTTTGACCATTATAAGGTAAAACCCTATCCTCTAGTGTGCGTTGCATTGTGTGATGGGACCTGGGTCTTATAATGGTTTCATTTTTCTAAAAAGCATTGCATTATTTGACGATTTACTTTATTTATGCACTGGCAATCCAATGGAGTAAGCCCATTCCACATTAGCAGCATGGTCCTGTGATTAGCCTACTTATTAGATAGGTTAAGTTAAGAATTCTCACACCAGTCCCACGACTGACCTATAGTTTGTTTCACTTTGCAAACTCGGGTGCCCTCTTTCCACACGGGCAGTTGAGTAGCTTTTTGCAGATATAGTTAAGCAGGATCCTGGATTGAAGTCTGGAGCTGGGTCCAGAATATGGATGACCTTCCGCTGAGATTAGTTCCGCTGCAATGTATTTAATTTATTGTAAATGCATCTTCCGCTGTATTATTTATTGATATACTCTGATATATTCTGTACTATGATGTAACATTTATTATTGATGTTATAAAAGTTTGTGTTGTTGTTTTGATGTTTTGTATGCCCAAAGTTAACGTACGTGGGTTTTGAATGGTCTTGATCGATCTTGCGATCGATTGGGGTCGGGCGAAATTTGGGGTCGTTACATTGCTGATCCCAACCTTTGGTGATATACATTCGATACACTCAAGCGAAATGAGTGGTCGGTCATGTGTGGGCCAGGTTGCAAGACGTTCTTGTTGAACCCAATGTATTCGCCTCTAGAGATACACTATCGGCGGGTGGTCCCATACCTTGTCATAGTCGGAATCCAAATTCCAATAAGCGCCTGCGGTTTTGATTATATATTATATATGTGGAGCGTGAGATGCAAGCGTTCCACTAGATTACTATTTATTTGTGGTTGATAGACACTATTATAATATCAAAAAAATATTGTTCTTCAAAAAAGGTTTGGGTTATAGTAAGGTAAAAACCGTCTGTGTTTATGTGTGAGCTGGTCTTATTATTATCCTTTTGTTTCAAAAAGGATTTCTAAAGTTAAACTGATTGTTGATGTGAATTTAGCACTGAAAGTATTTCAGACTGACCCGTGTGTTTTTGTTTTGCTTCAAAATGTGCTCGGGTCAGACCGAACATATTTGACAGGCACTTGGAGTTTCATAAGCTGGAAGCAGGAGGCTTCACCGTTAGTTATTTTAGAGTCGTTCCGCTGTATCTGATTCATGTTGTACTTTGATGATTGGTATGTATACAAGATTTCCATTTGTATAAAGAGATGTTGTTATATCATATATTTTGTTCGTTCTGCTGTGAGACTCTGATGTTCTTCTTCTTTCTTTTATTCTAATATTTCTTTCTTTCTCTCTCATCCTCTAATTTCTTTCTCTTAACATTCTGATTTTCTGTGTAATTTGGGTTGGCTGTGGCGGTTAAAGGTCAGCCTAAATTGTACTGAAAAGTGGGACGTTACACTAACCTAGGAGGGGGGTTCCTTGCATAATGACCTTATATTTTAAACTCCAGAGCCTCAAAATTAGTCATGACTTGTTGAGACTTAGACACAGAAATGTGTAGTATACCTAAAAATAAATTCCCAAGTTTTGCAGTTCTTCAACGTATTGTCGCACTCAACTTCTAAATTAGCGATTTGACGATGTAATTCGACTACTTCTTCATCAATATCAATGAAGGGGTTCATTTTTTTCTCTTTCTTTAGCTCAATGATGGTTTTCTCTTTTTGCCTTGGTTGACCCTCCAAAATGTTTAGTTGTTCGCTCAAATACTTCATAGATGACTTCTTAAACAAAATGGAACCGCCGATAGCATTAACAGAAGGATCCTCTGAAACGTCCCTCTGATCTATAGTTCGTAATGTATCCTTCCTATTAGGGGAGGTAAGGTCCCTGCTTTGAAATTCCTATTTTATAAACATGTAAACTGTTGTTTATAGGTCTTACTTTTAGAAGGAAATAATAATAGTAAACCATAGTTCTCATCATAAAAAGGGTTAATACGTGGGTTCCCTTAAATCCGTCCAAACAAGCTTTAATTATAAGATTATATGGTTTAGTCACTTCCTTCTATACATTTACTACTCATATTACATATCAGCTTTGCATGATGAGCCCTAAGTTTCCTTAGTGTCGCCTCTCGATAGTCACCCAAAAGTTAAAGGGGAGTTGGGGATGCTTCATGTAAATATGCTTAAGATCTTTTAAAAAGCAATCCCTATTAGACTTACAAGGTGGTTCTGTGAGAAACTCTCTCCTCAACCTAGATAATTAATGTAAATCATCCTTGGGGACAATGTCATTGGAAAAAAAAAGAGCTCTGTTGTAATGTGAAAAGATGAACAATGGTTATAGGTAACAAGGGAGCACCCTCAGGAGCATACGTCCATAACATTATATTTTACAAATACCAGTAAGTTTCAAGACAAGGTGGATTAATTAAATACAAGGAAGAAAGTACCTCAAGAGCAGAAGCCGTACCTGAGAAATAGGAGAATTAGATTGCGTAGACCATTCTTTTTTATCAAACTCCGAGGAACCAGTATCTTTGCTAGAAGTACCAACAGGATATGGGGTAGGTGGAACGCATGAGGGATCTGAAATCACCTCCCCGAAACTTGGGGAACCACCAGCAGGTAGAGAAGAGTTGCCCTCATCTTTGCCCTCAACGGCCTTCGTCCTCAATACTTAAGTCATTATTATCTCCATTACCATTTTCATTATTACCGTCAGCAGCAAAGACTTCCTCCTACTCTTTATCAGATTCTGAATCATCTGGCAAATCTTTAATGTACAAAAGGTCCTTGAATTTCTTCTTATCCCTTTTCAAAACAATGATACCCTATTTGGCCAAATCTACTCTTTCCACTGCTCTTCTCCGAACGGAAAGATGGATAGAAGGAAAATCCATGTCCGGAAACATCTTAAAGTTATCAGAGTAGACCAAGAAGAGGGCATCTTCATAGTATTCCATCACACGTTTGAAAGGTTCGTTTTCAATAAGGAGGAAATCCTATTTTTAGATTCATAAACAACCCGCCTGGCATTACAAAGTGCATCATCCTTCACTCTCAACCTTTCAGTATGCTCAGCTAACATATTTGCCCGCTCATCATCGAAAATTAAAACCTTTTCAGCCGAAAGTTTCTTGGCTTCTCTTTCTTTCTCAAGCTCCAACTCAGCTTTACTAAGAGATGTTTTCAGCTATTCGCGTTCCTCATCACTTTTGCCCTTCATCATAGTTAAATCACAAACCTTAGTATCCGAAGCAGCTTTCTCCTCTTTAAGCTTATTCACTTCAGAAGATGATGAGCACCACAAGGAAAACAGTGTCTTCCGACACTCGAAAATGTTGATATTTCGTTGGTAAAATGAACTGCTGATGAAATTAGCAATGAAAACAAAACATTGGTAAATTGGGCATCCTTAAATTTTCCGATGTATAGACTGAAAAAACGTCAATCCTTACCGATGGTTTTACGATAATATTTTCAACCAATATGAAAAATTGTTCAGCTAATTTTGCGATGTATAGATGAAAAATAAAATGTCACCATAATCATCGAGTATAGCGAACTGATTAAATCATATATTTTATCAATGAGTTTACCGACATTTCAGCTTATATATTTGAAACTGCATTTTACATCACTGGTTTAATTGACTCATCTTTTAAAAAATTACATAACAATTGATTAAATGTGAACAAACACAATAACGTGCAAAACTAAAATCATTGGTATACTACATATCCAAAAGGCATAGTTACCAAAACAACAAGAGCACATCCATATAAGCTATAACTAATAAACTAATGTCAGAAGGATAAAAAATATGCACAAATCAACCTTATTTACACAAACCGCATTTACATAAACTAATGTCAAAGAAGTATAATAAAATCCTGATAATATAGCTTTAAAGATGTTTTATCTTTTCCTTAATCAATTACACATTAAAAAATCGAATGCGCACCAAATCTAACTTTGCTTGCCCTCAGACAGCTGTTGTTGCTTCCCCTTTTTTCTCTCTTTTTCTTTTCCTATTGTTGCAATTTCATTCCTCTTCAACATCCTATTTCAAACATCTTTTCAGGAAAGGTTATTTAAAGCAACCGTTTGAATATGTTTAGTATGATTTCATGATCACACTTTTTCACTATCAAAAAGCATGATAATAAAATATTAAAAAAATTATGATATATTTAGCAAGCATTAAGCCAAATTTGTTGGCTCTCTCCTTTCTTTCTCTTGTTTGTTTCCCTTCCAATCAAATTAGGTGTTTTTGGTGCCAGTGGATTCCTGTCGATTCATTTAGAAATTGAAATAACATTTTACTTATATTTGTACATTTAGACAAGTAGGCAAATAGATTTGGATTGGTAAGGTTTGGAGCTTCCATTTTTAAAGCTAGTAGTTTTTTTTAAATAACAAAATCATGCATTTACATGTCATGCATGCTAGAACTTTTAACTAATCGAGATAATCGTACAGTGAGGGATACAATATTAACCCTGACCAAAAAAGGTACAATGAGATAAATTCAAAACACGTCCACCTTTCATGTACAAAAACAAGAACAGGGAATGATGGTTTGTTGATCATTTCTAGATTATTCGTTACCTAACTCTCAATTGGTAAATTAAAAAAAGTATTGTAGTTTGTTTATTCAAGTGTCATTTATAATCTAACTGATAACGAATAACAGAGGATAAAGGACATATGAAAACATAGGATTGAGAACAGAGGAATAAAAGTGATTTTCTTTTATGCTTCCCTATATGCATCCATACTTGCTCCCTACATGAATCCATATTTGCAGCAGTATAAAATCAAGCCAGTTTCACTATTATTTAATGTTTTGTTAACAAAAACTACTGAAACTATATGTATTCACTATTTTCTTTTTCATTGAAAGTATATCTTTTTCTTTACTAATAGTTGGAATAGGTTTGGTGTCACACTTTTTTGGTGTACACGCAAACTACCGAAAATTCCCTTTACCTGCAGGTCATACCTTTTGAGCACCCTGATCATTTTCAATTAAATCATAAATCATGTGGCGAGAATTATGGCACATGTAAATGCGTTCAATTTTAAACATTTATTATCATTAATTAATAGAATTATGGTATGATTTATTTTCAATTGGTATATAACAAATGGATTATTTTATACATGATATTTCTAAATTGGTACATCCAAAACCGGTAGGAATGTAAATGGATTCTCAATTGGTAGATATAATTGAGCTGTGAACCTTTGGTTCTATATTTGAAATTCAAATATAGTATGAAATACCAATTCAAATATAGGATAAATAGATTGTTTCATAATTGGTAGCATTAAATCCGTAATAAAAATTCTACCAAATACAGTATTATAATAATATAAGACTGTAATATGGTACATATTTGGTACCATAATCAAAATATATAATTCAAATATTGAGTTGTGCACATATTTAATCAAATTAAATTGAATTTTAGGTTATTACAAATTTTCGGTATTATGGTAGGATTTATGTATACCAATTCTACCATGGAATTATGGTAGGATTTATTCTCAATTGGTATATAATAAATGGATTATTGTATACATGATAATTTTAAATTGGTACATCCAAAATGGGTAGGATTGAAAATGGATTCGCAATTGGTAGGATTGAAAATGGATTCTCAATTGGTAGACATAATCGAGTTGTGAACCTTTGGTACTATATTTGGAATTCAAATTTAGTATGAAATACCAATTCAAATATAAAATAAATGGATTGTTTCATAATTGGTGGAATTAAATCAGTAATACAAATTATACCAAATATAGTATTATTACAATATAAGACTTTATTATGGTACATATTTGGTAATACAAATTCTACCATATTTGGTACCATAATCCAAATATACAATTTAAATATTGAGTTGCGCATATATTTAATCAAATTAAATTGAGTTGTAGATTATTACAGATTTTCAGTATTATGATAGAAATATGGTAGGATTTATGTATACCAATTCTACCAATTATGATTATATCATAGTATATTTACATGTAAATGTATTCTCAATTGGTAGTGTATATAGCATTAAAATTATCATCTATCTGTAAAATAATCCAATATAGATTTTTGTATTTTAATTCGATGGTAAATAGTGCATATATTTTATTGCATTCCTAAAATGCACTATCTCATCTTGTTGATATGTACACTTTCTCAGTTATAAATATGACACTGTATCTTTCTTCCCCGCCTCACAAAATAAATTTCCCTCTTCATTCTTCCATTTGAGTTTATTTATATTGTATACTATTTTATTTCTTGGAGTGATAATTTATTAACAATGCAGCATTAGAACAAATCATTTTTCCTTGCATTTGTAAAATACACAATATCTTTATCTTTACTAATAATTGGAAAAGGTTTGGTGTCACACTTTTTTGGTGTACACCTGAACTGACGGAAATACCCTTTAACAATTTAGAAAAGTATTGGTTAAATTCAAAAAAAAAAGGATTTGTGTACATTCAGAGTATACGGCTGATATTTTCGTTTTATTCTTTGAAAACTTAATTTAAGTAAGTGGCTGATATTTCTCCTAAAATATCGAGTCTGGTTGAATTAAAAAAAAGGATCTGCATAAATGCTAACATTTTTGTTTTTTCCCTGAAAACTTCATCATTTAAATATGCGGATGGTATTTTTCCTCTTGAATAACGAGATATCCCCTGTAATTGCACTCTTTTATTTCTTTCCTCTTTCCAATTTATTTTCCAGTTTTTCATACAATTTCTTTTTGTCTTTCAATTTCCTTCCAATTTAAGTAAGCGGCTAATATTTCCTCCTTGAATAACGTGATATCTCCTGTAATTGCATAGTATTTCACTTGTAAATTTACATGGTCTTCTTTTTCTTTCTCAACCGTTGGGAACAACACATTTCTTCCTTTTAGCCTTCCATACTCTACGAAAGCTTCTAATTTCAGGTAAACCTCACTTTATATATTTGTTTCCCAATATTTTTGAACTCCTCCATATATGCCTTCATCTCATTGCCATAAAACAACAATCTTTCGTGCATGAATCTACAACTTGGATGCTTTCTCTGTTTCTTCTTCTTTCTTTTTTTGTTCTTTTTTGTGTTACATTTTTTCCCCTTTCAATACAGAAGGGAAAATAAGATTAATTTTGCTTAAATATGTACTATACTGATCGCAATGCTTCGCCTTGACTGTAATGCTTCCGCTTCCTGTATTTGCGCTCATTAAGTAGGGCTATATATGTACTATAATGGCAATAATGCTTTGCACTCATTAAATATGCATTGAACTATACTGCTTTGCCAGATGAGTATTACTTGAAGCTGACATGCAATGTTGGTGTGTAAGGTCTACCTGATTGTACAAAATGTGTAATGTGTATCTGCAAATAATTTTAGGCACCAGTGCAGATAGTTTTCTGCTCCAAGATTGAATTTAACTACCGTAATACATTCCCAAAATTGAATTATTTTTATTGTTTTTACCATTTTTTGCTTATCAAATACACTTTTTTACAGAGAAAAAAATCAAATCATGACCGATATGAAAGGGAAAAATTTTGCCGCCCTCATTTCCATTCTTTGCCTGCCAAATCTATTATAATTAATAACCAAAATTTTCTTAACTTCATATTTATGATACTTTTACTCATTTAAATTTTTATATATTTAGTCATTTAAATTTGCTGCTGTACATACCTAAGTTTACTCATTCAAAGGTGAGCCTACAATATATTTACACATTCAAATTGCTTAGATCCATGTGCTTCCTTATGCGCCCAAACAATTTTAAGTCTCTCTACCTGATTGTACTTAGTTTGTATTCGGATATATATATTTATACTAATAAAATATTAAAACGAAGTAATATATTCACCATGTCAACATATTCAAATATGCAATTCTACATCTCCTCACATATATAAACTACACAATATTTGAGGAATAACAATCCACGCGTGAAGCTCGTGCCATTACCACGCGCAAAGCGCGTGCCGTGACACTCGTGGTTTATAATTTAGTTGTAATGCATGAATTTTCAGAGGTTTTGCGCAAGCACTTATATCCATATGTCTCATAGATTGAATTTTGCTTGTCTGGATATATTTTCTGCTCTAGTCGGAAATTAACAATGAATGCTAACATTAAACCTTCTTTAAATATACATTTTTCTTTCTATTTATTTGATGGAGCGAACATTTATACTAGTGGATGGAATTTTTCAGCTGTAGCTGTTCTGATGAACTCAGATTATTTATTTAGTGGATATTGGTTTTTAGACAAGCAACATAGTTAGTAGAAGAAATATTTCCATAACTACCAGGGAATAGTGACATTAACACGGTATCCCTATCTATCTCCATATTACTTCTCTTAATCTCGCAAGGTGAATTATGTACTAATGTACATATATTTGTTAGTATAGCTCTACAAACTACAAACTACAACAAAGGAGAAAAATGGTACCTTAACACCTAGAAGTTATGTTGCAATCTCTCTTCCATTTTTTTCTCTTCTCTGCAAGAGGGGGGTAACCCATGTTATATATGTCATTAGATGGACAAAATAGGAAAAAAACTTCCTTCAATATGATTATGTTTGTTGCATTGCTCGTCATGATGCTTACAAGTCACTATTTGATATATTTTTTCTAATGCAAATATGTTATGTTATGATTTTTTGTGCGCAGCGGAAGCTTGACAAAATGCCAAGAAAAATTGGATCTTTATCATCCAATCACTTGAAGATGAATTTGATTGAAAAAAAATAACACAAATAATATCGAAAATATAAGCACACGATATTCTACCCAACCACCCTCTTTATTGATTCACTAATAAAAATTGTTTACAAATGATCTCAACTATCATTACAAACAATTACAACTTGAACCAATAACCTTATTGAGAAATAGGTAGAGAATATCTAATGGCTAAAAAATTTAAGGAGAAAGACAATGAAGAATAATGACAAATTTTCCACACCTAATGAAGAGATTAGCTAGCTCTTTTTATAGTGAGAATTGCTTCATGCCCAAGAAAAACTTGGCTCCCAAATATCTTCATATATGTTATAAAACTATTTGGTTAA
Organism: Allium sativum; assembly: GCA_030737875.1. NCBI lineage: Eukaryota > Viridiplantae > Streptophyta > Magnoliopsida > Asparagales > Amaryllidaceae > Allium > Allium sativum. Next base: position 292,626,478 of record CM060925.1, read on the forward strand.
GCACTAAATATCCTTGCAATAAATGTCCACAAATATAGCAACCAATATCTCTCCATAAAATCTAGCACCAAATCTCTTCATCAAATCTAGCACCAAATCTCTTCATCAAATCTAGCACCAAATCTCTCCACAAAATATGTAAGATTATTTGTTGCCCAAAATTGTGATTTGCGTATCACCAATTTCAACACTCCACCTTGATACCAAATCACAACATCTCCTCCACTCAAACAATAGCCCCTTAGCTCTCACTTTCAACCTTTCTTTCTCAATTAGCACTATTACAAACCTCCACCATCGCCTACTAATGATGCACCTCCCTTATCCGTGCACCATGCCACTAGCGATCTTCAAAAGCATTTGTAATACCACAAAGACCTCCATCTCGTCTTTGTGGATTTCACAACTCGACATCCGTCTTCCGCTTGACATGATCTCTTCATCTCCGGGATCCCTCGAGCATCATCAACATCCATACCCTTGTCGAAACCATGATCCTCTACCTTAGGACCATCAGCAGTGACCATATTAACCTCTCCACCTTGCTGTGGACTAGGTTCTTCAACCGTCACCCGCCTTTCATTATTGACCACCGAACCGACTAAACTATATAGGTTTCCCTCCTCCAAAACTCCTCGCATCATCACACGACCACCCTTCTTCACTCTCAAAACTCCACCTCGAGTCTCATAAGTGTAACCGCGGCGATCTAACTGAACGAGTGATATGAGGTTATGCAAACAAGTGGGTATGTGCCTCACACTGGCCACTTCTCTCACCACTCCATCATGCATCCGAAACCTAACAGCTCCAACTCCATAAATTGGTAGCACTACTTCATTTGTCGTCTTCATCATGCCAACACTCTTCTCATATGAAGAAAAACTTTTCACATCACGACATATGTGAAAACTGGCTCCTGAATCCATCTTCCAAGGCTCCACAACACTAAATAGGACATCACATGAAGAATCACTTTCGGTACCTTCAGCAAAACCTGCTTGTCCCAAATCATTATTATTATCACCTTGCACCTTCTTCTTATCCCTCAGATAAGCATAACAATCATTGCGCTTGTGGCCTTTCTTACCACAATAATAACAAGCACCTTCACCATTAGCCCCTTTCTTCTTCCTTCTTGTATCATTCCCCGAGCCCCTTGCTACCATCGCCTCAGTTTGAACCGATTTCAACTCTGACCCTTTTCTCCTTAGCTCCTCATTCAAAAGGCTGTTTCGTACCGTTTCCAAAGAGATAGTTCCATTAGCATTGGAATTACTCAATGAAACAACCAAAGTCTCCCAACTTTCCAAAAGCGAACTCATCAGCAAAAGAGCCTGCAACTCATCATCAAAATTGACCTTCATATTTGCCAATTGATTGATGACATCCAGAAACTCGTTCAAATGCTCTACAAGACTTCTCCTCATCCAATCGAAGTTGCACCAACTTCCGAACCAGAAAATCCTTACTTGTAGCACTCCTTGACTCATACAAAGATACTAATTTGTCCCACAATGCCTTCGCGGATTCACAACTAGCCACATGGTAGAATACAGAATCATCCAAATATTGGCGAATCAGCGCAATCGCCTTTTTGTCCATTTTCTTCCACTTTCCCTCATCCATATTCGAGGGCTTCACCCCATCTACATCAATGGGATCATGCAAATCATTGAGATATAGAATGTCCTCCATCTTCGGCTTCCATATACCCCAATTCTTCCCTATTAAATAGCCATCTTTGGAAACGTCATCATCTCCGACATCTCCAATTTTCAATCCAACAAACACTCCAAGCTATGCGATGATCTGACTCCATTACCAATCTGTTATGATTTTTTGTGCGCAGCGGAAGCTTGACAAAATGCCAAGAAAAATTGGATCTTTATCACCCAATCACTTGAAGATGAATTTGATTGAAAAAAAAACACAAATATTATCGGAAATATGAGCACACGATATTCCACCCAACCACCCTCTTTATTGATTCAGCAATAAAAATTGTTTATAACTTTCTCAACTATCGTTACAAACAATTACAACTTGAACCAATAACCTTATTGAGAAATAGGTAAAGAATATCTAATGGCTAAAAAAATTGAGGAGAAAGACAACGAAGAATAATGGCAAATTTTCCACACCTAATGAAGAGATTAGCTATCTCTTTTTATAGTGAGAATTGCTTCATGCCCAAGAAAAACTTGGCTCCCAAATATCTTCATATATGTTATAAAACTATTTGGTTAAGCACTAAATATCCTTGCAATAAATGTCCACAAATATAGCAACCAATATCTCTTCATAAAATCTAGCACCAAATCTCTTCATCAAATCTAGCACCAAATCTCTTCATCAAATTTAGCACAAATCTCTCCACAAAATATGTAAGATTATTTGTTGCCCAAAATTGTGATTTGCGTATCACCAATTTCAACATGTTAAAGATACGAAATCTACTTCGCAATCGTTAGGACTTTATAGCAAAGCTGACATGGAAGCAATAATAGTCATCCACCAGACAACTGGAATGCTAAATTTGATATTAGGACTTTAGAGTACTAAAAAATGTTGGTGATTGATTCCAATGTAGTTGTTTTACTTTTATAGTAAGAATACTCTCAATAAGTTGTAACTTATAATTTTCAGTCCATTTTGATTTGCTTTCATCGGCTTTTTTCAACTCATGAATTAAATATTCCCATTTCTAGAATGTAGGTAAGCTATCTTATGGGAATAATATGTTATATAATGTGTACAGTTAGATTTTGTTGTAAGGAAATATAGTTTTGTTCCCTTAATAGTATAATAAGATTCCCATCTTAGGAAAAACTAAGTGGACAATCTAACTGGATTAATTAATAAGGATGAGAAGATAATCTAAGCATTATGGTCACAAGATCTTTATCATATTGTAGCCATCCTGAGAAGTACAAGGATGGTGTGACTGAAATATCAGATGACATTGTTGATTAAAGAGGCTTATAATCTTCAGTATAGCATTGTTCTATTAATTTAATTTACACATTTTTCAGAATTTTTGAACTTGAGGACATATTTTTGTTTAAGAAATGACCCACTTGTACTGTTCCATTTTTAGATTAAAAATTTCATCTTATTTAATCATTTGTATTGCCTGAATTTATTAAATTATGGCCATGACTAGAAAACATGGTTCCACTACTGGTATTAAACTTACATTTGTACAAACTTGAACTGAGTTCTGCTTTCAAATTAATATACTAAGTACGGTTAGACTCTTGAAGTGTAAAGTATGAAGAAAAGAAAAATCTGCCAAAAGACAAATAATAGGTGATTGAACAAGTAGTAATGTTATAGAGTTTGTTGCGGAGTCGGGAAGTTAGGTTGTACTGCAAACACTAGATATTAATGTTAGTTAATAATGTATTACATTGTATACGAATTTTACACCTCTACTAGTTTAATAATATAAATGTTATTGTGTTTGATTACTGCATTTTGCTACTACTTTTCCCTTGATTTTATGTAATACAAAGGTTAGCAAGTAGGACAAGTTGCATCTTTTATTTAACTAGTGCGAACCCGTGCTTCGCACGCGGTTTCGTTGTTAAAATCGTAGTTGTACTAACATTAAAGTAATTGCATCATAAAATGACTAATAGTAAAACTTAAGTAACAATATTAGTACTTTTCATGCACCATCACCTGATGATATAACATATTTGTAAAAATAACACCAGTCCATATAAAACTCTGTACCACAATACATTAACATATAAATCCTTCAGCAACTTTGAGGCAAGACAATGTACGAAGAGAAGTTTATTTCATTCACTCAGAAACAACTTGCATTAAAATTTTATTCCTTTGTGAATCAAACAATACCCAAATAATTTAAATACAAATAAAGCCAAGGTTGCTGTAATTATTATTTTCCAAGTTCTTACCAGAATGATAATGCTTGTGCAAAGTTCAATGTCAAAGATCGATTTGAAGCAAGCACCTGAACCTAGTACTTGAAGAAAATATCATTTCTCCGTAGCCTCGCTTTTTTACTAACCAAATCCAGGTGAAAATCCAAGTTCATTTATTATTTATTTAGGAATCGAGACATTGCGCAATACAACTTTTACCCACATTCTCTTCATCATAGTACGCATTGAAGCAATCTGCTGCCCTATTATGACATGCCCACCTGCAAATTTATTTGTAAGCATTCCAGCACATAAATATTCCTCATTTAGGATCTACATGCATGTTAACCATTGGAAACAAACCCTTTTGACACTTCAGACTAAGATGCTTTCTATTGGGCAATATAAACATAAATACTTATGTGAAGTCGAATAACATAGAATGACATATTAAATGAGATAATATATACACATGGTTATATCTTTCCTAGAAAGTTGAACTAATATAATTATACTGTAAAACTGATATACTGAAGATATAATCAAAAAGTTCAGCTATGAAACGAGTTATTGTATCCATTGTAAGTTTGCATAAGCAGCACATTTGTTGCAAATAATTTAGCTACCTAGTTACTATTTTTTCTTTGGACGTAATTATAGCAGAAGGTTTGGTTGAGAAATATTTCATCCTTGTAATTGAAACATTCATCTTAGCTTCCCAATTCCTTTTCAGTTTTCACCTTGAATGTTGATTTTCATAAAACATTATATGCTTGTACACAAACACAGAGTTGTTGTATCCAATGAAGAATTCATATATTAAAACGATGATATTAAATAATAAATTCCATACATATTAAGAGTAAGATGGACTTAAACTATCAAATAGGTTTCTTAAAAATAAGCTGTCAAATGTAACTAATGCTCCACATAACCAACAATTTCATCCCCAAGTAGAAAAGATTGAAAAATGCTCAAGGAAGTATATATGATTTCATAGAAACTATACCATAGGATATTATTAGTTTATTTCAATAGTTTCAGGTGAAATCGAAGTAAATAATTGAACTTAATATGAGGTAATTTTGACAGCATAACTATTAATAAACAAAAATAGAATTTTGTACCTAAATGGTAGGAGGATCAAAAGAACTACTCTTTCAAATTTGATCCATAAAACCTCATGCCATCGTATGTTGTTATTTGTTAAGACATCCACAAAGGTTTTTTCACTATAGATCTCGGTCAGTCAGTCTAATGACATGGCTTAATTGCTAAAAGTTTGTACATAGATTTTTTTTATGTAAATTAACTCAGCCCACTCTTGGAAACCATACTAAAGTTTCAAAAAATTAAATGAGAAGAACCAAAAGAAGCTAAAGGAACCAACAAACTTGATGAGGACAAATACCCAGGGTGATTGTTGTTATCACTTACCAGAACCAATGCAGATGATAGGAAGAGTTGATTGTTCAATTAAAAAGCAGCTGTGTTAAGAAATTGCTAATAATCAATATATCAACATTAATTAAATTCATGTTATTAGTCAGCACATTTATTTCACTATAACAAAGTAAAAAAATCACATGCTGATGTTCCGTAGAAGAAAATACCTAAAGAATTACTTAAAATAATAAATTATAAAAGAAAATGTATGGTTACTACACGACACTACGGCTGTTTAAACAATCTGATAGTGAGAGTGAACGAAGTAGATGTTCAGATACATATATAAGAAAGAAATAATACCTCCTTTTCTATGAAACTATAAAAGAATGATAGTTATTTTGTAACTCCCCTAAGACCACAGGTTCCACCATAATTTCTAAGTTTAAAAAAATATATCCTATTTGTAGAGTAGGCGAGAAGTTTTTTTAAAATTGTATGTCAATCATGAAACACGTGTTAATAACTTAACAAAGAGATTGGCCTAAGAAAATAAAAGAAGATACAAACGAATAGGAAATGACATAAATTACTTATCATCGAATAAACAAACAAACTAAAAAAGTTGTAGACCTTTTTGAAGTAAATTAACTCCAACCGTAATAATTTTAACATCTAAACCAATGGCATAGGACATACAGCAAACCAATACATTTACGTAATGAAATACATGAGTTACATAATTTAAGTGGTGTAATTGGGAATAGAAAACCTAAAGACTTGAAAGTTTAACTACAAAACTATGGAAATATGAACTAATAATCAATAGGGAATAAAATCAAAATAAAGCAAAAGGTTTTAAAAAAATCCGAAAACTTTCAAAAGGCAACAAAAAATTATTTAGGAAAAACCTTTAAATCATAAATTACCATGGCAATGATGTAGATCCATGCCTAAAGAAAGATTAAGCTAGGGACAAAGGTTCAAAGAAACAGAAATTTCCAATTAAATTAGATAGGGGTCAAGGCTAAGAGAAAAAGCCATTTTCCACTTAAATCAGCTAGCTCCTTTAATCTTCGGTAAGTTAATCATGCAACATCCAATTTAATTTCACAAAAAACAAACAGTTCAACCAATTCTTTGTTGGTTTTTCGATAAATATCGGAAAAAGAAGAACTACATATGCTACACGTATTATCTCACAATTCATACTTTATGGTTGATAAAGAACACAATGAAAACCAAGGTAACTCAAAACACAATATAAAAGTTACGTGAAGACCCACAGCCATGAAATAAAATGACAATGAATATGAAATATTCGATGGAAAAACAAATACATTATGTAATGTATCTGAAGCAGAAACGATATTTCGAAGCATCATGGAGAGAAAAGTACCTCGTCTAAAATAGTGAGATTTCATTTATAGTTTTGTTTTGATGATTCAACTATGTCCAAAGGTTCATTTGTTGCACAAATAAACCTTAAATCTATATTTAATCATAATAGTAATAATTTTTATTGTAATCAAAGAAGCTTTTCTATCCATTTTAATGTAAATTAAGAGTGTAAAAATGATAAATCAATTAATATCAGGTTTTAGATGTACTTGAAAAGTTCTAGCTCGATATCAACGGTGTAGTTTTAGCTAATGAGGCTTTTGAGCATTGCTTGATTCTTCCTTTATAAGTGTACAAATACATATCGCTCTGTAATATATGGAGTAACCAAAAATTATGAAAATAGGCAACATGCCAATAGACCAAAAGTTCCAAATAAATACAATGATAATCAAGGGTGGCAAAGATGAGAAATGAAACAACTGCATAATAGAGTACATATATTTTGTCTTAAAGGGTAAAGTTAGAAAATTTAGTCATGACTCATGTTAAGAAATTAAAATTCCAATGTCAAGGTAGTGGCAAATAAAGTATTATACATCTCTTAACAATGATTAATTAAGAGAAGCTGAATAACTAAATAATTATCGAAATTGATGCAGTCAATTGAAATTAAAAAAGTAATTACTCAGGGAGAGATGATATTCAACATTGGCCGTCGAAAACAAATTAATGAATCCTTTTGATTGCTCCCTTTCACCACTTCATACTATTGAATCTATGCATCATTTTAATTAAAAAAACAGAAAGTTTTTTAGCATAAAAAACATAAAAGTTGAATCCACGTTATTAAAATAAATAATTTAAAATAAACAGACATTGTTTTTTCTATAAGATTCTAGCTTACGTTTCTTATCAATCAAGAGTCCTTGTTTTTTAATATGATTGATGCTGCCGTGATCGGCCTCATCCAAATCCCGTATGCCAAAATTGTTGCTTAGTTACATGACTATTATAAGCCTTTTGTGTCACATAATAATTCAAAAGTTAAACCACTAAAAAAATTCATATTGATACAGTAAACAACAATGCTAAATTATTTAATATGATTTAGATATTAAAATCAACTAAACTTCGAGTAAATAGATTCAACCAATGAAATAAGCTCTTATGATTATACTTTGCTAAATATAGAAGTGAATACAACAATAAAATGTTTTATAAATTAAATAGTAGTCAAGTACCAAAAATAAAATTGAAACCCAATAAAAATCAACAAAGCAGACAGTAACATGGTTTATGAGAAATAATCATATTGACCATGTTTTTCGAGCATTGTAAACATGAATCGCAAATAAACCAAAGATAAAATTATGCTTGTAAAAATTCTCAAATTGGAGATGTAATAACAAAACAAAAAGATTCTACTCGTCGATATTTTAACCATATAACGAAACCATTACAGCAAGAATACATTTAATAACATGAAATCACAAAGTACCTCATAATAATATTTTCGCTTTACCATGATTCCAAGGATTGCAAATATAGGAAAAGGTAGATAAGCAACAACATCTTTCCTTGGATTGGGATCCATTACTATTATCCCCCTAAGACTGAAGAAGGGAGAACTCCTGAGTTCCCTTAATGGATCAGAGATTTACCAAAGATGGATCCAACTAAACCTAGAGGAGAATGGAGAAAAAAATTATTAACACCACTTGCCTTAAAAACATAAGCGAGTAAAAAGTTCATTCGTATCGTCAGTACATAAGTATGCACAATGAATATAACTGTAAACCACTTGATCAAGATAGTAATTGATATGGTAATTCAAAACAAATTTTGTACTTTCAAATATTACTCTACCATTGTTTTAATATTGTCATTTTGTATTTTATTTTTGCAGCATATCGCTTAACCGAAATTTCCATTCTATGTTCGTTCATCGTGTTTCAGGCAAATAGAGGAATATCTTCTCAACGATTACAAATTTGGCTCTATTTAGTTCCCTTTTTAGTAGTTCATCTGGCATTACATTGATGTTTAAGTTAATTTCCATTCAAAATTCATTCAGCATGCTTTAGACCATAAAGCCGAACGTTACAAATTTAAGACTATTTAGTGTTTTTGTTTTCCTTTTTCACGACTAAAAGTTATTATTCTTTGATAGAACTATAATAGTATTATTGGTATAAAAAATTCTTTTCCTATTTTATGATTATTTCCCCTGTAGTAATGGTCGGTGTTATCTTGGGTTATCCAATTGATACGATATGTTTCCTTTAGTTTAATTTTTGCTTCCTTAATTGTAGCACCGTGAATTATTTCTTTGATCCCATGTTAAAATTTAAATAGTTTGCTTTCATATTAAGTATATTAAACTATAAAATATTCCATACAAACACATAAAGAGAGGATGGTAAAATTCTCATTAATCAAAGATGTCATAACAAAACATAAAGATTCTACTTTGTCCATATTTTAACCATATAATGGAACCATTCCAGCATGAATACAATTAATAACATGAAATCGCAAAATACCTCATAATAATAATCTCACTTGAATAATGTTTCCAAGGATTGTAAACAGAGGAAGAGGTCCACCAAAGCTCATGAAGAGTAATGATGGATCTAAGATTTAATAAATCAAGGAAATACATAATTTTGATAAAAACGTAGGACTAAACAGCAACCAAGTTAACAACAAAAGCCAAATACCTAAAGCTTTCAAAATTTGAAGGCAAAACAGTAGACAAAGACAAAGTATTTTAAGCTATATTCATGATATCTGAAGCCACTTGCGCAATAACAATCTAGTGTGGCTCATTTATTTATATTCATTTTGGTAATAGAACAACACAAATTGAAAAGCAACAATCACCAGATAACTTGAAAGAAGAACAAACATAAGTTTTCTAGAAGGAAATTTTAGATCACTTTCTTATTACATTTATATTTAATTCATAAGAAAATGTCATACAATAATATTCTCACAAGAAACACTTTTACTTTGGGATAATTAGATATTGAAAATTCTAAAAATGAATTATTTCAAAATTTGAGTTTGGTTGGATGGCCCTGGCAACACCAGTTTCATCAATACACCATATAAACTCGAATAAATAGTCCCACAAAACCATCTATACATATACATTTTATTATTAGATTGTAGTTCCTAAATGGTTGTTCACGTGGCCAAATCGTGCTCGACAAAAAACCTATGTATAGCATGGTTTTTTGTTGACTTTTTGCTCAAAAATATGAAAATAGTTGCATTGTAACATGAATGTGATGTTACAGAACAAATAAAATTGAGAAAAAACTTCATGAAGTGGTGTACCTTATGCAAAACGTATAATAAACAACCGAAATATATATATATATAAGATTGATTGAATATATCATTATTCAAAGGCATGGAAATAGGTACATAAAAATATAGTACGACGTCAGTTCCTCATTCAAGGAGCATTAATTTTGGAAGAAAAAGGCAAGCTTACATAATTAATAATGTTGCATGGTTCACTATTGTCTGCAGATTTATCCACAATAGCAAGTATAAAATTAATCTTGAAACCTAAACACAGTTTAGTAAAAAAATTAAAACAGCATAACTCCAACTTTCTATGAAATATATATTTGGATCTAGTGCAACTGTTGGTCTACAACATTATCAGTCGTTGTCAAAAGCAGAGCATAAGTTAGTACATAGATATGGAAGATATACAATCATCAAAAGCCATTAGCCAACTTAATATTGTACTAATGTTGATACAACCATTAATGAACCGACCATGAATTAAATAAGTCATTTACTATATTGTGCAGGCATTATACAGCCTTTAATTATTTAAAATGGACACTAATTCTTTTATTAGAGCGTCTCCAGCAGCATTGGAAGATCAGAAAATATGGGAGATCACCACACAATTTTCTTCCCTCGCACAACAGCAGTAGTGATATCTGTGTGTGTGGAAGAAACTGATGTGTGGTGTTCCCCGATTTTGTTTTTTAAGTGACGGTTGTTACACGGGAATCAAATTCTAGTTTAGTTTCTAAACCTCGAAAAAAAAAGTATATAAACAGGAGTCTGATTCCCTTTTATATGTTTATAAATTAAAAACAATGATTTCCACCACTTGCTCGTGGAGAACTGGTGTGTTGCCTCATTTTGTCTTTCCTTCCTTCGGTTTCTGGGAGACAGTTATTGATGCTCTTAAGTGTGAACAATATGATGTAGATAACATAGAAACTTGTAGTAGTTATTGTTTGTGTTCATATGAAATACATGTTTTAGGTTTGAAGAAAAATAAGTTTTTAAATATCATTTGATGCTATACGTTTGACCAAGTGAAGTTAATTTTATACCCAACATAGGAAAAGACATAATTTATGTGATAATATTGTGTGGCCAAGTAATTGTAGTATGCCAGAGAGCATACCGCAGTAAATAAAAAATGTTATAGACAAAGGATCATTGCATAAGGTGGCTGATGTTAAAAATTACTTCAAGGTAGGCATCACTTGACTATTTCCATTAAAATGTGTTTTGAAATTTAACCTACAATTTAATATTTCTTCAAGGTTTAATGAACCCTTTGTTAATGACTTGCGTGGAAAAGGAAATTTGAGTTGCAATGCATGGATGGGTGAAATATGGTGGAAGATTGATTAAAATGTAAATAAGCATGACCAAGGAATTTTATTAGTATTTTCTACATCAACCAAACAAAGAAAACAAATAGGAAGATGATAACATAATATTTTGAAAGTTTGGAGGAAAAACTAAGGCATTTAAGTGTTGGATAAATGTTTTTTTATACATGGATATTAACAGATGTAGAAGAACCTAAAAATGGGTGAAGGAAAAACTCAAGTTATATGCTTAGAGGGTTTTCGGTTTAACCAAAGTACGTAAAACTGGTAATATCTAATCTCATATATTTGTATCAGGTAGATGCAGAGAATTAAAAATTAAACTCAGGGTAAAGATTCGGTAGAAGCTGCTATTCTATCGCAAATTTACAGCTCTAACTTAAGATGGTGGTTATAGCATAGCCATAAAAGAAGGGTGGGGCTCCCTAATTCAGTGTAAAATTGCCATCTTTTCTTCTATAATTATATCCCTCACTGTAGCTACATGAATATATGCACCGACATATAAGTCTGCTACTTCAGACGAAGTAAGTTTTAATGTCTACCATCCTTTTCTCTTTTATCTATAATTCGAATGCGAGCATCTATAAGTTCACATTTTTGAACCGATCCCTTACCATCAGAAAACCTTTGTTAGTTCATTACTTCATTAGTTTGATCAAATGTTTCAATTAGATGGCTCACAAGTTTGGGATCCAAAATGTTATCACAGTTGTGTTATAAGATTGAATTCTATTATCAATCTCATTATCAGTGTCATGTATGTAAAACTAAGCAAATTTAGGTGCCCCAACATGAGGAATTAAAGATCCAACTTTACAGTGGTTTTGTCCATTAGGACGAAAGTTATTTAGATAATAGCTAGAAAAATATACTTATATATTTAAAATAGCATAAATCTGAAGAAAAAAACGAAATTCTAAAAATTTTCAAAACAGAACTGAATTCCAAAAAAATATTAATTCGCTGGGAATGGAATTGGAAATAGGAATTTTGGACAATGGAACAAACTTTAATTCCTTTTCTTTCCTCTTTAGGTTTTCATAGTAGAAAAATATTTCACCTTTTGTCTGCTAGAATACAGATTCTTCGTAGATTCCATGAGCTGTAATTTGAGGAATACTTGTTACCATATTTTGTTCGTTGGTAGCATTTTAAGTCAACGAATGTTAAGTTGTCTGTAGCAAAGATTCCATACTTTGTTACATCATTCAACGAATATGCAGCATTGTGAATACAGAGGGAGAACATTCTATGCTATTCTGAAATTCCGAAATATTGGGACATTCTCCATCTTACATCCATAACTTTACATATTATCTAGAAAATACATAGTTTGTTATATAATATGTAATTTATTCACCCAAATCCCGTGAATTGTATTGGAATGCCACAAAAATTCGTAAAATTATTGTCTGTTTGCTCTTCTTGACCCTAGAAAAAAATATTCATGGAATCTTGGAAAATTTGGCAGTGCCTTTGAAAAAATATGTAGTTGCCAAATAGATTTTCCTTTAAAACTTTGGTTAATATGCTTATCTATACTCTTTGCAAATCCTGTTTTTCTTTGTATGGTCTAAATATTTTATAATGGTTATATCAAACCCATCGTTTAGATTTTAAAATTCAAATATTACTTCTCCATGTAAATAACCAAACAATAAATATCTTTCAATCACCTTTTCTCCATTGAGGTATTGATAATTTACTCATTCCTTGGTTTTACCTTAGAAATAAAGTCACGTAAAATGCAGATATCGAAGGACCAAAAACATACCAGTGTTTGGATCGATACAAATTGTGGTGTAGAAAGACAAATTTTGACACTCAGCTCGCGTTAAACTTAGGCCGTGGTGGTCAGCTGAGCGACGGTAGGTCGAAGAAGCTTGGAATTGGAACCTTAGTCGAAAGGTGATTGCAACGTCAGGAGTTTCAAACTCAGGTGCTGGCAGCAGCATCGAAATCTGGGAGAATTATGGAGTAAGAACCCAAATTGACCGAAGGGTGAGGGTCGACAGGCCACATCCCTTAAGCGTCAATCGGTGGTAATTATCTTAGGATAAACGGGGAGAATAACATGCAGGCGGTGGATTAATTTTTGACAAAACAGATAATGAAGAGGCAAATGAATGAAGCTGGCGACGCAAACAATGGCCGAGGAATCGGTTAGAGGCAGAGGGGGTAAAGGACGATGTTGGCGTCGATTTCATAGGGTTATGGAATTTGGGTGAAAATGATCCGTGGATACGGTGAGAAGGGGAAACGAGCGATCTCTCGTGTAAAAGTGAAAAGGATACACGTGGAACTCATGGGAAATAGAGACCGAACGATTATTTAGTGGGATAGATGGCTCTATCCTATTTTTGTGACAAAAGCGGAATTGAACCGGACACTGAAGAGATAAGAATGGTTATTTTCCTCGACGGCGAGGATTGAAGCGCTATACACGTGTCGATCTGTGATTTTTTTTTGAGAATTTGGATCTGAAAGGTCTTCGGAGAAAGACTGTGCTTTCATATAATATAATAAATATGATTATCAACAACTTTTATTTCAGTCTATCTAAAGGAATCAATAATACTTATTTTTGTCCAATTGCAACCATTCGAATAATCACTTCTGCTCTTGCTAGTCAAGTTCTTGTTATGTCCTTATGTGTTGTCTTTCTAGTAGTATCTAATGGACATTCATTATTACATGACCTTACAAGCATTTAGATGTGTTAACTGAAAACCATTTTATTTAAATAACCACTATAAATTTAACATTTATATTTTAAATAACAGTGATAAGACAATAATAATGAGAATCTAAACATTCTCAAATTATTCACCTATCATAATTTGTGTTGTGTTCTGCAATTTTTTGACCAAATTATTGACAACAATCTCACTTGCACATTTGAAAAATATCAAAATATATTCATGTCAGACCCTTTTCCAATCAGAAAATTACTAAATATGGATGTTATAAAGCAGGTATATCCCTTTTCTAAAACCCTTTTGGAGTTATTCTCAAATCATAAATGATATGTCATGAAATTACTTTTGATTGCTTAATTTATTCATATGCATTAAATTGAGAGTAAAAAAGAATCTGGAACAATATTAAATAACTACACTATATCTTTCAATATATAAAACAATATAGTAAGAAAAAAGGACTCACGATTTACTCAAAAGGTACTTCTGATGGTGCCGCAGCGCATCATATGCATATTACGGCTTGCAAGTTACTTTTGCTACCTATGTTACCTTTGAATTCAAGGAGGGTTAGATACGATGAATAACTGGCATGTAACCACATAATAGAAATTTACCGTCATAGTTCTCAAGGAAATATCCCAAGCTTTAATCACAGAGCTTGTTCCAAATGAAAATTTTGAATTGTCTTCATGTGTAGCATCAAATACTTCTCTTACCTCAGCAAGCGTCCCGTTATACAAATAAAATATGACTAGCAAAAAATAAAATAAAACATAATTAGGATTGAAAAAAAATGTGTGCGTAAGAAATGCATTTACAATATATATTGTCTAACATCCATTTTCCATTCCAATTCCTACACGCAAGCAATAAAATTAACAATTAATCCCCAAACTAATCATTAATTTTCAATTTAATACATTTAAAGGATTTTCCAAAATATGAAATGTGAGTTTCTAGCTTTGGTTATGTTGTATATAACGCAGTTGTATACACAATTATATGATTTTTGTTTAATGATAACAACCAAATATATTACTATAAATGTGTTTGTTTTTGTACTATTTCATATATTCATCACAGACAGGATTATAATATTTATATTTAAATAGAATACGACTATACAGACATTCATATATTCGTACAATATTTTATTTAAACTGAAAATTCCAAACATTCAGACAGTACAACTGTCTATAGCTCCACTATTTGAACACATCACATTTCATATATATTCCCAGAATATTGTACTTGTGTAAATAAACTGTATATAATAGACAATTTTGTTTGAACACAATAAAATGATATTTTATTTCAATCGAACTTGTTTATTACAAATGCCAGTACAATTCTCTCATTACTCAACTCCTCACTACAACACTGTCAGTCTGTCACTCAATTATACAATTCACAATTCATATACAGACACACACTGACACTCTGTTCTTGCCTTCTATCTTCTGTCTTCACAGCATCTTCAGTGTCAGTCCAGTCATCACCTGCTTACCTCTCACATGAAACACACACATAGTATACTGCAATAGAAATAAAGCCGAATACACACGAATATAAATTTTAATTTTAAAATTTTATTTGCCTCAGATTTCTGGTGTGTTTCTCATCATTTTTCATGACTTGATCTGATTTCATCTGTGTCTAGTTAGTTTGTATATGTATAGTATAGGGACAGGAAATCTTGTCTGATGGCTGCATATACACACGTGTATAAATATACACGTGTGCACTGCCTCGCCAATCAGCAAGCAGCTGAGGAGTAGCCACATGGACCATCTCGAGTCAATGCAACAATACAAGGTCAAAACAGAAAATTCAAAACAATGCAAGTGAATATACAATGCATGTGCAACACACACAAATGGTTCATGTGTCATTGCACATGCATGTACAAGCAAGGTGGACAACACAACAACATAGCCCAAGTGTCGAGCCAAATAACATAGTGATGATCATAGCAGGGAGTGTATGCAGCAATACATGGTTATGGTGGAGCATGATACAACATTTCAAACTAGAAAAAGTGGTGATACAAATAAATAACATGGCAGGACAAACATGGTGTGTAAGCATGGATCAAGCAAACTCAGTGCTGCATGGTGATCAAGACCAGTGACAAAGATCAAGGCAATACATGGAGAAGAGGTAGTGATGTTTGCAAATACATAATAAAGCAAAAAAATCAAGTGCTATGGGTGGAATAAGTATACAAAATGTAATGCTTCAGGTTCACATAGCACATACAAGTTAAAGCATGCATCCTTCAAAGTGATGGGTACACAACACATGTTCAACACAGCATAAATGGTGCACACTGGTGTACATGAGTTAAGTAAATACATAACTCAAATAAATTCAGCAATGTTCATGGGTAGCAAGATCAGTTTTGTGCTCAATTAAATGGAGCAACTAATAAGTAATCAACTTCAGTGAAGTGATGCAAATGAATAATGTACATATTCAAGCTCGACAAAGCACTAAACTAACATGATCAAGAGAAAATGGATAGGCATATGGGTGTATACAAGTGTAGATAACACAACAATGCAATAGGATGTTTCAACACAAGTTCACAACAGCGGTGGTAAGCACATAATCAAGGGTGCATATATGTCAAGGAACAAGGTGCAGTGGGGCCAAAGCTAATGGCATGAACATCATGTAGCAAGCTAAATATGCAACAGATGGAGCATACATGTCTATATACATGGTCAGTCAAAACATGAAACAGGACTCATGCATGGAATTGGATGAAACTTGCTCAACTAGTATAAGCAAGCATATGGCCATGCATGTACATGTTTCAGCATGTACAAAATAAATTTTTTTGACCAAAATGTTTTTTCTAGTAATTTGAGAAGTTACGGAAATTCATGGCAGCAATTATTTTAAAATATTTCCAGATATGGAAAAGAAAAAACTGCATACTGGAAATTAAGAAAGTTTTAAATCACGCAAGAAAATTAAAGGGGCCAATTTATATTGTTTCCAAAATTAGCGGAATATTTTTAATCAAAGAAATTCATGTGTTTTCAGTCAAGAAATCCCACAGTGCAAATCCAACAGTTTTCAGAAATGAAAACTATATTTGGCAAGAATGAAATCATAGCCATTAATATTTTCGGAAAACAATTTATTTGTGCATGGATATTTATTCAGATTTGAAGGCATTTTAAACCGAGCAAGTAATCAAAAGTTCTCAAGGGCCAGAAAATTATTTTTTCAGAATTGTGTCAAAGGCATCAAATCAAAACTTTCCAGTTTTTTAATCATTCAAAAATGGATAACATCAAACTGATATATGGCATACACTAATGTTCAGCAATTTATCAATTCATTTTTGGCAAGGAATCACACGCAAGGGCTAAAGGGAAAAGGTTTATTATTTTCCAATTTTATCAAGTATGGATTTCCAGAAT
This sequence comes from Allium sativum, assembly GCA_030737875.1. Taxonomy (NCBI): domain Eukaryota; kingdom Viridiplantae; phylum Streptophyta; class Magnoliopsida; order Asparagales; family Amaryllidaceae; genus Allium; species Allium sativum. Next base: position 292,643,901 of record CM060925.1, read on the forward strand.
CAACACAATGCAAATAAGGCAACAAATCCCAATTTCAATCGAGGGCAAATCAAAAGAGGAAACACGCAATCAGAGAAAGTCAAATACATAAATCAGAGTTTTTATTTAGGGTTTCAAGACCCTATACATACACAACCAATTCATCACTGGCATTTGAGATCGAACCCACAAAAATTCAACACTAAAATTCAGAGCAATCAATTTTAAATCAAAAGGAACTCACATATTTTTCTGGAGATTTTCGTCGCAACAGATAACCCTAAATCATTTAGACAAAGAGCATCAGCACTCGACCACGAAGTAACACACAAGAACCCCGTCAAGATCTTCTTCAATAAATCAATTGATCGATTTGGGGATTAAAGAGAAAACCCTAGAAATATTTCCAGAGCCGTTGCCATTTGTTTTCTAAATCAAGAGGACGGGATAAAATAAAAAGAGGGTGGAACCAATTCTTATGTGATCGACCAAGTTTAAAAGGGGATGACCCTTATTTTTAAGTCCTAGGGTTTTTGTTTATTTTGAATTGTTTTTATTTTGAATTTCTTTGTAAACCGTCTGACCATTTCTAGAGTCTGTAAAATCTAGGTCATTCGGTTGGGGATTAACTAACAGTTGCTAGAGTCTGTAAAATCTAGGTGGTTTTCTAGTTTTGTTTGTAAAATTAGGCAGTTTACTAGAGTCTGTAAAACTAGGGGAAATCTGATCTTAGGGTTTAGATCAGTCTAGGGTTTTGAGCGTAGGACCAGAATAGGAGCGAGGGGTTCGCGAGTGTACATGATCTTGTTTGCAGGATTTATTCTTTTACATAGTAGAAACTTTAGGAATGCAGCGATAGGCAGGTTTTTGCCAAAGCTGGGTATCTCTGTGTGTGATTTATTTTCTGCACTTTTATTTTTGTTGCATTCTATGATCTGTTTATTACTTTAATATCCTGTAAGTTTTAATTCAGCGAAAAACTATGATAAACCCTATTCACTCCCCCTCTAGGTTTAATCTAGATTCAACAAGTGGTATTAGAGCCAGTATAAGGTAACATCATGATAGGGGGTTCCCGCTGTATGATCATGTGGCGAAGTATTGACTGTTGCCCCTACATGCCCGTGGGTTGTTGTCCGTGTCGAGAGGCACGATGCGGAGCCAGTGTCTGAGGTATCATTGGTGGCCACCGGGGTGATTAAAATTCCTCGTAAATAGAGACATCATTTGGTATCAGAGCAGGTATTTCCTAAACTCTAGAGTCATGGGTAATCCTAGTCGTCAGTCTAGTGAGAGTCAGTCCAGTTCATCTCCAACTATTTTCACTGGAACAGATTTTTTAAACTGGAAATCCAAAATGGAATTTTATTTAAAATCTGTTAATATTAAATGTTGGGATGTTGTTATCAATGGGTACAATATGGTAGATAAAGTTTTTAATTCTCGTGCTACACATATTTTATATTCTTATCTTGATGATGATCAATACAGTCTGATCTCCCATTGTTTAACTACGTAGAAAATCTGGACAGCTCTCAATACGAAGTATGGACAAATTGACAACAGCTGCTCAAAACCCCAAAACGTCAACTCAGATTCAGATCTATGCTTAGCTGGCCTAACAGATGAAAATTCAGATGGATCGGTTGATGGGGATTCAACAGATGATGAAATGAGAAATTTTTCATACGAAGATCTGGTTTATTTTTGTGATGATTTAACCAAATCTGTTGATAAACTCCAACTGAAAAATAAATCTCTTAAATCTAAGAATTCTGATTTGACCAGCAAAATTGATGATTTGGAATCACAACTTGAACATTTCAAAAATTCTTCAAATTCAGATTTCAAAAGTTGTTTGAAATTGAAAACCAGTCTTGTTCATCTCAATAAAAATATTCAAAAGTTTGAAAAGGAAATTCTGATCTTAAAAGAAAACAAGATTGAGTTATCAAGTTTGAATAATTTTCTACAAAAGGAATTTGAAAATTTTAAGACTGATATATATTCCAAATTTGAAATTGATGAAAAAGAGAATTTGTGGAAATCCGATTTGATTTTGAAAGAACTTGAAAACGAGATTGAAAAATCCAAGAAATTTGAGTCTGAAAAACAAAAACATTTTGAATTTGAAATTGCTGAGTCCAAAACCAAAACTAAATCGCTTAATGATGAAATTTGGTTTTGAAATCTGATTTTGAAAGATGTAAGATCATTAAAAATTGTTATTTGGATTTAGTGATAAAAAATGGTGATCTTAAATCTAAAATTCAATAACTTGAAAGAACATTGGCAAAATTTTCTAATAGTAAAAAATCTTTGAATATGTTGTTGAAAAACCAAATTTCTTTTGGAAATAGATGTGTTCTTGGCTTTGGGGAAATTAATGTTTTTGAAAACTGAAATTCAAATGATTTGAAAAATCATTCAAACTTCTTTGAAAAGAATCGACTTGATAATTTGAACTCTGATAATTTCAAAGGATTTTTAAATTATAAACATGATGTGATTAATTTGAGTCCATTTATCCAACAAGTGCATGTATAAATATGTAACTGCGAGTGCCTGAAAAAGTAATGAGAAAAGTGATCGAGTTCTAAGCAATCTTTCATTTGTTATCTTGTGCCAATCTTTATCTTTACCTTTCTATTCAATTAGTTACCATTTAACTTTCATGTACCTTTAATTTCTGCCCAATTATTTCCTTATCATTTCAGTTTTGTTCTTAATTTCATAGTTAATCATAGTTAAGATAATTGCAACATTTGAATGAATTAATTGATGAAATATGGCTGATTATCTTTGATCACTATTCGAGTTGAATCTTGTCATTAATATTGCTGCATTGTTTCATTTACATGTACACATTGTGTGCTTGTAACAAAACAGAGATATCTCCATCAAATTTCCTATAATTTGATGTACTCTACTACTTCCTTGTATTCTTGAATTCAATCCCATGTACATTTCATTATTGAATACTGAAATCGTCCTCTCATAACATCCTTAACAGTTTACCATCCATTTTCACAAGAATCAGAGGATATGCACTACAATTCTTGTGAATGTTATCCCCGGCATTTCTTTAAACACCATTCCACCTCATCCAATTCCTAAAATTTCTTGCTAGTTCCTACTAAATCCATGTCATTCTTGACTTTACCACTAATTTCTAACCTTTTTTGACCATACCCATTATTCCTCTGCAAACTCTGGTAAATCTCACAAGTGTTCGACTATATTCCCCTTTTTCACCAAACCCTAAATCATCATGGCCAATGATCAGATTCAAGGAGGATCCCGACCACCACCTCCAGAATGTTGATCTGTCACTAAAATGTGGCAAAGGTAGGAGGAAATCAATCGGAATCTGGAGCAAGGCATGGAGAAGATGAACAAGAAGTGGGAGGATGTTGGTCAGCGGTTAGATCGAATTTCTAATATGATTGAAACCCGAACCCTAACCCAAGTAAGCAATCCACCCATTCAGAACCATCCACCACCGAATGTACTCCCACCTCCATCACCCATTCAAAACCAGCCACTACCAAATGTACCTCCTCTACCGCCAAGACAGAATGCACCACCACCAATGCAGAACGTACCACCATTACCACCTCCTCCAATACAACCGCCAAGAAATGCTCTACCCCCACCACCACCCAGAAATGTATTACTACCTAGAAATCCACCTCCTATCAACCAGGAACTATTCCACCAGCAACTGTTCCCTTACCCATATCAATATCCACCATTTCCCCCAACCCATATCCTCAATATACCATAAAAATCGGCTTTCCTACATTTTTTGGAGAAGAGGATGTTGCCAATTGGCTGAGGCAGGTGGAATAGTATTATAGGTTCCACAGAACTAATGAAATGTTGTGGGTAGAGATCTGTGCATTTTCCTTAAGGGGAGAGGCTTTGCAATGGTATTATTGCTATATTGGGATAGTGGAACATGCAGTTGCATGGGCAGTGTTTAAAGAAGAAGTGTTGGTTCGATTTAATCCTGAGGAAATGGAGAGACCTTATGAAACCTTGACAAACTGAAGCAGATCATTACGGTGAGAGCTTATATAAATAAATTTGAGCAATTAAAGGGTGTACTTGAAACACTACCAAAAAAATTCTTGTTGGACCGATTTATTGGGGGGCGAAAAGAAGAAACTAGATATGATGTTATGACTTCACGACTACATGATTTTAAAGAAGTTGTGTCCTTAGCCAAGATGTTTGAAACCAAATACCTAATCCTCACATCATATTTCTAATCCCAAAAACCCTAACCCTCCACAAACAAATAAACCCAATGTACCAGAAAATACTCCTCAAGAGTCCAAAGATAACTCCACCGAAGGTCAAGCTAAAAGAAGGGGATTGACCCCAAGTCATATAATTGAGATGAGGAGGCAAGATTTGTGTTACACTTGCAAGGAAAGATGGACACGTGATCATAAATGTAAGGGCCCTCAAGTTTATGTGTTGGAGGGAATTCTTCCTCTGTATGAGGAAGAAACTGATGACAGTGTGCAAGAGGCAGAAGTAGCCAACCCAAATACCCAAGAAACTTTATCCATTACCCTTCAAGATTTATGTGGTATACCTGCCTTATCTACTATTAAGGTTAAAGGTCATATTCAAGGCAAACAGATGCAAATACCGATTGATTAAGGCTCCACTCATAGTTTTGTTAATGAGGGATTAGCAACAAAGTTGGGGTTAGGGATAGATGAAACTAAATTGTTTGAAGTCACGGTGGCCAATGGGGAAAATTGAAGAATTCTGGCATTTGCCAGGAAGTACTTCAGAAGTGTCAAGGATATGCTATGTTAGTAGGTTTGATGTTGTTTCCCTTAGAAGGATGTCAAGTAGCACTGGGAGCGCAATGTATGAAGGGTTTGGGAGAGGTAACTCTTAATCTTGATAAATCGCAAGTTAAATTTCAATATGATGGAAAAGAGTATATGTGGCAATGTATTAGGAAGGAGGATTTGAAATTTGTTGACAAGAAAAGGTTGAACAAAGAGAGCAATGATGGCCAATTAACTATAATGATTTGTCTACAAGCTATTACTGTCAATGATCAAACAGTGAGTGATACTCCCACCATCCCACTTGAAATTACTGAAACCCTAAAACCTTTCCCTCCATTACTGATCCCAAAACATCCCTACCACCACCAAGACCCCATGACCATAAAATAACTTTATTACCCCACTCTAAACCTGTATGTTTGAAACCCTATCGACACTTATACCATATCAAAAATGAGTTAGAAAAAAATGTAAAGGAAATGCTAGAAGATGACATCATAAGACCTAGTAACAGTCCTTATTCTTCCCCGGTGGTGATGGTAACAAAGAGAGATGGTACATGGCGCATGTGCATTGATTATAGAGGCCTTAACTCTTAAATAATCAAAGACAAATTCCCAATTCCCTTGATAGAAGATTTGTTTGATGAGTTGCATGGTTCAAAGTTTTTTTCTAAATTGGACTTGAGGTCTGGGTATCATCAGATATGCATGAATGAAGATGATACCTATAAAACAACATTCAAAACCCAAGAAGGACATTATGAATTCAAAGTATGCCCTTTGGGTTAGTTAATAAACCCTCAACCTTCGAATCCCTTATGAATGAAGTATTCAGCCATACTTATGGCAGTTTGTATTGATGTTCTTTGATGATATTTTAGTGTATAGTAAGAACTGGAATGATCACCTCAATCACCTCAAAATTACCTTCCAAACCCTAGACCATAATTCCCTGAAAATCAAACTCTCAAAATGCCACTTTGGTAAACCCTTCATCCAATATTTGGGACATATTATTTCAGGTGAAAGAATAGCTGCAGACCCTTGTAAGATTAAGGCAGTACAAAACTAACCTACTCCTAAGAATTTGAAGGCTTTAAGGGGATTTTTAGGGTTGACTGGGTATTACAGAAGATTTATTAAAGGTTGTGGAGTTATTACTAAACCACTCACAAGTTTGTTAAAGAAAGATTTATTGAAATGGTGCGAGACAGCTACACGAGCATTCAATCAATTGAAGTAGTGTTCGATAAACCCTCCTATTTTAACCCTCCCTGATTTTACCCTACCTTTTACACTAGAATGCGATGCTTATGGGAATGGAGTTGGGGTTGTCTTAACGCAGAAGGGCAAGCCTATTGCTTACTTAAGTAAGGCGTTACAATGTAGAAATTTGGGGTTGTCTACATAAAAAAGGAATTATTGGCCATCATCATTGCTACAAAAAGATGGGAACAATACCTTATGGGCAGGAAATTCATTATAAAAACTGATCAACAAAGCCTCAAACACCTACTGACGCAAAGATTGACCACTGGACTTCAGCACAAGTGGATGGCAAAGCTTCATCGATTCGATTACCGTGTGGAATACAAAAGTGGGAAGGAAAATATCGTGGCAAACTCTTTGTCAATAAGAAGTGATGAGAGTATGGAAGGAGAGCAACTGTTTGACATTACAATGGTTACAACACCATGGTTTGATGAATTAAAAAGGGCCTTGAATGATTCTAAGTGGCACAATGAACAGTTATAGAAGGTAAAAAGGAATGAACTATTGAAAAAGCTATAAGGAAGTGGAAGATTTACTTTATTATAAAGGCAAACTTCTGGTTGACCACAAAATTCTACCACTAATCCAAACCCTAATCAGGTAACATCATTCCACTCCCTTAGGTGGACATGCAGGTGTGAGAGCTACCACTAAAAAACCGAGACAAGTTTTTTATTGGAAAAAGATGAAAATGCATGTGGAACAATATGTTAAAGCTTGTGAGGAATGCCAACGAAACAAACATGAAAATGTACTATATCCGGTATTACTTCAGTCTTTACCCATTCCTTAAAGAACTTGGATATATTTATCAATGGATTTTATCACTTGTTTATCTAAAAGCCAAAAGTTCACTGTCATCTATGTTGTTGTTGATCGGTTAAGCAAGTATGCCCACTTTTTTTCCTTTTCTCATCCTATGCAGCAAAGGATGTGGCATTAATCTTCTTACAAGGTGTGTTTAAACTCCATGGCTTTCCAAAAACTATTGTCAGTGATCGGGATTCAATAATTCTGAGCAAATTCTAGCAATAACTATTCAAATTGCAAGGCAGTACATTGAAGTTCAGTGCAACATACCATCTACAGAGTGATTGTCAAACCGAAGTAGTGAATAAGATATTAGAATGCTACTTGAGGTTTTTCACTTGCCATAAGCCTCATGATTGGTCTAACTGGTTGGCGACTGCTGAATACTGGTACAACACCGCCTAGAAAGTATCCACAAATACCACCCCATATAGAGCAGTATATGGTGTTGACCCTCCAACAATACTTTCCTACATACCAAATACTGCCAAGGTAGAGCAAGCAGAAGAGCATTTGTATTACAGAGACATTGTTTTGCAATTCCTGAAGGATAGTTTGATGACTGCATAAGAAAGGATGAGAAAATTTGCAAATAGGAGGAGAACAAAAAGAGTAATTGAAATAGGAGATTGGGTATTTCTGAAGCTCCAATGGTACAAGAAAATAACTGCATGAAACCAGAAGACTCACAAGCTATCTTCTAAGTTCTGTGGTCCTTATAAAGTGATAGAAAAAGTAGTTGAAGTTGCCTACAAGTTGCAATTGCCAAGCCATGCTAAAATCCTTCCTTTTTTTCATATATCACAGTTGAAGAAAAAAGTAGGAGAGAAGATATTTGTGCAGCAAGATGCTCTAGTTTTGTGGAAGAAATAGTGGAGCAACTTGAAAAAATTACTGATAGAAGGATTGTTCCCCATAACAGTGATGCAGTGGTACAAGTGTTAGTAAAATGGAAAGACAAACTAGAGGAAGACCTACATGGGAGGACTACTGGCCCTTGATCAGAAGGTTCCACACCCTGGACTTAGGGAAAAGGTCCATTCTTGAAGGGGAGAGGGGTTGTAACAACCTTACTTTAGTGACATGGACAAATGACTGGAAAAAGAAGAAAATACAAACTGGAATTGGAAATAAAACAGTTTTCCGGCCAAGTTCATCAGAAGTAGGGGAGGGCACGTTAGAAATGTTGCTTTAGGTTGTTAGAAAGCTGTCAGAGGTAGTGGGTGATGAAGGCAATACTTGAGGAAGGAAGAGGAAGCATGTAACAGTGTGCAAGTTGTGCACATGCACAGTTGATACACGTTGAAGTGGACTATTTCTGGGTTGGATCAAAGATTGCTTATTGTTGTAATAATGATGGAGTTGATGGGCTTATTAAACTGTTCTGTTTGTGATTAATTTGAGTCCATTTATCCAAGAAGTGCATGTATAAATATGCAACTGCAAGTGCTTGAAAATGTAATGAGAAAAGTGATCAAGTTCTAAGCAATCTTTAATTTGTTATCCTGTTCTTGTTCCAATCTTTATCTTTATCTTTCTGTTCAATTAATTACTATTTACCTTTCTTGTACCTTTAATTTCTGCCAAGTTATTTCCTTAACATTTTAGTTTTGTTCTTAGTTTCATAGTTAATAATATTTTAGATAATTGTGGCATTTAATGAATTAATTGATGAAATATAGCTAATTTTCTTTGATCACTATTCGAGTTGAACCTTGTCATTAATATTGCTGCATTGTTTCATTTCCATGTACACATTGTGTGCTTGTAACAAATAAGTGATATCTCCATCAAATTTCCTATAATTTGAATTCAATCTTGTGTACATTTCATTATTGAATACTGAAATCATCCTCTCATAACATCCTTAATTGTTTACCATCCGTTATCACAAGAATCAGAGGATCTGCACTGCAATTCTTGTGAATGTTATCCCTGACATTTCTCTAAACACCATTCCACCTCGTCCAACTCCTACAATTTCTTGCTAATTCCTGCTAAATCCATGTTATTCTTGACTTTACCACCAATTTCTAACCTTTTCTGACCATACCCATTGCTCCTCTGCAAACTCGGGTAATTCTCACAAGTGTTCGACTATATTCCCTTTTTTCACCAAACCCTAAATCATCATGGCCAATGATCAGAATCAAGGAGGACCTGCCAAAGATGTAGAGTACCATGGCGAAAATCGATAAGGAAAGGTTAAAAGGAGAGGAGGTTGAGGAAGGATTGCAAAAATCTAATTGTTTTGAGGAAGATAAAGGAGATACTCGGTTAGAAAGAGGAAACCTAGGGTTATTTTTTAGATGCCTGACGTTTATGAAAGCGGTACTGTGGGTCTGCTAGCTACTATTTTATTTAGATCACGAAAAAAGGCGAAGTCCTGTCGTTTACTGAAATTTAGAAAAATGGTCACTATCTCGTCAATGCTACGTTGGAATCCGCGATGTACTTTTTTCATCGGCTATTTATGTCATTATGTACAATGTTTCTAGTAGTGGAGGAAATTACCATTCGGAGGTAGTACCAACCTTTGGATAACTGAAAAAGAATGAGATCATATCAGTCCATGTATGGAGACGAAAAATCAATAGAGAAGTTGGAAAAGATAAAGGGCAAACCAAAAGTTGTTGCTTGATGAGACAGTGATAGAAATTTGACCAGTCCGAAGGGCAAGGTAGTGGCTTGTTGGAAATATCAGCAGAAGAAAGAGCGGACTTCACAATTCTATCAAAGTCGGAAGTTAGTAAAGGGAATCTCAAAGGATCATCATAGTGAGGATAGGGGAAAGAAGTCCGCTCACGTTCCCTCGAATCCAAAGCTTCTTGAGTATCAGACATTAGAAGGCTAGTAACAAAACCACTCCTTGTAGTCTTAGTTTGAGAAGAATCCGCGTTGGGAGTAATGTTGGCAGAAGGGGCAATGGGATCAAGCGATAGCTGACCAATAGGCGAAGTAGCAGTCCCTTTATCGAAAAGGGGAGAAGCAAAAATTTCACCTTTATGTCTTTTAGAGGGTCCATTGTCAACGACCGAGGCAAATGTTTTTACAGCTAAATCGCTAGAGTGAGCAAACGCAGTCAAGGAAGTTGACTCATTATCATCTTAGGTGGCTGATAATGAGGAATAATGTTATAAGGGAAAAACACAAAGAAAAACTAAAATATGAAATAAAAGCTTGTAACATTTCTAATGAAATAATCTTCCCTGAAGAACCTAGAAGTTAAGGTGATGAAAGATTAAAGTCATCAAAGCCAAGGGACAAGCTTATAGCATCTGGAAAGTGGATAGGAGGCTGCCCCAAAATATTTTGCCCAAGAGGCAAGAAGGTGTGTTTGTGAAGATTATCCATGGTCAATAGGGTGGAGCGTCACCCTAGTTTTTCAGATACACTGCAAATGGTATCAACTACCCCTAAACCTTTCTTTTAGAAATAAAGCTGGAAAGAGGCAATGGCGAATGAGATGTGATAATGACATAGAATATTTGAGAAAAATATAAGCAACTTACTAGGGTTAACATAAGTTCCTGATATAACAGGAGGACACCTGATATAGAAGAACTGGTTTTCCAATACTTAGACTTATTGATGGGATCACTAATCCACTTCATTGTAGGATTGGAGCGAAGATTAAACGAATTTGATGCTTTGGACAGATGAAAAAGAAATTGCAGAAGATTGAGATTAAGGGAGGATTGGCCTGACTCGAGCGCTAGGATTTCCAAGCATAAAAGGAGGGTGCACGTGTTCGGTGAAAGTTGGATAGGAGCAACCCTCATGTGGTGCAGGAATCTGGATATAAACTTCGGGAAAGGAAAGAACCTTCGTGCCAGATGTAAATGGCAGTGTACGCAAAATATCCCTCCGGTGGCCTTTGAATGATATCTTGAGGAGAGGGAGGAATGACATCAACACTGTAAATACCAAAAGGTTTGGAGGGTAGCTTCCACCTCCTCTAATGTATTAATAAAAGGACATTGCAGGATGGGTGCCTTCTTTGGATGAGGTATAGCAGATTTTCTCAGCTTAGGCTTGTTAGAGTTTTGCTTCTCATACATGATGCTGCCATGTGATATCGTTACACAACATATGTATTAGTATTACATTCCCTTATATAAATGTGCGCATGACATCCATAGGTAGGTGAACAATATAAAAATTTGTTACCATCAGGAGTTTGAACTGTGAAACACAACATGAGTCTGAGGAGTTAATTTTTAACATGGTTAAAATATATGACCATACGTCATACACACTTAAAGAACAGTTAAGTTTTCGGCGATGATCAAACTAACTATCCCAACACCAAAACCAAAAGAACTAAAGGTAGGCGTTGAAAGAATTAGATTAACAATAGTGCTTGGTTCCGGTTAAACTCTTACCAAGCAACCTCGTACCATCACCGTAAGCTTAATTAGTCTAGAGATTCGGTACAGGCAAAGCCAAATACTCTAATGTTGGGTTCTCAAATTTTGCCAAACAAAAATAGAAAGAGAAATAAAGCTTTCGGTTACACTTTCGTACTAATACGATACCTTCCAAATTGAAAGCAAAGTAAATACAGATGTTGGTGTTGGAAAAATCACACTAAAATGAGTCGATAAGAGTTGATGTTGAGTTCACTCAAACCAAAAACATAGTATCTTTCTTATACTGTAGAAATTAACCTTTCGAATGTGAATTTTACATATTAAACTCCAAAAGTATATTAGGTAGACGGGTAACCTATTATATCTGGCATTAACCATTATTCAAATTATCATCGTTGTTTAATTCTCACTTAATACGTAAAAATCCTGAACAATTTCCCAAATCGGGTTGGAAGCATGATTTAAATTTTTGATTGTAATCAAAAAGGAGATACTTACTGAAAATTGGATTTGAAATTCTGAAAATCTCGTAAAATCTTGAGAAATAGTAACCTTGTTTGAGTAATGTAACTCGCAGGTGAAAATACGAGGAAGAAGAAGTGAGAATATTTATGCTAAAGTGTTCCTTCAATCTCGACTGCACAAACAAGATTGAATCAACGGATTAGATACTCTCTAAAAGAACGAAGGCGGAAATCCTGCATAATCAGAACAATAACGTATGAAGACCAAAAGATGTTGACTTGAAAAGTCGAAATTAGCCCTTCACAAGGGGAAGGGGAAATGTTACTACCAAATTCAATACCAAAACAGGCTATCGGACCACAACCATCCCAAAATGATGATTTGAAAGCATGGAGTTGGCATTAGTTAGAAGCCGAAAGCATAAGGAGGGCAAGTCACTTAAAGCTGGAAGTGAATAGGAGAGAAAGGACAAAATCTTACACCCCGAAACCAAAGTCATGGCAAGAAGCATCAAGCTTAACAAAGGGAGATGAAAGGGCTATCGGTGCTAATTTACTTAATGTCGATATAGAATGAGATGAAAATGTTAACGGCATGAGAAGCCGAAACACCAGCAAAATATCCTGGAAGTTAGCTACCGGATTCGAAGCTTGTCGGCCACCGAGAGACAACTTCAGAAGTCGTTAAGAGACGTACCGAAAGCTCATTATCGGATGACCGAAACCAACCCTGGGAATTCACCGAAAGCAAACCAAAGCTTATAATAAGAAGAGCTATCCACACTAACTCTCTTACTGTTGATACCAGAAGTGGTAACGGATCCCGAAACATGCGAAGTTGAAGCACGAAAGCAAATACTATAAAGACTTAGAGACAAAACCGGAAGCTTATTACTGGAAGCCATTCCCAAAGTTATCTATATCAAAGGGCTTGGTATCGATACGAAAGGTAAAGGCAGCATCAAAGAAAAGATCGGGACCAACTATCCGAGAGTTAAGACCGAGACATCAAAGGCTATGTTATATCTATTAGCAATGTCAAAAGAGCAGCCGAAACCAAGGAACCCGAAACCAAAAGATGCAGAGCGGCTGGCACATAGTTACCGCCCCCAAAAGAGGCCTCGATGGACCAGTGACAGAAGGGGAACTAATTTGTTTATAAATAAGACCCAAGGATCACATGTTAGGGGACTTTTTCTTATTCCCCAATTCTCATTTCTTTCAGATTAAACCCTAATTTCTAAATCAATTTGGGGATATCCTTTGTAAACACTTACGTACTCAAGTCAATGAGCAATAAATAGTGGATCGACACTTAGTATAATTTCTATGGTTTATCTAACTATTTCTTTCGTATAATACCTTATGCTTTCTCTACGACTTAAGATCTTCTACACAAGCCATGGTCTTTCTCTAAGATTACCAAAATACCCTTCCACAAGACGTTAAGCTTCCTAACTTGTGTTGTGCTTAGGGAACCCTTATCCCAAGGTAGCAGCTGATAGTTGAGCTTCGTAAGGTTGATACTCACCCTTGAGGGAAGAGCAACTAATCTTCGGGATCAAAACCTTGATACCTAGGATGTGGCGAACTAACTCAAGCCTGTGGGAACAAGACAATCCCTTACTTCCCTTAGGTCCACTTCCTTATACCTATCTCTGGTTCTAACGAAAAATGTCGTTAACACTAAATCCATAATTTTTATGCTAGTTGTAATGACCCGCATTTTACGTATCGGATGATTGAAAAATATTTTAATTTAATTCCTTAAGTGTCGATTCATTCTCAAATTTTGATATGTTGGTTATGGGAATGTGAGACATGTCCATACTTTTCATCAATTTTATTTGTGACCCTTTTAACCCAAACAATTTTGTACTGGGTATCACTTTTGACTTGGATCGAATTAGGTGCTGAGATCGATTTCATTAGAAAGGAAACGGTGTTGACTATTCAGTACATTGGTCATATTAAAGATTTGGTCCATCGGTTTGGTAGTAATTGTTGTTTAAGTGTTACACAATTACTGGACATGTTAATTAGTCATTAGTGGGCCGGTTAGATGGCAGTAAATAGGGCGGTAAAGGCAAGAAGAATAGTTTAATCTTCATTTCTTATTTGGTTGGAGTTTGAGATTCTCCCTACTCCAATCAAATACATCTCCAGTCCATTAAAATCTTAGATCTACATTAGAAGATTGAAGATCCACATCAAGGAAGGCTAGATCAACATCAAGAGAGAGTAGATCACATCAAATTGTAAGATTTGAAGATCATTCTTAGCTGTCTAAATTTGTATATCATCGTTTTAAAGCTAATTTGTGAATTTGGTGAGTGATAAACATCTCGCACATGGATTCAATCATGTATATGAGCTGATTGATCTTATTTTCATTATTCAAGTAGTTTTCAACTAGATCTGCGTCATGGTATGTATATTTTCATTCGAACCACAACAGGATCTAATGTAGCAACTTAAATCGTTAAATTTCTATGTTAATTCTTGTGTTATTACAAGTTAGATCCATTTGTTTAATTTGTTTATTGTTTATTATGAATTTGGTGAATTTCTCATTTTTGAATGATGAATATCATTGTGTTAATGTTTGTTGATGGTTTGGTTTGGTTGATTGGTGAAATTGAATGTTTTGCAAAAGTTTTGGATCGAAGGAATGGTTTGACTTGTTCGCCATGAAAAGCTTGGACCGACGCACGTGGATAATGGATGGATCGGGCGAGTTTTAGCGATGGATCAGGAAAGTTTTGGCAATGGATCGAGCGTTGCGAAAAGTTTGATCAGTAGGGTTTTATAAATGCTATGGATTTTCAATGGATCGGAACATACAAGTAAGAGTGGATCGGGAATAAAGGACAACCTTTCACAAATGCTATGGTCAGATGAATCAGGCATGGATTTGCCAAAGAAAAAAACCAATGGATCCGTCGTGTTTTTAGCAAGGATCTGAGTGGATCGTACATGCGCAGGGCCATGGATTGGTCATGTTTTTAATGGTGGATTGGACGGGAGTGACAATATTTATCAAACACTGTGGATTGTATGGATCTGCCATGGTATTTTTGATAGGTCGGTTGGTATAGAAGCGGGGCTGCAGCGTTTCTAAGATGTTGTAGAAAGGAGATAAAATGTTGTGAATTGCTGGCACATAGCGAAGGCTGAAACGTTATGGAAAGTGATGAATTATTACTCATCGCAAAGTCTAAAACGTTGTGAATCTAATACCGACCAAACGAAGTATGTTTTTGGTTCGACGATGGTTACGGCTTCAAAGAAAATTCAATACGGGATGTTCGAAGTGTTATGAAGTGTTTTTGATCATTGTAATGCAACGAATGTGAAGATGACTCAAGATGGTTTGAGCTCATGGATAATGGCAGCTCAAGATGATTTGAGTTTATAAATGGTCGTCGATGATGACGACGAGAGATATCGAAGGCCGACGAGTTATCATTGTCATAGTTTCTAGCGGGCTCAAAGAAGGGGTATAATAGGGATGCCTAAAAGACTAGATGATTAGTCGAGTACCCTTTGCAATCATGATGGGCCTAGATACGAGTCATGATGGCGTATGGAGTTTTTGCTAGAATGGGGTAACCATTAGCCTTGACGGATGGCATGATGATATGGCCAGTCATACGATTAATGATGGTTTCAACGCAGGATTAGCGGTGATAGCCAAAGTCATGGTTGATGGTTGTTCTGCTTGTATCATCTTGTGTAGATTATTCGACGTCGAAGGAGACATCTCTTGGGTGCTTGTCATATGTTGGTTTAGGCCTTCGGGCTTAGTACTTGGGGGGTGTCTATATCGATTATGGCGGTCTATGCTAGATGACTGGTTGTTATGTCTGTTATATTTTCTTATTATGATTTTTGTAAAGGCTATCACTATCAGAAGTGAAGGAGGCAGTTTTGGGTTTCTTCTCTGTTGATGTCGGTATATTAGATGATTGATCTACCTGTTTCTCCTATACTTTATCGACGATTTTAGGTAGTTGTTTATCGCTCATTAAGACTATTGTCTGACTCAAGGTTTATGTCTCCCTCTTTCTATTATTTATTCCTGTGATGAATGAGAAGACTGAGTTGTAGGTGACAGGCAGTAAACATTGATGAGGATGATGCTGTTGAGCAACGACGAGCAGAAGGCTGGCGTATTATTTTCTACTATCTACTATTGTTGTTTTTTGATGTTTGATATATTCTCTGAGTGTCGTGGAGTGAGGCATTTTGTACAGACTGTTGATGTATTCCAGTGTTGTATGGATAAATCATGATGATATGAAAAGTTGTAAGATTCTGATCAATTCTTCTTCACTATTATTGCCTGTTGTATATGTTTAATTATATTTTATCCTTGCGGTGTGAGTTACACGACAGGCTTTGCGTATATTATCTTACCCCGATAATCGTCCATAGCTTCCTGGCACATCTTTAAGTGCATTATTCCTCTTGTTAAGTGCAGGAGTTATGGGCGGTCATCACATTTGGTATCAAAGCTCTATTAATCGATTTTAGCCAAATTTTGAAGACGTAATAACATATGAGGGACGTATTTGAAGCTTTCCAATGGATTTATATTATATTATAGTGTATAGCATAGTAGCGCTTGAAATATATTTGCACTTATTCTCATATGTGGACTAATCATTCTATTTTTCAGATTTAGAGTGATTCGTCGAAAGCCGAGACATACTGCTGGGGAGGAGACTCTACCTAGAGGTAGTGATGGCAGTATACCAGATTACCCAGCTACGTTCGAGGCCCTGGTGGCAGCGATCGTGAGAGTACCCTCTCCAGAGACAGACGTGGTAGATGTAGGGGTTCATGTGCCAGTTCCTAGGGTTGTGGACTTCATGAAGCTATGCAAAGACTTCACAACCCTAGGAGGGAAATGATTTAAAGGGACGGATTTAATTGTAGAGTTTCAAGGGTGACTTGATACTTGCATTTCAATATTTGGAGACTCAGGAATTGATGATGCGACTAAGAGGAAGCTTGCGTCGAGATAGCTACAGGGAAGAGCTATGGATTGGTGGAAGTCTGTCACTTTAGAGACCCCAGAAGATGAGAACACATGGGATCAGTTCCAAGTCATGCTTGGGATGAAATTCATTTCTACCTTCAGAAGTCAATTATATTCAAGAGGTTAGTTGAGCTGAAGCAGAATGGTAGGCCAGTTTTGGAGTATGTTTCTGATTTTGAAGATTTTTCCAAGCATGCTCGTTCATATATTGAGACTCCTTACAAGAAGAACGATAAGTTTGACATGGGTTTGGACAAATATCTTGGGAATCTGTTAGTTGATCACTTGGATGACACTTATGAGAAGATCATCGATAAAGCTCTAAGGCATGAAACTTTGTTTCCAAGAAAGAGACTATTGTTTCAACTAAGGAAGAATAAAAACCATAGCAAAGTGGTAATAATAAGAAGAGGAAGCAGCAGCAACAGAAAGGAAAAGATGGTCAAAAGAAGAAGAAAGGCGAAGTTACTTGCTACAACTGCCAGTAAAAGGGTAATTATTCCAAGGACTGCAAGAATCAAAAAGGTGAGAGGAAGTGCTACAACTATGGAAAGGCAGGGCATAATAAGAAGGATTGTCTAGAACCTCCTAAGGGAAAGTAGATTGTGAAGGCGTATGCTTTAGAAGCTGTGCCATCTTCTTTGAGGGCTCCTACGGCAGAGAAAAAAGGAAGAGTGTCATCGTTCAAGGTATTCTTTACTTTAGAGATGTTTCAGTTCAAGTGTTGTTTGAAACTGGAGCATCACATTCTTTCATTTGTAATGAGCATGTGTGCCACTTGGTTTTGGAATCTAAGATTTGTGATACACCATTGATTGTGACTAATCAAGTTAGGGGTTCGTCCAGTTTGTTTATGATTTTTCGTGATCTAGCGTTGTTGAGTCACGGTTGCTCCATTATGTGTGATTTCTTTGCTTTGAACTTCGCTGGGTTTGAGATTATTTTGGGTATGGACTAACCCAAGAGGTATGAGTAAAAAGTGGATTTCGAGAAGCTGGAGGTGATAGTAGGGAATGTGGAAGGGCGAATGGTTGTGATTCGATGTACTCCCGAAGACGGTGCCTTCATAAGCTATTTATATTCGATTGTGATTCCGTGGGAAGACTTGTCATCTGTTCCGATCGCTTGTGAGTTCGATGATGTCTTTGATGAGGTCAAAGGGTTGCTGCTGCATCCCCAGAGTGAGTTCAAAATCGATTTGGTCGAAGATGTTAGACCTATCGTCATGCCTCTTAGGCGGATGGCGCCTAAGGAATAATGAGAGTTAGAGGTGCAAGTTCATGACCTTTTGGGAAAAGGATTCATTCGTAGGGGTGTGTCCGAATAGGGTGCATCGGTTGTGTTTGCAAATAAGGCTGATGGATCTTTGAGATTATGTATGGATAATCATGAGCTGAACAAGGTGACCAAGAAGAACAAGTATTCGTTGACAAGGATAGACGACTTCTTCGATCAGCTTCACGAGACCAAGGTGTTTTCTCTGATGGATTTGGCAATGGGATCTGTAACAACCCGCATTCTATGCATCAGAGGATCGTAAAATATTTATTTCTTTCCCATATGAAGTCGTATGGTCATGTAACTTTGGGAAACAACCATTAGAGTCATTTCATATGTTCATGATTTTTGTCGATTTTTAAATGACCGTTTTGCCCTTAGCTGATCTTGTTTTGGCCATAACTTTTGACTGGAAAGGAATTTTGACCTGAAACCACTTCCATTAGATTTGTTTGATGGTTTAACTTTCCGTAGAGTGATCATAATAGCCAAACGGACTCACCGTTTGGGAGATATGGCTGAAATAAGGTTTGGAAGGTGAAAAACTGCTTAACCGGGCCAAGTAGGGTGATTAGTGAATGGGCCCATAACCCATTTCGGGATTAGGGTTATGGGGAGGCTGCAAAGGGTTAGAGATTCATTCCATTTCAGTTTTCTAGCCTCCAATTACCTCTTAGAAACCCTAAAAATGGCCTCCAACCTCTAAATCACCTCCAAATCACTTTCTACTTGAAGATTGGGCTTAGCAACATCAAATCAAGAGAGATCAACACCAAATCAACATTTGAGCTGCTGTTTAGCATTGGGATTCGCACCAAATCAGAGATTTATTTCAGATCTAAGTTTTATTTGTGGCTAAAGTGAGTGATTTGCATAGTTCCTCACTAATTATGGCTAATTAAGGGTAATTAGTGTTAATTAGCGAATTTGAACATGATAAATTCTGGAAAAACATTTATAAAATTAGAAATGATGTTTTAGACCTCTGATATGAATTTGGGTTAATTTGGTTGAGTTTTGCTAATCATATCATTAGTTTCACCTAAACATGCTTAAGGGAAAATATGGGATTTTGGCTATGTTTGATCCACTTTAACCTATTATATTGTTGTTTTGATGTTTGTGATTGATTATGCATGTTGCTATGACTGTATGGTATGCTTTGTGATTGATTAGAATAGTTGGAATGGTCGAAAACGCAGTCGAGTGGCGTAAACTGCTTGCTGGAAAAAGTGCAGGAAGACATCCGAACCGGATCGGATTGGGTAGGAGGACCGATCCGCTGTCCACTTCACACTTCGATCCACTCGCACTTCTCGTGGCATGCATCATCTGATTCGACCCACCTGATGTTCTAGGACCCGATCCGCCATAGTGCCCCGACCCGAACCGATGTACTACGACTGGGCTTGGAGACTACGACCCGACCCGGATTGCTTTAGAAGAGGCCGATCTGAACCGTGGCACCCTGGATACCCCGACCCGATCTGACAGTGATGATGACGACCCGATCCGATCCAATGAAGAAGGAGCATTCCGATCCGAACCGAACTGAAGACTAGGGGGAGATCCGAACTGATCCGGTGATGACCAATAACCCGAGATGCAAAGGTAGTCCAAATGGAAGTTAGAGCTCAGGATCCAGTTGGGAACCAATGAGTTCACTTCATGGTTGGACTTCGCTGCGGGACGTGTGCTAAGGAGTTGTCGATGTTCATAACTTCGATTCACCACTGAAAATGGATGATGGGCTACTTATCAGTGCAGTAGAGTCACTATGACTCGATGGGCAAGGTGATGGTAGCAAGACTACGTTATCAGTGCAGTAGAGTCATTATGACTCGAGGGGCAAAGTGATGCGTAGTAAGACTATGAGTCAGTGCAGTGGGGTCATTGTGACTCCATGGGGCAGAGTGGACATAGTAAAGGATTAGTAAGGCTATGAGCCAGTGCAGTGGGGTCATTGCGACTCCATGGGGCAAAGTGTACATAGCAGAGGATTAGTGGCTATGGATCAGTGCAGTGAAGTCAGTGAGATTTCATGGGGCAAAGTGATCATAGCGAAGTGTATTGGGTGATCGAAGTGGTGAATATCATATGCTTTACGCACTGAGCGAGAGATGTGAGGATGGATGCTATGTTTGATTGTTTGCCATCACTATGACATGCACACCCCCACCCCCATTATCTTTACACCACATGTTATTGGCAACTTAGAGTGTTGTACAGTATGTAGTGCTAACTCTTTGGTTCCAGGTCCAGGTTCAGGTATGGTTTAGTCTACCTGTTATTGTTCTGTTTAGATGCTTATCGCTCATACCAGGATTTATGTCTGACCCAGAGTTTTGTGTCTCTTCTTATTACTCTGGGTGCTCACACGAGCAGATTAGAGACAGGTTAGCTAGTGATGCACGAGTAGCTAATTCGGAGGCGAGCAGGAGGCTTCCACGTATGATATATAGATATTCTCCCTGTGTCATTGGTGGTCGCTACTTGGGCATTCGTAGTGTACCTCCTTTATCTTGCTTTTGTTTTTGAGGTAGTTTGAAAAGTTGTAATAATGTTAGCTTTGGATCATAAGCTGTACTTGGTTTTTCCGCTGCTATGTTAGATTGTTTCAGCTTATGCACTGTCTCACCTGTTTTATGTCAAGTATATTGTTATTATATTTTGTTCCATGCGTTGTGAGACATTTTACAGGTTCCTTGTTAGTTTATTTCCTCCTTCCCTTTCCTTGACGACCGTCCTGTGCTGACTGGACATGTGTACAACGCACTTTTGGAGTAAATGCCGGTTAGTGCGGGGCGGGCCGTCACATTTGGTATCAGAGCTCTAGGTTGCGTAGTTAACCTAGGGAAAGACATTAGGGAGAGATAGTACGTATATGAGAGCGCGTATTTGTGATTACTTTGGTTTTCAAAAGCTATATATATACTATTAGTAGTATAGGAATGAAGTCGTATTGCACTAGCACCACTATGGGATCGTTAATCGTTTCCTCTTTACAGATTGAACGATGAGCCGATATGCCAGGGGTGCTGGTAGAGGGACCAATAATGGGAATGCTCCTGACATGAGGACGATGTTCACTAACTTCATGAGGGAGATGCTTAGGGATGTTCAGGATGCATTTCCCAATCCCGAAAATGGTGGTGGTCCAGTAGTGCAGGCGCCTAGGGTCGATTTTGCCAAGTTGTGCAAGGATTACACTAACCTTGGTGGGAAGCCTTTCCACGGAATGGAGTCAGCCACAGATGTTCAGGATTGGTTGGATAGCTGTGATCGTATCTTCGACGACTTAGGTATCGAGGATGCGATGAAGAGAAGGCTAGCGTCTCGTCAGCTGCAAGGGTGAGCGATGAATTAGTGGAATGCCATTAGAACAGCTACTCCAGAAGATCAGGTTACTTGGGATCAGTTCAAGGCTCACTTTAGCGAGAAGTTCATTCCAACTGCCCAGAAGTCAGTGTTGTTTAAGAGATTCTTGGAACTCAAGCAGAATGGTAGGGCAGTCTCTGACTATATTGCTGAATTCGACACTTTGTCGAAGTATGGACTATCTCTTATCGATACTCCTGAGAAGAAGAATGAGAAGTTCATTACTGGTTTGGATGGATACTTGGGGGAAGGCTTATCAACCACATCGATGAGACTTTTGAATTGATTATAGGGAAAGCTTTGAGATCACAGAGTCTTTACCCTAAGCCAAAGACTGAGGCTGCATCTGCAGAAGGGCTGAAACCGCAAGCAGGCGGTGGAGGCAAGAATAACTCTCAGAATAAAAGGAAACAGAACCAATCTAAGGATGGCCAGAAAAAGAACAAGAAAGACGTTGAGTGCTTCAGCTGTGGTAAGAAGCGCTATTATGCTAAAGAATGTCGGGCCAAGCCAGCGGATAGGAAGTGCTATAACTGTGGCCAAGTGGGACATCATAAGGATAAGTGTCCGCAACCTCTTAAGGAGAAGCAGAATGTGAAAGCATATGCTATTGATGTTGTTCCTTCTTCGTCGAATGCCCCCAACTGCGGCGGAGAAAGGAAAGAATGTTGTTATTCAAGGTATGCTTTCTATTTATGATGTACCAGTTCTTGTTTTGTTTGATACCGGGGCTTCCCGTTCCTTCATATCTAGTGACCTGGTAGATAGGTTGGGACTGGAACCCGAGATAGTCGATAGACCATTGGTTGTGACGAACCCGATTGGTGGTTCAACTAACCTTAGTATGATTTGTCGAAATTTGGTCTTATCAAGTCATCAATGTATGTTTGTTTGTGATTGCTTTGTTTTGGGCTTTACTGGGTATGGCATTATATTGGGGGTTGATTGGCTCCAAAGATACGGGGTGGTGGTAGACTGTGAGGGCTTTTTGGTGACAGTTAGGGCGGATGATGGGCGGATGATGGGCGGAGGATTTCATCAGCTCCGAGTAGCGGATGAGAGTGTCCCGAAAACAGCATTTAGGACGCCGTCTGGATTCTATGAGTGGTTGGTTATGCCATTTGGGTTGACCAATGCACCAACATATTTCGTGGATCTTATGAAACGAGTATTCAAAGATCAGTTGAATAAGTTTGTTCTTGTGATCGTAGACGATATCCTTGTTTACTCGAGGACAGAGGAGGAACACAAGGGACACTTGAGGATAGTGATGGAGGTGTTGAGGAAACACCAATTGAAAGCGAAATTCTCTAAGTGTCACTTTTGGAGAAGGGAAGTGAGATTCTTGGGTCATGTTGTTTCAGAGAATGGTATTGCCGTGGACCCTGCGAAGGTGGTTACGGTACAGGATTGGCCTACGCCCAAGAATGCAACAGATGTAAGAAGTTTCTTGGGGTTAGCTGGATATTATCGTACGTTTATCCAGGACTTCTCCAAGATAGCAGCACCATTGACTCAGTTGACTAAGAAGAATCAGGCTTTCGTCTGGGACGGAGTGTGTGAGAATGCATTCAAAAGTCTAAAGGAAAAGTTGACGCGTGCGCCAGTGCTAGTCACTCCTAAAGGGAATGAAGAGATGACGGTATACACGGATGCTTGTGGTACCGGACTAGGTGCTGTATTGATGCAAGGATGTAGGGTTGTAGCTTATGCTAGTCGGCAGCTAAAGCCGCATGAGAAGAAGTATCCTACCCATGATTTGGAACTGGCAACGATCATGTTCGCATTAAAGATGTGGAGACACTATCTTTTGGGAGAAAGATTTGAGTTGTTTACCGATCATAAATCGTTAAAGTATCTCTTCTCTCAGAAGGATCTGAATCTCCGTCAGCAGAGATGGTTAGAGTTCTTGGCTTCGTATGATTTTGATATCGCATACACACCTGGGAAAGGTAATGTGGTAGCCAGTGCCTTGAGTAGGAGACATGCCAGTTTAGGGGCTTTGTTTCTTGAATGGAAGCAACTGGAGTATATCGCAGGGTTTGATTTCAGACCAAAGTGCGAATTGGATCCAGAAATGCTAGCTAGTTTGGCGATCAGACCCACTCTGATAGAGCGGATTGGTTCCAGCCAGAGGGACGATCCTAATCCATTGGAAATCATCTCCAAGTTAGAGATGAATATCGACGGTGAGGAGATGAATTTGTATGGGCTTGATCGAGATGGATGGCTTAGAAAGAATGGAACACTAGTTGTACCTAACATGAATGGTTTGAGAGATGAAGTGCTTAGAGAATGTCATCACTCAAAACTGACTATACATCCCGGTGGTAATAAGATGTATCGAGACATGAAGCAGACTTACTACTGGGAAGGGATGAAAAGAAACGTTGGGAAGTTTATATCCAAATGCATGAATTGCCAGCTAGTTAAAGCCGAGCGAAAGAAGCCTTGTGGTTTATTGCAACCATTAGAAATTCCCGAATGGAAATGGGAGCAAGTCTCGATGGTTTACCAAGGACTAGATCGGGACATGATAGCATTTGGGTAATTGTGGATCGATTGACTAAGAGTGCAAGATTTATACCAGTCAAATCGACCAGAACGGCCGCTAAGTTAGCAGAATTGTATATGAAGTGGATAATGAGATTTCATGGAGTACCTAAAAGCATTGTGAGTGACCGAGACCCGTTGTTTACTAGTGGGTTTTGGAAGAGCTTACAAGAGGCTCTAGGGTCAGAACTACGTCTCAGTACCGCATATCATCCTCAGACCGACGGTCAGACGGAGAGAGTGAATCGTATATTGGAATATCTCTTGAGAGCATGTATATTGGATTTTGGTGGATCATGGGATGACCATTTGCATCTAGTAGAGTTTGCATATAATAATAGCCACCAATCCAGTATCGGTATGGCTCCATATGAAGCTTTGTACGAAAGACCGTGCAACTCACCATCATGTTGGATAGAGACTGGCGAGAAGTTTATGCTTGGACTAGATGTGGTGAGGGAAACTTCAGATAAGATTAAGATCATTCAACAACGAATGAAAGCTGCCCAAGATAGGAAGAAGAGTTATGCTGATAAGAGGAGAAGAGATTTAAAATTCTCCGTTGGTGACTTAGTGTTTGTCAAGATTTCTCCGTTGAAGAGCGTGATACGATTTGGCAGGAGAGGCAAGTTGGCACCGAGATTTGTTGGCCCATTCCCAGTTCTTGAACTAATTGGGAATTTGGCATAGAGAGTTGACTTACCCAAGAAGATGGTGGGAGTTCACAACTTATTTCATGTTTCCCAACTAAGGAAGTTCGTACATGACCCAGATATAGCTATTTCACCTGATCAGTTAGAGGACTTCGAAGTGGAACCCGAGGCGGTTGGGAACCGCAAGCCGATTCGTATTGTCGAGCACGATACGAAGCAACTTCGAAGGAAGGCGGTGAAGCTAGTCAAGGTTCAGTGGGGCGAGAACGAGAATGACTATACTTGGGAGACAGAGGAGAGCATTAGAAAGATGTATCCAGAACTCATTGCCTGGTAAGATTTACTTTGCAATTTAGTTATTCCGCATGCTAGGATAGACTTGTTTTGCGTGTTTGATTGTTGTTTTATGACTGATAGGCATGCGGGACCCTTGCCGTGTTTTGGTTAGGGAATTTCGGGGGCAAAATTTCTTAAGGGGGGAAGAATGTAACAACCCGCATTCTACACATCGGAGGATCGTAGAATATTTATTTCTTTCCCATATGAAGTCGTATAGTCATGTAACTTTGGGAAACAACCATTAGAGTCATTTCCTATGTTCATGATTTTGTCGATTTCTAAATAACCGTTTTTCCCCTAGCTGGTCTTGTTTTAGCCATAACTTTTGACTGGAAAGGATTTTTGACCTAAGACCACTTCCTTCAGATTCGTTTGATGGTTTACCTTTCCGTAGAGTGGTTATAATAGCCAAACGGACTCACCGTTTGGGAGATATGGCTGAAATAAGGTTTGGAAGGTGAAAAACTGCTTAACCGGGCCAAATAGGGTGATTAGTGAATGGGCCCATAACCCATTTCGGGATTAGGGTTATGGGGAGGCTAAAAAGGGTTATAGATTAATTCCATTTCAGTTTTCTAGCCTCCCCTTACCTCTTAGAAACCCTAAAAATGGCCTCCAACCTCTAAATCACCTCCAAATAAATTTCTACTTGAAGATTGGGCTTAGCAACATCAAATCAAGAGAGATCAACACCAAATCAACATTTGAGCTGCTGTTTAGCATTGGGATTCGCACCAAATCAGAGATTTATTTCAGATCTAAGTTTTATTTGTGGCTAAAGTGAGTGATTTGCATAGTTCCTCACTAATTATGGCTAATTAAGGGTAATTAGTGTTAATTAGCGAATTTAAACATGATAAAATTCTGGAAAAATATTTATAAAATTAGAAAGGTTGTTTTAGACCTCTGATATGAATTTGGGTTAATTTGGTTAAGTTTTGCTAATCATATCATTAGTTTCACCTAAACATGCTTAAGGGAAAATATGGGATTTTGGCTATGTTTGATCCACTTCAACCTATTATATTGTTGTTTTGATGTTTGTGGTTGATTATGCATGTTGTTATGACTGTATGGTATGCTTTGTGATTGATTAGAATAGTTGGAATGGTCGAAAACGCCGTCGAGTGGCGTAAACTGCTTGCTGGAAAAAGCGCAGGAAGACATCCAGATCGGATCGGTTAGGAGGACCCGATCCGCTCTCACACTTCACACTTCGATCCACTCGCACTTCTCGTTGCATGCATCATCTGATCCTACCTGCCTGATGTTCTCCGATCCGATCCGCCATGGTGCCCCGACCCGAACAGATGTACTACGACTGGGCTTGGAGACTACGACCCGACCCGGATTGCTTTAGAAGAGGCTAATCTGAACCGTGGCACGCTGGAGACCCCGATCCGATAGGGATGATGACGACCCGATCCGATCCAGTGAAAAAGGAGCATTCCGATCCGAACCGAACTGAAGACTAGGGGGAGATCCGAACCGATCCGGTGATGACCAATAACCCGAGATGCAAAGGTAGTCCAAATGGAAGTTAGAGCTCAGGATCCAGTTGGGAACCAATGAGTTCATTTTATGGTTAGACTTTGCTACGGGACGTGTGCTAAGGAGTTGTCGACGTTCATAACTTCGATTCACCACTGAAAATGGATGATGGGCTACTTATCAGTGCAGTAGAGTCACTATGACTCGAGGGGCAAGGTGATGGTAGCAAGACTACGTTATCAGTGCAGTAGAGTCATTATGACTCGAGGGGCGAAGTGATGCGTAGTAAGACTATGAGCCAGTGCAATGGGGTCATTGTGACTTCATGGGGCAGAGTGGACATAGTAAAGGATTAGTAAGGCTATGAGCCCGTGCAGTGGGGTCATTACGACTCCATGAGGCAAAGTGGACATAGCAGAGGATTAGTGGCTATGAATCAGTGCAGTGAAGTCATTGAGACTTCATGGGGCAAAGTGATCATAGCGAAGTGTATTGGGTGATCGAAGTGGTGAATATCGTATGCTTTACGCACTGAGCGAGAGATGTGAGGATGGATGCTATGTTTGATTGTTTGCCATAACTATGACATGCACACCCCCACCCCCATTATCTTTACACCGCATGTTATTGGAATCTTAGAGTGTTGTACAGTATGTAGTGCTAACTCTTTGGTTGCAGGTCCAAGTTCAGGTATGGTTTAGTCTACCTGTTATTGTTTTGTTTAGATGCTTATCGCTCATACCAGGCTTTATGTCTGACCCAGAATTTTATGTCTCTTCTTATTACTCTAGGTGCTCACACGAGCAGACTAGAGACAGGTTAGCTGGTGATGCGCGAGTAGCTAATTCGGAGGCGAGCAGGAGGCTTCCACGTATGATATATAGATATTCTCCCTGTGTCGTTGGTGGTCGCTACTTGGGCATTCGTAGTGTACCTCCTTTATCTTGCTTTTGTTTTTGAGACAGTTTGAAAAGTTGTAATAATGTTAGCTTTGGATCATAAGCTGTACATGGATTTTCCGCTGCTATGTTAGTTTGTTTCAGCTTATGCACTGTCTCGCCTGTTTTATGTCAAGTATGTTGTTATTATATTTTGTTCCATGCGCTGTGCGACATTTTATAGGTTCCTTGTTAGTTTACTTCCTCCTTCCCTTTCCTTGACGACCGTTCTGTGCTGACTGGACATGTGTACAACGTACTTTTGGAGTAAATGCTGGTTAGTGCGGGGCGGGCCGTCACAGGATCTGTGTGCCAAAGACTGCTTTTAGGACACCATCCGGTTTCTTTGGATGGTTGGTGATGCCATTTGGGTTGACAAACTCACCAACATATTTTGTGGATCTTATGAATAGGGTATTCAGGGATCAGTTGAACAAGTTCGTGCTTGTGTTCGTGGATGATATTCTGGTCTACTCTCGGAATGAGGAGGAGCATAAGAAGCGAGTTGTTTTGGAAATCTTGTGAAAGCATCATCTAAGAGCTAAGTTTTTAAAATGTCACTTCTAGAAGAGAGAAGTGAGGTTCTTTGGCCATGTTGTTTCTGGAAATGGGATAGCGGTGGATCTCGCTAAGGTGGCAGCAATCCAGGACTGGGGTAGACCTAAGAATGCGACGAATGTTCGAAGTTTCCTTGGGTTGGAGAGGTATTATCGTCATTTTATCAGGGATTTCTCCAAGATAGTTGCACCATTAATAGGATTGATGAAGAAAAATCAAGTATTCACATAGGATGCGAAGTGTGAGCAAGCTTTTGGAATCCTGAAAGAGAGACTGGCAAGTGCTCCTATTTTGATGATTTCAAGTGGGAATGAAGAGATAGTGGTATACATCGATGCATGTAGTACTGGTCTTGGAGCAGTACTGTTGTAGAAAGATAGAGTTGTGGCCTACGAAGTCGACAGCTGAAGCCGCACGAAAGGAATTATCCGACTCATGATTTGGAGTTGGCAGCGATCGTGTTTGCTCTGAAAATGTGGAGACATTACCTACTGGGAGTTCAATTCAATTTGTTTATGGATCACAAGTCGTTGAAGTATCTTTTCTCCCAAAAGGATTTGAATCTTCGGCAACAGTGGTGGTTAGAGTTTCTGGCATTATACGATTTTGCTATAGCCTATACTCCTAGTAAAGGTAACGCAGTGGTGGATGCATTGAGTTGAAGACATGTAAGTTTGGGAGAAATGTTTTCGGAATGGAAGCACCACTAGTACTTGGCAGGATTCGATTTTAGGCCTCAATGTGAGTTAGAACCTAAAATGTTGCCAAGCTTATCGATAAGACCTACTCTCATCGAAAGGATTGGAAAAAACCAAAAGAATGACATAAAGCTTGTCGAGATTATCCAGAAGTTGGAACCAGAGAATAAGGAATTCGAAGTCGATCAAGAGGGTTGGCTCTGAATGAAAGGACGACTAGTTGTTCCTGAAATTGATGGATTGAGAGGTGAGGTTATGAGGGAATGCCATCACTCGAAGTTGACGATTCATCCAGGTGGTAATAATATGTATTAGGACATGAAGCGAGCTTACTCTGGAAAGGGATGAAGAGGGATGGTGGAAAATTTATTTCCAAGTGCATGAACTGTTAGTTGGTGAATGCTGAACATAAAAAGCTGAGTGGATTGCTTCAGCCATTGGAAGTTCCTATGTGGAAGTGGGAGCAGATATCGATGGATTTTACCCACGTACTACCAAGAACCATGGAAGGAAATGAAGGGATTTAGGTTATCATGGATCGTTTGACCCAAAGCACGAGGTTTATTCCTGTCAGATCGACTGGGACAACATCGAAGTTGGCTGAGCTATATATAAAATAGATAGTTCGATTCCACGGTATCCCGAAGAGCATAGTGAGTGATTGAGCTCCATTTTTTACAAGTGGATTTTGGAAGATTTTGCAAGAGATTTTGGGAACATAGTTGTGTTTGAGTACGACTTATCATCCCCAAACTGACGGTCAAACCAAGAGAGTTAACCGAGTTTTGTAAGATTTCCTAAGAGCTTATGTATTGGATTTTGGAGGATCGTGGGAAGGCCATTTACATTTAGTTGAGTTTGTGTATAACAATAGCTACCAGTCGAGCATTGGGATGGCACTATATGAGGTGTTGTATGGTAGACCGTGTAATTTTCCAGCATGTTGGTTAAAGACTGGAGATAAGCTGATACTTGGGCCAGAAATGACAAGAGAGACTTTGGATTGTATCAAGATCGTTCGGCAACGAATGAAGGCGGCCCAAGATCGTCAGAAGAGTTTTGTCGATAACCGTCGAAAGGACTTGGAGTTTGACGTTAGTGATATGGTTTCCGTGAAGATATCATCGTTGAAGTATGTCGTTCGATTTGGAAGTAAAGGAAAGTTAGCTCCAGGATTCTTTGGACCATTTCCGATAGTTGAGTGAATTGGAAAGATCGCATATAGATTGGATTTACATGAGAAAATGTCTAGTGTGCACAATGTTTTCCATGTGTCGTTTCTACGAAAGTGTGTGTATGATTCAAATATGGTGGTATCTCTGGAACAGTACGAAGACCTATAAGTCGAGTCCGTAGTTTCGGGACCTTGTAAGCCACTTCACATTGTGGGCAATGATACGAAATAGCTTAGGATGAAGATAGTTAACTTAGTCAAGATGCAATGGAGTGAGCATGATGACGACTGTATGTGGGAATCAAAAGAAAGTACGAAGACAATCCATCCACATCTCTTCGTTGGTATGACCCATTAATGTCGTGTCACCTTACACCATTGTAACTTGTACCATTCGTTAGAATTTTGTGTGCTAGGTTAAGGCTATGGATCCATGGCATGATGGATGCTAGTTTGGATGATAAATTGGTTGTTTCTGGATGGTACGCATGCAGAATTATTTCTGGTTGATTGTGGTTGTTTGGGATTTTAGGGGGGAATTCCTAAAGGGGGGAATATAATGACCCGCATTTTACGTATCGAAGGATCGTAAAATGTATTTATTTAATTCCCTGA
Source organism: Allium sativum (assembly GCA_030737875.1). NCBI lineage: Eukaryota > Viridiplantae > Streptophyta > Magnoliopsida > Asparagales > Amaryllidaceae > Allium > Allium sativum. The sequence goes on from CM060925.1 coordinate 292,674,337, forward strand.
GGGTTGGATCATTCTTATATTTTGATATGTTGGTTATGGGGATGTGAGACGTGTCCATAATTTTTTTTCAATTTTATTTGTGACCAATTTTCCCTTGGTAGTTTTGTACAGGGCATAACTTTTGGCTGGGATCGAATCAGGTGCTGATATTGATTTCATTGGAAAGGAAATAATTTTGTCAATTCCGTAGAGTGGTCACATTAAAGATTTGGTCCGGCGGTTTGGAAGGAATCGTTGTTTTAGTGTTATACAATTTTTAGATAGGCTAACTAGTTATTAATGGGTTGATTTGGTGAGGCCCATTAGTAGGCAGGTTAGATGGCTATAAATATTGGGGATAGAGGCAAGGAGAATAGTTTACTTTCTTCCTTTCTTATTTGGTTGGGGTTTAAGATTCTCCCTACTCCAATCAAATATATCTCTACTCCATTAAAACTTAGATCTATATCAGAAGATTGAAGATCTATATAAGAAGATTGAAGATCTATATAAGAAGATTGAAGATCTACATCAAGGAAGGCTAGATCAACATCAAGAGAGGGTAGACCACATCAAATTGGGAGATTTGAAGATCGTTCTTTGTTGCTCGGATGTGTAGATCATCGTTTTAAAGCTAATTTGTGAATTTGGTGAGTGATAAGCATCTCTCACACGGATTCAATCGAGTATATAAGTTGCTTGATCTTATTTTAATCATTTCAAGTTGTTTTCACCTAGATCTACATCATGGTATGTATATTTTCATTCGAATCACCATAGGATCTAATCTAGCAACTTAAATCGGTAAATTTCTATGTTAATTCGTGTGTTATGACAAGTTAGATCCATTTGTTTGATTCATTTATTGTTTATCATCGATTTGGTGAATTTCTTTTGTTTGAATGATGAGTAATCGTTGTGTTAATGCTTGTTGATGGTTTGGTTTGATTAATTGGTGAAATTGAACGTTTTGCATAAGTTTTGGATCGAATTGGAGTTGGATCAGCCGGACTTGTTTGCCGAGAAAATCTTGGATCGACACACGTGGATATTGGATGAATCGGGAGAGTTTTAGCGATGGATCGGGAGAGTTTTGGAAATGGATCGGGCGCTGAGAAAAGTTGGATCAGTAGAGTTTTATAAGTGTTATGGATTTTCAATGGATCGTATCACACAAGAAAGAGCAGATCGAGAATAAAGGACAGCGTTTTACAAACGTTATGGTCAGATGGATCAGGCATGGATCTGCCAAGGCAAAAACCAATGGATTGGTCGTGTTTTTAGCAGGGAACTGAGTGGATTGGGCATGCGCAGGGCCATGTATCGGTCATGTTTTTAACGGTGGGACGGAAAAGGGTAGACAGCGTTTATTAAACACTACAGATTGTATGGATTAGCCATTTTTTGATGGGTCGGTTGGCATGGATTTGGGACTGCAGCATTTCTGAAACGCTGTAGAAATGAGATAAGACGCTGTGAATGGATGGCACATAGCAAAAGCTGAAACACTATGGAAAGTGATGGGTTGTTATTCACATCAAAGTATGAAATGCTTTGAATCGAATATCGTCCAAACGATGTATGTTTTTGGTCCAACGATGGTTAAGGCTCCGAAGTGAATTACAGGATGTTCGAAGTGTTATGAAGTGTTCATTAATCGTTGTAATGCAACGAATGTGAAGACGACTCAAGATGATTTGAGCTCAGTGATATTGGATACTCAAGATGATTTGAGCTTATGAATGGTCGCTAATGATGACAACTAGAGATATCAAAGGCTAAGGAGTTATTGTTATTATTATCGTAGGTTCTAACAGACCCAAAACAAGGGTATAATAGAGATGCCTAAAAGACTAGATGATTGGTAAAATATTTGGGCAGTCGCGATGGGCCTACATACGAGTCACGAAGGCGTATGGAGTTTTTGCTAGAACCAGGGTTACCATTAGCCCTTGATGGATGGCATGATGACATGGCCAACCATAGGATTAATGTTTGTTTCAAAGAAGGATCAGTAGTGATATTCAGAGTCATGGTTGATGGTTATTCTACATGTATTGTCTTGTGTAGATTATTCGACGTCGAAGGAGACATCACTTGGGTGCTTGTCAGATGTTGGTTTAAGCCTTTGTGGCCCATGCTTAGGGGATGTCAATATCGATTAGGATGGTCTATGCAGGATAACTAGTTATTATGTATGCTATGTTTTCCTATTATGATTGTTGTAAAGGCTATCACTGTCAGAAGTGGAGGAGGTGGTTTTGGGTTTCTTCTCTGTTGATGTGGGTAGATTAGATGATTGATCTACCTATTTCTCATATACATTATTGATGATGTTAGATAACTGCTTGTTGCTCATTAAGACTATTGTCTGACTAAAGGTTTTATGTCCCCCTCTTATTACCTTGGGATGTTCAGTCATGTGATGAATGGGCATACCGAGTAGCAGATGGCAAGTAGTAGATCTTGATGAGGGTGATGTAGCTGAGTGACAATGAGCAGGAGGCTAGCGTATTATTTCCTACTATCTGCTATTGTTGTTTTCCGTTATTTGATGTATTCTCTAAGTGTCGTGCAGTGAGGCATTTTATACAGACTCTTGATGTATTCCGGTGTTGTATGGATAAATCATGATGAGATGAAAAGTATAAGATTCTGATTAGTTCTGCTTCACTAGTATTGCCTGTTATATATGTTCTATTATACTTTATCCTTGCGCTTTGAGTTATACGATATGTATTGCGTGTATTATCTTACTCTGATGATCGTCCATACCTGTCTGGCATGTCTTTCAGTGCATTATTCCTCTTGTTAAGTGCAGGGGTTATGGGCGGTTGTCACACTAGTTTAGCATTTACAATAGAAAGGAAGGGAAATTAAAGGGACTAAATTCTGAATTTACATACAAACAAGAACAGGAAAGTAATTTTTATTTAGATACACATTCAAAAACCCAAATATTAAATTAGATTAACAATTTTGTATAATAAGATGACTGGGGGATTCTATGATTTATTTTTGGGAATTCCAAACCCTATAGGCATAATCAATGCAGATGTATACTAACAAATCATAGAAAATAGGTAAACTTAAAGAATATCACTCGCAGTAAAAAAGAAAGAGAAAATTATGAATTAGATCCAAATCTAGATTGTAGTCATTCACAAATGCTCTCCAATTCCTTTTCCTTTAAAATCACATATGTCAGATCTAGTATTTCTAAGAATAAAATAAACACTACAAAATAGGAGTAGGGAAAAGAAGGAGATCTAACCTCCGCCTAGATGGGATACTAATATTGACAATGACAGAGAAGAAGAGAATGGAGGTAGAAAGCCTCGGAATATGTAACTGAGAGAGATGGGAATAAGGCTCTATCCATAGGTGTCAAAGTGTGTAGGAACCGTTATATTTGAATTATAAAATTCAAGCCATCCACTTACACCAAAAACCTAAAATATCTCATCAAAACCTAGCCGCCACCATCAATTTCAGCTAGCTAGTAGTCGGCATTCCCTTTAGGAAGGGGTTGCGACCTATCTTCTATTCTAGGCGCTGTGAAATTATTTCACGTGGTCGTGTCCTCTTTTTACATGTATATATTTATGTACAGTTAAAGCGCTTAGCGGTTCTATACTGGTGGAGATGCAAAAAGCTGCAGTGGGGATAAAGAGGAGAAAAGCGGCGATATAGAGGATGTGTAAAAATGTTCATTAGATGTAAAACCAGATATTTAAAATTAACTAATTATCATTCCCATGACATTTTTGTATAAGAAATGAATTTTAATTAATATTATATAACATAATCAAATAATATCATGTTTTTGCACATTTGATTTGAGGAGTATTATAGATTTTTACCTTATATAGCGCACTTTTGCCTTAAATTAGATTTTACACTATTTTTTAAAGTTAGTACCAAAATAGAACCGGCCAAACCATCCTTTGTATATTATTACTGCTAAAGCGGTTGCTAAGTAGCCTCGATTTAGTTGGTGCAGCGGAAAATAGTGAGGCTAAAAGTGAAACTACTGTTCATCAGTGCTAAATAGAAATAACGTAGCGGTTGCAGAGTGCTATGGGCTATCGTAGAGATTTTTGAAGCTTTAGCAGGGCTTTAACTATGTTTGACGCTTTCCTAAGGAGTAGAAAAGCACAAATTTTGAAATGAATTACTACAAGTGCATAGGCGTGTTGTATACAGGTCGAACACAGGGAGAAAAATTAAGTTTTATTATTTGTATATCTCGTGGGCGAATTAGACGAATTTGAGGATTTGATTAAAAATAGGAAAATTAGGATTACCATTGAATCTGATCAGACGGACAATCACTAATGAAAATTAAAATTGCAACGACAACTTGTGCTCTACCAAATCTAATTATATAGACGGCACAAGTTGCTTGAAAAATAAATTGCAGAAAAGAAATAAATGCAGAAAAAAATGTGCGAAATAGAAATAACAAACATAAATAAAAATTAGGATTATCGTTGAATCTAATCAGATGATCAATCACTAACGAGAAAATAAATGCAATATAAAATTGTGCTCTACCAGATCTAATTGAATAGACAACACAAATATTCTAGATCCAACCGGAGTATAAAAAAGAAAAGAAAACTCTCAATTCATGGATAAAATTTACAATGATAATACAAGGGTATTTATAAGATAGATAGCCAACCTAAACCCTAATACAATTACAAATGGGCCTTAGTTAATTCTATTAAATTTGGGCCTTTCCTCCTTTCCTCTTGCTTCCCTAATGAGCCTTCCTAGATTTATGATATGGATCTTCATTTTACCAATTATTTTCTTGTCCAAAAAGCAACTTGATGTAAGGTCTTCATATGCAAATCTTCGTATGTATATACATAGCATTTTTATCTTTATTTTCTATTTTTCTGACTACATGTGGCTTAGTCGGCATATCTGTAAAAGTGACAAAATAGTACCCAGGTAATATTTATTTATATACGAATGATAAGATATAAGAGTATAAAATAAACACATTTCTGTGTTAATCAAATACCCCCACACTTATCTTTTACTCGTCTTTGAGTAAAACAAAAAATGAAAAACTGGGCAGGTCACACTTTAATAGGAAACACGATTGCATTAAGCGTATGCAACAAGTCGTTAAACCTCTAGATGTCCCTAGTAACACAAGTGGTATCTCGTGACGGTTTTCAGCGGATACTACCCACAAAATCGAAATGCAATGTGCAATGATTTTAATGCAACTATATGAATACATGGACATATGAAAACGGAAAATAAAATAAAATGAAAACACAACTTATTTTAGGAAAGTGGTACAACAAATTAAGTTAACAATTTCTAGTCAGTTGATTGTATTTTAGATACCTCAACTTGTCACAAATTTTCAACATAATTCAATTTTTCAATGTTAACTCTAGCTTGGCCAGTTGGTTCGGTTGATAATATAGTGCAGCCATTAAATAAATTCTTAGTTAGCTTGTCACAGATTGTAAAGTGGTATTATTATTTCCTCATGTATGGATAGTCAAATCAATAAGGTCAAGAAGTTTTTAGGCATCATCGATTATTCTCTATCTCTATAAAAATGAAAATTATGATTAATTGCATACACCTAATTTAAAGACGAAGATATACTATCCAGACATAGAAATTGGAACAGAGCTTGCAGGATTGTGTAGACCGACACTGACTTTATCAATAACATGTCGGTAATCCTTAGGTGTCCAACTCATAAAATAAGACCAACATATACCACACATGCACTTCCTCGCAAACTAACATGAGAGTTGGGACAGAGCTTGGCGGGTTTGTACACCAACGCTAGATTTACCAGCAATGTTGGATACCCTTGGATTACTATTATTATTATTAAATATAAGAACAAGAAAGAGTTATGCGAATTCAGCTTAACACAACTTATTTTTAAAGACTCGAAAAGCCAATATAAGTATTTTTAAATCCTCCACTCATTAAACAAAGACTATAATTTAGAATAGACTTCATGACCATCACCTAAGAATCTCTCTATGTACCAGTTACACTATTATCGCTTGTAATTCAACTTTTCAATATATTTCTTATTCGATCTTAGTTGAAAGGAAAAAAATTCTATCAACTGAGTAATAATTATTAACTTATTTTGTTGTATCAATCTAAACTGAGTCGTATTCAAAAAAAAAAATTGACATGTTACTACAACCTACAATGCATGATGGTTCTAAATGAAAAGAATATTTTTTAAAGAAGAATGAAAAGAACGCAATGTGGACTCCCCCCACACCAGATCTAAACAGTGTCCACACTGCAAATGTTTCCTAAATTTGAAAGATCGTACCCAAAGGTGAATGAGTTGCAAAATTATTTGTAAAATGAAATGAATTTTAGCAACTATATGTGAATGAAAATCATATACAGAATGAAATCTACGATGATTATGAGAATTATGTTAAAAATAAGACTTCTTTTTTCCCCACACTTGCTCTATCGAAAATGATGTTTAATGGTTTTGTATATGGTTTTTGAGGTACCAGAGGAATGTCGATATCTTTTGAAATAAAAATCTTTCCTATGCAAATTTGGTTGTGACAGTGATTTATACCATCCATATGAAGATTACCATAATCCCATAAATTTGAGTATTTAACCACAATTTATTTTGATGATATTAGATTACAATTATTTTTGATATGTTCCATATATTCATCCTCGTCATTTAAAAGTTTAAGTTTGTCTCCCAAAAGTTCTTCAAAAGATATGGTAAACATGTTTATTGAGATAGGAGAATCATAGTGGCTTTTATTCATCGTAATCAGATGCAAACAATGAAAAACCTAGACTTGAGGTTGTCAAAACGAGCTCCTATTCAAAATAAATAATGTACTCAGGTATATCTTATTAGTCGATAATCTCGATTTGAAGGGGAAGAGGGTCTTATGGCCGTTCACGTATAGTATAAATATTAAGGGATCCAACCAATGTTTTACGGGTAGTAAGCAACCTCTTTTGCTAGAAGTTCAAAAAATTGAACTTATATATATCCGAGGTCAAACCCTTGAGTGAATCAATTTCATAAAATACACTCTTGTAATTAAATATTTTGAAACGGCTAATCATGTTTTATTGTTAAAAATGATGAAAACGACGATTTCAGTTATGGAAATTCGTTCCTCAATTTGATTCATAAAATTTCAGTCATATAACAATCAAACAAGAATAATTTGCAAGAATTAAAAAATTATACAAGCAAGTCGCTGCCCCTGCAGAAGATTTTTACAAGTAATTTCTATATATTTTTCTTTGTAGCAGAGCACCTATAGAGTTCAGAAAATTTACAGTGGGGTATGGCAGACTGTCAGCAATTGATCGATGCTAGTGTTTTATAGTTAACTGTTTGCAAATTTCTTGACCTTTAGATTCCTTGTACGATTGCTTGACTTCTTTTCTTCACTTTGGCTTTTGACCGATTGAATCTTTCTCTATTTTTTAATGAAAGTGGGAAAGAAATAAAACAAATGAAGGGAAAATAAAAACTGACAACGAACTAACCTAAAAAAACTAAATTGACCGGACTTGATATAAAAAACTAAACTAAAAGTAAAAACTAAACCTAAAATAATAAAAGAACTAAGTTTATCAAAGAAGAAAAGGAAGGAAGAAAAATACAAGAACAAATGGGAACTCAACTAAAGCCCTCAACTCAGGCTAATCGGCATGCATTCAACTCAAGCAGTGTGCACTCAAGAATAAAAGGAAATGCCACCTCTCAATTACACTGTTCGCGTATATCTCGCCTCCTTTCTTTTGCAAAACAAATTGTACAAAAAAATGGGAACAAATTAATTTAAACACGCCTCTCTATTTCTTTCCCAACAAAATCCAAGCAAAGTCAGTAATACAAAAAAAACACATTAAAAAAAACGCGCGTCTCTTTTTTTTATTTCAGGAAATAGATCAAACAATCGATTTCTTTCCTTTACTTTGGTTCTTGGCTCTTCTTCTTTTTTTCTTCTTATGAAATCAAGTTTGAATAAGAGGTAGGGGTTCTGGGTTTGTTGCTGCGATTGTAAGGTGATGGATGAATTCAGTTCTATGGATTTTCGAATTGGGGTTTGTGGTGTTTGCGATTGTCAATTGCTGGTTATCGTTTTGGACAGTGGGTATGATGCAAATTGTTTTTGGGGTCCAGCTATTTCCACCCCACTGTTTACTCTTCACCCCCCCACTAAAAAATTTAAAATTATAATTTCAATTTTACCCTTTAAATATTAATTAGATATATAAATGCATATTGTTTCTTGATGTCATTACAATTCAAATAACCTAGTAATCAAAGCATGGCATCAGAGATTTTATGTAAACAAAACCCAAGTCCCTTAAAATAGTTCAAACATTTCACAATCAACGATAGAAAAATAAAAACAACGGTAGAATTAAGCGTAGAAATTTGTAAATTCACGTCTTTTCCGAAACTATACTTTGCATAAAGCACGAAAATACATCGGTATTTACATAACAACGCTTTCAGCTGACAATATTACGTAACAACATATCGGTTTTTTTTTTTTTTGCTGATTTTTTTTTAGGATGGGCAGTAAAAATGAAATGCAGATTCAAAGAAGAGAAAAAAAAGTTTGATTAAGTGGAAGGACACATTTCGAAATAAATGGGGTGAAAAGAGAAAAATGTGGGGTGTGTAGTTTTTTTTTCAAATAGGCGGGGTGTGAAGAGTATTTATAGGGGTGGTAATAGCCGGACCCTTGTTTTTGTGGTTGTTGAAACAATAAAATTTTGGTGATGATTGCGGCAGAGGTCGGGCAATGGATTGTTGGCTAGGGTATGGGTTCGGTGTAAGGTTTGATGTGGAAATGCGGTTTATCTGAAGGGGTTGAAGATGAAGCCTGTGATGGAGGAAGAGTGTGGTTATTCGTGGAGATGTAGATGGTGATGGCGATTTTTGAGGCTGGCTTGTGAACGATCGGTGTTTCTTAATGCTGGTTGATGGAAAGGCAGGGAAAAGAATGAAGTTTTTCTGAATTTTGGACGTGTGAACTTGAGGTGAAGGGTAGGTTTGCTTGAATTTGGTTTGACGGTGCGGTATTTGATGATCATGAAGACGAGTTCTGATGGATGTGGTAGGAGGGTTCACGGCAGTGAAGAGATGGTTTGTATGTTTGGCACCGGTTGCTGGTGAAGATCAGTTCGGTAATGTAGGATGTTTGGTGGATTATCGAATGTAGGGTAGTTGTGATTTCTGTATATTGTGGTTTTGGTGAAGTATGGGGTGAATGGTGAAGATGGACGTGCTTTATTGGCGGCAGAGAAGAAAGTAGGAAACACAAAAATAACAAAAAGAATTTTGTTTTTTATGCTTTTTGTTGTTTTTTTATTTTGAAATTTGCAAGAAGAAGATAGAACTTAAATGTATTGAAAACAGGAAAGGGAATAAAGAAAGGAAATAAAAGTGGAAAAAAAAGGAAAGCAATTGAAAGAAGAAAAAAAAGTGGAAAGATTATTTTTTATCTTGTTTAGTGGACTACAATATCATTGAATAATACCAAATCGAACCAATCAAGATTTTTTTCTATATATACAAGAAAACAAAAGGAAAAAAATAAAAATAAAAACTAACACGAATCAAAAATTAAATAAATAATAAAATTTAATTGTTATCTCCCCGGCAACGGCGCCAAAAACTTGTTTGACACTTTCCTAAGGATAGAAAAGCACAAATTTTGAAATAAATTACTACAAGCACACATGTGAGTAGTATGCAGGTCGAACACATGGAAGAAAATTAAATTTTATTATTTATATATTTCGTGGGTGAATTAGATGAATTTGAGGATTTGATTAAAAACAGTAAAATTAGGATTACCATTGAATCTGATCAGATGGTCAATCACTAATGACAATTAAAATTGCAAAGACAACTTGTGCTCTACCAAATCTAATTGTATAGATGACACAAGTTGCTTGAAAAATAAATTGTAGAAAAGAAATAAATGCAAAAAATAAAAGTGCAGAATATAAATAACAAACAGAAATAAAAATTAGGATTGCCTTTGAATTTAATCAGACGGTCAATCACTAATAAGAAAATAAATGCAATACAAAACTATGCTCTACCAAATCTAATTGAATAGACAACACACATATTCTAGATCCAAGCAGAGTATAGAAAAGAGAACTCTCAATTCATGGATCCAGATTACAATGAGAATACAAGGGTAATTATAGGATAGAGGGCCAACCTAAACCCTAATACAATTACAAATGGGCCTTAGTTAAATCTATTAGATTTGGGTCTTTCCTCTTTTCCTCTTGCTTCCCTGACAAGCCTTCCTTGATTTATGATATGGATCTTCTTTTGACCAATTATTTTCTTGTCCAAAAAGCAACTTGATGTAAGATCTTCATCTTCAAGTCTTCGTATGTATATACACAGCATTTTGATCTTTATTTTCTATTTTTCTGACTGCATGTGGCTTAGTTGGCATATTCGTAAAAATGAAAAAATAATACCCAAGTAATATTTATTTATATACAAAAGATAAGATATAAGAGTACAAAATAAACACATTTCTATGTTAATCAAACTACATAAATATATTAAAACATAACTTTGAATTTGAATACGGAATATTCTTTTATGAAAATTGTTTTTATTTTATTCCATACTTATCCAATTAATTACAAATTCAAATATGTATGTTTGTTATTTATTATTATTTTATACATAACCCTGTTATATGCTTATCTTTTTCATACAAACTCCGATTTAGACAAATTACATATTAATATGTATTATAATCTCACCATGAACACAATAGCGATATTTTCATAGCTAAATTCCTATGTATTAAATATCCAAATTTTCAGTCTATTATTATTCACATTAGATAGTTTTTATTTTAGTTTTTTGTACATGATTAGGGTGTATTTTACGGGGTGTTATAAAGTCACTTGAAAGAACCGCCGTTTTTCTTCCCACCAAGTTTCTTAGGCAGTGGCTTGCTCTATGTGCCCTTCCTCTTTCTCTTTGACCTGCTTCTCTTCCACCAGCTCAATTATTTCCTCTAAATGGAGTTGGCCGGAGGCGAGGTTTGATCATAAAAGCTGAGGCCGGGTCTTTTTCGGATGTCTTATCTCCCTTATCTAAAATCTCCTTTATTTCTTCCTCGGCACTTGGGGGAGGGATCATCTCAGAGGCGAAGGAGTAAGTTCAATTATTGTTGTTGAAGCTTGCGCTTTCTCGGCTTTGTCTTTGACTTTCTTTTCTGATAATATCTTCTCATGTTTGATGGAGAGCTGGGCATGTAGTTGTTCTATTAACTCTTGCAAGATTGGCCTATTGATCTCACAACTAATACTTGTGATTACCACCTCCTCGGCTTTCCTCATCTCCCTATTAGCTATTAGCTTTCCTATTCTTGTAAACATTTGATCTATATTGTCGTCTCTACTGGGGACTATCTTCTCATGCCCCATGAATTTGAAGGACCCAAAGTTCCCAAGATCAAGATTCATAAACTCTTTGTACTCCTCTACATCGAAAGTTGCTCAAGAAGTTGTTACTGGTGCAAAAGAGGCAGTAATTTCCATCCTAAGTTTACCTTGGCACCAAGACGGAGCAGAGTTAGTCTTCTTTTATTCTTTGGTAACTCGACGAGAAGCCCAGCGGCTTCCTCAAAAGTCTTAATCATCTTCTCGAAAACTAGAGAAAAAATAGATATACCTCCTTATTCATGTTCTGCCCCTTCCGTCGAAGTTCTACGTTCTTCGATTGGAAACAAAAATGTCGTGGTACCTAGCCCAAGGTTCTTGGGGTCATTCCCTGGATTGGAGATAACTGAATAGTACGGCCACTGGTGGTTGTTGGCGGAACAATTGGGATCTAGGAAGCACCGACATAAGCTAAATGGGAAATAATCACACTCTTAGTCATAAATTACTTCCCTTTCCTTAAAGCTTCTTCAGCTGCTGCCTATTCCTTGGCATCCTCCTCTGATTGGCATCTCCTTTCTTCGAAATCCTGACGCTCATCTTCTTTCATGTACTAAGTCGGCAGTGCTCCTGGTCCACTTCTTCAACATCCAAAGCAACAACTTCATCTTCTTGAAATCTCTTTCAATTTAAATCAAATACCATTGAATAGTCACCTACCCAAGAAATTTTTAATTTCTAATTCCATTCAATTTCTAATTCCTTAACTTCACTTCTTAGTTTCTTATCAAATCCCTTCTTACGCAACTCTCGGATTAAATTTATGAATCCACTCCTCTTGCGTTATGCCGCTCGTCGTTCTCAACGTGAGGTTTTTTTTGTTCTTCGGTTCTTACTGTTTTGATTTATCAAAAACCCATTAGCCATTCATGGTAATTTGAAAAACATTTACAAATATCTCATTTATTTCCTATCATTTTAGAAAATCTCATGTCACCATTGGAAAATATTTCCAAATATTCACAAATCTTCATTTCCTATAGAAAATACACTTTATTCTCATGAGAAATATTTATAAGTTCGTTATTTGGATTAAAATAGATATGAAATAAAATATTATTATTCTCACTTAACTGTTGACACTCATTAATTTCTTTCACTGAACCAATTCTTGCTATCGAATCTTAACAATTTCTTATTCAACAAGGAAGTCAATCAAGTTGGGGTATAACTAATTCTCAGACCCTAACTGAACAACATTATTAACTTTGAAATAGATCAATTTCACAGCTTCCAGTACCAATAAAACATTTATTCTCGAAATTTTCAAATTTAAATTAAAAATTTCTTTTTATTTACAATAATCGTCTATTGTAACCATAATTCACGCCTTTAAGATATTTAACTTTTAAATTATACTTTGTTCTTTAATCCGAATAACCAATTTACTAATAATATATTAAATTTTAAATTAAAACAGAAAGTAAATAATATTTTCCTAAATTTGGACATAATTGATTCCCCACAAAACCTTCTTTCAGATAATCTCCTTTTTGATAATATATTCCGAACTTCAAAAAAATCTCATTTGATTTATATTCTGATCATCAGAATAATCTCACCATACTCGTCAACTCCATTTGCTTCATTCAGTTTCATGTACAACATTTTTGCTTCCAACGTTATTTACTTCTAGAAAGTAAATATTATTCCCTTTTATACGAATCTGAACTCGTCACATCAAATCAGCTTTGATTCCATTTTAAAACAGGTTCACATCTCTTTAAAATCTTTACGCACATTTCGCTTCATTTACATTTCTCGTTAACACTTCACTTCTTGTTAATTAATCAATCAGTTTATATCTTGCTATTGAATTCATATATTCAATTTTATGTTATTGATTCAAAACCAATTATAAATCATCTTGTTGAGTTCTAAATAGTTGTACTCCAATTATAACCTTTTTCGGTTTTATTTTCATTTATTTCAATCCTGAATATCCAAAATAAAATTCATTGTTTCATTTTTGAAACGATTTCCAAATTTCCATCTGAATTCTTATTTCCAATAAATTTCAGTTATCTTTGATTGCTAAAATACCCAATTCGTTGATTCTCCTCTTATACTCATCTTCCTTATACACCATTCAAAGACGGATTCGAAATTCAAATATAAGGGGGATTTATCGAAGAAAAGCACTCGAAACTCTAGATTTGAAGATTGGGGATTTCGAAAGATTTAGATATCAATTTTTTTTCTTTCCGCTGTATTATTTAAAAATACCAGTTTCAAAATACGTCTTTTCAAAATAATTTAACTTTCGAAATTATTTATACTTTCAAAATCTATATTTCAAAACTTTTTATTTTCAAGATCCGTTTTTAAACCCAATAGGCTAAGCTTTGAATAAACCAAAGTTCTGATACAACTGTAACGTCCCACCATGTTGACCACTTCAAATTGATATCTAAACCAACTTAGAAAATTCAAAACGACAGACCTTATTTAGGTTACAGAGTTTTAAAAGAATCAACGCAGAAAACACAAAATAAATAAATAACATAATATTGAACAGCGAAATAAAACTTTTGTTTATTAATCGGAATCTTTGATACAAGAATTTTCTATACAACGGAATATAATTACAGTTTGAATACAAAAGAAATGCTTACTATTTTAAAAATCTTCAGAGTGCGCGTCTGTTATAAACCAAAAAATCCGAACCAATTTGTATTTTTTATTTTGGTAATTTTAATGAATTTTGAATATTAAAAATGAATTATTTTAAATAATAGCGATGAGAAATTTATTTTGAATAAAATTAGAATGTATATATTTATTTGAATCGACGTAGTTCGAAAATTCGATTTCAAATTTCAAATTTCAAATGAATGTACAGGATTCAAAATAACCGGATTTTAGCAAAACAAAAAATTATTAGAATCTAATTGAAAATATCTTTCCAACGAATCCGAAAAATTGAAATTTCATAGCGGGAATAAAAAGTTATGCCTAGTTGAAAATTCAGAATAGTCGTTATGGAATTTTGGCCCTTAAAAATGGAAATTTTGCAAACAACCTCCGACGAAACCACTTTTGTTGGATCCGGGATGTCAAGTTATTGCTATCCAAAATACATAATTTTTCAAATCAGTATCTGAGCGTGGCGAAGTAAAACGTATTTTAACAATTTTAGTCAATTTGGATCGACCAGAAAATGGCCATTTTTCAAACGGTCTTAGAATTAGACGAAATTAGTTTTGTTAGAACCGTACCGTCAATATGAAGATAGAAAATATTTTTCGGGAATTTTTAAAGTCCGTATGTGGCCCCAGTAAATTGAAATGTACGTTTAAAATTGAATATACTGATTTATTTTTTGATTTTGACGGAAACTGATCGAAACAGTCGAACTGGCTTACGACATATCCCATTGTGTTCAGAATGGGGGTAATTAGCTAGGGATGATAGTCGGTGTGTTTGATTTCGAGTTCAAAATAAAAAGGCACCTTTTTGAAATTAAATAATAAAATAAAATTTCTCTCCATACTCTCTCTCTCTCTCTCTCTCAGCCCTCCCCCCCCCCCCGGTTCACTTCTTCAAATCATTTTGAAAAATGAAGGATGGAGACGAATCTCCGCCCCTGGCGCCGCCGTGCTGCCCGTGCACGCCAACCCCATTCCAGCGATCGACCCCCTCCCGTGGCCTCGTCGCTCTCTAGTCCCCTTTACCCCGTCCGTTCCAAGAACCCCCAAATCCCCAAGCAGTGACCGCCGTCGCCACCATAGGGTCCCGCGCCCTCCTCAGATCACCTCCCCGCCTCCTCCTCTCCCCCTTCATCCGTTCGAGATCCGAACCCTCCTCCAAGATCCCAGACCACCACGAAACCCGTTGTAAGTCCCTGTTTTGTTTGCTTACTTTTATTTATTCTAGTTAGTTAGTTTAAAAATAAAGGAAAGATTAAAAAAATCAGTTTTTAAAGATTTATATTGCATGTAAAAAAAATCAGTTTTTAAAAATAAATGGTGTAGTTATAAAAATATGATTTTTATACTATACAGATAATAAAAGTTTGATCTTTATATATGTAGCGAGAGGATAAAAATACGATTTTTATCTTGGAAGTGACGATATAAAAATGTGATTTTTATCATATATGTAGCAAAGTAAAAATATGATTTTTATATAGTAGAGATAATAAAAATATGATTTTTATATTATATAGATAATAAAAGTTTGATCTTTATATATGTAGCGATATGATAAAAATACGATTTTTATCTAGGAAGTGACGATATAAAAATGTGATTTTAATCATATATGTAGCAATAAAAATATGATTTTAATATTGTAGAGATAATAAAATTATGATTTTTATATAGTGGAACGCAAAGGTGAGAACTCCTCACTTTTATTTTAATTTCTAGTCAAAATATATACTAGGATGCAAACGGTGCTTAGCAGCACCCGACACGCGTCGTCCACAGAACATGGATGACTTGTTTGTTTGACTGATTTTGTTGTGAAAATTTGATTGTGTGATGTAGAATGGAATAAAATACTATATAGGAATAAAATATTATATAGTTAAAAATATTTTATAGTTAAAAATATAATTTTTAACGTGTATATGAAATAAAATAAATGTTCATAAACAAATCGGACGATTTGTTTATGTACACACATTTGACTGATATTAATTGGGACGATAAATTTTACACATCGCCCAACTGCACAAATGAAACCTGCATTTGATTGTTTGAAACCCCACACGGGTATTTGGATGATATATGACATACACTAGTCCCAATAATTAGTTGTATGTCAATCGATTGATTGACAGACTGTTATAAGCATTAAATATTTATATTTGATGCTTATGCAGTGTAGAATCCACCTTGGATGATAGTTGACTGTGTTTGATTGTTGTTGTATACATGTGTGTATGAAATCCATATAAATCAAATTATATGGTATTTGACTGTGTCTGGTTGCAGTTCAGAAAATAATGAATATTTTAAAATAACAAATATTTTAAAATGATGAATATTTTAAAATAATATTCAACAATAATCAAAATGTGATTTTGATGTCCGATTTGGGATGAACACGAATATATTTAAATATATATAGCCATGTTGATTAGATTGACGCCATTTAGACGTGAACGATATTTATATTGATTTTATTCATTTTTATAATGAATATCGAAAAGGAAGTGATTTCAAAATATAATGTTTTGAAAATATTATCATTTATATATCGATGATATGAAATATTCAATTTTGATTTGAAACTGAATATGAAGTTGAAATCGTTTTAAAAACGAATTTAAAACGCTTTATAAAATACGTTTTAAATGGAAATCAACGAAATATATAATAATATATATGTATAATGGCCTGAACAGAACGTGCCGCGCAGCAGCAGTTCGCGAATTTCGACAATTGACTTCGAACGGACATTACGGGAGATCCGATCGTCAGATTCTTCTAAAACCAAAATCGTTGGGTTTGTATCGAAAAGAGCTTTCTAATGAATATAAAAATTAGAAATCTAACGGTTGGATTTGGAATCATGTCCAAATCAAATTTGGAAAAGGTCGATGTAAGTGCAGTTCGATGGCCGTTTATTGAAATCGACTGTACGGGCCTTGATAAAATTATAAAAAATATCAATAATTTGTGTAAAATCATAATAAATGATTTGGAAAGAATTGGGATGAAAAATCCCATACTTGAAAAGATAAAAATGTATTTTTATCGAAACGAACTAGTTTTGAACTAGAATTATAAATTCAATATTTTTAAAATAAATAAAATGAATTCGAAATGGTTTTAAAAATAACCAGAATTTCCAATATATGAATTGGAATGGATTTGAATCGAAATTATCATCGGAATATTTCTATGTTGGATTCGGGATTATACGAATATTGTTATGGAAATTTGGAAGATATATATATATATATCGTTATTTCCAAAGCAATGTTTGTTGGTTTCAGAATTTGATATTGAATATAAGCCGATATATTTTCTATTTAGAGCATTGTATTTAATATCAAATGAGATTTGGGTTTGTCGTGAATGGTGTCTTCATCAACACTGTTCTTAAACTCAGTTGAGAAAATATTAAATCTTTTTATTTAGATTTAATGAAGGATACCAATTTGTTAATATTTAATTGGAATTGAATTAGAATTGATTTCTGGGTTTATCGTGAACAGTATTTTAAATAACACTTGTTCTTTAACCCGATAATAAATAGAATGTGAATTGGGTTTATTGTGAACTATGTTTTTAATGACATTCGTTCTTTAACCCGATTTATAGTGAAATATGATTTGGAATTTATAAATCTTTTTATAAAGATTAAAAGGGGATTTTCCAAAGTAAAGTTTTCCAATCTAATATATATTAAATTGGAATTGAATGGAATTCGATCTGATAGTAATCGAAATGAAATTCTGTGGAGGAAGACTGTTAATACACATGGAATTTAAAAGGCTTTGTCGTTATTCCATTTATATTATTGGTCGAATACGGAAATTGATATCAATTATATATATATATATATATTAATTTGTTTTTCCGTGAAGATTTCATAAATAATGGAATGTGATTTGGGTTTGTCGTGAACTGTGTTTTAAATGACTTTAGTTCTTTAACCCAGTAAAAAACAGGATCACATGCTTGTCGTTGTATTTCGAATTGTATGGTTGATCTCTGCTTAATATATATCTGTTTGGCGGTGGAGAATTTATTCTCTTTCTTAACACCCTTCTCTGAGACATACGAGCTCAGAGGTTATATATCGGCAGAAATCAATAGTGCGGTGTAGATTGTCGATGCGACATGTTTGATTTACCAAAGTTAAGTAATCATTAATACTGATTTTTGGAAAGATTAAAACTAAGTGAAGTTTTAATGAATCTTTAATTAGATTGAAAGGTAAATTGATAATTTAAATTATCAAATTTGGAAAATGATCGAGAATGGAGTATCATCAATTTTGCTCCTAGCGATAGTTAAATCTATAATTAGATTTGAACGTGAAATGGTAATTAAATTTACCGATAACACCATGGTGTTAGTTATGGGGTAATAACAGTTTTGCTCCATGGGATGAATAAGTTGGGATTGGAAAATAAAATAAATGATTACTTCGGTGTGGTTTGCTAATCCCGACTAGTTTGGAAAACCATATTTGGTTTGAAATGATATCCAAAGGAAGATTAAAGAATAAATTTTAAAGGATTTATCTTTGATAAAATTAAATGGAACCTTTCCCAAAATATGTGAATATTTAAATAAAAGAATTTGGAATGAGGCGTATGTTGTGTTTTATAGCACTTGTTTATTATATACGCGAGTTATTAGGAAAGACCGGGACTAACCCATTCTGAATAACTGATTCGACGATAAGTCGAAGATGAAGAAGGTGGTTGAAGACCGGAGGTCTTCATATCGTTTGAACGATTACTGGTGATCTTGATTAGGCTGTACACCCAAGAGGAGGGAAATAGTTGGTGATCGTCCAGACGTATTTGGAGATCAATGGATATGCGAGGTATAAGGTGCCTCCGATTTCGTTCAGACCCAAAAAGGACTTGTAAATGGATTGTGTGTCTGACATTGGATTTTATTCTGTGCTGATTGATTTCTATTAAATATATATCTGTTTGGCGGTGGAGAATTTATTCTCTTGCTTAATGCCCTTCTCTGAGACGTACGAGCTCAGAGGTTATATATCGATAGATATCAGTCGCATGGCATGAATTGCCTGTGTAGCATGCTGAGATGCAGTGATCAAGGCTTTTGTTGAAAAGCAAAGTCTTGTGGTTGATGATCAAAGCACGACTTTAATACAGCGTAGCTATGTGTATGGCGTTAATTCGCGAGCCTCACACCTCGGTATGAGTCAAAAAGGGAATCGTGGCTGCAGGGAGTGCACGACGTTTCTTTCTAGCTATGGGTGGTGTTAGCGTTTTACTCGCCCTGACAACGTTGTTATTTTACCTATGTGGTTGTTGGATTGTGAGGCACCCCAGATATATAGGTCTCTTCAGAGCCGATGGATATAGGTCCGATAGGACCGGGAAACGTGTGCTCAGGAATAACCAGTCCTCAAACATAAGAGAGGACCAGCCCTAAAGATCCAGGGGTCTTCTACGGGAGATCCTGAGGCATTTGCTAGAGTGTCTCGAATCGGTGAGGAGCCATCCCTGGCCTTGACTCATGACGGAAATCCAATTTCCAATACGTGACATTTCGGTTTTGATTGTAGAGCCTAGTATTGGCGACATGATAGATGGTACCCATGCCGCCTATGATTGATACATTTATATTTGAAGTTGTTTTCATACACTTTACACTATAATAATATTAAAATGATTTGTTTTAAACGTACCAACCATGTTTGGCTATTAAAAGGAAAACCCTATCCTCCGGCTTGCATTGCATTGTGTGATGGGACCTGGGTCTTATAATAGCTTCATTTTTCCAAAAAGCATTGCGTTGTTTTATTATATGCACTGGTATTCTTGGAAGGAAACCCGTTCCGTGTTATATGGCGTGGTCCCTTGAGTTGCTCTCTTTTAAAGTAAAGTTTTAAATAACTGTTTTAGTTCTCACACCAGTCACATGACTGACCTGGATTTTATTGTTTTAACCTAAACTCTGGGTGCCCTTATTTTCCACACGGGAAGCTAGTAGTTTTGGTTTTGTAGATTTATATTCACAGGAACCTGGTTTACAGCTGGAATGATATCCGAAAAGCTCTGTATCCGTATATTTCTTCCAGTTGTGTACTGTATTATTTTTCCGCTGTAGTAATGTATTTAAATCTCTGATATTTTCTGATGTGTAATATTTATTCATACTCTGTATATTTTTGTATTCTGATGGAATTGTTGTAATAAGCAATGAAATGTTCTTCTGTTTGTGTTCTGATTTGTCGTGTTCTCAACTCAATCCGTGTTTTCCTTCATGGGGAAGTTTGGGTCGCTTCAGCGTCTCCTGGAATCCCCAGCTTCACCAATCTTTGAATCCTAAGCTGTAATCTTTAAAATCAATACTGCTCGGGTCTGACCCAAGCGTTCCATGCAAAAACATAAACAATTAAGTCAGGATTAAATCATAGTTCAGGCAAATTAAATTCAATATAAATTGAATATAACAGTTAACCCCAACATTTATGTCATATATAAAATAAACAGTGGTAGTATCCATTCATATTAGTGTATCTAGACCAAGTGTAGTATTTGTTCAATATCAAATATAATATATGTGCTTATTAATTTTTATTTCAGGGACAAATATATCAAATTGTTGTGATCAGGTGAAACTTGACAACATTTTCATGTTGCATGTATCCATGAAAACTTACATGAAAATATGCAAAAAGTTGGTCCAGGAAGCCTGCACATATACATGTGTACATATACACGTGTGCACTGCCTTAGCATTCCGCAAGCAAGAAATTAACCGGTTCAATGGAAATCACAAGGCATGAAAGAATATGCAATGGCAGCGAGGGTATAAAGCTAACCTAGTCTCGCAGCAAGATCAATATCAATGTTCGAGGCAAACTACATGTAGGTAGCAGGTCCCCTTAGAAAGCTCAGTCAACATGTTCAGAATTCAGGGAAAATAATTAGTTAAACCATTATGTATTTTCACTCTAACCAAAACAAGGCAGCAAGTCTCAGCTTCCATAATTCAGATTTCAAACAGCCATGATTTAAGATTAAAGCTAGTACATATAGAAGTGGTTAAAAATATACACCCAGATAGTGTTATATTTAATATTCAGTTACGAGATTTTTGGCCATGTCCGGTTATACAAATAAGATTATGAACGTTAATGACAACACTCACCAGAAATGGTCCACGCCTTTAGTTTTAAAATAGACTTAAGAGGACACCCAACACATTATCGTACACTTTGTTCTAAATCATTTGCGGCCCTGTCGTGTAGTCTACTATGAAATAGAGAAAGAATTCAACTTCATTTATAGCCACATCAAAATACAGTTTCCAGATCGAATGGGTAAGAAAACACCATTAAGTTTTACCAGAAAAATAAAGTGAGGAATATGATAATTGTATGTATGCGTATACTCCCACTTATTAGCAGAAACATGGTAACATGTCCATTTTAATAGGGCTCACCATCATCAACCTTGTTCAGCTAGTATTTTGTCTATATTTGCTTCAATAGATGTGGTTTTTTTTTCCTTATCACTTCAACATTTAGCAGTGAAGGTCAAATTTACATTCTATAAATCCAGTTTAAAAAAATGTGAAAACCTTTCTATTTACTAACACATTTCACATTATTATTTAACACGCTAGTTACAAAAATATAACTCGTGATAAAAGCGTAACTATATGCATGTATTAAATATAAACTAACTTGAATCTTGATAGTTTTAGGAATCAACTTCTAGCAAGTATATAAATCTAAGTTTTCCATGGTAAGTAACTAACTTAAAAACCTATTCCGAACGAGGCACACAGAAATTTTATTTATGATATTATGTAATTACTTAGAAGTCAGTTTTTTTCAGCAATGCATTACTAACTGACTCAAAATGACCCATGATCCAACGCAAGTCCTGTCCGAGGTTACAAATTCTAAATTTGACTATGAAGGCTGATAATATTACACTAGTTTATACACTTGATTTGCACTTAAACACCATGGTACATTCACACTCATATATGTGTACATTAAGGTATATGTCAAAATCGGTGTATGTATTTTTTTTCTTTTCTTAGCACACCAGAATGGACAAAACCCGAAGTAAAACCCAAAAGGGCATTATTAACAATGCAGTAAAAAAAATCAACTTCCAAAGTATACATAACATAAACATATATTGCACTCATATAGTGCATTCCTAAAAATTAATGCATCCATTGAGTCAAAAATGCAATAGGCAAGCATATTGAAACATTGATGTTAAAATGTAGAGGACTTAGCCGTGCAAGCTATCACCAAACAAGTGAAATTCACCAAGATGCAAAGACAATTGATAGAACCAATAAAAATTACCAATCATTTGGCATTGGTTTTATCAAAACTTTACTAAAAGGTATGATTGGAATTCCAAATGATACAGTGTATAAATAGAACTTCGGATATAATGGTATTGTGCAACAAAAACTAAAAATATGTTATTTAGTGATCCACATAAATTATCAGTTATATACAGTGGGACCATTTCTCACAATATATAGGGGAGCAGTGGAAATCAATCTGGAAGCAATTTTCTTCAAACCATATATGCATTGAATAATACATTTATCTCGAAATAAATAATAGAAAAAAGGTCAGCGGAGATCACTCTAAAAGCAGTTTCAGTTCCAACTAGGCAACAAGTAAATCTTCATATTCGTGTTCGATTTCGAATAAGCAAATTATGGTCTCGTGTATATACATACGCTAACTGGTTTGAATATACATATACTAAGTATATGTATATATCCATCTTCAAATTAACATCCACGTATACACAATTAAATTTATCAACATTCATACCAATAAGAACAGAGGTACATGCCAGGTGATTACGGTAAGAATTCAGTAAACCCTAATCAAGTGAATATCAACAAGGCTGCAAAACACAAAGTGGAGTAATCCAACCCAAGCAACACAAATTAGCTATTTTATTAAACAAATTACCGAAGTTAAGGAACTTGAATTATGCTTAATCGTGAGTGAATACTCACCTTGGAATGGAAATGGCAAAATGCAGCGATGAAGGCTCAAGCTTTGATGATGTGTTGTGATGCTATGCTAGAAGTAACGAAGACACAGGCGTCTTGGCTTCAACCGGAGCCGACATGGTTCAGAAGAGAAAACAGTTCCGACTTTAGTTTCCCTGAGTTGGGCGGTGATAGCATCTAGTAGTGGAACATTGAAGAAGGCGATTTTGATTCGAAGGGGTGCAGTTACGATTAAATGAGGGGGAACAACATAGAACTTGATTCCAATTTGAAAGAGGAGAAGGAGGAATTGGGGACGACCGACGGATTAGGGTGCGAGACAGCCTCGATTAGCGGTGGCGAAGGAAGGCGAGGAAATGATGGCTAATTTAAGTGTCATCTGTTTAATTATATTTGGAGAAGATGATTTCTTCTGAAGAAAGGAACGATATGATTCCTTTTATAAAGGGAGAATAAAGAGATAAGAACGATGTCCACCAATAGGGTTAGGCCACGTTCAGAAATAGGTGGGAACAAGGTCTGCGTGTTTTAACTGGGATAGGTAATAACGAGATAATTTTTTACTTTTTATTATTAAATCCTACCGCAAATTATCGGTGGACGCTTAATATTTACAATGCCACCACAATCCCCAAAACGACGAAATTTGACGCGCCGCTATATCTTGGTGTTCTGAATTTAATAAAATTAATTTAATTGTAATCCAACTTTGTTTGTATACCACAATATTTTACTTTCATATTATTTACATTTCACATATTTAATTCCGTTCATCCACAATAACTCCATTTGATTCCAAAATTAAAACGTAAAGTTCTATTTTCATTATATATATAGATACACGCATATCCAAGCCAATTTTCCCATATATTTCAACAAATAAAATCTCCAGTTTATTTAACGTCAATAGCATTTATTTTTAAATTCAACTACTTTATATTGTTAAGTCGGATTCCAAATTCAATCCAAATATACAATCCAATTCAAATATCCAGCCAAATTCAATTCAAAACTTCCACAATAAATATTTAATTTTTACCAACCATTCTGAATTAAATAATAACTTCAATTCATACACAACAATATATTTGTGATTTTAATTTCTAACTCCAATATCAATATAAAAATGATCATTAATAATTAAATCTTCAATTAATTTCACATTCCACTTGTCGAAATTCCTGGGATGTTATACAAAACTTGGAGAATGTTTTCTTCAAGTATTATTTTTGCTTTTGGGGAATCATCTCATCAGCCTCGGGTGCCTTGTCGACTTCTTTGCTCTTTCTCTTCTCTCCCTAATCTAATTTTTTCGTAACCATAGGGACCACACTAGTTTTGTCTACTTAAGTCTCTTGATGGAGATGGTAGGGGCAATGTCCAAGGGGAAGCCGGGACTGCCACTAATTTCCATGTACTTCTTGATCTGGACCTTTTCACTAACTCCATTAGCTTAGTGGTAGCAGGCAGAGATCGCGACTGTGTGGCACAATGGTCTTTTGATAGTAAATACTGTTATAATCATGTGTGCGCTTGCAGGGTGATTGAAACCTTGCGTGTTGCTAAAAAAATTCCTCCAATGTCAAGTCATTTGGGACAAGAGCTATCTTGACAACTATTTCTCTGCCCTTATTTGCCTTTTTCCTTGTTTCTTCCTTTTTCCATGTCGTTGTCTCAAGCCATAAAACCAAACTCAAGTTAGAGACAATTAATTAGCACATGATTAAGTGTTGTGACGTGCAATGCTTATGATGATGTGTAATAATATTACCTCTGACAGACCAGTTTCCAATTTTCTTGAGCGAATTATCTCCCCGACATATAACGATGCCGATGCCATATCAAAGCTCATATAGACTTTTGATTTTCATGTCACTCAATCCAAAAGAAGAAGTCTCTAATGGGATCTTGTCTAGATCTTTAATTTGTCCCTCTACTTCCATTGATGTAGCGGTCTCTGTTGTAGTCGCGGAAGATATCAAATTAATGACTTCTCCCACCCTTGTCCCCGTCGATGGAGAAGGAATCACTACAAGAAAAACCGAGATTAGCGACGAAAAAATTCGCTTCTAATCCGTCGCTAAATTGATCTTAGCGACGGATTTCCTATATAACTTGTTTGTCGGTAAAAACCATGACGGTAATTGTGTCAATTTTAGCGATGGAATATAGCATGAGTTTTCCGACAGTTTTCCATCATTTTACTATTTATTTAATAAAAATATAATTTTATTTAATAATTTATTTTTAATTTATTTACTGACTATTTACCGACGGATAATTAATTTATAATAAATTATCATTTATAAAAAAGTGTTGGTAAACCCTTACTAATTGCCAAGGGATTAGCGACGGAAATTAAATTGGGATAAACTTAACCTCACTTTTTTTGTTGGTAATCCGCCGCTATTCCCCTTCTGATCTGCCAATATATATATATATATATATATATATATATATATATATATATGTGTGTGTGTGTGTGTGTGTGTGTGTGTGTGTGTGTGTGTGTATTACCATTATCAATATGTATTATGCGATAATCCATTGCTGAAAACAAATATCACAATGTAATAACTAAAAATACAATCTTAAAATCTAAGCAAAATAAAATTACATACACAAACTTCTAACATATTCATAAATGCTCGAAACAATTACACTCAAACTTCTAGCATATTAAAGTATACATCACATATCCAAGTAATAATTTCAAAATATAGTACAATACAAAATGATAAAGTCAAAACACATATACCGGTCCAGTAAAATATAGTATTATTCCTTTACAAAGATGTTTATGTATTCTTCTTCCTCCCTTTTGCTCCTTGCTGTGCACATCAATTGGCGGCGGCACATCAATTATATGCCATTCTCACTGAACAACCAAGTAAAAATCTGCATATGAAAATTTACCAAAGATTACAGCCTAAATTCCTAATAAAATCCTCACATATCCTCTCTGTTGAAATACGGTGCATACTTGTGTTTCTTCCGATGCTATTATTGTTCGATAAGGTCATAACTATTTTATTAATCATGAGGTAGGTAGATTAAAAGGAGTAAGGTACAATGCAAATTGAGAATCCAACATCAAACTTATATTATGGTAATAATGAAAACTAAATAGTTACTGCAAATAGACATACCTGACAATGATATTGGTTAAAGGGAAATGGTTAAAGAACCAATCAGAAGAATACTTCATTCACTGCAAGCTAACAACAAAGGGAAAAGGTTAAAGGGAAACCTTCAACCCATGGTGGTCATGCCACTTTAACGATGAAATGCAGGTGTGAGGTAAGATCATCAATAACTAAAAGAAACTGCTCTAACTTATGGAACTGGAGATAGAAAATTGTCTATGCTACAACGTCAATACCACGCAGGGTGTATATAACTACAAGATGCACTAGACAGTCAGAACACCAAGCAGGGTTAATAATAATTAGGAGTGTAATACTTTAAAAATTGACCTACTGTTCATGCTTATTAACAATTGCAATAAATATTGATTACATATCAAATTTTTACTCTATCAAACAAACACCTATTAATATAAGAATCAGTGCATTTAAAAAACCAACAAAATACTGAATATAATGTTTTCTTTCTCACATGAACTCTAATGATCGCAGTAAAAAGAAGTAGAAAAGTTGTATTTTATAAATGATACAGAATAGAAGAGGATGTATGTAAAGATGATTATGAGAAAAAAGGACATTGTATGTATTTACTAAGGGTCATGGTCATGATTGCCGCTTGTTCCATAAGTTTACGGGTAATACATACATATGTTAAAAAGATCCTCCGAGAACTAAGATGAAAACAAAAATTCCACGTTCTTGCCAAAATTAAAAACAAAATAACAACAAAGATCCGAGTAGTACAAACACTACAAGCAAAACTACTGATAACGACAGCTATTAATCCTCGCTATCCAACACTATGAATGGACGTTATCTACACCAACGTTAACAAAATAACAACCTCTTTAGCGTCGGATTTTGTAGTTATTATAGTGTCAGTTGGTATCTGTTATCGACTTAGAAAGAAACAAGTGGCATTTTGTGGATTGTTAAGAACATTAGTTGTCCTTTGGGTTAGTTGTTTTCATTGTTTCAAGGAGTATATGTGTAAATCACGTCAAAGTTGAAAATTAAACCAACTCTCTCCTTGGGGTGATACAAAGTTCTTTATTCATCTGAAAACCAATTACAAATGCTACAAACAACACATGATTGCAAGGCTTATACCGAAGCAAGCATATAAATGCTAACAACAGCTAGCAAACACCATATAATGACAGAAGGTTAAAACAATTAGCAAACCTTATACCAACATTAAAGAACTGCACACCCAAAAGATTGCCTACAACCGAGTAATCAAAAACAAACAAAAAACGTCAAAACTGACCTGTAGAGAATACAAGAAGTCACAAGACGAAACCGTATAATCTCCAGAGCCACAGCGAGCTCCAAGAAAACTTTGGCTTAAGGCCCTGAGCGATGAGGGAAGAGAAGAGGAAGACGCTGAAGGAGACAACCTCGAAGACGAGGAGGTTGCGGACGATGTCCGTGCCAGCGTCGCAGGCGGAGGAGTTCTCGAGGCTGTGCTGGTCCGGAGAGGTGAGGAAGAGGCCGACGAAGATGGAAGGGGAATCGGAAGTCACACAGTGGAAGGGGATTTCGTGAATTTTGGGAATTCGAAAAGGGAGGCTGAAGTGAATTTGGGATTTAGGTTTGGAAAAGCGGTTTTGAAAAATGAGATAACGTGAAATAACTAGAAGGGCGCAAAGTTCAGCAGGTTGGATCCAAAATTTTAGCTGTTTGGAGCCAAGATTTCAACTGTTTGGAGCCAAGATTTCAGCTGTTTGGAGCCAAAATTTCACCTGTTTGAAGTTGAAGTTTAACAAATTTTAAAGTAAATTATTAGCTGAAATTTTACTTGAATATGAAGAATGCAATTTGAAGTATTATAAAACTATACTAAGCTTTCTTTAAAATAATGTATAAGTATTTATTCAAATTCAACAAGATCTATCAATCATTCAATATTATTATTTAATTACTATAATGTCTACTTATTACATATTAATTATTCAACATTAACTACCACTTATAAATTATATAATATAGATTATTGTTAAATAGTAAATGTTAAATGCATATGAAAGTATATTTGTATCATTTGTATTTCTAATTTATTAACATTACTAAGATTACTATTTTCAATTAACAATGTGTGCATATAAAGTAGTTGTAAAATCACATATAACATTTGAACAATAAAGGTTTTAAAAATATATTTGCTATTCATAATTAACTAGTTGTAACCAAGTGAAAAGAAACAATTGTTAAAAATATATTCATTGCACTGACAAGGAAAACAATTGTTAAAACTAAACTATAAATTTTCCACTTGTAAAAATTTTTACTTCATAATTATTAAAAATAATTATAAACTATTAAATAATACATACCAATCAATTTCTTAAAAGCAAATATGTATTAATAATTTCTTGATATTAAGTTAATTAATTATATTAAAGACTAGGATATTAATTTAATTAATCGTATTAAAGACTATTAAATAGGTTGTCTTTTAATAATTGGTTTTCCTAAACTTAATTTAGATAATTGTTCAGAAATTCTATCTAATTCTTGATTAAAGGATTGTTCGTTTTCAAGTCGTTCGAGTTTTTCTTAAATCTGAAGATTTAGGCTAATTAATATATTAAACAGATTTGGATATTCTTTAAACACTATTAGCAGAATACGTTGTGAATCCTTGTTCAGGAACTG
Source organism: Allium sativum (assembly GCA_030737875.1). NCBI lineage: Eukaryota > Viridiplantae > Streptophyta > Magnoliopsida > Asparagales > Amaryllidaceae > Allium > Allium sativum. Next base: position 292,703,303 of record CM060925.1, read on the forward strand.
GTCGGCTAATCTTGTAAGCTTTTAAAAGTTTTAATGGCAGCGTAAACTTTCTCTTCATTTCCCTATGTAACCTTTTTCATTCCTGTTGTGCGTAAAAGTTTGAGAGAAAAATAATCAAGGTATGAATTCTTATGACTTGGCTTTTTTCTTAATTTCTGTAATTAGGATGGTAATCTTTAACCTTACAGGCTATGTTTTTGGTTTGTTTATTAACATGGTAATCTTTAAACTTTGACCATTTTGTTTTTCTTAATTACTAATTATTTATCAAATAATATGTACCAATCAATTTCTTAAAAGCAAATACATATTAATAATTTCTTGATATTAATTTAATTAATCATATTAAAGACTATTAAATAATCATTGATTATCAAAACAAATTTAATAAACATCGAACAACAATGTATTTTATTAATTACTATTACCTCTTATTTATATTATATAATAATTAATAATTAATCAACATTAATTTTCAAAAAAAATATTTATTCAGCATTAACTATTGAATTTTATTTACTTCTAATAGTTATTATTAATTACTAATGTATTATTTACATTAATTATTTAAAATTTAAATTTACTAATTAATTACTAAGTAATAACACAAATTTAAAACATTTTATAAATAATAAATATAAAAGTTCGTTTCAAATCTCTTGGAAAACTGCAGGGAAATAGCTTCAAAATTATGTTAACGGTAATCCAACTCTATTAGCAATGGAATTTAGCGTTAAATATTATATGACGGTAAGGAGCTGTAACTTCCATTGATTTAGCGACAAAATTAGTATTCAACGGTAATAATTTATAATAAGATGACATATAAAATCCAAAATATTTTCTCTTACAAAGCCCATGGAAATCCGCCGCTAAATAGCGATAGAATTTTCCGCTGCTAAAAATCTGTCGCTAATCTCGGTTTTTCTTGTAGTGAATGGGAGTGGATGATATGTTCTCTTCTCTCACGAGATCTTCCATGTCAACCACATCATCACCTTCTTCTTCCTCTTGAGCTTCGACTTCTCCCTCTTCAAACGGTGCAGGTTAAGATTCACAACAAGGGACATGTATCCTTCTCTAGCCCCTTCATTAATGTCATCTCTACGGCTAATGCAAAAACTTTAGCAAGCCTAATGCATGAAATAGGTGATCAAAATTAAACATTGTGCATTGTGGAACTCTGCTTCCACATCCCTCAGGGTCAACACCCTAGCTAAGTACACTTATCCTTATCGACTTAAGGGAATAACTAAAAAAAATCTGATTTCAAGATTAGTCTAGAGCTCATAACTTGGTTAACTGAAATACCATAAACGAGCATTAATACACTTATGTCTTCCTAACCATCACCTTGCAAATCTTGGTAGGCAGCCACATAGAACCAATCGTGCTTAAATAACTAAGCTCGTTCCAGTCTCCTAGGATGATCTAACTGTTAGGATATGCCTCGAGATATACGAGCAACGGGTATATGCTTTAACGCTTGGACATGTAAAGATAAATATGATATCCTCCCCTATCGGCTCTCGACCTAAATTTTCAACCTGTAGGAAGAAGGACTCGAGCAAAAAGGCATATCCATTGGTATTCACTTGTGTAAGCACTAAATGCATATAGTAGAGCATATATCGAATATATGGTCATGGAGGAGACACACACCCGATGGAACACATAAATCTATTCCAAGTTGTAAACACTTTCGGGGGTGCGAGCGCCCTGTCATCACGATAAGGAGATCAAACATTGTTCAGCGGTATGTTGTATATTACGCAAATCCTCGCTAGCATAGCTTCATTGATTCTAGATGCAAAGGAATCCAGAGGATTTTCCAATATTACTACATCATCCAACTTATCTAACGTTGGTGGAACTCATTCTTGTTCAACCCCTACCTCTCCGGCCTCTTATAGGCCCGCTTCTCCCTTTTGCTTCCTTCCTCGATAATCGGTTCACACCAGGCTGATCAATCTTTTGTGGATCCTTGAGATTCTCTTCTTTGTTTTGTCCCATGGGTTGACTAAACTATTGGACAGGGCTGGATTCTTCAGAAGTTGAATGTTTTGCGTGTTGACAAACTCGACCCATCTGTGGAATGGATAGATTCTGGATTTAACTATGAACTCTGAGTCTCCAAGCCATGGAGCCGTCTTGGGCTTCTAGTAGCAATAATTTACTTTATTTATAAACAATCACAGCAATTAGAATGATTAATCTGTTCCTCTATATTAGTACAGACTAATGTGGAACATGCAGTGTCATGTGTGCACATGTAGTTAAAATAAACTCTTCAGAACATGATGATTTTTAGTTTCACAACAGAAGTGACCATCATTACTGATTGTCTTTCTAACACTTGGATCGAAATCAAGATTTCGACGAGGAATGAATTGAAGATAGTGTTCAGAATCAATGGCTCTGCCATATGTTCATAGTACAATTTAATGTTTATCCTATGTGTATGTCTGGATTATCGGTGTAATACGACATTCAAGTTTGTACCAGTATGTAGTCGATTAAAGTGATAACTCCACGATGGAAAAGTCTCGAAGTCGCAGACTTAGAATTCATAATCGCACGATTGCAATACGACATAACTTCAAACGTCAAGTTATGCAAATCGATTGCACTCAATCCATTTCTCGATCCAATCACATGAACTCATAGCTCGATCTGAACTAAGTCCAAAAAACTAATGTGATCATGTGAATTAATCAAATTCAAAGTTTTAAAACTCCCTTGGATCCAATTCTTCACTTTTGTCTCAGATCTGCAGCTCTCTACCGATCCACTGCTTCTCTTTTTTCCTCCTCCTACTGATCTCTCGCTTCACTATATTCATATGCGAAGGATCAGATTCCCTTCCCTTCTTTCTCTTTTTTCATTCTTTCTTCCTCCTTTTTTGTGCCTGTTCCTTTCTTCTTCCTCCTCCATTCCTTTCCTATTCCATCTCTCGGCACCTCCTGGCCTCGACCACTAAGGGAATTCCACCTCCGACGATCGGCGTGCCTCTATACCACCTCCGGCCAGTCAATTCCACCACGAAAGTTATTAAAACTCGACTAAGTAAATGACTATATAGTGAAGGCACACCTCAACTCGAGGTTAGACTGATGAAGGATGGTGAAAAATACGTAGCGCTAACGATGACAGGTGGTCTCTAGGTCATAATGATCAATGACGAAGTTGGGGAAGTTCGAGGGCTTGAAGAGAGGGTAAGGGAGGATAAAAAAAGGAGAGAGGAAGGAAAAAACTATTTATATGAAGGGGGAGCAGACCAAACAAACACGCAAGATTAAACTTGCATACAATTTCTAAGTATCGGGATCAGTACCGATCCCTATAATGGGATTGATACCGATCCATTACGATAATTATTTTTTAAAGACAGAGAGAGAGATAAAAGATGAAGGGATTGGCATAACCATTTATCATTTGTATACATACATGTTTATATACGTTAAATTTCAAGTTTCTGATTGTTAACGGGATCTCGAATCAAACATCGAATGTATACTCACCAATATGAAACAGATTATGCAATTTCATACTGCACATTTGATGCTCGAACTCAAATAAACCTTGGACGTTGACGTGTATACCATATGCATACACTTACACTACTGTACTCTTATTTACAAAAATCTTTGAGCGTATCACATAAAGATGCGTATGAGCTTGTGAGTGCGTATGCAACTCTAAACCTACAACGGCGTGCTTACACTCAGGCTTAAGCAATAGCCGAAAACTAATAGTTAATTTCTTGAATCGACAGAAATTAGATATTTACCGGAAAATTCAAACAATATCTAGTCCTGATGGTTAAGTTTAGAATAGAACAAAGCTAGAATGACATACTTATACCACTGAGTTCGAAAAAACGTGACAACTTTTCAAAAGCAACATACTCTTTGGTATACACCACTCAAAGGAAACCTTATGACAATTCATCGAGTGCAGCGTGTAGAATGTTCCAGTCATTAAAAGAAAATTGATTCAAAGGACGTCATGTTCATACAAGATGTACTTCGGAGGCAAGTGTTATTCAACCTTTTAGTATGGCTATCATAAGCGATTCGAAGTCGCATAAACTCGGACTAAGCGTCAGAATCGATGAAAAGCTCGAGAATCAGAAATCAGCTCAACTCGGATCGATCACCTCCGGGCATCATCCTATCACTCAAGAAAGGCCAGATCGACTCATAGGATCACTCAGATTACACTGATCGATCATCTGCAAGATCAGATCGATCAGTCTAGATAACATGTGATCCGCGCAGTCCGAACATCCAAAAATATGTGATCAACACAAGTCGATCACCAAAAATTCATGAAGCCACATTTTTCTGATCCTTGCATAATCAGATCGGTATGAACCTCTCTGAGGAATTGGTGTAAATCAAAATACTTTGGATCGGTATGACTTCCTTATATTGGATTGGTAGGAATTCGACACTTCAACTCAGCATAACTCCTAATTGCTCAAATAACTAGATCAATACGACTCAAACAAGAGGGATTGTTACAACTGTGACTTAAATTAGCAACTTTCACTACTCTGAAAAACAAAGGAGCATAACTCGACAACTACAAATCGTATTGCAACCAAACTTCACTAGACAACTAGGAGGACCTTGAGGGACCTACAGATGGATTCGCCACCCAACTTGACAAGTTAAGGGATCGGTACCGATTCGATTGAAAATTGTAATTGGGCCTAATTGTTTTTATAATTTGTCGCTTCATATTATTCGGGCCTAATTCCGTCCCAATATCATCGGGCCTAAGCCGTAACATGCATCCTTATGCGCTATTATTCAATCCAAAAAGCAACCTTCCATAGCAGATGCAAAACCAGACACGTTAGTCACTCAAGCATATTCGCGTTGACTTACCACATCATCTCCATTGAGAGGTACGATTTATCTTGTTTAATTCCTTATGTACTTGCTCACCTCTCTAATTTGTATTTATGCTTTGATCCATCGTGCCATCAAACCTTCCTTCGGTTGTCTTTTTTACATGCGTGGAATTGAAATTAGCGGATTTCCAGGACAGTATTACTTGTATTTTAACTGTTTTCGCATAGTAATCCTTCATGGCAAACGTTATTTGTGATGTTCCCCCCCTACATTTATTCAGTCATGGCTGTTTTTGACTAACCGCGGTTTAACTTCTATGAAATGAACGTAGGTCACTCGTTCTATGCAGTGCAATGTTGTAAAACATCTTAATCCAGTTCAATGGAAATTATTTCCATTGTTAGCACTAAGCAGCAATTAGCTAATTTGTTTCTAAACATTGCTTATATATATATATATATATGCCACTCACACGTTGGTTGTGTCTTTTGATTTATAAACTAATGTGAATGTTTTAGTAAAATCTATTGTTTGTAGTTTGAATAAGTCTAAATATGAACATATGGATAACTTTAATAATGTACATAACATCATATTCTGGCATTGACTATATGCATATACTTGCGCATATAGAGGCAGATTGTGTACAAAGTTTAATCTTTTGCATAATTTTTGTTTCTTATAGATAGGGTGAGAGTTATAGCAGAAGAAAATATATAATTTCATGGCTGCATCCAAGATCCAGGCTCTATGGAACCATCCTGCTGGACCAAAAACAAGTTAGTTCTCTTTTCCGATGCATGTCCGATTGTCGTATGCAATTGAATGAATGCATCACAGTTCAAAATTTTATACTTATGAAGTTCATTAAATGGGGTCATGTTGTTTTGTATGGCTTTGTAACTATAGTTCACTTCTGGGCTCCGACTTTTAAATGGGGTCTTAGCATCGCAAATATTGCTGATTTCGCAAAGCCTGCAGACAAGATTTCATACCCTCAACAATTCGGTATGGCATAATATGATTTCTAGTTATACTATTTGATTTATTTATTTTCCTTTACCTTTCACACATTAAGATGAACTTCATGCAGCTGTTGCTTGCACTGGAGTAATATGGTCAAGATATGGCGTGGTCATTACTCCAGTATCTCCTCGACTCATGCTTTTTTCTTGTTTTATAAGTGGACAATATAGTACTGGCAAAATTATCTATGTATAATAAATCTAGACATGTTTTTGGATTTGTACACAACTATGATTGATAATTTAGCTGTTCCTTGATTAATCGCAGAAAAACTGGAATCTAGTTAGTGTGAATATGACAATGGCTGGAACTGGCTTTTATCAGCTATCTCGAAAAATTCGGTATGCATGCTTGAATTTACATGTTTTTTTTCTTTTTTACCTAGTCCTGGTCTCTCTTTTTGATATGATCATTGAGTTTGTTGTATTGCAAACATTAAAATACACAAGATTCCAGACAATGGGGGGGGGGGGGGGGGGGGGGTTCATATTTTCATATTATATGGTCTACAGACTACATCATATTTTACTTGCTACTGTAAATTTTATGGTTTTTATGTTTTGCCTATTTATAACCATTATAGTTTGGTTTGGAAATTGATGCAGACAGGACTACTTCACAGATGCAAAGGAAGCAGAGGTACAAGAACAGTGACCAACTATGTCTCCGTTCTAATGCTTGTTCTCATTTCATTTACTGAAATTGCGTTTCCCTTTGTATAAGCTGGATCATGTGGGGTTTGTGTGTGTCTATATAAATGTCTATGTAAAACATGACGCATGCGTGTATGTGTGCATATACATATGCACACATGAATGAGCAATAAAGAAAAATATTGATGTATAAGGTACATGTAAGTAATCAAAGCATCATGATAATACTTTAGCCTGCTATGTCCACTTTAGCTCGATAATTTAATTACTATTACTCGATGCAATATTTTGAATCCTGTTTTTTTTACCATTGTACACTTCCAGCTCAGGCCCGGTCCTGACCCAAGGCCACTGAGGCGGTGGCCTTGGGCCTCTGGTGCAGCCGGGACCCAGATTTGTAAGTTTATATGTAAACTGTGCATGTTCAAAAGCTAACAAAGCCTCTATGTGGCTGAGTGGTAATGGTTTATGTATTATACTCCAGGCACCTGAGTTCGATTCCCATCCGCGTTCATGCCTTGCTGCAAAATTTTCCTCATCTACCTAATTTTGCCTGGGGCCTCCATTCCACCAGGGCCGGCCCTGTTCCAGCTAAGAGCATTCCTACCAGCACGGCCGAATTTGCAAGAAGTTGGAAATTTTAAAACGTGGAGTCCTCCCTACACGCTAAAAACCGTTTAAGGCTACATGTTAAAAAATGATTATACCGAGAGTAGTATACCCTAAACGCTGAATGAAAACCGTTTAGCACATAAACGGTTTTTATAAAAGCCGTTTAGATATCCCTATCCTTCAATTGCATATGACTATGTTCACTGTTTCTCTTCCCTCTCCACACCCGAACTTCCACTACTGTAGCGTGAATTCGTAATTTAAAGCGTTGGTTTCTTTCATTTAACGCAAAATTCACATTGCTGGAAATGCTCTAAACAGTCGATCCTCTCCTTAACACCCCCCACCCCCACACCCCCTCCTTTTTCCTGTTGTTTGTGATGAGTTGGTTTTTTGAGCTGTATTGATCAACAAGTCTGTAGAATTGCTTGCATGCCATTGTTATTGTCTTCCAAATGCTAACTGAATAATTGCAGTTAAAGAATATATTGTTGTTTGATTCTATTTTTGTGTTGCGCACACAATAAATCGTCTATATCGACCCACATGTTAATTCTAACAATAAGGGCATTTCTAGCAGCTTGACTATATTTGAGAGGAGCAACGCATTTACAAACAGGGATTCCTCATGAGAGGCCGTTGGGATATATATATATATATATATATATATATATATATATATATATATATATATATATATATATGAGGAGCGATCGGGGGCACCCCTGTTTGTGAGCACCCCTGCCGGTCCGTGAGCTACGGCGATCCAAATCGAACGAGAGTTTGTAGATATTCAATCCACATATATTTAAGGACTTATCCAAAATTTGAGCTCGTTCCGACATCCGTAGCATATTCAAAATCTTAGCTCAATTATTCACCATTCAGACATTTATTCAAACCGTTAAATTTAAACACCAATTATATTATTGTACGGATGTCGGAACGAGCTCAAATTTTGGATAGGTCCTTAAATATATGTGGATTGAATATCTACAAATTCTCGTTCGATTTGGATCGCCGTAGCTCACGGAACGGCAAGGGTGCTAAAAGCGTGCTCACAAACAGGGGTGCCCCCGATCGCTCATATATATATATATATATATATATATATATATATATATATATATATACACACATATATATATATATATACATACATATATATATCCTGAAAACTGTTTTCTGAAAACCGTTTAAGCTTTTAAAAAAAATATGTCGAGAATATTTTTTTACAGAGAATATATATATAACCTAAACGGTTTTATGGAAATCGTTTAGCGCTTAAACGGTTTTCATAAAAACGTTTAGCAATCCTCACTCATCAAACGCAAATGGGGATTTCTCCCGCTTCTCGCGTCTCCCTACACTCGAACTTCCACTGTTGTAGCGCGAGTTACTTTCAATCTCCCCAATTCTACATGATATTTACAGTGTTGGGAGTGCTCCGACGGGTAGCTTGCCCAAATTTGCTCAATATTTCAAACCTTGTAACATCGTGCTAGCGGTTTCCCTTCGATTTTGGTAGGTGCCCAAGAATAATTGAGCGACAATTTCTAGGAGTCCATTCCCAAAATGCATTCTCTGTACGAGCATTACAGCACGCGCCTCGCGCGTAAGTTATTTTTTTTAAATCTTATACGTTAAACCCATTCAGAATAAAATTATTTACATGTATATTTTAATGTTAAAATCATATTTTTTCAAAAAAAAATTTAAAATTTTATGATACAATATCTTATGATTTTTAAGTTTAAATTTCACTTCTATTACTTATTAATGGAAAAAAAAATTTGTCAATATTATTTGTTGGATCGTATCTTTAAGCGATATAAAGACTTGTTAAAATTTACATATGGATGTTTCGAATTTATGAATAAATTTCATGTGTAAAATCCTATTTTTAAGTGATATCATGATCTAATAATATTTATAGATCTACATGTTGAATTAGTATGTATAATTTGTTTCTAAAATCCTATATTTTAGTAATACTAATTAAGTTTATAATATATAAGGGCATTTTTGGTAGTTCACGTTTACACCAAATAAATGTGACACCAAAGTTATCTCAATTATTATTAAAGATATGTCTGACCTGAATTTCAATTTGTTTGATGGATTTACTACATTCGTGGACAACCGAACAACGCTGAAATTCCGTTCATTATCGTTGCTTAGTCTGTCCATTGTATGATTAGTTCAAAGGGTGCGTTTTTTACAGGTCCCTATTAACTTTCAAAATAAAATAAAAACCCGCGCATACTTTCCAATACAATTCCGGTCCCTGTTTTTGAATGTGCGCCTCCTACATTAATGCATCCGCTTCCACCTGTCATGTCACGCTCAGGTCCATTATTTGTTTCGCTCCTACGTATTTTTCCAAAAAAAATAGTGCGGCCATGACCAAAAAAAAAAAAAAAATTGTAAAATCTGGAAATAATCCCAGAAGTCCACGCCAAAAAATTTTTTTTTGCATATATGTATGCAAGTATTGCCTATACTTGCATACATGTATGCAATTATTGCACAAAGGAAATTATGCTATAGTTTTGCCTGCATATATGTTGCACGCAAATGTGCATGTTTCATATTTAATTGCACACTTGAATGCAAATAAAAAAGAACTAATTCAACAACGGATACAAACACTGGAATAATTGCACATATATACGCAGGAAATTGAAATTATTGCATGAAAAAATGCAATTAACTGCATTTATCGTTATTTTTTTCAGTTTAATTTTATTGTTTGCATGTTTTTGAATTTTTTTTAGTGAATTTATGGTCGAATGAATTATTTATTTAAAAAATAATATTAGGATTTTTTTACTTTTTTTTCCACTATTTTCGCAACTTTTGAAAAATAGGGACCTAATCTATAATAAGTTTATCACTGGATGTGAGCCTAATTAAGTTTGCTTTTAGGGACCTGAGCCTTATTTTCACTAGTTCAAATATACGTCCAACATTTTCAAATGAATATTATTTTATAATTTTTTAATTTTAATTCATGTTTTAAACAACATTTAATTTGTGTGACATGAATTAAACTCTTTCCACAATCAAACCATACCGAACATTAGACAATTGTACAAAGTTTACATCCCTACCTATGTTATGGAGAATTTCGACACAAAACTGCTTAAATCAAACCCACAAGCACAGTTACAGATGAGATTGTGGTAGAAGTACAAAAATAACAATCAAATTCTCAAAACAATCCAAAAACCAATCACAATCACCAAATAAGAGATATAATAAAGCAATAATGAAAAATAAATCACACACTGATTTATAGTGGTTCCACTAATGTCTTGTTAGTTTGTTAGTGTACGTACAATTTGAGAGAGAGAGCCTTTATTATATACTAATACAAGAGTACAAGAGATCGATTACAACGATCAAAATTCACCAAGAATTTGATTTTGTGGAGATAAAAATTGAAGAAAATTAGGATTTTCAAGACCCTAATTAGAATAAACTTAAACCTTAATGATTTTTTGAATCTGAGTATAGCTCATATAGGAAGAGACTAATCTTTGGCAATTTTCTATATTGCTCTTTTAACCTTCGCAAATCAAACATTTGCAAATCAACAATTTAAGTCGGTAGCTCAAAACTGCTCTAGAAGTTGTCTCAAGCGTCTACCATTTTGGCCAAACCTCCGGCTTCAGCCTCGGGAAAAGATTTCCTGTAATGCCAGGCGTCTGTCCCATTTTATCAGACGTTTGGGGTGTCACCTACTTCAGCTCAGACATCTGACCAAAAAGTCAGATGTCTAGCACAACTCTTCAGTTGCAAAGTCTATATGATCAGACATCTAACCCTTTTGTCAGACGTCTGACCCCCTTTTAGCTGAAAATATTTAAAATATTTACCACCTTTTCACCTACGATTTCCTCCTACAAGCTGCGATTTGCGAACTGTATTCTCCATTGCGAAACTACTTCCAAATACTTCCATTCTACCATGTAGTGTCACAAAATTGAACGTTCTATCTCGACGTTATATCCTTCTCCGACACCTTAACAAATGGTACCAAACCATCATCTGCCTCCTACCAAACAAGCTTGAGTGTTTCCCCGATGAGATCCGCATGACCACCGCCCATTTGCATTTCATCTACAAGTTTAGGCAAAGCCCCCCACAGCCAACAAAGTGTTGAAAGCGTCTAAATCCAGAATGGTCTTACCATAAGGCAAACGTACTTGGAAGTATAAGCGAGCATTTACCTAGTAGATATAATTTTAACCTCTTACCGATCCTCGTCATCATCCATAATCAAGATTCTCCCTCAATTGTGCCAACCCGTGACACTTAGCACTTCTCCAGCGAATTCAGTTTGAGCAATGATCGAACTTCCTAACTAGCAATGCTTTTGTAAACATGTCCACCGCATTATCCTTTATGTCTGCCTTTTGAAAACATACTTGTTTGTCTTCATCCATGGCTACTAGAAATGACTCTCTCACTTCAATATGCTTTATAGGAGAACTAAAAGCCTAATTCTTCACCAAATGAATAACATTTTGGCCATCACATTGAACATCAACACTATCATGTTTGAAACCTAAATCATGCAATAATCATTTCAAATAGAGTGGCTCCTTTGCCACTTCCACTGCGATTATCGATTCCACCTTCATAGTGGATAAAGCAACTATTATTTGCAATCTAGATCTATAATATATGGTAGTACCACCAAAGCGAAGACATATCTAGAAGTTGACTTTTCCATTCTCTATCCTAGGCATAGTCTGAATCACAATAACCAACAAATTTGTAATTCTTCTCCTTCTAAAAACAAGATCATGAGATGTTGTACTTTTCAAGTATCTCAAAATATTCTTAATTTTCTCCTAGTGCAATTTCCTAAATTAGACATATAACGATTAATCATTTCGATGGCATTTGCAATATCGAGGCTTATGCGTACCATGAAATACATCAAGCTTCTAACCACACTAGCATATGACACATTTGCCATATAAGATTTGTCTTTCCCCATGTTAAACGTGCAAAGCACTTTTGTAACGTCCCGGAATTTTAGTGATTTAATAATTAATTATTTTAATCTATTGGTTTGATAATTTAAATGGTTTGAATTCAAATATTTTTGAATATTAATTTTTAAATATAAATAATGTGATAATATATTTAATTTCTGAGATGGTGGGAAACAAGTTGAATTCACAATAGTGTGTGAATTGGATAATATATGAGATTTAATTCAGTTTAGAATTTAATTATAATAACGAATATATTTATATACGATGTTTGAATGTATTAATTATAATATAATTATGATTGAGTTTGAAACGTCGTGGTTGTTCATAGTATTGAGTTTTGAATTTCAACTGAGTGTATAAGATTCGTTATAAGTCGGATCTCGTTGAAACAAGAAATGTCCGAATCAGTTGAACTGTATTTTTCTAATGGAAGTGAAAAATCGATATTTCGTCTTATATATTGTAAGTTATGTCCAAATCAAATTTTTAAATAGTCGTTATGGAATCGTTTATAAACCGTAACGATTTTTTTAGTATAATAAATTATTGGTTTTGAATTTGGACAAGATATTTGAGACATATTTTTAATTTAATTTGTAAAAAAATTCTGTAATTTATAATTTGGAAAATAAGCAACTTTTTGTTTGAAGTACTTTAAACCCTATATCAGCGTTTTGGAATTTCACAGAATAAGTTAACTTGTCTACATTATTATATTTATGAAATCATAGCACCTCACTCGACTATATTTTTATTTTTGTCCATAGCGGCTTGTACGGAAACAGAGTTTTACATAATAGGGTATGTGGTTTCTAACTTAAACAAAGAGGCTTAGTTTACTATGCCTACGTGCCTACCCAAAATTCCAAATGCAATGGCAAATCACAGTTCGAAAATATCAAGTATTGTATAAACATAAATATTGAAATATTTATACATGTTCTCTTTCCTTTGCAATGAAGTAACCGGTGTATATTTAATTTCTTCACAGGAAATGACCCCATGAGCCACCCTACTCTAAGATAAAATACATAACTATATATTTATATAGGCGCGTACATGTTCAGAGCTAAGAAATCAAAACACTCAGGGATTGATCGAATCAAATAAATGCAGCCTTACAAAACTTCATATGCAAGTTTCGACAAAATATAAAATGCTTATATAAATTCAAATCAAGTCAGTACATATACCTTTAAACCAGGATACCCTATCTTCTTACACAGGCCTAAGGAGTAGGCATACAGAGTATGATCTTCAAAGCTTCATGGCAAAGGAAGAAATCACGCAGGGATCAGGATGAGTTTTCAAATCAACACAGCTTCATGTCTAAGGAAACCTTGCAGACCTACCTCCCTTCTTATTAAGCTATTACTTGTGTGCCAAGAGTTCTGCTACATAAATACACAAGTCGTCCCCGTTCTTCCAGGTTCTACAGTTAAAAGGAAGCTTCCTCATGGCTTTAAAAATGGAAATCAAATTTAAACCTTCTCTAAAAATTAGGAAATGTATATATTTAAAACGTCAAAACCTTCCTTTTCATATCAGTGTGCTTTTTGGTGCGGTTTGATGACTATATGGTTTGATGACCTGCTAGTGTGTGACCGAAGTGGAGTTGGGTTCATGCGTGTGTTAATGCATTGAGCTGCACGTATCTTGGATGGAAGCACATGTAATGATGGAAGAAAGAGAATGGGAGCAGTGGAAGAAGGTATTTTCGACATGGCGTTCGAAAGTTTGGTGTAGCATGGGAAGTTAGAAATACTGGAGAGCGGATGGAGTTTTTATACACAAAGCTGATCACGAGAGCTTTGTTGGGGGAGAAGTAAATACATGAAAAAGGATGTAGATAGGAACCTGTGGCATATGGTTTTACACGCATTAAGGGGTAGATACATGGATTGATGTGCAGCATGGGGAGGACTGAAGACTTTGTCAGGGAGCTTGCGTGTTTTCTTTTGTTGTGTGGGGGTAGAAGAGGGACGGTAGAAGATTGGAAATTTGGTGAGTATGAACAAACATGGTGGCTTAAGCATTCGAAGTAACATGAGCTAGGACGTTTCGATGGGGAAGAAGTTGTTTGAGGGGATCAGACATCAGGTAGTTGGGCCGGTTATTAAGGTAGGGTCGTGTATATAAAATAAAAGAAAACATTGGAATGGGAAATATCTGAAATGGGTTAGAAAGAAAGCATAAGCGACAGCAGCTCATTGCGTGAGGGAGGATAAATGTGTGATGGATTGGGTTTGTTTTGGGCTAAGAAATAAAATAAAGGTAAAGCCCAATTTAATTTAAATTGGGTTATTTTAATTTAGAAAAGTATAAATGTAACACCCCGTAAATCAGTTAATACTAATATTCACAAATGAAAGAATAATTAATTTCAAATATAAGAATATTGGGAAACGGGCTGCGCCATTGTGTTCGTCTCGGAAAAATACGCGAAATAGAGTCCGTAATTTTGTAAATCGGAGTTCGTATGACCGAGATATGGCCTCGAGAAGTTTCACGAAAAATTCAAATTTTAAAACAGATTTCAAAAACACAGAAATGGAGGCAGGCGGGAAAACTCCCGCCCAGACCAGGTCGACCTGGGGGTCGACTTGGGAGTCGACTTGGGGAGGGGGCCAAGTCGACACTAGAGTCGACCTGGGTGTCGACCTCCCTGGTCGAGCCCAGGTGACCTGGGTGCATCTGGTTGGGTTTTCGGGCTGTGTTTTGAAGGCTGGACGAAATCTAATGGCTCTAATCTATTCTAGGGTAAATCTAATGGCCTAAATGCATCCTAACATCTATAAATAAGTGGGTAGACTCTAACCCTAAATCACTTGAAAAATTGGAGAGCTGCCGACATGTCGTTGCCATGGAGTTCAGCGTAGCCGTCACAAACTAAAGAAGAAGGAGAAAGCCTAGCCTACAACTAAATCTACTCAACAAACAAATTAAATCAAAGACTCTTTCTATTTCTCTTCTTTAAATTGTGAGTATGATGAATCTCACAATATTATTATAAAATAATTTGATTAAGTTATGAATGGATCACAAGAAAGTGATATGAATTGTTATGTATTTGTAAATTATGTTGTGGATCTCTTGTTATGCTATTATGTCATCATATATATGTTGTTATGTTGTAGTGATTATGTTGTAAATAATCCTATGCTATGTCATATGTGATTAATCATGCTATGCTATGTTATAAATCATGTTATGCCATGTTGTAAATCATGCTATGCTATGTTGTAAATCATATCATGCTATGTTGCAAATTATGATATGCTATGTTGTAAATCTTATATATGTTGTAGATCGCATATTATCACATATGTTGATATACTTATGTTATACGATAATGATGTCATGTTAAGTTGTGTTGAATCATACAAGTTGTAAAATCATGATATTATTATTTATGCGAATTGGATCATGTTTAAAGTTTATGTTTTTTTTATAATAGATCTTGATTATGGGAATTTGCCTATTGAGTTAGGTGTACCCATATACATGAATCTACAAATTAACTGGATCTTGAATATGGGAATTTGCCTATTAAGTTAGGTGTACCCATATACATGAATCCATGATTAAATGAATTTTGATTTTTTGGGAATTTGCTTATTGAGTTAGGTGTACCCATATAAAACCATATTGTTAATGATGTTGATTCACACATGTCCTATACAAGTTTATGAAATTTGATCAAAATCATATTATGTGAATTATGAATAAGTTGACACCCTTAGATCCATGACATGCATAACCTTATGCAAGTTGTAATTTTGGATGTATGCAAGTTTCACCCCTTGTTATGATTTATTTAGTCACATATATATATATGTTGTTATTGTGATAATCTCTTTTATGCTATGAGTTAGACTATTCGAGTCTAATATATATATTTTGCGAATAAACGTTCAAACGTGGGGTAGGGGTGATATTAGGAAATTAATAAATTGGGGTGCAATTGATATGATTTTGCATGCCTTGAATGGATGTCCATAATCGAGTCAATTATGGACATTGTTAAATTTGGAATTAATTAATAATTCAAATAGGGAATTATTAAAATTGGGGAAAGTGGATTATTAATAATAATCAATGCTTAGGACACAAGGTTGGACCCGTTTGTGACGTAAACCTGCCCGGACACGCCCAGCAAATCCGGTAGTCACAAATGTCGGCCCATTGTGAGAGGTCCTAAGCCCAAACTAAAGCATAACAGTTGTAAAGACACAAGGTTAGACTCTTTTATGGTGTAAGACTGCCCAGACCCACCCGGCAAATCCAGCAGCCATAAATGCCAGTCTAATGTGAGAGGTCTTTATGAGGTTATGGCCTTAATAAATTAAGAAATACTTAACCAGATAATCATGTAAGGTGGGACATGGGGGTTAAGTAGGTGCCTTGGGTGGCATGAGGAATCTAGTGGTTTCCTTTAGAGGCATTTGAAATACGATTAGACTTTACCAAATACACATGTAAATGAACATGACTAAGTGGGTTAAGTGGATGGACTAATGGGACAAGCTTAGGTGGAATGCTTGTGGGAAATAATGGGGGCCCATTTCAACCAGTATCCCAAAACGTATCTTTGTGGGCTCGACCCAAGTCGAGGACGGGACACGCATACTGGGTTTGACTATAAGAGGCCAAAACAGGGAGCGGTGGCAACGCAAGTCCAACGGGTTTCATATGCGTGTGTGGACCCGGGCTGGTAGGTAAGACGTTGTTGCATCGTGTAGGTATAAGCCGTGCATCTCCGTTATATCGGGTTGCCACTTTAGGGGAAAGATACACCCCACTGTGGGGCCAGCACGGGTATCTACGAGTAGGGAGCCGATCGAAAAATGGAAAGTGGGGTACACCTAGTGGAGATAGGGGCAGACGGCACCTATGTAGTCAGCTAGGAGTACGTAAAGTCATTAAGAAAGTTTCTAAGTGAAGCTAAGTGGGATCAATCTTTAGGGTGACTGGTGTGGTGCAGTATAGTGTTTATCCTTTAGTATTTAGGAACGCCTATAACGTTGCCTTTAGCGATTGTCTATGTCCTTAATCTGCTCTTTCATAGACATTTCCTTGTTTTCCATCTTATGCCTTAGTCCAGTTATTTTGATAATAGTATTGTAGAATTATCATGCTCGCCAGACTTTATGTCTGACCCCCTCTTTTCCATCTTCTTTTTCCTTCAGGTCCTCAGGTTGGGCCAAGTTCTAGTGGAGTCTAGTTGGATCGCTTATCTCTTGGAAAGCTTGGACTGCACAAGTAAAGTCCAGCTTGTTATCTTTCTTTTTAATGGCTATTTATTGTAATGGGGCTATGTATTTTGTTTTTGTGAAGACGGATGTTGTACTTGGTTATGATCTATGGTTTTATGATGTAACAGACACATTTAATTTCCGCTGCAATAAAATGAAGTTTTAGATTTCCAAGTGCTATTTATTATCTGTCTTGTTGTAATTTCTCTGTTCTATATTCACTTATGACCTCCATGGAAGTTAATGCATTCCCTTTGTGAGTGACATTAATGGACGTGGGGTGTTACACGTGGTATCAGAGCATAAGGTTACCAGAACAGATAAAAATTTTAGAAAAATATTTTTCTAAAGTGTTTTTGGAAGAAATGCTTTCAAAAACATGTTATTTAGAGAGAGTTTTTATGAAAAACATAGTCCCAAATAGCCATATCCTTATCTTTCGAATTCTCCATTTTGAATCTTTCCTTTTTCGTTTCAGCATGGCTGAAGATCTTAATCTCCCAGAAGGTGTGACGGTTCCAGGGTGGTTTAGGAGATATTTGGAGGCTAGGGCCACTACTACAGGCCCAGCAGATGCTCCTCCACCCCGAGTTGCACCCATTCCTCCTCCTCCTCCTCGTCGTGTTGACACTTTTGCAAAGACGTGCAAGGAATTTAAGGCTATGGGAGGAAAAACTTTTCAAGGGACTGAGACGTTTGTGGAGGCCAGAGACTGGCTTAAGGAGACTGAGGAATTGTTGGATATCTTTGAAGTGGAAGATGGGAGGAAAGTTCATTTAGCTGCTTGGTTAATGAAGGGAGAGGCCTCGTTTTGGTGGGAGGTCACTAACGGGGAACGTCCAGTTGATTCATGGGCGGATTTCAGACGAAGGTTTGAGGCAAAGTTTCTTTCAAGGGCAGAGGAGAATTTAAATATGGAAAAATTCCTGACATTAAAGCAAGGGAGCTTATCAATGAAGGAATATGTCAATAAATTTAATCAGTTAGCAAGGTTTGGCTTGGAGTTGGTGAACACGCCAGAGAAGAAAGCTTTGAGGTTCGTTAGAGGCTTGAATGAACCGTTGCAAGGGTTGGCTATGACCCACATCCCTATGGGAGCCACCTTTGAAAGGCTAGTAGAAATGGCACTTATGCATGAGGATAAGGCAGTTGAAAAGAAAGGGGATCAGAAGAAACCCCTACAGCAAAATAAGAAGGGTGGTAAAAACAATAATGGCAAAGGGAAGAAGAGATGCTTCAATTGTGGGACGCCTGGCCATCTCAGCAAAGATTGTAGAAAGAAAAAGAAGGCTGGTTGTTTTCATTGTGGAGATGCGGGACATTTGGTAAAGGACTGCCCAAAGAAGGGGCAGAGGGCAGGGTCTACCTCGGGAGGACAGGTGCAGGCTCTTATGGCACCAGGGCAGGCAAGGGGGCAAGTTCAGGCTATTGCGGCCCCACCGCTGCAAGAAAGAGGTAGAACAATTTCTGTTGAAAGCTTAGTTTTTCTGTTTGATCATCCTGTCCGTACCTTATTCGATTCTGGCGCATCTCATTCGTTTATCTCTGCATCATTAGTTGAATTACTGCACTTGAACACCAGTTTAGTAGAGGATCCCTTGGTTGTTTCAAATCCAATTGGGGGTTCGGCTCATTTGACCATGATATGTTTGGATTTGAAAATCTCTATACTTAGCGTTGAATTTAGATGTGATGCTTATGTATTGGGCTTCACGGGCTATGGGCTAATTTTAGGAATGGATTGGTTATCTAGAAATGGGGCCATTCTTGATTGTGAAAGGAGAGTAGTTAGGCTTGTGACTCGCCTTGGTAATGCTCTCGACATCTTTTGTAATCCCATAGATTCCGTTATGCTAAGTTATCTTGAATCACTTGACGCGTCTGTAGAGAATCTGCGATCGGTAGAGGTGGTCCGGGAATATCCGGATGTGTTTGAGGAGGTGAAGGGCTTACCTCCAAAGCGGGAAATAGACTTTCGAATTTATCTTGTGGATAATGCTAAACCCGTATCTTTGCCAGTGCGCCACATGGCTCCTCGTGAAAGGAGGGAACTCAATAAGCAAGTGAAGGAGTTGCTTGAGAAGGGGTTCATAAGACGTAGTTATCAGAGTGGGGGTGCTCCAGTAGTATTTTCCACAAAGGCGGATGGGTCCCTTAGACTTTGTGTGGACTATAGAGAACTAAACAAGCTTACTAAAAAGAACCGACACCCACTGCCGAGGATTGACGATCTCTTTGATCAGTTAGTGGGCACCTTAGTGTTTTCGCAGTTGGACTTAGCCACTGGCTTTCATCAACTGAGAGTGGCTGAGGATAGTATAGATAAGACTGCTTTTAGGACTCCTGGCGGATTCTATGAATGGCTAGTGATGCCCTTTGGTTTGACAAACGCCCCCGCATATTTTTTTGATTTGATGAGTAGAGTGTTTAGGGAGTACCTTAACAAATTCGTGGTAGTCTTTGTGGATGACATCTTAGTCTTTTCTAAGAACAAAGAAGAGCCTGCCCTACATCTTAGGGAAGTGTTGGAAACCCTTCGAGCGCATAACCTTAAGGCAAAATTTTCTAAGTGTCACTTCTGGAGGAAAGAAGTACGGTTCTTAGGGCACGTGGTTTCCGAGGAAGGGATAGCAGTGGATCCCGCAAAGGTGGTGGCCATCCAAGATTGGAAGGTCCCTAAAAATGTAACCGAAGTAAGAAGTTTCTTGGGGTTGGCTGGCTATTACAGGAAGTTTATCAAAGACTTCGCAAAAATATCAGCTCCATTAACATGGTTAACGAAGAAGAACCTGGTTTTTACGTGGGACGAAGATTGCGATGATGCGTTCCAACGTTTAAAGAGAGCCTTAACTTCAGCCCCAGTCTTAGTGCTGCCAGACGGGAATAAACCGTTTACCGTCTATACTGATGCTTGTGGGACGGGACTTGGCGCGGTCCTCATGCAAGAGGGAAGAGTAATAGCCTATGGTGGAAGGCAGTTGAGGGTTCACGAAAAGAATTACCCTACGCATGACCTTGAGTTAGCCGCAATTGTTTACGCGCTTAAGTCTTGGCATCACTATCTTCTTGGTGAGAAATTCGAACTGTTCACTGACCACAAATCATTAAAATACTTATTCTCTTAGAAGGATTTGAATTTAAGGCAGCAACGGTGGATGGAATTCTTAGCCTCCTACGATTTTGAAATAGCATATACCCCGGGCAAGGGTAACATGGTAGCAGACGCCTTAAGTAGGAAAAGGTTGTCCTTGAGTCCGTTGTTTGTTGAACGACGAAGCTTAGAATTCATCTCCATGTTTGACTTTAGACCCTCCGTTGACCTAGTACTGGTATGTTAGCATCCTTGGAGGTTAGACCTACACTTCTAGGACGAGTTGGTGAGGCACAGCAAGACGACCCACAGTTGGTTGAGATAGTAGAAAAGCTCAAAGGAGGGGAGTCGTCTAGCCATCTTCATAGGTATACCCTAGACGATAAGGGTTGGTTACGAAGGGATAATAGACTTTGTGTACCACAAGACGGAGACTTAAGGAAGGCCATTCTTGATGATGCTCATCACTCAAAGATGACCATTCATCCCGGCGGAGACAAGATGTACAAAGATATGAAGCGGGTTTTCTTTTGGGCCGGTATGAAAAAGGATGTGGCCGAGTACGTCGCTAGATGCTTGGTGTGCCAACGAGTAAAAGCGGAACAAAAGAAACCTGGTGGGTTGCTTCACCCATTGGAAGTTTCACTATGGAAATGGGAAAGCGTCTCAATGGATTTTGTGGATGGATTACCAAGATCAAGGAAGGGTAATACGGGGATTTGGGTTATAGCAGATAGACTTACTAAGAGCGCCCATTTTATTCCCGTGAAAAGTAAGAGGACTGCTCCGTGGTTGGCTTCTGTATACATTAAAGAGATAGTTAGTTTGCACGGTATTCCTTCTAGTATAGTAAGCGACCGTGATCCCATCTTCACTAGCGAATTTTGGAAGAGTTACAGGAGGCGGTAGGGACTCAGCTATGTTTGAGCACCGCATATCATCCTCAGACGGACGGCTAGACCGAGAGGGTGAATCGTATTCTAGAGGATCTTTTAAGGCTTTGTATCCTAGACTTTGTGGGTACATGGGAAGAGCACCTTCCGTTGGTAGAATTCGCATATAATAATAGCTTTCAGTCTAGTATTGGCATGGCACCTTTCGAAGCTCTTTATGGAAGGCCTTGCCGTTCGCCTACATGTTGGTGGGAATCTACCGATAAAATCCTACTTGGGCCCGATATGGTTAGGGAAACCTCGAAGAAGATTGATTTGATTCGAAGGAGGATGAAAGCAGCACAAGATAGGCAAAAATCGTATGCTGATAAGAGGAGGATAGATCTTGAGTTTGACATTGGGGACATGGTTTTTATCAAAGTGTCTCCGTTACGGAATGTTGTTCGCTTTGGGTCCGTTGGGAAATTAGCGCCAAGGTTTGTAGGGTCGTTTCCTATAAAAGACAGGATTGGGAAGATGGCGTATAAGGTGGAGTTGCCTGAGAAACTTAGTGGAGTACACGACGTATTCCATGTATCACATTTGAGGAAGTGTTTGCACAAGACCGCGGAGGTGGTAGAGCCGAGCTTGCTTAAAGAGGTGGAAATAGAGCGTGATGCAACAATTAGACGAGCTCCTACATGCATTCTTGGGTCGGAGATCAAAAAGTTGAGGAACCGAGAGGTCAGACTAGTTAAAGTGCAATGGGGAGATAATGAGAGCAACGCTACTTGGGAGGCAGAAGAGAAGATGCGTTTGTTGTACCCTTTTCTTTTTGAGGGTATGTCTTTTAATTTTTCCTTTATCGCTTAGCTTATCTTATCTTATCTTTAGTATGTCCTCTCATTAGTATCTTTGACCTTTAGTTAGGATAATCCTATGGTTGAAACATGTGTTTGAGACATGTTATGTATGATGGATGCAAAATGGATGCAAGTGTTTGCTAGTGGTTGCTCGTGGATGCATATATACACACACTTTAGGCACTATATCGGCTCAGTCACTACATATTGCATATTGCATAAATGAATGTATTTAGTATAATGGATGTATAATGGTTGTACCATCATATAGATGCTGCATTCGGTTGAATGGATGTGCACGCATATAGAAGTAGTATGTAAGAAATTAGGATCTTTTGCATACATAATGGATGCATGGCACTGTCATGAATTGCATCAAGGAGGTCAACTGAATCAGTGGACCGCCTGATTTTGCATTAGATACGGACATATACACACACTATGCATTTAAACATAAAAGCATTAGAAGTCAATAAGGACAGTGGATGCCAGTGTTTGATGATTGAGTAGATGGTTGATTGGATGTTAGGTTAATCATTCTTCTTGACTTGAAGATTTCGGGGTCGAAATCCTTTAAGGAGGGGAGAATGTAACACCCGTAAATCAGTTAATACTAATATTCACAAATGAAAGAATAATTAATTTCAAATATAAGAATATTGGGAAACGGGCTGCGCCATTGTGTTCGCCTCGGAAAAATACGCGAAATAGAGTCCGAAATTTTGTAAATCGGAGTTCGTATGACCGAGATATGGCCTCGAGAAGTTTCACGAAAAATTCAAATTTTAAAACAGATTTCAAAAACACAAAAATGGAGGCAGGCGGGAAAACTCCCGCCCAGACCAGGTCGACCTGGGGGTCGACTTGGGAGTTGACCTGGGGGGGGGGGGGGCAGGTCGACACTAGAGTCGACCTGGGTGTCGACCTCCCTGGTCGAGCCCAGGTGACCTGGGTGCATCTGGTTGGGTTTTCGGGCTGTGTTTTGAAGGCTGGATGAAATCTAATGGCTCTAATCTATTCTAGGGTAAGTCTAATGGCCTAAATGCATCCTAACATCTATAAATCAGTGGGTAGACTCTAACCCTAAATCACTTGAAAAATTAGAGAGCTACCGACATGCCGTTGCCATGTAGTTCAGCGTAGCCGTCACAAACTAAAGAAGAAGGAGAAAGCCTAGCCTACAACTAAATCTACTCAACAAACAAATTAAATTAAAGACTCTTTCTATTTCTCCTTTAAATTGTGAGTATGATGAATCTCACAATATTATTATAAAATAATTTGATTAAGTTATGAATGGATCACAAGAAAGTGATATGAATTGTTATGTATTTGTAAATTATGTTGTGGGTCTCTTGTTATGCTATTATGTCATCATATATATGTTGTTATGTTGTAGTGATTATGTTGTAAATAATCCTATGCTATGTCATATGTGATTAATCATGCTATGCTATGTTATAAATCATGTTATGCCATGTTGTAAATCATGCTATGCTATGTTGTAAATCATATCATGCTATGTTGCAAATTATGATATGCTATGTTGTAAATCTTATATATGTTGTAGATCTCATATTATCACATATGTTGAAATACTTATGTTATATGATAATGATGTCATGTTAAGTTGTGTTGAATCATACAAGTTGTAAAATCATGATATTATTATTTATGCGAATTGGATCATGTTTAAAGTTTATGTTTTTTTATAATAGATCTTGATTATGGGAATTTGCCTATTGAGTTAGGTGTACCCATATACATGAATCTACAAATTAATTGGATCTTGAATATAGGAATTTGCCTATTAAGTTAGGTGTACCCATATACATGAATCCATGATTAAATGAATTTTGGTTTTTTGGGAATTTGCCTATTGAGTTAGGTGTACCCATATAAAACCATATTGTTAATGATGTTGATTCACACATGTCCTATACAAGTTTATGAAATTTGATCAAAATCATATTATGTGAATTATGAATAAGTTAACACCCTTAGATCCATGACATGCATAACCTTATGCAAGTTGTAATTTTGGATGTATGCAAGTTTCACCCCTTGTTATGATTTATTTAGTCACATATATATGTTGTTATTGTGATAATCTCTTTTATGCTATGAGTTAGACTATTCGAGTCTAATATATATATTTTGCGAATAAACGTTCAAACGTGGGGTAGGGGTGATGTTAGGAAATTAATAAATTGGGGTGCAATTGATATGATTTTGCATGCCTTGAATAGATGTCCATAATTGAGTCAATTATGGACATTGTTAAATATGGAATTAATTAATAATTCAAATAGGGAATTATTAAAATTGGGGAAAGTGGATTATTAATAATAATCAATGCTTAGGACACGAGGTTGGACCCGTTTGTGACGTAAACCTGCCCGGACCCGCCCGGCAAATCCAGTAGTCACAAATGTCGGCCCAATGTGAGAGGTCCTAAGCCCAAACTAAAGCATAACAGTTGTAAAGACACGAGGTTAGACTCTTTTATGGTGTAAGACTGCCCGGACCCGCCCGGCAAATCCAGCAGCCATAAATGCCAGTCTAATGTGAGAGGTCTTTATGAGGTTGTGGCCTTAATAAATTAAGAAATACTTAACCAGATAATCATGTAAGGTGGGACATGGGGGTTAAGTAGGTGCCTTGGGTGGCATGAGGAATCTAGTGGTTGCCTTTAGAGGCATTTGAAATACGATTAGACTTAACCAAATACACATGTAAATGAACATGACTAAGTGGGTTAAGTGGGTGGACTAATGGGACAAGCTTAGGTGGAATGCTTGTGGGAAATAATGGGGGCCCATTTCAACCAGTATCCCAAAACGTATCTTTGTGGGCTCGACCCAAGTCGAGGACGGGACACGCATACTGGGTTTGACTATAAGAGGCCAAAACAGGGAGCGGTGGCAACACAAGTCCAACGGGTTTCATATGCGTGTGTGGACCCGGGCTGGTAGGTAAGACGTTGTTGCATCGTGTAGGTATAAGCCGTGCATCTCCGTTATATCGGGTTGCCACTTTAGGGGAATGATACACCCCACTGTGGGGCCAGCACAGGTATCTACGAGTAGGGAGCCGATCGAAAAATGGAAAGTGGGGTACACCTAGTGGAGATAGGGGCAGGCGGCACCTATGTAGTCAGCTAGGAGTACGTAAAGTCATTAAGAAAGTTTCTAAGTGAAGCTAAGTGGGATCAATCTTTAGGGTGACTGGTGTGGTGCAGTATAGTGTTTATCCTTTAGTATTTAGGAACACCTATAACGTTGCCTTTAGCGATTGTCTATGTCCTTAATCTGCTCTTTCATAGACATTTCCTTGTTTTCCAGCTTATGCCTTAGTCCTGTTATTTTGATAATAGTATTGTAGAATTATCATGCTCGCCAGACTTTATGTCTGACCCCCTCTTTTCCATCTTCTTTTTCCTTCAGGTCCTCAGGTTGGGCCAAGTTCTAGTGGAGTCTAGTTGGATCGCTTATCTCTTGGAAAGCTTGGACTGCAGAAGTAAAGTCCAGCTTGTTATCTTTCTTTTTAATGGCTATTTATTGTAATGGGATTATGTATTTTTTTTGTGAAGACGGATGTTGTACTTGGTTATGATCTATGGTTTTATGATGTAACAGACACATTTAATTTCCGCTGCAATAAAATGAAGTTTTAGATTTCCAAGTGCTATTTATTATCTGTCTTGTTGTAATTTCTCTGTTCTATATTCACTTATGACCTCCATGGAAGTTAATGCATTCCCTTTGTGAGTGACATTAATGGACATGGGGTGTTACAATATAATCTTATAAAAGTAATAACTACTTCATATGTTATCGAAATTCAACAAAATAGGATCTGTTATGATCGTATGATCATAGACTACGCGATGAAGCCAGCTTGGAACTGTTCGAAGATCGTTTGAATTTATGGTAGAGTTAAACGTTTAATCTGAATCAGCCAACGTTAATCTTTATTTAATGATTAACAACCAAGGTGAGTAAACTCACAAACTTTGTCTAGTTTTATAATTTTATAAACGTTAATTAATAATGATAAATAATAATTGAATGTTCTGTGATGATTTTTTGGATGATTTACAAATAAATTGGTTGATAATTATATATATGAAGTCGTTGGTTAAATATTGATTCTATTTATTTTAATATTTCATATTGATATGAAATTAGTGTTATTTATGTTGATTAACATCTATGGATGGAGGAAAACAGGTTGGAGGGATCCAACTGGATTCCTTAACAATTATATTATTGTTTTTGATATATTGTATTATATGGTGTGACAAATAATCTGGTGTTGATTATTGTGTGTTTGGGATGTTTGAATAACATTAACCCTGAAATAATTAGTATTTAAATACCATAAAATATATTCGAATGTATTTGAAATGAAATTGGGGTTTAAAAAGATAACCTAATTTTAAATAGAAATTTAATTTCAATAGCTTGTTTAATTTTATTGAAACAAGTAGTTGGTGTTAGAAATAAGATGGAATAATTATTATTAAATAATTTGAAAATATAAGAATGAATTTTGGAAGGCGAAATTGGGTAAACTTTTCAAACAAAAACTATAACGACCCGCATTCTACACATCGGAGGGTTGTAGAATATTTATTTCATTCTCATATGAAGTCATATAGTCATGTAACTTTGGGGAACGACTATTGGGGTCATTTCCCATGTTCACGATTATTGCCAATTTTAAATGACCATTTTACTCCTGGCGAATCTTGGTTCGCCTACAACTTTTGATTGTAAGGAGTTTTGACCTGGAACCACTTCCATTGGATTCAGATGATGGTTTACCTTTCTATAGAGTGGTCACATTGATCAAACGGACTTACTGTTTGGGAGATATGACTGAAACAAGGTTTAGAAGGTGAAAAACATTTTAAGTGGGCTTAATAGGGTAATATCAGCAAGGCCCATTAGGGATTTCAGGATTAGGGTTATATAAGGGCTGGAAGGGATTAGAGAAACTCTTCTTTGTCATTTTTATAGCCGCCACTTTCATTTCTTCAAACCTAATAATGGCTTCCACCATCTAAATTCATCCTTAATCACTTTCTAATCACATACTAGCCAAATCTACATCAAATTAAGGTGGATTAGCATAGAAATCAAGATAGAACTGCTGGAATACATTGGGATCCATGCCAAATCAGTTAGAGTTTCAGATCTGAAATGTATTTATGGCTTAGGTGAGTGATTTGCACTATTATTCACTAATTAGGATAATTATGGGTGATTAGTGATAATTGGCGAAATTATGCATCATAAAAATCTAGGAAAATATGTAGAAATTTTAAAATATTATTTTATGTCATTGGTGAAAATTTGGGTTAATTTGGATTAAGTTTGTTAATTCTACAGTTAAAACATGGTAAAAGGGATTAAGGGGGAAATCATGGTTTTGCGTATGTTTGATCTAAAATATTTAATGTGATTGATGTTTTAATGTTTTTGGTTGATTTTACATGTTACTACTATTGTGCGGTATGCCTTATGCTTGCATAGGAAAGTTAGAATGGTCGAAAACGCTGTCGAGAGGCAAAAATAGTTTGCTGGAAAGTGGTGTAGGTTTTGGGTCGCACGGACCGGTTCCTGGGCGAGCGACCATGAGGAAGTGAGTGGTTCCTAGGCGAGCTACCATGAGGAAGTGAGCGATTCCTAAGAGAGCGACCATGAGGAAGTGAGTGGTTCCTAGGGGAGCGACCATGAGGAAGTGAGCGGTTCCTAGGGGAGTGACCATGAGGAAGTGAGCAGTTCCTTGGTGAGCGACCATGAGGAAGCGAGCGGTACATTGGGGAGCGACCATGAGGAAGCGAGCGGTTCCTAAGCGAGCGACCATGAGGAAGTGAGCGGTACATTGGGAGCGACCATGAGGAAGCGAGCGGTTCCTAAGCGAGCGACCATGAGGAAGCGAGCGGTTCCTAGGGAAGAGATTATAGGGAAGCGAGCGGTTCCTAGGGGTGCGACTATGAGGAATTGAGCGGTTCCTAGAGGAGCGACTATGAGGAAGTGAGTGAATCCTAGGATGGTGAGCCGATCAAGAAGAGTGAGATACGATCCATGTGAATGCAAGTGAGCCCGTAGAAGAAGGAGCAAGCAACCGAATCAGAGAAGGAAAAGCGGGCGATTGAGTCAGAAAAGGAAGAGCGGGCGATCTCTATGGAGTATGAACGAGTTAACTTCATGATTGGGCTTTGCTGCGGGACGTGTGCAAAGGGGTTGTCAATATCTATATCTTTGGTTCACCGTTGAGAGGGGGACATGTAGACAAAGCCAGAGGATGTATGGACCAGGAAGGGTTATTGGCTATAGACCAGAAGTGCATGGTCATGGCAATTAGTTGTACGGAGTCCAGAAGGGCATGGACCTGTCATGGCCCCAATGGATTTGGTGATCAAAGTAGTGGATATCGTATGTTTTACGCACTGAGTGAGAGATGTGACGATGATTGCTATGTTTGATGTTAGTTATCTCCATGACACACACACTTCTATTTTACACTCCATGTTAGTGTTTACCTTAGAGTACAATACTGTACATCTTGTTGTGCTAACTCTCTGGTTGCAGGTCCAAGTTCAGGTATGATTATCTATACCTGTTATTGCTTTATTTTAGTGCCATCGCTCATACCAGACTTTTATTTGACCTAGAGTTTTATATCTCTTCTTATTACTCTGGGTGCTCCTAAAGGAGCAGACTAGAGACAGGTTAGGTGGTATGCATGAGTAGCTGTCCGTAGACGAGCAGGAGGCTTCCACGTGCTATTTACATATATTCTCCCTGTGTTGTTGTTGGTCACTACTTTGGGCATTATCAGTGTAACTTTTCTATTTTGTTTTAGAGGCATTATTTTGAAGTTGTAATAATGATGGTTTGGGTAATAAGTTGTATTTTGGATTCCGCTGCTATGATGGTTTAGTTTTCAGCTTATGCATTATCTCGCCTGTTTTATGTCAACTTATGTTGTTATTATATTTTATTCCATGCGCTGTGACATGTACTACAGGTTCTTTGGTGATACATAATTTCAAACCCTTTTTTTTACGACCGTCCCGTGCTAGTTGGGCATTAGCACAGTGCATTTCGGGGAAATGTCGGCTAGTTCGGGGCGAACCGTCATACTTGGTATCAGAGCCTAGGTTGCGTAGTTAATCTAGGGGAATACATTAGGGAGATATAGTATACGAATATGAGGGCGCGTATTTGTGATATTTTGGCTTTCAAAAAGCTATACATATATATACTATAGTATACCTAAGGATGAAGTCGCACTGCACTGGCACCACTATGGAGATGGTTAATCGTTTTCTCTTTACAGATTGAACGATATACGAGGAGCAAGGGTTCAGGCGCCAACAATGGAAATATCCCTGATATGAGGACGATGTTTACTGCCTTCATGCGAGAGATGCTTAGCGATGTTCAGGGAGAAGTTCCTAATGCTAGTAACGGTGGTGGTGCAGTAGTGTAGGCGCCTAGATCCGATTTCTCCAAGCTCAGCAAGGATTATACTAATCTTGGTGGAAAGTCGTTCCATGGAACAGAGTCGACAACGGAATTTCAAGATTGGCTTGATAGTTGTGAGCGCATCTTCGAGGATTTGGGGATCGTGGATGCAATGAAGAGGAAGCTAGCATCGCGTCAACTTCAAGGACGGGCTATGAATTGGTGGAATGCTATTAAAGCAGCTACTCCTGAGGATCAAGTTACTTGGAATCAGTTTACAACTCGCTTCAGTGATAAGTTTATCCCAGCTGCTCAGAAATCAGAATTGTATAGGAAATTTTTAGAGCTTAAGCAAAATGGCAGGGCAGTCTTGAAGTATATTGCTGAATTTGATACCTTATCGAAGTATGGATTGTCCCTTATCGATACAGTCGAGAAGAAGAATGAGAAGTTCATAACTGGCCTAGAAAAATACTTGGGGAAAAGAATTATAAACCACATCGATGAGACTTTTGAATCTATTGTGGGAAAGGCATTGAGATCGGAGAGTCTTTACCCTAAGTCGGAGACTGAAGATGCTATTGCATCTGCAGGGGATCTGAAACGACAAGCAAGTGGTGGAGGCAAGGAAAAGTCCCTGAATAAGAGGAAACAGAACCAAACCAAGGATGGTCAGAATAAGAAGAATAAGAAAGATTGCGGGTGCTTTAGCTATGGCAAGAAGGGACACTATGCCCGAGATTGTCAAGAAAAGCATGGGGAAAGGAAGTGCTTCAATTGCGGCGAAGCGGGGCATCACAAGGATAAATGTTTGCAACCTCCTAAGGAGAAGCAGATCATGAAAGCATATGCTATCAGCGCTGTTCCTTCTTCGTTGAATGCCCCAACTGCGGCGCAGAAGGGAAAAGGTGTTGTTATTCAAGCTATGCTTTCTATTTATGATGTTCCAGTTCGAGTGTTGTTTGATACCGGGGCTTCCCATTCCTTCATATCTAGTGACCTGGTAGATAAGTTGGAATTGGAACCCGAGATTATCGATAGACCTTTAGTTGTGACGAACCCGATTGGTGGTTCGACTAGCCTTAGTATGATTTGTTATAATGTGGTCATATCGAGTAATGGATTTATGTTTACTTGTGATTGCTTTGGTTTAGGCTTTACTGGGTTTGGCATTATTTTGGGAGTCGATTGGCTCTAAGGGTATAGGGTGGTACTGGGTACCTACCTAGTGATGGCAATAATAACTAGAACTAAGGGAAACAAAGAGACTCGGGTCGGCTATGACTCGTGAAGGAAGGGCCTTTGGAAGCATTTTTAAAAGATGTGGTGAATAACATGAGTGTTGTGGTATTCCGTAGTAAATAAGCGATTGCTATGGATTGTTTAGGACTTTATGCTGATGTTCTCTTTGGTTCAAGAATGGTAATAACTTTGGAGTAAATTCAATGGGGAAATCTCGAAGCGATAAGATGTGTTCGTTGATCGTGGAGACGCAACGAATGTTAGGACGATTCAAGTTAGACTTAAACTCGTAAATAATGGTTGTTCGTTAATCTTGGATATGCAACGATTAGGGAGACGACTCATGTTGGACTTGAGCTTGTGGGTAATGGGTACTCGAGACTAGGTCTGAGTTTGTGGATAGTCGCCAGCGATGCCGACTAGAGTTATAGAGAGATTATCATTGTCGCAAGTTCTAGTAGTCTCTGGGAGGTAAATGTACTTATATAACTAGGGTTCCTATTTACCCTTGACATATGGCATGGGACGTCATGCGATCAACGATAGTTTCGAAGCAGGGTTGGTGAGGATAGCCAGAGTTAGTTATGAGTGCTCGAGTATTCGGTTGTTTTGTTCATATCATCTCACGTAGATTGTCTGTATTCGGAGGAGATGTTCCTTGAGTGCTTGTTTGATATTGGTTTAGGCCTTTGAGGCTTGTGCTTGGGGAATGTCGAGTTCGACTACGATGGTTTGCGTGAGATATAAGTAGTTGTTGTGATTTCCATTGAATGATGTCTTGGTTTACTCAAGGAGTGATAGGCAGCCGTGACATGGTAAGACTGTTCGATGATGTGGACTACCCCAAGTTGGACTCGATAGGGCTATGAGATGACTCAAGTGGGACTCGAGAAGGCTGCAAGATAATGGATTGACTTGGGTTGTACTCGAGTTGAAGATGGAGTTGTGGATAGCTCTTATGATGAGGTGCCAAGGAATCGTTGATAGTTCACAGTGTTCTAGGTGGACTCGAAGCAGGGGTATCTGGGGACTCCCTTTTACCTTGGATCCGTTGGACGTGGTCTAGTTATCCTTGGAGTATAAACATACATTGGACGTGCGGTAGTCCGTTTGGAGTCGAGGCTTCCATGGGCCCTTGATATTGGTTGGACCAGTCATACAGGTATCAGCGTATTCATGGCTTTAGCAGTTGATAGATAAGACTTGTTTAATGGATGCTATTATTGCTATGTTGTTCCTATTTTCTTCTCTTGAGTATACTATCACCTATAGGATTCTGGTGATGGGAAATGAAGAGATGACGTTATACACAGATACTTGTGCTATCGGACTAGGTGCGATAGCTGATGCATTGAGTAGGAGACATGCCAATTTAGATGCTATGTTTCTTGAATGGAAGCAACTGGAGTATATCGCGGGATATGATTTCAAACCTAAGTATGGATTAGGTCCAAAGATGTTAGAAAGTTTGACGATTAGACTGACTTTGATTGAGCGGATTGGTTCCAGTCAGAGGGACGATCCTAACATAATAGGAATCATCTCCAAGGTAGAGATGAATATCGATGGTGAGTAAATGGATAAGTATGGACTTAATAGAGAAGGATGGCTTCGAAAGAATGGGAGACTAGTTGTACTCAATGTTAATGGATCGAGAGGTGAAGTGCTTAGAGAATGTCATCACTCGAAATTGACTATACATCCCGGTGGTAACAAAATGTATCGAGACATGGAGCAAACCTACCACTGGGAAGGAATGGAGAGGGACGTTGGGAAGTTTATCTCCAAGTGCATGAATTGCCAGTTAGTTAAAGCTGAGCAAAAGAAGCCTAGTGGTTTGTTACAACCGTTGGAAATTCCGGAATGGAAATGGGAACAAGTCTCAATGGACTTCATCGATAGTTTACCAAGGATTAGATCGGACCATGATAGTATTTAGGTGATTGTGGATCGATTGACCAAAAGTGCAAGGTTTATACCAATCAAGTCAATTAGAGCGGCAACTAAGTTAGCAGAACGGTATATGAAGTGGGGTGATAATGAGAATGATTGTACTTGGGAAACCAAGGAGAACATAAGGAAGTCATATCCAAAGCTCTTTACCTAGTAAGGTTTTAATCGCGATGTAGTTATTCCGCATGCTAAGATAGGCTTGTTGTGTTTATTATGTATCTTTGTTTTTTTTGTAAATGATTGATAGGCATAAGGACCACCTTTGTATGTTTTGGTTAAGAAATTTCGGGGGTGAAATTTCTTAAGAGGGGGAGAGTGTAACGACCCGCATTCTATGCATCGGAGGATCGTAGAATATTTATTTGATTCTCATATGAAGTCATATAGTCGTGTAACTTTAGGGAACGACTATTGGGGTCACTTTCCATGTTCACGGTTTTTGCTGATTTTTAAATGACCGTTTTACCCCTGGCGAATCTTGTTTCACCTATAACTTTTGATTGGTAAGGAGTTCTGACCTGAAACCACTTCCATTGGATTTGGATGATGGTTTACCTCTTCGTAGAGTGGTCACATTGATCAAACGGGCTTACTGTTTGGGAAATATGGCTAAAACAATGTTTAGAAGGTGAAAAACAGCTTAAGCGGGCTTAATAGGGTAATTGGCAGCTAGGCCCATTAGGGATTTCGGGAATAGCGTTATATAAGGGCTGGAAGGGGTTAGAGAAGTTGTTCTTTGTCATTTTTACAACCGCCACTTTCATTTCTTCACACCTAGTAATGGCCTCCACCATCTAAATTCACCCTTAATCACTTTCTAATCACATATTAGCCAAATCTACATCAAATTAAGGCGGATTAGCATAAAAGACGAGATAGAGCTGCTGGAATACATTGGGATCCATGCCAAATCAGTTAGAGTTTCAGATCTGAAATTTATTTATGGCTAAGGTGAGTGATTTGCACTTTTATTCACTAATTACGGCTAATTAGGGGTGATTAGTGATAATTAGCGAAATTATGCATCATAAAAATGTGGAAAAAAAATGTAGAAATTCTAAAATATTATTTTATGTCACTGGATAAAATTTGGGTTAATTTGGATTAAGTTTATTACTTCTATAGTTAAAACATGGTAAAAGGGATTAAGGGGGAAATCATGCTTTTGCGTATGTTTGATCTAAAATATTTCATATGATTGATGTTTTAATGTTTTTGGTTGATTCTACATGTTACTGCTATTGTTTGGTACACCTTATGATTGCATAGGAAAGTTAAAATGGTCAAAAAAGCCGTCGAGAGGCGAAAATAGTTTGCTGGAAAGTGGTGTAGGTTTTGGGTCGAACGGAGCGGTTCCTAGGCGAGCGACCATGAGGAAGTGAGCGGTTCCTAGGCGAGCGACCATGAGGAAGTGAGCGGTTCCTAGGCGAGCAACCATGAGGAAGTGAACGGTTTCTAGGCGAGTGACCATGAGGAATTGAGCGGTACCTAGGGGAGCGACCACGAGGAAGTGAGCGGTTCCTAGGCAAGCGACCATGAGGAAGCGAGCGGTTCCTAGGGAAGCAACTATGGGGAAGCGAGCGGTTCCTAAGGGAGAGACTATAAGGAATTGAGCGGTTCCTAGGGGAGTGACTATAAGGAAGTGAGTGAATCCTAGGATGGTGAGTCGGTCAAGGAGAGTGAAATACGATCCATGTAAATGCAAGCGAGCCCGTAGAAGAAGGAGCGAGCGACTGAGCCAGAGAAAGAAAAGCGAGCGACCGAGTCAGAAAATGAAGAGCGAGCGATCTCTATGGAGTATGAACGAGTTAACTTCATGATTGGGCTTTGCTGCAGGACATGTGCAAAGGGGTTGTCAATATCTGTAACTTTGGTTCACCGCTGAGGGGGGGGGGGGGACATGTAGACGAAGCCAGAGGATGTATGGACTGGGAAGGGTTATTGGCTATAGACCAAAAGGGCATGGTCATGGCAATTAGTTGTACGGAGTCCAGAAGGGCATGGACCCATCATGGCCCCAATGGATTTGGTGATCAAAGTAGTGGATATCGTATGCTTTACGTACAGAGTGAGAGTTGTGAGGATGATTGCTATATTTGATGTTTGCTATCACCATGACACGCACACTCCTATTTTACACTCTATGTTAGTGTTTACCTTAGAGTATAGCACTGTACATCTTATTGTGCTAACTCTTTGTTTGTAGGTCCAGGTTCAGGTATGATTATCTATACCTATTACTGCTTTATCTTAGTGCTATCGTTCATACCAGACTTTGGTTTGACCCAGAGTTTTATATCTCTTCTTGTTACTCTGGGTGTTCCTAAATGAGAAGACTAGAGACAGGTTAGGTGGTATGCATGAGTAGCTGTCTGGAGACGAGCAAGAGACTTCCACATACTATTTACATATATTCTCCCTGTGTTGTTGCTGGTCACTACATTAGGCATTAGTAGTGTACCTTTGCTATTTTGCTTTAGAGACAGTATTTTGAAGTTTTAATAATGATGGTTTGGGTAATAAGCTGTATTTTGGATTCCGCTGCTATGATGGTTTAGCTTTCAGCTTATGCATTGTCTCGCCTGTTTTATGTCAAGTTATGTTGTTATTATATTTTATTCCATGCACTGTGAGATATACTACAGGTTCTTTGGTGATTCATAGTTCCAAACTCTTTTTTTTACGACCTTCCCGTGCTAGTCGGGCATTGGCACAGCGCATTTCGGGGAAACATCGGCTGGTTCAGGGAGGCCCGTCACAAAAATGATGAAATTATTTCGAAGTTCGAAATGTGAATAAAACCATAAGGATTTGTAATTATAATTTAACGATGTCGAATGTTATAAAAATAATTTATTTTTAGAAATTATACATTAATATAATTTAGATTTTGACAAAATGGTTAATATTGGGTTTGAAACCAATAAATTATAATAGAGTATGCAACAAAGACTAATTTATAAAATCAATAAGAAATTGATTTGTGAAAGAAGTTTATGAAGTGGAATACAAAGTATGAATTTATATAATAACTCGATCAATAGGATTTGAACCTATAATGATTTTATAGAAAAATCAAGATATATTTGATATAATGAGCCCAATTTTTCGTAAAGGAATTATATTCAAGTTTTAAAGTGAAAAATAGTGTAAAAGAAAATTTTTGAGTTAAACAATTATGAAAGGAAATGGGTAAATAGGAAGTGATAAATGCAAAAAGAGGATTTAGAAATTTAGTTGACCTGAAATGGTGGATTATTCCAAAGTTCCAAATGCTAATTGAATAGAGATTATTCGAAGCAGAATTATACATCAAAATTTGATTATATCGAATTCAGGAAAGTATTATTTACTTTTTGCTTAGTCAAGATTTGTTTATTTATTTATTTAATTAACTATCATTATTTATTCAAGATAAAGAATCAGAGTTATATTTTAAAGTTGTATATTTTGGAAATAAGGATTTTAATGTTATCGTCATAATCAATATTTTCCGTAAAAGAAGTGGATTCGTAAATTGAATCTGATAGTTTAGTAAGAAATGTTTTAAATAAGAAGTTAAGAAATGAATTAAGGAAATTAGAAACTGACTGGAGATTAGTTAAGTTGAATGATTTTCTGAGTATCGGTCTGATGTGGGTTTCGGCCTTTGGGGTTGATAATTAGGGAGTTGTTTTCTTACCAGTTTACAATTAGGAATTGATGGATGTGAAAGAAAGTGATGCGTGAATAAGAAATGGAAATGTTTTCCAATGTTAATAACGTATATTTTTGAAATATGGAAAATAATTAGTTTAAAATTGAAGGAAATGTTTTTTTCCAAGAGTCGTGAGAGGCTAAACGAGATGGGAAATATTTAGGGTAAAGATATTAAAGGGAAATGAAATAATTCAAAGGGATCAGTATTGATTGATGATTGATTGGTAATATTTCCATTTGGAAATAAGATTGATGTTTATATTAATGTTTTCCTTTGATAGTTAAATAACCGGCTACCAAAGTTTTTGACCATTTCTCTATTATCAAAACGGAGAGACCGGGATCAGATTTATTATCTGAAAACCACTATGTATGGGAATTAGCGTTGAAAATCAAATATGCTGAAGATAATTAAAGACGGAGTTAGTGCAAGGGCTGTTCTTTTAATCCTAGGTGGAAGTTGCCTAAGATGGATTTACATAGTAGTGCCTTCGGTTTTTCCAGTCCCATGACAACTTGAATGGACGAATGTCTGAAAGAGTATATCTAATAGATTGCTAAATTGATATCTTCAAACGTATTTACTTAGTGGCAGAGGAATTCGTTTCTCTTGGCTTTGTACCCGTAGTATTTTTGGGGAAATCAATTTGTGATTTGGCGGGTATGACGATGTGGCATTCAAAGTTAATGAAGATGTGATATATCAAAGATACGTTATGACATCAAACCTCATCAACTGGGAAATGACAAAATTCAAGCAGACAGCATGGCTAAGTGGGTCACCCCCAATTAGGGTATATTGTCACCATCTAGAGAATATTCATATTTTTTACTTCTTTTCATTTCTATATCTCCTAGGAAAGGTTATGTTGGTATACAAACTGTAAGGTGACAATTTATTCGGGACATTCAAGCGAAATGAATGGTCAGTCATGTATATTTGAGTTGCAAGATGTTCTTGTTGAACTCCAGTGTATCCCCTCTAGAGTACACTGATCGGAAGGTGGTTCCATACCTTGTCATAGTAGGAAATCCATTCTTCAATAAGAGTCTGCGGTTTTGGTTGTATATTATATATGTAGAACGTGAGATGCAAGCGTTCTGCTAAATTGTTATTTACTTGATTTAGACACTATTATAATATCAGAAAAGTATTGACTTTAAGAAACATTTTGGGTTATCGTAAGATAAAAACCATCTGTGTTTATGCATGGATCGGTCCTACAATTATCTTTGTTTTGAAAAGGATTGTGAAAAGTTAAACCGAATGGTTGGAGTTTACTCACACCAGTCCCATAACTGACCCAGAGTTTATTTTGTCTTGTTTTACTCTAAACTCTTGGGTGCCCAAATTTGTACAGGTAGTCAAGTATTCAAGTAGTCAGGATTTTTCAGATGTATTTAGAGGAGCTTAGAGTAGGAGGCTTCAGTGTAAGATACATATAGAATTTATTTCTGCTGTGATATATATGTAATTTACTCTGATGATATATGTAAGTACAAATACAGTTTGTATTTCAAAGTTCTGTTCTATATTATAT
Organism: Allium sativum; assembly: GCA_030737875.1. NCBI lineage: Eukaryota > Viridiplantae > Streptophyta > Magnoliopsida > Asparagales > Amaryllidaceae > Allium > Allium sativum. The sequence goes on from CM060925.1 coordinate 292,741,465, forward strand.
TATATTCATTCCACTGTGAGACTTCTGTTGTGTTGTGATCTTCTTCTTCTTCTATTCTAATTTTCTTTCTTTCTATTTCTCACCCTTTAACTTCTTTCTATTAGTGATATGGTATTTCCGATGCTTGAATAGTCAACATGGTGTTTTGTGTTGATTTTTCGGGGTCGAAAATCCTTGGGTCGTTACAGTGGTATCAGAGCTGAAGGTTAAGTAATTACCTTGGTTCAATGGCATAACTCAGTAGTGATGGGGTAAGTAATTCCCTAGATTGAGTTGAGTGTATGAATACGAGAGAGCGTATTTGTAGATTTTACAAAAATGGTTTTATATTGTGGAGATTTACTTGTTGAGTGGCTTATGAATTTTGGTCGATGGTGAGGAACTACAATGTCGTTAGGCATTTCTAAACACTTAAATACGATAAACCAACACAGCATGTTTTCGAAAGGAGGGTAAATAAAATAATTTTATCCAAAATATATTTTGATATAAAAGAAGTACGTATATTGGGATCATTATAATATATTGGATGTGTTAGTTGTTATTATAATTGAATAAGATTGTAAACTGAAATGGTTATAAATAATCAATCAGAATTCGTGCAAATGTAATATATAAAATCAAATGAACTAAGTATGGAATTAAATCAGAATGGCAATTCTGGAAACTTGAAAAAGGTGTTTGTAAATGGATTTGGATTTAATATATGGAAATTTTAAGATACTGGGTGAATTAAGAAATGTTTTTTGAGCATGTTAAAGAATGTTTTGAATAATAAGAGTGTTTTAAAATTAGTTTTGAAGTGATATAGTATTGAACTCACTTTGGTGGCTGGAAAATAATTCTGATGATGACGGCCGCATCATTAGTGTTCATTTTCGAGTTTCTCAGTGACGTATTTTTACCAAAGAATTTGTTTTGAATTATTTTGAGGAAACAAGTTGTTTAAAATTTCAAATGTTTTGAATTGCTATTGTTATGTATTAATATATATAATTTCAAACTGATTTGAAATAAAACCCAGGAATTTGAATTCTGAAATTTAAAATTTAAAATTTTACTTGCAAAATTAAATAAATTAAAATGGTAAAAGTGAGTAAATAAATTGAAATTTAACTTAAACTAAGTTAAATAAAATTGGATTGAATTAGAGATAACCTGGAATGGAATTGGATTATTTAGTAAGAATTTGGAATTGAGAATGGAAATGGAGTTTGGATCTGGCTTGGGTATAAAATAATTATTGGTTTGAGGATGAATTGATTGGAGATCAATTGGGAATGCAAAGATGTATGCTGAATTGGTAACAAATGGAAGAGATAAAGTTGAATGCCTGACAAAAAGGTATGAGTTTATATTTTATTTGGATATGCGATTTATGAGCCTGTTGGGCAAGTCGCTTGGCTGTTTTATTTTCTTTGGATTAGAGAAGGCCTAGAGATGCGAGTTGTAGTTGTATCGATTGAGCCTTATAAAGGAGATGCTGGTGAAACTTTTCAAAGATTTAGAGTGTTAGAAAAATTTTAGGATTTTTGAAAATTTTCGTTAATAAGAATAAAATAATATTTTAATTGAAATTAATTAGTTCAGTTAAAACTGAAATTAAGGAGTAAAATAAAAGATTTTAAATGTAGTTAATAAGGTGATAGCATTTTTCCGGCTTAGTAATTTCGGGGACGAAATTCTTTTAAGGGGGAAGGAATGTAATGTCCCGGAATTTTAGTGATTTAATAATTAATTAATTCAATTATTTTAATCTGTTGATTTGATAATTTAAATGGTTTGAATTCAAATATTTTTGAATATTAAATTTTAAATATAAATAATGTGATAATATATTTAATTTCTGAGATAGTTGGAAATGAGTTGAATTCACAATAGTGTGTGAATTGGATAATATATGAGAATTAATTCAGTTTATAATTGAATTATAATAACGAATATATTTATATATGATGTTTGAACGTATTAATTATAATATAATTATAATCGGGCTCGAAACGTCTTGGTAGTTCGTAATATTGAGTTTTGAACTTCAACTGAGTGTACAGGATTCGTTATAAGTCGGAATTTGTTGAAACAATAAATGTTCAAATCTGTTGACCTATATTGTAGCGACCCAACTTTCTGGTACCCTTTGAGCTGACCAAATCATACCAGTCCAACCCAAAGTGCACGGGAAATGGATTACTAGAAGAAAGAAAATTAGAGGGTGAGGTAAGAAAGAAATTTAGAATAGAAGAAAGAAGGAGAACACATCAGAATCTCACAGTGGAACGAAGAAATATAATATAACAAATCTCTTTATAAAAAAACTATATATACATACATACCATTTATCAGAGTATACATACATCAATCACAGTGGAAATAACTTGGTATAACTAACGGCGAAGCCTCCTGCTTCCAGCTCCTGGAACTCCAAGCGAACCTTAACCTGTAAATATGCTTGGTCTGACCCGAGCACATTTGATTTAAAACAAAATTCACCGGGTCAGTCAGGAATACTTTCAGTGATAAATTCACAGTACACACACTTGTTTAACTTCGGAAAAATCCTTTTTGAAAACAAAAGGATAATAGTAAGACCAGCCCACACATAAACACAGACGGTTTTAACCTTACTATAACCAAAACATTTCTGAAATCAGTATCTTTCTTGATATTATAATAATGTCTATCAAGCCACAAATAAATATCCGACTAGCAGAACGCTTGCATCTCACGCTCTACATATATAGTATACAATCATAATCCGTAGGCGCTTATTGGAGATTGGATTCCAACTATGACAAGGTATGGGACCACCTGCCGATAGTGTATCTCTAGAGGCGAATACACTGAGTTCAACAAGAACGTCTTGCAACCTGGCCCACACATGACCGACCACTCATTTCGCTTGAGTGTATCGAATGTATATCACCAACGATTGGACTCAAACCACCGTTTCCCGATAAGGGACAACATCGATAGATATAAGAGGCAAAAGGAATTTCTCTAGATAAGTGATTATACACCCTAATGGGAGTGACCCACATAGCCATGCTGCCTGCCCGATTTTTGTCATTTCCTGGTTGATGAGGCTCGAGGCTACGCTTTATCATCGCATCAGATTCACTTCGAATGCCACATTGCCAGTTCCATCAAAAATCACTAATTGGCGTCTACAACAATACATTACGTGTCAGCTAAAAGAAGTTTCCTTCTCTGCTTCCAATCTTGGTACGGTTGAAGGAATCAATGTACGTGACCTTTCTGGAAATACTTTGTCAGACATTCATCCATACAAGTCATCCAGGAGCAGGATGAACCGAAGGTACTCTCCTACCGCATCCCATGTATCACCCTATAGATCAATAGCGAGAAGTCCTTGCAATCCGAAGATTTCAATCACAACAGAATCACAAGTCAGAATATCTTTAGGAGCGACCCTTAGAAATCTAACGAGTAGTTCTTCCGCTCATGAAGATCAACGGTCTTCAATGCTCCATCTCGACCATCTTCAACGTTACGTATTTGCTGGTCGGAATGGTTTTCGAATATAAATTCGATCCCGGTCTTTCTGTGCCAACAATCGATAAAAGGCCAAACTTTGATAGTCGTTTATTTTACTATCAAATCAGAACATTGTATCTAAGTAGATTGGCAGCTCAGGTCCTTTATATGATATATTTCACTAAACCATTTCATCGATTACTTATAATCGATTTCATAACTTTCATCTTATCAAAACTCTTATGGCTTCATTACTTAAAAACATTACTTAATGCTCCTTTTCGAACTTCTCTTTTGATTTCCTTTGTTTGGAAATATTGCCATATTTTATAAATCATCTTTTATTTCCCTTGGTCGTGGAAACACCATTTATATGGTCTCAAAATCCTTTCATATTTTCTTATATATGAAAATATCGCTATTGTTTTATAAACATACTTTCCATTTCCTTTACGATTTAAAATATCGTTATATTTCTACTTAATCAAACGGCTTATGATAAATTACAAAAATCTCTTCCTTATTTCAATTTACCCATTTCACTCAAACCCATTCCCTAGTGAACGCTTATTTTCAAAATCCTTGTTTTGGGTAAAACCCCTTTTTCATACTTGTTTATATGATTTGAATTAAATTCAAATCCTTTCGATGATAATCCATTTTTAAAGGTTTGTTTTAAATAAATGATAAATTCCATTTATCGTGAACATCTCGATAATCACTTCTCTATTCATTACAAACAAATATCATCTCTTGATAATAGCGGAGCCGTTCAAGTTAGGGTATTCTAATTACCTCTCAGACCTTGATCGACAACGTTCTTATCTCAAGATAGATACAAGCTTGTAATTCCCAAACAAAAATTTAACTATCTCCATAATCCAATAGATTATTCCCATATCCATTTATCTTGGTTTTATAAACCCCTTTCCCTTTTATTTGAAAACCCAGTTTCCAAGTTAATTTCTTTTTACTTAATTAAGTAAAACTAATTGAAATATACGCCTTGACCACATTTACAATCTTGTTTACGATTTGAAATAAATTCAAATCCTTTCCATACAAAACAAATCTTGTCGAAATTCCCACCTTCACTTATAAACCACTTTTACAACTTCGTTTGCAAGTTCGGACTAAAATCTTCTTATAAATCCCTTATTATACTTAAATTAAAATTTAAATGCTAATTAATCATCTCTTAAATGAATTCCAATTAAAGTTATCGCTCTACTTATTATTTAACTTTAATCTTAACTACACTAAAAATAGCTAACTTTGATATAACAAAAATAGGGAAAGAATTATACCTTTTAAAAACTTATCCAATGATAATTAACTTCCATAACCCAACAACCCAATAATTACTTTGAATTATAGTTAATTCTAAGATTAATTCCCATTCAACACCATTTTGTTTAATTTAACGAATATTCATAAAATTTGGTTATATAAATTTTAAATCAAATTAATCCCATCGTCAATTTCAAATTAAACAGTTGGTTCCTGCCACCCGTAACCCTCAGTTAAGCGGTTAACTGACTTCTATCCAATTTCTCTTCTTAAATTAATTAAATAACTTAATTAATTTGAAACATAGGTTAATTGTTGTATAAAAACAATTATTCTCTTTCACTAACCCGTAGGTTAGTTTCGACCGCGGTTCATCGAATTCTTATTAGCAAACATAAACAATCTCTATTGAATCATGATTATAAATATATTTGTAAAACATTGTTTTTATTTGACTCATATAAAAATAACTTGAATTCTTTAATTTATTTAAAATAAATTTAACCTTCGTCAATTTGATTAACAGCAAAACAACACCATAGAACAACGAATCTAAACCATCACTGCCAATCAGTTGATCTATATTGTCGGTTGATAAAAATTACCACATCAAAACAACCATTCAACCATCATCACTCAGACAGGTTTTAAATGTCAATTTGGGTTTAAACAGTCCATGTGTAAGCAGTATAAAAATAATCAACACATATGTTATATTTGAGGAATCCGGTCGGATCCCTCCAACCTGTCTTTCTCTGCATCACAGATGGTTATAACATTATAATTTAAATAATTAATTCAACGACAAACAATAAAATCAACAACTATTTAATCAACCATAAGCAACCAATGCAGTCAATCAACCAGTATGTATTTTTAAATGATATTATATGGATTTATCACATCAGAGTAGTCCAGAAAAGGGTGAGAATTAACTCACTAGTTTTTGTCGATTGACGGTTGACGAACGTCGCATTATTTCGTTTAATTTTAGATGAGTGCTAAAATTAAATTAAATTCCCAGCAGCTCCCGCGTTAACCAAATCAATACGTACATATAACCTTCGTCACTGTGACATCACCGCCTCTTGTTCCGTTGAATCCTTAATTAAGCATGGATCATGGTAATCCGCAAATCACCACTAATACATCACGCTCGCACCCGACTTCCCTACTTCTTTCTTCTTTCCCTTTTTCTTTTAAAGGCTCATTAGCCAAATGCCACCTCTCAGCCCATCCAATCCCCTAACTTTCCTCCTTGCCTTAACGTTCTTCTTTCCACAAATATCCCCATGCATGCCATTGTCCCCTTCCATATGCGTGTGCATCATAATTCATACAACAACTCCCTTTTATCTCCTTCGTTATTTATTTCCCTTTTTTATATATATTTGGATCCAAGCCTACCTATTTTCGCATATCCCAAACTTCTGTAACATGCGCCCACCTTCTACCTCAAACTTGCGTTCACAAAACCCCTCACGTCGAGCTTCCATCACACGCTCCCTCCTCACAATGAACTGCACCAGAGCACAGCCACATCCGTCGCCATTGATCAAGACCCCGAGCCACCCCACAGTCTTCAACAAGCTCAGTCCAGGTTACTCAAAATGGTTGACAATTTGTTGCACATTTTTTTTTAATTATGGTTGGAGTTTTCGGTTTCAGTGAAGAGGACATCAATTTTGTTTGGCTGAAAGTAAGCAACGAGTGAAGAGTATTTATATAAGAGGGATACGTGGGGATGAAGGCATTGAAAGTTTGGGTGGTAAGGCGTTGAAAGTTTGCCTTGCAAGGAACGGAAGATTTGGCCAAACAGCAGGAAGATTTATTTTTATCGGTTAAATAAATAAATATCACTACATATTTTAGGTCTAGGATGGAGAGATTTGGAAAAGACAATTCATACAAGAAAAATGGTTGTCGTGCTGATTTAAGTTGGTAGGAGGTAGGTATAGCAAAGGTAGGCTAGAAGAATTATATGTGTTTCCCCTATTAGTCATGTGCGTGTAGTTTTTTAGCGGTACGGCATGTATACATATTCCTACGTTTTGCATGCTTACGGTGGCTGGCCATGTGAAGATAAAAATAATAAGGTGTTGTTGCTGTACTATTAGATACGAAAGATACAATAGGTTGGCATGTTGGGTACTTGCGTGACTACCTTAGGCATGTGGCAAACTTGAATATAAACAGAAGAAAGCAAAGAAAGTAAATGCCCAGATTTTATACGAAGATTTGGATGATCTTTCACATGGATTTTCATCTATTTTTCTTTCTTTTCGGAGATTTTTCTTACAAGGTTCAGACTTAGGTTTGCACTAGTAATAGGGGTTAACCCATTTGGATTTGATTTCTCTGAACATTTCACATGTTTGTTCCCAGTTTTGGATCAGCAAAAATGAGCAAACACATGTGCACGAGATTTCCTTCTCACTGTTTTGAAATGAAAGAAAAGAACGAAAGGAAAGAACAGTGGCAGAGATATTTTATTTAATGCCTGCTGAACCACGAAGGACAGACATGAACAAGAAGTAGTCGAGTCTTTTATTAATAGAGAAGGTTTATAGGGTGTATATCGTCAGTAGTGTCAGGGATAAAGACACGCATGTTTTCCTCTTCTTTTACGGACCGTTATAGACAGAAATAAAAATACCGTTGTGTCGAGCGAGGTGTGACGATTCCAAAAATATAATAATATCGGTAGATTGACTCATATTTTGACACCCCAAAATATTGATATATGGTGCAAAATACTCCAAATAAAAGTTGAGTATTTAATTAATTAAAAATTACGGTAAATTCTAAAAATTAAATTAACACTACGTCTCAAAAGAACCTTGTATAAATTCGAATCCAGTATGCAGTTATTTCAAATAAATTGTTACGGTCAATGAACGATTATATAACGACTATTTGAAAATTTGATTTGGACATCAAATAAAATCTACAATACTAAAACTCTAATTTTCTCTTCCATTGGAAAGATATCGTCAAATAGATTCCAGTGTTTCTTGTTTTCGAGAAAATCCGACTTATTTTGGGCCCTGTACATCCATTTGAAGTTCAAAACGCCAAATTACGAACTGTCGCGCCGCTGCATCTCGTTTTAAAATTAAATTATAAATTAAACGTTCAAACGTCGTTTAATTAACGAACGCGTTAATATAATTCAATATAAACCAATATAGAAGCATTATAAACTGCCCGTTCACGTTATACTGCAAACACGACATTTTCCAACTGTTTGAAAATTAAAATATTATTTTATTATTTATTTAAATAACATATTCAAAATAAAATCGATAAATTCAAATATTTAAATCCAAACCAATATTTTAAATAATAAAATAAATTAAATAATTACCAGAAAAATATAAGTCGTTACATATATTTTTCTAATGGAAGTAAAAAATCGATATTTCGTCTTATATATTGTAAGTTATGTCCAAATCAAATTTTCAAATAGTCGTTATGGGATCGTTTATAGGCCATAACGGTTTATTTAATATAGTAAATTATTGGTCTCGAATTTGGACAAGATATTTGAGACGTATTTTTAATTTAATTTATAGAATTTTTCTAAAATTTTAATTTGAAAAATAAGCAATTTATTTTGAAGTATTTTATACCCTATACCAGCGTTTTGGAATTTCACAGAATAAGTTAACTTGCCTACATTATCTATACTTTACTATTAAAGTCGAGAAGGAAACGGTGAGCTCTCAGCCACTCCCATTAGTCAAATAAGTTTGTGCCACGTGGATATTGGCACTCATTCGTCTCTCCGTAAAAATAAAGGGGAATGAAGTCTCACAATTTTCTTCGATGCGCTTATGTGCGTATTTCTCATCCTTCTCATTCGTTCTCTAGCGTCTCTTCGAAATAGGATTAACAATTATCCTTCACCCTCCGTTTTTCCTTCGGTGAGGATGACCAACGCCGACAACAACGGATTCGAGCATCTTCAATTTATGTCAGATCTAGAGCGCTTGAATCCTTCAAATCAAAGATGAATGCAGAACCCTAATTTCAAGAATGGCCCGGTGTCACAAAGACTTTCCGCGGTTCAACTCCCAGCCGCAGCTCTTGGTCTACTAAAGCAGGTATGCAGGCTTTAGAAATTAGTACTGAAAATTTGAAAATTTCTCTTCATCTTCCGTGTCTCCCACATCGCTTTTGATTTCCTTCCCCTATGGCTCAGCTGACTTCTTCAGCTTCGATTGCTAAAGCATCCATGCTGCTTGATCGGGAAATTTCCCTGCGTTTATTGATTGAATTGTTCATTTTGGTTTTATAGTCTTGGTTCTACCGTTCTTCGATTCTGCTTTCTAAATGGTACCCCCCTTTCTTTTGGATGTTTCTGCTTTATTATGTAAATACATTATGTGCCATTAGTAACATTCATTTCTTTAGTTCCTAAGTAGTGTCATGTTCTCCCTCAATTGACAGGAAGACTAGCTAACAAGGTATAAAAAATCATCCCACCTGTGATAGAAAATTTGATTTTACATTTTGTTTTATTCTTTATGTCTACTTTTCTTTAAGGTTGCTTCAAGTAACATTTGGTATTTTATTTATTTTTAGATAGGAGTTCAATTTTGCCAGTTTTGTTGATATTAGGTTCCATTGTTTCACAAAATTATAGGTATTAAAGATTTTACATTATGTAGTAAGCATTTTTATAAAGCTAAAAATCAGGTATCTTGCATGACTATTGTTACGATGGCAATTTTTTTACGAATACAAAATGTTTCCTATCTTAAAATCTAGAACTATGAAATTCTAGAGTGATTGGATTTTGAGTTTAACTTTTCTGTAATTACGAACTGCCAAATTAAAGATTTTTCTACACTTTAAACAATATTGTTTTTTCATAAAATAGTTAAATTTTGAATTTGGTTTTGTAACGTCCCGTATTTTTGACCGTCAAATATTTTATTTATTATTTTAAATATTTTATTTGGAATATAAATGAATTTTAATTTTTAAATCGCTATTTAAACGAAGTTGAACGATATATATTCATATATAAAATAAAACGAGCTCAGAACAGCGCTGCAGTTCGTAAAATAGAGTCTTGAACTTCAACTGGATATACAGAGTCCGTTTAAAATCGGATTTCTGTGAAACAAGAAATGTATGGAGCAAGTGAAGTATATTTTTCTAGTGGAAGAGAAAAATCGGGATTTCGTCATGTAGATTGGAAGTTATGCCCAAATCAATTTGGCAGAAAAACAGCGGCGTAATCGTTTATCGACCGTAACGGTTTATTGGATATAACTGCATATCGGTTTCGAATTTAGACAAGGTTCTTTTGAGGCGTAGTGATAATTTAATTTTTAGAATTTTACTGTAATTTTTAATTAATTAAATAAGCAACTTTTTATTTGGAGTATTTTACACCCTGTGACAACATTTTGGGATTTCACAATATAAGTTAAACTACCGGTATTATTATATTTTTGGGATCGCGACACCTCACTGAACACGACTGTATCTTTATTTCAGTCTGCAACGCTCATACATGAATACATAGTGGTGTAGGTAACTTTATTTGAATGGTTAACTGGTCAAACGAACTCAAAATTCAACGAAACAAGTTTCATACGAAACCTTAGGAAGAGGTCTAGTGAAATGTCAAGGCCTCATATTTTTAGGATTTTTTCTGTAATTTTAAGGAATTAATGCTCGGTGTTTTTCATCGATATTTTCTAAAGGATTTTCGCAAACGGTGTCGGAATTCAACGAAACCTGTCCCATTGGATCCAGAATATTTTTTTATGTTAGGAATAGGTGTCTTTATCTTGATTTGAGATCGTATGTAGTGATTTTTAATGCGATTTCTCCACGACGAAGTTTAGCACATTTTAATACTATTAAAACCATCCCAACTTTTTACTTTACTGTAGCTCTTTATTTTTTTTTTGCCTGTAGCGCATCCCGTCCCTTTTATGACGTGCGTCCCAAACCTTGTTATCACTGTAGAATATTTGCACCCCAAACAACTGAATTTCGTGGCCGCCAATTTATTTCTTCCGTGCCGACAAAGTAAATTCTCGAGCCTCGTCCTACCCTATATAACACGCCTGCAAACCTATGCTCATTTCCTTGGTTCGCACGGTGTCTTTCTTCTATATAAACCCAACTGTTCTACTAAATTTTTCCCATCACTTCAGTAATGGTCAAAAGGAAAAGCCCTCTTCCAAAAAAAAAAAAAAATCCACTTTATATTTTTAAACTTCCTACGTTCCTCAACGTCGCATACAGTATCCGGACTTGTGCGTGAGATGGTGCCGGGTTCGATCATTTTCCAGGAAGCCACCAAGGTCGCGGTTTGTCAGCAAAGCAAGATAGCGTGGCGATGGTGTGCAGGGGAGGCGGACGGGCCAAGTCTGTGCAAATACTGAAGGAGGATGGGGGAGTTTAAAGGTGAATGGGAAGAAAGTTGCAACAGGAGGGGAGAGAGAACGAAAGTAGTGGGGTAAGGAAAGGGAGTTGCATGAGAATTTTGAAGGCACAGTGGAGCAAATTGTACATGCACGTGGGAAGCATGAAGGCGCGGGTTAAGATGCTGAAGTTTTTAAGTGGGATACGGGCTTAATGAAAATGAAAAATGAAAAATGAAATAAAGTGGGAAGCTGCCTAGTTGGGTTCGGAGCTGGGAAAAACTACTGTTTGTATGGGAAAAAGAGGAGTCCTCACTGTTTGTGGCATGGGTTCAGGGACGGTTGATCGATGAGTGTTTTTGGAAGGAGTGTACATGCGGTTTTGTGCATGAATGCATGATGTAGTAGGCTGATGGAAGAATGGTGGAGAAGTTTTCTTCCACAAAAAAAAAAAAAGCAACAACAGAAGTGGGAAAAAGCAAGGGGGGAGGACGCAAGGTAAGGAGACGGTGTGGATCTAAGAGTGAACAGTAGTGAAGAAAATAGAATTACAACAGAATGGGATGCAAATTGGAATCTACTGGAACGAGCTGTGTAAACAACGAATCAACTCAAGGTGAGTTAAACTCACTCAGTTCTCCCCTCTTATATTTTATATAAGTCGGACTTTTAAAATTTTATGCTATGGTTGTTTGTTTGTTTGTTGTTGGTTTTATATTCACTAGAACAATTAAATTAAACGTTCGTTTAATTTAATTAATCGTTATTTCTAACGATTAAATCCAAGTGAGGTAACTTACCTCAGTGGTTACGTTTATAACACTATAAACGTTATAATCAAATAGTTGAATGCTTGAACTGCTGTCATTGTCCCAGTATTGACTGTTACAGTTATTATTGACCGTTATTATTAAACTGTTTTATTTCATCTGTCTAGATGGAAACAAATATTGAACTGAATGGTTTGAATTGTGATAACCATTGTTTTGCAGGGAATAACAGGTTGGATAATATTGATAACGTTTATCAATATGATAAAATTGTTGTTATTGAATGTGAAATTAGTGTATATTTCACGGTTTGGTACTACAGTAGTCATTTTCCTCTTTAGTACCGTCGGTTAAAATGAATGATTTTCGAAATCAATATTAAATGGATTTTGAGCGGTTTCAAAGTTATAAATATATTTTTGATATGATTTTAAAATGCGACTCTTATGGCAAAGATAATAGTCGAAGCTAAATGTACAAAATTTATAACTAACAGAAATGTAAGAGATTATCAAATAAATGTTTAAACGATATAAATTTGTTGAATTGGCTATTTAAATGTTGAAATGATTTTGTAAAAGCCTTATCGGTCGGATGGGAAGTTTAAGTAATTCAAAATAGGATCATTGGATTGTGAATACACGGGAATGGGTAAAAGAGTTCAAAAGGAAATGTTTGTAATAAATGATTGTTTTCAACAAACGGTGTTTCAAATAAATAAATACGAAATGTGATTTAATATCATTTCGTGAATGAGATTAACAAATCAATGGATTGGAAATGAGTGGTGAATTGGAAATAGGATTTGATATTTTAAATGAAACAAGTTGAAATTGTGAATATGAATGGGAGTGAATTAAACAAATGGAAGTGAGTTTATTGCTAGGTTCGGAATGTTAACTGAAGGCACAAGTATAAATGAGGTTAATGTTTTGGATAACAACAACGAATATTAGTTGTCGATAATGAATTGCAAAAGAGATTTGCAAACAAAGTTAAAGAAGTGAAAATGAAAACAAATGGTGAATTGTCGTACTTTATTTACAAAAAATTTTGTACATGGAAATTCTAAAGTTTTGGGAATGAAATCAAGTTAGTAAATGAAGTTAGTGGTTTGTAAATATGTTTTGTAACATTTGTTACAAACGAGATGAACTATAGTTTAGACATAAGATTTTATAAAGGATTATTATATGTTTTTAAACAATGAATAAGTTGCAAATATATGTGGTTGAGAAGGTAACAAGTAAAATGGTTTTGAAAGGAAATAAGTAATGATTGTTATGGATGATAAGTTGAATTGTTTTTGATAAATACAAATATAAGAATTTGAAAAGATACTCATACAATAAGATATTTAATATAAAATTTACAAAGGCTTTGTTTATGCGATTTTAAACAAATGAATTGGGGTTGTTGAAAATATTTTGTAAATATAATAATAAAGAGATATAAAGGAAATTTTATAAGAATTCTATTTATAATAGAATTGAAGCTCGTATATAATATCATAAAGGGTGGTTAAACATAAATCAGAAGAGATTAAGAAGAATTTACTTAATAATTAGTTAAGTAAACACAGTCGAGACTTAAATAAGGGAAATGTGTGGTTAATAAACTTCTATTCATTCTGAAGATATGAATGTTATTGGTCAAGGTCTGAGAGGTAAATAAAATACCCCAACTTGAACGATGACATGATTATCCAAGAATAATATTAGTTTATAAACGAGGGTAGTTGAGGGAAATATAAGTTATGATTTCCGTATATGATATTATAAACTGTATTCGGAAAGTTTATAAGCGGGATAAGTTGAATTGGGAGTATATTCTTATTTTATAATAAGAAGTAAAAGCAATGTTCAAATACTGGAAAATTTGGAAATTTTAATTAACGGACGGTTCGTTAAAGGGGCTTAATGATACTGAGTATTGAATCAGTGAATCCATTTTCTTTCATGGATGAATGGTGGTTTTATTTAATAGTTAAATAATCGACTATCAAATTTGCCCATACGATTGTTGGTACGGAAAGACCGGGATCAAATTTATTCGAAAACCCTTCCGTCCAGCAAATACGAATACGTTGAAGATACTGATTCAAGATGGAGTTATTGAAGACCGGAGATCCTCATAAGCGGAAGGATTACTTAAAATCTCTGACTTGCAAGCAGAGATATACTGTGATTCGGTCGTGGTTGGAATCTACGGATTGCAAGGACTTCTCGCTATTGATTCTCAGGGTGATTCCTAGGATGCAGTAGGAGGGTACCTTCGGTTCATCCTGTTCCTGGGTGACTTGTATGGATGAATGTCTGACAGAGTATTTCCAGAAAAGGTCACGTACATTGATTTCTTCAACCATACCAAGAGTGGAAGCGGAGAAGGAAACTTCTTTTAGCTAACACGTAAAGTATTGTTGTGGACGTCAATAAGTGATTTCGATGGATCTGACAATGTGGCATTCAAAGTAAATATGATGTGCCGATAAAGCGTAGACTCAAGCCTCATCAACCGGGGAATGACAAAAATCGGGCAGGCAGCATGGCTATGTGGGTCGCTCCCATTAGGGTGTATAATCACCTATCTAGAGAAATTCCTTTTGTTCTTATTCTATCGATTCTGCCCATTCGGGAACGGTGGTTTGAGCCCAACCGTTGGTGATATACATTCGATACACTCAAGCGAAATGAGTGGTCGGTCATGTGAGGGTCGGGTTGCAAGACGTTCTTGTTGAACCCAGTGTATTCGCCTCTAGAGATACACTATCGGCAGGTGGTCCCATACCTTGTCAAGGTCGGAATCCAATCTCCAATAAGCGCCTGCGGTTTTGATTGTATACTATATATGTGGAGCGTGAGATGCAAGCGTTCCACTAGATTTATATTTACTTGTGTTTAGACACTATTATAATATCAGACAAGTTATTGATTTCAAACTGTTTTGGGTTATCGTAAGGTAAAAACCGTCCGTATTTATGTGTGGATTCGGTCTTACGATTATCCTTTTCTTTCGAAAAGATTTTTACTTTAAAATCAAGTTGTGTGATACCTTAGTACTGTGCGAGTTTATCTCACTCTGGTTCATCAGACTGACCCGGTGTTTTGTAAATGCTCGGGTTAGGCCGGAGTGTACAGGTCCAGGTTACCGGATGTTGCGAAGTCCAGAGACAAGCTGAAAGAGTTCAAACATATGGTTATATATATAGCTACTGTTCCGCTGTGTGATTGTATATGAGGACAGATTATATAACTGTCCAGATATGTTGATGTACTCTGATACTGTAAGTAATTTTGAAAGCTCTCAATAAAGATTTATTTCCATATTATATTTTGTTCCGCTGCGATGTGAGACTCTGATTCTGTGTTGTGGTATTGGTTCTTCTTCTTCTTCTATTCTTATATTTCTTTCTTTCTTATCTCACCCTCTAACTTCTTTCTCATAACTATCTGGTGTTTTCGATACTTGAGTTCCGACCAGTAATACAGGATTGGTGTATTATTGTCAGAATTCGGGCGTCGAATTCCCTGGGTCGTTACAGGTTTAGACAGTTTTTATTTCAAAATTATATGTTTAACATTTTAAATTTTTGGTTTGTTATATTATATTTTAATGCCTAAGCTTAATTTATAGTTTTTTTTAAGTCTGTAAAATTGAACTTTTAGGTTAATGAAATTTACATGGAATGCAACAAGCTTTGAACTTTATGAATATAATTTTTTTGATAGTTCAAACTTATTTTTTTTTTATCTTAAATATTTCATAAACATATATATTTTCAATGCCCGGAAAATATTACTTTGAAGTTTTGTGTTAAAATCTTTAAACTTTACGATGTTTGACTTACGAGTTTTGAATGGAAATATTATTTGAACCTTTCTTTGGTGATTTTTTTTAAAGATAATAGTACTTTTAAAGTCATACAAGTTCATGAACTTCGAGCCTATGGTAAGAAAAATATTTGAACCTTTTTCCGATATGTTTGCATATCAATATATATCTTTTTAGCACAATTAATAGTTACTGCCTAAAATTTGAATGCTGTAAATTTCCAGTACTATTGGTAAAATAGAAGTCTATAGACTATTCTTACGCAATAATCTTGAAGTAACTTACAATTTTTATATAAACTTTTATTCTCTTCATGTTAATTAGTTTTCTTCTACCTTTTACCATTTATTGTTGTCGAACACATGCAAATCAACTCCTAGCCACAGTTCTTGGTCTACCAAAACAGGAATGCATGCTTTAGAAATTAGTACTGAAAAGTTAATTATTTCTCTTAATCTTCGGTATATCCCATCACTTTTGGTTTACGTCCCCCATGGCTCGGCTGACTTCTTCAGCTTCGATTGCTACAGCATCCATGCTATGCAATCAGGAAATTTCTCTGCTTTTATCGGTTGAATTGTTCATTTTGGTTTTATGGTTTTGGGTTTATCGTTCTTCATTTCTGCTTTCTAAATGGTACACCTATTTCTTTTGGATGTTTCTGTTTTATTATGTGAACACATCGTGTTCTGTGATTTACATTCTTTTCTTCAAGTTCTACATAGTATCATGCTTTTGCCTCAATTGACAGGAAAACTAGCTAACAGCGTCTAAAAAATCATCCCACTCGAGGTATGAAATTTCATTTTAGGTTATGTTTTAATCTTTAGATCTACTTTTCTGTAAGGTTGCTTCAACTACCTTTTAGTATTTTATTTATTTATAAACAGGAATTTAATGTTGCCAGTTTGTAGATATTAGGTTCCATTTTTTCACAAAATGATAGGTATTAAAGATCTTGCATTAAGCATTTTCCTAAGGCTAAAAATCATGTACCTACCATGACTATCGTTATAATGACAAAATTTTTGTAAATTTGAAATGTTTCTAATCTTAAAATTTGAAACTATGAAATTTTAGAGTGATTGAATCTTGAGTTTTAATTTTTTTTTGTAATTACAGATTGCCAAACTAAATATTTTTATCACTTCAAGCAATATTGGTTTCACAAAATGGTAAAATTTAAAAATTGGTTTATATAGAGTTTTTGTTTCTAGATTATATGTTTAACACTTAAACATTTTTGTTTGTTATATTATTTTTTAATGCATGTAATTTTTTAAGTTAAAAATTGTACTTTTGACTTACTGAAATTTAAATGGAATACAAGCTTTGAACTTTGTGAATATTGTGTTTGTGAAAGATCAAAGCCAATTTTTTGTATCTTAAAAATTTCATAAACATACATTTAAATGCTCTGAAAATATTACTTTGAAGTTTAGTGTTAAAAAATTTGACCTTTAGGTCGTTCTACTTACAAGTTTCAATTTTCAAAAAAATGTATATCATTATGGAACTATTATTTGAACCTTTCTTCGACGATTTTTTTATTTAAATAATAGTACTTTTAAAGCCATACAGGTTCACTAACTTCGAGCCAATGATAAGCAAAGAATAACCATTTGAACCTTCTTCCGCTACGTACAATTTTTATATAAACTTTGGTTCTCTTCATGTTAATTAGTTTTCTTCTACCTTTTGTTGTTTATAGTTGTCTAACATATGATTTTTGAAACTACTAATTTTATTGAAATTACTTGACCTAAACCTATTTTTTTTCAAAATTAAATTTAGGACATTTTGTCATTCATATTCATCACAACATGATAATTATTTTTTGAGCCCATTAAATTAAAGTCAAAACAATATAAAATTAAATATCAAATATTAATAGTATTAACTATCCTATTTACTACAAGGTTGAAATAAAGTAGGATAAAATTTTTAATATTTTTATATCTTTTCCTTTTCCGACAACAAGAGTTATACTTAAAGTAGAGCATTCAATATGGTGCCTCAGTAGCTTGAATTAATGAGCTCTAAAACCTTTGTCTTGAATGTCATATTTTACCCATTTGAGTTAACAAGGTTACTGACTTCTTTTCCATTTATATGTTTTTTTTTTTTTTTTGCTTTCAAGTCGACAAATCGATATAATGATTTTTAAAATTGACGTCAATTGCTAATTTTATTCAAACATCTAAAATTACTTAACCTATGCCTATTTTTTCAAAATTAATTCTAAGAGTAACATGTCCTTCATTATAACATAAATAATTGTTTTTGAACCCATTAAATTAAAACAAAAATTGTATAATAATACAAAAAAACATTGATAGTATTATTTATATAATATGCTATAAGGTTGAAATAGAGTAGAATAAAAAGCTATAATATTTCTCTGTCTTTTCCTTCTTGAATTTTTTTATTTTTATTTTTAAAACGATCAAATCGATATAATAATTTTTTAATAGATATTAATAGTTTCCTCAAATTAAGGATTGACTTAAATTGAAAACATGAAAATTTACCTTAGTGTGCATTATATTTTAATTTACAAATTTTAAAAAGAGAAAAAAAAATAAGGAACATATTTTTTTTAAAAGGTGTTAGTGTTGTAATTGACGTAGGTAAAGTAAAAAAAATGATGTATATTACTTTTTAAAGTTTTTTTGGGAGTATAATATTTTTTGGTGATCGAATAGATTTTTTTTTTTTAAACTAAAAAATTAGGGAATAACAATAAACCTTAGCGTTTCCTTCAAAGAGTAAACCAAATTTTGTTGCTTAAATAATTGTTCACTTAATATTGATATTTAATAATTAGATGAATCTCATAGCCTTGAATATGCATAGCAAATTATTAGCCTCACCTTTATATTCCTATTTCATCGATAACAAATAAAAATTGTGCAACTAACATTGGCACCACATAAAAAAATTGTGCTACTAACATTGGCACAACATAAAAATTGTGCAACCAACATTGGCACCAAATAAAAATTGTTCACTTAATAATATGAGTTATTTAGTTTTTCAACTTTGTGCAAATAACATTGGCACCGCATAAAAAAATTTCACAACCATGATTAATCTTGACATGGACTTTGTGCAAATTATTAGTAATATGACATGGACTTTTGGGAGCAATCAAATTTGGGAAAAACTTTACTTTATCAGTGTTGTTGGTATATGTTTACTTTGTTTTACTTTTGGATTAATCTTGATTGTCCACAAAAATTGAAGTAATACTTGAGATGTTGCTTTGTAGGTGACAGTTATTGCTCTTTTTCTCTATTGTTATCACATGTACGAAAGATGGGCAAAATGTTGATTTGGTTTTAAAAAAAAAATCTTTATCATTTGATCATTCCACTTTTATCTTCAAACTCATATGTAATAACCAAAGGCTGATTAATTGTGCATGGGCATAGGATTAGAAGTTGGCACTGCTTTTTTTCATAATCAGCTTTTGAAATATTTGAATATCAATAGATATAATGTAGGTATTTTATGCTGAATGGATTTTTATAGAGGTGTTTTGAAGCTAGAGACTCAACGTATTCTTTAGTTAATTTGTTACCCCAATCCATAAAATATCAGTTGTTATTATTATTATTATTTTTCATGAGATGATTTTGTTATAGTTTATGAAACAAAATAATAATACTTATAACTCTTTTGAAACATGTTGTGCGTTAAATATGATGATAACGATTTTTTCATAATCATACCTCAAGTTTCACAAGTCAAAATGTCAATTTATGGATTTTAAAAGGTGAACATTAAACATTTTGAGAGCCTGTCATATATCAAATGTTTGATTGTGAGCTTGATAACCTCAAAGTATTTATTGATATTATAGTATTCTCCGACCATTTCTAACCAAGTTTCTTGTGTCTGCTTTTGTATTCAAGCTTTTGATCGGTAAAGTACGAAGTTACTGACTGGATGTTACAATAAGATAAAGGGAGGTTGATAAGCACAAGAAAATGGTACAACATAGAATATTTTTATGCTAAGCTCGCTTACATTGCAACAAGGTATGTTTTACATTTTTTACATGGTATGCTATGCGACACACACATTATATTGCAATATATATGAAATTTTACCCAGGGTTCCATATATTGATGTTTGTTTTGATTCCGATATGATTTGATCAAGTATATTAGTATACTGTTGTTGTGATTTGTCAAAAGGATCTCCATGCAAAAGAGGCTGTCAAATTTTTCTAAAATTTTCCTTGCATAGAAAATTTTCGGACTCTATGTCCTATATGCGAGACTGCATAAACCATTTAGTAAACATCAAATTAATTATGAAAACATTATGCCTAACAGTGGGATTTAATTGTTGCACCTATTTAGTTTCAACGGCTAATCTTTTTTTTTTTTTTTTTTTTAGAATCCTTCTCACTGTTAATAAACCTGATTTCATGTCTGGAATTCTTACTTGAGATCAGAACAATGTAAATATCTATATAGTCCTTTTGTGGCATTTGATGATTTGTCTGATAAGTTGTCATGACCCTATATATTATTACTACCAAAATCGCACAAAGTAGTTTTACATAGATCAATTAGTTGCACTAGGCCTTGAATAAAATGATCCACGCAACATCTTTAAATTAACAGCAAAAACTAAGGTTACATGAATGAAAATTAAGGCGCTCACCATGCATCTAGCAAATCATTGTCTTGCAAATGTTTCATCTTCAACAATAGCTACAAAAATATATTGAGGCATTTTTATTTCAAAATTTTACATTTTTGAGATGCTATATAATAAGCTTGATGTTTAGGAATTAGGCGGAAACGCAGGGTCATATAACTCATCATTGGGATGTGGGGGACCGAGTTAGCTATTGTAGTCGTAGACAAATCTTGGAAATTCATTTATCTTTCATTTTTCTTCGTCTGTGATTTATTGTGTGCATCTATCTTATGTATGACATTACACAAGATCAAAAATTTAGGTCAAAGTTGAGTACTTCAAATTATCTTTTGGGGTTGCGTTTTAAGTCCAGTTGTAATTATAAGTTCATGTTCTTATATTCCATATTTTTGAAATACAAGCATAGAAATGAAATTATCCACTCTAATATATGGAATCTTTAGTTTTATGTAGATGCAGATTGTTTTATGTCAGTGTCTTCCTTGAACGGGTAAGTCATGATTTATTCTGGACTTATGAGATCTGTTACATATCTTGATCAAACTGTTGTTTTTGGATAATTATTTTTTAATGGATTGATTTCTAGGTAAACTATGCAAATTGTCATGCAACATCAACACTACTTGGAGATTTGGCAGAGTTCAATGCTAGAAAGATCCTCAAGGAGAAATCTGAGCTGAAAATGTATGCAACATAAGTAAGTTATCAGAATTTATACATCCACTGAAATTATAATCCAACAAACTGCATACAAGTGTTTAGGGGAAAAAACTTTTTATGCTTCTTAGTTGATGATTAGGCACTTCCTGGAGCAATAGGTGGATTAGAGGCTACTGCACTCAAATGATTAACGCAGGCTGGTTTCATCCTACTATTAACTGGGATGTATAACACTTGCCTTTATTTTATATAGCTGTAGTTTTAGCATGTATGATAGAGTAGTGAAACATTTTTATGCATTTTCGTTTAATTATATGCAGAACCTGGGCAGAATGTGGAGGAACAAGTCATAATGGACAAAATGTCAAATGCAAAGAAGCAACATGAAGTTCTTTATTTTCTTTCTCTTTTTAAACAATATGAAGTTCAATTGTATGCGTTATTCAAAATTTAATTTGTCTAATGTACCAAAATTTTAATGTTCTTTTTTTCAAATATTTAATGAGTTGAATTTTCTATTGATGTTTTTTTACGTTCTATTAAGCAAGTCTGGCAACTGATTTTTTCTGTATGTTGTATTAATTAATTGTATGATTTTTCTATTGATGATTTTTAATGCAGTGAGCTGCATATCCACAGCAGAAACATGACTGTTCAACGGACAGCACATCAGATGGTACTAAAAAAATATAGGCGCGGCTTTATTTAATGGGCTTTGCATTTGCGCAAAAAATTTCTAATGGCAAAACAGCAAAATCAAGTGGGTTGCAGAAACGTGCCGATGTAATATAATGAAACAGGCAACAGGCAACTGGTTGATTATTGCAAAACAGGACAAATTATCTTGGAGAACATGTTCTGAATCAATGATATAGTGAGTACTGTAGGATGCATATGCAAATATGAGATTATCATTTTATTATTTTACTAACAAGCAATACGATCGTTAATTAGTACTATTATATGTTGATTTCTTCGGCAACAAAC
Source organism: Allium sativum (assembly GCA_030737875.1). NCBI lineage: Eukaryota > Viridiplantae > Streptophyta > Magnoliopsida > Asparagales > Amaryllidaceae > Allium > Allium sativum. The sequence continues at coordinate 292,763,564 of CM060925.1, forward strand.
ATGATGCAACAAAAAATAGGTGGTAGCAGGTATGATTGTAATAGCATTTCCAGTCGAGACTCGGTTGGAAAGCAACTGGTCCCCAACAGAGTTGGTTATTCATTTTTAAAAAGACTGCCAAAATAGCCTAGATGATTGATTTTAAAGTGGTTATAGCCAATTTATTTAAAGTCGGTTGTCGGCTTTAAATAATCCGGCTATAATAAACACACACACACACACACACACACACACATATATATATATATATATATACATACATATATATATATACATACATACATATATATATATATATATACATACATATATATATATGAGGCAGGTTCAATGGCACCCCAAATAGTGAGCATCCATTTAGCCTACCACTTATCCACCACTCATTTCCCACTAACTCCCCTTCTCTCTCCTTGCACAAACTCTCTCACTTTTCACTCATTTTTTTTAGTATAAATGAGAGGTGGAAATCAGAGAGCTTTTGGGGTGCCACGGAACGCTTGCTTTTATATATATATATATATATATAATAATAATAATAATAATAATAATAAAAATAAAAATAAATCCTTGGTCGGCTTAAAGTAAGCAGGCTAAAGTGGTACCCAGCTTCTCTCGACTGGGGAAAATTGGAGGTTAACCGAGTTTGATTTGACCTGCAACAACCCATGGTTGGTAATGCTCTAAATAGTTGAGGTATGGTTGTAATTAGCTGGCCTGTAGGCGCAAGTTCCAATATAACCGTTGAACATCTCCATGGAATCACCCCTTCTCCTTCCTCTTTTCCTATATATATTGAACTCAAAAAACAAACAAACAATGGATGATTCCATTTTTAGCTAAAGTGGTATTTTTGATATCATCTTCAACTTGGCTTTCATGATGTGAGGGGGAAGGTATATGGAGCATACGTTGATATTTCTTTTGATACACTAAAGAGAGATGGTTTGTCTATTGATATGAAATAGTGTACTAAACAGTTGACCACCCATTAAAATCATGAATAAAAAAGTCAACTCATCAAATATTTAGACGAACTAATCATCAACGTAAATTTGCATGCTGATATGGCTGATACAATCATATAAATGTATCAGTATGTCTTATTATAACTTAGAAGCTGTCATTGTTGCCAAGTTAAGTCGCCGCTCAGCCTTGGCTTTATAAACCACTATCTATTTTGCTATGGTTTAAAGCCATGGCGAGATGACTATTTTTACGCAGTGTATTAAAGCTAGGTTAATTGTTTGTTGAAGAAATTGATGATGTTTTTGGGGAAACATTAGATGTATGAAATAAGGCTAATGATTTGCACTCAACTTCATTTTATAAGGATGAACTAAACTATTTCTAATTATATTTCAATTTATTTTAGCATTTCATCACTCAAATATAATTAGGATAAAATTTTATGGGCAAATGCAATTATTGTTGATTAAAGGTTTTTGTTTCAGTTCATTTTATATTAATACTTTTATGTATTCCAATTTCTAATACACGTGATAAATCAACCTACTTCGTATGTTTTCTATGGTCAGACACTTGATATTGCAAGTGCTATCTGTCAAACTGTTCATTATCCAGATAATTGATCGCAACTGGAAAATTTGTTATTTCGTTTGAGTGATTTATGTCTATGCATACATTGATTTTAATTTGATAATATCAAACACCTATAATATTCTATTTATATTAACCAGTTTTAATATGACTATCCCTGTTCAAACCCTGTACGGCAGTGAATGTTAGTTCTTTTTCCTTTGTTAATAGCATGATATTTCTTACTTATGTGGCAATATTGATAAATATTATATTTGAAGATGTAGGTATAGAAGAGTTCTATCTAGATGTTTAATTTTAACAACCACTGTCCCCTATAAAACTACATGGAATTAAAAGATCAAATAATATGGTTTTTGCAAGAATGATAAAATAGTTAGAATCTCATTTAATTGTTGTGTGTTTATATATAAATAATAGGTGCATTATAGTGTCATTTAAACCACGATGTTTGACTCTTTTAAAACAACTACTATGACAATGGTTATCAATGAAATAGAAGTAACAAAATACAGCCTTTTTAAAGCTTTCAAACCATAAATACTGAGTGTACTTAGCGCTCAATGTTTAATATTATTGAGAGCCAACAATTCATTTGAAAAGCCTATTCCGTTATCTCCTTTTAGTTGCTAATTTTAAACAAAATATTTTTTCCAAGCCGTGTGCGTAGCACGGGTTCACACTAGTTATATTTTTGAATCATAGCACCTCACTCGACATGACCATATTTTTATTTTTGTCCATAGCGACTTGTACAGAAACATAGTTTTACGTAATAGGGTATGTGGATTTTTCTAACTTAAATAAAGAGACTTATTTTACTATGCCGACATGCTTACCCAAAATTCCAAATGCAACGGAAAATCACATTTCAAAAATATCAAGTGGTGTATAAACATAAATATTGAAATATTTATACATGTTCTCTTTCCTTTGTTACGAAGTAACCAGTATATATTTAATACCTTCATAGGAAATGACGCCATGAGCTAACCTACTCTAAGCTAAAATATATAACTATATATTTATATAGACGCGTACATGTTCAGAGCTAAGAAATGAAAACACATAGGGATTGATAGAATCAAATAAGTGTAGCCTTAAGAAACTTCATATGCAAGTTTCGGAAAAACATAAAATGCTTATATAAATTCAAATCAAGTCAGTACATATACCTTTAAACCAGGACGCCCTATCTTCTTACACAGGCCTAAGGAGTAGGCATACAGAGTATGATCTTCAAAGCATCATGGCAAAGGAAGAAATCACGCAGGGATGAGTTTTCAAATCAACACAGCTTCATGTCTAAGAAAATCTTGCAAACCTACCTTCCTTCCTATTAATCTATTACTTGCGTGCCAAGAGTTCTGCTATATAAATACACATGTCATTCTCATTCTTCATGGATCTGCAATTAAAAATTTAAAACGAAACTTCCTCATGGAATTTTAAAATGGAAATCAAATTTAAACCTTCTCTAAAAAAATAGGAAATCTATATATTTGAAACCTCAAAACCTTCCTCTTCATATCGGTGTGCTTTTTGGTGTGGTTCAATTACTATGCGGTTTGATGACCTGCTAGTGCGTGAGCGAAGTGGAGTTGGATTCATGCGTGTGTTAATGCATTGAGTTGCATGTATCCTGGATGGAAACACATGTAATGACGGAAGAAAGACAATAGGAGCAGTGGGAGAAGGTATTTTGGATATGGCATTCGAAAGTTTGGTGTTGCATGGGGAGTTAGAAATACTGGAGAGAGGATGGAGTTTGTATACACAAATCTGGTCACGAGAGCTTTGTTGGGGAAGAAGTAAGTACGTGAAAAGGATGTAGACAGGAACGTGTGGTGTATGGCTTTACACGCATGAAGGGGTAGATACATAGATTGACGTGTAGCATGGGGAGGACTGAGGAGTTGGTTAGGGAGCTTGAGTGTTTTCTTTTGTTGTGTAGGGTAGAAGTGGGACTGGAGAAGATTGGAAATGTGGTGAGTACGAAAAGACATGGTGGCATAAGAATTCAAAGTAATAGGAGCGGGGATGTTTCGATGTGAAAGAAGCAGTTGTTTGAGGGGATCGGACATCAGGTAGTTGGGCAGGTTATTAAGGTAGGGTCATATATATAAAAGAAAAAAAACATTAGAATGAGAAATATTTGAAATGGGTTAAAAAGAAAGCACAAGCGACTGCAGCTCATTACGTGGGGGAGGAAAAAATGTGTGATGGGTTGGGTTTGTTTTAGGCTAAAAAATAAAATAAAGCTAAATCCCGATTAATTTAAATTGAGTTATTTTAATTTAGAAAAGTATATAATCCTATAAAATTAATAACTACCTCATACGTTATGGAAATTCTACAAAATAGGATCCGTTAGGACGTATGATCGTAGACTACGCGACGAAGCCAGCTTGGAACTGTTCAAAGCTTGCTTGAATTTATGGTAGAATTAAACTTCTGATCTGAATCAACTGACGTTAATCGTTATTTAACGATTAACAACCAAGGTGAGTAAACTCACTAACTCTGTCCAGTTTTATAATTTTATAAACGTTAATTAATATTGATAAGTAATAATTGAATGTTGTGTGATGATTGTTTGGATGATTTTCAAATAAACTGGTTGATAGTTATATATATGAAGTCATTGGTTAAATACTGATTCTATTTATTTTAATATTTCGTATTGATATGAAATTAATGTTATTTATGTTGATTAACATTTGTGAATGCAGGGAACCAGGTTGGAGGGATCCAACTGGATTCCTCAACAATTATATTTTTGTTTTCCATATATTGTATTATATGATGTGAAAAATAATCTAGTGTTGATTATTGTGTGTTTGGGATATTTGAATAACATTGACTTTGAAATAATTGGTATTTAAATACCATAAAATATATTCGAATATATTAGAAAAGAAATTGGGATTTAAAATGATAATCTACTTTTAAATTGAAATTTAATTTCAATAGCTTGTTTTAATTTTATTGAAACCAGTAGTTGATGTTAGAAATAAGATGGAATAATTATTGTTAAATTATTTGAAAATATAAGAATGAATTTTGGAAGGAGAAATTGGGAAAACATTTCAAACAAAAACGATGAAATTTCGAACTTCGAATTGTGAATAAAACTATAAGAATTTGTAATTATAATTTGACGATGTCGAATGTTATAAAAATAATTTATTTTTAGAAATTATATATTAATATAATTTAGAATTTGACAAAATTGTTAATATTGGGTTTGAAACCAATAATTTCTAATCGAGTATGTAACCAAGATTAATTTATAAACTTGAAATAAAATTAATAAGAAATTGATTTGTAAAAGAAGTTTATGAAGTGGAATACGAAGTAGGAATTTATTTAATAACTCGATCAATAAGATTTGAACCTAGAATGATATTTAGAGAAAAATCAAGATATATTTGATATAATAAGCCTAGTTTTTCGTAAAGGACTAATATTCAAGTTTTAAAGTGAAAAATGGTGTAAAAGCAAATGTTTGAAAATTTAAAAAATTATGAAAGGAAATGGGTAAATAGGAAGTGATAAATGCAAAAAGAGGATTTAGAAATTTAGTTGACCTAAAACGGTGGATTATTCCGAATAGAGATGATTTGAAATAGAATTATATGTTGAAATTCGATTATATTGAATTCAGAAAAGTATTATTTACTTTATATTTAATCAAGATTTGTTTATTTATTTAATTAATTAAATATCATTATTTATTCAAGATAAAGGATTAGAGTTATATTTTAAAGTTGAATATTTGGAAACAAGGGTTTTAATGTTATCATCATAATTAATATTTTCTGTAAAAGAAGTGGATTCGTAAACTGAATCTGATAGTTTATTAAGCAATGTTTTAAATAAGAAGTTAAGGAATGGAATTAAGGAAATTGGAAACTGACTAGAGATTAGTTAGTTATTATTTTCCAAGTATCGATCTGATGTTGGTTTGGCCTTCGGGGTTGATACTTAAGCAGTTGTTTTCTTACTAATTTATGGTTAGGAACTGATGGATGTGAAAGAATAGTGATGTGTTAATAAAATATGGAAATTGTAATGACCTGGATTTTTGAATAGTTTATTTTAAATATTTAATGTGGTTTTAAATATTGAGTTGATAATATAAATGAATTTTTATATTTAGTTATCGATTTAAAAATCGATTTCGGTTTAATATCGAATATATTAAATTATCATAATATGAAATATAATTGATACCGAAGTTAAAAACTGAATCGAAACAGTTCAGATGATCAACATTAATCGTATTTGAATATAGATAATAATAAATAGTTTATTATCAGAGAATTAACGGTTTTTGAATTTAAATTATATTATATTAATTTAATATGGTATATACATTCAAATTAAATTTCAGATTATATATTATTCAATTCAGAATAACATTGTTACATTGGAACGACGGTCGGTACACTAAAATAGTGGTTCATGATTTTTAATTGTGAACCCCGAGATATTTATAATGGATAAGATCGAAATCGAAAATCAAATCGATATCTGTTTAAAAAGAATAGAAAAATCTCTTTATATCAAATCGAATTTAATACAAATCAAATCAAAAATCTTTTTAAAATAAATAAAAGATTTGTTGTGTACTTTAGCCTACACAAACATTTAATTGTTGTGTACATCGGTTTCCCCTCCATCTATATAAACGCGGCATCCTCTTCTATTTTCTTCAGCAAAATCAGAGACTCCAATACAATGAAAAATGGCCTCTACCCTTCTTTCTTTCAATTTAAAATCGAAGACTGTTCTCCACTTTTCCTTAAATCCTTCAATTCGAAATCAGTTCCTCCCATTTTCGAAACCTACCTAAGTCCTTGACCTTCCGTTCTCCTTCCATTTATTTCGAAAGCCAACTCGAGTCCAACATTCAATAAACAAAAAGAAAAAAACATTTCGGTCTGAAATCGCGATGTCCCCTGATGTTCGAAGCCAAGCTTAATGCGCTCGTGAATTCACAACAAAGACAGATCACGATTTGGAAACGCGATGACTCCTTAGAGCTCGAACTCGAACACATGCATGATGGAGGACAACGACTTCATGCGATTTGGCGAACTCATGCGGCGTGGATTTTATTAAGAGCGAGCAGACCTAACTCGTTTCAAATTTGGGGATTTCACATCGTGAGGTAGGAACTGCGATGACCCGGGAGTCGTTGAGTTTGACATTGAAGGTACGACATGAAGCTGAGGTGGCAGAGGGACAACGGTAATGACTGTGGAGTCCTTCGACAACCAGCGTGGTGACAAGGAGCGAACAAAAGGGGGTCAACCTCGGTTTCAAACGGCAGGAAACAATTCGATTTTTCTTTTGGGAAGAAGGATTGCTGTTACATGCATATGAGGTTCGAGAGTGTAGACGAGGAAGAAAGCTAAGGAATTTAAGGTATAATTTTACTATATTTTTATTTGATTAAATCTGAAATTTTGTTAGGAGAAAAATAAAATATATAAGCTTATATAATTTGAAGATTTTAAAAATACTGTATTTGATTTATACAAGGTTATAATCATGGTTTAGATATTTAATTTAAAATGATTTGATGATTAAATTTAATGGAAAAAAAGAGAAATATATATATAAGACATCTATTTATTTGTTAATTTATATAAATGTAAATCAGTCAATTTTAATCAAATTATCGTAGGTGCGAATTCATTCGAGAAGATTCGTAGCCGGTTATTTGGAAATAAACAGGATATTCGATCACTGCAATCCCGGTGAGTAAATCTCACTCAAATTATTTTATGGAATTATTTTTAGGAGTTAAAAATAATTGATGGTTGCTTGGTTGCATTAAAATATTACTATGGCTATTAGTTGTATTAGTTATTTAGGATTGGTGTTTGTGGTTATTATATATATATATATATATATATATATATATTGGTGGTTTGATTCCCGTAGTATCATTAGCGGATGCTCGTGGTACCATTAGCGGATGATTACCCTATACGCCCCACGCTATGATAGTGGATGACCTTCTATACCACGATATCTTGCCATGAAGCAGGATGGGTATTATTTATGTTGACTAACGTATGTGGATGCAGGAAAACCGGTTGGAGGGATCCAACTGGATTCCTCAAAAATATTATCATTTATGTGTTTCCATATATATTGTCATATATGATGTGTTTGAAAACTACTGATAAATAATTTGGTTGATTTTGATTGGTTGAAATATCATTGGGCCTAAATGGTAACTTATAAAAATATTGTGAAAAGGGGATTTTGAAATTTAAAAGGAAAATTCTATTTTTCTAAAATAGAATTTGAATTTCGAATAGACTAAGAAATGTTTACTTGTTTTTTTTGAAAAATATAAACAAGTGTTGAATTTATAAATGGTGTTTATAAATTAAAAAATACAGGAAATTGAAGAAAAATTTATAAACGGTGTTTATAAATAAATGGAAATGATTTTCATTGGAAAATCAGGGAATTGAAGTGAATTTATAAACGATGTTTATAAATTGAATAATGTGGGGAATTGAAATGAATTTATAAATGGTGTATATAAATAAAATGAATGATTTTCATTGAATAATTGGTAAAGTTAAATTTAAATGTGAATTTGAAAACAGGATTTGGAAATCGTTTAAATAGAAAACAATGAAAGCTATTCTGGGGTTCGGAATGTAAATTGAATTTAAAATAAATCCATATGGATTTATGATATGAATTCGACTGTTGGATTTATTGAAAATAAATTATTTCCAGAAAGGGTATTAAATGTGTTAAATAGAAACTATGATTAAATATGAAAATAGATTATACAATTTGATTTATAAGTTGTAAAAATAAAATATTCCAATAGGAATAGAATTTCAAAAGGGTTTTGAAATGAGAACTTGTTTTAGTATATATAAAACAGGGAAAGGAAATTATAAATGATGTCTATAAATAAGGGGAGATAATTGTCATTAGATAATTTGAAGTTTTAAAGTCAAATTTGAATTTAAAATAGAGAGTTGAAATCATTTTGAAAAAGGAAATAACGGTTTTTATTCTGGAATTCAGAATATAAAAGGAATTGGATTTCGAAGGGAATTTGAAATGAAAAACTTGTTTTGAATTATAAAACAAGAAAGATGGATTTGCAAACGATATTATAAATCTAGCAAAATAATTTATTTATAAAAGGAATTGGAATGGAATATAGAAGATCGAAGTATAAACAAATATATTACCGAGTGAGAAAAAAATCAATAATTATAGAAAATCGAAAATATTATGTTGAATTGGGAAACTTATTTGATATGTATTAAAAATATATCAGAATCGAGTTAGAATTTATATATAAACGAAGTTTAAAACGTTTATATATTAAATATAATTAAAACGAACTCGCTGCAGCGCTGCAGTTCGTAAATTGGCGTTTCGAACTTCAATTGAGTATACATGACTCAATTTAATCGAAATTCTTTGAAACATGAATTGTCAGGACCAGTTGAATAATAATTTTCTAATGAAAGAGAAAAATCTAGATTTCGTCATATAGATTTTGAGTTATGTCAAAATCAAATTTTCAGAAAAACAGCGCCAGAACCATTTTAAAACCATAACGGTTTATTTAAATAAATAAAAGGTCTTTAAAAAAAATCTGAATTTCCATAAAAAAAATCCATATTTGAGTTGTAAAATAAGTATGGACTCAAATGGAGTAAGTGAACTGATTTTTGAAACAAAAATCAGATTTTTAATTGTTGAATTGAATTGACTAATTTGAAGAAAAAATTTAGTTAATGAAATTTGAAATCAAAATTGAACTTTGGTTCAGAAAAAGGGGATTGTAAATTCATATTCGAAATTGAATATGGAATTTGAATTGAAATTGGGATCTGAATAGTAATAAGCAACTTAAAATATATTTGGACGTGATATGTTCAAATAGAAAAATGAAATGAGCAAATGAGCTAATTAAAGAATAAATTAGCGAATCGAGTTAAAATGGCCAGACTGAGTTGGAATAAATTAGGAATGGAAATATATGGGTTGACAGGTATGGAATGAAGAGAATGAAGGTTATAATTTGTGTGTCCGACAAAAAGGTACACGTTTAAATTCCATATGAGATTTTTGCGCCGAATCGGCAAGCCACTTGGCTTTTAGATTTTCTTTTTGAATGGAAAAGGCCTGGAGAGGCGAGTTGAGGTTTGAACTATCGGCCGGTACAAAGAAGGTTATGGCGAATATATAAAAATTCGATAGAAAAGAAATCAAAAATAGAATATTATAAACAAAAAGGAATCTATAAATTAGATTTGTTAAAAATATAAGTAGAAGCTTATACGTGTTTTAGAAATGGAAAATTGATTGAATACGGTGTTGATTATTCGAGTAAGTTGTTTTGAAGTTAATAATATTTTCAGTCAAGGTACCCCAACTTGATTGATTTCATTATTAATCTATGAATAACAAGATTCAGTCTCGAAGAGAAATGTTTGAAGAAATTTAATTGAATGCAGTATTTTGGGTTGTTGTGACGATGTTTTACATAACATTCATTTTAACCCAAGTAGGTAAATTGTGGAAATATAAAAATAATTATTTCCTAAGTATACAAATGAATGGTCGTGAAAACGGAGAAGTAATTGGAATGTTTTCCAATTATAAATAGAATATATTTTCTAAGTATAGAAAATAAAAGAAGGCGAAATATGGAAAAGTTTTCCAAACAGCGTAAGAAACCAAGAAGATTATTGAAAACATTTAGTTAACAAATATTTGTAAGGAAATGGAGTAGTAATTTAATTAATGAAATATTAATTAGGGGACCAGTGATTGTTTGATGTTTTGAACGGATGTTTGTTTTTCTTCGATAGTTAAATAACTGACTATCGAAGTGTTTGCCAGTATCGTTGTCAATATGGAGAGATCGGTTGGATTATTTTCCGTGATCCACTCCGTATTGGCAGTAGCGTTGCGAATCAGATTATATGAAGATAATCGAAGACGGAGTAAAGTTCAAGGGCTTTTTCTATTAATAGAAATGGTGCCTTCGGTTTCGTTCAATCCCAGAACGAACGTAATGGACGAATGTCTAACAGAGTATTTCCAATTATCGCATATGTTGGTCTGTATAAATATATATGGTGGCGAAGAATCTATTCTCTTAGCATAATATCCAGAATATATTCGTGCAAATCAATTAGTGATTAACGGATCTGACAATGTGGCATTCAAAGTGATTGTGCTATCAATGAATGATAAGTAATCGTAGCCTCAGGCCTCAACAACCGGGAAATGACAAAAATCGGGTAGGCAGCATAGCAATGTGGGTCGCTCCCATTAGGGTGTAAAATCACCTATCTAGAGAAATTCCTTTTACTTCATTAATCTATCGATGTTGTCCCTTTTCGGGAAACGGTTGCTGATCCCAACCGTTGGTGATATACATTCGATACACTCAAGCGAAATGAGTGGTCGGTCATGTGTGGGCCGGGTTGCAAGACGTTCTTGTTGAACCCAGTGCATTCCTCTCTAGAGATACACTATCGAAAGGTGGTTCCATACCTTGTCATAGTCGGAGTCCAATCTCCATTAAGCGCCCTGCGGTTTTTGATTTTATATTATATATGGAGCGTGAGATGCAAGCGTTCCGCTAGATTGTTATTTATTTGATTTAGACACTATTATAATATCACTGGATTTTCGTATCAAAGTGTTTTGGGTTATAGTAAGGTAAAAACCGTCCATGTTTATGTGTGGGCTGGTCTTACTATTATCCTTTCTTTCGAAAGGATTTTGAAAGTTAAACAAATGGTTGGAGTTTACTCACACCAGTCCCATGACTGACCCAGAGTTTATTTTGTTTTGTTTTCCCTAAACTCTTGGGTGCCCATATTTGTACGGGCAGTCAAGTAGTCGGGAATTTTTCAGATTCAGTTGGAAGAGATGGAAGCAGGAGGCTTCACCAGTTAGCTATAGACTATTATATATTCCGATGTGTCCCATGTTTGTATCTGGAAACAGGTGTTTATAACTGTGGTAGGAATAACTGTTGTGCTCTGATGATGGTATGTATATAAAGTTACTGATTTGTATTTCAAAAGTTATGTTATTTAATATATTTTATTCGTTCCACTATGAGATTTGTCTTCTTTGTTTTCTTCTATTCTAACATTTCTTTCTTTCTATTTCTCATCCTCTAACTTCTTTCTAATAATGATTAATATTTCTGTGCAATTTGGGTTGGACGTGTGGTGTTATTAGTCAACTCAGATAGTACAGATTTGCGGGCCATTACAGTTGGTATCAGAGCTTAGGTTGAGCAAATACCTAACCTAGGCTTTGGTGGGGTTGTGCTCATTAGAGATAGGGTCAGTAGTACCCTAGAATGAGTTGAATGTATATATACGAGAGCGCGTATTTGTTATTTGATATAAAAACTGTTTTATATTGTGTTGGTCAGCCTGTTTAGTGGTTTATGAATTCTAGTCGAATCGTGGAACGCCATGAAGTCAATAGGAATTTCAAGACACTTGAACAGAGAAATTTGACACAATATTGTTTTAAATGGGTAAATGAAATAATTTTACCAAAAATTTTATTTTGATATAAAAGGAATAATTTTCTAAAAATTACAATATTATATAGATGTGCTGGTTGTTATAATTATAATCAAACGAGATTATAAGGATTGGAATGGTTATAAATAACCGAATATAATTTGTATAAGAATGAAAAATACAAATGAGATGGATTAAAATTAAATTCAAACCAGAATTTGGAATTTATATCCTCGGAAGTTGAAAAATATTTTACAAAGTATATCAAAATAATATAGCTTTTGTTTTGGAAGAATTTTTGAATAAAAATCATCTGAATTGATTTTGAAGTTGTTAAAGCACTGAACTCACTTTAGTGGCTAGGAAATAATTCTGATGATGACTGCAGCATCATCAGTGTTCATTTTCGAGTTTCTAAGTGATGGATTGCTCTTAGAAAAGATTTTGATGGAAATTTGTTTGAAAAAAAACAAAGTGGTTTGAAAATTCAAATGTTTTGAATTTGTAATAGATTATAAATATATGTATATTTCTGTTATTTCAAAGGATTTGAAATGAAAACCCGGGTATTTGAATTTTGGAATTTAAATTTAACTTAAGAAGGTTAAATAAATCGAAGTAACTGAATAGATCAGAATCAATTTGAATGGAATATGAATTAATTGTAAATCATTCAGATTAATTAAATGTGAGTACATATGGTTGGAATTAAACTTGTTGAAATGTGAAGAGTTAGGTTCCAACACAAGTGAGATTTTCAAAAGTAACGAGTTTGTACCATTTTTCCTACCTTAGTAATTTCGGGGATGAAATTCTTTTAAGGGGGAAGAATGTAATGACCCAGATTTTTGAACTGTTTATTTTAAATATTTAAATATTGAGTTGATAATACAAATGGATTTTTATATTTAGTTATCGATTTAAAAATGGATTTCGGTTTAATATCTAATATATTAAATTATCATAATATGAAATATAATTGATACCGAAGTTAAAAACTGAAACGAAACAATTCAGATAATCAACATTAATTGTATTTGAATATAGATAACAATAAATAATTTATTATCAAAGAATTAACGGTTTTGAATTGAAATTATATTATATTAATTTAATATGGTATATACGTTCAAATTAAATTTCAGAATATATACTGTTCAATTCAGAATAACGTTGTTACATTGGAACGATGGTCGGTACGCTAAAATAGCGGTTCACGATTTTTAATTGTGAACCCCGAGATATTCATAATGGATAAGATCGAAATTGAATCGAAAATCAAATCGATATTTGTTTAAAAAGAATAGAAAAATCTCTTTATATCAAATTGAATTTAATACAAATCAAATCGAAAATCTTTTTAAAATAAATAAAAGATTTGTTGTATACTTTAGCCTACACAAACATTTAATTGTTGTGTACGTCGGTTTCCCCTCCATCTATATAAATGCGACATCCTCTGCTATTTTCTTCAGCAAAATCGGAGACTCCAATACAATGAAAAATGGCCTCTACCCTTCTTTCTTTCAATTTAAAATCGAAGACTGTTCTTCCCTTTTCCTTAAATCCTTCAATTCGAAAACAGTTCCTCCCATTTCCGAAACCTACCTAAGTCCTTGACCTTCCGTTCTCCTTCTATTTATTTCGAAAGCCAACTCGACTCCAACATTCAATAAACAAAAGAAAAAAACATTTCGGTCTGAAATCGCAATGTCCCCTGATGTTCGAAGCCAAGCTTAATGCGCTCGTGAATTTATGACAAAGACGGATTGCGATTTGGAAACGCGATGACTCTTTAGAGCTCGAACACACGCATGATGGAGGGCAGTGACTTCATGCGATTTGGCGAACTCAAGGGGCGTGGATTTTGTTAAGAGCGAGCAGACCTAACTCGTTTCAAATTTGGGGATTTCACATCGTGAGGCAGGAACTGCGATGACCTGGGAGTCGTTGAGTTTGACATTGAAGGTACCCACGTGAAGCTGAGGTGGCAGAGGGATATGTTCAAATAGAAAAATATATGGTAATAAGCAAGTTAAAATATATTTGAACGTGATATGTTCAAATAGAAAAATGAAATGAGCAAACGAGCTAATTAAAGAATAAATTAGCGAATCAAGTTAAAATGGCCAAATTGAGTTGGAATAAATTAGGAATGGAAATATATGGGTTGACAGGTATGGAATAAAGAGAATGAAGGTTATAATTTGTGTGCCCGACAAAAAGGTACACGTTTAAATCCCATATGAGATTTTTGCGCTGAATCGGCAAGCCACTTGGCTTTTTTATTTTCTTTTTGAATGGAAAGGGCCTAAAGAGGCGAGTTGAGGTTTGAACTATCGACCGGTACAAAGGAGGTTATGGCAAATTTTTCTGGAAATTTAAGAAGTTAGAATATTTTTAAGAAATTTTGATAATTAGAAAATCAATGTATCAATATATATAAAATTCGATAAGGAAATGAAATTAAAAATAGAATATTATAAACAAAAAGGAATCTATAAATTAGATTTGTTAAAAAACGAAAGAGAAGCTTATACGTGTTTTAGAAATGGAAAATTGATTGAATATGGTGTTGATTATTCGAGTAAGCGATCTTGTCTGTTTTGAAGTTAATAATATTTTCAGTCAAGGTTTGAGAGGTAATTATACCCCAACTTGATTGATTTCATTATTAACCAATGAATAACAAGATTCAGTCTCGAAGAGAAATGTTTGAAGAAATTTAGTCGAATGCAGTATTTTGGGTTGTTGTGACGATGTCTTACCTAACATTCGTTTTAACCAAAGTAAGTAAATTATGGAAATATAAAAATAAATATTTCCTAAGTATAGAAATGAATGGTCGGGAAAACGGAGAAGTAATTGGAATGTTTTCCAATTATAAATAGAATATATTTTCTAAGTACAGAAAATAAAAGATGGCGAAATATGGAAATGTTTTCCAAACAGCGTAAGAGACCAAGATGATTATTGAAAATATTTGGTTAACAAATATTTGTAAGGAAATGGAGTAGTAGTTTAATTAATGAAATATTAATTAGGGGCCCAGTGATTGTTTGATGTTTTGAACGGATGTTTGTTTTTCTTCAATAGTTAAATAACCGACTATCGAAGTGTTTGCCATTATAGTTAATTAGGGGCCCACACAAATTATAACGAACGTAATGGACGAATGCCTAATAGAGTATTTCCAATTATCGCATATGTTGGTCTGTATAAATATATATGATTGCGGAGAATCTATTCTCTTAGCATAATATCCAGAATATATTCATGCAAATCAATTAGTGAATAACGGATCTGACAATGTGGCATTCAAAGTGATTGTGCTATCAATGAATGATAAGTAATCATAGCCTCAGGCCTCAACAACCAGGAAATGACAAAAATCGGGTAGGCAGCATGGCTATGTGGGTCGCTCCCATTAGGGTGTATAATCACCTATCTAGAGAAAATCCTTTTACTTCTTTAATATATCGATGTTGTCCCTTTTCGGGAAACGGTTGCTGATCCCAACCATTGGTGATGTACATTCGACACACTCAAGCGAAATGAGTGGTCGATCATGTGTGGGTCGGGTTGCAAGCCGTTCTTGTTGAACCTAGTGTATTCCTCTCTAGAGATACACTATCGGAAGGTGGTTCCATACCTTGTCATAGTCGGAATCCAATCTCCAATAAGCGCCCTGCGGTTTTTGATTTTATATAATATATGGAGCGTGAGATGCAAGTGTTCCGCTAGATTGTTATTTATTTGATTTAGACACTATTATAATATCACTGGATTTTCGTATCAAAGTGTTTTGGGTTATAGTAAGGTAAAAACCGTCCATGTTTATGTGTGGGCTGGTCTTACTATTATCCTTTCTTTCGAAAGGATTTTGAAAGTTAAACAAATGGTTGGAGTTTACTCACACCAGTCTCATGACTGACCCAGAGTTTATTTTGTTTTGTTTTCCCTAAACTCTTGGGTGCCCATATTTGTACGGGAAGTCAAGTAGTCGGGAATTTTTCAGATTCACTTGGAAGAGCTCGAAGCAGGAGGCTTCACCAGTTAGCTATAGACTATCATATATTCCGCTGTGTCCCATGTTTGTATCTGGAAACAGGTGTTTATAACTGTTCCAGGAATAACTGTTGTGCTCTGATGATGGTATGTATATAAAGTTACTGATTTGTATTTCAAAAGTTATGTTTTTTAATATATTTTATTCGTTCCGCTGTGAGATTTGTCTTCTTTGTTTTCTTCTATTCTAACATTTCTTTCTCGCTATTTCTCATCCTCTAACTTCTTTCTAATAATGATTTGTATTTCTGTGCAATTTGGGTTGGACTTGTGGTGTTATTAGTCAACGCAGATAGTACGGATTTGCGGGCCGTTACAGAAATGCTTCCCAATGTTAATAACTTATGTTTTCGAAGTATGTAAATTAAATAGTTTAAATTGAAGGAAATGTTTTTTCAAGAGTTGTGAGAGGCTAAACGAGATGGAGGAAATATTTGGGGTAAAGAAATTGAAGGGAAATGAAATACTTTAAAGGGCTTGGTATTGATTGATGGTTGATTGGAAATATTTCCATTTGGAAATAAGATCGATGTTTATATGAATGTTTTCATTTGATAGTTAAATAGTCGGCTATCAAAGTTTTTGACCATTTTTCCGTTGTCAATACGGAGAGACCGGGATCGGATTTATTTTCTAAAACCCACCCCGATTGGTCATTATCGTTGCGAATCAAATATGTTGGAGATAATTAAAGACAGAGTTAGTGCAAGGGCTATTTGGTTAATCCTAGGTAGAAATTTCCTAAGAAGAATTTACAGAATAGTGCCTTCGATTTGTCCAGTCCTAGGACAACTTGAATGGATGAATTTCTGACAGAGTATTTCTAATAGATTGCGTAGATTGATATCTTCAAACGTGTTTACGTTGGTGGCGGAGGGATTAGTTTCTCTTTGCTTTATGCCATAGTATTTTTAGGGAAATCAATTTGTGATTTGGTGGGTAAGACGTTGTGGCATTCAAAGTAAATGAACGTATGATCTATCAAAGATACGTTATGACCTCAATTCTCATCAACCGTGTAACGAAAAAAATCGGGGAGGTAGCATGGCTAATGGGTCTCTCTCAATTAGGGTATATTGTCACCATCTAGAGAATATTAATATTTGTTGCTTCTTTCCATTTTTGTATCTCTTGGTAATGGTTATGTTGATTTACCAACCGAAAGGTGATAATATATTTGGAACATTCAAGCGAAATGAATGGCCGGTCATGTGTGGCTGAGTTGCAAGATGTTCTTGTTGAACTCCAGTGTATCCCCTCTAGAGTACACTGATCGGAATGTGGTTCCATACCTTGTTATAGTAGGAAATCCATTCTCCAATAAGAGCATGTGATTTTGATTGTATATTATGTATATTATATATGTAGAACGTGAGATGCAAGCATTTTGCTAGATTGCTATTTACTTGATTTAGACACTATTATAATATCAGAAAAGTATTGATTTTATGAAACATGTTGGGTTATCGTAAGGCAAAAACTATCCGTGTTTATGTATGGATCGGTCTTACGATTATCTTTTCTTTTGATAGGGATTTTAAAAAGTTAAACCGAATGGTTAGAGTTTACTCACACCAGTCCCATGACTGACGCAGAGTTTATTTTGTTTCATTTTACCCTAAACTCTTTGGTGTCCAAATTTGTATGGGCAGTCAAGTAGTCAGGATTTTTTAGATATACTCGAAGGAGCTTGGAGCAGGAGGCTTCAGTGTTCGATACATATATTGAGTTTATTCCGCTGTGATATATATGTGATGTACGCTGATGATATATATAAGTACAAATACAGTTTGTATTCCAAAGTTATGTTCTATATTATATTAAGCATGAATGAATTTTCACCTTATGATAACTAAAACATTTTCAATATCAAAATCCAATTTCTACGTTTTAAAAAAAACATCAATCTTGCTGAAAGGCTTGACCCTCAAGTTTCAGTACAATAATTTTTGAAAGAGTTTTTGGTTGTGTATACTTTTTGCAAAACGTTTCCAAAGCTTACATCAAAGTGTTTTTACTGTACCCAGTTCTGAAAACTAGCTGCAAAATATTTTCTAAGCTATATCATAGTGTTTAACCAATGGGAAGTGTTTTCGAATCTGACATTTGCAAAGTGTTTGTACGAGCTTGTTTGAAAACAAAAAAACACTCGGACCAGTCTGGTAATCTAGCGGGAGAAAACTCCATAAACAGGTATCAACAAAACCAATTCAGCTATGAGAATCTCCTTTAAAACAAATATATATAAGCAAGAATGAATTTTCACCTTACGATAACTAAAACACTTTCGATATCAAAATCCAATGTCTACGTTTCCAAATAAATATCAATCTAGCTGAAAGGCTTGACCCTCACATTTCAGTATACTTAGATTATAAACATAAACATTGGGTATGTACTGGAGAATGGTTTTGAGCATGTTCAGTCAAGCAGAAACCTTCTAATTGAGTACGTCGATCAAAATTGTTCTCTTAAATACGGGTAAACAGAAAACGGAAACTCATTGAAATAGGGTTTGAAAATATCGCTATTGATATATCATTGTTGGTAGCGATAATAGATTTATCGCAGCCGTTATACGTAACTATCACCATCGATAATCCTTTGTCGAAATAACATATACGCCGGCTTTGTGACGTGATGTCAGTAATGTAAAAGTCCAGTACTTTTTGTTTAGATTGTATTTCGTTGACATGCTTGTTGTACAGAAAAGTAAAAAATTCCATAAACATGGTATGATAATTTTCGAAAGAGTTTTTAATTGTGTATATTTTTTGCAAAAAGTTTCCAAAACTTACATCAAAGTGGCTCTACTATAGCTGGTTTTGAAAACTAGTTGCAAATATGTTCTAAGCTTGATCATAATGTTTACCTAATGGGAAGTGTTTTCGAATCTGACACTAAAACGTTTTTGCAAAGTGTTTGTACGAGCTTATTTGAAAAAAAAATGTATTTATTAAAGTATTCTTTTTTCGAGGAGTTCTCAAAACATATTATAAATACCAACATTAGCGATCTCACTTAGTTATTATGTTGCAAAGTGTTTACAGAACTTATTATAAGCATTCATATAAGTTTTATTTTTTAAAAGTGTTTCCTGAACTTATTATATGTATTTTTTTTTGCAAAAGCGTTTTTGATTGAGTATTCTTTCTGCTAACACTTTCCAACAATAAGCGAATAGTAGAATCGTTTTGGTGAAGGAAGAAGGTGAAAGATATAAAAAACTAACCAATCACAAAATCTCACAATACAGAAATAAACATTTCACCAAAAATACATATATATATATATATATATATATATATATATATGCTATATGCTATATCCATTAAAGTACAGTAGTCAGTCCAGTCTTCACAGCAGAATACAAAGAGTTTACGCATATAAATCCTTGATCTCCAGCACAACGCCTTAGTTTTCATGCATCCAAGCTAATTTGAATTATACGCTATCAGATCCGAGTATTATAAGAAAACAACACTCGGACCAAACCGATTTAGCTATGAGAATCTCCTTTAAAACAAACGGTATATAAACATGAATGAGCTTTCACCTTACGATAACTAAAACAATTTTGATATCAAAATCCAATGTCTTCGTTTTTAAATAAATATCAATCTAGCTGAAAGGCTTGACCCTCATGTTTAAGTATACTTAGTTTATATACTGAAATATTAGATTCTACTAGCATTCTATGAAATTAACAAATTTGACTAATCAACCGTGATCAATAAGTGGGATTGCAACTATCTTAACATTTGTATCTCTTTCAATGCTAGTAATGTGTTCCAATTGAAATTGTGTTATTAAACTGTGTTTCTGGATTGCAGAATGGATTTTTTTTTTTAATATTGGATATAGCTAACGTCCTGTGAAAATACATTTTTGAGTTATAAAATCATGATGAATAAAGTGGGATTACATCCATCAAATAGTTTACGAATCCTTGACCTCTAGCTCAAATCCTTAGCTTCGATGCATCCAAACTAATCTGAATTATATGCTACTAGCGATAACACCTTATTGAACTAGCGAGTACGCCAGCTTTGTGACACGGTGTCAAGAATGTAAAGTCCAGTACTTTCGGTTTTGATTGTATTTTCGTTGACATGCTTGCTATACAGAAAAGTAAAAAAAATCCATAAACTTAGGATAATAATTTTCGTAAGAGTTTTTATTTGTTTATATTTTTTGCAAAACATTTCCAAAACTTACATCAAAGTTTTTTTACTATACCCAGTTTTGAAAAACTAGCTGTAAGGTATTTTCTAAGCTATATCATAGTGTTTAACTAATGGGAAGTGTTTTCGAATCTGACATTTGCAAAGTGTTTGTACGAGCTTATTTGAAAACAAAAAAATGTATTTACTAAAGTATTCTTTTTTTGAGGAGTTTTCAAAACATATTATATATACTAACATTAGCTCACTTTGGTATTATGTTGCAAAGTGTTTACAGAAATTTTTAGAAGTATTTATATAAGTTTTATTTTGAAAAATGTTCCCAAAACTTGTTATAAGTATTCTTCTTGCAAAAGCATTTTTGGTTGAGTATTCTTTCTACTAACAGTTTCCAACAATAAATGAATAGCCGAATCGTTTTGCTGAAGGAAGAAGGTGAAAGATATAAAAAACTAACCAATCACATAATCTCACAATATAGAAATAAACATTTCACAAAAAATACATATATATACTACACCCGTCAGAGTACAGTAGTCAGTCCAGTCTTCACAGTAGAATATAAATAGTTTACGCATATACATCCTTGACCTCCATCTCAACTCCTTAGCTTCGATGCATCCAAGCTAATCTGAATTATACGATCAGATTCGAATATCGTAAGAAAACAACACTCAGACCAGTCGGTAAACTAGTGGGAGAAAACTCCGCTAACGGGTATTAACAAAACCGATTTAGCTATGAGAATCTCTTTAAAACAAACGTGTATAAGCATGAATGAATATTCACCTTACGATAATTAAACACTTTCGATATCAAAATCTAATGTCTTTGTTTTCAAATAAATATCAATCTAGCTGAAAGGCTTGACCCTCACGTTTCAGTATACTTATGTTATAAGCACAAACGTTGGGCACGTACTGGAGAATGGTTTCGAGAATGTTCAGCAAGGAAAAACCTTCCGATAGAGTACGTTTATCAAAATTGGTCTCTAAAATACGGTTAAACAGAAAACATAAACTCGTTGAAATAGGGTTTGGAAATATCGCTACTGATATATCATTGTTGATAGCGATAATTTATCGCAACCGTTATACGTAACTATCACCACCGATAATCCTTTGTCGAACTAACGTATACGCCAACTTTGTGACGCGATGTCAGTAATGTAAAAGTCCAGTACTTTTGATTTAGATTGTATTTTCGTTGACATGCTTGTTGTACAAAAAGGTAAAAAATTCCATAAACTTAGTTTGATAATTTTCGAAAGAGTTTTTAATTGTGTATTTTTTTTGCCAAAAGTTTCCAAAACTTACATCAAAATGTTTTTACTATAGCCGGTTTTGAAAACTAGTTGCAAAGTATTTTCTAAGCTAGATCGTAGTGTTTACCTAATGGGTAGTGTTTTCGAATCTGACATTAAAATGTTTTTGCAAAGTGTTTGTACGAGCTTGTTTGAAAACAAAAAAAAGTATTTATTAAAGTATTCTTTTTTCGAGGAGTTTCCAAAACATATTATAAATACTGACATTACCGATCTCACTTAGGTATTATGTTGCAAAGTACTTACAGAACTTATTATAAGTATTTATATAAGTTTTATTTTTAAAAGTGTCCCCTAAACTTATTATAAGTATTCCGTTTGCAGAAGCGTTTTTGGTTGAGTATTCTTTCGACTAACAGTTTCCAACAATAAACGAATAGCCGAATCGCTTTGGTGAAGGAAGAAGGTGAAAGATATAAAAACTAACCAATCACAGAAACTCACAATGTATAAATAAATATTTCACAAAAAATACATATATATACTACGTCCATTAGAGTACAGTAGTCGGTCCAGTCTTCATAGCAGAATGCAAACAGTTTACACATATACATCTTTACACCTATACATCCTTGACCTCCAGCTCAATTTCTTAGCTTCGATGTATCCAAGCTAATCTGAATTATATGCTATCTAATCCAGGTATTGTAAGAAAAAAAAACTCGGACCAAACCGATTTAGCTATGAGAATCTCCTTTAAAAAAAAGGGTATATAAACATGAATGATTTTTCACCTTACGACAACTAAAACATTTTCGACATCAAAATCCAATGTCTATGTTTTCAAATAAATAACAATCTAGCTGAAAAGCTTGACCCTCACGTTTCAGTATACTTAGGTTATAAACACAAACGTTGGGCACGCACTGGAGAATGGTTTCGAGCATGTTCAGTCAAGGAGCAACCTTCCGAAAGAGAATGACTATCAAAATTGTCCTCTAAAATACAGTTAAACGGAAAATAGAAACTTGTTGATACATCTTTACAAATTATCGCTACCGATTAATTAGTGTAGTTTGCAATAGTAATATCATCACAATCGTTGCTAAAAACATTCACCCCCGATAGTTCTTTATTGAACTGGTGAATGAACCAACGTTGTGATGTGATGTTAAGACTGTAAAGTTCGGTACTTATGGTTTAGGATGTATTTTCATTGACATGCTTGTTGTACAGAAAAGTAAAAAAATCCATAAATTTAGTATGATAATTTTCGAAAGTGTTTTTAGTTGTGTATATTTTTTTAAAAAAGTTTCCAAAACTTACATCAAAGTGTTTTTACTATAGCCAGTTTTGAAAACTAGTTGCAAAGTATTTTCTATGCTTATATATCATAGTGTTTCACTAATGGGAACAGTTTTCGAATCTGACATTAAAATGTTTTTGCAAAGTGTTTGTATGAGCTAGTTTAAAAACAGAAAATACGTATTTACTTAAGTATTTTTTTTCGAGGAGTTTTTAAAATACATTATAAATACAAACATTAGCGATCTCATTTAGGTATTATGTTGCAAAGTGTATACAGAACTTATTATAAGTATTTATTTAAGTTTTATTTATAAATGTGTTTCCTAAACTTGTTATAAGTATTCTTTTTACAAAAGCATTTTTGGTTATGTATTCTTTCTGCTAACAGTTTCCAACAATAATCGAATAGTTGAATCGCTTTGGTGAAGGAAGAAGGTAAAAGATATAAAAAGGTAACCAATCATAGAATTTCACAATATAGAAATAAATATTTCACAAAAAATACACAAATATACTACACCCGTCAGAGTGTAGTAGTCAGTCCAGTCTTCACAGTAGAATACAAATAGTTTACGCATATACATCCTTTACCTCTAGCTCAACTCCTTATGCATCCAAGTTAATCTGAATTATACTATCAGATCCGAGTACTGTAAGCAACAATCGGACCAGTCTGGTAAACTAGCGGGAGAAAACTCCGTAAACAGGTATCAACAAAACTGATTTAGCTATGAGAATCTTCTTTAAACCAAACGGTATATAAACATGAATGAATTTTCACCTTACAATAACTAAAACACTTTCGATATCAAAATCCAATGTCTACGTTTTCAAATAAATATTAATCTTGCTGAAAGGCTTGACCCTCATGTTTCAGTATACTTGGGTTACAAATACAAACATTGGGAACATACTGGACAATGGTTTCGAGCATGTTCAGTCAAGGAGAAACGTTCCGATAGAGTAAGTATATCAAAATTGGTTTCTAAAATACGGTTAAGCAGAAAACAGAAACTCGTTGAAACAAGATTTAGAAATGTCGCTACCGATATATCATTGTTGATAGTGATAATAGATTTATCTCAACCGTTATTCGTAACTATTACCACCGATAACCTTTGTCGAACTAACATATACACCAACTTTGTGACACAATGTCGGCAATGTAAAAGTCCAAAACTTTTGGTTTAGGTTGCATTTTCGTTGACATCTTTATTGTACAAAAATGCAAAAAAATCCATAAACTTAGTATGATAGTTGTTGAAAGAGTTTTTAGTTGTGTATATTTTTTGCAAAAAGTTTCCAAAACTTATATCAAAGTGTTTTTAATATAGTCGGTTTTGAAAACTAGTTGCAAAGTATTTTCTAAGCTAGTTCATAATGTTTACCTAATGGGAAGTGTTTTTGAATTTGACATTAAAATGTTTTTGCAAAGTGTTTGTACGAGCTTGTTTGAAAACCAAAAAACTTATTTATTAAAGTATTCTTTTTTTCGAGGAGTTTTCAAAACATATTATAAATACTAACATTAGCGATCTCACTTAGATGTTATGTTGCAAAGTGTTTACAGAACTTATTATAGGCATTCATATAAGTTTTATTTTTAGGGTCCATTTGGCACAGGTCCTTATTAAGTTTTAAAAATAGGCTCACATCCAGTCATAAACTTATTGTAAATTTAGTCCCTATTTTTTGAAAATTCAGTAAAAAAGTAAAAAAAATATATAAAAAGTCACGTAAATTCGTATTTAATTAAAACAGGTAAACGCAAAAAAACCAGCCCAAAAAACATCGAAAACCGCATCAAAACCAAAAAAACAATGAAAACAGCAGTTAAATGCATACTAGTATGCACATATTGGGATTTTCATGCATATATATGCGCAAGAATTTCACTTAGGCATCTGTGTTGAAAATACTTGCATACATCTGTGCAACTATAGCATAATTCTTGCATGAAAATAAGCAATAATTCACATACTTGCAAATCAGTTCGAATTTATTTGCATTCACGTGTGCAGATAAAACATAAAAGTAGCACGGATGCATGCAACAATCCACAGGCAAAAATTCAGTTAACTTTTCCTTATGAAATACTTGCATACGAGTATGTAAGTATTTCAGAATAAATGCACACACATATGCAAGTTTTCGTCCAGATTTTTCAATACAAATAGCATATGCAATAGTTGCATACATGTGTGCAACTATTGGTTAAAGTTACACGCATGTATGCAACTTTTTTTGCGTGGACTTCTGTGGACGTTTCCAGAATTTTTTTTTTACCTGATAGCGCATTTTTTTGGCACAAATACATAAAAGGTGAAAGTAAGGAAAATAGGGACCGGAAATGCATTGAAACTTAGGGAGGGACGTGGGTTATATTTAAAACTAAAACAGGGGGTGGAGCCTTATTACCACTTATTTTTAAAGTGTTTAATAAACTTATTATAAGTATTCTTTTTGCAAAAGCGTTTTTGGTTGAGTATTCTTTCTACTAACAGTTTCCAACAATAAACAAATAGTCGAATCGTTTTGGTGAAAGAAGAAGGTGAAAGATATAAAAAACTAACCAATCACAGAATCTCACAATACAGAAATAAACATTTCCCCAAAAACACATATATATACTACATCCGTTAGAGTACAGTATATAAACATGAATGAATTTTCACCTTATGATAACTAAAACACTTTTGATATCAAAATCCAATGTCTACATTTTCAAATAAATATCAATCTAGCTGAAAGGCTTGACCCTCATGTTTAAGTATACTTAGTTTATATACTGAAATGCTAGATTGTACTAGCATTCTATGAAATTTATAAATTTGACTAATCAACTGTGATCAATAAGTGGGAATGTAACTATCTTAACGTTTGTATTTCTTTCAATGCTAGTAATGTGTTTCAATAGAAATTGTGTTGTTAAACTGTGTTTCTGGATTGCAGAATGGATCTTTTTTTGAAATGACAGATATAGCTTGCATCCTATGAGAATACATTTTTGAATTATAAAATCATGATGAATAAAGTGGGATTATATCCATCAAATAGTTTACGAATACTTATCCTCCAACTCAACTCCTTAGCTTCGAAGCGTCCAAGCTAATCTGAATTATACGCTACCAGCGATAACTCCTTATTGAACTAGCGAGTATGCAAATGTAACACCCCGGAATTTTAACAACGCTAAATATGATGAATTAAAGAATAATTAGTGTGAAATACACTATTAACAATGAATTAAGGAAAACTTAATTAAATATTCAGAATTAAGTAAAACATATCGCGCCATTGTGTCCGTCTCGAAATTCTGTTCAAGATAGACATTTGGTTTGCGTAAATCGGTCATCATATGAAGAAGTTATTAAGGTTTGAAGTTTGTATGCATATAAGGAAGATATATATACATATAAATTCAAAAATATTCAAAAATCAGCAAAACCAGAAATCCAGTGCGCAAATCGAGGAAGGGCCGACATTTTGAAGTCGACCCGAGACCCTGTGGGTCAACATAGGGTTCGACTCAGGCTCATGGGGGGTCAACCCCGGGGTCGACCTAGGGGTCGACACCCATGAAGGGGGGTCGACCTCGGGGTCGACCCACCTGAAGGGGGATCGACCTACCCATGGCTTTGGAAACTTCTTTTCTGAACCTGGACGATTTTTGAGCTAGATTCATGAACCCTGGGCTATATAAAGGTACCTAGACCTAGGTTTTATTTATCTAAATATTGACGGCGAAGCTCTACTGCAATGAAAATTAAAATGGCCTTTCTTCTTCAAAATCAATTCAAAGAAGATTATATATATTCGTAGATTTCAACAAAAAATTCAGCGATGGCTACAACAACTTATTCAACATGTTCTTCGTAGTAAATTGGATCCATTTCCTAAGATCTATTCACTGTAAATTCATGTTATTTTTAGAACTGAATATTTAAATAGTAATCTTGATATGTAAATAAAAATTGGATCTTGAATCGGTGCCTAATCAGTTCTATTATGACATAACTATAAGATCTGCTTTTATATGTTCATACCGCCGCCATGTTAAATCTTGTCGTAATACGCCTATTCAGTTTATGCCTATTTCTATCAGTTTATTATTGATTCGTTATTATGCATGTTCTCGATTCTCTTCTCTCCCTCTTTTCCCTTTTTATTTTTATATAGCCAGGCTACCTTCGAGCCTAGGCATAACGCTGAAAATGCGAACATGCGAAATCAGGAACGATTTGGAAAGACATAATTTGGGGCATAATTGATATTGGAAAATATGGATCTAAATTTAGGCATATAATTTAAAAATATATGAATATGGGTTTGGGGGCATATGTCTTGTTGGATAATATGAATTTAGGCATGCACTGGAATAAATGTAAATATGGAATTGGGTATAAAATGGGACATGTCTAAATACTGATTTTGGACATAAATTAGGACATATGTGAATATGAATTTTAGGCATACATTGGTAAATATGCGAATATGGATTTACTTGTATTGAAATGAGTGAATATAGAGTAGGGACATAAATTGGAAAATATGTAGATTTGGGTTTGTGCATAATATATATATATATATATATATATATGCCTTGACTTATAACTTAGGAAAAGAGCATATAGTGCATAATTAAAAGGCTAATTGAAAAGGGGTGTAAAATTCTATGATTTGAATAGTGAATTGGGCATATAATTAAATATGGGGAAAAAGAAAAATAATCACCTATAATGACATAGGTAGATTTGGATAGAAATGGAATGTCTAGTAATTACAATTAGGAATTGTAATTGCACTTATGACACGAGGTTAGGTTGCATTAGTGGTGGAAGTCTGCCCGGACCCGACCGGCATATCAGCAGCCACTAATGTTGAACCTAATGTGAGAGGTCTAAGTGTGAAAATACGAATCGGGCTAAGACACGAGGTTAGACCCAACTGTGGAATAAGACTTCACGGACGCGACCGACATATCCAACATCCACATGTTGTAGGCCTAATGTTGGAGGTCTAGCCCATTATAACCATAATTAGACATGGTATTGAATTGGACTACTTAACCTAATTTAATCCATAAGGATTGTATGATTAGGAACTTGAGTTATGGTTAAGTAAAACTGGATGGGTAATGGATGGGTTAAGTAAAATAGAGGGGGTGGGTAATATTTACATATAGGCCCACGAACTTAACCCAATAAGGTTATGTAATTAAAGATACCTAGTGGTATACATAATCGATGGAAAATATAATAAAGTTATGTAATTATAGACACCCTTATAGGGTAAGCATAACTTGTACAAACGATATAATTAGATATGCGTAACAATTTGCTAAGTAAACAATGATAAGTTAAAGTGACGGTGTAAATTGAATTTATGATTAAATGAGAAAGAATGAGGAAAATTTATAAAATAAATAAGTTATATTTAATCATAAATGGTAAGTGACATGTTAATTAGGAAACATGTGACTTGAGATATATTTAACAACGCATTAAGGAGAACATGTTATTATAATGATTTAACCAAGCAAGAATATAAAATAGATTGTGGATTACAGACCTTGGGCAATCTAGAAAATAACATGTTGTAGGCTTATTAATAAACTTAAATGGATTAAATTATATGATTGAAATTATTAAGCAAGAGACACTTGGTAATTTGAATAAGAATTCAATATGAATGTGAATAACCAAGTTAAACGGAAACCCGGTGAGGTAAGGCATGTGTACAAAAGAATGTTTGGACATAGGGTCTAACAACATATTAAACAAAGGCGCTTGGACCAGTCCGTACGTTTGAGGATAAGTAACCCAACGGGGTAGATCATCGAGGTGTTATAAGACCCGAGGGGAGCACACATTCATCTGATTGTTATGACGGCACCAAAGAAATGGGAAGGGGAAGCACATGGCTTCCTGAAGTACGTAAGGTGCTCCTAGTAGTCCTCTGTGCGGTGGCAGATGTCTTAGGCTGTACTCACAGAGGTTGGGTCTACGCGTAACTACTAGGTGGGTGGGCCTTGACTGCAGATGTAGCTATGCAGTCAGAATGTTGTGACGAGGTGACACCAGGGTGATTCGACGGTTACCTCACTTGGAGGTAGAGAGGGTTACGACCAACAAGGATAGCAGACTGTCGGATATCCATCAACGATAGCCAGCGGGATGCAAAAAGACTAGAGCTAAACCTAAGATATCATTTCACCTTTCACTATCGAGGTACGGGGTTGAGGGTAGATGCCACATGGATGTTTAGATTGGTTGTTATTAGGGGCAGTTGCTTAGCTCTATAGTCTTTACTAGTTGAGGGAGGGGCCAAGGTAGGGCCGTAGCCACCACGAAAAACAGACCTGAGGAATATCTGTATTTGAAGGCACTTAAAGGCGACCTGTACAGATAGGGAAAAGCTCCCAATCGAGTTCTGTGTTTCTTTTTTAGCCCTGCCACGGAATTTAGTGCACATTAGAGGATGTGCGATTGAGGCATCGAGCTACAATTATAGTACATACGTGGGACAGTCTAGATAAATGCATATCTGCTTTGGGTGGTGTATCATAGACTAGAGAGCATTATTCCGATAAGGAATCTGATTTGGTCGATGATGGGGTCCATACGCTTACTTAGCATAGTAATGGTAGATATATGCGGAACGTAACATTCTATACACAGATCCGTACGTCACTCCGGCGTAGAATGAGGGACTGCATTCATTACGGTGGAGACCGTGTGAGTGGGGTACTACGGGGAGTATCTCAATATTGAGAGATAGCTACATATATTGTATTAGGTGAATCCATGGGAAAGTAAATGGGTATGAAGCACGTGTAAGTCTTGAGTGCTTTTAACCCAAGTAACCTAATAATCAAGAAAATGTAATGGAACAGTATCAGTAGGGATCATTCTATTTCTGATATACTAGTATATGAACGGTACAGAGAAATGTATTTAAGAAGCGTAATATATCTTGTTCATCTTTTCTTGCTCAGTTCACACTTGTTATTGTTACTGTTATCTTGTTCTTCCAGTTTTATATACCTTCCATGATACTTTTATTTATTTATATTTAAAAGTAAATGGACTCGCTAGGTTTTATGTCTGACCCTTTTTGTTTCCTCTTCTCTCTCTTCCGTTCCCTCCCCCCCCCCCCCAGGTTCTCAGGGTGGAAATGCTTAGAGTTGATTTGGATTGTTTCAGCTTAGCTTGGATTTTGGATATAGATGTATTGCTTTGACTTCTTGTCAACTATCTTATGGCTTTGCAAGGGAAATATGGTTCTATGCTTTTGTACTCTGATATTTTTTTGGCAAGACAGATTATTAATTTAATTAGTTACTTATGATGTAAACTCGGTATTTGAGACCATGATGTTTTGATTTAAATGAAGTTTTAAATTCTGCTGTTATTTTACATGTTTTTCTTGTGCTATTATGTTCTTATTTACCTATAATGCTTCACGAAACTTAATGCATTCCCTTAGTGAGTGACATTAACGGACGTGGGGTGTCACATTTGGTAACAGAGCATATGGTTATAAGATCGGATAAAGTATTTTGAAAATGGTTATCAAAAAAGTCTCAAAAACAAAGTATTTTAAAATAAAAAGTCTGTTTTTGAAAAGCCTATTTCCCAAAGCCATAAATTTCTTCTCGATTCTCTGCTTGATTTCTTTTCCTTTTTGATCAGGAAACTGTTTCCTCTTGAAAGAGTATCCCTATTTCGGCGTGGTTCTGTAGGCATGTTAAAACTACGGTACATGTCTGAGGGAAAAAAGTGCCCAACCTCCATCTTTAGCCGTAGTGGTTTCACCTGTGTCTTATTTTCTCTCAAGCCTCGAAAAGATTTCTGTGCGATGGAGGCCGCTTTCAAGAGACTTGTTAGCATGTTGTACAAGGATGGTAAAAAGGAGAACAAGGGAGTTGGGGCTAAGAAGCACATCCTAAAGAAGAAAAGAGGAAATACCATAATTTCGGAATGGTGGGTCATCTGAAAAAGGATTATAGAAAGAGGAAAGGCGTTGTTACCACTTTGGTAAGGGGGGACACCTTATTAAGGAGTGCCCAAAGAGGCATGGACAAGGCCAGAAGGCAGGAACTTCTAGGGGGTAAGCTAATGTTCTCATAGCTGGTGGGCATGATAGGGGTAGGAAAGTTTCCATCGAAGGATTGATTTCTATTTCTGATCATCCTGTCAGGATTCTTTTCCTAACGCTTCGCATTCTTTTATATCTAATCCTTTAGTTAAGCCTATGCACCTAGATACTAGTATGGTTTTGGATCTCATTAGTGTCTCAAACCCATTAGGGGTATGTCTCATTTATCGAGGATTTTTTGGGGTTTGAGAACCTTTGTGTTAGGCGTCGAGTTTGGTTACGATGCATATGTTCTTGATTTCATAAGATACGGTTTGATTCTAGGGTGGATGGGTTAACCATATATGGATCCATTCTAGTTTGTGAGAGGAGGGTCGTTAGACTTCTGACTTGCCATATAAAGACTCTCGAGATTTCTAATGTCCTCAAAAGGGTCTGTCATGCTTAGTCTCCTAGAACCTCTTGATATATCTATTGATGATTTGCGACATGTGACTCCTAAAAGGAAAGAGGGAACTTGATAAGCAAGTAGGTGAGCTACTTGAGAAGAGGTTTGATAGGTGAATCATATCGAGATAGGAAACCTATTGAAGACATTCCTTGAGGAAGCCCGTCATTCAAAGATAACTATTCATCCAAGCTGCGATAAAATGTACAGAGTTTGAGGTACTGAAGCCAAACTTGTGAGAGGAAGTGAAAGTAGAGAAGGAAGCAACGATGGGATGAGTTCCGACTTGGATACCTAGATCGGAGGTTAAGACATTATGTAAAGAAGTGAAGCTAGTAAAAGCGCAATGGGGAGAGGACCGCAAGAACGCTACTTGGGAGGCTGAAGACAAGATTCGCGCTTCGTATCCTTTCCTTTTCGAGAATATGTTCTTAACTTCTTTTTCCAAGCTTCGAATTAATACTTGTATCTATCGTTTGAATATCTCCTATTGATTGAGTCTTTAGTTAGAAAGCTAATGATTGTAAACATGTGTTTGAGACATGTTATGTTTGATGGATGCAAGTGGTTGCTAGTGATTACTCGTGGATGCATATACACACACAACAGTCACTAAATCGGCTCAGTCACTTACATATTGCATATTGATGTGTGTACATTTTAAATTTTTATGGATTATTTGTTACATTTGTATTGTGTGTGGATTGATGATTGTGCACACATATAGAACTTACATGGATTAGGATGATTTGCATACATTTTGGTTGCATGACACAAACATACATTGCATTAAGGAGGTCAACTGAATCAGTAGACCGCCGTTTCTTTCGCATTATTTTACGGACATATACACACACTATTATGTATGTTCATAACAACAATAGAAATTCCTTAAGGACAATGGGTGCATGTGACTACTGGATGGATGTATGATTGTTGGATGTTGGGACATACGTTCGTATTAACTTAGAGATTTCGGGGACGAATTCCTTTGAGTAGGGAGAATGTAACACCCCGGAATTTTGACGACGCTAAAGATGATGAATTAAAGAATAATTAGTGTGAAATACACTATTAACAATGAATTAAGGAAAACTTAATTAAATATTCAGAATTAAGTAAAACGGACCCCGCCATTGCGTCTCGAAATTTTGGTCAAGATAGACATTTGTTTTGCGTAAATCGGTCATCCTATAAAGAAGTTATTAAGGTTTGAAGTTTGTATGCATATAAGGAAGATATATATACATATAGATTCAAAAAATTTCAAAAATCAGCAAAACCAGAAATCCAATGCGCAAATCAAGGAAGGGCCGACATTTTGTAGTCGACCCGAGACCCTACTGGGTTGACCTAGGGGTCGACTCAGACTCATGGGGGTCGACCCCGGGGTCGACTTATGGGTCGACAAACATGAAGGGGGGTCGACATAGGGGTCGACCCACCTGAAGGGGGGTCGACCTACCCGTGGCTCCGAAAACTTCTTTTCTGAACCTGGACGATTTTGGAGCTAGATTCATGAACCCTGGGCTATATAAAGGACCTTAGACCTAGGTTTTATTTATCTAACTACTGACGGCGAAGCTCTGCGGCAATGAAAATTAAAATGGCCTTTCTTCTTCTAAATCAATTCAAAAAAGATTATATATATTCGTAGATTTTTACAACAAATTCAGCGATGGCTACAACAACTTATTCAACATGTTCTTCACAGTAAATTGGATCCATTTCCTTAGATCTATTCACCATGAGTTCATAATATTTTTAGATTTGAATATTTAAATAGTAATCTTGATATGTATATAAAAATTGGATCTTGAATCGGTGCCTAATCAGTTCTATTATGACATAACTATCAGATCTGCTTTTATATGTTCATACAGCCACCATGTTAAATCTTGTCGTAATATCCCTATTCAGTTTATGCCTATTTCTATCAGATTATTATGGATTCGTTATTATGCTTATTCTCGATTCTCTTCTCTCCCTCTTTTCCCTTTTTATTTTTATATAGCTAGGCTACCTTCGAGCCTATGCCTAACGCTGAAAAATGCAAACATGCGAAATTGGGAACGATTGGGAAAGACATAATTTAGGGCATAATTGATATTGGAAAATGTGGATCTAAATTTGGGCATAAATTTGGAAATATACGAATATGGTTTTGGGGTCATATGTCTTGTTGGATAATATGAATTTAGGCACGCATTGGAATAAATGTAAAAATGGAATTGGGTATAAAATGGGACATGTCTAAATACTGATTTTGGACATAAATTGGGATGTATGTGAATATGAATTTTAGGCATACATTGGAAAATATGTGAATATGGATTTGGGTATAACTTGTATTGAAATGGGTGAATATGGACTAGGGACATAAATTGGAAAATATGTAGATTTGGGTTTGTGCATAACATACATATGTATATGCCTTGACTTATAACTTAGGAAAAAGAGCATATGGTGCATAATTAAAAGACTAATTGAAAAGGGGTGTAAAAGTCTATAATTTGAATAGTGAACTGGGCATATAATTAAATATGGGGAAAAAGAGAAATAATCACCTATAATGACATAGGTAGATTTGGATAAAAATGGAATGTCTAGTACTTACAATTAGGAATTGTAATTGCACTTATGACACGAAGGTTGCATTAGTGGTGGAAGTCTGCCCAGACCCGACCAGCATATCCAGTAGCCACTAATATTGAATCTAATGTGAGAGGTCTAAGTGTGCAAATACGAATCGGGCTAAGACACGAGGCTAGACCCAACTATGGAATAAGACTGCCCGGACCCGACTGGCATATCCAGCATCCACACGTTGTAGACTTAATATGGGAGGTCTAGCCCATTATAACCATAATTGTACATGGTAATGAATTAGACTACTTAACCTAATTTAATCCATTTGTATGATTATGAACTTGAGTTAGGGTTAAGTAAAACTGGATGGGTAGTGGGTGGGTTAAGTAAAATAGAGGGGGTGGGTAATATTTACATATAGGCCCATGAACTTAACCCAATAAGGTTATGTAATTAAAGACACCTAGTGGTATACATAACCGGTGGAAAATATAATAAAGTTATGTAATTAAAGACACCCTTGTAGGGTAAGCATAACTTGTTGAAATGATAGAATTAAATATGTATAATAATCTGCTAAGTAAACAACGATAAGTTGTAGTGACGGTGTAAATTGAATTTTATTATTAAATGATAAAGAATGAGAAAACATATAAAATAAATAAGTTATATTTAATCATAAATGGTAAGTGACATGTTAATTAGGAAACATGTGAATTGAGATATACTTAACAACGTATTAAGGAGAACATGTTATTATAATGACGTAACCAAGCAAGAATATAAAATAGATTGTGGATTACAGACCTTGGGCCACAATCTAGAAAATAACATGTTGTAGGCTCATTAATAAACTTAAATGGATTAAGTTATATGACAGAAATTAATAAGCAGGAGAAACTTGAATAAGAATTCAATATGAATGGGAATAACCAAGTTAAATGGCAACCCGGTGAGATAAGGCAAGCGCATAAAAGAATGTTTAGACATAGGGTCTAACAACGTATTAAAGAAAGACACTTGGACTAGTCCGTACATTTGATGATGAATAACCCAACGGGGTAGATCATCGAGGTGTTATAAGACACGAGGGGAGCGCATATTCATCTGATTGTTATGACGGCTCCAAAGGAATGGGAAGGGAAAGCACGCGGCTTCCTGAAGTACGTAAGGTGCTCCTAGTAGTCCTCTGTGCGGTGACAGATGTCTTAGGCTGTACTCGTAGAGTGCACAACTACTAGTTGGGTGGGCCTTGACTGCATATGTAGCTATGCAGTCAGAATGTTGTGACGAGGTGACACAAGGGTGATTCGACGGTTGCCTCACGAGGAGGCAGAGAGGGTCATGACCAACAAGGATAGTAGACCGTCGGATATCCGTCATCGACAGCCAGTGGGATGCAGAAAGACTAGAGCTAAACACAAGATGTCATTTCACCTTTTACTATCGAGGTATGGGGTTGAGGGTATATGCCACATGGATGTTTAGATTGGTTGTTATTATTGGCAGTCTCTTAGCTCTATAGTCTTTACTAGTTGAGGGAGGGGCCGAGGTGGGGCCATAGCCACATGAAAAACAGACCCGAGGAATATCTGTATTTGAAGGCACTTAAAAGCGGCCTGTACAGATATGGAAAAGCTCTCGACCGAGTTCTGTGTTTCTTGTTTATCCCTGCCACGGAACTCGATGCACATTAGAGGATGTGCGATTGAGGCATCGAGCTACAATTACAGTACATATGTGGGACAGTCTAGATACATGCATATCTGCTCTGGGTGGGGTATCGTAGACTAGAGGGCATTATTCCGATAAGGAATCTGATTCGATCGATGGTGGCAGTCCATATGCTTACGTAGTGTAGTAATGGTAGATATATTCGAAACGTAACATCTTATATAGAGATCGGTACGTCACTCTAGCGTAGGATGAGGGACTGCATTCATTACGGTGGAGACCGTGCGAGTAGGGTACCATAGGGTGTATCTCAATATTGAGAGATAGTTACATATATTGTATTAGGTGGATCCATAGGAAAGTAAATGGGTATGATGCGCGTATAAGTCTTGAGTGCTTTTAACCCAAGTAACCTAATAATCAAGAAACTGTAATAGAACAGTATCAGTAGGAACCATTCTATTTCTGATATACTAGTATCTGCGCGGTGCAGAGAAATGTATTTAAGAAGCACAATATATCATGTTCATCTTATCCTGCTCAGTTCACACTTGTTATTGTTATTGTTATCTTGTTCTTCCAGTTTTATATACCTGCTATGATACTTTTGTTTATTTATATTTAGAAGTAAGTGGACTCGCCAGACTTTATGTCTGACCCTTTTTGTTTCCTCTTCTGTTCCCCCTTCCCCGGTTTCTCAATGTGGAAGTGCTTAGAGTTGATTTGAATTCCTTTATCTTAGCTTGAATTTTGAATATAGATGTATTGCTTTGACTTCTTGTCAACTCTCTTATGGCTTTGCAAGGGAAATATGGTTTTTGTACTCTGATATTTTTTTGGCAAGACAGATTAATAATGTAATTAGATACTTATGATGTAAACTCAGTATTTGAGACCATGATGTTTTGATTTAAATAAAGTTTTTAATTCCGCTGCTATTTTACATGTCTGTCTTGTGCTATTATGTTCTTATTCACCTATAAAGCTTCACGAAACTTAATTCATTCCCTTAGTGAGTGACATTAATGGATGTGGGGTGTCACAGCCAACTTTATGACGTGATGTCAGGAATGTAAACTCCGGTACTTTCGGTTTAGGTTGTATTTTCGTTGACATGCTTGTTGTATAGAAAAGTAAAAAATTACATTAACTTAGTATAATAATTTTCAAAATAGTTCTTAGTTGTGTATATTTTTTGCAAAACGTTTCCAAAACTTACATCAAAGTTTTTTTACTGTACCCAGTTTTGAAAACTAACTGCAAAGTATTTTCTAAGCTATATCACAGTGTTTAAATAATGTGAAGTGCTTTCGAATCTGACATTTGCAAAGTGTTTGTACGAGCTTGTTTGAAAAAAAACATATTTACTAAAGTCTTCTTTTTTCAAGCAGTTTTCAAAACATATTATAAATACTAACATTAGCGATCTCACTAAGGTATTATGTTACAAAGTGTTTACAGAACTTATTATAAGTATTTATATATGTTTTATTTTTAAAAGTGTTCCCTAAACTTGTTATAAGTATTCTTTTTACAAAAGCATTTTTGGTTGAGTATTCTTTCTACTAACAGTTTCCAATAATAAACGAATAGTAGAATCGTTTCGGTGAAGGAAGAAGGTGAAAGATATAAAAAATTAACCAATCACATAATCTCGCAATATAGAAATAAACATTTCATCAAAAATACATACATATATATATATATACTAGTCAGTTCAGTCTTCACAACAGAATACACATAGTCTACGCATATACATCCTTAACCTCCAGCTCAACTCCTTAGCTTCGATGCATCCAAGCCAATCTGAATTATAGGGTATCAGATCCGAGTATTGTAAGAAACAACATTCGGACCAAACCAATTTAGCTATGAGAATCTCCTTTAAAACAAACAACATATAAACATGAATGAATTTTCACCTTATGATAACTAAAACACTTTTAATATCAAAATCCAATGTCTACGTTTCAAATAAATATCAATCTGGATGAAAGGCTTGACCCTCATGTTTAAGTATTCTTAGTTTATGTATAGAAATGCTAGATTCTACTAGCATTCTATGAAATTTACAAATTTGACTAATCAACCGTGATCAATAAGTGGGAATGTAATTATCTTAACGTTTGTATCTCTTTCAATGCTAATAATGTGTTTCAATTGAAATTGTGTTGTTAAACTGCATTTCTGGATTGCAGAATGGATTTTTTTTGAAATGCTAGATATAGCTAACATCCTATGAAAATACGTTTTTGAGTTATAAAATCATGATGAATAAAGTGGATTTTATCCATCAAATTGTTTACGAATCCTTGTCCTCCAGCTCAACTCCTTAGCTTCGATGCATCTAAGCTAATCTGAATTATACGCTACCAACGCTAACTCCTTATTGAACTAGTGAGTACGCCAACTTTGTGATGCGATGTCATGAATGTAAAGTCAGGTACTTTCGGTTTAGGTTGTATTTTCGTTGACATGCTTATTGAACAGAAAAGTAAAAAATTCCATAAACTTAGTATAATAATTTTCAAAAGAGTTTTTAGTTGTGTATATTTTTTGCAAAATGCTTCCAAAACTTACATCAAAGTGTATTTACAGTACCCAATTTTGAAAACTAGCTGCGAAGTATTTTCTAAGCTATATTATAGTGTTTAACTAATGGGAAGTGTTTTCAGATCTGCCATTTGCAAAGTGTTTGTACGAGCTTGTTTGGAAAAAAAATGTGTTTACTAAAGTCTCCTTTTTTCGAGGAGTTCTCAAAACATATTATAAATACTAACATTAGCGATCTCACTTAGGTATTATGTTGCAAAGTCTTTACAGAATTTATTACAAGTATTTATATATGTTTTATTTTTAAAAGTGTTCGCTATACTTGTTATAAGTATTCTTTTTGCAAAAGCGTTTTTGGTTGTGTATTCTTTCTACTAACAATTTCCAACAATAATCGAATAGTCAAATCGCTTTGGTGAAGGAAGAAGGTGAAAAATATTAAAAAAAGTAACCAATCATAGAATCTCACAATATAGAAATAAACATTTCACAAAAAATACACATATATACTACACACGTCAGAGTGCACTAGTCAGTCCAGTCTTCACAATAGAATACAAATAGTTTTCGCATATACATCCTTGACCTCCAGATCAACTCCTTAGCTTCGATGCATCCAAGCTAATCTGAATTATACCATCAGATCCGAGTATTATAAGAAAACAACACTCAGACCAGTCTAGTAAACTAGCGGGAGAAAACTCCGTAAACAGGTATCAACAAAACCGATTTAGCTATGAGAATCTCTTTTAAAACAAACAGTATATAAGCATGAATGAATTTTCACCTTACGATAGCTAAAACACTTTGGATATCAAAATCCAATGTCTACGTTTTCAAATAAATATCAATCTAGTTGAAAGGCTTGATCCTCACGTTTCAGTATACTAGGTTACAAAAAGAAACGTTAGGCATGTACTGGAGAATGGTTTCAAGCAGGTTCAGTCAAGGAGAAACCTTCCAATAAAGTACGCCTATCAAAATTGTTCTCTAAAATATGGTTAAACAGAAACTCGTTGAAATTGGGTTTGGAAATATCGCTACCCATATATCATTATTGATAACGATAAAGGATTTATCGCGATCATTATTCCTAACTATCAACACCGATAATCCTTTACCGAACCAACATATACGCCAACTTTGTGATGCAATGTCAGCAATGTAAAAGACAACACTTTTGATTTAGGTTGTATTTTCGTTGACATGCTTGTTGTACAGAAAAGTAAAAAAATCCATAAACTTAGTATGATGATTTTCGAAATTAATTTTAGCTGTGTATATTTTTTGCAAAAAGTTTCCAAAACTTACATCAAAGTGTTTTTACTATAGCCAGTTTTGAAAACTATTTGCAAAATATTTTCTAAGCTAGATCATAGTGTTTACCTAATGGGAAGTGTTTTTGAATCTGACATTAAAATGTTTTTGCAAAGTGTTTGTACGGACTTTTTTAAAAACAAAAAACGTATTTATTAAAGTATTCTTTTTTCAAAGAGTTTTCAAAACGTATTATAAATACTTACATTAGCGATCTCACTTAGGCATTATGTTGCAAAGTGTTTACGTAACCTATTATAAGCATTCATATAAGTTTTATTTTTAAAAGTGTTACCTAAACTTATTATAAATATTCTTTTTGCAAAAGCGTTTTTGGTTGAGTATTCTTTCTACTAACAGTTTCCAACAATAAACGAATAGTCGAATCGTTTTGGTGAAGGAAGAAGGTGAAAGATATAAAAAAACTAACCAACCACAGAATCTCACAATACAGAAATAAACATTTCACCAAAAATACATATATATACTACACCTATTAGAGTACAGTAGTCAGTCCAGTCTTCACAGCAGAATACAAATAGTTTACGCATATACATCCTTGACCTCTAGCTCAACTCCTTAGCTTCGATGCATCCAAGCTAATCAAAATTATACACTATCAGATCTGCGTATTGTAAGAAACAACACTCGGACCAGACCAATTTAGCTGTGAGAATCTCCTTTAAAACAAATGGTATATAAACATGAATGAATTTTCACCTTATGATAACTAAAACACTTTTGATATCAATATCCAATGTCTTCATT
Source organism: Allium sativum (assembly GCA_030737875.1). Lineage (NCBI taxonomy): Eukaryota > Viridiplantae > Streptophyta > Magnoliopsida > Asparagales > Amaryllidaceae > Allium > Allium sativum. Next base: position 292,803,956 of record CM060925.1, read on the forward strand.
TTCAAATAAATATCAATCTAGCTGAGCGGCTTGATCCTCATATTTAAGTATACTTAGTTTATATACTGAAATGCTAGAGAATTCTATGAAATTTACAAAATTTGACTAATCAACCGTGATCAATAAGTGGGAATGTAACTATCTTAACGTTTGTATCTCTTTCAATGTTAGTAATGTGTTTCAATTGAAATTGTGTTGTTAAACTGCGTTTCTAGATTGCAGAATGGATCTTTTTTTGAAATGCCAGACATGGCTAGTATTCTGTAAAGATATGTTTTCGAGTAATCATGATGAATAAAATGGGATTATATCCATCAAACAGTTTACGAGTCCTTGACCTCCAGCTCAACTTCTTAGCCTCGATGCATCCAAGCTAATCTGAATTATATTCTACCAGCGATACCTCCTTATTGAACTAGCGAGTATGCCAACACTGTGACGCGATGTCAGGAATGTGAAGTCCAGTACTTTCCGTTTAGGTTGTATTTTCGTTGACATGCTTGTTGTACAAAAAAGTAAAAAATTCCATAAACTTAGTGTAATGATTTCCAAAGGGGTTTTTAGTTGTGTATTTTTTTGCAAAACGTTCCTAAAACTTACATCAAAGTGTTTTTACTGTAGCCAGTTTTGAAAACTAGTTGCAAGGTATTCTAAGCTATACAGTAGTGTTTAACAAATGGGAAGAGTTTTCAAATCTGACATTTGCAGAGTGTTTGTACGAACTTGTTTGAAAACAAAAAAATTATTTACTAAAGTACTCTTTTTTCGAGGAGTTTTCAAAACATATTATAAATACTAGCATTAGCGATCTCACTTAGGTATTATGTTGCAAAGTGTTTATAGAACTTATTATAAGTATTTATATAAGTCAATTTTTAAAAGTGTTCCCTAAATTTATTATAAGTATTCTTTTTCAAAAGCATTTTTGGTTCAATATTCTTTCTACTAACAGTTTCCAACAATAAACGAATAATTGAATCGTTTTAGTGAAGGAAGAAGGTGAAAGATATCAAAAAACTGACCAATCACAGAATCTCACAATATATAAATAAATATTTCCTAAAAAATACATATATATACTACACCCGTCAGAGTACAGTAGTCAGTCCAATCTTCACAGTAGAATACGAATAGTTTACGCATATGCATCCTTGATGTGACGACCCCAAACCCCGTACTGACGGTGGCAAAGGTAATCTTTGGAATATAACGCATAAACAGATAATAGTAGAACAGAATTACATAAATACACCAGATAATGTACAATAGAATACACTGGATAAACGTAATGTAACAACCCGAAAATCTGGGCCAGTTTAAAATTTTTATTTTGGCGATTTTAGCGAATTTCGATTATTTAAAATGAATTATTTTAAATAATATAGACGAGAAATTTATTTTGAATAGAATTCGAACGTATATATTATATACGCCGTCGTTAGAATATAAATATTTATATATAATTATAAATAGAATTGAAAATGGCGCGGTAGTTCGATAATTCGATTTCAAACTTCAATTGAATGTACCGGGTGCAAAACGATCCGGATTTTAGTGAAACCAAAAACATTAGGATCTAATTGATAATATCTTTCCAACGAATCCGACAAATTGAGATTTCATAGCGGGAATCAAAAGATATGTCCAGTTGAAAATTCTGAATAGTCGCTATGGAATTCAGGCCCTTAAAAATTGACATTTTGCAAACGACCTCGGATTTCGACGAAACTAGTTTTGTTGGATCCGCAGTGTCAAATTATTGCTAGGTTCCAATTTTCATAATTTTTCGAATCCATATGTGAGTGTGGCAAAGGAAAATGCGTTTGACCAGTTTCAGTGGATTTTAATCGACTGGAAAATGGCCATTTTTCAAACGGTCTCAGAATTTGACGAAACTAGTTTTGTTAGGACTGTATCGTCAATACGAAGCTAGAAAATATTTTTATGGAATTTATAAAGTTAGTATGTGGCCCCGGTAAATTGAAATGTGCGTTCAAATTGAAAATATAAAGAATTATATTTTGATTTTGACGGAAACTGATTCAAACAGTCGAATTGGCCTACGATACATATCCCATTGTGTTCGGAATGGGGGTAAAACGCTAGGGACGGCAGTCGGTGGATTCGAATCCGAGTTCGAAAATAAAAGTTACTTTTTGAAAGAACAAAATAATGAATTAAATAATAAAATTATTATATAATATATATAATTTAAACCTCCACTCTATACTTTCTCTCTCCTGTTAGAAACAGAAAAAAAAAAAGGGGAGGAACCCTAAACCCGCGCAGCCTGACCTCGATACCCCATCTCGTCGGCCGCCCTCCTCCGCCCTTCTTCTTCTCCCTCTTCTCTCCACCACGCTCGAGTTTCCCCATGGACGCTCAGCCCTCCGCCTCACCTTGCCCACCGCGAACGCGAAGACCCAACCCTCTGAAACCCATCACGCAGCCCTCCACTCCATCGCAGATCCGTCGCCATTGCCCAAAGCTGCTCCCCTTGCCGACATTGATCGCTGTCGCCGCCTCCAAAACCCATGTCGACTTCCCTTCCACCTCCAGTCGGTTAAAGCACACCGCCTCCACCTGTCGCGAGCGCTCAGCGCTACCAGAGGCCGCAGACCTCCTCGAGCCTCCATCGATAGTGAGCATCTTTGTTTTTTTTTTTTTTTCTCTTTTATGTTATAAGGTTAAAGATCAGATTTTTGTTAAAGTAAAAATATGATTTTTATATATTGAACATCGAAGTAAAAATTCGATTTTTATATATTGAATAGCAAAGTAAAAATTCGATTTTTATATATTGAATAGCAAAGTAAAAATTCGATTTTTATATATTGAATAACAAAGTAAAAATTCGATTTTTATATATTGAATAGCAAAGTAAAAATTCGATTTTTATATATTGAATAGCAAAGTAAAAATTCGATTTTTATATATTGAATAGCAAAGTAAAAATTCGATTTTTATATATTGAATAGCAAAGTAAAAATTCGATTTTTATATATTGAGTAGCAAAGTAAAAATGTGATTTTACGTATGTAGAGAATACGGGCAGAGAGCGTGACAAAGATGCAAGAACGATGAAGACTTCTATAAATGAAGAGTCAAGATGATTGGATAGCTATCGGTGAGAATTTCTCACCTTTCAATTTCTTTTTCTAGTTATATATATACTAGGATGCAGACGGTGTTTAGTAGCACCCGACACAATCGTCCACAGACCATGGACTTGTTTGTTTGATTGCAAAAATTAGTTAGATTAATTGATTGAAATTGAATGGTTTGGAAAAATGAATGGATTTGATTGATGTGTGAATGGCGTGGGCCTTCACTAGACCGGGGATAAGGCTAGGCCTCGTCCCGTTTCTAGTATCGTGCCGTTATGCCGCCGAAATTTTCTAAAATAAGTTAGAGAAATAAAAATATCATTTTATTTAAAGAATGAACTGAATAGGAATTCATATGTTGGAATAAAATGTTTTATCGTTAAAAATATAATTTTTAACGTGAAAGTGAATAAAATAAAATACTCATTTACAAACCAGACGGTTTGTTTATGTACACCTATTTGAAGGACATTGATTGGGTCGATAAATTTTACACATCGCCCAACTGCACAAATAAAATCTGGGTTTGATTGTTTGAAACCCCACACGGGTGTTGGGATGAAATTTGAAGTTCACTCATCCTGATTGATTAAATATGTCGATCGATTGATTGACAGGCTGTTATAAGCGTTAGATATCTATATTTGATGCTTATACAGTGTAGTGCACTTTGGTTGATGGTTGATTATTTTTCAATGCTATTATATACATGTAATGTATGAAAATCCATATAATTAACATTATATGTTGATTGATTGGGCCTCATTCCAATTTAGAAAATAAAGAATAATATAAAATAAAGGTTCATGTGTTGACAGTACTCATCCATTGAGATTGGTCATGTGTTGAACGAAATATTTTAGTAATAAAATTTACATCTTTATCAATATAAAATAAAGGTTCATGTGTTGACAGTACTCATCCATTGAGATTGGTCATGTGTTGAACGAAATATTTTGATAATAACAACTATTTTGAAAAAGAAATATTTGAAATAGAATATTTGAAAATAGAAATTTATGAAGCCGTGTTGATTAGGTTGACGCCATTTTGACGTGAATGATATTTATATCGATTTTATTCATTTTGAAATGAATTGAATTAAAAACGATTTCGAAATGAATTGAATTAAAAACGATTTCGAAATGAATTGAATTAAAAACGATTTCGAAATGAATTGAATTAAAAACGATTTCAAAATGAATTGAATTAAAAACGATTTCGAAATGAATTGAATTGAAAACGATTTCGAAATGAATTGAATTGAAAACGAATTCAAATTGAATTGAAAGCGAATTGAAATGAATTCAAATTGAATTGAAATTTGAATTGAATAGAAATGAATTTTAAAACGAATTTATAAAGAAGAATTCAATTTTGATTTGAATTGAAATGGAAGTTGAAATTGCTTTTGAAAACGAATTTAAAACTATTTATATAATTCGTTTTAAATAGAAATCGACGAAATATATATTATATATATAATATAATGGCCTGAATAGAACGCGCTGCGCCGCGGCAGTTCGTGAATTTCGACCATTTATTTCAAACGGACAAAACGGGAGATCCGACCGTCGGATTCTCCTAAAACCGGAACCGTTGGGTTCGTATCGAAAAGAGCTTTCTAACGAATATTAGAAATTTGAAATCTAACGGTTGGATTTGGAGGTACGTCCAAATCAAATTTGAAAAAGGTCGCTGTAAGTGCAGTTCGATGGCCATTGATGGAAATCGACTGTACGGGCCTTGATAAAATTATTAAAAATAATAATAAATTGTGTAAAATCATAAGAAATGATTTGGGAAAAATTGGGATGAAAAACTCCATATTTGAAAAGATAAAAATAGATTTTTATCGAAATGAACTAGTTGAACTAGAATTATAATTCTATTTATTTTTAAATAAATAAATTGAATTTAAAAAGGGTTTTAAAAATAACCAGAATTTCCAATGATTGCATTGGAGTGGATTTGAATCGAAATTGTCTTCGGAATATTTCGATGTTGGAATTCGTGATTATACAGGTGTTGTTATGGAAATTTGAAAGATATATATTAATATCGTTATTTTCAATATGACATTTGTTAATCGTAGAATTTGATATTGAATATAAGCCGATATATTTTCTATTCAGAGCCTTATATTGAATATCAAATGTGATTTGGGTTTGTCGTGAATGGTGTCTTCACTAACACTGTTCTTGAACCCAGTTGAGAAAAGATTAAATCTTTTTATTTAGATTTAATGAAGTGTACCAATTAAATGATATTTAATTGGAATTGAATTGGTATTGATTTTTGGGTTTATCGTGAACAGTGTTTTAAATAACACTTGTTCTTTAACCCGATAATTAATGGAATGATTTTTGGGTTTATCGTGGACAGTGTTTTAAATAACACTTGTTCTTTAACCCGATAATTAATGGAATGATTTTTGGGTTTATCGTGAACAGTGTTTTAAATAACACTTGTTCTTTAACCCGATAATTAATGGAATGATTTTTGGGTTTATCGTGAACAGTGTTTTAAATAACACTTGTTCTTTAACCCGATAATTAATGGAATGTGATTTTGGGTTTATCGTGAACCGTGTTTTAAATGACACTGATTCTTTAACCCGGTCGAAGATTAAAACTAAGTGGAGTTTTAATGAATCTTTAATTAGATTGAAATGACCGAAAATGGAGTATCACCAGTTTTGCTCCAGGCGATAGTTAAATCTTTAATTAGATTTGAACGTGAAATGGTAATTGAATTTACCGATAACACTGTGGTGTTAGATATGAAGTATTACCAGTGTTACTTCATGGGATGAATAGGTTGGGATTGGGAAATTAAAATAAATGATTACTTCGGTAAGGTTCGCTAATCCCGACTAGTTTGAATTGAGATTCAAAAATAGAATAAAGAATAAATTCAAGGAATTTATCTTGGATAAAATTAATGGGAACCTTTCCCTATGAATGTGAAATTTAGAAACTAACTGTCGGTTAGCCAAGCAGAATGGTTTTCTGGATATTGATCTGATGTTGGTTTCGGCCTTCGGGGTTAATATTTGGGAAATTATTCTCTTGATTAATTTACGGTTAGTGACTGATGAATTGGAATGAGGCGTATGTTGTGTTTGTGTAACACTTATTTAAAATATACGCGAGTTATTTGGAAAGACCGGGTTTATCCCATTCTGAATAACTGATACGACGATAAGTCGAAGATGAAGACGGTGGTCGAAGACCAGAAGTCTTCACGTCGTTTGGGTAATTACTGATGATCTTGATTGGGCTGTACACCCAAGAAGATGGAAACAGTTAGTGATCGTCCAGACGTACTTGGAGATCGATGGATATGCGGGGTACTAGGTGCCTCCGGTTTCATTCAGACCCAGAACGGACTTGTAAATGGACTGTGTGTCTGACATTGGATTTTAGTCCGTGTGATTGATCTCTATTAAATATATATCTGTTTGGCGGCGGAGAATTTATTCTCTTGCTTAACGCCCTTCTCTGAGACGTACGAGCTCAGGGGTTATATATTGATGGATATCAATCGCATGGAGTGAATTGCCTGTGTGGCATGCTTAAGTGGCAAATGATCAAGGCTTCTGTTGAAAAGCAAAGTCTTGTGGTTGATGATCGAAGCACGGCCTTTGTGGCATAGCTTTGTGTAACGTTGATTCGCGAGTATCACACCCGGTATGAACTAAAAACGGGAGACGGACATCAGGGAGGACATGCGTTTCTTTCTAGTTAGGAGTGGCGTCAGTGCTTGAACTGGCTGACGAGTTTGACTCATGTGGATATTGCTTATTATTACTTGCTGAAAAGCGAGGCGCCTCGTGATATCGGTTTCGGCCGTTGCTTCTGGTCGGCTGACGGGCCAGGCTTACGCCCCAAAAGGCGGGGAAACGCAGTGTTCAGGAATTTTAATCCACATCGGTGGACCGGCCCTGACGATCCAAGGGTCGATGCGCTCTGACCCTGAGGCTCGGACTAGACAGTCTCGAATCGGTGAGGATCTTGCCCCTAGCCTCGGTTCATACCATAAATGATAACCCAACTTCCAATACGACATTTGCGGTTTCGATTGTATAACCTATTTATGGCGACATAGTGGTATGGGGCATTCATGCCGCCTATGATTGATACTTATGATTTGAAGTTGTTTTATACACTATGCACTTATAATAGTATCAAACGATTTGTTTTAAACGTATCAAGCATTCTTTGGCTGTTATAAGGGAAAACCCTATCCCCCGGCTTGCGTTGCATTGTGTGATAGGACCTGGGTCTTATAACAGCTTCATTTTTCTTTATTTATCATTGCGCTGTTGTTTTATGCACTGGTATTCTTGGGAGGAAACCCGTTCCGTGTTATACGGCGTGGTCCCTTGATTTACCTAACTTTAAAAATAAAGATTAATAACTGTTTTAGTTCTCACACCAGTCACATGACTGACCTGGAGTTTATTGTTTTAACCTAAACTCTGGGTGCCCTTATTTTGACATGGGCAGCTAGTAGTTTTGGTTTTGCAGATTTATATTCACAGGATCCTGGTTTACAGCTGGAACGATATCCGGAAAGCTTTGTATCCGTATATTTCCTTCTAGTTGTGTATTGTATTATTTTCCGCTGCGATGTATTTAAATGTAATTTAAATCTCTGATATTTCTGTGTAATATTCATTTTTACTCTGTATATTCTTGTAATCTGATGCATTGTTGTAATATACAATGAAATGTTCTTTTGTATGCGTTCTGTTGTGGCTTGTTCTCGAACTATCCGACGCTTTCCTTTACGGGGAAGTTACGGGTGTTCACACGTAATCATCAAAGTTACACAGTATACAGGATCATACTTAGTACAAATACAGCTCAGAGACACATAAATGTCTACAGCGGAAAACAAACATAATATGTACAATCGGATGATAGAATCCATCTTCAGCTCTAGCTATCCAGAAAGAGCCTGCTAAAACCTGAACACAAGGCTGCCCATGTAGAAAGAGGGGCACCCGAGTTTGCAAGTGAAACAAACTACGAGTCAGTCATGGGACTGGTATGAGAAATCCACTTAACACATTATATAATTTGGCTAATCACAGGACCATGCCAATTTCGCGGAATGGGTTTACTCCATTGGATTGCTAGTGCTTTAAAACAAGTCAATCTTTTAAACAACGCAATGCTTTTTATAAAAATGAAGCCATTATAAGACTCAGTTCCTATCACATAATGCAACGCAAATCGGAGGATATAGTTTTTACCTTATAATGGCCAAAATATGCTTGATACGAATAAAACAAAAGAATTTGATATTATTACTAGTGTTTATATATTTCAAAAACAATTTCAAATCATAAGTATCAATCATAGACGACATTAATGCCCCATACCACTATGTCGCCATTGTAACAACCCGGAAAATGCGAGCCAGTTTGAAATTTTTATTTTGGCAATTTTTGCGAATTTTGATTATTTAAAATGAAATATTTTAAATAATATCGACGAGAAATTTAGTTTGAATATAATTCGACTTATGTATTATATACGTCGTCGTTAGAATATATAATAATTATATATAATTATAAAAGGAATTGAAAATGGCGCGGTAGTTCGAAAATTCGATTTCTAATTTCAAATGAATATACAGAATTCAATATAAGTCAGAATTGAACGAAACAAGAAATATTTGAATCTGTATAACTATATCTTTGTAACGAAGTTAACAAACTGAGATTTCATCTTAGAAATGATAAGATATGTCCAGTTTAAAATTCTGAATAGTCGCTATGGAATTCAGGCCCTTAAAAATGGACATTTTGCAAATGACCTCGGATTTCGACGAAACCAGTTTTGTTGGGTCCGTGATGTCAAGTTATTGCTAGATTTCAAATTTCATAATTTTTCGAATCAATATGTGAGCGTGGTAAAGGAAAACGTGTTTTGACCATTTCAGTTGATTTTAATCGACTGGAAAATGGCCATTTTCCAAACGGTCTCAGAATTCGACGAAACTAGTTTTGTTAAGACCGTATCGTCAATACGAAGCTAGAAAATATTTTTCTGGAATTTTTCGGGCTAGTATGTGACCCCGGTAATTCGAAATGTACGTTTAAAATTCAATATAGTGATTTAAATGTAAATTTAACGGAAACTGATTGTAACAATCAAATCAGCTTGCGATACATATCCCATTGTGTTCGGAATGGGGGTAATACGCTAGGGGCGACAGGCGGTGGGCCTCGTTTCGAGGTCGTATGAAAAAGTCAACTTTAGGTTGAATTAAATAAAAAAAAAAAAAATAAGAATCCCTTTCCCTTCCTCCTTTAACTCTGCCCCCCCCCCCCTCTTTTCATAATCGAAACAGATAAAAAAAAAAAGAAAAAAAAAAGAAAGAGAAAGCGATGGCGGAATCGAACCCGCCACTGACCCTTGGCCCCACCGCACCGCGAGCTCCACCTTCTCCTCTTCGCGATCGAACTCGCTGCACCCTTCGACGTCCGCAACTCGAACTCGAGCCCGAGCTAAACCTTGGCCTCCGACATCTGCTCCCACCAGCAAGCCAAGCCCGGTTAGGCCACCGCCTCTGCCTCCCCCGCCGACTGTGACTCCGACGAGCCCACCCCCACGCTGACCGATGCGCGCAGACTCCCCCCCCCCTTTCGAAGTTCAACAGTGGAAACCGCTGTAAGTTATTTTTTATTTTTGCTTTTTGTTTAATTATAATTTATAAACTGATTTCTTATTTTAATTTAATTAACTGAATTTTTAGATTTTTAATAAAAGAAAAATACGATTTTTCATTAGAAGAAAAATTAGATTTTCAATAGAAAAAAAACGAGATTTTTAATATGTGAAAGGCGAGAATTTTAGATATGAGAGACGGGATTTTTTTTTTATAACAAAGGCGATATTTTTATATAATAGGGAAAATATAATTCTTATATTATAGAAAGGATAAAAATATAATTTTCATTCAAATGGCGAGTTAAAAATATGATTTTTATATTTTTAAAGTATTAAAAATATAATCTTTACTATATAGGAATATTAAAAATATGATTTTTATATTTTTAAAGTATTAAAAATATAATCTTTATAGGATAGAGAATATAAAGATATCATCTTTGTGTATATAACGAAATAAAAATCTGATCTTTATTTTATATACGTTGAGATAAAGTGGTGATTTTTATAAGGAGAAAACCATATTTTTATAAAGGCGAAGTCTATATTTTTATAAAGGTGAAATCTTTATTTTAGAAAAGGGAAATCTTTATATGAAGAATAACGTGATAAAAATATAATTTTTATCAATAGAACAGCATAGTAAAAATTCGATTTTTATATATTGAACTTTGAAATAAAAATTCGATTTTTATATATGGAATAGCGAAGTAAAAATTCGATTTTTACATATGTAGTGACTACGGGCAACGAAGATGACGATGATGTGATAGCGATGAAGATTTCTATCATTGGAAGTGCCGTGGAGCTAGGATAGCTATATGTGAGAACTTCTCACTCAAAATTCTTTTTCTAGTTATATATATATACTAGGATGCAGACGGTGCTTAGTAGCACCCGACACCCGTCCACAGACCATGGACTTGTTTGTTTAATTGAATGTTGGGTGATTGATTTATTCGTTTGGTTGAATTGGAAATTGATTGAAATTGATGTGTGAATGGCGTGGGCCTTCACTAGACCGGGGATAAGGCTAGGCCTCGTCCCGTTTCTAGTATCGTGCCGTTATGCCGCCGAAATTTTCTAAAATATGTTAGAAAAATAAAAATATTATTTTATTGTGTAAATGAATTGAATAGAAATTCATAGGTTGAAATAAAATGTTTTATCGTTAAAAATATAAATTTTTAACGTGAAGTGAATAAAATAAAATATTCATTTATAAGCCGGACGGTTTGTTTATGTACACCTATTTGAATGACATTGATTGGGACGATAAATTCTACACATCGCCCAACTGCACAAATAAAATATGCGTTTGATTGTTTGAAACCCCACACGGGTGTTGGGATGAAATTTGAAGTTCACTCATCCTGATTGATTAAATGTGTCGATCGATTGATTGACAGGCTGTTATAAGCGTTGAATATCTATATTTGATGCTTATACAGTGTAGTGCACTTTGGTTGATGGTTGATTATTTTTCAATGTAATTATATACATGTGTTGTATGAAAATCCATATAATTAACTTTATATGGTAATTGATTGGGCCTCATTCCAATTTGAAAAATAAAGAATATTATAAAATAAAAGTTCATGTGTTGACAGTACTCATTCATTGAGATTGGTCATGTGTTGAACGAAATATTTTGATAATAACAACTATTTTGAAAAAGAAATATTTGAAATAGAATATTTGAAAATAGAAATTTATGAAGCCGTGTTGATTAGATTGACGCCATTTTGACGTGAACGATATTTATATCGATTTTATTCATCTTAAAAATGAATATTGAAAAGTGATTTCGAAATCGAATATTTTGAATTGAATTGAAAACGATTTCGAAATGAATTGAATTGAAAACGGTTTCGAAATGAATTGAATTGAAAACGATTTCGAAATGAATTGAATTGAAAACGATTTCGAAATGAATTGAATTGAAAACGATTTCGAAATGAATTGAATTGAAAACGAATTCAAATTGAATTGAAAACGATTTCGAAATGAATTGAATTGAAAACGATTTCGAAATGAATTGAATTGAAAACGATTTCGAAATGAAATGAATTGAAAACGAATTCAAATTGAATTGAAAACGATTTCGAAATGAATTGAATTGAAAACGAATTCAAATTGAATTGAAAACGATTTCGAAATGAATTGAATTGAAAACGATTTCGAAATGAATTGAATTGAAAACGATTTCGAAATGAATTGAATTGAAAACGATTTCGAAATGAATTGAATTGAAAACGAATTCAAATTGAATTGAAAGTGAATTGAAATGAATTCAAATTGAATTGAAATTTGAATTGAATAGAAATGAATTTTGAAACGAATTTATAAAGAAGAATTCAATTTTGATTTGAATTGAAAAGGAAGTTGAAATTGCTTTTGAAACGAATTTAAAACTATTTATATAATTCGTTTTAAATAGAAATCGACGAAGTATATATTATATATATAATATAATGGCCTGAATAGAACGCGCCGCGCCGCGGCAGTTCGTGAATTTCGACCATTTATTTCAAACGGACATTGCGGGAGATCCGACCGTCGGATTCTCCTAAAACCGGAACCGTTGGGTTCGTATCGAAAAGAGCCTTCTAACGAATATTAGAAATTTGAAATCTAACGGTTGGATTTGGAGATACGTCCAAATCAAATTCGAAAAAGGTCGCTGTAAGTGCAGTTCGATGGCCATTGTTGGAAATCGACTGTACGGGCCTTGATAAAATTATTAAAAATAGTAATAATTTGTGTAAAATCATAAGAAATGATTTGGGAAGAATTGGGATGAAAAACTCCATATTTGAAAAGATAAAAATAGATTTTTATCGAATTGAACTAGTTTTGAACTAGAATTATAATTCTATTTATTTTTAAATAAATAAACTGAATTCGAAAAGGGTTTTAAAAGTAACCAAAATTCCAATGATTGCATTGGAGTGGATTTGAATCGAAATTTTCTTCGGAATATTTCGATGTTGGAATTCGTGATTATACAGGTGTTGTTATGGAAATTTGAAAGATATATATTTATATCGTTATTTCCAATACGACATTTGTTAATCATAGAATTTGATATTGAATATAAGCCGGGATATTTTCTATTCAGAGCCTTGTATTTAATATCAAATGTGATTTGGGTTTGTCGTGAATGGTGTCTTCACTAACACTGTTCTTGAACCCAGTTGAGAAATGATTAAATCTTTTTATTTAGATTTAATGAAGTGTACCAATTAAATAACATTTAATTGAAATTGAATTGATATTGATTTTTGGGTTTATCGTGAACAGTGTTTTAAATAACACTTGTTCTTTAACCCGATAATTAATGAATGTGATTTGGGTTTGTCGTGAATGGTGTCTTCACTAACACTGTTCTTGAACCCAGTTGAGAAATGATTAAATCTTTTTATTTAGATTTAATGAAGTGTACCAATTAAATAACATTTAATTGGAATTGAATCGATATTGATTTTTGGGTTTATCGTGGACAGTGTTTTAAATAACACTCGTTCTTTAACCCGACGATTAATGAATGTGATTTTGGGTTTATCGTGAACCGTGTTTTTAAATGACACTGATTCTTTAACCCAGTCAAAAGATTAAAACTAAGTGGAGTTTTAATGAATCTTTAATTAGATTGAAAAGATCGAGAATGGAGTATCACCAGTTTTGCTCCAGGCGATAGTTAAATCTTTAATTAGATTTGAACGTGAAATTTAGAAACTAACTGTCGGTTAGCCAAGCAGAATGGTTTTCTGGATATTGATCTGATGTTGGTTTCGGCCTTCGGGGTTAATATTTGGGGAATTATTCTCTTGATTAATTTACGGTTAGTGACTAATGAATTGGAATGAGGCGTATGTTGTGTTTGTGTAACACTTATTTAAAATATACGCGAGTTATTCGGAAAGACCGGGTTTATCCCATTCTGAATAACTGTTACGACGATAAGTCGAAGATGAAGACGATGGTCGAAGACCGGAGGTCTTCACGTCGTTTGGGTGATAGCTGATGATCTTGATTGGGCTGTACACCCAAGAAGATGGAAACAGTTGGTGATCGTCCAGACATACTTGGAGATCGATGGATATGCGGGGTACTAGGTGCCTCCGGTTTCGTTCAGACCCAGAACGGACTTGTAAATGGACTGTGTGTCTGACATTGGATTTTAGTCCGTGTGATTGATCTCTATTAAATATATATCTGTTTGGCGGCGGAGAATTTATTCTCTTGCTTAACGCCCTTCTCTGAGACGTACGAGCTCAGAGGTTATATATTGATGGATATCAAACGCATGGAGTGAATTGCCTGTGTGGCATGCCTAAGTGGCAATTGATCGAGGCTTCTGTTGAAAAGCAAAGTCTTGTGGTGATGATCAAAGCACGGCCTTTGTGGCGTAGCTTTGTGTAACGTTTACTTCGCGAGTTTCACACCCGGTATGAACCAAAAACGGGAGAGGACCTCAGGGAGGGCATGCGTTTCCTTCTAGCTAAAAAGTGGCGTCAGTGGTTTTACACGCCCTGACGAGTTTGACTTATGTGGTTGTTGCTGTTGCGAGGCGCCTCGGATTGATCGGTCGTTCTCGAACCGATGGAGTCATTCGTTGGCTCATTGACACCCCAAAGGGTGGGGAAACGCATGTTCAGGGTTTAAGTTTAATCCACATCGGTGGACTGGCCCTGACGATCCAAGGGTCACTCGAGCTCTGATCCTGAGACACGGGCTAGAGCGTCTCGAATCGGTTGAGGACTATCTTTTGCCTCGGTTCATAGACGGAAATCCAATTTCCAAATACGTGACATTTGCGGTTTTATTTGTAAACCTATATATGGCGACATGATATATGGTACCCATGCCGCCTATGATTTATACTTATGATTTGAAGTTGTTTTATACACTATGCACTTATAGTAGTATCAAATGATTTGTTTTAAACGTATCAAGCATTCTTTGGCTGTTATAAGGGAAAACCCTATCCCCCGGCTTGCGTTGCATTGTGTGATAGGACCTGGGTCTTATAACAGCTTCAATTTTCTCTATTTGGCATTGCGCTGTTTGTTTTATGCACTGGTATTCTTGGGAGGAAACCCGTTCCGTGTTATACGGCGTGGTCCCTTGATTTACTAATCTTTAAAATAAAGATTAATAACTGTTTTAGTTCTCACACCAGTCCCATGACTGACCTGGAGTTTGTTGTTTTGACCTAAACTCTGGGTGCCCCTATTTTGACACGGGCAGCTAGTAGTTTTGGTTTTGCAGATTTATATTCACAGGATCCTGATTTACAGCTGGAACGATATCCGGAAAGCTTTGTACCCGTATATCTCTTCTAGTTGTGTATTGTATTATTTTCCGCTGCTATGTATTTAAATGTAATTTAAATCTCTGATATTTCTGTGTAATATTCATTTATACTCTGTATATTCTTGTAATCTGATGCGTTGTTGTAATATACAATGAAATGTTCTTTTATATGCGTTCTGTTGTGGCTTGTTCTCGAACTATCCGACGCTTTCCTTTACGGGGAAGTTGCGGGTCTTTACAGCCATATATAGGTATACAATCAGAACCACACATGTCGTATTTGGAAATTGGATTTCCGTCATGAACCAAGGCAAAAGATAGTCCTTACCAAATTCGAGACTGTCTAGCCCGAGTCTCAAGGCAAGTACTCAGTCAAACCCTTGGAGTGACAGGGCCGGTCCACCGATGTGGATTAAAATACCTGAACAATGCGCTTCCCCGCCCTATGGGGCGTAAATGAGCCAACGAATGACTCCATCGTCCCGGATCGACCGATATAACCGAGGCGCCTCGCAACAGCAACAACCACACAGGTGAAAATAATATAAATGTCATTCAGTTCAAGCACTGACACCACCTCTAGCTAGAAGGGAACGCATGCCCTCCCTGAAGTCCTCTCCCGTTTCTAGTTCATACCGGGGTGTGAGGCTCGCGAATTCACGTTGTACACAAAGCTACGCCACAAAGTCCGTGTTTTGATCATCAACCACAAGAATTTGCTTTTCAACAGAAGCCTTGATCACCGCATCTTAGCATGCCACACAGGAAATTTACACCATGCAACTGATGGCTATCAATCACACAGAATGAATTCCCATGTCAGACACACAGTCCATTTACAAATCCGTTCTAGGTCTGAACGAAACCGGAGGCACTATATACCTCGCATACCCATCGATCTCCACGTACGTCTAGACGATCACCACTCATTAGCCATATTTAGGGATGCCTCCCAATCATGACATCAGTTATCATCCAACCGAGGTGAAGATCTCCGGTCTTCAACCACCGTCTTCATCTTCGACTTCTTATCGTCAATTCAGTTATTTAGAATGGGATCAACCCGGTCTTTCTGAACAATTCGCGTATATAATAAACAAGTGCTACACAAATACAACATACGCCTTATTCCAATTCATTAGTCACTAACCGTAAATCAGTAAGAGAACGATTTCCCAAATATTAACCCCAAAGGCCGAAGCCAACATCAGATCAAAACCCAGGAAACCATTCGACTTAGCTAACCTTCAGTTAGTTTCTAAATTTCACATTCCATATCGTTTATAATATTTTATAACGATTTATCGCTATTTTTTATTTAAAAATAGCTAATTTATTCCAACGACACTTCGGGCCATAACACGGCCGTGGCGCAGTTTTTCTTTAGATTTGATTTACACATATCTGAAAATCTAACCGCTGGATCTTCACAAATTTTATATCTTTAGAAAGATCTTTTCAAAACGAATCCAACGGTTCTAGTTTTGGGAAAATCCAACGGTCGGATCTTCCGGTACACTCGTTTGAAGTTTCAATTTCAAAATACGAACTGCAGCGTCATTATTCGATTTAATTTAATTATATATATATATATATAATCGATTCTAGCGCTGTTTTTCTTCAGATTTGAATTAAACGTTCCAGACAATCCAATCGTTGGATCTTCACAAAGTTGGTGTCGTTGGAAAGATATTTCCAAAGCGAACCCAACGGTTTCGGGAAAATCTGATGGTCGGATCTCCCGCACTAATCGTTCAAATCACGGTTTCAAAACACGAACTGCAGCTTCGTTATTCGATATATTTCAATTATATTTATATGTATATATATATATAATCGATTCTTCGATTTCAAAACTATTTTCTTTTCATACATTTGATAAAAATGATATTTTTATCCAACCGACATTTATTTTGACACTTCACTATTTTTAACTATTCATGTATATAATAAAAATGTGATTTTTATTGTAAAACAATTTATTTCAAAACACGACTATTTTATATAGTTCATATAGGTGATAAAAATATGATTTTTATTATAAAACAATTTATTTTAAAACACGACTATTTTATATAATTCATATAGCTGATAAAATATGATTTTTATTATAAAACAATTTATTTCAAACACGAATAACATTCAACACATGAATTTCTATTCAACGAATGAATTTCTATTCAACACATGAAGGTTTTTTATAGTTCGTATATATAATAAAAATGTGATTTTTATTGTTAAAGCAATTTATTTAAAACACGAATACCATTCAACACATGGATTTCTGTTCAACGAATGAATTTCTATTCAACACATGAAGGTTTTTTATAGTTCGTGTATATAATAAAAATGTGATTTTTATTGTTAAAGCAATTTATTTAAAACACGAATACCATTCAACACATGAATTTCTATTCAACGAATGAATTTCTATTCAACACGTGAATGCGGTTTCAATGCATGAAAATAATTCTAACACATGAATATTATTCAAAATTTTGGCAGAATAACGGTAGGGTAGTTAAAACCGGGGCCATTCCTAGTACGGCTCCTCGCTCTACCTTAAAGCCTCGCAGCTTTTGACAATGGGGATTTCATGCATCTAGTTCGCACGCAGGCGGCATGTATATTTTTAATTCTTTTCCACAAACTAATCCTATGTGGTTTCAACCAAATAATTGTCAACCACAAACGGGTATTTTTCAACCACAATCAATCAATTTCAACCACAAACAATTCCAATCAACCATTCGCTATCAACCAATTTTCACAACAATTACAACAAATAAATATCATCCATGGTTTGTGGACAAGGGGCGTATATATATATATATATATATATATAAGTATATTTTACTTTTATTCAACACATATATAATTTTTACAATGCATATATAACTTATACATCGAACGTACAACTTATACAATGCTTATACATGAGGTGTACAACGCTTATATAACTCATACATCGACTATATAATTTATACATCGTCGTTTTCCATATCGTTTATAATTTAGAAATCTCACATTGGGTTCCACTCCACCAAAAATAGCAGAAGGCTAAGAAAAATATCCAGTCTCTTCTAGAATGTAGAAGACGTCCGCACGAGTCCACTGTCTCTTGTTTCACTGAATTTCGTCAAGAAACGAAAAAGATATGATTTTTACAGTGAAATCAAAAATCGTAGCGCTTTAAACTGCTATTAAATAGTTTAAAATAATTTCAACCGCACCTCAACTGAAGGGTTTGAAACTAGGTTTTGATTTTTCTTCGAATCCATGTAGCTATTCGTCGATCGGCCTTTGCAGCGTCGGAGGGGGAGGAGCGGAGCACCTGCGCGCAGCGATGGGGCCCACTCGGTGGTCGGATCTGACGGCGGCGGCGGTTTGAACACTCCGACTTCGTGACGTCGGTTCTCACAATTCACTCAATGAAAAAAATCCGAACTCCATATGGTTTTGAAGCTCATCTCGAGCTCTTCAAAATCTTCAACTGGAGGAGGGGTTGATTTTGCTTGGTTTGGTCAGAAAGTGGACGGGAAAGATTAAAGGGTTTATCGCCGTGCGTCGATGTATATCGGGGAGAGAGAAAAAGCATTGACCAATGATATTTTTTTATATTTATAAATTTTAAAAATCCGAAAATACCCCTTGTCACACACGAACTCCAATCCAAACCCAACGACTGTCCTCCCTAGCCAAATACCCCCATTCCGAACACAATGGGATATGTTTCATAGGCCCATTCGACTGTTTCAGTCAGTTTTCCTTCAAATTAAAATATAAAACATTCAATATTTAATTTGTATGTACATTTCAATTTGCCGGGGCTATATACTGATTCGAAAAATTCCCGAAAAATAAATCTAGCTATGTTTTGACGATACGGTCCCAACAAAACAAGTTTCGTCGAATTCTGAGACCGTTTGAAAAATGGCCCTTTTCTGGTCGATCCAATTTAATACAAATCAACCAAACACATTTTCCTTTGCCACGCTCACATACTAACTTCAAAAATTATGAAATTTGAAACCTAGCAATAATTTGACATCCCGGATCCAACAAAAGTGGTTTCGTCGAATTCTGAGGTCGTTTGCAAAATGGCCATTTTCACGGGCTATATAAACTCTATAGCGACCTTTCTGAAAATTCATTTAGCCATAACTTTTGCTTCCAGCTATGAAACATTGTTTTTTCAGATTCGTTAGAAAGATATTCACTAACAGATTTAAATATTTTTGGTTTCACTCAAATCCGTTTTATTTTGCACCCGGTACAGTCAGTCAAAGTTCAAATTCAAATTTTGAAACTACCGCGCCATTTCAGGCCTTGTTTATAATTAGAATTAATTATATTCATTTTCAAATGTCGATTCAAACTTACTTTTCATCGCTATTATTTAAAATATTTATTTTAAATATTTTAAATTCACTAAAATAGCCAAATTAAAATTTTCAAACTGGTTCAGATTTTCCGGGTTGTTACAATCTCCCCCACTTAAAACTTTTCTTCCCCGAAAAGGAATAAAGTCAAAAGTGGTTTGATTGATCAACTCTACTTTCAATCTGGCTTCCATTCTCCAACTTTTCAGTTTTCAAGAATTTTCAAATTCTTCAAAAATTTGGCTAACACCCTAAATTTTCGAAAAAATTCGCCATAACCTCCTTTGTACGGGGAGGGGTTTGGAAATTTATTGGGCCGTATTAGGTACCCAATAAATCCTAATAAGCATGCACATATTTATAGTGATATATTCCGGTGTCCATAGAGGAGTGTGTATAGATCATAACTCCAGAGAATAAATTCTCGTCACCTTATAAATGGTTTTTGTGCCTTAATGACCAGAGAGACGTGTTTATTGTCATCTCCAGACCCGTGTAGGGTTTTTATTATTCTTGCAATTTACCGTTACATTTTATATGGTCCATATCAGTCATCAGTTCAACCTGTAAAATATAGTCATCGCCATACAAGCCTCTCGCTCGTATGGTAAATCTTCAACCTCGTCACACAAGCTTCAAATGCTTATGTGGTATATGATGAAGTATGCCTATCCTCAAGAAGTATGCCATGTAATGTAGTTCAAAATTAATTGTTACTATACTATGGCGACATTTATTATTACACACAGAACAACCAGCACTCCGCATCCAATGGCATTCACAGGAGTTGATATAATAATAAAATTGCGCATCCAACTCATTAAGGTTTACCTATTTGTCGGGCACGCAAATAAATTCTTTACTCAACAGCTAATCCCTTTACCTGTTCAAATATATATAATGCACAGGTATATATTTCTGTCTATTTTTAACTCAGTTCAATGTGTGATTTAATCGAATAAATTCTACCATTCATTCTCTTATTGATTAAATGAACTATTGTTCTAATAATTTAATTAATCAAATCTACTATCACACAACACAAACAACAATCAATTTGTTTTTAACTTTTCAAAAATATACTAATCGATTCATATACTCTTTTACTTTTCAAATATATATCTTCTATATATTCAAAAATCATATTTCTGAAACCAGACTATATATATAATCACAAATACGTTATTTATAAACATATAACTCTCAACTCGTTCTGAGGCATTTCTGACCCCATCTCTAACGAGTTATCCTGATTCTGCTATACTTATACTGGGATATTGCTGATCCTTTCTGTAATGAGTTATTCGTCCTAGAACACTACTGGTTCTATCTCTGACGAGTTCGTTAATGTGTTATATACCAGAGCTAAGCTTAACCAAAGCTCTGATACCACGTTGTGATGACCCCAAACCCCGTACTGACGGTGGCAAGGGTAATCTTTGGAATATAACACATAAACAGATAATAGCAGAACAGAATTAAATAAATACACCAGATAATGTACAATAGAATACACTGGATAAACGTAATCATCGGAGTTATACAGTATACAGGATCATACTTAGTACAAATACAACTCAGCTATACATAAATGTCTACAGTGGAAAACAAACATAATATGTACAATAGGAGCTGAACAGCATAAAAAGAGATAAATGATAGAATCCATCTTCAGCTCTAGCTATCCAGAAAGAGCCTGCTAAAACCTAAACACAAGGCTGGCCATGTAGAAAGAGGGGCACTCGAGTTTGCAAGTGAAACAAACTATGAGTCAGTCATGGGACTGGTATGAGAAATCCAATTAACACATTATATAATTTGGATAATCACAGAACCATGCCACTTTCGCAGAACGGGTTTACTCCATTGGATTGCCAGTGCTTTAAAACAAGTCAATCTTTTAAACATCGCAATGCTTTTTATAAAAATGAAGCCATTATAAGACTCAGTTCCCATCACACAATGCAACGCAAACCGGAGGATAGAGTTTTTACCTTATAATGGCCAAAATATGCTTGATACGAATAAAACAAAAGAATTTGATATTATTACTAGTGTTTATATATTTCAAAAACAATTTCAAATCATAAGTATCAATCATAGACAGAATTAATGCTCCATAACACTATGTCGCCATATATAGGTATACAATCAGAACCGCACATGTCGTATTTGGAAATTGGATTTCCGTCATGAACCAAGGAAAAAGATAGTCCTTACCGAATTCGAGACTGTCTAGCTCGAGTCTCAGGGAAAGTACTCAGTCAAACCCTTGGAGCGACAGGGCCGGTCCACCAATGTGGATTAAAATGCCTGAACAATGCGTTTCCCCGCCCTATGGGGCATAAATGAGCCAACGAATGACTCCATCGGTCCCGGATCGACCGATATAACTGAGGCGCCTCGCAACAGCAACAACCACACAGGTGAAAATAATATAAATGTCAGCCAGTTCAAGCACGGACACCACCTCTAGCTAGAAGGAAACGCATGCCCTCCCTGAGGTCCTCTCCCGTTTCTGGTTCATACCGGGGTGTGGGGCTCGCGAATTCACGTTCTACACAAAACTACGCCACACAGGCCGTGCTTTGATCATCAACCACAAGACTTTGCTTTTCAACAGAAGCCTTGATCACTACATCTTAGCATGCCACACAGGCAATTTACACCATGCAACTAATGGCTATTAATCACACAGAATGAATTCCCATGTCAGACACACAGTCCATTTACAAGTCCGTTCTAGGTCTGAACGAAACTGGAGGCACTATATACCTCGCATACCCAGCGATCTCCATGTACGTCTATACGATCACCACTCATTATCCATATTTCGGGATGCCTCCCAATCAGGACATCAGTTATCATCCAACCGAGGTGAAGATCTCCGGTCTTCAACCACCATCTTCATCTTCGACTTCTTATCGTCGATTCAGTTATTCAGAATGGGATTAACTCGGTTTTTCTGAGCAACTCGCGTATATAATAAAAAAGTGCTACATAAACACAACATACGCCTTATTCCAATTCATTAGTCACTAACCGTAAATCAGTAAGAGAACGATTTCCCAAATATTAACCCCGAAGGCCGAAACCAACATCAGATCAAAACCCAGGAAACCATTCGACTTAGCTAACCTTCAGTTAGTTTCTAAATTTCACATTCCATATCATTTATAATATTTTATAACGATTTATCGCTATTTTATTTATTTAAAAATAGCTAATTTATTCCAACGACACTTCGGGCCATAACGCGGCCGTGGCGCTGTTTTTCTTCAGATTTGATTTACATATCTGAAAATATAACCGCTGGATCATCATAAATTTTATATCTTTAGAAATATCTTTTCAAAACAAATCCAACAGTTCCAGTTTTGGGAAAATCCGATGGTCGGATCTCCCGGTACACTCGTTTGAGGTTTCGATTTCAAAATACGAACTGCAGCGTCGTTATTCGATTTAATTTAATTATATTTATATATATATAATCGATTCTAGCGCTGTTTTTCTTCAGATTTGAATTAAACATTCCAGAGAATCCAACCGTTGTATCTTCACAAAGTTGGTGTCGTTGGAAAGATATTTCAAAAGCGAACCCAATGGTTTCGCGAAAATCCGATGGTCGGATCTCCCGCACTAATCGTTTGAAATCACAGTTTCAAAACACGAACTACAGCTTTGTTATTCGATATATTTCAATTATATATATATATATATATATAATCGATTCTTCGATTTCAAAACTATTTTCTTTTCATACATTTGATAAAAATGATATTTTTATCCAACCGACATTTATTTCAACACTTCACTATTTTTAACTATTCATGTATATAATAAAAATGTGATTTTTATTGCAAAACAATTTATTTCAAAACACGACTATTTTATATAGTTCATATAGGTGATAAAAATATGATTTTTATTATAAAACAATTTATTTCAAAACACGACTATTTTATATAATTCATATTGATGATAAAAAAATGATTTTTATTATAAAACAATTTATTTCAAAACACGAATAACATTCAACACATGAATTTCTATTCAACGAATGAATTTCTATTCAACACATGAAGGTTTTTTATAGTTCGTATATATAATAAAAACGTGATTTTTATTGTTAAAGCAATTTATTTAAAACACGAATACCATTCAACACATGAATTTCTATTCAACGAATGAATTTCTATTCAACACATGCAGGTTTTCTATAGTTCATATATATAATAAAAATGTGATTTTTATTGTTAAAGCAATTTATTTAAAACACGAATACCATTCAACACATGAATTTCTATTCAACGAATGAATTTCTATTCAACACGTGAATGCAGTTTCAACACATGAAAATAATTCTAACACATGAATATTATTCAAAATTTCGACAGCATAACGGCAGGGTAGTTAAAACCGGGGTCGTCCCTAGTACGGCTCCTCACTCTACCTTAAAGCCTCGCAGCTTTTGACAATGGGGATTTCATGCATCTAGTTCGCACGCAGGCAACATGTATATTTTTATTTCTTTTCCACAAACTAATCCTATGTGGTTTCAACCAAATAATTCTCAACCACAAACAGGTTATTTTTCAACCACAATCAATCAATTTCAACCACAAACAATTCCAATCAACCATTCGCTATCAACCAATTTTTACAACAATTACAACCAATAAATATCGTCCATGGTTTGTGGACGAGGGGCGTATATATATTTATATATTTATTTATATAAGTATATTTCACTTCTATTCAACACATATATAATTTTTACAACGCATATATAACTTATACATCGAACGTACAACTTTTACAATGCTTATACATGAGGTGTACAACGCTTGTACAATGCTTATATAACTCAAACATCGACTATATAATTTATAAATCGTCGTTTTCCATATTTTTATAATTTATAAACCTCACATTGGGTTCCACTCCACCAAAAATAGCAAAAGGCTCAGAAAAATATCCGGACTCTTCTAGAATGTAGAAGACGTCCGCACGAGTCCACTATCTCTTGTTTCACTGAATTTCGTCAAGAAACGAAAAAGATATGATTTTTACAGTGAAATCAAAAACCGTAGCGCTTTAAACTGCTATTAAATAGTTTAAAATAATTTCAACCGTACCTCAGCTGAAGGGTTCGAAACTAGGTTTCGATTTTTCTTCGAATCCGTGTAGCTATTCGTCGATCGGCCTTTGAAGCGTCGGAGGGGGAGGACGGCGGCGGTTTGAACACTCCGACTTCGTGACGTCGGTTCTCACAATTCACTCAATGAAAAATCCAAACTCTATATAGATTTGAAGCTCGTCTCGAGCTCTTCAAAATCTTTAACTGGAGGAGGGGCTGATTTTGCTTGGTTTGCTCGGAAAGTGGACGGGAAAGATTGAAGGTTTTATCACCGTGCGTCATTGTATATCGGGGAGAGAGAAAAAGCATTGACCAATGATATTTTTTTATATTTATAAATTTTAAAAATCCGAAAATACCCCTTGCCACACACGAACTCGAATCCAAACCCAACGACTGTCGTCCCTAGCCAAATACCCCCATTCCGAAAACAATGGGATATGTTTCGTAGGCCCATTCGATTGTTTCAGTCAGTTTTCCTTCAAATTAAAATATAAAACATTCAATATTTAATTTGAACGTACATTTCAATTTGCCGGGCCCACATACTGATTCTAAAAATTCCCGAAAAATAAATCTAGCTATGTTTTGATGATACGGTCCCAACAAAACTAGTTTAATCGAATTTTGAGATCGTTTGAAAAATGGCCCTTTTCTGGTCGATCCAATTTAATAGAAATCGACCAAACACATTTTCCTTTGCCACGCTCACATACTAGCTTCAAAAATTATGAAATTTGAAACCTAGCAATAATTTGACATCCCGGATCCAGCAAAAGTGGTTTCGTCGAATTCTGAGGTCGTTTGCAAAATGGCCATTTTCACGGGCTATATAAATTCTATAGCAACCTTTCTGAAAATTCATTTAGCCATAACTTTTGCTTCCCGCTATGAAACTTCGATTTTTCAGATTCGTTAGAAAGATATTCACTAACAGATTTAAATACTTTTGGTTTCAATCAAACCCATTTTATTTTGCACCCAGTACAGTCAGTCAAAGTTTGAATTCAAATTTTGAAACTATCGCGCCATTTCAGGCCTTGTTTATAATTAGAATTAATTATATTCATTTTCAAACGTTGATTCAAACTTACTTTTCATCGCTATTATTTAAAATATTTATTTTAAATATTTTAAATTCACTAAAATAGCCAAATTAAAATTTTCAAACTGGTTCAGATTTTCAGGGTTGTTACACTTGACCTCCAACTCAACTCCTTAGCTTCGATGCATCCAAGCTAATCTAAATTATATGCTATTAGTTTCGAGTATTGTAAGAAAACAACACTCGGACCCGTCTGGTAAACTAGCGGGAGAAAACTCCGTAAACAGGTATCAACAAAACCGATTTAGCTGTGAGAATCTCCTTTAAAACAAACGGTATATAAACATGAATGAGTTTCACCTTACGATAACTAAAACACTTTTGATATCAAAATCTAATCCCAACGTTTTCAAATAAATATCAATCTATCTGAAAGGCTTGACCCTCACATTTCAGTATACTTAGGTTATAAACACAAACGTTGGGCACGTACTAGAGAATGGTTTCGAGCATGTTCAGTCAAGGAGCAACCTTCCGATAGAGTACATCTATCAAAATTGGTCTCTAAAACACGGGTAAACGGAAAATTGATACTCGTCGACATAGCTTTACAAATTATCGCTACCGATAAATTAGTGAAGTTTGCAATAGTAATATTATCACAACCATTGCTAAAAACATTCACCTCCGATAATTCTTTATTGTACTGGTGGATGCACCAATGTTGCGACGTGATGTCAAGAATGTAAAGTTCGGTACTTATAGCTTAGTATGTATTTTCATTGACATGCTTGTTGTACAGAGAAGTAAAAAATTCCATAAAATTATTATGCTAATTTTCGCAAGTGTTTTTAGTTGTGTATATTTTTTTTTAAAAGTTTCCAAAACTTACATCAAAGTGTTTTTACTATAGCTACAAAGTATTTTCTATGACTATATCATAGTGTTTGACTAATGCAAACTATTTTTGAATCTGACATTAAAATGTTTTTGCAAAGTGTTTTGTACGATCTAGTTTGAAAACATAAAATACGTATTTACTAAAGTATTCTTTTTTCGAGTAGTTTTCAAAACATATTATAATTACTAACATTAGAGATCTCACTTAAGTATTATGTTGCAAAGTGTTTACAGAACTTATTATAAGTATTTATAAAAGGTTTATTTTTAAAAGTGTTTCCTAAACTTATTATAAGTATTATTTTTGCAAAAGCATTTTTAGTTGAGTATTCTTTCTGCTAATAGTTTCCAACAATAAACGAACAGTCGAATGTTTTGGTGAAGGAAGAAGGTGAAAGATATAAAAAACTAACCAATCATAGGACCTCACAATATGTAAATAAACATTTCACAAAAAATACATACATATACTACATACGTTAGAGTACAGTAGTCAATCCATTCTTCACAGCAGAATATAAATAGTTCACGCATATACATCCTTGACCTCCAGCTCAACTCCTTAGCTTCGATGCATCCAAGCTAATCTGAATTATATGCTATCAGATCTGAGTATTAGAAGAAAACAACATTCAGACCAAACCGATTTAGCTATGAGAATATCCTTGAATGAGTTTTTACCTTATGATAACTAAAACACTTTTGATATCAAAATCTTCTACGTTTGCAAATAAATATCAATCTAGCTGAAAGGCTTGACCCTCACGTTTTAATATACTTACTTTGCAAACACAAACGTAGGGCACATACTGGAGATTGGTTTCTAGCATGTTCAGTCAAGGAGCTACCTTCCTACAGAGCACTCTATCAAAATTGTCTATAAAGTATGGTTAAACGGAAAATATAAACTAGTTAATACAACATTTTTCATAACTATCACCAACGATAATTCTTTATCAAACTAGCAAGTACGCCAACATTGTGATGCGATGTCAAGAATGTAAAGTCCAGTACTTTCGGTTTAGGCTGTATTTTCATTGACATGCTTGTTGTACAGAAAAGTAAAAAACTCCCTAAACTTAGTATAATAATTTTCGAAAGAGATTTTAGTTGTGTATATTTTTTGCAAAACTTTCATCAAAGTGTTTTTACGGTACCTATTTTTGAAAACAAGCTGCAAAGTATTTTCAAAGCTATATCATAGTGTTTAACTAATGGGAAGTGTTTTCGAATTTGACATTTGCAAAATGTTTGTACGTGCTTGTTTGAAAACAAAAAAAACGTATTTACTAATGTATTCTTTTTTTGAGGAGTTTTCAAAACATATTAAAAATACTACCATTAGCGATCTGACTTAAGTATTATGTTGCAAAGTGTTTATAGAACTTATTATAAGTATTTATACAAGTTTTACTTTTAAAAGTGTTCCCTAAACTTGTTATAAGTATTCTTTTTGCAAAAGCATTTTGGTTGAGTATTCTTTCTACTAACAGTTTCCAACAATAAACGAATAGTCAAATCGTTTTGGTGAAGGAAGAAGGTGAAAGATATGAAAAACTAACCAATCACAGAATCTCACAATATAGAAATAAACATTTCATATAAAATACATACATATATATATATATATATATATATATATATACTACACCTGTCAAAGTAAATTAAACCACTGTACATAAATAAAAATAATGATAGTTCTATTTAACATTGCATCTTTTGAAGTGAACTAGCATTATAATAGTGGAATTTGACATTATATTAAAAAAAATAACTGGTATGTATATAACATTGTATTATAAAAATGAATAAAGCATCATGTATAGAATGCTAAATAATTGTTGAGTATAACATTATGTAAAAAAGATGAACTAACATGTATAGAAAATAATAAATGAAAGTTCAATTTAGCATTGTATTTTTTAAATTGAACTACCATGTATGGAATACGTTACATGACACTTAAATATAACATTATACCTTTAAAGTGAATTACATGTACAAATATAAAAAAGGATAGCTGTATATAGCATTATATTCATAAATTGAACTTGCACGTATAAAATATGATAAATGATAGTTGAATTTAGCATTGTATTTTTTAAAGTGAAATAACATAAAGACAATATGCTAAATGATAGTTGAATATAGCATTTAAATTTTAAAGTGATAGTTGGATTTATGTAGGCCTGTGATATTTGTTAAATACTAATGCATTTTGTTGCTACCGGCTATTTAAATGGAAAAGTTTGAGTGGTATTAATCAAATGAATAACTAGTATGCATGCATTTTGAAAAAAATCCTAGAAGCATCAACATTTTTCTTGAATTTAGTTTTTTGTACTACCACATCTAAAGCTTGATAAAGAAGAATTGCCATAGAAATATGCACAGGAAGCAACCAAAAATCTAGAAGCTGCAATGGTATATGACATGCTCTAAAGAGTATAGTTGGTCAGTGTAGAAGGCCATGAAAACTTGGAATGCTGAATTCACCTAGCATTTGAATGAATTGTTTATACCGAAGTGCAAATATAGCATTCCAAGTTATCATGGCCCCATACAAATTTAAAATTACTTCTTGTACGTATTGGTACATGCTTTCCCCACGAAACTGAAGAAACTATAATTCCTAAAATATTGTTAACAATCACTTATTCTTAAAATATTTCTAACTATCATTCATACTTTAAATTTTAATTGATAAAAATTTCTTTTCAATTGCAAATAGATAGGGAGATACAAGATATCCTTATCAAATGACTTTGTTTTTGTAGATAAATACTTAAGAGTATCATCGATGAAGATCGAAAAGTTTGATATTGAAATGTGTGACGGCTCGCCCCGCACCAGCCGACATTTCCAATGAAAGTGCGTTGTGCCAATGTCCGACTAGTACAGGACGGTTGCCAAAGAAAGGAAAAGAAAGGAATTTGAGCTAACAAGGAACCTGTCGAATGTCTCACAGCGCATGGAATAAAATATAATAACAACATTACTTTGACATAAAACAGGCGAGACAGTGCATAAGCTGAAAACTAAACCATCATATCAGCGGAAATCCAGAATACAGCTTATCATCCAAACCAACATTATTACAAATTTGAAATACTGTCTCTAAAGCAAAAGAAAGAGGTACGCTACTAATGCCTAAAGTAGTGACCACCAACAACACAGGGAGAATATATATACATATCATATGTGAAAGCCTCATGCTCGTCTCCGGTACAGCTACTCGTGCATAATCACCTGGCATTTCTCTAGTCTGCCCGTTTAAGAGCACTCAGAGTAATAAGAAGAGACATAAAACTTAGGGTCAGACATGTAACACCCCACCTCCACCAGGGTGGCTCTTGCAAGCACTCTGACTTTGGAGGGGCATTTGAATCAGGTAAACATGCATAATGATATATCAAGGCAGAACAAGAACATATGTATGTATGTAAACAGAGTAAATAACATAGATAAAACAGCGGAAGATTTCAAAACATTTCAAAACAAGTCTGGTACAACATAGCTTTCCAAATAAACAAGTCTAGATAAAACAACATCAACTGAAAAACTGAAATAAATAAGTGCTATCCCCAATTAAGTGGTAACCATAGCTAGCTTCATGTCGAAACCGTACATGAGCTGAAATCCCACAAGCAAGCAATCTGAAATCCAAGCTAAGCTCCAGTATTCCCTCCCTGAGAACCTGGGGGGGGGGGAAACGAAAGAAAAGAGGCGAAAGAAAACAGGTCAGTCAAAAAGACTGAGTAAGCCCTACTACAATCAATGTAAACTGATAAAGTTAACTGGCATGAGCAGCAGGGATGAACATAAGGATAACAATATACTAGCATGATGATTAACTAACAAGGTAGATAAAGGTGTCATCGCATAATCAGGATTAAGGTTTTGCACCACAGGTGTACTAGCAAACTAACATGTCTTGAATAAACAAGTATTGATCCCTTAGCCCAAGCTTTGGCCCAATAACATGAAATGACCCTAATACAAGGTCCAACCCAACGGTCTAGTCGATCGGCTCCCTAAGCCTAACTCGTCACGTGTTGGTGTCAATACGGCCCAATCATAATTGTAGTCGAACTGTGCCGGGTCCACCCTTCGGGTGTATCAAGCCCTAGGGTGTCAACCCCTGGACACCATGAACATGAGTGCACAGTCCTGATCTACTGGTACCCGTGCATGTTTTCTCCGGCTACGGACTATGTGCACGACCAGAGTCCGCCCGGAACTACACCGGCGTACCCTCTGCCGTCGCTTTTGGTCACTTGCCTCCAGTCCAGTAATCGTGCCCCCACCCTAGCCTAGTCCCTAGGGTCATGATGATACTAACTTGGGATTACTGCTGGAGTGGACCCCCATTGCTAGGATTTTTCTAGTGGGTTAAGTACGGTTTAACCCTCTTGCTAATCCTGGATTAACTTGGTTAAGTGTAACGATGAGTTCACGACTTAACCTCGATTAATCTACCAAGCCCAAATTGGTTAAGTATTAAGTGGACCATGACTTAACCCTAATCACGAGGCATTAATTAATTTAATGCGCCTTAACCTCTCACATTAGACCTTGTTGTGGTTACTAGTTAAGCCGGGCGGGTCCGGGTAGCTTTAAACCACAACTTGGTCTAACCTCGGGTTCAAGGTACAACATGACCAACTTCTCACATTGGGTCCTATTGTTTGTAGCAACTAGTTAAGCCGGTCGGTTCCGGATAGGTTTACGCTACAAACTCAACCCAACCTCGAGTTGGCCACACTTATCTTTTATAAGTGTCGTGTCCATCATGTTTCCAAAACATGTTACAAGTTTTCAAGCAATTGGGTAGACCTAACTTAATAGGTAAATTCCCAATGGGTAGACCTAACTTAATAGGTAAATTCCCAAGCTTATGTTTTATGTCTTTTAAGTTTACCCAACCCCAAATGCAATCCCATCGCTTACATATCGCAATAGCGCATAAAGGATAGAAAGAGGGAACTTGGCATAATCATGACATAAAGGTATTGAAGCCACAAGCTTAACATGGTGGCATATGAAATGTTCATATGTTCATACACTTGCATATTACATTTTTAGGCCTCAAAAACATGCATAAAACCAAACTTAGCATATTGGTGATACATTATGCTAAATGACATGTAGAGATGGCCATAAGTTCGCATTTAGCCTCACATGCAAGTTATCATAAGAGATATGATAACTTACATGTTGCTAAAATGCAACCTTTGGCATAAAGCTTAAAGCTTTATGTTCATAAACCCAAAATAAGCTTGCATAACATGATAGCATGAACAAAATGTTCAACCTAAACTTGCATAACATAACTTGGCATACTTGCATATAAACTTGCATATCACAACATGATAAACTTGCATATAAACTTGCATATCACAACATGATAAACTTGCATATAAACTTGCATATCACAACATGATAAACTTGCATATAAACTTGCATATCACAACATGATAAACTTGCATATCACAACATGATAAACTTGCATATAAACTTGCATATCATACATTTAACTTTAGAGTTTAAGTATGAAAGTAGAATAGGGCTTACAATGCTTAAGAAGTCACAAAAATATGACAAAGCCCTTATGAAATCAATTAAACCCAAAATGCAAGCAAAACCCTTGAGCCAAAATGATCAAGACTCTTTCTTTATGATGCAAATATATAAACTTGACTTGAATGCAAGCTAATGATGCTCATACAAGTTTGAAAACACTTGTATGCATGGAAAATCACTTAGGAATTTATTTAGGAATTTTATGAAGAGAGTGGAGGCCATGAGAGGATTGATTTTGCCATAGTTTAGTTGTATGAATGAATAATGATGATTTAGGGTAGGTTAGGGTCTTATTTATAGATTAGGCAAGTGTTTTAGGCCATAGGATTAAACCTAGATTCAATCCAAGCCATCAAAGCATGTCTTGGGGAAGAAGTCAAGTGTAGGAACCATCTAGGGCCTTTAGATTAAAGATGAACCATGAGAACCATCCAAATGCAAAATCTACATTTGAGCGAATCGGCCCACGGGTTGACAGCCAAACACCCTGGATTAACCCCTAGTCGACCCAGCGAGCTTGGGTCGACCTCAAAAATCGGCCGGTTCGGTTATTCCCCTCTCCCAATTCGCTGTTTTGAACATTTTTGCATATTTATTTATTTAATTTTCAATTATATATATATATCAATATATATATATTTCTCTGCACAACCCATTTCACTTAATTAAGTATACTTTAATTTGGGAATTTTTCGTGAAACTTCGCGAGGCCATATCTTGGTCATACGGACTCCGATTTTCGAAAACTCGGACTCTATTTCGCGTATTTTTCCGAGACGAACGCAATGGCATAGCCCGTTTCCCTTGATTCAGATTTTACAGTTTAATTCTGCCTCCATTTATGTAATAACATGTTATTCAAAAATACGGGTTGTTACATTCTTCCCTCCTTAAAGGATTTCGTCCCCGAAATCTCCAAGTTAGGAAGAACGTATCCTACCATCCATCATCCATCTACTCAAAACATCATCCACGAGCAATCATTGTACTTAAAAGGTTCTAAATGTTGTATGATCATATGCAAAGGTGTGTGTATATGTACTTATCTAATGCGAAAATCAGGAGGTTACTGATTCAGTAAACCCCCTTAATGCAAAATATGTTAGTGAAATGAGTCCATATGTATGCAAATTCCTAACATAATTTATAATCTCTACATGAGTGCACATAACATTCATCCATATGCAACATCCACGTGATAGCATAACAAGTTTTCATCCATGAATAAGCATAAACACTCATGCATATGCGGTATGAAAGTGTGTGAGCCGATCTTAGTGCCTAACGTGTATTATGCATCCACGAGTATCCACTTGCAAACACTTGCAACCACTTGCAACCATCAAGCATAACATGTTTCAAACACATGTTTCATCCAAAGGGTTTCTACCTAAGGTTCTCATGACAAGATTAACACGATAAACTAGATAAACATGGATAGCAAAGAGAAAGATATGCTAACAAAGAAAAGAGATTGAGAGTGTACCCTCAAAAAGGAATGGATAAAGCCCACGCATCTTCTCCTCGGTTTCCCAAGTTGCGTCTTCTTCGGCTTCACCCCATTGAACCTTCACCAATTTGACCTCTCGATTCCTTAGCTTCTTGGTCTCCGTCCCCAAGATACGAATCAGAGCTCTCCTCAAGGTAGCCTCTTTCTCCACTTCTACATCTTTTAGAACACTTGGCTCAACAACCTCTGCTGATTCATGTAAACACTTCCGGAGATGCGAGACATGAAAAACATCGTGTACTCCAGCAAGCTTCTCGGGCAACTTCACTCTATAAGCCATCTGCCCGATCCTCTCTATAATAGGGAATGGTCCAACAAACCTCGGTGCCAACTTCCCAACAGCTCCAAATCGGACCACATTCCGCAATGGAGAAACCTTCACGAAAACCATATCCCCAACATCAAACTCCAAATCCGTTCTTCGCTTATCAGCATAGGACTTCTGTCGGTCTTGGGCCGCTTTCATCCGTCTCCGAATCAACTCGATCTTCTCGGATGTATCTCTGATCATATTAGGCCCAAGTATAAGCTCATCTGTAGTCATCCACCAACATGTAGGCGACTTGCACGGCCTCCCATATAAAGCTTCAAATGGTGCCATCCCTATGCTTGCCTGATAACTGTTATTATATGCAAACTCAACAAGAGGAAGATGGTCTTCCCAAGTACCACCAAAATCCAGAATACAAAGCCTCAACAGATCCTCGAGTACCCTATTCACCCTTTCGTTTGACCGTCCGTCTGTGGGTGATAAGCCGTACTTAGATTCAACCTTGTGCCCACAGCTTCTTGCAAGCTATTCCAGAATTGACTTGTAAAGATTGGGTCACGGTCACTGACTATACTAGAAGGGACTCCATGTAGTCTCACAATCTCACGAAGAAATACAGACGCTAGCCAAGATGCGGTCCTCTTGCTCTTCACCGGAATGAAATGAGCACTCTTCGTAAGTCTATCCACAATAACCCAAATGCTCGTATTCCCTTTCCTTGACCTTGGTAGCCCATCGATAAAATCCATGGAAATACTCTCCCACTTCCATAGTGGAACGTCTAGAGGATGCAATAGCCCACCGGGCTTCTTCGACTCGGCCTTAACTTGCTGGCAAATGATACATCTAGAGACAAATTCTGCCACATCCTTCTTCATCCCAGGCCAAAAGAAAATGCGCTTCATATCTTTATACATCTTATCTCCGCCCGGATGTATAGTCAACTTAGAGCGATGCGCTTCCTCAAGAACTCTTCTTACTAGATCTTCTACCATTGGAACACATAACCTTCCGTCTCTCCTCAGCCAACCCTTGTCATCAATAGAATATCGAGCGAGATGACTAGACGTCTCTCCTCGAATTAGCTTATCCATAATCTCAACTATCTGAGGGTCTTCTCTCTGCGAAGCTCCAACTTGATCAAGAAGGGTAGGTATGAGTTCCAGAGATGCTAAAGAACTGGTCATCGACTCAATCGCCAAAGAGAAATCAAAGGTTGCCACATACTCTAAATTCTTCATCTCAACGAATAGAGGACTTAGGGTCAACCTTCTTCTACTCAATGCATCTGCTACCACATTCCCCTTGCCAGGGGTATAAGCTATCTCAAAATCGTAGGACGCCAAGAATTCCATCCATCTTTGTTGCCTCAGATTTAGATCCTTCTGAGAAAAGAGATACTTCAATGACTTGTGATCGGTATAAAGCTCAAATCTTTCTCCCAGAAGATAATGGCGCCAAGCCTTGAGTGCATATACTATTGCTGCCAACTCTAAGTCATGAGTGGGATAATTCTTCTCATGCACTTTGAGTTGTCTACCGCCAAAGCATATCACTCTTCCTTCTTGCATAAGAATAGCTCCTAACCCCGTGCCACATGCATCGGTGTATACGGTAAATAACTTCCCTCCATCGGGCAAAGCTAGAACAGGTGCTGATGTGAGGGCTCTCTTGAGCTTCTGAAAAGCAAGCTCGCATTCTATGCTCCAAGCAAAAACTAAATTCTTCTTCGTCAATTTAGTGAGAGGAGCGGATATCTTTGCGAAGTCCTTGATGAACTTCCGGTAGAAACCCGCAAGACCTAGAAAACTTCTCACTTCGGTTGCATTCCTTGGAGTCTTCCAATCCTGAACTGCTACTACCTTAGCGGGATCCACCGCTAAGCCTTGCTTAGATACTATATGCCCAAGGAATCTAACTTTCCTTCTCCAAAAGTGACATTTGGAGAACTTGGCCTTCAACTGATGCGCTCTAAGAGTATCCATCACCTCCATGAGATGCCTTGCATGCTCTTCCTCATCCTTAGAGAAGATCAGAATATCATTTACGAAGACCATGACAAACTTGTTCAAGAACTCCCTGAACACCCTACTCATCAAGTCCACGAAATATGCGGGTGCATTAGTCAAGCCGAACGGCATGACAAGCCATTCGAAGAATCCATCTGGAGTTCTGAACGCAGTCTTGTCTATACTGTCTTCAGCTACCCTGAGCTGATGGAACCCCGTAGCAAGATCAAGCTGAGAGAAAACAGAAGCACCGACAAGCTGGTCAAAGAGATCATCAATCCTCGGTAATGGGTGTCTGTTCTTCTTAGTCAGCTTATTCAACTCTCGATAGTCAATGCAAAGTCGGAGAGAACCATCCGCCTTGGTAGCAAATACCACAGGCGCTCCCCATTCAGATATACTTCGTCTAATGAAGTTCTTCTCAAGCAACTCTTTCACTTGCTTACTTATCTCCCGCCTTTCACGCGGAGCCATGTGCCGAACGGGCAAAGAAACAGGCTTTGCATTATCCACCAGATAAATGCGGAAATCAATCTCTCGCTTAGGGGGCAACCCCCTAACTTCATCGAAAACATCCGGAAACTCTCGAACCACTCTCACAGACTGAAGAGTTTCCATTGACGAGTCGAGTGATTCCAGATAGCACAACATGACGGGACCTCTCGGATCACAAGAAATCTCTAGGGTGTTTCCGAGGCGAGTCATGAGCCTCACAACCCTATGCTCACAATCAAGAATGGCTCCATATCTGGACAGCCAATCCATGCCCAATATCAATCCGTATCCCCTAAAACCAAGAACATAAGCACTGCACAAGAACTCTACACTCAGTATAGAGATCCTCAAATTCCCACATATCATAGACAAATGGGCGGAACCCCCAATAGGATTTGAGACACAGACGGGATCATCTACCAAGCTAGTACTAAGGTGCAAACTATCAACAAGATCAGATGAGATAAAGCTATGCGATGCACCAGAATCAAACAAGGTACGAACTGGAAAATCAGAAATATATACAAGGCTCTCAACAGAAATACTACCTCGATCGGGAACTGGAGCGACATTGAGAGCATGAACTTGCCCTCCTGAAGGTCCAGCACGCTGAGTCTGACCCTGGCCTTGCCCTTGCTTCCTCGGGCAATCCTTACTGAAATGTCCAGTCTCACCGCAGAAAAAGCATTCACCATTCTTCCTTTTCCTCTTCTTACAATCCTTAATAAGATGCCCAACTGAACCGCAATAATGGCACTTCCCCTTGTTGTTCTTTCCCTTGTTGTTATTGCCCTTGTTGTTGTTCCCCTTGTTGCCTTGACTCTTGTTCTTGTTCTGATTGCCTTGACTGCTCTGACCACTTGGATTACCCTGATTTCCTTTTCCCTGGGAATCAGTCTTCTTAGCTTGAGTATCATTCATCTTGATCTCTTTCTTGACATCTCCCTGAAGTAATGCCATATCAACCAAACTCTAAAACGTGGCCCCATGGGGAATATGTGACATAGCCAATCCCTGCAACGGCTCATTCAATCCTCTAGCAAAACGAAGAGCCTTCTTCTGAGGAGTATTCACCATATCCAAGCCAAAACG
The DNA here is from genome assembly GCA_030737875.1 of Allium sativum. Lineage (NCBI taxonomy): Eukaryota > Viridiplantae > Streptophyta > Magnoliopsida > Asparagales > Amaryllidaceae > Allium > Allium sativum. The sequence continues at coordinate 292,841,495 of CM060925.1, forward strand.
AGCTAACTGATTGAACTTGTTCACATATTCTTTGACAGACATATCTCCTTGTTTCAAAGTTATGAACCTCTCCATTTGCAGATTCTCCTCAGCAGAAGATAGAAACTTAAGCATGAACCTTGCCCTGAAATCGACCCAAGTCTCAACAGGCCTAGTACCGTTGGTGACTTCCCACCAATAAGCGGCTTCATCCTTCATAAGCCAAACCGCCAACAAGAGCTTCCTCTGATCGTCTAACCCAAAGATAGCAAACAAATCCTCGGTCTCTTTCAACCAATTTCTGGCCTCTACAAAAGTCTCAGTGCCTTGAAAGTTCTTGCCACCCATTGCTTTGAAATCTTTGCAAGTCTTTGCGAAGTCCACTTGAGGATGCTGAGGGGGAGGAGGAAGAGGAACCTCAGCGACAGGAGGAGGAGGAACATTAACCACCGGAGGAGGAGGAGGTGGAACATTAACTACCGGAGGAGGAGGAGGAACATCTGCGGGGCCGGCTTCGGTCGCCCTAGCCTCCAAAAGTCTCCTATACCAAACAGGTACGTGTACTCCCTCCGGAATAGCAAAGTTATCGGCCATACTGAAAACGAAGAAAAAGACAGATTCAGAATGGAGAAAAACGAAGGAATTTTGCTAATGGCTTTTTGGGGAATAGCCTTTAAAATAAACTAGACTTTTCTTTGGAAAATACTTTATACTTGGTTTTGAAAATAGTTTTCCAAAAGTTTTCTAAAAGCCTTTTTGTTCCTTCTCGTACCATATGCTCTGATACCAAATGTAACACCCCACCTCCACCAGGGTGGCTCTTGCAAGCACTCTGACTTTGGAGGGGCGTTTGAATCAGGTAAACATGCATAATGATATATCAAGGCAGAACAAGAACATATGTATATATGTAAACAGAGTAAATAACATGGATAAAACAGCGGAAGATTTCAAAACATTTCAAAACAAGTCTGGTACAACATAGCTTTCCAAATAAACAAGTCTAGATAAAACAACATCAACTGAAAAACTGAAATAAATAAGTGCTATCCCCAATTAAGTGGTAACCATAGCTAGCTTCATGTCGAAACCGTACATGAGCTGAAATCCCACAAGCAAGCAATCCGAAATCCAAGCTAAGCTCCAGTATTCCCTCCCTGAGAACCTGGGGGGGAAACGGAAGAAAAGAGGCGAAAGAAAAAAGTTCAGTCAAAAAGACTGAGTAAGCCCTACTACAATCAATGTAAACTGATAAAGTTAACTGGCATGAGCAGCAGGGATGAACATAAGGATAACAATATACTAGCATGATGATTAACTAACAAGGTAGATAAAGGTGTCATCGCATAATTAGGATTAAGGTTTTGCACCACAGGTGTACTAGCAAACTAACATGACGTGAATAAGCAAGTATTGATCCCTTAGCCCAAGCTTTGGCCCAATAACATGAAATGACCCTAATACAAGGTCCAACCCAACGGTCTAGTCGATCGGCTCCCTAAGCCTAACTCGTCACGTGTTGGTGTCAATACGGCCCAATCATAATTGTAGTCGAACTGTGTCGGGTCCACCCTTCGGTGTATCAAGCCCTAGGGTGTCAACCCCTAGACACCATGAACATGAGTGCACAGTCCCGATCTACTGGTACCCGTGCATGTTTTCTCCGGCTACGGACTATGTGCACGACCAGAGTCCGCCCGGAACTACACCGGCGTACCCTCTGCCGTCGCTTTTGGTCACTTGCCTCCAGTCCAGTAATCGTGCCCCCACCCTAGCCTAGTCCCTAGGGTCATGATGATACTAACTTGGGATTACTGCTGGAGTGGGCCCCCATTGCTAGGATTTTTCTAGTGGGTTAAGTACGGTTTAACCCTCTTGCTAATCCTGGATTAACTTGGTTAAGTGTAACGATGAGTTCACGACTTAACCCCGATTAATCTACCAAGCCCAAATTGGTTAAGTATTAAGTGGACCATGACTTAACCCTAATCACGAGGCATTAATTAATTTAATGCGCCTTAACCTCTCACATTAGACCTTGTTGTGGTTACTATTTAAGCCGGGCGGGTCCGGGTAGCTTTACACCACAACTTGGTCTAACCTCGGGTTCAAGGTACAACATGACCAACTTCTCACATTGGGTCCTATTGTTTGTAGCAACTAGTTAAGCCGGTCGGTTCCGGGTAGGTTTACGCTACAAACTCAACCCAACCTCGAGTTGGCCACACTTATCTTTTCTAAGTGTCATGTCCATCATGTTTCCAAAACATGTTACAAGTTTTCAAGCAATTGGGTAGACCTAACTTAATAGGTAAATTCCCAATGGGTAGACCTAACTTAATAGGTAAATTCCCAAGCTTATGTTTTATGTCTTTTAAGTTTACCCAACCCCAAACGCAATCCCATCGCTTACATATCGCAATAGCGCATAAAGGATAGAAAGAGGGAACTTGGCATAATCATGACATAAAGGTATTGAAGCCACAAGCTTAACATGGTGGCATATGAAATGTTCATATGTTCATACACTTGCATATTACATTTTTAGGCCTCAAAAACATGCATAAAACCAAACTTAGCATATTGGTGATACATGGTGCTAAATGACATGTAGAGATGGCCATAAGTTCGCATTTAGCCTCACATGCAAGTTATCATAAGAGATATGATAACTTACATGTTGCTAAAATGCAACCTTTGGCATAAAGCTTAAAGCTTTATGTTCATAAACCCAAAATAAGCTTGCATAACATGATAGCATGAACAAAATGTTCAACCCAAACTTGCATAACATAACTTGGCATACTTGCATATAAACTTGCATATCACAACATGATAAACTTGCATATAAACTTGCATATCACAACATGATAAACTTGCATATAAACTTGCATATCACAACATGATAAACTTGCATATAAACTTGCATATCATACATTTAACTTTAGAGTTTAAGTATGAATGTAGAATAGGGCTTACAATGCTTAAGAAGTCACAAAAATATGACAAAGCCCTTATGAAATCAATTAAACCCAAAATGCAAGCAAAACCCTTGAGCCAAAATGATCAAGACTCTTTCTTTATGATGCAAATATATAAACTTGACTTGAATGCAAGCTAATGATGCTCATACAAGTTTGAAAACACTTGTATGCATGGAAAATCACTTAGGAATTTATTTAGGAATTTTATGAAGAGAGTGGAGGCCATGAGAGGATTGATTTTGCCATAGTTTAGTTGTATGAATGAATAATGATGATTTAGGGTAGGTTAGGGTCTTATTTATAGATTAGGCAAGTGTTTTAGGCCATAGGATTAAACCTAGATTCAATCCAAGCCATCAAAGCATGTCTTGGGGAAGAAGTCAAGTGTAGGAACCATCTAGAGCCTTTAGATTAAAGATGAACCATGAGAACCATCCAAATGCAAAATCTGCATTTGAGCGAATCGGCCCACGGGTTGACAGCCAAACACCCTGGATTAACCCCTAGTCGACCCAGCGGGCTCGGGTCGACCTCAAAAATCGGCCGGTTCGGTTATTCCCCTCTCTCAATTCGCTGTTTTGAACATTTTTGCATATTTATTTATTTAATTTTCAATTATATATATATATCAATATATATATATTTCTCTGCACAACCCATTTCACTTAATTAAGTATACTTTAATTTGGGAATTTTTCGTGAAACTTCGCGAGGCCATATCTTGGTCATACGGACTCCGATTTTCGAAAACTCGGACTCTATTTCGCGTATTTTTCCGAGACGAACGCAATGGCATAGCCCGTTTCCCTTGATTCAAATTTTACAGTTTAATTCTGCCTCCATTTATGTAATAACATGTTATTCAAAAATACGGGTTGTTACAAGACAAAAGTCTGGTATGAGCGATAAGCAGCAAAACATAACAATAACAGGTATACATAACCACACCTGAACCTGAACCTGCAACCAAAGAATTAGCACAACAAGATGTACAATACTCTAAGGTGACACTAACACATGGTGTGAAAATAATGGGGAGGGGGTGTGCATTTCATGGTGATAGAAAAACATCAAACATAGCAATCATCCTCGCATCTCTCACTCAGTGCGTAAAGCATACGATATCTACCACTTTGATCCTCCAATTCTTTGTTACGATCACTCTGCCCCATGGAGTCATGACGACTCCACTGCACTGATCTGTAACCACTAATACTTTGCTATGTCCACTCTTCCCCATGGAGTCATAACAACTCCACTGTACTGGCTCATAGCCCTGCTATGATAACTTTGCCCCCATGGAGTCATAACAACCCCACTGCACTGATCTATAGCCACTAATCAGTCTCTCAGTGGTGAGTCAAAGCTATAGACATCGATAACCCCTTTGGACACGTCCCGCAACAAGGTCCAATCGTGAAGCTAACTCGTTTGTTCCCATCTGAATCCCGAGTTCTACTTCCTATTTGGACTTCCTTTGCATCTCGGGTTTTGGTCGAATTGGAGTTGGTCTTCAAAGGAATCATCGCGTAGAAACAGAAGTACACGCCTGGTTCGGTTCAGTTGTATAGTGTTCAAGTTCCCCCATTCGGTTTGGTTTAGGTGCCATCCTCCATTCGGTTCGGTTCAGGTGCCATCCTCCAACTCGGTTCGGTTCGGTGCTTCTGCTTGGATACGGTTCGATGCTCGTAGCCCACGCCTTGGTTAATATGCATAGCACTCCAGTCCTCATCAGTTCGGTTCGGGTCTCAAATCCTCCAACTCGGTTCGGTTCGGGTGCTCCGATCCCATGCAACGCCCCTAGTCTGATCCAGTCCTTTCTCCAACTCCAACTCTATACAAGCGGCCTTCCTTCTTGCCAAGACTCTTCTAGTTCCAAATTCCGATCCGAATCGAATCCCCTTGCACGGTTCTCCAATCCGATCCGAGCCCTATATCTGATCTGAAACCATGCAAATTTCCTGCAACTTTCCCAGCTACTGTTTTACGCCATACGACGGCGTTTTCGACCATTCTAACTTTTCTAATCAATCAAAAAGCATACCATACAGTCATAGCAACATAGAGAATCAACAATAAACATCAAAACAACAATTTAACATGTCAATATGGATCAAACATACCCAAAAAAAACCTATACTTTCCCCTTAATACCCCTTAATCATGTTTAATCATACAATTAGCAAAACTTATCCCAATTAACCCAAATTTCTATCAAAGCCCTAAAAAAATTTAAAATTTTAACAAAATTTTCCAGATTTTTTTGAGCCATAATTTCCCTAATTATCACTAATCACCCCTAATTAGCCGTAATTAGTGAAAAACGATGCAAATCACTCATCTTAGCTACAAATTTTTCCAGATTTTTCTGAGCCATAATTTCCCTAATTATCACTAATCATCCCTAATTAGCCGTAATTAGTGAAAAACAATGCAAATCACTCATCTTAGCTACAAATTTATCTTAGATTTAAAAATATCTCTGATTTGGGTCGAATCTCTATGCAACACAGCAGCTCCAACTCTGATTTGATGTTGATTTGCCTTGATTTGGCGTAAATCTTCTTAATTAGTGATTAGAAGGTGATTTCTGATGATTTTAGAAGGTGGAGGCCATTGATAGGGTTAGAGAAATGTTTTAGACGGCTGAGAAAATGAAATTAAATCGTTTCTTAACTGGTTTCAGCCTCCCCATAATCCTAATCCTGAAATGGGTTATGGGCCTAGCTGCTAGTCACCCTAATTAGGCTCGGTTAAGCTGTTTTTCACCTTCTAAACCTTAATTCAGCCATATCTCCCAAACGATAAGTCCGTTTGATTAATGTGACCACTCTATGGAAAGGTAAACCATCATCCGGATCTAGTAGAAGCAGTTTCAAGTCAAAACTCCTTACCAATCAAAGTTATGGGCGAAACAAGAATTTCTAGGGGTAAAACGGTCATTTAAAAATTGGCAAAAATCGTGAACATGGGAAATGACCCCAATAATCATTCCCAAAGTTACACGACCATACGACTTTGTATGGAAATGAAATAAATATTCTACGATCCTTCGATACGTAGAATGCGGGTCATTACACTCTTCCCCCCTTAAGAAATTTCGCCCCTGAAATTCCTTAACAAAAAACATACAAAGGTGTTCTGCAAGCCTATCAGTCATTCACAAACAATCAAACATACACAACAAGCACAACAAGCCTACCCTAGCATGCAGTTTACTAACAAGGGAAGAGACTATCACTATTAAAATCTTACCAGGCAAAGAGTTCTGGATACGATTCCCTTATGCTCTCCTCTGTTTCCCAAGTACAGTCACTCTCATTCTCGCCCCCACTGAAACTTGACCAGTTTCACCGTCTTCCTTCGAAGTTGCTTCGTATCGCTCTCAACAATACAGATCGGCTTACGTTTCCCAACCGCTTCGGGTTTTACTTCGATGTCATCTGACTGATCCAGTGAAATAGTCATATCGGGGTCGTGCACGAACTTTCTTAACTGGGAAACATGAAATACGCTGTGAACTCCCGCCATTTTGTCAGGTAATTCAACTTTATATGCTAGATTCCCAACTTGTTCGAGAACTGGGAATGGACCAACAAATCTTGGTGCTAACTTGCCTCTCCTGCCAAATCGAATCACGCTCTTTAACGGAGAAATCTTGACAAATACCAAGTCGCCAATGGAGAATTTCAATTCTCTTCGTCTCTTATTAGCATAACTCTTCTGCCTATCTTGGGCTACCTTCATTTGCTGTTGGATAACCTTGATCTTATTTGAGGTTTCTCTTATCACATCTGGCCCAAGCACAAATTTCTCACCGGTTTCTAACCAGCATGATGGTGAGTTGCATGGTCTTCCATACAAAGCTTCAAATGGAGCCATACCAATACTGGATTGATAACTATTATTATATGCGAACTCCACTAGATGCAAATGGTCATCCCATGACCCTCCAAAATCTAATATACAAGCTCTCAAGAGATCTTCTTATACTCGATTCACCCTCTCGGTTTTACCGTCGGTTTGAGGATGGTACGCGGTACTGAGACGTAATTCTGATCCTAAAGCCTCTTGCAAGCTCTTCCAAAATCCATTAGTGAACAACGGATCTCGGTCACTTACAATGCCTTTGGGTACTCCATGAAATCTCACTACCCACTTCATTTACAATTCTGCTAACTTAGCTGTTGTTCTATTCGACTTGACGGGTATAAACCTTGCACTCTAGGTCAATCGGTCCACTATCACCCAAATGCTATCATGGCCCGATCTAGTTCTTGGTAACCCATCAATGAAATCCATTGAGACTTGTTCCTATTTCCATTCTGGAATTTATAATGGTTGTAACAACCCACTAGGTTTCTTTTGGTTGGCTTTAACTAGCTAGCAATTCATGCATTTAGATATAAATTTCCAACATCTCTCTTTATGCCTTCCTATTAGTGGGTCTGCTTCATGTCTTGATACATTTTGTTACCATCGGGATGTATAGTCAGTTTTGAGTGATGACATTCCCTAAGCACTTCATCTCTCAATCCATTAACATTGGGCACAACTAATCTCCCATTCTTTCCGAGCCATCCATCTCGATCAAGCCCATAATTGTTCATATCCTTGTCGATACCCATCTCAAACTTGGAGAGGATTTCTAATAGACTAGGATCGTCCCTCTGACTGGAACAAATCCGCTCAATCAAAGTCGGTCTGACCGTCAAACTTGCTAACATCTCTGGATCCAATTCGCACTTTGGTCTGAAATCATACCCAGCGATATACTCCAGTAGCTTCCATTCTAGAAACATAGCCCCTAAACTGGCATGTCTCCTACTCAATGCATCGGCTACCGCATTGCTCTTTCCTGGTGTGTATGCGATATCGAAATCATAGGAAGCCAAGAATTCTAACCATCTTTGTTGTCGAAGATTTAGATCCTTCCGAGAGAAGAGATACTTTAATGACTTATGATCGGTAAACAACTCGACTCTTTTTCCCAAGAGATAATGTCTCCGCATCTTCAACGCGAATACGATTGCTGCTAATTCTAAATCATGGGTAGGATATCTTTTCTCATGCGGTTTATGTTGCCGACTAGCATAAGCTACTACCCTACCTCGTTGCATCAACACAACACCTAGTCTGGTACCACAGGCATCCATGTATACTGTCATCTCTTCATTCCCTTTAGGAATGACTAACACTGTTGCACGCGTCAACTTTTCCTTTAGGCTCTTGAATGCATTTTCACACCTTTCGTCCTAAATGAAAGCTTGATTCTTCTTGGTCAACTAAGTTATCAGTGCCGTTATTTTGGAGAAGTCTTGGATAAACTTACTATAATGTCCAGCTAATCCTAAGAAACTTCTTATGTCTATTGCATTCTTAGGCATATACCAATCTTGTACCGTAGCCACCTTCGCAGGATCCACGACAATACCATTCTCTAAAGCAACTTGGCCCAAGAATCTCACTTCCCTCCTCCATAAGTGACACTCAGAAAACTTCGCTTTAAATTAGTGTTTTCTCAACACCTCCATCACTACTCTCAAATGTTCTTTGTGTTCTTCCTTTGTCCTCGAATTTACAAGTATATCGTCCACGAACACAAGAACAAATTTATTCAGTAGATCTCGAAATACTCTATTCATAAGATCCAAAAAATATGCTGGTGCATTGGTCAACCCGAATGGTATGACCAACCACTCATAGAATCCAGACGGCGTCCGAAATGTCGTTTTAGGAATACACTCAGCTGCTACTCGGAGCCGATGAAATCCTGTCGCTAGGTCCAACTGGGAGAACACCATTTCTCCCTCCAGTTGATCAAACAAATCATCTATCCGCGGAAGAGGATACTTATTCTTCCTAGTCACTTTATTCAACTCGCGATAGTCTACACATAAATGAAGGGAACCATCTGCTTTGGTAGAAAATACAACTGGTGCTCCCCACTCGAACACACTTCTTCTGATAAATCCCTTCTTCAAAAGATCGCTTACTTGCACCCCGAGCTCTCGCTGCTCCCTTGGTGCCAGATGATGAAGTGGCATTACTATAGGTCTGGCATCTTTCACTAAATCACTACGAAACTCCATCTCTCAGTGTGGTGGAAGTCCGGTCACTTCCTCAAAGATATCCGGATACTGGCCAGCAACGGGAACCCCTGATAACTCGTCCTACGGGATGTCAAGGGAATTTAGAAAACTAGCCATTATCTCATCACTAGGTAGGCCACCAAACACTACCCTCCACCCATCATCCACCCTAATAGTAACCGAAAATCCCTCACAGTCTACTACCACCCCATATCTTTGGAGCCAATTGACTCCTAAAATAATGCCAAACCCAGTAAAGCCCAAAACAAAGCCATCTCAAGCAAACATACATCCATGACTCGATAAGATCAAATTTCGAAAAATCATACTAAGGCTAGTCGAACCACCAATCGGGTTCGTCACGACTAAAGGTCTACCTACTATCTCGGGTTCCATTCCCAACCTATCTACCAGGTCACTAGATATGAAGGAACGGGAAGCCTCGGTATCAAACAATACTCGAACAGGAACATCATAAACAGAAAGCATACCTTGAATGATGACATTCTTTCCATTCTCCATCGCAATTGGGGCATTCGACGAAGAAGGAACAACATTAATAGCATATGCTTTCACAATCTGCTTCTCTTTGGGGGGGTTGCGGACATTTATCCTCATGATGTCCCACTTGGCCGCAGTTGAAGCACTTGCTGTCCGCTGGCTTTTCTCGACATTCTTTAGCATAATGGCCCTTCTTGCCACAGCTAAAGCACTCAACATCTTTCTTATTCTTCTTCTAACTATCCTTAGCTTGGTTATGACTCTGCTTTCTTTTATTCTGAGAATTATTCTTACCTCCACCGCTTGCCTGCGGCTTTGGCCCCTCTGCCGATGCAACAGCGACTTCAGTCCTGGGCTTAGAATAAAGGCTCTCTGATCTCAGTGCTTTCCCAACAATCGATACAAAAGTCTCATCAATATGGTTTATAAGACCTTCCCCCAAGTACTGATCTAAGCCTGTTATGAACTTCTCATTCTTCTTCTCGGAAGTATCGATAAGAGATAATCCATACTTTGATAAAGTATCGAACTCGGCAATATACTCCGAGACCGCCCTACCATTTTGCTTAAGCTCCAGGAACTTCCTAAACAATTCTGATTTCTGAGCAGCTGGGATAAACTTATCACTGAATCAGGCCTTAAACTGATCCCAAGTAACTTGATCCTCAGGGGTAGCTGCCTAAATAGCATTCCACCAATTCATAGCCCGTCCTTGCAGTTGACGGGATGCTAGCTTTCTCTTCATTGCATCATCGATCCCCAAGTCCTCGAAGATACACTCATAACTATCGAGCCAATCCTGAACTTCTGTAGCCAATTCCGTTCCGTGGAACGGCTTCCCACCAAGACTAGTGTAATCCTTACAGAGTTTGGCGAAATCGACCCTAGGCACCTGCACCGTTGCACCACCACCATTTGTTGTAGCATTAGGAGTTGCCCTCTAAACATCCCTAAGCATCTTTCTCATGAAATAAGTGAACATCGTCCTTATATCAGGCGCATTCCTATTATTGGCTCCTAAACCAGTATTCCTCGTATATCGTCTCATCGTTCAATCTGTAAGGAGAAAACGATTAACCGTCTCTTCATTAGTGCCAGTGCAGTGCAACTCCATCCATAGATATACTAATAATATATATAGTTTTTTAAAACCAAAATATAACAAATACGCGCTCTCATATACGTACTATCTCTCTCTAGTGTCTTTCCCTAGGTTAACTATGCAACGTAGAGCTCTGATACCAAGTGTGACGGCCCGCCCCGCACCAGCCGACATTTCCAATGAAAGTGCGTTGTGCCAATGCCCGGCTAGTACGGGACGGTCGCCAAAAAAAGGAAAAGAAAGGAATTTGAACTAACAAGGAACCTGTAGAATGTCTCATAGCGCATGGAATAAAATATAATAACAACATAACTTTGACATAAAATAGGCGAGATAGTGCATAAGCTGGAAACTAAACCATCATAGCAGCGGAAATCCAGAATACAGCTTATCATCCAAACCAACATTATTACAACTTTGAAATACTGTCTCTAAAGCAAAAGAAAGAGGTACACTACTAATGCCAAAAGTAGTGACCAACAACAACACACATAGAATATATATATATATCATACGTGAAAGCCTCCTGCTCGTCTCCGGTACAGCTACTCGTGCATAATCACCTGACCTGTCTCTAGTCTACCCGTTTAAAAGCACCCAGAGTAATAAGAAGATACATTAAATTTTGGGTCAGACAAAAGTCTGGTATGAGCGATAAGCACCAAAACAAAACAATAACAGGTATACATAACCATACCTGAACCTGGACCAACAACCAAAGAGTTAGCACAAAAGGATGTACAATACTCTAAGGTGACACTAACACATGGTGTGAAAATAATGGGGAGGGGGTGTGGATGTCATGGTGATAGCAAAACATCAAACATAGCAATCATCCTCACATCTCTCACTCAGTGCGTAAAGCATACGATATCTGCCACTTTGATCACCCAATCCTTTGTTACGATCACTCTGCCCCATGGAGTCATGACGACTCCACTGCACTGATCCGTAACCACTAATACTTTGCTATGTCCACTCTGCCCCCATGGAATCATAACTAATCCACTGCACTGACTCATAGCCCTGCTACGATCACTTTGCCCCATGGAGTCATAACAACCCCACTGCACTGATCCATAGCCACTAATTTGTCTCTTAGTGGTGAGTAAAAGCTATAGACATCGATAACCCCTTTGCACACGTCCCGCAGCAAAGTCCAATCATGAAGTTAACTCGTTGGTTCCCATCTGGATCCTGAGTTCTACTTCCTATTTGGACTTCCTTTGCATCTCGGGTTTTGGTCGAATTGGAGTTGGTCTTCAAAGGAATCATCGCGTAGAAACAGAAGTACACGTCTGGTTCGGTTTGTTTGTATAGTGTTTAAGTTCCCCCATTCGGTTCGGTTTGGGTGCCATCCTCCATTCGGTTCGGGTGCCTTTCTCCAACTCGGTTCAGTTCGGTGCTTCTGCTTGGATACGGTTTGGTGCTCGTAGCCCACGCCTTGGTTAATATGCATAGCACTCCAGTCCTCATCAATTCGGTTCGGGTCTCCCATCCTCCAACTCGGTTCGGTTCGTGTGCTTCGATCCCATGCTACGCCCCTAGTCCGTTCCAGTCCCTTCTCCAAATCCAACTCTATATAAGTGGCCTTCCTTCTTACCAAGACTCCTCTAGTTCCAATTTCCGATCCGAATCGAATCCCCTTACATTGTTATCCTATCCGATCCGAGCCCAATATCCGATCCGATCCGAAACCCTGCACATTTCCTGCAACTTTTCCAACGACTGTTTTACGCTATACGACGACGTTTTCGACCATTCTTACTTTTCTGATCAATCACAAAGCATACCATACAGTCATAGCAACATAGAGAATCAATAATAAACATCAAAACAACAATTTAACATGTCAATATCGATCAAACATACCCAAAAAAACCTATACTTGTTGAGAACAACATTTTGATTGATGCCAACATATAGAGTTGCAATGAATATCATTTCATAGAGATAAGGTTAAATATATATACATTGAGTTGTGTTAGAAATATGTTAAAATCTATCCTCAAATTATAACATGAATGCACAAAAAGTTATATCATATCTTCGTTGTTGAAATCTGTATATTTGAGAAATTGAAAAGTCATAGAAAGAGCCCAAACGGTCCAGGCTTCGATCGGGAAAGAGCGCAGAGCGATCTAGATTGTGGACCGAGGTCCTCCAGTCCACATCTATAAATCGGTCGACCGGTCCAAATATGGGCGGTTGACCAGTCAGTGTGTTTTTGCACATAACGGCTATTTTTCTGGAAGTTTTAATTTTAATTAAATTCAACCAGTCGACCGGTGATTTTCAAACAGTCGATCGTTTTGAAACAGCAAGCTTTTTTCTGAAAGGTTGCTTCTATTTGTGAAGAGATTTATATTCAATAACTAAAGGAAATGGACATAACTTTTTGTAGAAACTCTTCATGAAGAATTACTACCTTTCTACTATTATATAAACAACTTCAAACTAGTTTTACAATCACAGAATCATTCTATATTCTCTCTAATTTCTGAATTGCATTTTCATGCTCTTTGCAAAAAAAAACTCTCCAAATTTAAATACTTGTTGAATCCTTGAATCAATTTAGTATCATTTGATTCAGTAAGCATTCTACTTCCTTAAATCTACACATTCAAAGAATATACTCGAGTATCAGATTATAGGAAGAATGTACTCAAACTGTTGACTATTCGTGTTGAATCAAGAACACAAAGCAAAAGTCAAAACCATTGTATTAGTTGAAGTCCTGTGTGTGATCAGGCAAGTGTTGAAGTCCTCAGTGTTGTAAGAGGCAAGTATTGAAGTCCTCGTGTTGTTAGAGGCATGAAATCCCGTTCGGCTGCTCGGGTGCTGTATACCTGTTCCTCTGGGTGAAGTGAGGAGATAGTTAGTGAAATTCCAGAAGGAAGTCTGGGACTGGATGTAGGACGGCGCTCCGAACCAGTATAAAAATCCCTGGTGTGATTTTTCCTTTTTACTGCATTTACTATTTTATATCTTTGATTAGCTATTACTTCATACTTGAATATTGATCGTCATATTACACGATCCTTGTGTACTATACTATCATGTACACGCCCACACTTTCAATTGGTATCAGAGCCTGGTGTTCCAGAGATCGTAACAACATCCTAGAACAAATGGCTATGAAGAAATCTGGTCAGGGAATTAGAAAATGGAAGAGCAACAAAGCAGAATCAGGAGAGCAAGGAAACAAATGTCTCATGGCTAAAGTCATATCACAATCGGTATGTATAGATTCATTATATAAATATCTTTTGTTAAACCATGAAAAATTATTGAAAGATTTTAAAATTTTGAGTAAACTCAATACAGTCATTTAGCTAAGTCAAAAAATAATGAGCAAGAAAATTCCAAATTAAAAGGAGAAACCAATTTTTTTGGTAAAACAAGCCAAATGTTTTGAAAATACATTAGAAGAGCTTGTTTCTCAAAAAGATTTCCTTCAAAAAGAAAATGAGCGACTAGAAGATAAAAACAATGTCCTTTTAAAGAAAATCATTTTTTTTGCAAAATAGAAACAAATCATTAAAAGATTCTTTAATAATTCTAGTTCTTTAATTTCATCTCTTGAAAAAGAGAATGGAGCTCTAACTGAAAAGAATTTGGAATTATCAAAAGAATGTGGGTTTTTAAATGTGAATAATAATATTTTGCAAAATAAAATTTCTGACTCAAAAGAAAATTTTGAAAAATTACAATCTTCTTTAATTAATTCAGGATCTCTTTATAGTCTCAAAACTGAGAATGCTTTAAAAAGGAAGAACTCTGAATTAAATAAGGAAATTGATAATTTCCAAAATAACAAAATTTCTTTTGTCACTCATGATTTTGGAATTAAATTTGATGAATGTACAGATAAGTTCGCGAATTTTAATAAAGGTCAAAATGATTTAAGCATGATTTTATCTAGATCTCGACCTTTACATGACAAAAGTGGTATAGGATATAATAAAACCAATCATAGAAATAGTACTAGATATGCTTTTATGTACAATAAGAATATCACTGCTAGTACTAACGCACATCCAAGACCCAATTATTATAGAAATTCGAATACTTGTATGACTAGCGGTATTTATAATAAATATAGAAGTACAAAAAGGAATATCACTAGAGATTACTTAAGTGTTTGGGTTCCTGTAAGTTGGGAAAACAGAGAAAGATATATCGATGATTATTTTGATTCAATAGTTAATAATGAAAATTTTATCTTTAAAGGTACCATTAAACCCTCTTGGGTATGGTTACCTTCCATTTAACCCATGGACCCAAACAAAGCAAGTGGGTACCAAAACTATATATGTCATAATTTTTGCAGGTATACCACAATAAAGAGAAGGTTATTCGGTATCTCTAAATATCTTTGAAAACTCAGCTTATCAAAAAATCACATGATTCAATATCTTCTAAAGGTGTTATAATTATTTGCATACTCTACTGCTCTCGGTTACTATGCTTATTATGTATTTATTCTTTTTAATCCATGACAAAGGGGGAGAAATATTTTCTCTCATGATGATACATATAATTCATGTTACATATAATATCATTTAAAATTATGTGCTTAACATGGTAATAGTATATGCGTGCTAACATTTGTTAATGCAGGAATCAAAGGGTAAGATTATTTATATTGTGAACTAACAAATGTTGCAGAAATTCAAGGGGAGCTTTATATCTAGAGAGAGAAAATCCAGGGTGTTGTCATCAATCAAAAAGGGGGAGAATGTTAAGAACAATATTTTGATCGATGCCAACATATAAAGTTGTAATGAAGATCATTTCATAGAGATAAGGTTTTTTTATATATATACATTGAGTCGTGTTAGAAATATGTTAAAATTTATCCTCAAATTATAACACGAATGCACAAAAAGTTATATTATATCTTTGTTGCTGAAATCTGTATATTTGAGAAATTGAAAAGTCATAGAAAAATCCCAAACGGTCCAGGCTTCGACCGGGAAAGAGCGCAAAACGATCTAGACTGTGGACCGAGGTCCTCCGTTTTACATCCATAAACCGGTCGACCGGCCCAAATATGGGCAGTCAACAGGTCAGCGTGCTTTTGCACATAACAGCTATTTTTCTAGAAGTTTTAATTTTAAGTAAATTCAACCAATCGACCGGTGATTTTCAACCGGTCAACCGTTTTGAAACAGCAAGCTTTTTTCTGAAAGGTTGCTTCTATTTGTGAAGAGATTTCTATTCAATAACCAAAAGGAAATGGACATAACTTTTTATAGAAACTCTTCATGAAGAATTACTACCTTTCTACTATTATATAAACAACTTCAAACTTGTTTTACAATCACAGAATCATTCTATATTCTCTCTCATTTCTGAATTGCATTTTCATACTCTTTGCAAAACAAAAGCTCTCCAAATTTAAATACTTGTTGAATCCTTGAATCAATTTAATATCATTTGATCCAACAAGCATTCCACTTCCTTAAATCTACGCATTTAAAGTATATGCTCGAGGATCATATTATAGGAAGACTATACTCAAACTGTTGACTATCCGTGTTGAATCAAGAACACAAAGCAGAAGTCAAAACCATTGTATTAGTTGAAGTCCTATGTGTGATCAGGCAAGTGTTGAAGTCATTAGTGTTGTAAGAGGCAAGTATTAAAGTCCTCGTTTTATTATAGGTGTGAAATCCCGTTTGGCTGCTCGGGTGCTGTATACCTGTTCCTCCGGGTGAAGTGAGGAGATAGTTAGTAAAATTCTAGAAGGAAGTCTGGGACTGGACGTAGGACGGTGCTCCGAACCAGTATAAAAATCCCTGGTGTGATTTTTCCTTTTTACTGCATTTACTATTTTATATCTGTGATTAGCTATTACTTCATACTTGAATATTGTTCATCATATTACATGATCCTTGTGTACTATACTATCACGTACACGCCTACACTTTCAATACTTTCCCCTTAATTCCCCTTAACCATGTTTAATCATACAATTAGCAAAACTTATCCAAATTAACCCAAAATTTCTATCAGAGTCATAAAATAATATTTTAGAATTTTTACAAAGTTTCCAGATTTTTCTGAGCCATAATTTCGCTAGTTATCACTAATCACCCCTATTAGCCGTAATTAGTGAAAAATGATGCAAATCACTCACCTTAGCTACAAATTAATCTTAGATTTGAAAATATCTCTGATTTGGGTCGAATCTCTATGCAACACAGTAGCTCCAACTCTAATTTGATGTTGATTTGGCTTGATTTGACGTAGATATTCTTAATTAGTGATTAGAAGGTGATTTGTGATGATTTTAGAAGGTGAACGCCATTGCCAAGGTTAGATAAATGTTTAAGGCAGCTGAGAAAATGAAATAAAATCGTTTCCTAACTGGTTTCAACCTCCCCATAACCCTTATCCCGAAATGGGTTATGGGCCTAGCTGTTAATCACACTAATTAGGCCCAGTTAAGCTGTTTTTCATCTTTTAAACCTTAATTCATCCATATCTCCCAAACGGTAAGTCCATTTGATTAATGTGACCACTATACAGAAAGGTAAACCATCAACCAGATCTAGTGGAAGTGCTTTTAGGTCAAAAATCCTTACCAATCAAAAGTTATGGGCAAAACAAGATTTGCTAGGGGTAAAATGGTCATTTAAAAATCAACAAAAATCGTGAACATGGGAAATGACCCCAATAGTCGTTTCCCAAAGTTACACGACCATACGAATTTGTATGAAAATGAAATAAATATTCTACGATCCTTCGATACGTAGAATGTGGGTCATTACAAAATGCACCACTGAATTAGGGATCAAATTGAGGAGGAAAACTCATTTTAATCATGACAAGTGCGATGAATTCTTTGTAGATTTTGTCCTTGCGTCTTTTGTAAATAAACTTTAGTGTGCACATTCTTATTAATTTTCCAATTGAAACTTCTTATCATCTCATTAGTTAAAAGAAAGCCTTTTAAGATATTTCTACTTGAAATAAAAACATTTGGCTAAAAGAAAAGTCTTCATTCTTTTGCAAATAATGATGGATGATATTTTGTTAAAACATTGCATTGAGATATAGGCCTTCAACTTACACCATTATCTGCAGATCGAGATTTATGATATAGGGGAAAGTTCGCTTGTAGAATGGTCGAGTAACTCAATGGAAATTTGAGGGAAGGTTAATCAATTCTTTTAAAGTAAATCAGAGTTATCAAATACTTTATCCAATTTGCTATGCAACGAGAAGCTAGAACCTCCCCTCTAGGTGAAATTATTTCCATTATCATTTATATATTTAATTTCAGTCGATTTAACACAAGCTTGAAAATCGAAATCGACAGACAAAGTGTTCCTACTTTATGTTCTCTCATTGTTAGTCAATGTACTATTAATGTCACCTGTTAATCCACATGGTAGAGAATTATTGTATGCATCTAAATGTAAGTTATTCCACTTATAACCTTTCATAGTTTTTATTTTTTTGCATAGAAAAAAGTGAGTATCTTCAAGCAAAAAGCAGACCCTCTAGGCCGAAGCGCTTATATCTCAAGGAGACAAACTAATCAAAATGCAGCAACAAGTCCATTCTTTTCCCTGTAAAGAGATTTTTGTACAAAATATGCACACAATATAGCGTTTTAATTGGCTATCTCATCGAGACATGGGGGCTTTGTCCCAGATAATTTGGCCTCCTTCAAGCTCGCATGTTCAATAAAATAACACTATTATGCTGATCAGAGATTGAAAATAAGTTAGCATACTACTTTTTTTTTGAATTCCATATTACTTATGTTTTTCCTTTGGAATCAGAATCATTACTATGCATAGCCTTGCAAATTTCGTTATAAATTCGCAAAAGCTATATATGTTGTCATTAGATAATTTATGTTTAATAATATCCATTAAACCAACTTTGTATTTCATTCAGTGCTATTTTACATTAGTTTTCTTGTGAGGAAGCAAACCTTAATTTGGTCCTTTTTAATTTGTTTGCCTTACCCTATAAAAGTATGATAAGACGTCTCTATGATGTCCTGATTCACGAATAAAATGACTCAAATATGGCAAACCACACAGATGGCAGATGATTTTGCGGTAAAATATAAATAAATCATTGAGTTGTATTTAACAATCTACACAATTTGAAACTCACAGCAGATGAAATAGTAGATAACTATATGTATGTGTCCTCCATTATACCATTATGCATTTAGGTCATGACCAGTCATCTTTATTGTCCGACCAGAGTATAGCTAGTAAAATGATAGAAGGGGAAAGATATTTGTATGGTGAGTGAAATGCATCATATAAGTGTATATACTAATTAGCTAGTAGAACAACATTTGTGCTCAAAAATCATACTTTAACATATATCACAAGCATGATTAATCCCGAACTCTCAATTCGCATGTTGAAATCATAAGCAAGTTGCTATTGAGGGACTATATGTCTCAACCACTACCAATGTATTGCATACCAAGGATTTAATTACTCTAAACGTACTATGAGTCAAGTCATATGCAACTCGCATACATGTCTTATTCCGTCATTGCAACACACTATTGGTCACACTGAAGAACACATTTTTTGTAAGTATTGTTAATGACACTCCAAAAACAGATAAGTAGGGCTGTCAACGGATGCTTTCAGATACGAATAGTGCCATATTCGTAT
Organism: Allium sativum; assembly: GCA_030737875.1. Taxonomy (NCBI): domain Eukaryota; kingdom Viridiplantae; phylum Streptophyta; class Magnoliopsida; order Asparagales; family Amaryllidaceae; genus Allium; species Allium sativum. Next base: position 292,860,816 of record CM060925.1, read on the forward strand.
CCGGAATTATTTTCGGATATCGAATATCTGTATTCGTATCCGTTTAATTTTCGGATATTGGATATCCGTATCCGCTTAATTTTCGGATACGGATGGATATCGGAAAATTATTCGCTCTGCCTATAATTAATAAATTTAAGAGAAAAAAAGTTTGGATCAACATAAAATAATTTTTCGTATTAATGTTTATAAAAAACAAGGAAATTAAGAAGTATAATAAGGAAACATTGTTTTATACTAATATCCATAAGCATATCCAAAAATATTCTAAAATTAAACACTAAAACTACCATTTTTCAATAAAAATGAACAAAGAATTATATCATAGTAACATCCAACGGTTACAAAATAATTATTAACTCTATTTTTCTGTTTTGAGTTATATATATTACATCAATCAGTCAGACAGAAATTTTTCGGATACGGATATCACTACAACCATATCCGTATCCGAAAAGCTTTACGGATATCAGATATCCATATCCTCTTTTTGGACAATGCCGGATAATGGATATTTCAGATATGGATTCAAATGAATATCGGATTTTTCGGGTATTCATTGACAGCTCTACAAATAAAGGAGGTCATATTTTATTTTCACTTCATTAAAAAATAAATTGTTCAAGGGAAAGGGGGCAAACACAATGAAAAAAACGATTTTACCCTTCATTTAAATACACAAAACACGGTAAAAATCGACAAGAACATACCAAATTCAGTACAAAGTTTAGAAATAGCTTTCCGAAAATAGATTAACTGAAGAAAAATTAAAATCCGACATAGTCGGTGATAATACATTGGAAAACACAATTTTATTCGGTGGTATATCACTGAATTTATGTTATTGTCATGACCTGATGTGTTCACCAAATTTGGCAAGTACATGTTGTTTTAATTGTTTATCTTCGGCTCGCTGTCAACAAATATAACGTTTATGGTGGAAAATGGACTCCATTTTTTCCAGTAAATTGTTACCTTTTTGGTGATTTCTTCAACAAATCAACATGCCATTCGCTTTTTTGAGTAAAACTCATGCTGTCTTCTTTTTCAAAATTAATAATTTCATTAGAAATTGGTTCTTCTATGAAAGCAGTGATTAATTGTTTACTTTGAGAAAAAGAAGATGATTAGGGTTTATCGAACAATAAAATGTAATTAGGATAAAATAATAAAAGGGCATTTTGGTCTATATTTTACAAATTGTTAAGGGGAGGCTATGTTAAATGACCCTCCCTTGTAAATTTTAAAAAAAAACATGACCCTCCCTTAACCGTTTTGGAGTGACATTAACAATACTCTTTTCTACGAAAATATATCGGAACGCTTACACTATCGAAATAGCCATCTTCAAAAGTCACTAATTGTGCAAAAGTTAATCATTTCCTTTAATAAAATGCACTATCATCATCTTCGAAATGTGCATTGGTGAACTCATATCCTAAAAATTCATCACAACATTGTCATTTGGCATAAATAGGTACGTCAAAGAACTCATTGCCACAAGAAATTACTACCACTTTTATTTATGGTAACAATCCAAAATATTAGTTATTGGATTTAAAATATATAAACAATTAGTTTTTTGAATTTAATAATTTGAATTTCAATTTAGTCATTATTTATGTATTTGAATTAGTGAATGATATATTAATTAAACAAATTTAAATTCCATTTAACTCCTTTTAATCAATTATTTTCGATTATGAACCCATTTTGTAAATTTATTTACAATAATAAATCATTCAGAATTGTGTCGATAACTGAATCGAATATAAAGCAATATTTTAATATGGAAAATATTATTTTGGGGAGCTACCTCAGGCTTTTAAGAGATTAGTACCATTGGATCCATAATAATAATTTGCTGTATGTTAACTCGAAAATTTGATCCTCTCAAACTAACATCCGAATCAAATAAGTATAACAGTAAATTTACAAACAAAGTGTAGAAAAAGTAAATATATAACACCGAGAGTTTATAGTGGTTCGACAAGAGTGCCTACGTCCACTCTGAGGTAATCTTGTTTATTTATATTGTATGATTACAAGTACAATTCTTTAGATTATAGAAAAATAGAGAAATAAGTGAAGGGTTTTCCATGGCAAAGTCCTTGCTTAGAGCCAAGACGAAGATTCAAATATCCAAGTAGCCATGAAAGAGTCCCTAGGAATATCTCTAAGCTCCAAAGAATCCCAAGCCAATAAAGTCCAACCAGCCAAAAATAATAAGCTAATCAACCAAAAGAACCCCGAATTCTGCCCAGGGAAGGGCTATTTATAAGTGGAGGGTGGCTTGTGAATGAATTGGAACATGGCCCAAGAAGCCCAAAAAATAGGCATTGGGATCGGTGCTAGTTCCCAATGCCTTATCCAAATCCCTGACTTGATTCCATGAATCTTCTCCCCAATTTCGTATTCCAAGTCCAAAATCCGTAATCCCTAACCCAATTTGCTAAGTCCACCGATCTTGGATTTGCATCTATCTCGGGGATATGAAATTCCCACCATATTGATCCTAAGATACGAAATCCCAGCGCGGTCCCGCAACACTTGGTTTTTTCACCAATCCTTGGCCTTTCCGTGACAATAACCCCCTTGACGCCACCTACAGACTTATACCTTTAACAGACCACACTTTTGGTCAACTATATTAGAGGACTATCTAGAGGTATTCCCCTTTACATGACCACATGAAATCTCTTATTTCCTACTATGGTTTTCGCTCGATAAACATCACTAGGCATGGGACACCCAAATGTGGTCACTTATTTCCAGATCCGAGTTTTGTCAATAAACAAGCTAGGATGGGGTTTCCAATATCCATTTTAAGCCTCTTATTTTGTGCATCTACAGTAATCACTACATCGTCGTTAGGATAGGCATCCCATTCCCAAATCATCTATAACTATCTGCATTCTTTTGCCTACGTTATATATTTATCCAAATTCATTTTTAATTGCATATACGGAGTTACATATGCAATTTCTTCTTTTATTAGATGCTATGTTTAATTGCTATTTTTATACGTTCGTTTTATCCTTTTTAACCAATTTCATCCTTCGTTTTTATTTTCGTTGATTAGTTATATCATTGCAGTTTTCCTTTTTATTTCATTTTTTTTCCTCTTATTATATTCCTTACTGTTGTTGTTATTATTATTATTACTACTATTACTACACCCATTCCACTTTATTAACCTTATCAACCTATTATTCTTCATAATATTCCCTTTTCTGGAACCTTTATTTTAATAAGTTTGGATTTGATTTTTAGTTTTTAGTACATACCATATTTTCACATTTCTAACAAAAATGAGTTTGTGCAATGTTTTTAATTATAAGAGATTCTACTTTTTATCTATTAAAGTAATACACAATACACTAACTACTTTTATTTTAGGGGATTGTTAAAGGGACTCCACATTTGGTTAAGAGGAGTAACCATTTTAATTTATTGTAGAATTGTTCTGGGGAGGACAAGATAAATTAGCCTCCCTTAAACATATAAATTAAAATTCCGAAATTACCACCTATAATCCACACTAGTATAAACCATAAAGCCTAAATCCTAATTAATACTTACAATCTAATGATGCACATAAAAATAAAAAAATGGATATAGTTAATGCAATGGGGACATAAAAAAGTTTAGTGGATAATTAGAAGGCATCGAATCTGGTAATGAATCGTAATTTTGTATTAGAATTGGTATGGTTAATTAAAAATAAATGCATGAACAGAATTTTTGAAAGTAGTGTTTTTAATTTATTTTGGAAATGTGCGTTTGTTTCATTCCATTTGTATCTAGAATTTAGAAAGTTAAGGTTTAACATAAGTGACAAACCAGGGGTAGTAAGGTCTCTTTTTCTTTTTTTAAAAAATAATCCAAACCCCCCTTAATAAAAATATATTAAGCTGGAGTCCCCATAAAATTATACCCTCCTTAACCAAACGTGGATCCCTTTAACAATCCCCTTATTTTATACTTTCTTTCTTTTGTAAGATATTTCATTTCTTATAAGTACACCTATTACATTATAAAGGTTAAAATAAAAATATAGAAATGTACTTATCTAATTTTTAGTGTTAATAATTAATTATTTTGGATTATATAAAAATAAATATTTCACAATAATAATACAGTTTGGATTATATTAATATTCCCCAGTCTGAAATATTTTCAGTGTTAATCATTATTTCAATACCATTACTCACTAGTTGAGTGTGGTTCCCATTAATTATTCTCATTAATTAATTTTGTGGTTGTTTTAACATTTCCTTTATTTATTTCTTCCGTTACAGGTTTATTATCATTTGTTCTCATTTTGAATTTAAATTTCAAATGTATTTAATGGATTTAAAAAAATACATACACACACACATCTATATATACATAAATATATGTCTGATTCCTATGTTAAAACTGCAAATAATTATAACTTTTTCATTGAACTTCGATCGAAAAACGTTACGTATGAAAGCACATCAGAAAATCTCCACAAACACAATGATATAAGTTTTGTAGCCGAATTCCAACATTTACCAAATGTCTTTTTTTACTTTTTCAAACTTTATTCATTAATTTTATGTTAATTAATTATACCAAAAATGCAGATATTACAAATAACATTAGAAAAAAATGAATCAGGTTTACATTAGAATAAAATTTAAAATGTAATGACTAAAACATGTGCAAATGGAATAAAATCTAAAAGGTTATATCTAGTAAAATAAGATATAATATGATAAGACTAATACAATGAGATCTATGAGGTAATATCTATATTATGAGATTTCAACTTTGACCTATGGTAGATAGAGATAAAAATAAGATAAATTAAAAAAAACTAAAAGATTAGATTAACCAAATAAAAAAAAGGGCTTATCATTATGAAAATCTATAATCAGATCTGAAAAAGAATAGATCTGAATTCTAAATCTAATTCTTCATTCATAGATAATGCCGATAACATGTTATGAACAATAAGGAAATGAGAAGCCACTAGAGGAATGAGAGAGAAGTTTTATTCACATCAGATTTGAAACAAATATTATAATAGAGTTACGTTTATAATTATGCTATAAAAAATAAAAGTTATAATAATGTCATTATAATAGTAGCATATCCACCCTTATAAATTTACATATATTTTAATAATTTTAAGTTTTTAGCTATTTTAAATAAACTCTTTAGTAAATATATAAAACTAAATTGTCCGTAAAATAACTGTTAGATCAAAATTTGGCTCTAACACCCAAATTGTTCTGATTCGTAGAAAATTATAACTGAAAAATGAAGAAAAAGCAGAGAACACACAAGGTTTATAGTGGTTCGGCGTTAACGAGCCCACGTCTACTTTATATGCTATTGATTATACTTTGAATGCTTGTACAACCAATGATTTCTCTCAAAATCACTCTTACAATTATGATTTCTCTCAGTAATCTCGAAATAAAACTGACAAGAAATAGTGGTATGACAGTAATGGTAGAATCAATACTCAACACTGCCAAAAGATCCCGAAAAATGCCAGTCTCTGGGCTATTTATAGCTGATTCTGTCAGGCGGATCGCAGTCACACGTGGCGTAGATCCCAAGAATATCGGATCGGATTGAGCAATGAGGAAGAATTGGTCAAATTAGACATTGAGGACAGGTGGCGCGAGATCCATACATCTCGGATCACTGAAGACCAGTTCGTGGTAGCCGTTGCGTCTTCTGGGCTCAGACCGGATCGGGTCGCGATGAGGTGGACAGATCGGTTCGCACCAGCTCGTGGCGATCCGATGGGGGCGTGGCGATCCAAAAGCTGGCGAATGACCGCGATCGAGTTTTCTTTGGATTAAAGGCATGAAGCTTTGTACTCTCTTCTCGTATGTGAACCTTGGTGGCTTGGTCAAAAAGCTAGCCAACATTTTGCCCCCTCGAAGTATGTTTTATCGAGGATGGAACATGCTTTGAAGCTACAGAGATATCTTTCCACAAAATGATGCAAGTCAACGGTAGCGTCTATCTGAAATGTCATATCATTTCCGGAAAGTTGTGTCCCTTTGATCGCTATAAATATATGTACGGTCTTCCGTCGTTTCTCTGTTTAATGAATAATTTTAATCTCTGGAATCTTTAGAAGCTTTGTTGTCGAATCGCCAGGTAAACTTGTGAACTTTTCTTTCTTCTTCCCCTTTCTTTTTTTTTTGGTCCGGATCGCGCCCTTGTTTCGCGATCCACGGGTACAAATATGGATCGTAATCTGGTGACCTGGCGGGCTTCATTGCGAATCGAGATGGGCTTCAGCTCGCGGCCCGTTAGGATCGAATAAAACAAAAGGTGGGAGACTAACGGTCACGGTTTTCTCTATATAAACCCGAACCCCCTCCACTCTTTTCCCTTTCATCTTCGTTTACCATGCGCCGACGCCTCCTTCGATAAAAAAAAGACCTATTACTTCGTCAAACCTCAAAAATCTCCCCTGCTTTCCCGAATTTCAGAAAGGTAATCCCATTAAAAGCTTTCTCTATCGTGATTTCTGAATTTTTCACTGACTTGAGGAAGGAATGAGCGGAATTCGGTAGTTTTTGAGGTGTTGGAGGCCGGGGAGACGCCATGGCTGATGGGTTTCAGTCGCTTGAACTCAACGATAGAGAAGAAGGGAGGAAGGAGAAGAAGGAGAGGGAGAAGGGACTGACCAGGCCGGGTCGTGGTGAGGTTCGGTCTCGGAGGTGAGAAGGGAAGAGGAGGGAGATGAAAGAGGATGGCGAGGCATTGGGCCGTGGAAATGGCAAGGGAGCGGATCGGATCGGGGAAATGGCAAGGGAGCGGATCGAATCGGGTAAATGGTGAGGTGGCGTATCGGGTCGCAGCCTTGATCGGGGTATTAGATTAAGTGTGGACGGGAAGATGTGGGTCACGATAATCATACCACGAACCGAACCATGTCCCACGATCCACTTTCTGCGATCCGGTCCTTATTCTGCGATCCATTCTTCTGCGATCCGAACCCTAATCCACGATCCGGATGGATGAGCGATCCAACGAACTCGTTAAACACTCAATGCAACTTAACTCTGACATACCAATGGACAGTTAGGTTAGAGCCTTTGAGACGAACTTTCTAGACTGAACAAATGCATATCTTGACTACGGACAACGACCAATACTTCGACGATCTTATCGACCTTTACGCTTTTTCTTTAAGACATGCACAGGCACACACTTGCACTTGCACACATGGGGGACGGGTAATTATATTCTTATTTCTCATGTTTATTCGCCTAAACAGTAATGTCGGATAATCGTTCCCCTTCAAGATCTGATACAGAGATGGATCCCGAGGTGTATGAGCACCACAACCCCGAGGTTCCTCCAATTAATCCAGAGGGTGCGGATTCTGGATCCGAATATGCGGCAGTAACAGAATCGGATCCGTCCGAGAGTACCTCACTTGATGAGGAATCTGAAGTAGACGACCGAGCGCCCGACGAAATTCCTGGTGCAATAGAAATAGAGAAATTCACTGACTCTTTAGCTTCCAAACTCGATGACATAAAGCTTAAGAGAATTTTCTTGAGACACGGGATCCCCTGGGATGATGTGAGGACACCCGGCAGCGAAGATAGACCTCATTTGGCTCCGGAGGGGTATATGACAGTTAGCCGACTTATGTGCTGGGTAGGCGCTATTCCTCCATTTCCTCCAATCGTCATTGAGACCCTAAAAAGATTGGGTATTGCTTCAATGCAGCTTCATCCCAATGCCTACGCAGCCCTATACACCCTATACATCGCATATGCGGGAATCCTGCAAACTGAGCTCACGTTTAAAGATTTGAAATTCTTTTACCTTTTCAAGCATCACTCCTCGGCAACCCCAAATTTTTCTTTCTTCGAATCGGTAGCAAATAGGAAGGTTTTGTCTGACGGGTACAACAACATAGGGGATCCCAAGGCCGATTGGTTCTATATAAAGAGACAGGCCGGGTGTTCAAGAAGATGGCTTAAATCAAGTAAATTTTAAACCTTTGAATGAATAATTTGTTTAAGACATCGAAGCACTAACATGCTTCTTTTCTCTAAGCAGATCACGCCTTTCCCAAGACGGAAGGCTCGGTGTACAATAATCGACTGTCCCTTCTTCTGCAAAGCAAATCCGACTTCCTAAAGATCAAGAAATGCATTACTGACAAGAATCTTCACAAGCACCGCCTTCTGGATATAAGGTTTGGACTTGGTGCGGGCGGTAAACCTTACAAATACGTGCCCCCGACTGAGGGAGAAGGAACGTCACGGGCAGGAGAAACAACTAAATTTCGTAAGAGTCCTTCGCCGATAATCATCCAGGACGACGAAGACCTAAACATATATAGAGGAGATGAGGCCCGTGCTGACAAGTCTAAGGAAATCCCAGTCTCTTCGGGGGGTTTCCCCTCAAGGGCCTCTCTATTGGTTGAACCTGCTGCTCCCGATGATTTAACAGAGGAGCAGCTATTTAAAGAACTGAGCAAAATTCCTTTACCTGATGATGTATATACACAGGGAGACTTCGAAGGGGAGCCATTTTTTCCTATTTCTGAGGAAACAACTGTTCCAGTTGGAGAACGAGAGACTACTCAGATGAGCCTGACTTCGGGTCCTGGTCTGTTAGGGGGAATTATATGGGATGCACAAATCACATGCACTGCCTGACCCCACACTTTTATATCAACAGTATTCAAGGTTTTAATATGTTCTTGTTTCTTTTGCAGGAAAGATGTCTCGCAGACGATCTTATTCTTATCGCTCTCTCCGTAAAGGCACACCTAGTCTTCATCCAAATCCTGAGCGTTCTCGCGGTCATTCTCACAAGCCTACTTTTTCACAATCCAGGTCTCCATCAAAACCAACCTCTGGTAAGCCTCTCAGTCATTCGGTGCCGCATACAGGGGGAAAACAACTTCCCAAAGACTTAACCCCTCCGAAGAGTGCACCCTCTCACAGCAGATCATCCAAAAGGCACCATGAGCCCAAGGATAAAAGCAAGGATCCAAACAAGGATTCTAAGAAGGAGAAAATTGACATTGTCCCTTCCAGCCAACAAGGTTTGAGTGCCCCCGGGTCACGAGACTATATCCATGGTCTAGAGACTCAGGCCAAGCTGGAAAAATTACGAGAACAATTCCCCGATATCTTCTTCGAAAGGATGATGTTCGTTCCAACCTTGGAACCAGCCCCTAGGAATTGGGATACTGAAGTAATCAGACATGTTCACCATGTAGCCAAGCAGTATGAGGCGATGAAGAAACATGCTGTCAATCTTTCAGACGTCATCCGAACGCTTGAAATGGAAGCGCATAGGTCCAAAGTGAAGATAGATAACAATGAAAGGGCCAGGAAAAAATGGAGAAGGACTTAGAGGATGCACAATCTTTGCTTGCCTTGGCTCAACGAGATGCTAAAACTTACAAAACAGAGCTGGATGAGGCCAGGCAACGTTTCCATAATGAGCTTGATTCTAATAGCAAAGAGCGAGCGTTATTGAAGAAAGAGGTGGAAGTTCTCAGGATGGCCAACACCAAACTGAAAATAACACAGGATCACTTTGAGGCCGAAAAAGCTGCCTGGGAGAAAGAAAAGGCAAGTTTGAAAGATAGCTTAACTCTGGCCAAAAAGGAGAAGGCGATTCTGAATGATCAACTCGCGCGTGCAGAGAAGCGCGCTATTCTTGCTGAAAATAATGTGGAGAGTGCCATTGAAACGGCCACTATTTCTAATGAAAAACTCCTCGAGAGAGAGAAGGAGATCGAAGGATTTGAAGAAATGTTGTTCGACTTCCTTGGTCAGGTCATCAAGACCCGTAACATCTCCTGGATCCCAGACTACCATGTCACTTTAGCCAATATATGGGATGCAATCGTTGAGAGCGAGAAACAGCGATTAGGAGTTGATGAGATTGATGAGAATGAGTTGATGCAGACCATTCTTAGGGATAATGAACCTGAGGATTTAGAGAAAGGCAGACGCCTATTCCAAGAAGAAATTGAAAAAGAGAAAACTCAGGCGAAGGGCAAAGAAAAAATGGAAGAAGGCCCGAGCTCAGCTGCAGAGCCCAAGGCCTCCGAAATTGAGGAATACAATCCAGATTACCCATTGATTCCTCTGGGTCCAACTCCTCCAGCTGTCGGGGGTTCTGCTGCTAGCTTGGATGGAGGATCGGCGGAAGGTATCTCTATATTTTCTCCGCAACTTGCCAAGGCAATTATCACTTGTCATCGTCTTGTCGGACAATCAACTAAGCAAACCGCATTTTCTCCCAAAATAACATTTGTTTCCCATGATACAGGTGGCGGGCCAGTTGACAAGGATTCTGAAAAGAAGACAGAGGCAGAGAAGATTTACATCCTGCCAAGTGTTGGTGCTGACGTCCCCCCATATGCTGAACCCATCGAGGCTTTGAGAGACATGGACGGACGCCGCGACGGCGATGAAGAGGAAGTCGCCATTACCAGAGAAAGCAGAGGCGATGATGAGGAAACCATGGCTGAACAACCAACCGAAGAGGAGGAGCAGTTGCTCCTTATGAGAGGGGGACAGGATCCAGTATATGTGCCCCCAATTTCCGAGATCGACCCCAAAACTGGGTTGGTCGTAAGATTTTCCTCCCGATCAATAACTTCACAACTAGCTTCTCAATCCTCTAGTTCTTCACCGAAGCCTCTTGTTGATAAGAGGAAGAGAAAAAAAGGTGGTCGTTCGGATGTTGACAAGGAGGAGTCGGGGAAGTAGAAAAAGAGCAAGAAGCCTACATAGCCCCCTCCCCCCAGCATAAGTAGGATGCAGATATCAGTTCATATTTTGTCCTTAGGATTTTTAGGCTTTCCACTGGCCATGAAATGTAATTGTGAGAATGTCCCTCACTTTTGTTTAGGTTCCTCTTTATCTTGTAGGTTTGCAGTTTATGAATGAAAGTTTATTTCTTTTGCATCATCGTGTACCTACAGTCAATAAACTCTTCATATTTAGTCACCAGTCATTTGGCTACAACCAAACTAAAATTATATCACAAATCATTCAAACAACAGAAAGAATTTAACAATTTTTATGCATGTTGCCCTCTATATTTGAATACGGGGGACTTGGAATTTTTTTTAGTAGAATTATAGTCCTTGAGGCGCCGAATCTTCGGTGCCTCTATACTTTTACGATCCATCAGTGGGTTAAAGTTCGAGCTCGTATCATGATCTGCTCACCGATCCTTTAACGGGGCAGGAATTCTGGGGACGCCGAGTCTCCAGCATCCTTGTCAGCACTTAATTGCAGATGTTTTTATACTCTCCTGGTGGTCGCCAAGGTTAGAGTTCGAGCTCGACTGTTCAGTCACCCCCCGATCCTTCAGCGGGGTAAGAGCTCTTTCTCAGCGCTCAATCATGGAAGCTTTTATGCGGGGTAAGAGCTCTTTCTCAGCACTCAATCATGGACGCTTTTATACACTCCTAGCGGTTGCCAAGGTTAGAGTTCGAGCTCGGCTGTTCAGTCGCCCTCCGATCCTTCAGCGGGGTAAGAGCTCTTTCTCAGCGCTCAATCATGGACGCTTTTATACTCTCCTGGCGGTCGCCCAGGTTAGAGTTCGAGCTCGGCTGTTCAGTCTCCCCCCGATCCTTCAGCAGGGTAAGAGCTCTTTCTCAGCGCTTAATCATAGATGCTTTTATACTCTCCTGGCGGTCGCCAAGGTTAGAGTTCGAGCTCGGCTGTTCAGTCGCCCCCCGATCCTTCAGCGGGGTAAGAGCTCTTTCTCAGCGCTCAATCATGGACGCTTTTATACTCTCCTGGCGGTCGCCCAGGTTAGAGTTCTGTCAATGATGTGATTCACTCTATTGTACCTTCAAAGTTCTAACTGCGGATTGCTCTCCATCCCAATGGAAGGCACCTGGAGTCACATGTTCCTGTGATTGCCGCACAGTTTTCAGCAAATTTCATAAAGATAGAAGAGCGGATAAATAATAATGCAATAAAGGTAAATGACACACGGTATTTTTATAGTGGTTCAGTCAAATCGTAACCTACATCCACTTTATAATCCTTTGCTTAAAAAATTGGACTATTTTAGGCAAGTCGTGCCTTTTACATGGTCCTATGAAACAAAAGAATAAATCCGACATCTTTATATCAGATAAGGCCTCAAATGTTGGGCATTCCACACTCTGGGGATTTCTTCTCCATCCACTGTAGCTAGCTTGAAAGTTCCATTATCAAGCTTTCGTAGAATGGAGTACGGTCCTTCCCACTTCGCATCCATATGAGTCGGGGGTGGAATGACACGCTTCAGAACCAAGTCTCCGGGTTAAAGGTTCGGGCTCGAACCTTTTTGTTGTAGTATCGAGCGACCTGTTGCTTGTGTCTCAAGGCACGCAAGTCTGCTTCATCCCTCTTCTCTTCTATTGAATCTAGGGATTCAAGGAGCAACTCGTTATTAGTCATCGGATCGTAATAAGTAACTCGGTGAGATGGTACTTTTAGCTCAACCGGGATGACCGCTTCCGCTCCAAAAGCAAGGGAAAAGGGGGTATGGCCTGTTGCCGATTTATATGTCATCCTATAGGCCCATAATGCCAAGGGCAACTCATCGACCCACATAGCTTTGGCCCGCTTCAATCTTCTTTTGATAATGGACTTAATCACTTTATTTGCTGCTTCGATCTGTCCGTTCGACTGCGGATGTGCCACAGAGGTGTACCGTTTCTCAATGTGGTATTTCTGGCAGAAGTTCCTGAATTCGCTGCTGTCAAATTGGGTTCCATTGTCAGTTACGACGATCTTCAGAATCTCAAACCGGCAAATAATGTTCCTAACAACGAAATTGATCACTCGCTTGGTTGTAATTGCAGTCAACGGTTCGGCCTCAACCCACTTGGTGAAGTAGTCTACAGCTACAATGGCGAACTTTGCTCCGCCTTTTGCTATAGGGAGGGTTCCAATGATATCAATTCCCCACATAGAGAAAGGCCACGGACTTGTCATTGTTTTTAACTGACCGGGAGGTGCCCTGGGAATCCTTGAAAATCTTTGGCAAGCATCACAACGTCGCGCGTACTTTGTCGCGTCTTTGTTTATGGTAGGCCAGAAATAACCATACCGCAACACTTTTTTTGCCAGAGTTTGTCCTCCAGTGTGATCGCCACATTCACCTTCGTGCACTTCCTGCAGTACACGTTTGATGTCGTCATGGGCTATACACCGAAGGAGAGGCATCGAAAATCCCTGTCTATACAGGACTCCATCTTGCAGAACATATCGGGAAGCTTTACGAATTACTTTACGCCTCTCGCTCTTCTTGGTCGGAAGCGTTCCATTCATTAGGAAATTCTTTAGAGGGGTCATCCATGACTCCCTTTCCGGTTCAGTTTCTAGTACCAGATCAATTTCCATCTGATCTATACTAGGGAACCGAAGCACTTCAACTGGGGCTAGTCTGATCTCTTCAGGATCGTCGGAACTAGCCATCTTGGCTAATTTATCTGCCTGTTGGTTCTCTGGCCGCGGAATATGAGAGATACTGTAGTGATCAAAACCTATCAGCAACTCCTTTACTTTCTCCAAATATGAAATCAATCTTGGGCTCTTAGCTCGAAATTTTCCAGAAACCTGATTTACAACCAACTTGGAGTCACAAAATATGTCCAGCTTCAAGATCTTTAATTCTTTTGCGATCCTTAACCCGGCTATCAGGGCTTCATATTCGGAGTCGTTGTTAATGGCGTGAAATTCCAACCGGATAGCATAAGATATCAGTCTTTTCTCAGGAGTTTCAAACACCACTCCGGCACCAGATCGTTTATCATTCCTAGCGCCATCAATATACAATTTCCATGCACTAGGATCGAGAAGTAACTTTGGTGGGTCAGTCTCTTCGTTTACCGTGTCGTCCTCCGAGGCAGTAAATTCTGCTATGAAATCTGCCAGCACTTGCCCCCGTATTGACCGTCGGGGCTGAAAATTTAAATCAAATTGACTCAGTTCAATGTTCCACTTAAGCAACCTTCCAGAAGCTTCTGGTCTCTGTAGAACTTGCTTGAGTGGATGATCTGTGTACACGGTGGTAGGATGAGCTTGGAAATAATGTCGAAGTTTTCTAGATGCAATCAATAAACTGTACGCCAGCTTTTCGATTCTCGGATAATTGCATTCAGCTGCCGCCAATTTTTTACTCACGTAGTACACTGGCCTTTGAACCTTGTTTTCTTCTCTCACTAACGCTGAGCTGATCGCGTGGGATGACACCGCTAAGTACACAAATAAATCCTCGTGATCCACCGGCTTAGACAGTATCGGAGGTCTCTCCTGATGATTCAGCAGGTTCTGAAATGCTTCAATGCAATCAGGGGTCCACTTAAAATTGTGTTTTCCTCGCTTTATCAATTCAAAGAACGTGATGCATTTGTCTGTCGCTCTAGAGATGAATCTGCTTAATGCCGCTACTTTCCCCGCAAGGCTCTGCACATCTTTGATTTGTCTAGGCTCCTGAATGTCTCTGATGGCTGCAATCTGGTCTGGAATAATTTCAATCCCGCGCGAGCTGACAATGAATCCCAAGAATTTCCCGGATGCAACTCCAAATGAGCACTTCGTTGGGTTGAGTTTCATCCCATACTTTCGAAGAATACCAAACATCTCTGCCAAGTTTGTAGTGTGATCGGACGATTGTCTGGACTTAACCAACATGTCGTCAACGTACACCTCCATCGTTTTCCCAATCTGGTTATAGAACATTCTGTTCACTAACCGTTGATATGTAGCGCCTGCATTCTTCAAACCAAAAGGCATTACTACGTAGTTGTATAATCCCAGACCAGTAATGAAGCTAGTGTGTTCTTGATCTGGAACATGCATAGGAATCTGGTTATATCCTGAATAAGCATCCATGAAAGAGAGAAGCTCATGACCTGCCGTTGAATCTACCAACTGATCAATTCTGGATAACGGAAAGCTATCTTTTGGGCAGGCTTTATTCAAATTCGAAAAATCAATACACGTACGCCATTTTCCATTGGCCTTCTTTACCAAGATTGGATTTGAAATCCAATCTGGGTAGGTTGAGTCTCTGATGAACCCGTTACTCCTTAACTTTTCAACTTCTTCTTTCAAGGCTGCGGACCTCTCTGGGCCCAGCATTCGCCTTTTTTGTTTTACATGGGGGTGCTTTGGGTTAATGTTCAATGAATGGTTCATGATTGATGGAGATATCCCACACATGTCCGCGTGAGTCCAAGCAAATACATGCAAGTTATCTTTCAGGAAATCCGTCAGTTCTTTAGCTCGAATTGGATCCAACTGGGATCCAATCTTCAGGACCTTCTCTGGGTCGCTATCATCGATTGGTACACCCACAGTCGTTTCGTTGGGAGCCGCCATTCTGCCCCCAGTCTCTTCGTCCTCTCTGGGATCTATATCCTCAGGCAGTTCTCTGGGCGACTCACCTATAGTGATTCTCTTTAATTGCTATGACGTCTCCTCCCTCGTGGGGGAAGAAGCGTCTTTAATCTCAATATCTTTTCCTTTACGGAGTAGCTTTAGCTCTGCAATGCAACATGCACGTGCAGCAACCTGATCTCCTCTGACTATGCCAACACCAGCTTCCGTAGGAAACTTCAGTAACAAGCACCAGGGGGCTATACAAGCTCTAAACTTTGCTAGGGCCGGTCGGCCCAAGAAGGCATTATAAGGCGATTCAATATCCAAAACTACGAAGGGAAGAATTCTCACTCTCTGGCGTTCTCCTTCCCCAAGTGTCACCGGTAGTTCTACATATCCCATTGGAGTAGTTGAAGCCCCGTTAAATCCACGGATCCATCCTTCACATGGCTTTAAATCTTTCAATTTAAGGTTCATTAGATCGAACGTCTTTTTGAATAGAATGTTGACTGAACTCCCGTTATCCACTAAAACTTTATGGACAGTGGCCGGGCCAATAGGAACTGTGATTACAAATGGATCTTCGGTCGGAGCGTGGACTCCAATACTCTCTCGGTTGCGGAAAATGACGTCGTCCGACATCATCTTTTGTTGTTTTACCGGGACATTGTCCTCAGGGTTGTTTCACTCTCCTGCCTCAAGATGATGCTTTGCAGCGTTTACGTACTGGTCCATCGCCTTGAAACTATGCCCAGCTAGGTGAAGCCCTCCGATTATGGTATTGATAACAAGATCCTTTCCTTTTTGCTGGACAGTTGGCCTGGCGGTAGGTTGATTCTGGTTTTGGTTCGGGGTCTGAATAGCTTGCCCCCTGTCTCTAGGAGTCACCCGGTACTCATCCAACTTCCCTTCTCGGAGCAACCTCTCAACTACGTCTCTCAGATGAAGGCATTCATTTGTAGAGTGGTCGTGAGTCTGATGGAAGAGGCAAAACTTCCCTGTTTCACGTTCTTTCTCCGTCGAATCTCTTGGAGGATGCCTTTTATGTTGGAGAACGTTGTACGAGTTGACGAATATATTCTCCAAAGTATCATTTATTGGCGTATAACTTTCGAAAGACCTGGGACGGGTCCTTCTCTGGGAATCGTTCCCCCGATTTCTCTTCCGATTATTGCCATTATTGTCGTTACCATTGTTTCCTGACTGGCGGCCGCCACCCTGGTTTCGGTTTCCAACGTTGACTTCAACCTTTCCCGAGCTGTCTCCGGTTTGCTTGATGGCGACATTACTTTGAATTTCCTCCTTATTTGCCTTTTTCATCTCCCAGTTAGCATATACCTCTTCCTGACGTAAGCGTACGTTTGCTTTCTCGTAAAACAATTCTCTAGTATGAGGTGGTTTACCGGCCAGGTATCTCCCAAATTCAGTATCTTTATCTACCCCATCAATTAGGGCTGCCACAACAGTCGGCTCATGGGGATCCTTCACTTCGGTGGCGGCTAGGTTGAAACGATCCAGATACCCCCTCAAACTCTCACCTGGTCGTTGTTTGACAAGGAACAGGTCAATCACACTTTTCGACCTTTGTGCATAAATGCAGAACTGTTCTATGAAATTTTCACTCAATTCCCTGAAACTGGAAATTGATCTTGCTGGTAAGCGAGTAAACCATAATAACGCTACATCCTCCAGGAATATAGGGAATGCCTTGCACTTTACAGCGTCGGAAGCTGCGGCAGCGGTCATTGACCAAGAATATCTCATTAGATGTTGGATTGGATCAGATCTACCCGCGTAACGGTTCATTTGAGGCATGTTGAAGAGCCTCGGGAATGTTACATCTAGAATGTCGTCGGTAAAAGGGGTGTGGCTGCGATCAATTCCCCAGTCTTCATTCCTTTGTCCACGACTATCCGCCAGGATTTGATGGACCATAGCTGCAACATTTGCACTGGTCATCGGAGGCTCGGGGTCAGTGCTTCTAGCTCGGTGGAATTCTCCGATCTCTCTTCTAGGAACATCCACGAAGTCCGGAGCTCGGATTGGGCTTCGCTGCCCCCTGTTACTATGAGTATTTGCATGGCGGAGGAGCTGAGGTGGTCTATTCTCAACAGGATTATTCACAACTCGAGCTCTAGGAGTTGCGGCATGATTATTCAAGTTGCAGTTTGAGGGTCCCTCACCAAGTGTCTCTTCCTCCCATGATGGCAAGGTTCCAAATTGGAGCTGCTCTATATTTTCAGCCCGCTTATACGGTCGCCGCGGAGGTCTTGGCGATTCCTCCGATGAAGAAGAGTACTCTGGGGTGAGCGGACGGACTGGGGGAGGCGTTCTTTGCCTTACAAGATCATCCAGACGTCTATCCATAGCAGTCAAATTCTGTCGCAGCATGGAGTTTTCCTGCCTTTGAGCAGCTATTTCATCAAAAAGCCTATCCCACATTTCAACGAAGCGAGAGAGATCTCCTTCAGCAACTAGAGCAGAGGGGTTATACTGATCATCAACATTTTCCCTTATGCACAGAGAGCTTGAGCCAGGCCGAACAGAGGGACCGGGACGGGAGGAGCGAGCCATAGGCTCATTTCTAGGTCGAGTTGTAATCCGGTCATCACCTCGGATCGTGGTGGATCGGTGTCGATGGCTCGCAGCACCCCCCTGGGATCGGATCATGGTAACATTGGGAGGGGGGTTCGTGGTGTTATCGTGGGACCGGGTGACGACCCCTTCAACGGTTCGGTTCGGATCGCCCTCCACGGTTCGGTTCGCCATCTCCGTTCCACGATCCGAGGGTCTTTCGTTGACCTGTTCATGCACGCTTTCTTCAATCGCTTCATTCACAGCTGCACTCGCCTGTGAAGCTCGCACTTCCTTAGACTTCTTTCCAGCCATGATATCAGGTATTGTTGAAATCTTCAAAGGTCTGAACAGTGAGGTTTCAGGACTGTTTTCTTCGGACTTGAAAATCCAAACAACGAAGAAACAATCCAATATCCTAGGTTCAGTTCTCAGTGAAAGCACCAAAATGTTAGATCAAAATTTGGCTCTAACACCCAAATTGTTCTGATTCGTAGAAAATTATAACTGAAAAATGAAGAAAAAGCAGAGAACACACAAGGTTTATAGTGGTTCGGCGTTAACGAGCCTACGTCCACTTTATATGATATTGATTATACTTTGAATGCTAGTACAACCAATGATTTCTCTCAAAATCACTCTTACAATTATGATTTCTCTCAGTAATCTCGAAATAAAACTGACAAGAAATAGTGGTATGACAGTAATGGTAGAATCAATACTCAACACTGCCAAAAGATCCCCAAAAATGCCAGTCTCTGGGCTATTTATAGCTGATTCTGTCAGGCGGATCGCAGTCACACGTGGCGTAGATCCCAAGAATATCGGATCGGATTGAGCAATGAGGAAGAATCGGTCAAATTAGCCGTTGAGGACAGGTGGCGCGAGATCCATACATCTCGGATCACTGAAGACCAGTTCGTGGTAGCCGTTGCATCTTCTGGGCTTAGACCGGATCGGGTCACGAGGATCGGTTCGCACCAGCTCGTGGCGATCCGATGGGGGCGTGGCGATCCGAAAGCTGGTGAATGACCACGATCGAGTTTTCTCTGGATTAAAGGCATGAAGCTTTGTACTCTCTTCTCGTATGTGAACCTTGGTGGCTTGGTCAAAAAGCTAGCCAACAATAACATCTAGCTCTAACATTTGTAGCTGGTAGATTTCCTTTTTAGCATATATCTAGGTTAGCAGCCACAATGTGTAGTATAATGCACTCTATTTTAAAGTGATCAGAACACGTGCTAATACTGTACATCTAGACTATAGCACTGTCCCATAGTTTAAGATGATAGATAGGTTTGTAATAAAAGGAAATCTTGCTTTGTCCAATCAAGTTCATAGCGTCTACCAATTTCGCTTACTATATTTGATTTCTTTATCAAGAATAGTTGGATTTTTTATAGTTTAGCCTAGTTTTTATATTTTATTTCACTTTTAGCCCACCTTTCCAAAAAATACAAGTATAGCTCTTTTTTGGCCAACTCAGCGATGAGTTGGCCAGAATGCACTGGCGCAGTCTGAAATTGCGCCGGTATACGTGTATACTAATGCAATCCCGAATTGCACCAGTTCAGTAAAAAAGAAAAAGAAAAAAGTACTACTTCTGCCTGGGCGTAACGCCAACTAGCGCAATTTCGGATTACGCCAGTTCAGTTGAAGTAAACAAAACGAGATACATATTGGCATATTATTATATTTCCTGGTGGCTGATTTTCATATTATATGCCCATATGCTGCGTACCATATTTTGAATGTTTGCTGTCCAATTTTCAGGTGTCCTATCTCTTTTAAACATGTATACCACCAACTGACGTTTGAATACTATTTCTGTAAATAGTATTATATCTCCTATCTCGTCTAAACATGTGTACACCTAGCTCCTATGAATTCACATGTGATTCACATGTGATTCACAACGCACATGCTATGGTTTGTGCTCATACAACCATCATTACTGAAAGCTTTCACCCTTTTTTTAGAAAGAAGATGGACACAAAAATTCTCAACTAACAAAATCGACAAATGGACAAGCAGTAGTTTGGGCATGATGGCAAGGGTGGACACATCAGTGGTCGAAGGACAGTGTTGCGAGTCACTTCATTCAGGTGGTTGGCAACATCAGATTGGAAGGAGGAGCATGGTTTTGGATTTTCTCGGGTGTGAGGCGGGTGCTGCGACAACACTATGTAACATAGCTCTATTCGACATGGGAGCAGTCGGAGTTCTGAGGTGATGGCGGGAATGATCGGCATGGGTAGGAGAGTGGGCGCGGATGAGGAAAACATGGAAACGGGTGTAGGATAAGGGAAAATGCAGATCGGCTTTGCTGGGTAGTGAATGTGGGCGTGGATACCAGAGGCGGTACAGATGAATGCGCGTGGGTGGTGCTAGGGAGGAGTGTTCATTAATGGTGGAGAGGGTTTGGGAAGTTGCAGGCTCGGGTTTATGAATGAGCTATGCATGGAACACATGCATTTTGTGGCATTGCAATCTTTTTCTCCTTATGAACTAATGGTGTGGGTTGTTTGCCAAGAAGAAGCTAGATAAAGAAGAAAGCGGGGTGATATATGTATCTCCTTTTGTTTACTTTAAATCAGTTGGCAAAATTTGAAATTGTGCAGTTGGTGCAATTTCAGATTGCGCCCACGCGGAAGCAACTTTTTTCTTTCTCTTTCAGTGAACTAGCGCAATCCGGGATTGCGCTAGTATACACGTGTACCAGCGTAATTCCAGATCGGCCAGTGCATTATGGCCAACTCAACGCTGAGTTGGCCAAAGGTGGGCTGTATTTGTAATTTTTTGAAAAAGTAGGCTTAAAGTGAAATAAAATATAAAAAATGGTCTAAATTGAAAAAAAAACCCAGACTAGTTATTGATGAGCACTCAACAGTATTACCTTTTAGGATTTACAAGCTTATTAACACGTGCTATTTTTTTCTTTCAATAATGCTACTATGACAAAAATAATAATCAAGTAATTCACCAGAAACATGATTTTAGGATGAACCGCATATTAAATTTACTATATTACCCCCTATATTCCCTCCAATCCCCCAAAATTACACTATTCTGGCAATTTGACAAAATTTTGTCTTTTGTCATAGTAGCAAAACTCATTTTTTTACATTCATGTTAAAATATTAGTTACTATTTCACCTTTTAAAATAATAAATCGAAACCCAATTTCATTTTGTCTATTACTTTAAATCGGATATAGGAGATTGTATGATGTTCTTCCATTGAATTTTTTTTTAACTCTTAGGAACTTGAAAACAACAAACACAATGTTTTCCTTGAAACCCGCTTCCGTGATTACTAGGAGTTGATGAAAACTACTGTGGTGAAAGCTTGTAAGTTATAATAACATGGTGTAAAGCAAGACAAGAATTGATGATAACCTAGTGTAAATAAAGATTGGAATAGTTGTGAAAATTCTGAAAGCGCCATAAAGAAAGCAAAAGGGTAGACGTATGGAAATTCACACAAGACTCTTTGCAGGATCAAATAGAAATTGGGAAACTATGTTGAAATTTGAAACATTAAATGAAGCTGAAATGACAATTTTTTGCAAGACGGCTATTATAATATTTTAATTGATATTTTTCCATTTATATGAGCTAAATGTATCTCCCTTGAAGAGAAATTCAAGCGTGGTATCACGATTTCATTCTCCAATCGAAGCATTATGCCTTAATATTGAGGCTAATATTCAGGATCCTGAATACGCATTGGACGCCCATTTAATGGACGCTTGACCATTGAGATATCTTAAGGCATTACACTCTAAATATTCAGGGCGTAATCCACCGAAGATGCCCTAAGTGGTATAATTTTAAATAAAATAAGTGGAAGTCGATTTTTGCGTTACCTTTTTTGGGAATAGAAAGTTAAGCTCAAATTGCATCTTTATCAGGACTTCTAACTAAAAATAGCAGCTTGCCAACTATTTAATTAATGGTTAACTCAATTGAATTACTTTTTAAAATATCTTTATAATATTTGCAGACTTGCAAATTTTTGAACAACACTTTTTGCACAATCCTTAAAGAAAGGGGCATTGTTAAAGGGACTTCACATTTGGTTGAGGGAGAGGTAATTTTAAGGGGACTCTACCTTAAATTTTTCTGTTAAGGGGGGGGGGGGGTCTAGATTATTTAAAAAAAAGAAAAAGAAAAAAGAAAAAGAGACCTAACTGTTCCCGGCTCGTCATTTTTGTTAAACTCTAACGTACTAAATTCAGTGCAAATAAAAAACGCGCGCTTCAGAAATAAAAACAACACTTGCAACATTAAATTAACCATACCAATTCCAATACAAAATTACGAACCTGATCCAATACCTTCTAATCATCCTTGAAACTTTCTTGTGTCCCCAATACATTAACTATATCCGTTTCTTATTTTTACGTGTAACATTAAATTGTAAGCATTAATTAGGGTTTAGGTTCCAAGGTTTATATTAATTAGGATTATTGGGGGTTATAAGAATTTTAATTTATATATTTAAGGGGAGATAAATTCATTTTATACCTCTCATAACAATTATACACTAAATGAAAATTGATCCACTCTTAACTAAATGTGGAGTCCTTTAACAATCCCCCAAAAAAGGTTATTAAAGTGGACTAAATGCATCGCGTTGATCAGTTGGTTCGGTTGGATTGACCCATTTGATAAGTATACGAAGAAACTGATATGCTTATGGGTTAAA
Source organism: Allium sativum (assembly GCA_030737875.1). Taxonomy (NCBI): domain Eukaryota; kingdom Viridiplantae; phylum Streptophyta; class Magnoliopsida; order Asparagales; family Amaryllidaceae; genus Allium; species Allium sativum. Next base: position 292,883,480 of record CM060925.1, read on the forward strand.
CAAAACAATCCTTTCTTTTCAGGAAAATCTTATAATTATCAGTGTACGTCACATACTTATATGTATGTATTCTAAAATGATTACTTTTTTGAACACAGAAAATGTTTGCTTCAACATCAATCCGTTTTTAGAAACCACTTGGGGAATTTTAATGAAAAAAATTAGAAAATTTTATCTAGAAAAGTATTGAATGTTAAATAAAATTCAATTGGAATTCATGAACATATGACAAATTGAAAATGGAATATCAAAAAATGGTGATACAAAAATGAACACAGAAAATCTCAATCATTAGATGTCTTCATGAATTCCACCTTTCATATAAAGATAAATAAATCAAACAGTCTGAAGTTTATGTCTTCAATTTTGTGTCCTAATATCCGCTCTCCCCCTCTCTCTCTTTATATATATATATGAAAAGCGTTTCGAGGCACCCTTGTAGCACTCATACCCTACGGTGAGCTACACTAATCCAAATTCAACAATATTTTGTAAATATTCAATCCACATATATATTATCATCTATCAAAAATTTGAGCTCGTTTCGACATTCATGACATTTTCAAAATCTTAGCTCCATTATTCACCGTTCATACATTTATTTGAACCGTTAAATTTAAATATCAGATATATTATTCTTCGAATGTCGGAACGAACTCAAACTTTGAATAGATGATAATACATATGTGGATCGAACATCTACAAAACCTTGTTGGATTTGTATTACTGTAACTCAAAGGGTATGAGTGCTAAAGGGGTGCTTGCCGGAAAAGTTTCAATGTAAATCAGCCCTTGTTTTCCAGAAATGAAGGATATATATGAGTTATGTTCACCGAAACAGCCGGTTTTCCACCGGATGGAATAAAGTGCTTTTCTCAATCAAACACACGTTGGATCCACGGGAGCTGAGCATGAGAAACTACACTGAGAAAACCTACCTAGTCAACGACATTGCCTTTCCTAATCCTTTGTCCGAAAACAAATAAAAATTTGCAATAAAAAAGGTGTTTCAACTCAGTAATCACTTCCCAATACCAAAATGCAAAATCAGACATTTGACATTAAACCATATTTCGCGTTGACTTACCGCATAATCTCCATACAGAGGTACACTTTATCTCGTTTTGTTTCTGTGTACTTGCTCACTTGATTTTCGATTTAGGTTTCACAAAATCCTCGTTTGGGGGTTTTCTTTTCAGGTCGTTACCTAGTATCTGAACTGAAGTTAGTGAATATGTAATTGGGAGTATATCAGTTACATTTAGCTGACTTTGCAAAATAATCCTTTGCGACAGATGTTCCTTGTGGAAATCTATCCATCAAGTACTTGATTTGGTTATAACTTTGTTTGGTTTCGACATTTCGACAATGATTGTTTCATGTCTAACTGGGGTTTTGTTAGTCCCCGATTTGTTTGCTTTACTCCTTGTGGTCATAGTCGCCATGACAAGGTGTTTTCAACAGCAAGATTCAAACAAACAATATTTGGGAAGATGAAGACTTGGTTGAAACAGAAGTAAATTTGAGAGAATAATGGGAAAAGTGGACTTCTTTGAATTTATCCAAATACTTGTTGAAATGACTTGAAAGTTTATGAGATAAAATCCCATACAAATTCAACACACGAAACAACCGTGGGCTTCACCCAATATTTATATACAGCAATTATAAATGGTCCGAGTTTATTAAACCCACAAACTTAATTAAAAGCATAATTAGAATAATATGGCTGATGCTCCACTGTGCATATGTGCACATGCACAACCAATGCCCATCCATAATCAAAGTTCAGTCACCATGATTTTGACCAAGGGGTCTTCCTCCATGATCCTACGCCGCCAGTTGCCCATAGAAGTTGATGTCGATGTGTCTTGCTCTGTTTGGATATTTGGCATTAAAGTGTTTGACGAATTGTCTGATCTTATTTCATTTGCACAAACACCCCAAAACTTTGATCTTAAAGCTGCTCTACCTTTCGAATTAATGGCTAACCGATGTGTGTGCATTACACTCCCCAATGCACACCCCTTCCCTTCAAAATTTGACCTTGTCTCAAGGTCAAAAGCGGGGAATCTCTTCACCAATAGCCAATAATCCTCCCACGTCGCTTCCTCATAGCTTCGCTGCTTCCATTTAACTAAAATCTGGGCAACATCTCTGTTATTCTTCAGTTCTTCAGAAATACGCGTCTGTCCAAGATTAACTCAGGTTCATCTACAATTTCTTCAATAGACATGGGATCATTTTGCTGAATTATAACACCCTGGCCAACTCTTCTCTTTAACTGAGACACATGAAATACTGGATGGATTCGTGCATTTTGGGGAAGCTCCAATTCATAACCAGCAGCTCCAATTTTTCGAATAATTTTATAAGATCCATAATATTTTGGAGATAATTTCGTGGTTTTTTGTACAACTTATAGAAATCTACCTATAAGGTTGCAATTTAAGATACACCCAATTTCCTTCTTGAAACCGTCGTTCAATTCTCTTCATGTCTACATATCTTTTCATCCTTTCCTGTGTTAATTTCAAAATGTCCTTCAACATTTGCAAATCTCAAAAATACAACATTTCTTCTACCTAGGGTACTGCTGCAGTTGTTGGTACATAAGAGAATAAGGTGGGAGGAGGAATTCCGTAAACAACAGTGAATGATGTCATGTTAATTGAACTCTGCCAAGATGTATTGTATCAGTATTGGGAAATAGTAAGCCACTTATACCATTCTTGGGGTTTGTGACACACAAAACAACGTAAATATCCTTCAATATTTTATTAACTGCTTCTGTTTGGCCATCAGACTGCGGATGGTACGCTGAACTAATTTTTAATGTACATCCTTGTAATTTCATCAATTCTTACAAGAAAATGCTAGTAAAAATTGCATCTCTATATGAAGTTGTGCTTTGAGGCATCCCATGTAATTTGTAGACTCCATCAAAAAAGATTTGTGCAACATGTACAGCGGTGTAAGGGTGCTTCAGGGGAAACAAATGAGCGTATTTCGATAATCTATCCACAACAACAAATATAACAATGTATTTATAACTTTTAGGTAAACCAGTAATAAAATCCATGGAGATATCTTTCCATATCACTTCAGGTATTGGTAATGGCTGTAAGAGACCCAGATTCTGAACATTTTCATGTTTATTTCGCCGACAGGTATCACACTCTCTTACATATTTCTCTACATCAGTTTTCATGCCTTTCCAACAGAACACCTGTTTAATTCGATGCTGTCTTTTTTGTACCAGCGTGCCCTTCAAGTGGTGTTGAATGGTGTTCCTTCAATAGCACTTGAATAATTTCTTTGCAATCTTCGGTCAACAACGTATTTTTATAATATATCAAATTATCAATCAGTCTATATTTGTCATTCAATTTTCCTTCTTGGAATTTGGTTTTCATAGCTTGATATGTACTTGACCTTTCCAATGATTTTTTTAGTTCATTCAACTGGCTTTCTTCGATTGTTGTAATAGCTTGAATTTGATCATGTTTGGTTTCCTCTCTCATATCTTCTGGTAATCGTGATAATGAGTCAACGGCCTTGTTTTTTATTCCCTTTTTATATTCAACCTTGTAATAGATTCCAAGCAACTTAGCTATAATCATTTGCCTTGTATACCCGTAGTCAATCTTTGCGAAAGTAGGTGCCTTAAACTCTGATGATCTGTATGAATAATAAAGCTTCTCCCTAAAAAGATACTGTGTCCATTTTTTTGTAGCCAACAACACTGCCAAAAGCTCCTTCTCACAGATAGATAATTCTAAATTTTTGTCATTCAGTGCGTGACTAAGATAAGCAATGGGCCTTCCTTCTTGTGTCAGCATGGCTCATATTCCCACACTACTTGCATCGCATTCCACCACAAATTCCTTATTGAAGTCTGGCATACTCAAGACTGATGGAGATAATAGGCAGTTCTTTATTTAGTTGAAAGATGAAGTAGCTTGCTCATCCCAATGGAAATAATTCTTCTTCAAAAGATTGGTAAGCGGTTTGGCTATCGTTCCATAATGCTTTATAAATTTTTAGTAATAGCCAGTAAGTCCAAGAAATCTTCTCAAACCTTTTAAATTCTTGGGTTGTGGCCAATCTTTAACTACACTAATTTTATCTAGGTCAACTGCAATGCCATTTCGTGTAATAACATGTCCCAAGTAGTTGATTTGAGTTTTTGCAAATGAGCATTTTGATAGCTTGATCACCAAATGATTATCCTTTAGCACCTATAAAGTCAGAGATAGATGTTGCAAATGCTCAGACATTGTCTGGCTATAGATTAGAATATCGTCAAAAATACTAATAATTTTTTTCTTAAATAGGGTTTAAAAAATATCATTCATGAGAGCTTGAAAAGTAGATGGTGCATTAGATAAACCAAAAGGCATAACTACAAACTCATAGTGTCCATGTGTTTTAAAAGCGGTTTTGTGCATGTCTTGTTGGTGCATTCGAATTTGATGATAATTCGATCTAAGATCTAATTTTGTGAAATAAATAGACTTGTATAACTCATCTAATAAATCATCTATTAAAGGTATATGATGCTTGTCTTTTATTGCCTGCTTATTGAGTGCTCTAAAATCGACACACATTCTCCAAGAACCATCTTTTTTTCTCACCATCACCACTGGTGATGATGGGTACTCACTCATACTAGGCCCGATAAGTCCAACTTCAAGCATTTCTTTGACCACCTTTTCCAATTCATTCTTAATGTGATATGAATGTCTGTATGGTCGTAAGCATATTGGTTTTGATTTAGGCATTAGTGGTATTTTATGGTCACATTCTCGTGAAGGAGGTAAGCAGTTGCTAGGATTAATAAAAGTAGGGTATTGATTCGATAAATGCTGAATTTCTGATGGTATTGCCTTGCCTTCATCAATTGAATTACTGTGTAGTTCCATTGAACACAATAAAAGAGTCACTTGGCTGTGTCAGCTTTCTTTGAGTATACTTCTGCTATCAACTACTTTGTTATTATTTTTGATGTCATGCCATATATATTCAGTCCCAGACCAACGAAATTTAATCTGCATTTTTGAAAAATTAAATTATATTTCTCCTAATTCTCTCATCCACTTCGCACCAAGAACCATCTGACAGCCTTCTAAGGGTACAATGAGGAGATCAACCGGCATTGTACAATCTTGACACTTGAACATAACTCCTTTACACAATCCCTTTACTTGTGTTTTGTCATTTACACCACATACTCAACATATCTTGAATATCCAAGTTCAGCTTTTTATACAATTTTGTGTTAAGAAAACTGTGTGTAGATCCTGAATCAATAAGCACTTCTATCAACTGATTGTTAATATAACCCCTGACAAGTATAGTAGATTAAGTAGGGATGCTACACATTGCACTCAAAATTATAGCATATGATTGCTCTTCCTCTTCTTTGCGGTTAGTAGCTACTGTGTCAACAATTGTATCTTTATCTTGTTCATTCCGTTCCTCTGAAAATTTTCATTTCTTGAATTTTTCATCATTCTGTAATGACATCACTCCCTCTATAATATAGACATGTTTCGTCTTGCACTCATGACCTGGATGCTAGAAAGCATTGGTGCGGGTGCGCGGATGCCGGTGCGCAATACGGGGATACAGGAATTCGGCAAATTCAAAAATATGAGGATTCGGGTGCGGAGGGATACGACAAATATTAAATTATTAAAAATATATATTATATATAAATATAATCCAACAAATGCATTTTAATTAAACAAAGTAGTCAAATAAATAAGTTCAACATCCTAAATATCCAAATACATAACTAAAAGAGTTAAAGAATTGAAAAACAAAATTGGTTAGTGCCTCAAAAATTCAGAACTGAAACAGACGCTCTCATATTTTAAAAAAAATTCTGAATCAAAGAAATACCTGCGCTGGCCTCAATTTAGAAGAAAAAACCTCATACTAGTTAGAAAACTGATACCAGTTTAAAAAAAATCGCTCAAATAAAAAATTCGAAGCCTCAAATCAAAATCGCATGATGCCTGAAAAAAGCCTCAAATCAAAATCGCTTACCAGCGGCAGCGAGGGACAAGCAACGAGGGCAAGCGATGGATTTAGGGCTTGAATTGAACGGATTGAATATTTGAAATATGATGACGAGCGACGATGATTGAAAATTAAGGCTTGAATTTGAAATATGAAGTCGAATACGTGTTATGTTTTAGCATCAATCTGGTAAGTATCGAAATCGTTAAAAAAATACCTCTTTGTCCTTGCCGCACCCTTTTTCCCCGCACCCCACTACACCCTTTCCTTGAAATACGAGGACGCGCCTCGTGGCGCACCTCGTACATGTCCCGCTGCACCCCCGCACCTCATACGTATTGGTGCACAATTCTTCTGCATGGGTGAAGCACCCCTGCTTTGTAGTCCGGATGCCTCTTTTCGTTGCAACCAAAACATAATTTTTTCTTCTTCTTTATAATATTTCTTGAGGGGGTAAGTCCTTTCTTCTTTGAGTTTGTATCTCCGTTAGGCATTTCTTTTTTCACAGTTCTTGTCCCATTTGTATTCTTGAAAGATTTGTTAATCTTGGCTTTCTTTTTACTCAACCTTTTACACTCAAACACCTTGGCAAGACTCACGGCTTGTTTGAAGTTAACATGATGTAATGCTAACACATCAAATTTTATTTCGTCTTTAAGCCCATCAACAAATTTTTCTAACATAAATTGGTCAGGTAGTGCATCACACATGCCTTGTAGATGCTCGTATTGTGATAAATATGCCACAACCGTAGTTTGCTTGAGGTTAGAAATGAAACTATATGGTTTTAGAAATTCCTCAGGTGCAAATCGAACAAGTGGCTCATCCTTAAAAGCACTCCAGAATTCATAATCCTTGACTTTCTTGATAAGCCAATTATACCATTTGCGCACATCTTCACGCAAATGAAATGAACATGTAAGTACCCATTTATTTTCAAGCGTACGATGATATTGAAATAGATGCTCGACTCGATTGAGCCACTCAACAACCTCACTATCCCTATTGTACGTAGGAAAATCCAGTTTATCACGTATTTTGAAGTAGTTTTGGGGGATTTTGAGAATTCAGGGGAACATGATGTGTATCCCTATTATTATTATTAACAAGTGAGTGATCAAGAAGTACCTGATTTGGAGTTGCAGTAGCTAATAGATGGTGATTCTTGATGTTGTCTGGCTTGATTTCGCTGAGCATGAGGAATATAAGGAACTCTAGGGTTTACTGTTGGATTCTTCAAGTCCTTAAATTCTTTAGCAATGCTATTCAACGTTTCTTGCATGAGATCCATCTTCGAATAGACTTCATGTTGGGATTCCTGCAATTCACGAATGTTCAGAGCAGTCTGCGCATTGATTAGTTCTTGTCTGGAGTCATCAAATGGAGATTCGTTGCCAATGTCGCCAGTTTTATCGCCTCGATCTTCATCTGAATTTTCGTGCAAATCCGATTCATCAGGCTCTGATACCAATGTGTTAGGCCTCGATTTGTTTGCTTGACTCCTTGTGGTCATAGTCGCCATGACAAGGTGTTTTCAACAGCAAGATTCAAATAAACAATATTGGAGAAGATGAAGACTTAATTGGAACTTACGTAAATTTGAGAGAATAACAGGAAAAGTGGACTTCTTAGAATTTACGCAAATACCTGTTGAAATGGCTTGAAAGTTTATGAGATAAAATCCCATACAAATTAAACACACGGAACAACTGTGGGCTTCACCCAATATTTATACACAACAATTATTAGTGGCCCGAGTTTATTAAACCCACAAACTTAATTAAAAGCATAATCAAAATAATATGGTTGATGCTCCACCGTGCATATGTGCACATGCACAACCAATGCCCATCCATAATCAAAGTCCAATCACCATGATTTCGACCGAGTCCTCCACGATCCTACGCCGCCAGATCCCCTTAGAAGTTGATGTCGACGTGTCTTGCTCTGTTTGGATATTTGACATTAAAGTGTTTGACGAATTGTCTGATCTTATTTCATTTGCACAAAACCCCCGAGATTTTGATCTCAAAGCCGCTCTACCTTTCGAATTAATGGCTAACTGATGTGTGTGCATTACAGGTTTTAATTTTAAGATACTTAATTCGGGAAACTTTAAAATAACTTGTTTACCGGTTCATATACGTTCATCAATTTATGTCAGGTATTCTTCCAATTGTTGTATGTCTTTCATGATATGAATATACTTTACTCATTTAATGTGATATTATCAGATTCCAACTCATATATAATTTTCATATGAATTTTCCTTGCACAGGTTACCATGATCCCTGTGTTAGTGCTAGATAACAAGTGCTAAATAAGCGAGCTAGTGAAAATAGACAGTAGATTCTTATTTGAATTAGGATTAGGAATATGTACAATGTGCTTATAATATTGCCTGTTTATTCCTCAATATAGCATCGTCCATATTATATTTGATCCAATTCCGAACAAAGATGCAAAAATAGTTATTTGTAGTGTGGGCATTGGTTTTCTAATATCCAAACAATCTACTTGAAACATAGGGATATAATATTTGGAATTTTTTAGCACAAACGTCCTAAACTATCCAATATAACATCAAACGTAGGTTGTTTAAATTTATGCCATACAAAAAGAGCTATGTAGAACATATTACTCTCAAACCATGTTAACATACATAAGAAGAACTATTCAGACTTATACTATACTAAGGGTGTGTTCGGGAACACATTGGATTAGAGATTAAAAGTTAAGGATTTCAACGTTTGCGGACATAAATTTAATTAAAGGTTTGTTTGGAAGTGTTATGTACTGTATGATGTTTATTTTATATTTTCACTAATAATTTAATTAATAAACATTTTATTTTAGTATATAATAAGCACTAATAAAAATTGAAATTAAATTAAAATACAATTTCGGACACCTACTAGAAAGTCAAACACAACAAACTAAAAGTAACAATCAAGAAGATCAAAAAAGGGGGAAAAATATCCAACTTATACTAGTTGCGTTGGATGTAATTATAACATCTTGCTCGACCATTGTATTTTTTGAAGTCAAATCGGTTTCTCTTAAAATGCCGATGTAACAAATATGTCCACCTTAACAGTTAAGTTGGACATAATTCTTGCTAAACTTTTTCTAAGCGTTCTGCTTGTCTGTCGGTGCACCCTAATGGTGCGTTCATGGACAGGCACAACACTTAAGAAACAATGTTAAGCAGAAATTACGTCATGCTCAACCAAAAGATAAGTCGGATGTAAGTGTTCCATCGGGCTTTTTAACGCAAGGCTTTTGGACTGTCAAAATTAGAGTAGATGCATTCAGCAGAGTGTACATAATTGATGTGAAATTATATTAGATCATATTAAGTTTAAATCGGAATTGAATATGAATGAAAATATCTATAGATTTTCATTTCATCATGAACTTTGATCCAGAACAGCTTTTAATCATGTTTTTTACACACAGAGAATAATAGGGATTTATGCATGACAAACAACAGATCCGTAATCTTAGGATCATTCAACAACCAAATTCAATGCTACTGCATCCAACTTAAGACATGAAACTCAATTCGAAAGACAAATCGAGGTTTCATAATGGTAGACATCAACAATCAATAATAAAAAAGAAATATCAAATATTGACCCACAAATTCATTTCATATTTTATATCGAATATAAAAAAATGTTTTACAATGAAACGATTTCATACAAGAAATGAATTCATGTTATAAGGCTCTTTTTAGTAGTGTTCGTAACACTTTCAAATTTTGCAATGAATCATACATTCAAAACTCGAATTAGAATCTCAAAATACAATCTCGCAAGGCAGGCTCTAATACCATTGTTGGGTTTATACGATTAAATAAGCAGCGGATTTCATTAATTCAACAACCCTAATTCTCACGATCCATGCAAAAATAGTAATCGAGCAGTGTACCTTTCAAAGCTTTTACAGATTCACGAAATCGAACAAGATCTGGAACGACCCGATTCCTAGTGTTGCTGGTGATGTCAGCGCCTCTACTGGTGTCCAAATGAACGTTCTCCAAGATCGTCTTCACGAAATCGAATTAAAAGGAGTGAGGTACTAGCCATTCACGGGTTTGCTTTCTTAGATATAAGATTATATTGTTTTGTGTGTCCATTGTCTCAAATCTCGCAAATATCGCCCGAGATCTCCTCCGAGATCTCATTTTGGGCTCCTTCCGAAACGAAACAACAAATATCACTCTAAATCTTCTTTCGAATAAATCGCCCAAGATATTACAATATCGAACGATATATCGATCGAGACGAAATGGAATATCGTCCGAGATCTTTGTTTTTTTTGTTTAAAATTTAAATTTGTGCCTGAATTAGAACAATAATTAAAAAACTCAAATCAGCTACGATAACCTTTTGCTATTTTACATTTTGCATGTTAAATGACCATATTGTATGTTCATATATGTTCTACAATGCGTATGATTTTCATATCGTCCTTTTTACATGCATGTTACTTATGAAATTATGTATTTTATTATATATTTATGCTGAATTTTTAAATGTTTTGGATCCTTTTAATGTTTTATGTATGAATATTTCTGTTTTAAACATATTACGATTTAGAGTATGAATGTTCTTTCGCAAAACAAAGAATACTAAGGTTATTTTGCAATTCAAGTTTAAGTTACTATGTTTTTAATAGCATCCATAAAAATCATTTTGTAAAAATATCATTTTTTAACATATTATGTACCCGAGATTGTTCCGATATGAACTTTCAGACCCGAAATGAAAATCCGAGACGAGCTCTTGGGTTAGACTCATCTCGTCCGAGATCTCCCCCGATAAGAGATCAAGTATGTAGAATCTCCGAGACGAAACACGACCGATATCCGAGATTTAAAACTTTGTATGTGTAAAAGAGAGTATTCTTTCCTTTTAAAACATATGAGAACTAAATCATAGAATTAAAATCGGTTATACCCTTTCTTATGCATATAAAATATCAACGGTTTGATATTTATTTATTTAAAGAACGATTCTTCCTTTTTAACGTTCTAAGTGTGTGACCCTATATGTTACTACAACGTTGACAATAATTTTAAATCATATTTAAAATTATAAACAGTGAGCGACATCTAGTAATACATCGTTATTACTCAAGTTATAATAAAATCAACGATTCGATACAACATTTCCTGTGACTAGTGTTTCAACATAATTTAATCTTTTTAACCAAATATATTCAAGATTAAACTCGAGGCATGGAATATATCATCTTTTTTTATAATTAAATCCTTTTTTCTTGGTCGATGAGCATATATTATATAAAACAAATCAATATTTGAGCATGACAATGTATTTTATAATCATACTCAATTAAGAGGTCCATGAATACCTCTACTTATATATTATAAGGTTAAATTCCATCTAGATCATTCATATTATTTAATCGATTCGAGATGTATCTGATAATCACCTTTATCATCTACTCGGTTAAAAATGACTTTTGATGATATCAACAAGGTTTCAAATTTCGGAAATCTCGGCCGAGATCTCGTTTTCGAGATCAGACGATTCGAAACAACAAATGTTGGTCATATCTCGTTTGAATTGAATCTCGACCAAGATTTAAAATCTTGGCTGAGATCTCGGTCGAGATCTATTAACGAGATCTCGGCCGAAACTATTGTATTTTGAATTTTAATTTTATAATGCGTTGGGTCTATAATATTTTCTTCATTTCTGGGCCTATATTTGTTGTGTTATTTAAATAACGAACTAAAGTTTCCTAATTCATTTCTAACCATGATGTCCTGCACCTATACAATAAGAATATGCATGTATACCTAGAACATGTTGTCATGCATTTGTACAAACAAGACATCACCCTTTGCGCATTCCAAATGTTGTCCTACACTTGTACAAACAAGAAAATGTTATTTTTATGAATGTTTAGTCACTGATTCATTGACACTGTTTTATTATATAAAACAAGAAATTAATTAGTTGTTTCTTAACTATGCAATTCTATTTTAACTTATCCGGTTATATATATTTCTAAATGATTGCAGACTCGTTAAAAAAAAGAAATATACTTATTTCCAAATGACTGCAGATTATATATTTTTTAACTATGTAAGTTTATTATACATCTCTTCATTTGGTTGTGATGTTATACATTGTGTCCAAAAATTCTAATTATTTACTATCCTTGTATAATTTAGATGGTTTTTCAAGCTGTAAATCACTAACTAGTTTACTCTTAGTGAAAATAAAGTTATTTTTTTTTTGTAATTAGCATTTATAAATTAGTTGAATATTTGAATGTAAACTAATGTTGAAAATATTAAGTAGTCCGAGATCATTTCGAGATGTACTTTATAATCCGAGACATAATCTCGAAATGAACACGATATACATTTATCTCGTTCGAGATCTCACCCGATACGAGATTGGATCCCAAAAAATTTCAAAACGAAACGTGATCGAAATCTGAGATTTAAAACCTTGGATATCAAAACACAAATATACTCGAATAAAATATGTAATGGTTTCAGGTCTGAGGACCATTACATCACTATCACTATGAGAAGTACTTATGACACTATTAATCATGCTTCATGAAGTTTTCTCATGTTGGTTCAGCCCAACACACTATGCTCTAATACATTTATGTATTAACATTAATATCACATATATTGATGATCAATGAGATATGATCATCAGTCAATCAACATACTAGTCTCAATGTTTCATTGTTGTACTATATACAATAAAACTTGACTATAAACATTTGAGAATTACAATATTTATTATATTATATAATCTCATGCTCAAGTCACATACTTGAAACTATACAATTCTGTATTATTATTCTAAGTAATTCTATTACATTAATATTTATATTACGTAGTAAATTTAACATAATAGATTCTTTTATTTAAAATAAAATATAACATTAATAATGTTTAATGTTATTAATCACATCAAATGAATTGCCTTTAGGGCACAAACTTTAACACATTGGGGTACCAATTACATTCGAAACATACTGGGATGGTTAATCCCGTAGCATTGAGGGGTTCATACCTAATGTAAAACTATGTGAAAGTGATGGTTAATCACATTGAGGGGTTCTTGACCAACCAAATGTAAAACCATATGGTGTGTGAGGATTACTTACACAACCTTTTTGAGAGGTTCATAGTCATCCGAAGGTAAAACTATGGGTTGTGTGATGGTTAATCACATATATAAAAATCTATGTGAACACCAAAAGGATTATCAATCCAGTAGGTAAGGGAGGGGATCCTGAATATGAAAATGATGGGTAATTCTTAATTCTAAACTCACGTGGCAAACTTGAATACAAATAGGTAACTTATAAATAAGAATTACTAAGAAACTGTAATGACAGATAGTCAGGATAACAGGGATGGAGAACAGTGTTATCACGTCGACGACTAGTCGTCGACTAGTCGAGAAGTCGCTCTGAGAAATTCGACGACTCTCGACTTTTTCATTTCGACGATGATGGGCCAAATCGAGCCCTAATTCGAGCCCAGAACCCCAAATCGAGCCCTAATTCGAGCCTTGAGCTGAGTCGACATCCATAATTTTGCTCGTTTAATCCATCGATCAGTAAATCGAGCATCGATTAAGAAAAACTCTAATTGCATCTCGTGACTTCGCCGCTGCTTTGCCGCTGCTCCTCCGCCTGCTCGTCCGTCGCCGACCCTAATTGCATCAATCAGAAGCAGTTTTTAATTAACTCATCAGTTTTTAATTAACTGATTTGTTGCTTAACTGATTTGTTTTTAATTGACTGAATTGTTTTTAATTAACTGATAAGTTTATAACCTAATTAAATAATTAACTGATTTGTTTTTAAATTTTAATTATATACGCAGCGGTTGAAATAGAGAGTAACACAGAAAATACTTGGCATGAGATGACTAAAGATCCTAAGAGGAAAGCAATGCCAATGTCGAAGAAGGAGATGAAAATGATATTGAGATAGATGATTTTGCTTGAGTTCATACTCATTTTATGATCTATTATGGATGTTATGGGTATTATTATGTTTGACTAGGATCTGTTATGGATATTTGTTAAATTTGAACCTATTATTATGTTATCTTTGTTGAATTTGAACCTATTATTATGTTATCTTTATATCTAATTATATTATATATTTAAGTCTAATAAATATATGCATATAAAAGACTTGTCGACTAGTCACGACTAGTCAGACGACTTGTCGACTAGTCTTCTAGATGGTAGTGGCTCGACTTGGCGTCGTAATAACCTTGATGGAGAATACACTATATGTTGCATGTTGCACATTATAACTGTTGTTCTTGTTATTATTATTATTATTATTATTATTATTATTATTATTATTATTATTATTATTATTATGTTCTAATCATTGATAATGCAAGAGCATAGGCTTGGTTATTTTGTTAAATACTAGCGAGAGGGAAATTCATTCCATTAAACGGCGTGGTCCCTTTAGATATCCGTTAGAATCAAGTAGATAAATTATTATTCACATCAGTCTATTGATTGATCCGAAGATTTTGTTTTCCCCTTAAGCTTAGGTTGTGAGAAAGAGTTTTTAGTTAATCCTCCTACAAATAAGCTTTCAGAGGCGAGCAAAATGTTGTTAACTATTTAGGGTTCTTTTCCGTTGTGTGTTTTTGGATGTATGTAAAGGAAAAGTTGGTTATTCCCTATATTTAAACTCTAATCAATTAGGATGCCATCTTCATATGTCGCTCTTGGAGATTATATTTTGTAGCAAATATATTTTGATTTGAACGATGTTCTTTAATGAGAATGTGATAAATATTTATTAATGAATGTTTTTTTTCATCTTCCTATGTTTTTAGATGTTATGATTCATTGACATATTTTCTATCACTGAAAGAATACTATAGATGTTGATGATTCCAACATCAGTATCGCCTAACTTTGGACCTTAGAGAATTGGATGTTACCAATATTGTCTAAAACAATTTCTTTTGGCCATTAGGTTTAAATACTTCTACAACTTGTAGTATTTTTTTAAATGTTTATTTAATCCTTTTAAAACTCTTCCTAAAGATTTGGGAATAAATCTCAAGTTTAAAACAATTTGTTTATTAATTGTGAAAAACCGTTGCTAAATTGGTGATGGATAGTGATTTTTAAGTGATACGGATTAAAACACTCGTTTCACTATATATATATATATATATATATATATATATATATATATATATAGAGAGAGAGAGAGAGAGAGAGAGAGAGAGAGAGAGGAGGGTTATATAGCTCCCCTTTTGCACCTCTATATTAGCCACACATTTATAATTTAAAAAATTAGTGAAAGGAGAGAGAATTAGTGGGAATAGAGAGAAACGAGATTGTTTGGTGGAAATCAGGGGGGCTA
Source organism: Allium sativum (assembly GCA_030737875.1). NCBI lineage: Eukaryota > Viridiplantae > Streptophyta > Magnoliopsida > Asparagales > Amaryllidaceae > Allium > Allium sativum. The sequence goes on from CM060925.1 coordinate 292,898,924, forward strand.
AAGGGGTGCTGCACTATTTGGGGTGCTCTTGATCCTATCCCATATATATATATATATATATATATGTGTGTGTGTGTGTGTGTGTGTGTGTGTGTGTGCGCGCGCGCGCTTGCGCACATTTTTTTAACTAAAATTCCTTTTAAAACATTTTAACATACTTGTGCAATTTATTATATATTTTTCAAATATTAAAAGCATTAGGTTTTTAAGGTATTAGAATACCATAATTTCTTAACTGTCAAAACGCGATGGTTTCGAAAACTTGTTTTGATCATATCTCAAATATTAATGAACGCAATCTTTATTTTTCTCATTTGTATGATAACTATGGTTATAAAGGTTCAGATAATTCTTATTTTAAAGAATTTCAATTTATATTTCATTATACACATCAGTTTGACTGTTCTGGTCATAAAACCACGAAATCACAAAATGTGTGTGCTTTTTTGATTAATTTTCTTATAATTCTCCAAACTTTGTCTAGACAAGTTTTAAATGTTTGTAAATCATTTTAGACCAATTTCAAAAGAACTAACAATACTATATACACTATTATAACTTACAAAGAAAACTGATTTTTGTGTAATATTTTTCGTAAATCATCTCTATATCGAGCTACCATATTATCAACTAAACATCATCCAATAATAAATCATTTTACCATCCAAACTATGCTAATCAAATATGTATATTTGCATCCAAACTATGCTAGTCATTTGGTTTTGGGTTTCATCGCTAGTCAATTCCAACTTGTTTGGGGTCAATGTCTTAGTCGTTGTTGTTGCATATCAAAAAACATTTTTTTTAAAGATATTAAAGTAGCGTTCTCACTTTTGTTCCTATCAATTTTCGAATGTTCTTATATCGACTATAGCTCCATTGTTATCGCTCCGAAACTACTCGAATTTGCTCGGGACCCTTAAATGGGATCGGTTTCCCCTTGAACGGTGGTGGAGCTCACGGTTAATGGTGGTGTCCTAAAGTATAAAAGAGAAGAAGTGGAGCTTTGACCACGAATTCACTAATTAGTAATTAGACTTAAAATTAAGTCATTTTCTCTTGGTTTTTTTTATCATGTTTCTTTTGAAATTTGGACATGTTGTCAAAAGACATTCCTGCAAATTCTCTCCTCTTGAATTAAAAAAAAAAAGAATTACTCAATTTCAAGTATTTTTATGGGGGTATGGTCAACAAAAGGATATGTAATCTACTTGAAAAATCTAGGTCCGAAAAACACACTGCAAAGAATTAAGATTTGGGTATAACTAATCTTAAAAACGGAAGAAGTGATACACATGAAAGCTGTAACCATTGGAATTTACTACGTTTTGAAGAAAAGAATTTGCTTGTTTGCATCACTTTTGAGAAGTAATGGTAGATGGAAAATGGGTTAAGATGGTGGGTATTTATTGCCAAAATTTAGGAATTCAATATCTTAATTTTCCATACCCCATCACAACATCACCTTACCTTCTCCACTCCACCACTCAAGTCATTGCATCCCCTATGCTTGCCTCTCCATCACATTACATCTTGATCTCTTGTCCCTTGTCATGCTTGTGTAAGATGATATAGCCTTGAGATTGAAATTTTGTTTTAAGTGGTAAAAGAATATCTTTGATTTTACCATATATAAATATACTTCTACCTGTTGTTGATTCAAATACAAAACTCAGACCCAAACCTACAATCTCAACGAAAGAAAAGATTGATGATAAACTTGTAAAAACAACCGATCACAATCTCTCAATCACTAAAACAACGGATATCCAATCCTAATAGCGACAATATCTCAATCATAAGCAAACTAAAGCAAGCAGTAAGAATACAATAAATCACATACAAGATTTATAGTGGTTCCGCTAACAACTTGTTAGAGTACTTCTGCTTTGGAGAAAGATTATATTATCATGATGAGAAGAATACAAGAGATTGATACAATAATCATTCAATAATCACTCAAGAATAAGATTTGTTAGGATTAAAATTGAAGAAATTAAACTAAGCTTAAAACCCTAATTTCCTTTGGATAAACCTTTGTCAAGTTAGGAGAGCACTCTCTTTGAATATGAAAATAGCTTATATATGAAGTATTTTCATCGTGCTAAGTACCTGATTTGCCTCTTGACACCTTGATAAATAATCCACACAAGCAGTGGTATAATTGGCATTGCATAGCAGGTTAGGCATCTAACCGGTGCTTTTAAATGTATGTTTCGAGACAAATATTGCATGCTTATGGTAGTCAGACGTCTGATCCTCCTGGTCATGCATCTAATTAATATCTCGGGTTCACAAAACCCTGTAACCAGACGTCTAATTGTTCAGTCATATGTCTAAGTAAGGCTGTTAATTTTATATGTATGTCTGATGTCCGTCTGCTTCGTTGATCAAAATATGTCCGTACGAGTCCGTTCAATTTTCAATTAGGACACGAGCTAGAACAACAAAATTTTATACCAGAAAAATCTTATTCGGTCTGTGTTTGTTTGAATTCATGCAAATTTCTTTTAATTCAGTACATAGCTGTTGTATAATCTATGAAAAATATATATAAAATTTGGTATAAATAGTCATGTCCGTCCGATTTCATTTAGGAAACGAGTTAGTACGACAAAATTTATATGAGGAAAAAAATCTCGTTTGGTCCGATTTTATTTAGGATATAAATTGAACACACCTCTGTCCGATCCGATCTGATTGATTTACACCCCTATCTTAAAGCAAACTTCCAGTTTGCTCGTCTTCTGCATCCAGACTTCTGAGGACACCATTCAAACGTCTGCTTAACACTGCTTCCTCCTGTGCATTTTCCAGCTTTTGCTCAGAAATATCTGAAGCATCGGCGTTTTGATCTGCAAACTGTTTTTGCTGGTACCAAGCTATTTTCGATCATTTTATTTCACTATATTGTATCACCAAAATTTAACACTACTACTTCGGTAACTTTATATATATATATATATATATATATATATATATATATATATATATGATGTGTATGTATGTGTACATGTATACATGTATTACACAATGTTGCATTGATTTGATACAATTTCTATTCGTCAAACCACTGGAAATCTATAATTCGATTTTCGATCACATTTTTACTTCTTACTATATATATATATATGTAGTTATTATAACTCCATTATTATCAATATATAATAATTAAAATGAAATGTTTATCATTTTAAAGTATTATTTGAATATTTAAACATCCAAAGTACTAAATGCTCATTTTTTCCAGAATGATGGCATTATCATATTTTATTAGCAATAATGAAAATATTTTTAGTTGCTACTTACCTCCTTAATGATTAATTAGGCATGTGAAAAAAAGTTTAAACAATTTTTATTGAGGAAACAAACTTTTTATTGATAAATTTTGGTCATTTTATCAAACTTTTCCAAAGAATATATTTTTGTAAACATTTTCTATAAACATGACCATTGTTATCACAACACTCGACTAATCGAGATCAAACCATCAACAGGAAGTCTCGACTTGCTTTTTGTATGAGTTTCGGGCGTCTAGGTAGAAATTAGTCAACTAATCGACTAGTCGAGTCGACTATGTTGTTATTGGTGTCGACTGGTTTGGTATTGGCCCATTTTAGAAAAGAAAAAAAATCCGAACCCCTTACAGTTATCAATACATCAAACAGAAAAAAAAACTAAAAGTTATTGATACCTGTATCGAATAATAAAAAAACAGCAGAAAAGGATCGATACCTAGTATAGATTAAAAAAAAAAAATCAATTTGAAATTTTCGAATTGAAAAAGATCGATTATCGAACCAAATAATAATAATATTTCGAACCCAAGCTTCGATCGAAAGTCGATCAATACCCTGCACCTGCAGCGCAATCTTTCCACTGACATCTTGAAACTTGCACTTTATTAAATTCTATGCATCCTTTGTTTATTTTATTTGTTCAGCAACAATATATTTGATGGCAACAATATATTAGAATTGACAACTTTTTGGTGGTAGCAATATATTTGTCGACTAGTTTATGACTAATCGACTAACTGGACCTCTGTCGACTCGACTCGACTTACCGTCATAATTACAATGAACATGACCACAATTATTATTTATCACATAAAACATGATTATTTATGTTTAATAGTCATATATTTGAACATTTGAAATTAATTAAATATCCAATTCAAGTGATAAAATTGCGGATTGTAACAAATACCTTAAAAATATAGGGACTCAAAAACTCCAAAGAACATCGAACACACTTGGAGAAGCTAAACAGCTGAGTATAGCAACTACATTATGATCTGTACATATCTGTTTCTGTTAATATATGTGCATATATTTATATATATGGAGGAGAGAAAAATTGCGATAGTTCTTATTTTTTCTTTGCATTTCTCATGCACATTCTCAATCAACGTTTTATAAATGATTATAAGTGAAGCCCTCATTGTATTTGTTACATAATTAATATATTATAAGTCAGGGTCCACGCAAGTGGTAAGATCTCTAGATTCTGTTCAAAAAGTTTTGGGTTTGGTCACTCAAGGCACCAAAATGGGTGCTTTACTTAAATTAATTATTACTGTTATCAGTAAATTATGTCCAATGCATCAGGTATCATATCTGGTTAGGTTATGCATTATCATTTAAATGTGGGTCATTTAATTTTTCAGTTAAAAAATGTGGTTTTGGATCTGAACGGACGTTAAATTGCAATATATGCAATGATACCTGCTCAGGGCGACATAATATTCTGCATACCATTGCAAACTTCTGAAGCAAAATAAAATCCGTAAAAAATATTGAAATAAGATTAGAAAATAGAATAGAAAAACGGTCGAGACAATTTTCATAAACTGCAAACTAAAAATAGTCATTACAAAAATCAAAATTTAAAAATTCCAAAGAGATAAAAAAAATCAGTACATATCAAAAAATCAAACAACTTTTGACAAATAGGAAAAAAAAAAAAAAAAACTTTATCTGAAAATTAATCAAATTTTAATAGTATTATATTTAGGCGTTTAAATATGTGTTGACCTACTATTCTTATGCATAAATGAAATCAGTTTATAATTTTGTTATGTCAAAAACCCCAACATCAGCATATTTGGCTGGTAAATTAGAATGAAACAATTGGGAATGGAAAACAACACCATATTTAAACAATGGAATTACTATATAATCAAAATCAGGAATCAGTGTGTTAAGATAAGTTGCGGATGCAAAACATAAGAGATGATCACTGAAAAGTCATATTGGACGAGGAGCGAATTCAAAATGATAATTGGTGTGATGGGTTTTCCAAGTGTGCATACAGAAGTTGTTAGGGATCGTTTACATGCGTACGATAGAGAAATGTTAATTTGTCGTGACGAATTGTTTAAGGGTGGGCAGATCCAAGTTGTGAGGGAAATTGTAGTGCATATATTGGATAAAGATGGAGGGAAAGTTTATGAGTAGAGTTTGAAGGGCAAAAATGGTTGTATGAAAAGGCTTCAGCGAACAAAGTTTGGACAGGGTTGTCAGTGTGGTAGAGACCATTAGGTTGGTCGGATAAAATATGTTATTCCAAACTGCTGGAAATGTTTGCATTGCAAGCAGCAGCTTGTTAACATGAGAAACTGCATAGGAGAGGCATTGATGGCAATGTTCGTTTTAAAAAAAAAAAAAAAATTATGTGTCTCAAATAGGCGGCGTCTTTTAATTCATTCAAAACTAAATGGGGAAGATTAAGGAAGAGCAATTGTTTATTTGCTTATAGGTTTAAATAAGTCTGGTTTGGCTGAATATGTATTCTATTTCCATATCATATTCTGATATTTACTGTATGTATACGGACGGAAGGGCATGGATCATAGGCTTGTGCACACTTAAGTTGTATTGAACAGCTTAACTATGAGACTATATTTATGTTTATTTTTGGCATAATTTTGATTTATGTAGTTGGCCGGAAAGTCAGGGAAAAAGAGAGGGAAATCATAAGCTTTCATGGCAGCATCAAAGATCCAGACTCTATGGAACCATCCAGCTGGACCAAAAACCAGTTATATCTCTTTTCATATACCGACATATGTTTTCTTTATTCCTTCATGAGTATATCATTTCCAATTCGTAATGGTTGATGGTTATTTGAATCGTTTAACAAGATTATTATTATTATTATTATTATTATTATTATTATTATTATTATTATTATTTTTTCACTTTGTGACTATAGTTCACTTCTGGGCTCCGACTTTTAAAGGGCTATTAGCATTGCAAATATTGCTGATTTTGCTAAGCCTGCAGACAACATTTCATATCCTCAGCAATCTGGTATGTGTATAACAGCACAAGTGTATTGTGATGATAATTTTTCTTTCATTTTCTCTAGTGATTTATTTTTATGACTAGTCACACATTAATGCACTTTCTTCTGCAGCTGTTGCTTGCACTGGAGTGATCTGGTCGAGATATGGCACGATCATCACCCCTGTATATCCTCAAATTAATTTTTGATAAGCAAACAAAATATGAGCAACAGAAAAATCGTTCTTGTAGAATAAACCATGAGCTGTTTTTGCATTTGTATGTAATTAGTATTGATTTCTTTTGTTATACTTGGATTAATTGCAGAAAAACTGGAATCTAGTTAGTGTAAGCATGGCAATGGCCGGAACCGGCTTTTATCAGCTATCTCGTAAAGTTCGGTATGGAAGCTTGAATTCTCAATTTTATTTCGATTTCCCAGTCTCAGTTATCTCTTTCTTATCAGTATGGAGTTTGTAATCCTAACTTTAACATCACAAGCATGGCTTCTTTATTTTTTCTCCTGAATCATATAGTTTTTTTTTTCTTCTTCGAACAAACCCACAATATCTATAGGTAGAACACAATATCCATAAAATAAGTTTACACCAAATACCAACAAAATGGATAACTAAAAAGTTTCATATGCTAAATGAAGCCAAGAGAAAAAGATATGGACAAATCCTATATATATATATATATATATATATATATATATAGCGAGCGTTCAGTGGCACCTCAAACAGTGCAGCACCCCTAAATGTCCCCTTATTTCCACCATATATCCCGCTTCTCTCTCCCTACACTCATTTTCTCACATTCCACTGACTTAAACTAATATAAATGCTTGATTTATATTGGGGGGCTTTTGGGGTGTTCACTATAGGAGCGTTCAATGGCACCAAATAGTGAACACCCCAAAAGCCCCCCAATATAAATCAAGCATTTATATTAGTTTAAGTGAGTGGAAGGTGAGAGAATGAGTGTAGGGAGAGAGGAGCGGGATATGTGGTGGAAATCAGGGGGTATTTTAGGGGTGTTGCACTGTTTGGAGTGCCAATGAACGCTCGTCTATATATAAAACGGAAAAAAAAAAGTCGTTTCTAATTTTATGTGTTAAAAACATTTATCAAATTGATTGTTTTTCACCTCTTCTACGCATGTTGGAAATGCAAAACACAAAACTCATGACAAATCAACCACAATCTGATTTTTTTCATGTAAGGTTTCTGAAAAATTAATTATTGCTCCTTAGGCCATTGTTTGCATGGTGTATTTTATTGCTGAAAGCACGACCTATATGGTACTATAATATTGTTTGTCAATGTTACGTGTCAGTAATCATTTTTGTTTCACTTGGGGATCGATGCAGGCAAGATTACTTCACAGATGCAAAGGAAGCAGAGGTACATGAACACTGACGGGTTATCTCTGCGCTCTAATGGTTGATTTCATCTTGATTATTGTAATTAAAATAAAGATATAAAATGCACGTGCACCTATGTGCTATGTATACCAAAGAAGTTTGGTGGCCTTGGCCTCAGAAATATTAGGGACATTGCTGATGTTTGCAAATATAAGTTATTTTGGAAATTTATAGAGGGCAGATCTTTATGGGCTAGGTGGATGAAAGCCAAATATCTTAAGAATAAGAATTTTTGGATTGCTAGAAAAGACAATCAGCATTCATATGTCTGGAAAAACATTCTTGACTGCAGGGATATGGGTAGAAAACTTATTTATAGGAATTTAAGAGATGGTACTAAGACCAGTTTGTGGTTTGATCCATGGATTCATGGCAACTCACTCATTAATCTTCTTGGTTGGAATAATTTGTATCATTTTGGGGGCTTACATGATAATGTAGATAGTATTATTGATAATAATTGTTGGAGCTTTCATACTAGCAATGCTGCTTATATTTTTAAAGAAGCTATTAGTAGTATTAAAATTGACCAAAGGGGTTATAAAGATGATTGGGATTGGAAGCTTTGCACTAAAGATAATAAATTCTCATTTAAAAAAATGTGGGAATACATTAAGGGGGAGGAAGTTGAGGTAGATTGGCATAAAGTAATTTGGAGTAAATCAAATTGCCCAAAAATGGCACATTGTGCCTTTTTTGCTATTCTTAACAAACTCCCTACTAAAGATAGATGTTGTAAATGTGGTCAAAATATTGACACAAACTGTTTATTTTGTAAAAAAGTGGTTGAAAGCTTCAGGCATTTATTTTTTGATTGCGAATATTCCCAATACATTTGGAATAATGCCAAAAGTACTCTGGGGGTCAATCAGTACATTCCCACTTTAGATATTAGAGGTAGTGTTGATTATATCCTTAAGCATTTTAAACCCAAGTCTAAAAACTTCATTAAGGCTTGTGTTTTCCTTACTGCTATGGTGTTTCACATATAGAAAGAGAGAAATGAAAGACTGCACTCTAATAAAGCTATGAGTAGTTATCAGTTATGGAGAAATATCTATGCTGAAAGGCATATCATATTGAAAAAATCAGACAGGCAAAATAATGACTGCAATACTTATCAGGAGAATGCAAGCAAATTCAATGATTGTAATAAATATGTGGAGGATTTCTTACTAAATGGCAAGCAAAGCTTGCACAAGCACTGCATCCACAATCAAGTTACTCATTCTGGAGAGCAGGAAGATTATGGCAACAAGGGAAAACAAATTTATTCTGACTTTCTATCTGGGATTAATCATCCCAACTCTGAATTCAAACAACATTCCTACAAGGGAAGGGTCCAAATTAATAATTGTGATCATAGAAATATATCTAAAATTATGAACAATAATGCTGGTTCATTACCTGATGCAGGATTCAGAGACAAGATTGATCCCAGTAGTGATTCAGAAGAAAATCATAACAGGATTTGCAACTCTGGCTTACTTACTGAAGAGAAGCTCCATACTGTTCACAGAAATCATTTCTGTAAGGGAAGTAAACAGGGTTATTATCAATGTCATCCTATTAATTCTCAAATTATAGACACTAACCCTAATTACTTACCTGAAACAGTTAGAGAACCCATCAGCAGTGATCCGGAGTTTGATAAAATCCTGGAGGTAAACAATGAATACTGGTCAGCCCAGCGAGTCAAAATCAAATGCAAGGATATAGATAAAGACAGAAGCTTTCTCAATAAAGTTGGGGACAATCACTATAAAAGCAAGATTAACAACAAAATATACCACTTATCTTGCTGGGACAGAGGAGAGAGCAGCGGCGGATTCAGATCTCAAGCAGATCCAAGCTCCGAGAGGCACAAAGATGACCAAGACATGTTATTAAAGACAAGCAAGAGCAGATCTGAAGTCATGGTTAGTTTTAACACTAACGACATAGATGTTAGAGGCTCTAACAAGCTCAATGAACTTAAGAGATAATTCAAAGACATGGAAGATCACGTTTGGAAGCCTCCATAATGCTTTCATCGACCATAGTATGAAGATGACGAATCACTCTCAAGTCCGCCATCGAAGAGTTTGTGTGAGTTTGAGAGGAAGCTGTGATTAGACGGCTAGGGTTAGAATGAGACGATAAGTGTGAAGTCGGTACTTATGTTGAGTACTGGACTATGTTTTGTTTGGGCCTTGGGCCGATTTTTTTACCTATTTCAAAAAAAAAAAAAAAAAAATCACCTCTCTGATTTAGTAATTGATGTATTTTAAAAGGACTACATAACATTCCAATTCCATAGCATTCATTTTGCATTCAAATCATTGTCACTTGTTTATATTTATATTTAAATAATGAGCGAGTGAAAAAAGGATAGTAAAAAGAAAAAAAAAAGAGATTGTGTGGTGGAAATTAAAAAGCATTTAGGGGCATTGCAGTGTTTATGGTGTAACCGATTGCTTTCAAATATGTTTAAACTTATTATATATGTCACATGACATTCTCTTTTCTTTTATTTAGAAAATAAAACTATTATACTCCCTCTTTGTTTTATTAGTCATTTTAGAGAATTTTGTGTTTTACAAAATATTTGACGTTCTAAGTAGTGTTGCCATTTTCTCTCCTTTTCAATGCAAAGCATTAATACAACCAACCTATTTCCAATGCAACTTTTATGTTTCCCTCCAATTAAAATCAAGGATAAAAAGAAAAAGGTACTCCAAACTGCAGCAGCATCAATACAGCCTAGGTGATCTGCAACAGCATTAATACTTTCCTTAATCGGTGTGCAAAACTACAAAACGTCCTATATAATGGACTGGAGGGAGTATATCACTATGCAACATTATGCAACATTAACTTGGGTTCGTTTGTGGAAATGGGGAACGCTTTTGATTTGATGCTTTACATTACAATAATTACATCAATTAGATCAACATTTATATTGAAACCGTTTTGTCCATTTTAAAGTATAGATGATAGGATAGGACAAAACAAGACATAGATTTGTGTGATAGTTAAGGTAGATTTTATCTTTGATGTTCGGCTGTATCATCAAATCATAGTGCGAATTTGTTCACACTGTTTAAGACAGTGTGAACACTGATTGGGATTGGTGGAAATTAGGATGGTCCATAAGGATCCCTATGATTTTGACCAATCAAAAGTAGTGTTGTTGATCAAACCATATTTGTTTGAAAACGATAAATCAAACTTGAAGGTAATCAACACGCAAAGTCTAGACTCTATGGTGATAACCACCAGACTTAAATGCGAAGTGGGACAAGTGGATCAGGCATAAAAGATAGCGAATGATCTACAAGGGCAAGCCTACTCACCCTACGCTTATGGACAACAATATACAAACCAACAACATAACAAGTATTGGATCGGTGTCGATCCTTGATCAGAATTCGACACTTCTCCCTGAACACTTTCTAAAGTCGTCATTCATGTCATGCACCATCAAGCTGAGATATCCATGGTCGGTTCCATGTCTTATATGATGATATCAAATGAAGTGGCTTGGTCAACACAACATAGTGCGGCTACGTATTACATTACATGTACATTATAATGGGCCAATCCCAATGTTTCTTCTTTTATTTACAAAGCCCAGCATATCAATTGTAACAGTCAAATATTGGCATATATATATATATATATATATATATATATATATATATATATATATATATATATAGGCGAGCCTTCAATGACACCCTAAATAGTACAGCACCCCTAAATGCCTCCTGATTTCCACCACATATCCCGTTTCTCTCTCCCTCCACTCATTCTCTCACCTTCCACTAACTTAAACTACTATAAATACTTGATTTCTATTGGGGGGGCATTTGGGGTGCTTACTATTTGGGGTGCCATTGAACGCTCATTATATATATATATATATACACACACACACACACACACACACACATATTCCCTTGTACAATGATTATTCAGTTATCTAATAATAATTCATTCTGCCGAAAACATTTCTCCATAATTTTCCTCAATCTCTATTTTGGTATCAGAGTTGTTAAGCCTAATGTCATCTCCATTCACTATTGTGAATTTTGTAAACAACTCATCAGAGTAACCTCATCATATGAGTTTATTATCTTCTTATCAGAGAAATCTCATCACTGAAGAAGATTTACCAATAATCCTACCTGTGCCGTGCCATCACAAATTATACACGGCTGCATCAAGTTTTTTGTGCCTCGCCTGTGTATAGAAATTATACACGGTTGCATCATGTTTTTTTGTGCCTCGCCGGTGTATAATGTGTGGTTGCAACCCGATAGTTATCGGTTATTTTGCAAAGGGAAATTCAAGAACACTAGTCAAAGATTTCAAGAAATTATAAGACTCAACTGTATCACACCAAGAAACTTGGATCAAGTCTGTTTTTCATCATTTCCAAGTTTCTGATTGCAGCGGCCGCATCCTTATCATTTCTATCATCTCCAATCCCAAATTCTTGACTCCTCTGCATATTTTCATTTCTGATCTTCGTCATGGCCAATGATAGTGCTACTTTTTCCTCGTCTGAACCTGTTGTTGGCTCGACTAATTCAGATGTCACCGCTGACAACCTAATAAAAGAAGTAATTAGTCCAAAATCCCAATTAATTACTGCACAGTTGGATAAAAACAATTATTTGCTATGAAAATTGTAGATCGAAACTGCTGTGAAGGCTATGGCCTTGAAGGGTATATAAAGGGAACCATAGCCATTCCTCCTAAATTTGTCATTGATTAAACAAACAATATCATACCCAATGAAGATTACAACAAGTCTTTCAGACAAGATTGACTAATTAGCTCATGGTTACTATCATTAATCAGTCAAAATCTTTTGCCACAAGTTATTGGATGTAAATCTGCTAATGGTATTTGGTAGACTATTGAAAAATCTTTCAATAACCAATCATATGCTAAAGTAATGTTCTACAAAAGGCAACGCCAGAAAATTAGAAAAGAAGTCTTAACTATGAAGGAATATTTAGGCAAGATCAAGTCTATGTGTGATTTGTTAGATGCTGCAGGAAGTAAAATACTAGAATCTGAAAAAATTCTTATTATATTAAATGGTCTAAGCGAAGAATACGAGGTTGTGGAAGCCTTAATAGCATCCCCAAAACAGTTTTCATTTACCGATAATGTTCATGCTATATCACTTTCTCATGAGGCAAGAATTGAAAGAAAAAAGGTTCATGAAAGTGACTATACTGTGAATTATGCAAGCAGTAGTGCTAAAAACAAAAATTAGAATAATAAGAAAGATCAAACCTTCCAAAGAGGGTGTTCTCCTACCAAATGCAGAGGCAGGTGGACCAACAATAATAACAGGCCAAAGTGTCAAATTTGCGAAAAAGTTGGTCACACTGCTCCAAGATGTTTCATCAGATTTAATACCAATTATGGTGTTAATCAAAATCCAAATAATCAAAGAGGAACAAACCCCACTACCAACATTGCTCAAGTTCAAAATGATGCAACCTAATCTGAATCATCAAGAAGTCAATCTGAGTGTGCCAGAGCAGAACACATCAATGATGAATGCTAGTATCCAGATTCTAGAGCTACCAATCATATAACCAATAATCCGGAGAATCTCAACCACGACAATAAAGAGTATAAAGGTAATTAGACATTTTCAATGGGAAATTGTAAGTGTATAAATATTTCTCACATTGGTAAAGGTAGTATTAATGGCAAAAGGCAATTATTTTTACATAACTTGCTAAGGGTACCCAAGATCAAGAAGTATTTGATAAGTGTCTCTCAATTTGCTAGAGACAACAACACTTATTTCAAACTAATTTCCTGAATATTGCTTAGTTATAGATATACTAACTAATGATATACTATTGTAGGATAATGCAGTAAAGGGACTTTATAAGTTCAGTTTTAATGACTGCAATAGTCCTACTAAAGTGAATACTATGTGTAATATGTCTGTATTGGATTATTATGTTCCCATAAACACTGTATTCGATTTATGTCATTATAAACTAGGTCACCCAAATGCTAAAATTGTTAAGCAAATTCTTCTTGATAACAAAATACCCTTTAATGATGTCAGTTTTCCCTATATATGTACATTTTGTCAAATGGGAGTCACAAATAGCCATTAGCCAATTTTACTACTGAATAAACCAAACCATTCGAACTGATTGCTACAGAGTTATGGGGTCCTGCCCCCAATAAATATTGATTTTAGTTACAGATACTATATATCATTTGTGGATGCTTATACTAGGTATACATGGTTATATCCTTTGAAATTTAAGTCTGATACTTGCAGTACTGTTCAAAATTTCATTAAAATGATTGAAAATTAATTCAACAGTACTGCAAAGATTTTACAATCTGATGATGGTACATAATTTAAACCACTCACTGATTTCTTTCAGAAAAAGGGAATAATTCATAGGATTACATGTCCATACACTTCTGAACAAAATGGTTTAGTTGAGAGAAAACATAGACATATAGTTGAAACTAGTTTGACACTTCTTGCTCAAGTCTCATTACCCTTAAAATTCTGGTCTGAGGCATTCAATTCTGCTGAGTTTTTAATAAATCGAATGCCAACCAAAGTTTTAAGTGGAATTAGTACATTGCAAAAATTATACAATGTTAAACCAGATTATAATATTCTCAAAACCTTTGGCTATCTATGCTTTCCTCACTTAAGGTCATTTAATTCAAATAAATTTGATTATAACTCCAAACCATGCACCTTTATTGGCTACTGTTCTAATCAAAAGGGGTATAAGTGCATTGATTCAAATGGCATAATTTTTATAAGCAAGCATGTAATCTTTGATGAAATAATTTTTCCATATAAAAATCCTGATATGAAAACATCAAAGAAAGTTCACAGTCCAAAAGTTATCATACCTGAAATACCAATTATACACGACCTATGGGAGCACCAGTGTAACGAACTGGGATTTTCGACTCCGAAAATCAACACCAAACTACCATGTTGACCATTCAGACATCGAACATTCCAGATCATTAATAGAAAGAAGTTAGAGGGTGAGAATAGATAAGATAGAAAATTAGAATAGAAGAAGAAGAACACAATTAGAGTAAACACGAATCTCACAGCGGAACGAATAAAATATAATACATAACATAACTTTGCAATAAAACAGTATATATACACTGTAACATCATCAGAATACAACACTTACACACAGCGGAAATAACAATAGCTATATAATCCTGAAGCCTCCTGCTTCAAGCTCCTCCAAGTATATCTGTAAAGACCTGAACTACTTGACTGCCCATACAAATTTGGGCACCCAAGAGTTTAGGGAAAACAAAACAAAATAAACTCTGGGTCAGTCATGGGACTGGTGTGAGTAAACTCAAATCATTTGGCTTAACTTTTCAAAATCCTTTTCAAAAGAAAAGATAATCGTAAGACCAATCCACACATAAACACGGGCGGCTTTTACCTTACGATAACCCAAAACATTTTTGGAAATCAATACTTCTCTGATATTATAATAATGTCTAATCACAAGTAATTAGCAACCTAGCAGAACGCTTGCATCTCACGTTCCACATATATAGTATACAAATCAAAATCGCGGGCGCTTATTGGAGATTGGATTCCAACCATGACAAGGTATGGGACCACCTGCCGATAGTGTATCTCTAGAGGCAAATACACTGGGTTCAACAAGAACGTCTTACAACCTGGCCCTCACATGACCGACCACTCATTTCAATTGAGTGTATCGAATGTATACCACCAACGGTTGGGAGCTTCCCACCGTTTCCCGAAAAGGGACAACATCGAATAGATAAAAGAATGAATTGGATTTTCTCTAGATAGGTGATATACACCCTAATTGGAGCGACCCACTTAGCCATGCTGCCTGGCCGATTTTTGTCATTTCCCAGTTGATGAGGCTTGAGGTCATAACGTATCTTTTGAAACCCTTGACCACCATTCACTTTGAATGCCACATAGTCATACCCGTCAAATCACAAAATTGATTTCCTCAAAAATACCACGGGTATAAAGATAAGAGAAACGAATTCCTCCGCCACCAAATGTAAGTACGTTTGAAGAGATCAACTTACACGATCCTTTAGATATACTCTGTCAGACATTCGTCCATTCAGCTTGTCCTGGGACTGGACAAACCGAAGGCACTATTTCGTAAACAGGATAGCCCTTGCATAACTCCGTCTTCATTATCTCCATCATATTTGATCACAACGCTAACGTCCATACAGAGCGGTTTTCAGATAATGAATCTGATCCAGGTCTCTCCGTATTGACGACGATAAAATGGTCAAAAACTTTGATAGTCGGTGATTTAACTATCAAATAAAAATAGGTGTACAACCAACGATCTTATTTCTACATAGAAATTCGATCGATCAATCATCAATCAACATTTTCCCTTTTTAAATTAATTTATTATTAATTTATTCATTTTCCCTTTCTATACATTTTCTATATTATAAAACATTTCCAATCTTTATTTGGAAAACATTTCCAAAACTCCTTCACTAGATTTAAACAGACGTTTAATTATAACGCCACTATGCGAATTCGAACCATTACACTCATTAACTAGATTCACTTAACCAACCTTCACTATCGAACCTTAACCATTCCTTCGTTAAAAACGAAGTCAATCAAGTTGGGGTATAATTACCTCTCAGACCTTAACTGAACAACATTCCTAACTTCGAAACAGACAAGGTTCACCTTTCAAACCTTTAACAAACTTCTGTGAGAAACTCTCGGATTCTATTTATGAATCCACTTCTTTAATTTAAAACATTGATTTTTACCATAGCATCAAAATTCCTTTCGTCTTAAATATCCACTTAAAAATGTAACTTTTATTTCCTTAATTTAACTCAATAACTAATCCACTCATCTATTAATAATAAGTAAATCTTGATTTAACTGGAAAGTAAATATTACTTTCCCCAATTCGATATAATCAAATTCAATGTATAATTCTCCTTTTCGAATACTCTCTATTTGATAATCTCCTTTTCGAATACTATATTCGATAACGCTTTCTTCGAATAACTATATTCGATCATCTCTCTTCGAATGATTTACATTCGATTAACTTTCTACGAATGATTTACATTCGATAAATCTCCTTTCGAATAAACTATATTTGATTAACTCCTTTAACTCTATTCGAATAAACTATATTCGATTTACTCCTTTCGAATAACTAATATTCGATAACTCCTTTCGAATAACTAATATTCGATAACTTCTTTCGATTAATATATTTTGATTAACACATTTTGATTAACTCTTATCGAATAACTAATATTCGATTAATTTATATTCGAATAACTATGTCTGTTTCAACTTTATTTCGAATAGCTAATATTCGAGTTAACTCCATTCGCTTGACTCTAGATCGCAGCGATCACAATGGTTACGCCTGATTCCCTCAAGAAACATCCGACAGCCATAGGCTATCTGCAGCCCTTCGAATTACGCTAGCAGTCGTACGAAATGGCAACTCATCCTGAATAACTATGTTTGACTAACTCTATCTCAAATAACTATATTCGATCAACTCTAATTGAATAACTAATATTCAATTAATTCTAATTCGGTTAACTCTATCTAATTAACTCTAACTGATTAACTCCTTTGATTAATTCTACGTTTATTCAATTTCAAATATCGATGTTGAAATCGATTCTTACTTCTCTATATAAGTACAGACTTATATATTCTATTTATCCAATGATAAAAATCTTATTTAATTTATAAAATATTATTTAAAAACTTATCTTCTCAATCTATCGGTCAGAATAGATTCTATTAAAAATCTTTTCTTTAAATCCATAACATGTATACCCGTGTGCGAAGCACGGGTCTAAACTTTTCAAATGTAAAATTCTCCTTTTATACAATTCTAGTCACCTTTCAATATTTCCTTTTATAATCTATTTATTTACAAAATAAATGTCCTTTTTGATAATTCTATTTATTCTGTAAAATATTTTCTATTTATAAAATCTATTGATTTTATAAGTAATTCCTTTGATAATCTAATTATTTTCTTCTTCTGTTTACTTTACACACATTCCCCTTTTCTATTCTATTTATTTATTTATTCAAATAAATATCCCTTTTCAATTCTATTTGTAAATAGTTACAAATATTTCTTTTTCAATTCTATCTATTTGATAACAAATAAATATTCCTTTTTTAATCTATTTATCTTCTAAATAAATATTCTCTTCTTATAAAGTCTTTTGATTTTATGAATATTTCTTTTTCAATTTGACATTGAAAATTTCCCTTTTAACACTCCAGTATTCCTTACGGTATTTAACATACCATATAACAATGATCAGTATCATTCAACCACAACAGATTTCATATCACATCATATAACACAATATATGAATACAGTAAAATAAATGTTGAGGAACCCAGTTGGGTCCCTCCGACCTGTTTCCCTGCATCCACAGATGTTAAACAATAAAATTAACATCAATTTCATTTCACTATGAAATATTCTGCTAAACAGAATAAATATTTGATTAACGATTTATATTTATATCGTTATCTATAATTTCAACCAACACATACGCAATTCAACCAAACAGTTAACACACATCAATCAATAGATAATTATCAGTTCTAAATATGCATTAGAAAAATATAACTGTTTAGAGTTGGTGAGTTTTACTCACCTTGGCAGTTCATCGTTAAAGAACGATAAATTGTTTGTTTGATTTGAATCAAGCAATTTATTTCGCCATAAATTCACACGAGCCCCAATCCACTTCGAGTCAGCTTCATTATGAATCTCTCGTCCATACGGTCCTAATGTGACTTACCCTTCTAAATTCTGATACAGTATGTACAAGTTATGGCTTAAACAAGTATATACACTATTTTAAATTAAATAACTAAATTAAATTCTATTATCTAACTGGGCTCACCATTTAGGCCTAAACCCAACTCAACATATCCAGACCCGCGTATACCAACCCTTCTTCCCCGAAGACAACCTGATGCCTGCTCCTCCCAAATACAACAACAATTTCCCCAAATTCAAACACCCCTTGATCCTTAATCACATCACTAAAAATCCCAATTAAATCACCATAAATCTCTCCATCCAATTCTCGTCCTTCCTATACGTCATTTGCTCAACTCGGGCTCAGCCATTGCAACCCGTCATCCAGCTCTTCCGCGCCTAGTTCAGAAAAGTGCGACACCTTTTTTCCTAGAAATCCCCCCAATTTCACCACATTGTGCCATTCTCCTCCAAAATCATCAATAAAACACTCGATTTCAACATCGATGTCTTACTCCTCCTATAAACCAAACCCTAGAACACGCTGCTCAAACCTGAGCGATTGTAAACATAGTCGCACCCCTCAAAAGATAGACGAGATTGAAGCTTACACTGACAGGACTTATAATATACTACTATTGGGATTTATAGGAATTTATTTCTGTTTATTTTGGATTTTAAGAATGATCGAAAATAATTTCTTGGAACGAAAGAAAGGCGGCGGAAAATGTTTGACTCCCGACGAGATGAATTTAGGGTTAAGGAAAGTTAAGGTGTTTATATAGGATAGAAATAATATTTTTTTATTCGATTATTCTATTTTATTTTAAGCAATTGCTATTTTTATTTGTCCTCTAAAATTCTTGTGATCACATACGGTACCTAATAATCACAAAACTAGACATGCAGCTACAGTTCGACATTGCGGACCCAACGAAACTGGTTTCGTCGAATTCTGACTCCGTTTGCTCACACGGCATATTTTTAAAGGTCAAAATACTGACTGTTTTCCACATTAAAATCTCGTACGGCCACATACTGACTTCAAAAATCACGAAAACTGAAATTTAGAAATAATTTGATGTTACGGATCCAACAAAATTAGTTTCGTTGAATTTTGAGGTCGTTTGAAAAAACTGGCTATTTTTAAAGCTCTAAGTAGCCCTTTTAAATATATAAATATATTTAAAAACATTTAAATTTAATATTTAAAAATAAATATTATTGTACATATTCACAACAGAATATCATACTGCTACACTGGGATTTATAACTCGATATTTCAAATCCAGTGTTACATCAGTATTCGATTTATATTTAAAAATCCACTTTAAAAATATAAATAAATCGATATAAATTATAAAGGAATTCCATAGCGACTTTTCTAAAATTTGATTTGGACATAACTAAAAATCTACACGACGAAATCTCGATTTTTCTCTTCCACTAGAAAAATATACTTCACCAGCTCCTAACGTTTCTTGTTTCACAGAAATCCGAGTTAAAACGAACCCTGTATATTCAGTTGAAGTTCGAATCGCCAAATAGCGAACTACAGCACCATTTCGAGCTCGGTTTTAATTATAATATAATTATACGTTCAAACTGCCGTTCGAATAATATATTCGTTATTCTAATTAAATTCTAAACTGAATTAAATATCATAGTTGATCCAATTCACACCATTTTGTGAATTCCACTATTTCTGACTATTTTAGAAATTAAATATATTATTATATTTTAATTAAATATTCAATATTATTTAATTCTGGTCATTTTAAATAACCAAACCATTATTTAAATAATTAAATAAATTATTTATATCACTGAATAATGAGGGTCGTTACATTCTTCCCCCCTTAAAATAATTTCGTCCTCGAAATTGCTAAGGTAGAGAACAAACCCTATTGACTAGTATACATTTATTTGTTTACGTACCAACCTCAATTTCAACTGAACCAATTTAATTTCAATTAAAATATTCATTTATTTCCATTAACGAAAATTTTCAAAAATTCTGAAAATTTTCTAACATTCGAAATTTTCGAAAAATTTCGCCAGCACCCCCTTTGTACCGGTCAATAGTTCAAACCCCAACTCGCCTCTCTAGGCCTTCTCCAATCCAAAAGAAAATCAAACAGCCAAGCGACTTGCCAAATCGGCCCATAAATCATCAAATCCATAAAAATAAACGTGTACCTTTTTGTCGGGCATATCATTATATCCTTACATTCTGCTGCCACTTCAGCATATACCAAAGTCATCCCAATCAATCTCTGATCAATTTATTCTCAACACAGCTATTCGCTTAAACAAGCCAAATACGATTTCAAACTCAAGTTTCATTCTCGATTCCACATTCCTAACTCACCAATCCAATACCATTTCAGATTCTATCTCACAATTCAAAATCTGATTTTACTTGATATATCATATCCAATTCAATTTCTAGTTAAATTGATTTCAATTCAATGCATATTTGCTTTCACAAATTCCTTTAAATTAGTTTTTAATTCATACAATTTTCCTGGGAATTTTTAAACAGCTTAGCTCTTCCAAAAATCAAATATCCCTTTTCAGGAATCAAAGCAACCTCCTTTTTCTCAAAACAATTCAAAAACAATCTCTTTGGTAGTAATTTGTCACTTACAACTCGAAAATGAACACTGATGATGTGGCCAGTATTATCAGAGTTATTTTCCAGCTACTGAAGTGAGTTCAATACTATATCATTTCAAATAACCTTCCAATGTTTGTAAAACAAATTTTAAAATTTCCCAAGATCTTAAAGTTCTCATGTATTTAACCCAACTCTAGTTAAAAACACTTATTCAAATTTCTAGAGTTTTTAGTTCCAACCTTGATTTAAATTCACATTTAATCCATCTGATTTAGATATTATACGAACTCTAATTGGTTTTTATATAACCATTTCAATTATAATCAACCAACACATCCAATACATTATAATATTTCAAAGATTAATCATTCATTTATATTAAAATATAATTTGGGTAAAATTATTTCATTTACCCTTTTTCAAAACATACTGTGTCGGTTTATCGTATTCAAGTGTTTAGAAACTCCTACCGATACAGTGGATCAAACTGATCGACCAGAATTTACAAACAACTCAACCAATAAATCTCCACAATATAACACAATTTTCATAAAATCTACAAATAAGTTCACTCGTATATATACACTCAAACTCAATCTAGGGTATTACTAACCCCATCTCTACCGAGTCAGGCCACAGAGCCAAGGTAATCACTTAACCTTCAGCTCTGATACCACTGTAACGAACTGGGATTTTCGACTCCAAAAATCAACACCAAAATACCATGTTGACAATTCAGACATCGAACATTCCAGATCATTAATAGAAAGAAGTTAGAGGGTGAGAATATATAAGATAGAAAATTAGAACAGAAGAAGAAGAACACAATTAGAGTAAACACGAATCTCACAGCGGAACGAGTAAAATATAATACATAACATAACTTTGCAATAAAACAGTACACTATAACATCATCAGAATAAAACACTTACACACAGCCGAAATAACAATAGCTATATAATCCTGAAGCCTCCTGTTTCAAGCTCCTCCAAGTATATCTGTAATGACCTGAACTACTTGACTGCCCATACAAATTTGGGCACCCAAGAGTTTACGGAAAACAAAAAAAATAAACTCTGGGTCAGTCATGGGACTGGTGTGAGTAAACTCAAATCATTTGGCTTAAATTTTCAAAATCCTTTTCAAAAGAAAAGATAATCGTAAGATCGATCCACACATAAACACGGGCGGCTTTTACCTTACGATAACCCAAAAAAGTTTTGGAAATCAATACTTCTCTGATATTATAATAATGTCTAATCACAAGTAATTAACAATCTAGCAGAACGCTTGCATTTTACATTCCACATATATAGTATACAAATCAAAATCGTGGGCGCTTATTGGAGACTGGATTCCAATTATGACAAGGTATGGGACCACCTGCCGATAGTGTATCTCTAGAGGCAAATACACTGGGTTCAACAAGAACGTCTTGCAACCCGGCCCTCACATGACCGACCACTCATTTCAGCTGAGTGTATCAAATGTATACCACCAACGGTTGGGAGCTACCCACCGTTTCCCGAAAAGGGACAGCATGGAATAGATAAAAGAATGAATTGGATTTTCTCTAGATAGGTGATATACACCCTAATGGGAGCGACCCACTTAGCCATGCAGCCTGCCCGATTATTTTCATTTCCCGGTTGATGAGGCTTGAGGTCATAACATATCTTTTGAAACCCTTGACCACCATTCACTTTGAATGCCACATAGTCATACCCGTCAAATCACAAAATTGATTTCCTCGAAAATACCACGGGTATAAAGCTAAGAGAAACGAATTCCTCCGCCACCAAACGTAAGTACGTTTGAAGAGATCAACTTACGCGATCCTTTAGGTATACTCTGTCAGACATTCATCCATTCACGCTCGTCCTGGGACTGGACAAACCGAAGGCACTATTCTGTAAACAGGATAGTCCTTGCATAACTCCATTTTCATTATCTCCATCATATTTGATCGTAACGCTAACGTCCATACAGAGTGGTTTTTAGATAATGAATCTGATCCCGGTCTCTCCGTAGTGACGACGATAAAATGGTTAAAAACTTTGATAGTCGGTGATTTAACTATCAAAGAAAAATAGGTGTACAACCAATAATCTTATTTCTAGATAGAAATTTGATCGATCAACCATCAATCAACATTTTCCCTTTTTAAATTAATTTATTATTAATTTATTCATTTTCCCTTTCTATTCATTTTCTATATTATAAAACATTCCCAATCTTTATTTGGAAAACATTTCCAAAAATCTTTCATTAGATTTAAACAGACGTTTAAATATAG
Source organism: Allium sativum (assembly GCA_030737875.1). NCBI lineage: Eukaryota > Viridiplantae > Streptophyta > Magnoliopsida > Asparagales > Amaryllidaceae > Allium > Allium sativum. The sequence goes on from CM060925.1 coordinate 292,922,385, forward strand.
TGTCACTATGCGAATTCGAACCATTACACTTATTAACTAGATTCACTTAACCGACCTTCACTATCAAACCTTAACCATTCCTTAGTTAAAAACAGAGTCAATCAAGTTGGGGTATAATTACCTCTTAGACCTTAACTGAACAACATTCCTAACTTCGAAACAGACAAGGTTCACCTTTCAAAACTTTAACAAACTTCCATGCGAAACTCTCGGATTCTATTTATGAATCCACTTCTTTAATTTAAAACATTGATTTTTACCATAACATCAAAATTCCTTTCTTCTTAAATATCCACTTAAAAATGTAACTTTTATTTCCTTAATTTAACTCAGTAACTAATCCAGTCATCTATTAATAATGAGTAAATCTTGATTTAACCGGAAAGTAAATATTACTTTCCCCAATTCGATATAATCGAATTCAATGTATAATTCTCCTTTTCGAATACTCTCTATTCGATAATCTCCTTTTCGAATACTATATTCGATAACCCTTTCTTCGAATAACTATATCGATCATCTCTCTTCGAAAGATTTACATTCGATTAACTTTCTACGAATGATTTACATTCGATAAATCTCGTTTCGAATAAACTATATTCGATTAACTCCTTTAACTCTATTCGAATAAACTATATTCGATTTACTCCTTTCGAATAACTAATATTCGATAACTCCTTTCGAATAACTAATATTCGATAACTTCTTTCGATTAATACATATTGATTAACACATTTTGATTAATACATTTTGATTAATTCCTATCGAATAACTAATATTCGATTAACTTATATTCGAATAACTATGTCTGTTTCAACTTTATTTCGAATTGCTAATATTCGATTTAACTCCATTCGCTTGACTCTAGATCGCAGCAATCACAATGGTTACGCCTGATTCCCTCAGGAAACATCGTAGGCTATCTGCAGCCCTGCGAAGTACACTAGCAGTCGTACGAAATGGCAACTCATCCTGAATAACTATGTTTGACTAACTCTATCTCAAATAACTATATTCGATCAACTCTAATTGAATAACTAATATTCAATTAATTCTAATTCAGTTAACTCTATCTAATTAACTCTAACTGATTAACTCTAACTGATTAACTCCTTTGATTAATTCTACGTTTATTCAGTTTCAAATATCGATGTTGAAATCAATTCTTACTTCTCTATATAAGTCCAGACTTATATATTCTATTTATCCAATGATAAGCATCTTATTTAATTTATAAAATATTATTTAACAATTTATCTTCTCAATCTATCGGTCAGAATAGATTCTATTAAAAATCTTTTCTTTAAATCCATAGCATGTTATACCCATGTGCGAAGCACGGTTCTAAACTCTTCAAATGTAAAATTCTCCTTTTATACAATTTTAGTCACCTTTCAAGTATTTCCTTTTATAATCTATTTATTTACAAAATAAATCTCCTTTTTGATAATTCTATTTATTCTATAAAATATTTTCTATTTGTAAAATCTATTGATTTTATAAGTAATTCCTTTGATAATCTAACTATTTTCTTTTTCTGTTTACTTTACACACATTTCCCTTTTCTATTCTATTTATTTATTTATTCAAATAAATATCCCTTTTCAATTCTATTTGTAAATAGTTACAAATATTTCTTTTTCAATTCTATATATTTGATAACAAATAAATATTCCTTTTTTAATCTATTTATCTTCTAAATAAATATTCTCTTCTTATAAAATCTTTTGATTTTATGAGTATTTATTTTTCAATTTAACATTGAAAATTTCCCTTTTAACACTCCAGTATTCCTTATGGTATTTAACATACCATATAACAATGATCAGTATCATTCAACCATACAAAATCAACAACAGATTTCATATCACATCATATAACACAATATATGAATATAGTAAAATAAATGTTGAGGAACCCAGTTGGGTCCCTCCAACCTATTTCCCTGCATCCACAGATGTTAAACAATAAAATTAACATCAATTTCATTTCACTATGAAATATTCTGCTAAATAGAATAAATATTTGATTAACGATTTATATTTATATCGTTATCTATAATTTCAACCAACACATACGCAATTCAACCAAATAGTTAACACACATCAATCAATAGATAATTATCAGTTCTAAATATGCATTAGAAAAATATAACTGTTCAGAGTTGGTGAGTTTTACTCACCTTGACAGTTCATCGTTAAAGAACGATAAACTGTTTGTTTGATTTGAATCAAGCAATTTATTTCGCCATAAATTCACACGAGCCCTAATCCACTTCTAGTCAACTTCATTATGAAGCTCTCGTCCATACGGTCCTAATGTGACTGACCCTTCTAAATTCTGATACAGTATGTACAAGTTATGGCTTAAACAAGTATATACACTATTTTAAATTAAATAACTAAATTAAATTCTATTATCTAACTGGGCTCACCATTTAGGCCCAAACCCAACTCAACATATCCAGACCCGCGTATACCAACCCTTCTTCCCCGAAGACAACTCGATGCCCGCTCCTCCCAAATACAACATCCATTTCCCCAAATTCAAACACCCCTTGATCCTTAATCACACCACTAAAAATCCCAATTAAATCAACATAAATCTCTCCATCCAATTCTCGTCCTTCCTATACCTCATTTGCTCAACTCGAGCTCAGCCTTTGCAACCCGTCGTCCAGCTCTTCAGCGCCTAATTCAGAAAAGTGCGACACCTTTTTTCCCAGAAAACCCCCACTTTCACCACATCGTGCCATTCTCCTCCAAAATCATCAATACAACACTCTATTTCAACATCGATGTCTTACTCCTCCTATAAACCAAACCCTAGAACATGCTGCTCAAACCAGAGCGATTGTAAACATAGTCGCACCCCTCAAAAGATAGACGGGATCGAAGCTTACACTGACAGGAATAATAATATACTACTATTGGGTTTTATAGGAATTTATTTCTATTTGTTTTGGATTTTTAGAATGATCGAAAATAATTTCTTGGAAGGAAAGACTGGCGGCGGAAAATGTTTGACTCCTGACGAGATGAATTTAGGGTTAAGGAAAGTTAAGGTGTTTATATAGGATAGAAATAATATTTTTTTATTCGATTATTCTATTTTATTTTAAGCAATTGCTGTTTTTATTTGTCCTCTAAAATTCCTGTGATCACATACGGTACCTAAAAATCACGAAACTGGACATGCAGATACAGTTCGACATTGCGGACCCAACGAAACTGGTTTCGTCGAATTCCGACTCCGTTTGCTCACACAGCGTATTTTTAAAGGTCAAAATACTGACTGTTTTTCACATTAAAACCCCGTACAACCACATACTGACTTCAAAAATCACAAAAACTGAAATGTAGAAATAATTTGATGTTGCAGATCCAACAAAATTAGTTTCGTTGAATTCTGTGGTCGTTTGAAAAAACTGGCTATTTTTAAAGCTCTAAATAGCCCTTTTAAATATATAAATATATTAAAAAACATTTAAATTTAATATTTAAAAATAAATATTATTGTATATATTCACAACAAAATATCGTACTGCTACACTGGGATTTATAACTCGATATTTCAAATCCAGTGTTACATCGATATTCGATTTATATTTAAAAATCCACTTTAAAAATATAAATAAATCGTTATAAATTATAAAGGAATTCCATAGCGACTTTTCTAAAATTTGATTTGGACATAACTAAAAATCGACACGACGAAATCTCGATATTTCTCTTCCACTAGAAAAATATACTTCACCAGCTCCTAACGTTTCTTGTTTCACAGAAATCCGAGTTAAAACGAACCCTGTATATTCAATTGAAGTTCGAATCGCCAAATAGCGAACTGCAACGCCATTTCGAGCTCGATTTTAATTATAATATAACTATTTGTTCAAACTGCCGTTCGAATAATATATTCGTTATTCTAATTAAATTCTAAACTGAATTAAATATCACAGTTGATCCAATTCACACCATTTTGTGAATTCCACTATTACTGACTCTTTCAGAAATTAAATATATTATTATATTATTATATTTTAATTAAATATTCAATATTATTTAACTCTGGTCATTTTAAATAACCAAACCATTATTTTAATGATTAAATAAATTATTTATGTCGCTAAAAAATGCGGGTCGTTACAATCAGAGTAGCACGGAGGCTGCCGGTGGTCAAAACAGTCGTGAAGATGCCACTGAATGGAAAAATCAACATCAATCTGATTCACCAAGCCACGCCATTCAACAACCTATTGTAGAAGAAAATCAGAGTTCAAATACTGAAGACAATAGCAATAATCAAATCCCGGACAATAGAGCAGAAAAGAACACAATTGAACCTGAACAACCAAACTCACCACAAAGTTCTCCTCATAGGGAACCAAGACATTACATGATGAAAAGAGCAAAAAGTGGGATTTTCAAGCCAAAAATCTACAATGCATCCATCAGCCAAGATGAACCAGTAGATTACAATCAAGTTGTCACAGATAAAAGATGGAGAACTGCTATGATGGAAGAGTATGACACTCTTATCAAAAACTACACATAGGAGCTAGTTCATCCATCACACAACAAAAATATCGTGGGATGCAAGTCGAAAAACAGACTTAAGAAAATCCCTGATGGATCAATAAGCATATTAGTTCTAAGCAAATTCAAAAGCAAGACTGGTCGCAAAAGGCTTCACGCAGGAATATGGTTTTGATTTTAGTGTCACCTTTTCTCCAGTTGTGAAGCCTTCCACTATCAGACTTATATTTACTATTGCTTTGAATAATAATTGGAAAATAAAGCATCTAGATGTAAATAATGCTTTTCTTAAATGCTTGAGCCAATATATAGCAGTGGGGATGATGTCAGACATCTAACAGAGTTCTTACATAAGCAATTTTCTATTAAAGACCTAGGAGAAATCTCACATTTCTTAGGGATTGAAGTTACTAGGCAATCAAATTCGGAGATGCACCTTTGTCAGAAAAGATACATTTCTGAAATACTGCTTAGAACTAATATGGATGGAGCTAAGCCACAACCAACATTAATGATTTCTAATCAGCATTACTCTAAAAACAGGGGATGAAGCATAAATAGTGTAAAATAGTATAGAAGTGTTGTAGGAACTTTGCAATATGCTACTATAGCATGACCTAATATTGCATTTAGCGTTAATAAAGTTTCTCAATTTATGCAGAATCCTCTTGACGAACATTGGAAAGTTGTGAAAAGAATACTTAGATATCTAGAGGAGACTAACTACTTTGGATTAACACTTAAAGCAAGCAATCGCCTGAATATCACTGCCTATAGAGATTCAGATTGTGCTTCAAACAGTGATGTCAGAAGATTTGTTACAGGATACCGTATCTACATTGGGAACAATTTTATTTCATGGTTCTCCAAAAAGCAAACAACTATATTAAGGTCAAGCACTGAAGTTGAGTACTGTAGTGTTGCAAGTACTACAACAGAAATCCTATGGCTATAATCTTTATTAAAGGAGCTAAACTTACTTTCTAATAGAAAGCCAGTCTCTTGATGTGATAATCAAAGTACTATCTATATGATAGCAGATCCAGTTCAACATGCAGAGACAACACATATAGAGATCGACATCTACTTCGTTCGAGAGCAAGTGCAACAGGGAAAACTTCAAGTCAATCATGCGCCAAGCTATTATCAAAAATCAAACATTTGTATTAGGGCTCCATCAGCTAAAAACTTCACGAGACTTAGAGATGAGTTAATAATAAATGGAAGTTTACAGCCTGGTTTATTCTTGTGAACGAAGACCCCAGTGACGACCAGCGCATCTTCTCATCTGTTCTTCTCTCTATCACCTTGGATGACTCCCTTTTAATGTTCACAAGCTTCAGATTCATCTAATTCGAGCATTGAAAGGAAGATTTCTCTCAGCGCCGCCATGAAAAATTAGGGTTTCGAAGAAACCCGAAACGTAATTTGAGTGGGGGTATCAAATGAAGTGGCTTGGTCAACACAACTCAGTGCGACTATGTATTATATTACACGTACATTATAATGGGTCAAGCCCAATGTTTCTTCTTTTATTTACAAAGCCCAACATGTCGATTGTAATGGTCAAATATTGGCATATATATATATATGTACATATTCCATGTACAATGATTATTCAGTTTTCTAATAATAATTCATTTTGCCGAAAACAATTCTCCACAATTTTCTTCAATCTCAATTTCTGTAGCTCGTATCATCATCCACCATTAACATACAGTTAACCATTGTTCTCTTGTTTGTAAATTGAGCAATTCGATCAACGCCTTCGCAAAGCAAACAAAGTGACAAAGATATGGACATGAACAAGTCCATCGCATATAAGGTCAGAGCAAATATCGAGGGGCGATTGCATGAATTGATATTGATCCCTGATCATGGATTGGCACCGATCCCTAAACATGGATTGATATTGATCCCTGAACATGGATTGATATTGGTCCCTAAACATTGCTAATGTGACCATAATCTTTCTAGCATGACTCTTCCAATATGTGGGAAACGTGGGCATGAACGTAGTGCGGAAGAGTAGGGTGATGGTTTGAGGGCGCTTTTAGTTGTTTATGAACTATCAATTATTCTAGTACTTCTAGTGATCATCCTTGATCCATAAGAACAACTTTTGTAAATATCAATCGAAATCATCAACAAAGTTAAGTGGACGTAGTCACAGTTTAGCGAAACCAGTATAATTTACTTTTCATTATGTTATCTCTCATGTTAATTTATTTTCTTCGCTTAGTTCTCTACTTTTCTCTTCTGGATGTTTGTGATAGTTTTTGATATAAATGTTTTTTTGTTTTCATTAAGAACTTCTTAAGATTTGAAATTATCGTCTACTTTTGACTTGCCTTAATTAACGTGGTTGGTCTGTTCACTTTGTTTTGAAAATAGGGAACTATACATATTTAAAAAGAGTATATTGGAAGACTAGTTTAAGATATGGCTCTATGAAGAAGTTGATCTACCGCTTTCGAACAAACAGATGATGTTAGAATGTTTCCTTTCATCATGTTTAGGAGGTTGCACAACCGAATACTGCTGAAGTTCGGTACCCCTTGGATATGATAACAAATTTTGGATTATCTAGATGGTGAAGGAGATGAACAAGAAATTGCAAGAGAACTGATAAAATGAAGTAGCAGATGCAATAGAGTCTTAACTTACTGAATTAGTTAACCCATGGTAGCATTACACCAAAAATGGCAATTAGCAGTGCTCGTGGCCGTATCTAATTCGATTTGGCAGTGCTTTGGGCCGTATCAAAAAATGGCGTCTTTGTCACTTAGATATAGGCTTAAGCTGTATCAGATTCATAGATTGATACGGCTTAAAACCATATCAAATTTATAGATTGGAACGGTTTAAAGTCGTATCAAATTCATAGATAGATACTGGTTAAGCCATATCAAATTCGTAGATTGATACGGCTTAAAATCGGATCAAATTGCTATATTCATACGGCTTAAAACCGTATTAAATTAGTACACTACCACCGTAAAATTCATAGATCGATATGGTTTTAAGCCGTATCAAATTCGTAGATTGATACGGCTTAAAGCTGTATCTAATTTGAAAATAAAAAATAAAAAAATACAATTAGTTTCTTCATGGTGTGTGGTAGACTGCAAATTCACTACATCAAATTCATGAATTACAAGCATGGGTTTCACTTCGTTCAAGCATGTGGTTGATTTTCAACTTTGCTACTGACCAACAACACACTGCAATTGTCTGGTAATTCATCCTCTTCAATCTCTAGTTTAATGATGTAGAGTTTCGCACTCAGGCTAAAACAAAAAAGCAAAATATCATATAAAAACATTATGAAGCGGTACCTTTGTCAAAAAGTGAAACGATTATCCTTTCATCAAAGAAGCCTTTATAATTCAAATTAAGCTGAATGTTCATTAGGACTCCTGAAGTGATGTACAGTGGAAGGCATAAAAACATTAGGTTATAATATATATGGTGTTTTCTTAGCATTGTTCAAATAATTCTATCATTCATTGTATTGCCGGAAGTCTAAACGTTCTTAATAATTTCATTGAACAATTGGGGTCCAAATCCAAGTGTTGCAATACATATCCTAAACCCAATACAACGAGATCGGTTGCTTCATTAAAACAACTAAAAAACAATATATATATATATATATATATATATATATATATGAATAACACTAAGATAAAGCAAAAAAAAATGTGGATTATAAATGCTCGACGTTGATCAAATATACCAATTTTTTCTTCCCAAATGATTGTCAGATCCTAACCATAGCATGTTGTTATTTCTTTAAAATCATAAAATCAATAATTGAATAAGCATATAAGAGATCAAGACACTAATAGAGGAGTTTAAATTATTGAGTTTTCATCATGTATTGAAATAGAAAATGTAAGTGCTGATAGTTTCAGTTTATGGATGGAACGTGGGGTAGGAAGCATAAACAAGGATTGAAGAATTACATAAATATCCTTCATTTACTTTATTAAAACCCCAAAGAGATTGTTGTTCAAAGCAATTGAATTATACAACATGCATAAATGAGTAGAAGACTATTGAGTGTTTTTGAGAGAAACAAAATAATTTTCATGTTATTATGGAAACCTATTGAGTGTTTTTATGGAACCAAAATAATTTTCATGTTATTATGGAAACCGAATTGAACTATAAGTCTGTAACTTGATGGGTTCCTTCTTTAGATTTTTTTTATATACCAACATTACACAGGATTGGTATTTTTTTTAAAAAAAACATGCTTACATTACAAAGGATACACTACTAAAAGCGGCAAAACAATAATAGCATAAGAGTAATTGGTACTGTTGTATGTGCTTATTTTTTATGTCTTCGTCCAAATTAATTCAAACATGGCATTTTTAGGTATAGATTATCATATTTGTATGTTCACTCTAAAGTTTGAGGAACTATAAAACACATGGTGCATTATCTTCGATTGCAGTGTATATTTTGATTCAATTAGATAATTATAAAATTTTGGACACTAATATTTCTTGAAAAAAAAATGAACAACCACTTTGATTTAAGACACAAATATGAAACATACTTTGCTGGTTATGTAATAACATCCAAGCTATAGCTAATTATAAAATTTTGGAGACCAAATTAAACGAAATTCGACCCAAAATCAAAGTAAATGAATTTATGATATTCATCATCTTTTCTTTCATATATATCAGTAACTTGTTAGTGATATTCAATAAAATAAGTTGATATAACTTCGCTGAGATGAATTCTTAAACATGCATCATTTTGGTTCAATAAAATATAACGAAACATACCACTCAGGTTAAATAAATCAATTAGTAGAGTGTTGCCAAATAGTTGATCAATCAAATTTGATAACAGTGGCAAATTCCAACACGGTAATCTTTCTCTGCACGTCATCTCTAATTTATTCGTTGACGATGATCATTTAAAGCATTTGAACTCGAAGACTTTTTATTTAGTTTAGTCGCAAATCCCAGATTTATCTAGTTGATATTTTATTATTGTATTTAAATGAAGAGAGTAACTTAGTGAGAAATTTCCTTGCATTTGATCATTATGTTAATGTAAAGTAAGTGAAACAAAGAAAAGTTGATTGTGCACTTAATCTGAAAACATAGAATAATCATTTAAAGGAGAAATTTGTTAGCTCACCCTATGGGATGCGTCTAGCCCGAGAAATGGCTATTCAGGGATGAGCTGAAAGTGCCTACAGTAATCAAATCTCTCCATGGTCATTTCTCATTTCATTGTTAATTTACAAACACCTAAAAAAATTCAAAGATTATGGCTAAAATTATTACCATTCGGTAATATCATATATACTTTTTCGCCAGGCAGTTTAAATACCTATGACAATATTTAGAACAAATAAATCAAAATTCTGACCATATTGACAATTAGAATATGAGAATATATCAAATTATCAATTCAGATTAATCATTTCATCCCTTTCAATTGACTTTGTTTCTCGAATGCTTTATATGCTTATATTATTCTCAGGTAACCACTAAACGCCACTAAGGATCGAATATTGGTGAACCTGATTTGTTCAATAAATTGTTAAACAAAGTTTCATCTTTGAAAAAATATAATTGCTTTGTAGGTTTGTTCTGTGGGAGGATAGAAGACACCTCTGCTATAGAGAACCAATATAGGAAACATGTTGGAACAATAAATGGAACCTTACTTAAGAGAGAGGGTTATCAGTAAACAATTAAAGGAAGCGTGTGTAAACCGAAATCAATGCGTATAAACAGTTCAAAAACTTACAATAGTCATAACCATTAAAAAAATAAAGGGGACGAAGATAAATCAATATCTAAATATGAAAGTAAAATATTGGACGATGAAAACATGGGAGGGAGGTGTAAAGACCCGAACTTCCCTGTAAAGGAAAGCGCAGATTGCTTTGAGAACAAGCCAAATTGGAACACAAACAGAAGAACATTTCATTGTTTCTTACTACAATCCATCAGAATACAAGAATATACAGAGTATGAATGAATATTACACATCAAAAAAATATCAGAGATTTAAATTACATTACGTAGCAACGGAAAATAATACAAAACACAACTGAAGGAGATATACGGATACAGAGCTTTCCGGGTATCATTCCAGCTGCAAATCAGGATCCTGTAAATATAAATCTGCAAAACCAAAACTACTAGCTGCCCGTGTCAAAATAAGGGAACCCAGAGTTTAGGTTTAAAACAATAAACTCCAGGTCAGTCATGTGACTGGTGTGAGAACTAAAACAGTTATTAATCTTTATTTTAAAGTTCGGTAAATAAAGGAACCGCACCGTATAACACGGAACAGGTTTCCTCCCAAGAATACCAGTGCATAAAACAACAGCGCAATGCTAAATAAAGAACAATGAAGCTATTATAAGACCCAGGTCCCATCGCACAATGCAACGCAAGCCGGAGGATAGGGTTTTTACCTTATAATAGCCAAGAATGCTTGGTATGTGAAATTTCTTGTTTTATTATTACTATAAGTGTATAGTGTCAAAGCAATTTCAATCATAAGTATCAATCATAGACGGCATATGTGCCCCATACCACTATGTCTCCATACTAGGCTCTACAATCAAAACCGCAAAGTCACGTATTGGAAGTTGGATTTCCATCTGTGAACCAAGGCAAGGGATCGTCCTCACCGAATTCGAGACTCTCTAGCCCGATCCTCAGGCAAGCACGCAGGCAAGCCTTGGATCGTCAGGGCCGGTCCACCGATGTGGATTATAATGCCTGAACACTGTGTTTCCCCACCCTTTGGGGGCGTAAATGAGCCAAATGACTCCATCGACTCCACGTAGTCACTGATATATCCGAGGCGCCTCGCAAACCAACAACAACACAGGTGAAAATAATATAAATGTCAGGGCTGGTAGGTCACTGAAACCACCCTAGATAGAAAGAAACGCATGTCCTCCCTATGGCCCTCTCCCGTTTCTGGTTCACAACCGGGGTGTGAGGCTCGCGAATTAACGCTACACAAAGCTGTGTCACACAGGCGGTGCTTTGATCATCAATCACAAGACTTTGCTTTTCAACAAAAGCCTTAATCATTTGCATCTTAGCATGCCACACAAGCAAACCACTCCATGTAACCGATATCCATCAATCACACAGAATGATATCCAATGTCAGACACACAGTCCATTTACAAGTCCGTTCTGGGTCTGAACGAAATGGGGGGCACCTTGTACCTTGCATATCCATCGATGTCCAAGTACATCTGGACGATCACCAACTGATTCCCTCCTCTTGGGTGTATAGCCCAATCAGGATCATCAGTAATTATCCAAACGATGTGAAGACCTCCGTTCTTCGACCACCGTCTTTATCCTCGACACATCGTCGAATCAGTTATTCTGAATGGGATAAACCACGGTCTTTCTGAATAACTCGCGTATATAATAAACAAGTGTTACATAAACACAACATACGCCTCATTCCAATTCAAAATATTCTTTTATTCAAATATTCTTATACTTTGGGAAAGGTTCCCATTAATTTTATCAAATATAATTTCCTTAAATTTATTCTTTAATCTTCCTTTGAATATCAATTCAAACCAAATTATGGTTTATCCAAACTAGTCGGGATTAACGAACCTTACCGAAGTAATCATTTGTTAAATTTTCCAACCCCAACCTATTCATCCCATGAAGTAAAACAGGACATACTTCATATCTAACACCAAGGTGTTATCGGTAAATTCAATTACCATTTCACGTTCAAATCTAATTAAAGATTTAACTATCGCCTGGAGCAAAACTGGTGATACTCCATTCTCGATCATTTCAATCTAATTAAAGATTCATTAAAACTCTACTTGGTTTTAATCTTCCCAAAAATCAATATTAATGATTATTTAACTTGGGAAATCATATCCTGTCTTTAACTGGGTTAAAGAATCAATGTCATTTAAAACACGGTTCACTATAAACCCAAAAAGCACATTCCATTAACAATGGAATTTTCACGGAAAATCGATCAATGTATATAATCGATATGAACTTCCATAGCTAACTAATAATATAAATGGAATAACGACAAAGCCTTTAAAATTCCATATATATTAGCAGTCTTCCTCCACAGAAACTCACTTCGATTATCACCAAATCGAATTCCATTCCATTCCAATTTATTTTATTAAATTGGAAAACTTTACTTTGGAAAATCTCCTTTAAATCTTAACAAAAGATTTATAAATTCCAAATCATATTTCACTGCAAATCGGGTTAAAGAACGAATGTCGTTAAAAACACAGTTCACAACAAACCCAATTCACATTTCATTAATTATTGGGTTAAATTATGAGTGTTATTTAAAATACCGTTCACGATAAACCCAAAAATCAATTCCAATTCAATTCCAATTAATTATCATTTAGTTGGCACATTTCATTAAATCTAGATAAAAAGATTTAATATTTTTCTCAACTGGGTTTAAGAACAGTGTTAATGAAGACACCATTCATGACAAACCCAAATCCCATTTGATATTAAATACAAGGCTCTGAATAGAAAATATATCGGCTTATATTCATTATCAAATCCTACGACCAACAAATATCATATTGGAAATAACGAAGTAAATATGTCATTCAAAATTCCATAACAATATCTGTATAATCACGAAATCCAACATCGAAATATTCCACAGACAATTTCGATTCAAATCCATTACAATTCAATTATTGGAAATTCTGGTTACTTTTAAAACCCTTTCAAATCCAATTTATTTATTTCAAAAATAAATGGATTATAATTCTAGTTCAAAACTAGTTCATTTCGATAAAAATCTATTTTTATCTTCTCAAATTTGGAGTTTATCATCCCAACTCTTTCCAAATCGTTTCTTATGATTTTACACTAATTATTGATATTTTTAATAATTTTATCAAGGCCGTACAGTCGATTTCCATCAACGGCCATCGAACTGCACTTACAACGACTTTTTCCAAATTTGATTTGGACATAATTCCAAATCCAACCGTTAGATTTCAAATCTCTAATATTCATTAGAAAGCTCTTTTCGATACGAACCCAACGGTTTCGGTTTTAGGAGAATACGACGGTCGGATCTTCCATAACGTCCATTCGAAGTCAATGGTCGAAATTCGCGAACTGCCGCAGCGCGGCGGGTTCTATTTAGGCCATTATATATATATATATTATATATATTTCATCGATTTCCTTTTAAAACGTATTTTATAAATCGTTTTAAATTCGTTTTCAAAACGATTTAACTTCATATTCAATTTCAAATCAAAATTGAATATTCCATATCATCAATATATATATAAACGATAATATTTTCAAAATGTTATATTTTGAAATTATTTCCTTTTCTATATTCATTATAAAAACGAATATAATCGATATAAATATCGTTCGCGTCAAAATGGCACAAATCTAATCAACACGGCTTTATATCTTTCAATAACTTCGTTATTCTATTCAACAAATGAATATTTTCTTCAACACATGAATTTTCTTTTATTCAAAACATGAATATATATTTTATTCAACACATGAATTTTTATTATTTCTTTCTTACAATAAAAATGTGAATTTTATTGTATAAATATTTCTTTCTTACAATAAAAATGTGAATTTTATTGTATAAATATTTCGTTCAACACATGAATAGTTTCAACGCATGAATATTCTCAGCACATGAGTAGTGTCAACACATGACTATTTTGTTTATTCAACACATGAATATAATTTATTTTCTAAATTGGAATGAGACCCACTCAATTACCATATAATGTTATTTATATGGATTCTATACAGCACATGTATATAATAGCAATGATAAATAATCAACCACCATCCAAAGTGCACCACACAACTGCATAAGCATTAAATATAAATGATTAACGCTTACACAGTCTGTCAACCCATTGATTGACATACAACTAAACAATCGGGATTAGTGTACGTCAAATATCATCCCAATACCCGCGTGGGGTTTTAGTCAACAAACACAGATTTTTATTTGTGCAGTTTTGCGATGTGTGAAATTTATCGTCCTAATTAAATCGTTCGATTTATAAATGAATATTTATTTTATATACACGTTAAAAATTATATTTTTAACTATAAAATATTTTATTCCATTTCACATCACACAATCAATATTCACACCACAAACAACAAACAAACAAGTCGCCCATGGTCTGTGGACAACGGGTGTCGGGTGCTGCTAAGCACCGTCTGCATCCTACTATATATTTCAACTAGAAAACAAATTCAAAGTGAGAGGTTCTCACCAAATTAGCTAAACCCAACTCCGCGACTCTTCGTATGTAGGAAATCTTCGCTGTCCTCGCCTTTTGTCACTTTCGTCGTCTGTGTTCGCTACATATATAAAAATAACATTTTTATATTCTCTATTATACAAAAATTATATATTTTTAAAACGCTACTATATATATGAAGATTATATTTTTATCCTCTTCATCATATAAAAATTATATTTTTATTCTCTACGTCATTTAAAAATTATATTTTTATTCTCCGCATCATATAAAAATTATATTTTTATTCTCTACATCATATAAAAATTATATTTTTATTCTCTACATCAAATAAAAATTATATTTTAATAGCGCTTTATATATAATAAAAATTATATTTTTACATCGCCTTTCAAATAATAAAAATTATACTTCTCTTTATTTTTAAAAATCAAAATTTCTTCTAAACAAAAATCAAATTCCTTCTTTTTTTATATATATTTAAAAATATGATCTTTTCTTCATTAAAAATATGGTCTTTTCTTCCTTAAAAATATGATCTTTTATATCTAAGCGATGGTATTCTTCATAAGAACATATTTTTATTTCAAAGTTACTTATATATATACATATATATATATATATATACGAAATAAAAATCACTTCTTTATAATTAAAATTACTTCTTTGTAATTTAAAAATCACTCCTTTCCTAAGTAAAAACTTACCTTAGTAAAAAAAAAATCAAAGAAAAAAGGAAAATAAAACTTACAGTTGTTCGTCGAGATAGGGGGTTTTCACATCAAAGATGGGTGGTGGGGGCGCGTTGAGGGTGGGTGGTGGCATCGGTGGGCAGCGCGTTGATCTGGGGTGGGGGGCGCAGTTGTGTTTTCCGTTTTGGGGGAAGGGTTCATCGAGGGAGGTGATCGATGGAGGAGAGAGGGCGATCGGAGCGAGGGGGCGTGGCCAGAGGGGTGAGGTGGCGGGTGGCGGGTCGGACGGTGGAGCGATGTGGGGGGAGTTGGTTGTTGGGGGGTCGCGATTTCAGATTTAGGATTTTTTTTCTTTTTATTGATTTTGAAACTGACGGGGATGAATGGGGGAAAGAAGAAGCAAAAGAGGGATTTGAGTGTAAAATAATTATATTTTATTTATTTAATTCTCAAAAGAAGTTGACTTTTTATTTCGAACCCCGATTCAAACCTAATGACTGCCGCCCCTAGCTAATTACCCCCATTTCGAACACAATGGGATATGTTTCGTAAGCCAGTTATGCCGTTTCTATCAATTTTCGTCAAAATCAAAATATAACTCTATATATTGAATTTGAACGCATATTTCAATTTACCGGGGCCACATACTAACTCTAAAAATTCCAAAAAAATTATTTCTGGCTTCGTATTAACGATACGGTCTTAACAAAACTAATTTCGTCCAATTTGAAGACTGTTTGAAAAATAGCCATTTTCTGGTCAATCGAAATTGACTGAAACTGTTAAAACACGTTTTACTTTGCCACACTCACATATTGATTCGAAAAATTATGAATTTTGGAATCTAGCAATAATTCGACATCCCGGATCCAACAAAAGTAGTTTCATCGAAAACAGAGGTCGTTTGCAAAATTTCCATTTTAAGGGCCAAAATTCCATAGCGACTATTCTGAATTTTCAATTGGGCATAACTTTTTATTCCCGCTATGAAATTTCAATTTTTCTGATTCATTAGAAAGATATTCTCAAATAGATTTTAATATTTTTCGTTTCACCAAAATCCGGTTTATTTTGAATCCTGTAAATTTAATTGAACTTTGAAATCGAATTTTCAAACTACCGCGCCATTTTCAATTCCTTTTATAATTAAAATAAAATATTTATATTCTAACGATGATCTATATAAATATATACGTTCTATTTCTATTCAAAATAAATTTCTCATCGTTATTATTTAAAATAATTCATTTTATATACTCAAAATTCTCTAAAATTTCCAAAATAAAAATTTTAAATTGGCTTGGATTTCCGGGTTATTACAGGAGGTAACAAAGAAAAAACAGCAACGACCACTTACGGCCGTTATTTCTGTTATCGCCCGAAGCCAACACAACTGAATTTGATGTCACCTAAAACCTCATTTTGTTGAGTGTGCTCTAATAGTGAGAGAAGCACATGTTGACTATTTTAGTGTGAACAGACACCCTTTTATTTCTAAAGATGGAACTTTGTTTAATAACTATACAACTATCCAACTTATTGGCACTCATCCTTTGCAAAAGTTATCATCTACTAACTTTAGATATGTGTTTCTTACAAACAAATTCAATAAATGCCCATGTCAGTAAAATAAATAGCAGAGTGGCTTTCCCCTTATGTGGAATCCTAATAAAGATCTTCTTATTCTTTTTCCCATTAGAAATTCTAAAATAGATGTTTTCTTGGAAAGATTCTGATATGTGGAATGATTTAAAAATTTAAACCAAATGGACTACACATTCAATAATATTTCAAAACTGTAACTAGCTTTTATCTTCCCCAGTTTGAAAGAATTAGTCCTGTGGGACAGAACCTATATTATTAACGAGATATAAGCTTATCAAAATTGTAAATAACATTGTAATTTATATAAATAATCAACATTTAGAAATAACTCTAATATTTTATACATAAATTCGTTTTTTCCTCCTAATTGCTAACTGGGACAAAATTATTTTCTCCTCCTTTTTCTTACTTGAAATCAGTTAACACAAAAGAGAATGATTTAGGGCATGATTTAATACCTGAAAAAAAATTCTCCTTTCTCCCTTCTCTAATTTCTACAACGTAGGAATTTGATTTTTTTTGTTTAGAAGCTAAAGCAATCATACAACCCCCGAAACTCCAGCCTCCTGCTTCTCCAAATCCCTCATGCTCATCTGTGACAGCTCAGAAAGCCCTATAGAACGACGGATTTCAACTCATGACTTCTAGTAAGCATCGACTAGATCTAAGATCATAAGAGCAACCGAATTTAGATTCGAGTATTTCAATCCAAAATGAGGAACATCGCTCCTTCCAGACATCGCGGGATCGAACTAAATCCCTAGCCGATAAACTCTCTTCAATATTCCCTCTTCCTCCCAAAATTGATGATGATGGTTTCCAATTAGTAACCTCCGGAAGGAAAATTCGGCACTGTTTAATTAGTAACTGAAATCCAATTAGTAACCTCCAGAAGAAAAATTCGGCCCTGTTTAATTAGTAACCGGAATATAGATGCGAGAAATAAGGCTAGGGTTCTAGAAGAGGGAAACAAAAATAATTAGGGAAGATTTAATTCTGAAAAGAGCGGCCAATGAAAAAATTGGAAGAGTTCATGGACACGCGAAAATACAATGGGGTTCTAATACGGGTCAAATGCGTATCAAACGAAGTAATCCGAAGTTTCGAAGATCTACGGTTATATTTTAGGGGTTGGTGGAGGTGTGGATCGGTTAAGCTGTAGAAAAGGAAATTTGATATGGCTATAAGCCGTATCAAATTTGATACGGCGTTAAGCGGTATCAAATTTCTACATCCTGGTGTGCCAAATTCACTGTTTTGGTGTGGTGTAGTAGAAGATGTAGAAGTAAGATGACACCTTCTGTTTTGAAGTATGAAAATTCTTCATCATATGGCAAAAAGAATAGGGAAGGAAAAAAAGTTATTAGAAGGGAGACTAACACTTTGAAATTTTTAAGGGTAAAAGTTTGAGGATCAGTGCTAAACCCCATATAGGGATCGTTATCAAACCCTTGGTTGTTGATTTAGCGAACAGACAAGTTGATATTAGACGGTGAGGGTGGAATTGGTCAAGTGGTTGATGGCTAGAATGTTGGAGAGAAGATGACTGTTGTTGGTTTTCACGTAGAAACCAAACTGGAAGAACTATTGGGAGCACGGTTCTGTCAAAGTTTGGAGAATCTGGGAATCATGAGACACCAAGAGTGTTTGCACGGCCAAACATTAGGGTAGATCATGATCACAATAGTTCGGTAGATCCTATAGAGCCAGAGTGCTTATGGGGGGTGATGAGAAAATTGGTAAACGAAACTCAACATCAGAGTAATGGAAAATGAGGCTCCTCTCCTAGTTGGGAACCCATTCACTAAAAATATTTTATGTCAGGAGTATGCAAGGAGGTTTATAATGCCAACAATTTTGTCATATGATTGAAAGACATATTCATTGTAGAATTTTATTAAGTATAACTACATTATATAGTTGGTTAGAGCAAGTGATGCCGTTAGATTTCATTGCTTCCTAATTTTCTAGAGGTTGTTGCGACGATGTGGTTTGGCTTCTCTCAAGATCCGTTGGATCTAGGTTAACCATAAGGGGGAGGGGGTGAATAGGGTTTATTGAAAATTAAGCGAGATATTAAAAAATATCAGATCACACAATGCAGCAGAAAATAAATGCAGAAAAGTAAATGACACAAGATATACCCAGCTTCGGAAAAATCCTGCCTACTGTTGCATTCCTAAGGTTTCTACTAGGTGATAGAACAGATCTCGCTTACAAGACCATGTAAACTCGCGAACCCCTCGCTCATATTCTAATCCTACGCTCAAAACCCTAGACTGGTCTATATCCCCTAGACCAGATTCTCCCCAAGTTTTACAGACTCTAGTAAACTGTCTAGTTTTACAGACGAAACTAGGAAACTACCTAGATTTTATAGACTCTAGCAACTATAAGTTAAACCCCCTAACTGAATCCCTAGGTTTTACAGACTCTAGAACTGTTTTATCGATTTCAATTCAAATTACAAAAACAATAAAATAAAAACAAATTAAACTTGAAAACCCTAGTTTAAAAAGATATCCCTTTTCGTAGTATGAGCTTGACCAGCCAAGTGGTGCACCCTCCATTTTAATTCTCTCGATCTCTTTGCTTTAGAAAAATGGTGGTGGCTCTGGAAAGAAAAACTATGGTTTTCTTTAATGTCCAAATCCCGTCTTCGATGATGATTTAAATCGATTCTCTGAAGCTTAAATAGTAGTTGCTCATTCGTCGTTGAATTGTCCCTCTCTGTGGCGATCGAAACCCTAAAAGATATGTGAGTAATTCGATTCTCTTGAATTCTTTGAATTGTTTTTGTTGGATTTCAATCGGATAATTACCTATGATGAGTGGTGTTTTTATAGGGTAGAATCGAAACCCTAAATGCTCTGATTTCCAACATGTGACTTGGTTGATTTATGTGCATTCTTTTTTGACTTTCTCGATTTGAAAAAAATTCCTTTGCTTCGAAATGTTACGTGATTGGTGTAATGAATCTGGATGTTATTCTGGATTGATACAAAAACTACCGAGAATGTTATGAATCAATTCTGATAAAAGTTAAATGAATTTATCCCAAAAATTGATTTCTGAAATTGTGAAACTGATTAAACCTTGCCAAAAATAGTTCCTAAGAAAAAACTGCATGATTTCTTGCCTTGCTTGATATCTGGAATGTTTTAAAAACACTTGCCCAAAATGTTTCTTTATTGAATCTTAATTGCCCTTATATTCGAAAGCACAATTCTGGAAATAATGGAAATTTCTTTTCCCACAATTTTGTTCCTTACCAAAAACAGATATGATGAAAACTGGAAATAAATTCAACTTTGCCATTTTGATTTTCATTAGATGCCAGATATATGAGTCACTTGTACACATTTCACTTGTGTGTGTGTGTGTGTCTTCATGCTATTTAAAATTGAACACATTTAAGACATGTGCACACCCTCTGTTTTGTGTGCGTCTGAGTTACACCGATGTAGTCACTTGTAAAAGTTGCTCCACCTTGTCTTCAGATTGTCCTGTTTCATATGCTTCACAATATTTGTGCATGTATATGGTGACATGTTCCAACCATCCATATATACTATAGCTCCAATTGAAATTCCACATGCACATTCACTTTAAAACTTCCATATATACTTGTGAGCTAAACTTTGTTGCACCACCTTATGCTTGACCACTCTGGCTATACAGCTGCTTGCATCAATTGCCATATGCACTTGAATTAGAAAAAAATGGCTGCACCATTTAGCTATGTTGAACATACTTGTGTTGTGCAAATATATATGATCTGCTATGCTTATGTGATATTTACCACTGTCAATCCATTGGGTTGCTCGGTTTCGACCATGCCACTAAAATGTCTTGTATACATGCTGAGAGACATTGTAACCTTTGTTGCTTTGTGTATATTTTTAGTACACCACCATTTGCACCTTGAAAAAAAAACACCTATAATGCTATACCACTTTAAAACTGCCATTTGCTAGCTGGTGCATTTGTGCCATGCATGCTGCTGAATCATGTTAACTAACTTGAAATATATTTGCATTGTTGTTCTTATGCTTCATGTTAGTTGATCACATTGCCTAGTTGCTTGATGCCTACACATTCACTTGCACTTGTGATGCAATGTTTGTGTTGCTTGAGTATGCACTGAGTCGAGTTGGTCCATGTGGCTGCTCCTCAGTTGCAATACTGCATTCTGATTGGCGAGGCAGTGCACACGTGTGTGTCTGTGTGTCTATATATATATATATATGTGTATATATATATATGTGTTTATATGCAGCCATTCAGAAAATATTCTTGTTCATGCACTATTTTTTTTATATACACTGACTGCCTTGTGGTATTTACAGTGTATCACTGTGAATATCACAAGCTATCTGGACATAGATTGATGGATTAATAAATCAGATCAAGTCATGAAAAATGATGAGAAACACACCAAAATTCTGAGGAAAATAAAATTTTAAAAAGTAAAATTTATATTCTCATGTATTCAGTTTTATTTCTGTTGTAGTGTATTATGTGTGTTTTTGTTCTATGTGACAGGTAAGCTGATGGTGACTGGACTGACTGAGAGCTGTGAAGACTAAAGATAGAAGTTGATGGTGAAAAGCATACAAATGTATCTGTATATGGGTGTAAATGTATGTATACATGAAATTTTGTAAACCGAGTGATAGAGTGTTTTAGTGAGGAACTGTG
This sequence comes from Allium sativum, assembly GCA_030737875.1. NCBI lineage: Eukaryota > Viridiplantae > Streptophyta > Magnoliopsida > Asparagales > Amaryllidaceae > Allium > Allium sativum. The sequence goes on from CM060925.1 coordinate 292,944,214, forward strand.
TACTGAAATTGAATCTGTATATTTGTATAAAATGAAATATATCAGTGGAGTGTACAAATAAAGGAGTTACAAAAATTGTACTGCTTGAATGTTTGAAATAAATATCTTCTATTTAAACAAAATACTGTGTGAACATTTGAATTTCTGTACAATCGTATTTTATTTAAATAGAAATATTATATTCCTCTCTATTGTGTAGTATTCCAGTACGGTAACAAACACATTCATAATAATATATATTCGTTTGTTATCATCAAACAAAAATCATATAATTGTGTATACAACACAGTTATATACAACAATCTCCCCCTTTTGATGATGACAAACAAACATTAAAATTTTGAATACAACAAATGTGTTTGACAATGAAGAACTGAACTCCCCCTATTTGAAAGCTCCCCCACTACAGAAACTCCCCCTAGAACTGTGCATGAGTGAAAAGAATGAAAATTGAATGAATTTTCAAAAGTAAAATATTTATAAAATATTCACTCATAAATCAAAATCCCAACTCATTCTCCCCCTTTTGTTATCATAAAATATATACAGAAAATTAAAATATAGATGAAAAATGACTAAAATATAATCTCAACTTAAGAGGAAGAATGGTCATCATAAATCTCAATCAATCAAACAAAAATCATAATATTCTAAGAACTAGCGGCATGTTTCATGTTGTAGAGAATGATGGATTTACGATGAAATTTATATATAACGGAGTGAGTTTAAAAATATGATTTCCAATTATTTTCAAAATTTTTTTATATAATTAAGCACAAAAATAGTGATGGATTTGGACTATAATTATAAATTCAACTTGAGTGACGCAATCGGATAGTCTCAAATCTTAGTAGCTATCAATCAGCAAATCATAATATATCATAAGATATTAACACATTTCACACATTAGAAAGATGGATTGATAGGCTGGTTTTTACATACCAAGGAGAAATTCATATTAATTTATATTTATAGCACATTATTTCCTTTTCTTTTATTTTTATTTAAGAGCACACTGACCAAGCATAACTAGAGCTTGGATTTTTAAATGAGGTCAGTCGCAGCTTAAATTATAAGTTGTCTCATAACCATGCATGACCAGAGCCTGGATTTTTAAATGAGGTTAGAGAAACACTTACGAATATTTTATTATTTTCAGCTCTAAAGGAAAAAACTCCTAAGTATATAAAACCAATATAGATGACATAAATGTGGTAGGTACAGAAATGGTTTGTGAAATAAATTTCTAAATTAATCATATTATGAAATATGCTCGACTGTACCGGGATGATTGAAAATTTTCAAGTGTCACTAATTCTGAATAATAATAGAAAAAAATAAACTCTCCACATTAATATAAAATCATGATGGATGGAAGATTGATGATAGATAAAGGAGATGATCGTGAAATAATTGCCAATTCAAAGATATTATAATAAATGTTCAACCATCATGAAAATCAAAATAAAATCTACTCTTGTTGTGAAATATACTGCAGTCATAATTCATCACAATTTCAAAACCTAGTAATAATTTTGATGAATTATAAATACAGTTCAATTTGGATATTGATTTCAATTTCTGAATGAATAATCAATAAATAATCTTAAAATTGAAAATTAATTACAAGAGGAATATGAAGAGCTATACAGGACAAGAGGGATCAAAATATATACAAAAAATTTCAGCGCATCTGATACCAATTGTTGTCCTTATTAACAAATTTTAATCACAAAGCCCAACCAAACAAAATCAACAAATTTGGCACATTTATCAGAGCTGTAAACAAGAACAAGCAGTTATTTGAAAAACAGTATCAGAGCAGCAAAAACAGATCATAAACAAGCAATTTCCAAAATATTTTCAAAAGAATAACAGAACAGCACAAGAATCAGTTCCAAGGTGGACTTGTCAAGAAAATGTTTCTGGGATATTTCTAGCAATAAAAAAGATGATTCATGACCCAAGATTAAAAATATAGTTTATTTTGAATCATTTGATGAAATATGAAAATATCAGGATTCAATGAATCGATCACACTAGATTATAAATTTTAGAGTCGAGATGTGTGAGATTCAAGAAATCAATAATTTCAATGATTTTAAACAAACAAATATTTAAATCAAATAATCATGAAATGGCAGTAAGTTTCAAGGACCAGATTTTTCAAAAGTTTTCACAACTTTCTCTGAAAAGCACACGAGAAATTTCAGAATATTTACATCAAGTTTGAAGACATATTCATGATCTAAAAATAAAAATAATTTATTTGAAATCACTTGAATGGATGTAGATTTTGAGATATAAAGAATAAATCACATAGGGTTATTAATTTCAAATTTAAGAGGTGTGTGAGATTCAAAATATCAAGAATTTTAAATGATTTCAAAAAACAAATTCCAAACATAATGATCACGAATAAGGATGAATTTCAAGATGCATCACTGATTCAATACAATTCAAAATATCCAGGCCAATCTAGAAAATAATGAAATTATCACAACTGATAGATAGCAGAGTGCTATAATGAGTATAATATTTCAAGCTTTTCTAAAATGTATTAGAAGAAACTCAAAACAGCAGAGGTGTATGAAATTTCACTAAATATCCAGATCTTCAAAAATTTAGAATTCAAATCAACAGGGTTCAGGATATGACAAGAATACATCAACACTGTTATGAATTCAGAAAACAGAAAACAAACTTCAAAAGAATTGCAGATATTTACAAATTTAAATTCAAGATATGGAAAAGATTAAAACATCAAAGTTCTATTTAAATGAAGCGAATTTCCAAAAAAATATGAATTCTGCAATCTGAAGTTAATGAAGCCCAAAAGAAGTTACAATGATATGACAGTGACAAATCAAATCAGAAAAATTAAGGAAAAAAACAGAAGGGGTAGAAGGAGGAATACACAAAGAAAAAGAATATTTACAAATATTAGTTTAGAGGTTATACCTGAAATCGATGTAAACTAGAATCTCTAAATGATCAAATCTTGGCTAAGGAACCGCGAATAATTCAATGATATGAAGCAATTTGAATTCAGTTTCTTTTTCGCAAAGCAGTTCCTCAGCCTCCTCCGGTGCCTGACAATTTAGGGGATCAAGTGGTCTAACAAAATTAGTAAAACCACTCACAGTTGTATTCATATGTTTTGGTACCCAGACTTGTTTGTACAACAAACCATTAGAATTAACTTTCGTACCCTTAGTAACCCAAATCTGTTTGAATTTAACGAAGCCCGTTTTATCTCCTTTTAGGATCCAAGATTGTTTAAACGGTTAGTTATAAAACAAATTCACATCTCATTTATGATTTAAAAATCCCTTGAAATAACAGAGCTTAAATCTTCAAAACAATCTTTCCCAAAACGGTTTGACGGATTTTTAAAATCATTTGGGTTCCAATTTTCAAAAACATTAATTTTCCCAAAGCCAAGGCCATATTTATTTCCAACAGAAACTTGGTTTTGTAACAGCATATTCAACTATTTTTCCCCATTAGAAAATTTATCCAAAGTTGATTCTAATCGTTGAATTTTGGATTTAAGATCGCAATTTTCTTTTATCAAATTTGAGCAATGATTTATAACAATCTTCTGTTCAGCATTGGGCTGTTTCAAAACCAAAATTTCATTTTTCAAGTAATTTAATTTTGGCTTGGGATTCGAAAATTTCAAGTTCAAAATGATTTTGTTTCTCAGATTCAAGTTTCTTTAAATTTCCAATCTCATCTTCAAGCTCTTTCAAAATCAAATTTGATTTCAACAAACTTTTATTTTCAGCAATTTCATGTTTGGAATTTTTTATAGGCTTAAAATTTTCAAATTCTTTTTGTAAAGAATTGTTTGCATTTTTTAGCTCAATCTCGTTATTTTTCCAAATCCTAATTTCTTCTTCAAGCCTTTGAATGTTATTATTGAGATGAACAAGATTAGTTTTTAATTTCAAACAATTTTCACAATCAGAATTTTCAAATTTTATGACATTTGACAGTTTTGGTTCTAAACAGTTAATTTTGCTAGTCAACTCATGATTTTTAGATTTCAAAGATTTATTTTTAGATTGGAGTTTATCAATAGATTTATTTAAATCAACACACATGTAAACCAAATCTTCATATGAGAAATTTCCTATCTCATCGTCTATTGAATTTCCATCATTTGATCCATCTGACATATCATCTATATGACCTGTTAAGCATAGATCTGAATCTGAGTTGACCTTCTGGGGTTTTGAGTTGTTGCCAGATTTTCCATACAGCGCGTTGAGAGTTCTCCAGATTTCCTGCGTAGTCAAACAATGAGAGATAAGGCTATATTAGTCATCATCAAGATAAGAATATAAAATATGTGAAGCGCGGGAATTAAATTCAATATCAACTCTATTTACAATATCATACTCATCTATAATACTATTCCAACATTTAATATCAACAGATTTTAAATAGGATTCCATTTCTGATTTCCAATTCAAAAAATATGTACCGTTAAAAATAGTTGGAATACAACTAGATTGACTCTCTATGGACTGACAACTAGGGATACCAATTACTCTAGAGTTAACAGAATACATGCTTTGAAACCACTTGTTGGATTTAGATTAACCCTAGAGGGGGGGGGGGGGGTGAATAGGGTTTACTGAAAATTAAGCAAGATATTAAAAAAAATACCAGATCGCTGAATGAAGTAGAAAATAAATGCAGATAGGTAAATGACACAAGATATACCTAGCTTCGGCAAAATTCTGCCAATTGCTGCATTCCTATGGTTTCTACTAGGTGATAGAACAGATCCCGCTTACAAGACCATGTAAACTCGCGAACCCTTGCTCCTATTCTAACCCTATGTTCAAAACTGTAGACTGGTCTATATCTCCTAGAACATATTTTCCCCTAGTTTTACAGACTCTAGTAAACTGCCTAGTTTTACAGATGAAACTAGGAAACCACCTACATTTTTCAGACTCTAGCAACTGTCAGTTAAACACCTAACTGAGTCCCTAGATTTTACAGACTCTAGAGATGTTTTGTCGATTTCAATTCAAATTACAAAAACAATAAAATAAAAACAAATTAAACTTGAAAACCCTAGTTTAAAAAGATATCCCTTTTCTTAGTATGAGCTTGGCCGGCCTAGTGGTGCACCCTCCATTTCAATTCTCTCGATCTCTTTGCTTTAGAAAAATGGTGGCGGCTCTGGAAAGAAAAACTAGGGTTTTTCTCTAATGTCCAAATCTCATCTTCGATGATGATTTAAATCGATTCTCTGAAGCTTGAATAGCGATTGCTCCTTCGTCGTTGAATTGTCCCTCTCTGTGGCGATCGAAACCCTAAAAGATATGTGAGTAATTTGATTCTCTTGAATTCTTTGAATTGTTTGTGTTGGATTTCAATCAGATAATTGCCTGTGATGAGTGATGTTTTTATAGGGTAGAATCGAAACCCTGAATGCTCTGATTTCCAACATGTGACTTGGCTGATTTCTGTGTATTCCTCTTTTGACTTTCTCAATTTAAAAATGATTCCTTTGCTTTGAAATGTTACGTGATTGGTGTAACGAATCTGGATGTTATTCTGGATTGATACAAAAACTGCCGAGAATGTTATGAATCAATTCTGAAATAAGTTAAATGAATTTATTCCAAAAAATGATTTCTAAAACCGTGAAACTGATTAAACCTTGCCACAAATAGTTCCTGAGAACAAACTGCATGATTTCTTGCCTTGCTTGATATCTGGAATGTTTTATAAACACTTGCCCAAAATGGTTCTTGATTGAATCTTAATTTCCCCAATATTCGAAAGCACAATTCTGGAAATAATGAAAATTTCTTTTCCCACAATTTTGTTCCTTGCCAAAAACAGATATGATAAAAACTGGAAACAAATTCAAATTTTCCATTTTGATTTTCATTAGATGCCAGATATGTGAGTCACTTGTACACATTTCACTTATGTGTGTGTGTGTGTGTGTGTCTTCATGTTATTTAAAACTGAACACATTTAAGACATGTGCACACCCTTTGTTTTATGTGCATCTGAGATACACCTATGTAGTCACTTGTAAAAGCTGCTCCACCATGTCTTCAGATTGTACTGTTTCATATGCTTCACAATATTTGTGCATGTATATGGTGGCATGCTTTAACCATCCATATATGTTGTAATTCCACTTGAAATTACACATGCACATCCATTTTAATACTTCCATATATACTTGTGAGCTAAACTTTGTTGCACCACCTTGTGCTTGACCACTCTGTCTATACAGCTGCTTGCATCAATTGCCATATGCACTTAATTAGAAAAATTGGCTGCACCATTTAGCTATGTTGAACATACTTGTGTTGTGCATACATATGTGAGCTGCTATGCTTGTGTGATATTCACCACTGTCAATCCATTGAGTTACTTTGTCTCGACCATGCCACTGAAATGTCTTGTATACATCATGAGACACATTGTAACCTTTACTGCTTTGTGTATATTTTTAGTACACCACCATTTGCACCTTGAAAAAAACACCTATAATGCTATACCACTTTAGAACTGCCTTTTGCTCACTGGTGTACTTGTGCCATGCATGCTGCTGAATCATGTTGACTAACTTAAAATATATTTGCATTGCTGTTCCTATGCTTCATATTATTTGATCACATTGCCTAGTTGCTTGATGCCTTCACATTCACTTGCACTTGTGATGCACTCTTTGTGTTGCTTGAGTATGCACTGAGTCGAGTTGGTCTACGTGGCTGCTCCTTAGTTGCAATTTTGCATTCTGATTGGCGAGGCAGTGCACACGCGTGTGTGTGTGTGTATATAAATATGTATATATATACGTGTGCATATGCAGTCATCCAGAAAATATTCTTGTCCCTACACTGAAATATTTTGTATTTACACCGACTGCCTTGTGGTATTTACAATGTATCACTATGAATATCACAAGCTGTCTGGACATAGATTGATGGATTAATAAATCAAATCAAGTCATGAAAAATGATGAGAAACACACCGAAATTCTGGGGCAAATAAAATTTTAAAAAATAAATTTATATTCTCATGCATTCAGTTATATTTCTGTTGCAGTGTACCGCATGTGTTTCTGTTTTATGTGATAGGTAAGCTGATGTGACTGGACTGACTGAGAGCTTTAAAGACTGAAGATAGAAGTTGACAGTTAAAAGCATACAAATGTATCTGTATATGAGTGCAAATGTATGCATATATGAAAATGTGTAGACTGAGTGATAGAGTGTTTTAGTGTTTTAGTGAGGAACTGTGTACTGAAATTTAATCTGTATGTAACGTCCCATATTTTTCTGCCATTTTAATTAGAATATTTAAATCTGTTTTAAGTATTGATTTGTGTGATATAAATGGATTTTATATCGAATTTATTTAATTTAAATCGAGTTCGAATATATATATTTATAGTATATTAAAATGAGCTTGAAATGCCGTGGTAATTCAAAATTTTTGGTTTGAATTTCAATTGAATATACAGGATCTGATATAACTCGGATTTCTTTGAAATAAGAATCTTTTGAATCGATCTGATTATATTTTTCTAATGAAAAGAGAAAAATGGAAATTTCATCGTATCGATTGTATGATATGTCTAATTCAAATTTTCAAATAGTCGCTATGGAATTCGCTAATAAACGATAATGTTTATTAAATATTTTATGAAGGAATTTTTATATATTTGGATATCATTTTGACCCGAATTTCCGAATATTGAGTTTAAAATATACACTGGTTTATTTTGAAGCTGTTAAATATTTCATTTGGAGAAATAATAATTTATTACTATTTAAATAGAATTGTTTTGTATTTAATTATATTTTTATCGATATTATATAGGCTTTAAAAATATTTTCTTTTCAAAATGTCACCATTTTCGACGAAATGAATTTTATGGAAAGACATATGGTTAGTTATTGCTAACGGAGTTATTTTGTCGGTAGACGAAATTCAAGGGTTGAACTTGGGAATAAATTGGGATCTTTGTAGCACCATTTTTGCAAATGGAGCATGTTTGCAATGAAGCTGGTTTCATTAGGGCCGTAAAGCCAAATTATACCACAACGTCCATTTTCGAATTTTTTGGAGTTTGTGCATCTCGGTGTGATTTTTAATGGTCAATGTAATATAGCAGTAACAGTATAATATATATACGCAAACGTAATGCAAGCATCGATTGAAATGGAAGGCACAACTTAAATAACACAGTAAGTAACATTTAAAACATAAGCCTACCCTGATTGAAAAAGAAAAGGGGTATGCCCTATTCTTTTCCTCCAGCGCCCAGTTTCGAAACTGACATGAAAACGTAGGACAAAGTAACAAATAAAGAAATCAATTCATTTTTCTTGACAGCCACACCTTTTTGATCAAATGAAACAAAGCAACTTTTGCTTCTAGTGACACCCAAATTTTGTATATTTTATTATGCCTTGGCCATCACATTTTCTTACCGTGTCCATCAAGGTACCAAATAAATATTACTTTCCACTTGCTTGCTCTCCACACCTTCTTCTCCTATATATACGCTACTTCTCCTTTCCTTCCAGCAAACTCTTCTCTTCCGTTCTCGTTTCAGTAAAAAGCAAAACAAAACCAAATTCCTTCGCAAAATTAGTTCGAAGCTATTAATAAAATACATACATACATACATATATATATGTATGTATATAAAATATACGCGAAGCTGCATATAAAGAAGGGCATAGCAGTTCATGCGAGGGGAATGAGTATGCCGCAGGTGAGGAAGTTGTGGACCGACTGGTTCGTGTGTGTGTTCGGAATAGTTGTGATCTTCAGTGAAGGAAGCGTGAATAACGTTGAGTGGACGAAATTGCGATTTGTTATCACCATCTGAGAAGTTGCAGCTTGTGGAGCAAATTTGGAGATGCAGTCGAGACAATGGCTGATCTGATGACTGGGCCAACCAGCGGCGGTGAGGGAATGATTGGCGGAGCAGGAGAATATCGGGTGTGGCAATATTCACGGTGGAGAGGGGAGCTAGGCGAAGGAAGCACTGATGACTGGCGGGTTTCAGGTAGCCGACGCATGCTGATGGTGAAGCTTCGATGGGTGGGAACTGACAGAAGGACGGGTTCAATGATAATATGTGGAGCAAACGCTTGGAGTTGTTTTGCAGTGGGGTTACAAGCAAGTTGAATACGTTGTATTTGCAAAAGTGGTTGGTCTGGAGTATTTATTTTCAAGTGAAGAGGAAAATAAAGTAGTGGGAAGTTTCTGTTTCGGAAGTTGGTTCATGGAAATTGGCGGATGCGTGTAAAGGTAAAAGGTGAGCTACAGTGTGTGAAGAAAGTGAGGGACGACATGGATTCGTTTTAGTACAAACGTAATAAGATTTGAGCAGAAGTTGGTGCGTGTAGCAGGTCACGTTGGACAAGGAAATAATTATAGGGTATTTTAAGGTAGTTTCTTATCCTATCACAATGTTATCACGGTATAGTGTGGACTACTATATAATATACTAACATTCAACTATTTCATGAACGTGGGTATCATAACATATTTCTTAGAATGAGGTCTCACGTTACATGCTGTCCCAAGTTCCCAGATGTCATATTCTGGACGTACCATGTGATATGTTCTACACATAAAATGGTACTATTAAAATATATCTTTTTCAATAACATATTAAGAGTATATTAACGATAACATCTTGCAAACACCATCTTATAACAAATAGCATATAATGTTGACCATCAACGATAATATCATTAACATATAACGAATCCTTTACATGGATTATTTTGAATAATCAATTTGCGATATTTTCCTTCTATACCCTCGGCCAATAATTCATTCGTTCACATATTAACAGAATCCTTTGAAACAAAAGGCGTCGAAATCGTACCGATGGGCGTAAAGTGCTGGAGCTGTTTTGGACAAGGCTGGAAGTAGGCAGAAATTTTAGTTTGATTAAACATCTGTATAATTTAACTAAATCGGACCGTTTTCAACAACTAATGGAAATCAAGGTGAGTTCAAATCACTCAGTTTACCTCGTTTATATTTTATATAAGCTGGGTTTTTATTGTGTGTGCAATATTTGCTGATGGTTGATGATTGGATGACTGTTTGTCCGTATGTTGAATATTTTCAAATATCCACTGATTAAATTAAGCGTTTGTTTAATTTAATCAAATTAAACCGTTATTTTAATGACTAGATTCCAAACGAGGTAACTTACCTTGTTGGTTACGTTTATGATAATATAAACGTATTAAATAAATAATTGATTGCTTGGTTGGATGGTATTGATTGATTGTTGATGGTTATTAGTTAAACTGTTTATTTCTGTTTATTGTGATAAATATATTATTGTAACCCATTTTGATGCAGAGAAGGACAGGTTGAAGGAATCCAACCGGATTCCTCAAATATATTGGTATATTATGTGAACTGTTAACCGGTATGATTGAATGATTGTTAATCGTTGAATTAAAATTCAACAATTGTTCGTTATTAACCAATTGGTGATATTGGTTGAGTAGTTGGCGATGGTTGGCCTAAAATGAATCATTTTATAATCGTTGATTTACAGTCAGGAAAATCAATGCAGATAAGGTTATAAAAATTTATTCATAACCAAAGCGAATTTTGAAATCTATTTTATATAGATTATTTGAATAATAAATTATTAATGGAAATAAATAATTATTTTTATCCAGCAATTACAAACTGAATATATAAAGCAAATTCTTATGTTGGTGAATTTTATATGCAGATGAGTAAGGATTATCCAAAGAGTTAAGGTTTGGATTAATCATTTCGAGTTAATTATTATATGGGATTACTTAATTTAATTAGACTGTTAATTGAATTAAATAGAATTCTTTTTAAATTGATTTTATAAATTTAATTTAAAGAAGGGACTAATGGAATTGGTTAACGGATTAACCTGATTTTGAGATAATTAAGTCAACAAATGGAATGAGAATTGGTTATATAAAAATAATTATTAGATTATAAATTATCATTAAAGTTAATTATATTTTAAAAAAATAAGCTTTAAAGAGAAATTAACTATTTCATTAATAGTTAATGATAAGGTAAGCTTTTTAATATAAAGGAGTTAAGGTTAATATCAGGAATTGGTTTGGTAACCGGAATATGATTAATGGAGTCGAATAGGGTATTAAGCCCTTGTTATAATTGAAAAGATTTTCAATAAGTTACATGTGTTTATGATTTATGTTCTGGATTTAATTCTGAAAGGTAATTCTATAAAAAAAAGGAAGGTTTTTTAAAACCAAGTTCTAAATCAAGCGGAATTCAATAAATTGATTTTAATTAGAAAAGATCTAACGATAAGATCGAAAAATAAATGTTGTAAACATGAAATATAATTCACTGAAAACAAACTAAGGTAAGTGGTTAATAAAGGAATGTTGTAGTAAATGGAAGTGTTGGAATAATTATTGAAATTGGAGATTTCGTTGATAAACTTCTATTATTCCGAAGAAAAGAGTGTTGTCGTCTCAAGGTTTGAGAGGTAAATAAAATACCCCAACTTGTAACGACTTAATGATCATCGAAGGATGATATTAGTTTAAAAACGAGGATAGTGGAAGTGATTCAAATAATATTTCCGTAAAGAATATAATGAACGATAATTCGAAGGATTATAAGTTTTCTGGGAATAAGTGAATGAGTATAATTTATTTTGTATTCTATGGTCTTTAACCAACAGGAAGGGTATATAACTGTATTGTTTAAACCCAAAGATTTTGTTATCTTTTATAAACGAACAACTAAAGTGTGTGCGTCACACATGGTATTTTACTCCATTTGTCAGTTTGTTTATGCAAGATTTATTTGCAATTTATAACCTGTGTCACATTTTGTAAATTATCATTTTATTTCTAAGTCTATGCAATTCTATACTTATGTGAATTAAAAATATGTTTGAATGCAAATTTCAAATGTTAAGCACCATTACTTGTATGAATATAACAAGATAAAATATGCAAATAAGATTTTCAACATATATTGTCTATTTTCTATTTTAGAAAATATGACTGATTATATTTCGAGAATAATTCCGAAATCATTTACTTCGTTAATTTGAATTAAACCTATTCAAACATATTATAAGTTGAAAAAAAATTGGATAGGCACTAATCCAAATGTCGAAAGTTTTTTTAGAAATCAAATTAACAATTGTTTAACTAAAGAGGCCAACTGACGATGTATACTGGACCAGTGAATCCATCTTATTTCTCTATGGATGATGGTTGTTTACTCTGATAGTTAAAACAACGACTATCAAAATCTGGCCAAGTCGATTGTTGGTATGGAAAGACCGGGATCAAATTAATATTCAAAAACCATTCCAACCAACAAATATGTAACGTTGAAGATGCTAGTGAAGATGGAGCAATTGCAGACCGTGGATCTTCATAAGCGAAAGGATTACTTGTCGAATATTCTCTGGATTGCAACCAAAGGTTGTCATACGTGATTCGATCATGATTGGGATTTTGTGGATTGCAAGGACTACTCGCTACTGATCCTTTGGATGCGGTAGGAGAGTGCCTTCGGTTCGTCATGTTCCTGGATGACTTGTATGGATGAGTGTCTGACAGAGTATTTCCAAATGGTCATGTACATTGATTTCTTCAAATGTGCCTAGTATATTTTTGAGGTCGTCAATTAGTGATTAAACGGATCTAACGATGTGGCATTCAAAGTGAATGACGACCAAATGATCAAGAAGACGATTCTAACCTCAAGCCTCATCAACCGGGAAATATCGAAAATTGGGCAGGCAGCAGGACTATGTAGGTCGCTTCCACTAGGGTGTATAGTCACCTATCTAGAGAAATTCCTTTTGCTTCTTAAATCTATCAGTGCTGTCCCTTTCCGGAAAATGGTTGCTGTTCCCAACCGTTGGTGATATACATTCAATACACTCAAGCGAAATGAGTGGTTGGTCATGTGTGGGTCGGGTTGCAAGACGTTCTTGTTGAACCCAGTGTATTCACCTCTAAAGATACACTATCGACTAGTGGTTCCATACCTTGTCATAGTCAGAATCCAATCTCCAATAAGCGCCTGCGGTTTTGTTGGTATACTATATATGTGGAGCTTGAGATGCAAGCGTTCCGCTAGATTTCTATTTATTTATATTTAGACAGTATTATAATATCATACTAATATATGATTTTCAAAATGTTTTGGGTTATATTAAGGTAAAAACCATCAGTATTTATGTGTGGATTTGGTCTTACTATTATCCTTTTCTTTCAAAAAAATTTTGAACTTTGAAATCAAGTTGGATGTTGTTTACAAACTTAGTGAGTTTTCACTCCGGTTCACCAGACTGACCCGGTATTTGTAATGCTTGGGTTAGACCGGGTTGTACAGGTCCAGGTTTTCGGATGCTGCGAAGTTCAAAAGACGTGCTGGAGGATTTCAGACGTATGATTTAATCTAGTATATTCCTCTATGCAATGTATATGAGGACAAGTTGTTATAACTGTCCAGTTAGATTGATGTACTCTGATGACTGTAAGTATTTTACAAGCTCTTAATAAAAGTTATATTATATTTTGTTCTGCTATGATGTGAGACTCTATGTTGTGTTGAATCTTCTTCTTCTATTCTAATATTTCTTTCTTTCTTTCCTCACCCTCTAACTTCTTTCTATTAACGTTCTGGTGTTTTTTTTGTTTTGGAAGGTTGGCATAAGTTACGGTAAATGTATTTATGTCGATTTTCAAGGCCAAAAATCCTTGGTTTGTTACAGTGGTATCAGAGCTATTGGTTTGGTAATAACCTTGGCTCTATGGCGTAAATCAGTAAAGATGGGGTTAGTAACACCCCAGACTGTGTTTGAGTGTTTATATGAGAGAGCATATTTGTAGATTTTATATAAAAATGTTTTATATTGTGTTGATCGATCGGTTCAAGTGTTACAAAACCATATTGAACTGGCCATTGACACAATATTGTTTTACAAAGAGGGAAAATGAAATAATTTTGTCCAAATTATATTTTAATAGAGAAAGGAAATGATTTTCTATATTATAGAAATATTGGTTATTTTGCTTGATTCGATTGGAATTCTAATTGAATTATAAAATGAAATAGAGTTGATTGAGAAAAATGATTTGGTTAATTAATCTGGATACGAAAATGAAAGTTAACTTCGTCAACTAAGAATTAACTTGAGAAATGGAATTGAGTTAAATAAATTTGGATTTGGAAATCGAATGGATAATATATATATATATATATATATATATATATATATATAAACAATCGGGTATTAATCGATTGATATTAAAACATGTTTAACCAAAATTATTACAGACCAGTAGGTATCGATGCTGAATATAATTCAAATGATTTGGTTGTCATTTGGATGTTGGATTAGTCGAATAAAATCCGTTAAACGGGCCAATAAGAAGGAAAATAAAATTCCATTATAAGAAATTGGGAATAAAATCATTTATGATATGAAGAAGAATTATTTTAACCTGCATTCGTTACTGGCATTCTAAGATGAGTTAAGTGCAGAATTCAAGAAGTTATGGATTTGATTTGGTCATAGACATGGAAGTCCAGGGTGGAAAGCAGAGTGCAGTTAGTTGGTTTGCTTCAAAATTGGAATTGAGTTGCCCGACAAATAGGCAAACCTTAATATATGGATTGGACTGATTGATTTATGCCTTAGTTGAGGAGCCATTTGGCTTTTGATTTTCTTTTGGAAAAGTTGAGGCCTATAATGGCAGTTATTGTTCTGATCGAGCCGTGCAGAGGAAGTGCTGGAAATTTTTTAAAGTGTTTGAATTTGATTTGATGATAATTCTAAAATAATTATTTTAAAATGATTGGGTTCATAGCATTCTTCTTAAACCTGTAATTTCGGGGACGAAATTCTTTTAAGGGGGAAGAATGTAACATCTCGAATTTTTCTGCCATTTTAATTAGAATATTTAAATCTGTTTTAAGTATTGATTTGTGTGATATAAATGGATTTTATATCGAATTTATTTAATTAAAATCGAGTTCGAATATATATTTATAATATATTAAAACGAGCTTGAAACGCCGCGGTAGTTCGAAATTTTCGGTTTGAATTTCAATTGTATATACATGATCTGATATAAATCGGATTTCTTTAAAATAATAATCGTTTGAATCGATCTGATTATGTTTTTCTAATGAAAAGAGAAAAATGGAGATTTCATCATATCGATTGTATGATATGTCTAATTAAAATTTTCAAAAAGTCGCTATGAAATTCGTTAATAAACGATAAAGTTTATTAAATATTTTATAAAGGAATTTCTACATGTTTGGATATCATTCTGACCTGAATTTCTGAATATTGAGTTTAAAATATACATTGGTTTATTTTGAAGTTGTAAAATATTTCATTTGGAGAAATAATAATTTATTATTGTTTAAATAGAATTGTTTTGGATTTAATTATATTTATATCGATATTATATAGGCTTTAAAAATATTTTCTTTTCAAAAGATCTCCATTTTCGACGAAATGAATTTTATGGGAAGACGTATGGTTAGTTATTGCTAACAGAGTTATTTTGTCGGTAGACGAAATTTAAGGGTAAACCGGGGAATAAATTGGCATCTTTATAGCACCATTTTTGCAAACGGAGTCCGTTTCAAACGAAACTGGTTTCATTAGGACCGTAACGCCAAATTATACCACAACGTCCATTTTCGAAATTTTTGGATTTTGTGCATCTTGGTGTGATTTTTAACGGTCAATGTAATATAGCGGTAACAGTATAATATATATACACAAACGTAATGCAAGCATCGTTTGAAATGGAAGGCATAACTCAAATAACACAGTAAGTAACATTTAAAACATAAGTCTACCCTGATTGAAAAAGAAAAGGGGTATGCTCTATTCTTTTCCTCCAGCGCCCAGTTTCGCACCTGACATGAAAACGTAGGACAAAGTAACAAATAAAGTACTCAATTCATTTTTCTTGACAGCCACACCTTTTTGATCAAATGAAACAAAGTGACTTTTGCTTCCAGTGACACCCGAATTTTGTATATTTTATTATGCCTTGGCCATCACATTTTCTCACCGTGTCCATCAAGGTACCAAATAAATATTATTTTCCACTTGCGTGCTCTCCACACCTTCTTCTCTTATATATACGCTACTTCTCCTTTTCTTCTAGCAAACTCTTCTCTTCCATTCTCGTTTCAGTAAAAAGTAAAACAAAACCGAATTCCTCCGTAGAATTAATTCGGACCTATTAATAAAATATATACATATATATATATATTAAAAAATATACACGAAGCTGCATATAAAGAAGGGCATAACAGTTCATGCGAGGGGAAGGAGTATGTGCATGTGAGGAAGTTGTGGACCGACTGGTTCGTGTGTGTGTGTTAGGAATAGTTGCGATCTTCGTTGAAGGAAGCGCGAATAACGTTGAGTGGACGAAATTGCGATTTGTTACCACCAGGTGAGAAGTTGCGGCTTGTGGAGCAAATTTGGAGATGCAGTCGAGACAATGGCTGATCCGATGAATGGGAAACCAGTGGCGGTGAGGGAATGTTTGGCGAAGCAGGAGAATATAGGGTGTGGCAATATTCATGGTGGAGAGGGCAGCTAGCTAGGAGAGGGAAGCCTTGATGACTGGCGGGTTTCAGGTAGCCGATGCATGCTGATGGTGAAACTTCGATGGGTAGGAACTGACAGAAGGACGGGTTCAATGATAATATATGGAGCAAACGCTTGGGGTTGTTTTGCAGTGGGGTTACATGCAAGTTGGATACGTTGTATTTGCAAAAGTGGTTGGTCTAGAGTGTTTGTTTTCAAGTGAAGAGGAAAAGAAAGTAGAGGGGAGTTTAAGTTTCGGAAGTTGGATTCATGGAAATTGGCAGATGCGTGTTAAGGTAGAAGGTGAGCTACAGTGTGTGAAGAAAGTGAGGGACCGCTTGGACTCGTTTTGGTACACACGTAAGAAGATTTGAGCAAAAGTTGGTGCGTGTAGCAGGTCATGTTGGACAAGGAAATAAGTATAGGGTATTTTCGTATCCTGTCATAATGTTATCACAGTATAGTGTGGACTACTATATAATATACTAACATTCAACTATTTCATGAACTTGGGTATTGTAACATATTTCTCAAAATGAGGTCTCACGTTACATGTCCTCCCGAGTTCCCAGATGTCATATTCTGGATGTACCATGTGATATGTTCTACACATAAAATGGTACTATTAAAATATATCTTTCCCAACAACATATTAAGAGTATATTTACGATAACATCTAGCAAACACCATCTTATAACAAATAGCGTATAACGTTGATCATCAACGATAATACGATTAACATATAACGAATCCTTTACATGGATTATTTTGAATAATCAATTTGCGATATTTTTCCTTCTATACCTGTAACACCCCACACCCGCTATGGTCACTCTCTAAGGGAATGCCATAACATCGGTGGAGTATTTGAAGTGAATATAGAACAGAAAAATTACAACAAGACAGATATAAGTAATACTTGAAAATGTAAAACATCATTTCATTGCAGCGGAAAGTAAAACATGTTTGGTTACATCACAAAAACCATAACAAGAGTCAAGTACAAAATATCCATCCTGATAAATAAAAATACATAATCCCAATACATGAACTGATAGCCATAAAAGAAAAGGATAAACTGAGCTTTACTCCTACGGTCCAAGCTCCAAAAGAGAATAAAGCAGCCTGATCAAAGCCCACTCGTACTGGGCCCACTCTGAGAACCTGAGGGTTGGGAAAAAGATAAAAACAACGGGGTCAGACATAAGTCTGAGCGAGTCCTATAACTTCAACAATACAATCATTAAAGTAACCAGAGAAGACATAAGCTTGATATACGGTAACGTCTGGGGATGAATGGCTACACTAAGCAGCTTGGTAGACTTAGGATAAACTAAGATAACCGTAAAGACGCATCTACCCACCCAAGGATAATTACTACACTGCACCACACCAGTCATTCTTAATTAAAGGTTGATCCCACTAAGTGTACTTAGCAATCTTAACAGTAGTCCCGTGTACCCCTAGCTGACTACATAGGTGCCGTCTGCCCCTATTTCCACTAGGTGTACCCACTACTCCCATTTGATCGGCTCCCTAACGTAGATATACGTGCTGGTCCCACAGTGGGGTGTATCATTCCCCAAAGTGGCAACCTGATAACAACACTGATGCACGGTTTATACCTACATGATGCAACAACGTCTTAGCTACCAGCCCGGGCCCACACACGCATATGAAACCCGTTGGACTTGCGTTGCCACCGCTAACCCGTTTTGGCCTCTTATAGACAAACCCAGTACGCGTGTCCCGTCCTCGGCATGGGCCGAGCTCACAAAGATACGTATGGGATACCGGTTGTAATGGGCCCCCACAAGCTACCCACCTAAGCTTGTCTCTCTATCTAGTGTATCCCACTTAACCCATTTAGTTATCATGTCCACTTACATGTTTAAAATTTGGTTAAGTCATCTAATCGTATTTCAATTGCCACACAAGGCACCCACTAGATTTCCTCATGCCCCCCAAGGCACCCACTTAACCCCTCATGTCCATCTACATGCTAATATGGTTAAGTGTTTCTTAATTAATTAAGACCGTGATCCTCATAAAGACCTCTCACATTAGACTATCTTTTATGACCGCTGGTTAAGCCGGTTGGGTCCGGGCAGCCTTATGTCATAACCGAGTCTAACCTCGTGTCTTTACATTAATCACGTATTTAGTTTGTGCCTAAGACCTCTCACATTGGGCTAACATTTGTAGCAACTGGTTAAGCCGGTTGGGTCCGGGCAGTTTTACGCTACAACTGAGTCCAACCTCGTGTCTTAGTCGATTAATTACACCAATTAATCACCCTCATAATTTATATTAATTATCCCTAATTAATATTCAAGTTTTCAAGAATATGGGTAGACCTAACTCAATAGGTAAATTCCCAACTCCATAGTATGGGTAGACCTAACTCAATAGGTAAATTCCCAACTCCATAATATGGGTAGACCCAACTTAATAGGTAAATTCCCAATTATGTCCATTCATTTTATGTTATGCTTAAGCATACCAACTTTACACATTTCTATTAACATGCATATTAACCCCATCGTTTCCCACGTAATTCGTTCTCATGACATGTTTTATAAGGGAAGATTCATCACAAATATCATGGGTTTCACTTAGCATACTTTAGCGTTAACATGGGTTTAAGGGGTGTCAACTTGCATCATGATATTAAACCCAACTAGCATCATTAAATAACCCAACTTGCATCATGATATTAAACCCAACTAGCATCATTAAATAACCCAACTTGCATGAATACACATATGTCATATAAAGGTAACTTGCATAAGTGTTCATAGGTTATACAAAGGGTGAACTTGCATATGTGACTTGCATCATAAATAGGGTAAACATGCATATGTATGCATAGCATACAAAGGTGTCATCTTGCATATGTATGCATCTTATTTAAAAAGGGTAAACTTGCATGTCATAATGTATGCATAAAACCAAACACTTAGCATGCATAAAATCAAATACTTAGCATGCATAAAACCAAACACTTAGCATGCATAAAATCAAATACTTAGCATGCATAAAACCAAACACTTAGCATGCATAAAATCAAATACTTAGCATGCATAAAATCAAATACTTAGCATGCATAAAATCAAATACTTAGCATGCATAAAATCAAATACTTAGCAAGCATAAAACCCACCACTTAACTTGCATAAACCAACATACTTAACTTGCATAAACCCATATACTTAACTTGCATAAACATAGGGTTAACATCAAACATAGATTAGCAAACTAACATCATATCATATGACTTAAAACCCATTTTTCCACAAGCAAGACCATAGATCTCATCATACCTCATCTACTTAATTTAGCAATTGGTTATTAAAGTGATAGAAACTCACCAAAACCAAGATTAGCAAACTTATGAAGTAGAACTAGTTGCTATATTTGAAGAAGATAATGATTAGAGGTTGATTAGCTTGCAACTTTCTTCATAAACTAGTGGAGGCTCCTCCTAAGTTTGATTTTGGCGGCATGATGGCATCAATTCTATTTTTGGTATGGATTAGGCTTGCATTAGGGTGTATTTATAGGATTAGGGTGTGTTTTAGACCATAGGATTAGCCCTAGGTTAGATTAGGTCCATCAGATTTAGGAAGTTTCCAGAACACAGCCCAAACCAGCCAGAAAAACCAGACCTGGTGCACCCAGGCCAATTGGCCCGATACCCTGTGTCGACAGGCAAGTCGACAGGGCAGTCGACTTGGCCTGGCCCAAGTCGACAGGCCTGTCGACAGCCCTGTCGACATGGCTAGGGCGGGAAATATCCCGCCTGGCCCCCGCTGGTTCCAATTTCGAAATCTGAATTTGAATTTTAAATCTGTTTTTAATATGGAATTTCCTGAAAACTTCTTTGGGCCTTAAATGGGTCATACGGACTCCGATTTACAAAATTTCGGACTCTATTCTGCGTATTTTTCCGAGACGAACGCAACGGAATAGCCCGTTTCCCCCAATTCTTACATCTGAGATTATTTATTCTGCTTTTAGTGAATATTAGTATTAACTGAAATTCGGGGTGTTACATTCTCCCCTCCTTAAAGGATTTCGTCCCCGAAATCTCTAAGCTAAGGAGAATGCATATCCTACCATCCAAATAACCATCTACTCAATCCATCACACACGGGCTTCCATTGTCCTTAAAACAATTTCTAATGATGTATGAGCATATGCAAAAAGTGTGTGTATATGTTCCCTATCTAATGTATGAACATATGCAAACCATGATAGTGCCATGCATCCAATATGTTTGCGAGAGAACCCTATCGACACATACTGTATCTATATGAGTGCACAATCATTCACCAAAATGCATCATCCATATGATAATTCAACCATTATACATCCATAAATATAGCTATCTACACACAATTATCTGCAATATGCAATATGAAGTGACTGAGCCGATCTAGTGTCTAGAGTGTGTGTATATGCATCCACGAGCAACCACTAGCAAACACTTGCATCCATATGCATCCATCAACCATAACATGCCTCAAACACATGTTTCAACCATAGGTTTACCCTATCTAAAGGTCAAAGGTACTAACGAGAGGACATACTAAAGATAAGATAAGTACTAGACAAACGATAAAGGAGAAATTAAAAGACATACCCTCAAAAAGAAATGGGTACAATGAACGAATCTTCGCTTCCGTCTCCCAAGTTGCGTTGCTCTCATCTTCTCCCCATTTCACTTTGACTAGTTGGACCTCTCTGTTTCTCAACTTCCTAGTCTCTGACCCAAGGATGCGAGTAGGAGCTCGTCGAATCGTTGCATCACGCTCTACCTCCACTTCTCTAAGCAAGCTCGGCTCTACCACCTCTGCGGTCTCATGTAGCCACTTCCTCAAATGTGACACATGGAATACATCATGTACACCACTAAGTCTGTCGGGCAATTCCACTCTATATGCCATCTGTCCAATCCTTTCCTTAACAGGAAACGGTCCTACAAACCTCGGTGCTAACTTCCCCACAGATCCAAAGCGAACAACATTCCGTAACGGAGATACTTTGACAAAGACCATGTCCCCAACTTCAAACTCAAGATCCGTCCTCCTCTTGTCCGCATAAGATTTTTGCCTATCCTGCGCTGCTTTCATCCTTCTTCGAATCAAATCAATCTTCTCAGAAGTCTCCCTAACCATATCAGGCCCAAGCAAGATCTTATCCGTAGATTCCCACCAACATGTAGGTGATCGACAAGGCCTTCCATAAAGAGCTTCGAAAGGAGCCATACCAATACTAGACTAAAAGTTGTTATTATACGCGAACTCCACCAAAGGAAGATGCTCTTCCCATGTACCTCCAAAATCCAAGATACATAACCTCAAAAGGTCCTCTAGAATACGGTTCACCCTCTCGGTCTGACCGTCCGTCTGTGGATGATATGCGGTGCTCAAACATAACTGAGTCCCCACCGCCTCCTGCAAACTCTTCCAAAACTCACTAGTGAAGATAGGATCTCGATCGCTCACTATGCTGGAGGGTACTCCATGCAATCGAACTATCTCTCGAATGTAGACTGAAGCTAGCCATGGAGCAGTCCTCTTACTCTTCACGGGTATGAAATGGGCGCTCTTAGTAAGCCTATCTACCACGACCCAAATTCCCGTATTACCCTTCCTCGATCTTGGTAACCCATCGACGAAATCCATCGAGACGCTATCCCACTTCCATAACGGAACTTCCAATGGGTGAAGCAACCCACCGGGTTTCTTTTGCTCCGCTTTCACTCGTTGGCACACCAAGAATCTAGCGACATACTCGGCCACATCTTTCTTCATACCAGCCCAAAAGAAAATTCGATTCATGTCTTGGTACATCTTGTCCCCACCGGGATGAATGGTCATCTTCGAACGATGTGCATCATCGAGAACAGCCTTCCTCAAACCCTCATCTTGCGGTACACAAAGTCTACCATCTCTACGCAACCACCCCTTATCATCTAGGGTGTATTTACTCAGTTGGCTGGACGACTCCCCCCTTATGAGCTTCTCCACTAACTCAACCAACTGTGGGTCGTCCCGGTGTGCCTCACCAATCCGTCCCAAAAGAGTAGGTCTGACCTCTAAGGATGCTAACAAACCAGGTACAAAGTCAACAGAAGGTCTAAAGTCAAACATCGAGATGAACTCCAAGCTTCGTCGTTCAACGAACAACGGACTCAAGGACAACCTTTTTCTGCTTAAGGCGTCCGCTACTACGTTACCCTAGCCAGGGGTATATGCTATCTCAAAATCATAGGATGCTAAGAACTCCATCCACCTTTGCTGTCTTAAGTTCAAATCCTTCTGAGAAAACAAGTACTTCAACGATTTGTGGTCAGTGAACAATTCGAACCTCTCGCCAAGAAGATAATGGCGCCAAGACTTAAGCGCAAAAACAATAGCGGCCAACTCTAGATCATGTACATGGCAATTTTTCTCATGCACTCTCAACTACCTTCCACCATAGGCTATTACCCTTCCCTCTTGCATTAAGACTGCGCCTAGTCCTGTCCCACAAGCATCGGTATAAACAACAAACGGCTTACTCCCATCTGGCAATACTAAGACAGGAGCTGTGGTTAAAGCTCTCTTTAACCGTCGGAATGCATCTTCACAATCTACGTCCCATGTGAAGACCAGATTCTTCTTCGTCAAACGGGTTAATGGAGCTGATATCTTCGCGAAGTCTTTGATAAACTTCCTATAGTAGCCCGCCAACCCCAAGAAACTTCTTACTTCGGTAGCATTCTTCGGAACCTTCCAATCTTGAATTGATACTACCTTCGCGGGATCCAAAGCTATCCCTTCCTTGGAGACCACGTGCCCCAAGAACCACACTTCCTTCCTCCAAAAGTGACATTTAGAGAATTTAGCCTTAAGGCTATGTGCTCGAAGAGTCTCCAACACTTCCCTAAGATGTAGGGCATGCTCTTCTTCACTCTTAGAAAATACTAAGATATCATCCACAAAGACCACCACGAACTTCTTAAGGAACTCCCTGAACACCCTACTCATCAAATCAACAAAGTATGCAGGGGCGTTCGTCAACCCAAATGGCATCACCAGCCACTCATAGAAACCATCCGGAGTCCTAAAGGCAGTCTTGTCTATGCTATCCTCAGCCACCCTCAACTGATGAAACCCCGTGGCTAAGTCCAACTGAGAAAATACTGAAGCGCCAACCAACTGATCAAAGAGATCATCAATCCTCGGCAAAGGGTGTCTATTCTTCTTTGTAAGCTTGTTGAGTTCTCTATAGTCTACACAAAGTCTGAGAGACCCATCTGCCTTCGTAGCAAAAACTACCGGAGCACCCCACTCCGATATACTTCGTCTTATGAACCCCTTCTTAAGCAACTCCCCCACTTGCTTATTGAGTTCCCTCCTCTCACGAGGAGCCATGTGGCGCACTGGCAAAGATACTGGTTTAGCATTGTCTACCAGATATATCCGGAAGTCGATCTCCCGCTTCGGAGGTAAGCCCTTCACCTCCTCAAACACATCCGAGTTTTCCCGGACCACTCTAACAGATTGCAAACTCTCGACCGAAGCGTCAAGCGATTCAAGATAACTTAGCATAACAGAATCCATGGGATTACAAGAGATCTCGAGAGTGTTACCCAAGCGGGTCAGATGCCTAACAACTCTCCTTTCACAATCAAGAACGGCACCATTACTGGATAACCAGTCCATGCCCAAAATCAACCCATAGCCCGTGAAGCCCAAAACAAAAGCATCACATCTAAACTCAACGCTGAGTATAGAAATCTTCAAACCCAAACATATCATGGACAAATAAGTGGAGCCCCCAATTGGGTTTGAAACAACCAAGGGATCATCTACTAGACTGGTGTCTAAGTGCAGTGACTCAACTAATGATAATGAGATAAACGAATGCGATCCGCCAGAGTCAAATAAAGTACGGACAGGATGATCAAACAGAAAAACTAGACTTTCCACGGAAATAGTTCTACCTCTTTCTCGAATCGGTGGAGCTGCGAGAGCCTGAACTTGCCCCCTTGCCTGAGCTGGTGCCACAAGAGCTTGCACCTGTCCTCCTGAGGTAGACCCCGTCCTTTGCCCTTTCTTAGGACAGTCTTTCACTAGATGTCCTGCTTCGCCACAGTGGAAGCAGCCAGTCTTCTTCTTCTTGCGACAATCCTTGCTTAGGTGACCAGGTGTCCCACAATTGAAACACTTCTTCTTCTTCCCCTTGCCATCATTACCTTTCCCACCCTTGTTCTGTTGCTGAGGTCTCTTCTGATCTCCTTTCTTCTCGGGTGCCTTACTAACATTGGGGCCCTTCTCTTCCTCATGCATAAATGCCATGTCCACAAGCTTCTCGAAGGTGGCCCCCATAGGGATGTGGGTCATAGCCAACCCATGCATCGGTTCATTCAAGCCTTTAACGAACCTCAAAGCTTTCTTCTCCGGTGTATTCACCAAGTCTATGCCAAACCTTGCCAACTGATTAAACTTGTTGACATATTCCTTCACTGACAAGTTCCCTTGCTTTAAGTTCACGAACCTTTCCATATAAAGATTTTCTTCCGCACGAGAGAGGAACTTCGCCACAAACCTTTGCCTAAAATCCGCCCAAGAATCAACGAGGTGTTCTCCATTAGTGACCTCCCACCAGAATGAGGCCTCTCCCTTCATTAACCAAGCCGCCAACTTGACTTTTTTCCTTCTTCCACCTCAAAGATGTCTATCAACTCTTCCGTATCCTTAAGCCAATCTCTAGCTTGCACAAAAATTTCCGTTCCTTGAAAAGGTTTCCCTCCCATAGCTTTAAATTCCTTGCAAGTCTTAGCAAAAGTATCCGTGCGAGGAGGAGGGGGAGGAGGAAGATCGGGTGCTACGGTTGGTGGAGGAACATTTGCTGGACCCGCAGTGGTGGCCCTAGCCTCCATCAATCTCCTATACCATACTGGTATCGTCACACCCTCCGGAAAGTTAAGATCCTCAGCCATGCTGAAACGAAAAAGGAAAGATTCAGAACGGAGAATTCGAAAGATAAAGATATGGCTATTGGGGATTATGCTTTTCTTTCAAAAACTTTTCTCTTTAAAGACATGTTTTTGAAAATATCTCTTCTAAAAATATTTTTAGAAAAATAGTTTTCTAAAAATTTTATCTGTTCCGGTAACCTTTGCTCTGATACCACGTGTAACACCCCACACCCGCTATGGTCACTCTCTAAGGGAATGCCATAACATCGGTGGAGTATTTTAAGTGAATATAGAACAGAAAAATTACAACAAGACAGATATAAGTAATACTTGAAAATGTAAAACATCATTTCATTGCAGCGGAAAGTAAAACATGTTTGGTTACATCACAAAAACCATAACAAGAGTCAAGTACAAAATATCCATCCTGATAAATAAAAATACATAATCCCAATACATGAACTGATAGCCATAAAAGAAAAGGATAAACTGAGCTTTACTCCTACGGTCCAAGCTCCAAAAGAGAATAAAGCAGCCTGATCAAAGCCCACTCGTACTGGGCCCACTCTTAGAACCTGAGGGTTGGGAAAAAGATAAAAACAACGGGGTCAGACATAAGTCTGAGCGAGTCCTATAACTTTAACAATACAATCATTAAAGTAACCAGAGAAGACATAAGCTTGATAGACGGTAACGTCTGGGGATGAATGGCTACACTAAGCAGCTTGGTAGACTTAGGATAAACTAAGATAACCGTAAAGACGCATCTACCCACCCAAGGATAATTACTACACTGCACCACACCAGTCATTCTTAATTAAAGGTTGATCCCACTAAGTGTATTTAGCAATCTTAACAGTAGTCCCGTGTACCCCTAGCTGACTACATAGGTGCCGTCTGCCCCTATTTCCACTAGGTGTACCCACTACTCCCATTTGATCGGCTCCCTAACGTAGATATCCGTGTTGGTCCCACAGTGGGGTGTATCATTCCCCAAAGTGGCAACCTGATAACAACACTGATGCACGGTTTATACCTACACGATGCAACAACGTCTTAGCTACCAGCCCGGGCCCACACACGCATATGAAACCCGTTGGACTTGCGTTGCCACCGCTAACCCGTTTTGGCCTCTTATAGACAAACCCAGTACGCGTGTCCCGTCCTCGGCATGGGCCGAGCTCACAAAGATACGTATGGGATACTGGTTGTAATGGGCCCCCACAAGCTACCCACCTAAGCTTGTCTCTCTATCTAGTGTATCCCACTTAACCCATTTAGTTATCATGTCCACTTACATGTTTAAAATTTGGTTAAGTCATCTAATCGTATTTCAATTGCCACACAAGGCACCCACTAGATTTCCTCATGCCCCCAAGGCACCCACTTAACCCCTCATGTCCATCTACATGCTAATATGGTTAAGTGTTTCTTAATTAATTAAGACCGTGATCCTCATAAAGACCTCTCACATTAGACTATCTTTTATGACCGCTGGTTAAGCCGGTTGGGTCCGGGCTGCCTTATGTCATAACCGAGTCTAACCTCGTGTCTTTACATTAATCACGTATTTAGTTTGTGCCTAAGACCTCTCACATTGGGCTAACATTTGTAGCAACTGGTTAAGCCGGTTGGGTCCGGGCAGTTTTACGCTACAACTGAGTCCAACCTCGTGTCTTAGTCGATTAATTACACCTAATTAATCACCCTCATAATTTATATTAATTATCCCTAATTAATATTCAAGTTTTCAAGAATATGGGTAGACCTAACTCAATAGGTAAATTCCCAACTCCATAGTATGGGTAGACCTAACTCAATAGGTAAATTCCCAACTCCATAATATGGGTAGACCCAACTTAATAGGTAAATTCCCAATTATGTCCATTCATTTTATGTTATGCTTAAGCATACCAACTTTACACATTTCTATTAACATGCATATTAACCCCATCGTTTCCCACGTAATTCGTTCTCATGACATGTTTTATAAGGGAAGATTCATCACAAATATCATGGGTTTCACTTAGCATACTTTAGCGTTAACATGGGTTTAAGGGGTGTCAACTTGCATCATGATATTAAACCCAACTAGCATCATTAAATAACCCAACTTGCATCATGATATTAAACCCAACTAGCATCATTAAATAACCCAACTTGCATGAATACACATATGTCATATAAAGGTAACTTGCATAAGTGTTCATAGGTTATACAAAGGGTGAACTTGCATATGTGACTTGCATCATAAATAGGGTAAACATGCATATGTATGCATAGCATACAAAGGTGTCATCTTGCATATGTATGCATCTTATTTAAAAAGGGTAAACTTGCATTTCATAATGTATGCATAAAACCAAACACTTAGCATGCATAAAATCAAATACTTAGCATGCATAAAACCAAACACTTAGCATGCATAAAATCAAATACTTAGCATGCATAAAACCAAACACTTAGCATGCATAAAATAAAATACTTAGCATGCATAAAATCAAATACTTAGCATGCATAAAATCAAATACTTAGCATGCATAAAACCCACCACTTAACTTGCATAAACCCACATACTTAACTTGCATAAACCCATATACTTAACTTGCATAAACATAGGGTTAACATCAAACATAGATTAGCAAACTAACATCATATCATATGACTTAAAACCCATTTTTCCACAAGCAAGACCATAGATCTCATCATACCTCATCTACTTAATTTAGCAATTGGTTATTAAAGTGATAGAAACTCACCAAAACCAAGATTAGCAAACTTATGAAGTAGAACTAGTTGCTATATTTGAAGAAGATAATGATTAGAGGTTGATTAGCTTGCAACTTTCTTCATAAACTAGTGGAGGCTCCTCCTAAGTTTGATTTTGGCGGCATGATGGCATCAATTCTATTTTTGGTATGGATTAGGCTTGCATTAGGGTGTATTTATAGGATTAGGGTGTGTTTTAGACCATAGGATTAGCACTAGGTTAGATTAGGTCCGTCAGATTTAGGAAGTTTCCAGAACACAGCCCAAACCAGCTAGAAAAACCAGACCTGGTGCACCCAGGCCAATTGGCCCGACACCCTGTGTCGACAGGCAAGTCGACACAGGCAAGTCGACAAGGCAGTCGACTTGGCCTGGCCCAAGTCGACAGGCCTGTCGACAGGCCTGTCGACATGGCTAGGGCGGGAAATATCCCGCCTGGCCCCCGCTGGTTCCAATTTCGAAATCTGAATTTGAATTTTAAATCTGTTTTTAATATGGAATTTCCTGAAAACTTCTTTGGGCCTTAAATGGGTCATACGGACTCCGATTTACAAAATTTCGGACTCTATTCTGCGTATTTTTCCGAGACGAACGCAACGGCATAGCCCGTTTCCCCCAATTCTTACATCTGAGATTATTTATTCTGCTTTTAGTGAATATTAGTATTAATTGAAATTCGGGGTGTTACAATACCCTCGGTCAATAATTCATTCGTTTACATATTAACATAATCCTTTGAAACAAAGGGCGTCGAAATCGTACCGAAGAGCGTAAAGTGATGGAGCTATTTTGGACAAGGCTGGAAGAAGGCAGAAATTTTTGTTAGATTAAGCATCTATTTAATTTAACTAAATCAGACCGTTTTCAACAACTAATGGAAATCAAGGTGAGTTCAACTCACTCAGTTTACCCCGTTTATATTTTATGTAAGATGGGTTTTTATTGTGTGTGCAATATTTGCTGATGGTTGATGATTAGATGATTGTTTGTCCGCATGTTGAGTATTTTCAGATATCCACTGATTAAATTAAGCGTTTGTTTAATTTAATCAAATTAAATCATTATTTTAATGATTAGATTCCAAACGCGTTAACTTACCTTGTTGGTTACATTTATGAAAATATAAACGTATTAAATAAATAATTGATTGCTTGGTTGAATGTTATGAATTGATGGTTGATGGTTATTGGTTAAACTGTTTATTTTTATTTACTGTGATAAATATTATCGTAACCCATTTTGATGCAGAGAAGGACAGGTTGGAGGAATCCAACCGGATTCCTCAAATATATTGTTATATTATGTGAATTGTTAACCAGTATGATTGAATTATTGTTAATCGTTGAATTAAAATACAACATTTGTTCTTTATTAACCAATGGGTGATATTGGTTGAGTAGTTGGCGACGGTTGGCCTAAAATGAATCATTTTCTAAAAGTTGATTTACAGTCAGGAAAATCGATGTAGATAAGGTTATAAAAATTTATTCATAACCAAAACGAATTTTGAAATCTATTTTATATAGATTATTTGAATAATAAATTATTAATGGAAATAAATAATTATTTTTATCCAATAATTATAAATTGAATATATAAAGCAAATTCTTATGTTGGTGAGTTTTATAAGCAGATGAGTAAGGATTATCCAAAGAGTTAAGGTTTGGATTAACCATTTCGAGTTACTTATTAAATGGGATTATTTTATTTAATTAGATTGTTAATTAAATTAAATAGAATTATTTTTAAATTGATTTTATAAATTTAATTTAAAGAAGGGACTAATGGAATTGGTTAACGGATTAACCTGAATTTGAGATAACTAAGTCAACTGCCGGAACGAGAATTGGTTATATAAAAACAATTATTAGATTATAAATTATCATTAAAGTTAATTATATTTTTTAAAAAATAACCTTTTATAACTATTTCACTAATAGTTAATGATAAGGTAAGCTTTTTAATATAAAGGAGTTAAGGTTAATATCAGGAATTGATTTGGTAACCTGAACATGATTAATGGAGTCAAATAGGGTATTAAGCCCTTGTTATAATTAAAAGGATTTTCAATAAGTTACATGTGTTTATGAGTTATGATCTGGATTTAATTCCGAAAGGTAATTCTATAAAAAAAAGGAAGGTTTTTTAAAACCAGGTTCTAAATCAAGCTGAATTCAATAAATTGATTTTAATTAGAAAATATCTAACGATAAGATCTAGAAACAAATGTTGTAAACATGAAATGTAGTTTATTGAAAACAAACTAAGGTAAGTGGTTAACAAAGGGATGTTATAGTAAATGGAAGTGTTGGAATAATTATTGAAATTGGAGATTTTGTTGATAAACTTCTATTTATTCTGAAGATAAGAATGTTGTCATCTCAAGGTTTGAGAGGTAAATAAAATACCCAAACTCATAACGACTTCATGATTATCCAAGTATGATATTAGTTTAGAAACGAGGATAGTGGAAGTGATTAAAATAAGTATTTATTTAAAGAATATCATGAACATAATTCGAAGGATTATAAGTTTTCTGGGAATAAGTGAATGAGTATAATTTATTTTCTATTCTATGATCTTTAACCAACAGGAAGGTTATATGACTATATTATTTAAACCCAAAGATTTTGTTGTCTTTTATAAACGAACAACTAAAGTGTGTCTGTCGCACACAATATTTTACTCTGTTTGTCAGTTTGTTTATACGACATTTATTTGCAATTTATAATATGGGTCACACTTTGTAAATTATCGTTTTATTTATAAGTCTGCAATTCTATACTTATGTGAATTAAAAATATGTTTGAATGCAAATTTCAAATGTTAAGCACCATTACTTGTATGAATATAACAAGATAAAATATGCAAATAAGATTTTCAACTTATATTGTCCATTTTCTATTTCAGAAAATATCATTGGTTATACTTAGAGAATAATTCCAAAATCATTCACTTCGTTAATTTGAATTAAACCTATTCAAACATATTATAAGTTGAATAAAAATTGGAAAGGCGGTAATCCAAATGTCGAAAGTCTTTTTAGAAATAAAATTAACAACTGTTTAACTAAAGAGGCCAACTGACGCTGTATACTGGACCAATGAATCCATTTTATTTCTCTATGGATGATGGTTGTTTATTCTGATAGTTATAACACCGACTATCAAAATCCGACCAAGTTGATTGTTGGTATGGAAAGACCGGGATTGAATTTATATTCGTAAACCATTCCGACCAACAAATACGTAACGTTAAAAATGCTGGTGAAGATGGAGCAATTGAAGACCGTGGATCTTCATAAGCGGAAGGATTACTTGTTGAATATTCTCTAGATTGCAACCAGAGGTTGTTTGACGTGATTCGGTCGTGAGTGGGATTTTGCAGATTGCAAGGACTACTTGCTACTGATCCTTTGGATGCGGTAGGAGAGTGCCTTCGGTTCATCCTTTTCCTGGATGACTTGTATGGACGAGTGTCTGACAGAGTATTTCCAAATGGTCACATATATTGATTTCTTCAAATGTGTCTAGTGTATTTTTGAGGTCATCAATTAGTGATTAAATAGATCTGACGGTGTGGCATTAAAAGTGAATGACGACCAAATGATCAAGAAGACGATTCTAACCTCAAGCCTCATCAACCGGGAAATGAAAAAAATCAGGCAGACGGCATGGCTATGTAGGACGCTTCCATTAGGGTGTATAATCTCCTATCAAGAGAAATTCCTTTTGCTTCTTAAATCTATCAATGCTGTCCCTTTCCGGGAAACGGTTGCTGATCCCAAGCGTTGGTGATGTACGTTTGATACACTCAAGCAAAATGAGTGGTAGGATATGTGCGAGCCGGGTTGCAAGACGTTCTTGTTGAACCCAGTGTGTTCGCCTCTAGAGATACTCTATCGACTGGTGGTTCCATACCTTGTCATAGTCAGAATCCAATCTCCAATAAGCGCCTGCGGTTTTGTTTGTATACTATATGTGGAGCATGAGATGCAAGCGTTCCGCTAGATTTCTATTTATTTATATTTAGACACTATTATAATATCATTCTAATATATGATTTTCAAAATGTTTTGGGTTATATTAAGGTAAAAACTATATGTATTTACGTGTGGATTTGGTCTTACTATTATCCTTTTCTTTCAAAAAGAATTTGAACTTTAAAATAAAGTTGGATGTTGTTTACAAACTTAGTGAGTTTTCACTCTGGTTCACCAGACTGACCCGGTATTTTAAAGGCTCGGGTTAAACCGGGTTGTACAGGTGCAGGTTATCGGATGCTGCGAAGTTCGGAAGACTTGCTAGAGGAGTTCAGACGTATGATTTTATCTAGTATATTCCACTATGTGATGTATATGAGGACATGTTGTTATAACTATCCAGTTAGATTGATGTACTCTGATGATTGTTAGTATTTTACAAGCTCTTAATAAAAGTTATTCCTATATTATATTTTGTTCTGATGCGATATGAGACTCTGTGTTGTGTTGAATCTTCTTCTTCTTCTATTATAATATTTCTTTCTTTCTTTCCTCACCCTCTAACTTCTTTCTATTAACGTTCTGGTGTTTTCGGTGTTTTGGAAGGTCGGCATAAGTTATGGTAAATGTATTTATGTCAATTTTCGGGGCCCAAAATCCTTGGTTCGTTACAGTGGTATCAGAGCTATTGGTTTAGTAATAACCTTGGCTCTATGGCATAACTCAGTAGAGATGGGGTTAGTAACACCCCATACTAAGTTTGAGTTTATATATGAGAGAGCATATTTGTAGATTTTTTAGAAAAATGTTTTATATTGTGTTGATCGATCAGTTCAAGTGTTACAAAACCATATTGAACTGGCCATTGGCGCAATATTGTTTTACAAAGAGGGCAAATGAAATAATTTTGGCCAAATTATATTTTAATAGAGAAAGGAAATAATTTTCTATATTATAGTAATATTGGTTATTTTGCTTGATTCGATTTGAATTCTGATTGAATTATAAAATGAAATTGAGGTGATTGAGAAAAATCAATTGGTTAATTAAATTGGATATGAAAATGAAAGTTAACCTAGTCAAGTAAGAATTAACTTGAGAAATGGAATTGAATTAAATAAATTTGGATTTGGAAATCTAATGGATAATATATATATATATATATATACATAACAATTGGATATTAATCGATTGATATTAAAATATGTTTAACCGAAATTATTACAGACCAGTAGGTATCGATGCTGAATATAATTCAAATGATTTGGTTGTTATTTGGATGTTGGATTGGTCAAATAAAATCCTTTAAATGGGCCAATAAGAAGGAAAATAAAATTCCATTCTAAGAAATTGGGAATAAAATCATTTATGATATGAAGTAGAATTATTTTAACCTATATTTGTTACTGGCATTGTATGATGAGTTAAGTGCAGAATTCATGCGGCTATGGATTTGATTTGGTCATAGAGATGGAAGTCCAGGGTGGAAAGCGGAGTACAGTTAGTTGGTTTGCTTCGAAATTGGAATTGAGTTGCACAACAAATAGGTAAACCTTAATATATGGATTGGAATGATTGATTTATGCCTTAGTTGAGTAGCCTTTTGGCTTTTGATTTTCTTTTCGAAAAGTTGAGGCCTATAATGACAGCTGTTGTTCTGATCGAGCCGTGCAGAGGAAGTGCTGACAAAATTTTAAAGTGTTTGAATTTGTTTTGATGATAATTCTAAAATAATTGTTTTAAAATGATTGGGTTTATAGAATTCTTCTTAAACTTGTAATTTTGG
The DNA here is from genome assembly GCA_030737875.1 of Allium sativum. Lineage (NCBI taxonomy): Eukaryota > Viridiplantae > Streptophyta > Magnoliopsida > Asparagales > Amaryllidaceae > Allium > Allium sativum. The sequence goes on from CM060925.1 coordinate 292,978,376, forward strand.
GGACGAAATTCTTTTAAGGGGGGATGAATGTAACGTCCCGGATTTTTCTGCCATTTTAATTAGAATATTTAAATCTGTTTTATGTATTGATTTGTGTGATATAAATGGATTTTATACCAAATTTATTTAGTTAAAATCGAGTACGAATATACATTTATAATATATTAAAACGTGCTTGAAATGCCGCGGTAGTTCGAAATTTACGGTTTGAATTTCAATTGAATATACAGGATCTGATATAAATCGGATTTCTTTGAAATAAGAATCGTTTGAATCGATCTGATTATATTTTTCTAATGAAAAGAGAAAAATGGAGATTTCATCGTATCGATTGTATGATATGTCTAATTGAAATTTTCAAATAGGCGCTATGAAATTCGTTAATAAACGATAACATTTATTAAATATTTTATAAATGAATTTCTATATATATGGGTATCATTTTGACCCGAATTTCTGAATATTGAGTTTAAAATATACATTGGTTTATTTTGAAGCTGTAAAATATTCCATTTAGAGAAATAATAATTTATTATTATTTAAATAGAATTGTTTTGGATTTAATTGTATTTTTATCAATATTATATAGGCTTTAAAAATATTTTCTTTTCAAAAGATCTCCATTTTCGACGAAATGAATTTTATGGGAAGACGTATGGTTAGTTATTGCTTACGGAGTTGTTTTGTCGGTAGATGAAATTCAAGAGTGAACCGGGGAATAAATTGGGGTCTTTATAGCACGTTTTTTTTGCAAATGGAGTCCGTTTCCAACGAAACTGGTTTCATTAGGACCGTAACACCAAATTATACCACAACATCCATTTTTGAAATTTTTGGAGTTTGTGCATCTCTGTGTGATTTTTAACGGTCAATGTAATATAGCGGTAACAGTATAATATATATATACACAAACGCAATGCAAGCATCGTTTGAAATGGAAGGCACAACTCAAATAACACAGTAAGTAACATTTAAAACATAAGTCTACCCTGATTGAAAAAGAAAAGGGGTATGCTCTATTCTTTTCCTCCAGCTCCCAGTTTCTCACCTGACATGAAAACGTGGGACAAAGTAACAAATAAAAAACTCAATTCATTTTTCTTGACAGCCACACCTTTTTTATCAAATGAAACAAAGTGACTTTTGCTTCAAGTGACACCTGAATTTTGCATATTTTATTATGCCTTGGCCATCACATTTTCTCACCATGTACATCATGGTACCAAATAAATATTATTTTCCACTTGCGTGCTCTCCACACCTTCTTCTCCTATATATACGCTACTTCTTCTTTCCTTCCAGCAAACACTTCTCTTCCATTCTTGTTTCAGTAAAAAGCAAAACAAAACCAAATTCCTCCGCAGAATTAATTCGAACCTATTAATAAAATATATGCATATATATATTAAAAAAAAATACACAAAGCTGCATATAAAGAAGGGCATAGCAGTTCATTCGAGGGGAAGGAGTATGCCGCAGGTGAGGAAGTTGTGGACCGACTGGTTCGTGTGTGTGTGTGTGTTCGGAACAGTTGCGATCTTCAGTGAAGGAATTATGAATAACGTTGAGTGGACGAAATTGCGATTTTTTATCACCAGGTGAGAAGTTGCGGCTTGTGGAGAAAATTTGGAGATGCAGTCGATACAATGGCTGATCTGTTGACTGGGGCAACCAGCGGCGGTGAGGGAATAATTAGCGGAGCAGGAGAATATCGGGTGTCGCAATATTCACGGTGGAGAGGGGAGCTAGGCGAGGGAAGCACTGATGACTGGCAGGTTTCAGGTAGCCGACGCATGCTTATGGTGAAGCTTCGATGGGTCGGAACTGACAGAAGGACGGGTTCAATGAACATACGTGGAGCAAACGCTTGGGGTTGTTTTGCCGTGGTGTTACATGCAAGTTGGATACATTGTATTTGCAAAAGTGGTTGGTCTGGAGTATTTGTTTTCAGGTGAAGAGGAAAATAAAGTAGAGGGAAGTTTCAGTTTTGGAAGTTGGGTTCATGGAAATTGGCGGATGCGTGTAAAGGTAGAAGATGGGCTACAGTGTGTGAAGAAAATGAGGGACGACTTGGATTTGTTTTGGTACACACGTAAGAAGATTTGAGCAGAAGTTGGTAAGAAGATTTGAGCAGAAGTTGGTGCGTGTAGCAGGTCACGTTGGACAAGGAAATAACTATAGGGTATTTTAAGGTATTTTCGTATCCTATCACAATGTTATCACGGTATAGTGTGGACTACTATATAATATACTAACATTCAACTATTTCATGAACTTGGGTATCGTAACATATTTCTTAAAATGAGGTCTCAAGTTACATGTTGTCCCGAGTTCCCAGATGTCATATTCTGGACGTACCATGTGATATGTTCTACATATAAAATGGTACTATTAAAATATATCTTTTTCAACAACATATTAAGAGTATATTAACGATAACATATTGCAAACACCATCTTATAACAAATAGCATATAACGTTGACCGTCAACGATAATACCATTAACATATAACGAGTCCATTACATGGAATATTTTGAATAATCAATTTGTGGTATTTTTCCTTCTATACCCTCGGTCAATAATTCATTCATTCACATATTAATAGAATCCTTTGAAACAAAGGGCGTCGAAATCGTACCGATGAGCGTAAAGTGCTGGAGCTGTTTTGAACAAGGTTGGAAGAAGGCAGAAATTTTAGTTTGATTAAACATCTGTTTAATTTAACTAAATCGGACTGTTTTCAACAACTAATGGAAATCAAGGTGAGTTCAACTCACTCAGTTCATCCCGTTTATATTTTATATAAGCTAGGTTTTTATTGTGTGTGCAATATTTGCTAATGGTTGATGATTGGATGACTGTTTGTCCGTATGTTGAATATTTTCAGATATCCACTGACTAAATTAAGCGTTTGTTTAATTTAATCAAATTAAACCGTTGTTTTAACGATTAGATTCCCAACGAGGTAACTTACCTTGTTGGTTACGTTTATGATAATATAAATGTATTAAATAAATAATTGATTGCTTGGTTGGATGTTATTAATTGATTGTTGATGGTTATTAGTTAAACAGTTTATTTCTATTTATTGTGATAAATATATTATCGTAACCCATTTTGATGCAGAGAAGGACAGGTTGGAGGAATCCAACCAGATTCCTCTAATATATTGATATATTATGTGAACTGTTAACCAGTATGATTGAATGATTGTTAATCGTTGAATTAAAATTCAACATTTGTTCGTTTTTAAGCAATGGGCGATATTGGTTGAGTAGTTGGCGATGGTTGGCCTAAAATGAATCATTTTATAAACGTTGATTTATACTTAGGAAAATCGATGCAGATAAGGTTATAAAAATTTATTCACAACCAAAACGAATTTTGAAATCTATTTTATGTACATTATTTGAATAATAAATTATTAAGGGAAATAAATAATTATTTTTATCCAGTAATTATAAACTGAATATATAAAGAAAATTCTTATGTTGGTGAATTGTTAAGGTTTGGATTAATCATTTCAAGTTAATTATTAAATAGGATTATTGAATTTAATTAGATTGTTAATTGAATTAAATAGAATTATTTTAAAATTGATTTTATACATTTAATTTAAAGAAGGGACTAATGGAATTGGTTAACGGATTAACCTGATTTTGAGATAACTAAGTCAACTGCTGGAACGAGAATTGGTTATATAAAGACAATTATTAGATTATAAATTATCATTAAAGTTAATTATATTTTAAAAAAATAACCTTTAAAGAGAAATTAACTATTTCATTAATAGTTAATGATAAGGTAAGCTTTTTAATATAAAGGAGTTAAGGTTAATATCAGGAATTGATTTGGTAACCGGAACATGATTAATGGAGTCGAATAAGGTATTAAGCCCTTGTTATAATTGAAAGGATTTTCAATAAGTTACATGTGTTTATGAGTTATGTTCTGGAATTAATTACTAAAGGTAATTCTATAAAAAAAAGGAAGGTTTTTTAAAACCAAGTTCTAAATCAACCGGAATTCAATAAATTGATTTTAATTAGAAAAGATCTAACGATAAGATCTAGAAACAAATGTTGTAAACATGAAATGTAGTTTACTGAGAAGAAACTAAATGTAACGAACTGAGATTTTGGACTCCGAAAATCAACATCAAACTACCGTGTTGACCATTCAGACATCGAACATTCCAGATCATTAATAAAAAGAAGTTAGAGGGTGAGAATAGATAAGGTAGAAATATTGAATAAAAGAAGAAGAAGAAACACCACACAGAGTCTCACATCGCAGCGGAACAAAATATAATACAGAAATAATCTTTATTGAAAGCTTTAAAATACTTACAGTATCAGAGTACATCATACCATGGGACAGTTATAATAGCCTGTTCCCATATACAACACACAGCGGAATAGTAGTAATATCATACGTCCGAACAACTCCAGCTCGTCTCTTCATAGCAGTCGATAACCTGAACCTGTACAACCCGGTCTAACCCGAGCATTTACAAAACACCGGGTCAGTCTGGTGAACCAGAGTGAGATAAACTCGCACAGTAATAAGGGTGAACCATCCAATCATGATTTTAAAGTTCAAAATCTTTTCAAAAGAAACGGATAATCGTAAGACCAAATCCACACATAAACACGGACGGTTTTTACCTTACGATAACCCAAAACATTTTTGAAATCAATATCTTGTCTGATATTATAATAATGTCTAAATACAAGTAAATAGAATCTAGTGGAACGCTTGCATCTCACGCTCCAAATATATAGTATACAATCAAAACCCGCAGGCGCTTATTGGATATTGGATTCCGACCTTGACAAGGTATGGGACCACCTGCCGATCGTGTATCTCTAGAGACAAATACACTGGGTTCAACAAGAACATCTTGCAACCCGGCCCTCACATGACCGACCCCTCATTTCGCTTGAGAGTATCGAATGTATACCACCGACGGTTGGGATCAGCAACCGTCTCCCGACAAGGGACAGCATCGAAACATAGATTTAAGAAACAAATAGGACTTTCTCTAGATAGGTGATCATACACCCTAATGGGAGCGACCCACATAGCCATGCTGCCTGCCCGATTTTTGTCATTTCCCGGTTGATGAGGCTTGAGGCCAGAATAAACTCTTGACATCTGGTCGCCATTTACTTTGAATGCCACATCGTCAAATCCATCAGATATCACTAATTGACGTCCACAAAAATACTCTAGCAGTTAAGCTAAGAGAACGGCGATTCTCCGCCAACACTATAGAACGTTTGAAGAAATCAACGTACGTAATCCTTTGGAAATACTCTGTCAGACATCCGTCCATACAGGTCATCCAGGAACAGGATGAACCGAAGGCACTCTCCTACTGCATCCATATAGGAATTACCCCATGGATCAGTAGCGAGAAGTCCTTGCAACCCGTAGATTCCAACCACGACAGAATCACAGTTTACTCTGCTTGCCAGGCAGAGAAGATTAGTGGTTCTTCCGTTTATGAAAATCCACGGTCTTCAATGCTCCATCTTGATCATCTTCTGATATCTTCACGTATTTGTTAGTCAGAATGGTTTTCGAATATAAATTCGATCCAGGTCTTTCCATACCAACAATAGTATTGGACAAATTTGATAGTCGGTGTTTTAACTATCAAAATATACAGTGTTTCAATCATGACACTCCAATGAGTTCACTGGTTAAGTATTCAGTATCACTTGGCCTTTAATTAAACTGATTTACTTTTGTTAAATTAAAACTTCTAACTCCTTCAAATATTCAAAAATACGATATTTGAATACTTCTAATTCGATTTAACTCTAGTCGATTAACTCTAATTGATTAACTAATACTCGACTTAAATTCATTCGCTTGACCCTAGATCGCAGCGATCACAATGGTTACGCCAGATTCCCTCAGGAAACATCCGATCGCCGTAGGCTATCTGCAGCCCTGCGAATTACGCTAGCAGTCGTACGAAATGGCAACTTAGCCGAATAATTATGTTTGGCTAATTCTATCTCGAATAACTATATTCAATTTCCCATTTAAATCTTCCTTCCAATCATCTTTTAAATTCGGAAATCCATTAGTTTCAACAAAGAAATTTATAGCACATATGTTATAATAATAGCATTATAATTACTATTTAGATTTACAAAACAACAGCGCTATAATCGCTGTTTAGGTTTACAATCCATTTACTATAGCAAAAGCGCTACAATCGCTATATTAGATTTACAAAACATATATTATAACAACAGCGCTAAAATCGCTGTTTAGATTTTCAAAACATATCCACTAACGTCTCTTACGATTACCAACTAATACTATCTTCAGATAATCCTGATGTTGTTCAAGTTGGGGTATTTTAATTACCTCTCAAACCTTGATCAACACCATTCTCATCCTTGGACAATATAAGCTGTAATCAAACCACTATTCTATTCCAGTCTCAAAACCATTTCCCTTTAAAATTTGGATTTGGTTATACAACTCTACGACCCACTTCTTTACCCAAAATCAGTTTTACCAATCTCCTTTCAAACATATATTTAAGCATTACCCACTTAGGAATCTTATTTCAATTCCCCTTTCTTGCTTAATCCAAATTTTAAGTAACATTAACCTAAAATTTTGCTTTCCCACCTTTACTCGATCCAAATATTTGGTAACGTTAATTTTAAATCAACGATATAACACTTCAAACTTCTTTTATATAGATCCTGGTTTACCTTAAGCCCTTTATTCAAATCTCCTTTTTAAAACACTTATAAAAATTAAAACCATATTGTTCAAACTATGTTATTTGATTAATTCGACACAACTAATTTAGAAATCAGTTCCAGTTTTAAAAATGTTAACTTAGTCAACCCAAAACTCGATTTTCTCGATAATCGATTCCAATTAGTTCTCACTTCAAATTAATTAAAAATATAATTAATTTAAATAATTCCATTAATTGTTTTCTTTACAAAACAATTATCAAATTATAATCTTTCGACTCAATTCCTATTCTCCTACTCGTAATCTGATTGACATCAGCATTTTACTTTGTAAAATAAATTAATAACCAATCAAAGTCTTAAATAAATAAAATATTTATTTATTTCTCTTTAATGACTTTATTCAAAATGATATATTCAAAATCCAATTCCAGTTATAAAATAAATTTTATAACCTCATCTTTATCGATTCACCTGACGGTGAATCAGTATTTATAACCTGATTGATTTTATAGGCCATACTCTGCCAAATACCCAACCAATATCACCCATTGGTTTAAACTAACAGATGTTGAACATTCAATAATCATCCATCAAATCAATCAACCCAAACAGGACAGTTCATATATGGTAATATGAAAATAAATAATATATTTGAGGGATCCGGTTGGGTCCCTCCAACCTGTTCTTCCCTGAAATCACAACGGTTATCTCAAATCAGATCATTTAGTTTCACCCAATTCACAAGCAATTTAAACAATTCAACCATTTTAAACACGTTTATAAATAAACGTGACCAACCAAGGTGAGTTACCTTTATTGGAACCAATCGTTAAAAATAACGGTTTGGTATTCACTGAAATTAAACACAGTTTAATTTCATCAGTTAAACCAACCAACAATTTGTATACTAGAAAATAGGCAACCATCAGCAAGTAAAGCACACAAAATAAAAACCCAATTTATATAAAATATAAATGGGAAAACTGAGTGAGTTTAACTCACCTTGAGTTGCGTTGTTACAATAACAACTGATTTGATTAAATTAAACTCGCGTTTAATTTAACTGGGATTTCCAGCTGCATTCTACTGCGTTCATTTCTGTTCCAGAATGTAAATCTCATTCATAGAGTCCCGGCACCGCTCGTTGTGTCCCATTCTGATCACCAATGTGAGATATACACAATTATAGACATATACAATCGAATTAAATAATTAATTTCTTAATTAAATTAAAATTTTACTTCGTTTAACTAATAACACTTGTGTTTAAACAGTCCTCTCTCCACGTTGTCGTTTTGCTCAACCGTGTCTAACCTTACCTGCACCAAATTCCCTATTTAAATTAGTCCATTTTATAATCAGAGTAATTAAATTCCTTAATTGAGATTAGCATTAACCAATCACCATTATTAAGTTTTGAATGCGGATACTGTTTCCATAGTGTTCCTCTCGTGAACTGCCCTTTTTGATTTCGGTTTACTGCTTAGAATTCGCTCCAGGCTTTAAAACAAATCCACACTTTCCCTTTTGTTTATGCTGGTATCCTGTAATTACAATCCACGTTTATGGGTATTATGTTTTGAAACAATGATTTAATGCTAATTTAAGGGTCAACCTTACTACCATTAACGTGTGCTGCTCCATAGAAACGAGGCCAACTCCTTCCGGTTTCCTCATCTCACTTTCGTTCGTCCATCCCTTTTTTTTCCTTTTTTTTTTCTTTCCTTTGAAAACAATAATCAGCTTCTTCTCGTTGTTCCTCCTTTAAATCCCTGTAAGCAAAACAGTTGGACATAGGAGAACAAAGCAGTCCATTACTGTTAAAACCAATGTGCCCGCAGTACTCCATAACCGACGCCTTCGTTGTTTCCTACCCATCACCGGCCTTCACGTTTTTACTGTTTTGCTCACCGGAAATTCTTCAATATGCTTTCTTCCTTCGGATAAAAGCCCAGGCCGTTTCCACTCAGCACTACTCACAGTTTTCCCCCTTTCCACTCTTCTTCTTCTACAACTACTGCTCCCAAAAATCCCTCTGCCGCTCCGTTCCCCGACCCCCTAAAGATGATCGGAAGCCGCTGCTTCCTTAGCCTCCCCTTCAGCTAGCTGCGGCCCAAAGCCGGCTTGACTCGATGCCCCAGTTCTTCCCCAAACGACTTCAAACATCGGTGGCTTTCAGACCATATTCCGACCAGATCGAGCGCCCATCCATCATCACAGCCGGTCAGAAGTTCGAGCTCGTTGAGCTGAACGATTTCCAGTTGGCAAATTTCGATTTAAGTTGATAAGTTTTGAGATAATCGTGGAGGAAGGACCGTGCATTTCAGTGGTTGGTTATATCGGGGTGGCGGCGGCTTTATAAATTGACCTAAGCAGAAATGGAACGAAGGGTTTGACAGATTGTTGGTTTATATAGTGAGAAGGATTGATTTGTTTATATTAATTTATTATAAAATGAAACTTAGCCGTAAAGTAACACGCAGAAACCCCTACAGACGACTTCTGTTTACTGATAAAAAAACTAATCTTGATGTAAAACAGTATTCCGGACCCAATGGGACAAGTTCCGTCGAAATCCGAGGTCGTACGAAAAAATTTCCTTTATAAAACCAGAAATGAACACGCGTTTAATTTTTCCACGATCACCAGATAAATCAAATCAACTTGAAACTGCGAACATCGACAATAACTTTTCGATACGAACCCAACGGCACTAATTTCGTCGCATTCTGAGACTGTTGCCCCGGTAGGCTGTTTTTTTACCGCGTACTGCACTACCCTTTTTAACACCAAATTATCTGGTCTCTAAAAATAACAAACTATATACCTATCTTGACTCTAAACGACGATACGAACTCAACGGAACTGGTTTCGTGGCTTAATTCGATCGTCTGTTCAAGTTACACCCAATTATCCCTTTATTTATTTAAATACGCTCTATAGAAATTGAACGGGGGTTTATGGCTGCCGTGGTCACATACGACATCGGTTTTCCACGCAGTTCAACACCGTACAATAATTTAACGATACGGTCCCAATGAAACTGATTTCGTCGAAATCTGAGTCCGTTTGCAAAACGACTATTTTAAAGGCCTATAATTAATAACGATTTTCCATAGCGACTATTTCAAAATTTGATTTGGCCATAACTATCAAACTATAACACGAAATCTGGATTTTTCCCTTTTATATGAAAATTATCATCAATACGGCTCCAACGTGTCTTGTTTCACAGAAATCCGACTTATATCGAATCTTGTATTCTCAGTTGAAGTTCAAACTCGAATTTACGAACTGCAGCGCTGTTTCCAAGCTCTATTTATATTATATATAATATATAGTTCAGCTTTGTTTAAAACGACGATTTAAATATTAAATCACATCGATATTCCAAATATAATAATTGAATTAAATAAATTAAATTATATATTTTAGTGCCAAAAACACGGGTCGTTACATTCTTCCCCCCTTAAAATAATTTCGTCCTCGAAATTGCTAAGGTAAGAAAGAAAATATAAACTCATTAATTTCAAATCTAATTTTATATTAAATTAGAAACCAATTCAATACTGTAAATAAATATTTTCAAAAATATAGAAAATTTTCTAACACTTTAAATTTTCGAAAAATTTCGCCAGCACCTCCTCTGTATGGCTCAATCGGTACAACCACAACTCGCCTTTCTAGGCCTTCTCCAATCCAAAAGAAAATAAAACAGCCCAGCGGCTTGCCAAATAGGCTCATAAATCACCAAACCCATATGAAAATAAACATGTACCTTTTTGTCGGGCATATCATTATATCCTTTCCATCTGCTACCCTGTCAGCATATAGAAATGCAATCCCAAACAAAATTCCACTTTTATCCTCAAAACCAAATCCTTCACGCATCCAATCCAAATCCCATTCTTAACTCAACTTCCATCCATCATTGATTTCAACTCTTAAATTACCAATCCAACACCATTTCAGATTCCTGTCTCCCAATTCAAATCTGATTCTACTCGATATATTATATCCCGATTCAATTTCTAGTTAATTGGTTTCAATTCGATTCATATTTGCTTTCACAATTTCTATTTAATCTTGTTCTTGTTCAAACACTTTCCCTGGGAGTTTTTAAACAGTTCAGCTCTTTCAAAATCAAATAATTCTTTCCAGAATTCAAAACAACTTGTTTTTCTCAAAGCAATTCAAAACAAGATTTTTGGTAGTAATCTGTCACTTAGAACTCGGAAATGAACACTAATGATGTGGCCAACATCATCAGAGTTATCCCAGCTATCGAAGTGAGTTCAATACTATAGCACTTGTCAAAACTATATTTAAACACTTTCATTTTGAAATCTATTTCAAAATAAAATTGATAATGCTTGCCAAAACAATTTAAAATCTCCCAGGATTTTAAAATTCTCATGTATTCAATCCAAGTTCATTTGCAAATTCCATTCCCACTTTCAGGAATCTTAATTTCAAATTCTGATTTTTATTTCAGATTTAATAAATCTGCTTCCATATATTATATCCATATGAATTCTAATTGGTTATTTATATATAACCATTTCAATTATAATCAACCACCACATCCAATATACTATAATACTCCAATATACAGATTTTCTTTATATCAAAACATAATTTGGGTAAATTATTTCATTTACCCTCTTTTAAAACATATCATGACGACCCATCGTATTCGAGTGTTTATAAACCCCTATCGATACAGTGGATCAAACTGATCGATCGGAACTCATAAACAACTCAACCGATAAATCTCCATAATATAAAACAATTTTTTTTATAAAATCTATAAATACGTTCACTCGTATATATACACTCAAACTCAATCTAGGGTATTGCTAACCCCATCTCTACTGAGTTACGCCACAGAGCCAAGGTAATCACTTAACCTTCAGCTCTGATACCACTGTAACGAACTGAGATTTTCGACTCCGAAAATCAACATCAAACTACCGTGTTGACCATTCAGACATCGAACATTCCAGATCATTAATAGAAAGAAGTTGGAGGGTGAGAATAGATAAGGTAGAAATATTGAATAGAAGAAGAAGAAACACCACACAGAGTCTCACATCGCAGCGGAACAAAATATAATACAGAAATAATCTTTATTGAAAGCTTTAAAATACTTACAGTATCAGAGTACATCATACCATGGGATAGTTATAATAGCCTGTTCCCATATACAACACACAGCGGAATAGTAGTAATATCATACGTCCGAACAACTCCAGCTCGTCTCTTCATAGCAGTCGATAACCTGAACCTGTACAACCCGGTCTAACCCGAGCATTTACAAAACACCGGGTCAGTCTGGTGAACCAGAGTGAGATAAACTCGCACAGTAATAAGGGTGAACCATCCAATCATGATTTTAAAGTTCAAAATCTTTTCAAAAGAAAAGGATAATCGTAAGACCAAATCCACACATAAACACGGACGGTTTTTACCTTACGATAACCCAAAACATTTTTGAAATCAATATCTTGTCTGATATTATAATAATGTCTAAATACAAGTAAATAGAATCTAGTGGAACGCTTGCATCTCACGCTCCACATATATAGTATACAATCAAAACCCGCAGGCGCTTATTGGATATTGGATTCCGACCTTGACAAGGTTTGGGACCACCTGCCAATCGTGTATCTCTAGAGACGAATACACTGGGTTCAACAAGAACATCTTGCAACCCGACCCTCACATGACCGACCCCTCATTTCGCTTGAGAGTATCGAATGTATACCACCGACGGTTGGGATCAGCAACCGTCTCCCGACAAGGGACAGCATCGAAACATAGATTTAAGAAACAAATAGGACTTTCTCTAGATAGGTGATCATACACCCTAATGGGAGCGACCCACATAGCCATGCTGCCTGCCCGATTTTTGTCATTTCTCGGTTGATGAGGCTTGAGGCCAGAATAAACTCTTGACATCTGGTCGCCATTTACTTTGAATGCCACATCGTCAAATCCATCAGATATCACTAATTGACGTCCACAAAAATACTCTAGCAGTTAAGCTAAGAGAACGACGATTCTCCGCCAACACTATAGCACGTTTGAAAAAATCAACGTACGTGATCCTTTGGAAATACTCTGTCAGACATCCGTCCATACAGGTCATCCAGGAACAGGATGAACCGAAGGCACTCTCCTACTGCATCCATATAGGAATCACCCCATGGATCAGTAGCGAGAAGTCCTTGCAACCCGTAGATTCCAACCACGACAGAATCACAGTTTACTCTGCTTGCCAGGCAGAGAAGATTAGTGGTTCTTCCGTTTATGAAAATCCACAGTCTTCAATGCTCCATCTTGATCATCTTCTGATATCTTCACGTATTTGTTGGTCAGAATGGTTTTCGAATATAAATTCGATCCCGGTCTTTCCATACCAACAATAGTATTGGACAAATTTGATAGTCGGTGTTTTAACTATCAAAATATACAGTGTTTCAATCATGACACTCCAATGAGTTCACTGGTTAAGTATTCAGTATCACTTGGCCTTTAATTAAACTGATTTACTTTTGTTAAATTAAAACTTCTAACTCCTTCAAATATTCAAAAATACGATATTTGAATACTTCTAATTCGATTTAACTCTAGTCGATTAACTCTAATTGATTAACTAATACTCGACTTAAATTCATTCGCTTGACCCTAGATCGCAGCGATCACAATGGTTACGCCTGATTCCCTCAGGAAACATCCGACCGCCGTAGGCTATCTGCAGCCCTGCGAATTACGCTAGCAGTCGTACGAAATGGCAACTTAGCCGAATAATTATGTTTGGCTAATTCTATCTCGAATAACTATATTCAATTTCCCATTTAAATCTTCCTTCCAATCATCTTTTAAATTCGGAAATCCATTAGTTTCAACAAAGAAATTTATAGCACATATGTTATAATAATAGCATTATAATTACTATTTAGATTTACAAAACAACAACGCTATAATCGCTGTTTAGGTTTACAATCCATTTACTATAGCAAAAGCGCTACAATCGCTATATTAGATTTACAAAACATATATTATAACAACAGCGCTAAAATCGCTGTTTAGATTTTCAAAACATATCCACTAACGTCTCTTACGATTACCAACTAATACTATCTTCAGATAATCCTGATGTTGTTCAAGTTGGGGTATTTTAATTACCTCTCAAACCTTGATCAACACCATTCTCATCCTTGGACAATATAAGCTGTAATCAAACCACTATTCTATTCCAGTCTCAAAACCATTTCCCTTTAAAATTTGGATTTGGTTATACAACTCTACGACCCACTTCTTTACCCAAAATCAGTTTTACCAATCTCCTTTCAAACATATATTTAAGCATTACCCACTTAGGAATCTTATTTCAATTCCCCTTTCTTGCTTAATCCAAATTTTAAGTAACATTAACCTAAAATTTTGCTTTCCCACCTTTACTCGATCCAAATATCTGGTAACGTTAATTTTAAATCAACGATATAACACTTCAAACTTCTTTTATATAGATCCTGGTTTACCTTAAGCCCATTATTCGAATCTCCTTTTTAAAACACTTATAAAAATTAAAACCATATTGTTCAAACTATGTTATTTGATTAATTCGACACAACTAATTTAGAAATCAGTTCCAGTTTTAAAAATGTTAACTTAGTCAACCCAAAACTCGATTTTCTCGATAATCGATTCCAATTAGTTCTCACTTCAAATTAATTAAAAATATAATTAATTTAAATAATTCCATTAATTGTTTTCTTTACAAAACAATTATCAAATTATAATCTTTCGACTCAATTCCTATTCTCCTACTCGTAATCTGATTGACATCAGCATTTTACTTTGTAAAATAAATTAATAACCAATCAAAGTCTTAAATAAATAAAATATTTATTTATTTCTCTTTAATGACTTTATTCAAAATGATATATTCAAAATCCAATTCCAGTTATAAAATAAATTTTATAACCTCATCTTTATCGATTCACCTGACGGTGAATCAGTATTTATAACCTGATTGATTTTATAGGCCATACTCTGCCAAATACCCAACCAATATCACCCATTGGTTTAAACTAACAGATGTTGAACATTCAATAGTCAACCATCAAATCAATCAACCCAAACAGGACAGTTCATATATGGTAATATGAAAATAAATAATATATTTGAGGGATCCGGTTGGGTCCCTCCAACCTGTTCTTCCCTGAAATCACAACGGTTATCTCAAATCAGATCATTTAGTTTCACCCAATTCACAAGCAATTTAAACAATTCAACCATTTTAAACACGTTTATAAATAAACGTGACCAACCAAGGTGAGTTACCTTTATTGGAACCAATCGTTAAAAATAACGGTTTGGTATTCACTGAAATTAAACACAGTTTAATTTCATCAGTTAAACCAACCAACAATTTGTATACTAGAAAATAGGCAACCATCAGCAAGTAAAGCACACAAAATAAAAACCCAATTTATATAAAATATAAATGGGAAAACTGAGTGAGTTTAACTCACCTTGAGTTGCGTTGTTACAATAACAACTGATTTGATTAAATTAAACTCGCGTTTAATTTAACTGGGATTTCCAGCTGCATTCTACTGCGTTCATTTCTGTTCCAGAATGTAAATCTCATTCATAGAGTCCCGGCACCGCTCGTTGTGTCCCATTCTGATCACCAATGTGAGATATACACAATTATAAACATATACAATCGAATTAAATAATTAATTTCTTAATTAAATTAAAATTTTACTTCGTTTAACTAATAACACTTGTGTTTAAACAGTCCTCTCTCCACGTTGTCGTTTTGCTCAACCGTGTCTAACCTTACCTGCACCAAATTCCCTATTTAAATTAGTCCATTTTATAATCAGAGTAATTAAATTCCTTAATTGAGATTAGCATTAACCAATCACCATTATTAAGTTTTGAATGCGGATACTGTTTCCATAGTGTTCCTCTCGTGAACTGCCCTTTTTGATTTTGGTTTACTGCTTGGAATTCGCTCCAGGCTTTAAAACAAATCCACACTTTCCCTTTTGTTTATGCTGGTATCCTGTAATTACAATCCACGTTTATGGGTATTATGTTTTGAAACAATGATTTAATGCTAATTTAAGGGTCAACCTTACTACCATTAACGTGTGCTGCTCCATAGAAACGAGGCCAACTCCTTCCGGTTTCCTCATCTCACTTTCGTTCGTCCATCCCTTTTGTTTTCCTTTTTTTTTCTTCTTTTCTTTGTAAAACAATAATCAGCTTCTTCTCGTTGTTCCTCCTTTAAATCCCTGTAAGCAAAACAGTTGGACATAGGAGAACAAAGCAGTCCATTACTGTTAAAACCAATGTGCCCGCAGTACTCCATAACCGACGCCTTCGTTGTTTCCAACCCATCACCGGCCTTCACGTTTTTACTGTTTTGCTCACCGGAAATTCTTCGATATGCTTTCTTCCTTCGGATAAAAGCCCAGGCCGTTTCCACTCAGCACTACTCACGGTTTTCCCCCTTTCCACTCTTCTTCTTCTACAACTACTGCTCCCAAAAATCCCTCTGCCGCTCCGTTCCCCGACCCCCTAAAGATGATCGGAAGCCGCTGCTTCCTTGGCCTCCCCTTCAGCTAGCTGCGGCCCAAAGCCGGCTTGACTCGATGCCTCTGTTCTTCCCCAAACGACTTCGAACATCGGTGGCTTTCAGACCATATTCCGACCAGATCGAGCGCCCATCCATCATCACAGCCGGTCAGAAGTTCGAGCTCGTTGAGCTGAATGATTTCCAGTTGGAAAATTTCGATTTAAGTTGATAAGTTTCGAGATAATCGTGGAGGAAGGACCGTGTATTTCAGTGGTTGGTTATATCGGGGTGGCGGCGGCTTTATCAATTGACCTAAGTAGAAATGGAACGAAGGGTTTGACAGATTGTTGGTTTATATAGTGAGAAGGATTGATTTGTTTATATTAATTTATTATAAAACGAAACTTAGCCGTAAAGTAACACGCAGAAACCCCTACAGACGACTTCTGTTTACTGATAAAAAAACTAATCTTGATGTAAAACAGTATTCCGGACCCAATGGGACAAGTTCCGTCGAAATCCGAGGTCGTACGAAAAAATTTCCTTTATAAAACCAGAAATGAACACGCGTTTAATTTTTCCACGATCACCAGATAAATCAAATCAACTTGAAACTGCGAACATCGACAATAACTTTTCGATACGAACCCAACGGCACTAATTTCGTCGCATTCTGAGACTGTTGCCCCGGTAGGCTGTTTTTTTACCGCGTACTGCACTACCCTTTTTAACACCAAATTATCTGGTCTCTAAAAATAACAAACTATATACCTATCTTGACTCTAAACGACGATACGAACTCAACGGAACTGGTTTCGTGGCTTAATTCGATCGTCTGTTCAAGTTACACCCAATTATCCCTTTATTTATTTAAATACGCTCTATAGAAATTGAACGGGGGTTTATGGCTGCCGTGGTCACATACGACATCGGTTTTCCACGCAGTTCAACACCGTACAATAATTTAACGATACGGTCCCAATGAAACTGATTTCGTCGAAATCTGAGTCCGTTTGCAAAACGACTATTTTAAAGGCCTATAATTAATAACGATTTTCCATAGCGACTATTTCAAAATTTGATTTGGCCATAACTATCAAACTATAACACGAAATCTGGATTTTTCCCTTTCATATGAAAATTATCATCAATACGGCTCCAACGTGTCTTGTTTCACAGAAATCCGACTTATATCGAATCCTGTATTCTCAGTTGAAGTTCAAACTCGAATTTACGAACTGCAGCGCTATTTCCAAGCTCTACTTATATTATATATAATATATAGTTCAGCTTTGTTTAAAACGACGATTTAAATATTAAATCACATCGATATTCCAAATATAATAATTGAATTAAATAAATTAAATTATATATTTTAGTGCCAAAAACACGGGTCGTTACACTAAAGTAAGTGGTTAATAAAGGGATGCTGTAGTAAATGGAAGTGTTGGAATAATTATTGAAATTGGAGATTTCGTTGATAAACTTCTATTTATTCCGAAGATAAGAATGTTGTCGTCTCAAGGTTTAACAGGTAAATAAAATACCCCAACTTGTAACGACTTCAAGATTATCCGAGGATGATATTAGTTTAGAAACGAGGATAGTGGAAGTGATTAAAATAAGTATTTCCGTAAAGAATATCATGACCGATAATTCAAAGGATTACAAGTTTTCTGGAAATAAGTGAATGAGTATAATTTATTTTATATTCTATGATCTTTAACCGAGAGGAAGGGTTTATGACTTTATTGTTTAAACCCAAAGATTTTGTTATCTTTTATATACAAACAACTAAAGTGTGTCCGTCGCATACGGTATTTTACTCCGTTTGTCAGTTTGTTTATACGACATTTATTTGCAATTTATAACCTGTGTCACACTTTGTAAATTATCGTTTTATTTATAAGTCTATGCAATTCTATACTTATGTGAATTAAAAATATGTTTGAATGCAAATTTCAAATGTTAATCACCATTACTTGTATGAATATAACAAGATAAAATATGCAAATAAGATTTTCAACTTATATTGTCCATTTTCTATTTCAGAAAATATCATTGATTATATTTGGTGAATAATTCTGAAATCATTTACTTCGTTAATTTGAATTAAACCTATATAAACATATTATATGTTGAATAAAAATTGGAAAGGCGGTAATCCAAATGTCGAAAGTTTTTTTAGAAATAAAATTAACAACTGTTTAACTAAAGAGGCCAACTGACGCTGTATACTGGACCAATGAATCCATTTTATTTCTCCATGGATGATGGTTGTTTATTCTGATAGTTAAAACACCGACTATCAAAATCCGGCCAAGTCGATTGTTGGTATGGAAAGAGCGGGATCAAATTTATATTTGAAAACCATTCCGACCAACAAATACGTAACGTTGAAGATGGTGGTGAAGATGAAGCAATTGAAGACCATGGATCTTCATAAGCGGAAGGATTACTTGTCGAATATTCTCTGGATTGCAACCAGAGGTTGTCTGACGTGATTCGGTCGTGAGTGGGATTTTGCGGATTGCAAGGACTACTTGCTACTGATCCTTTGGATGCGGTAGGAGAGTGCCTTCGATTCATCCTGTTCCTGGATGACTTGTATGGATGAGTGTCTGACAGAGTATTTCCAAATGGTCACGTACATTGATTTCTTCAAATGTGCCTAGCGTATTTTTGAGGTCGTTAATTAGTGATTAAATGGATCTGACGATGTGGCATTCAAAATGAATGACGACCAAATGATCAAAAAGACGATTCTAACCTCAAGCCTTATCAACCGGGAAATGACAAAAATCGGGTAGGCAGCATGGCTATGTAGGTCGCTCCCATTAGGGTGTATAACCACCTATCTAAAGAAATTCCTTTTGCTTCTTAAATCTATCAATGTTGTCCCTTTCTGGGAAACGGTTGCTGATCCCAACCGTTGGTGATATACATTCGATACACTCAAGCGAAATGAGTGGTTGGTCATGTGTGGACCGGGTTGCAAGACGTTCTTGTTGAACCCAGTGTATTCGCCTCTAGAGATACACTATCGATTGGTGGTTCCATACCTTGTCATAGTCGGAATCCAATCTCCAATAAGCGCATGCGTTTTGTTTGTATATTATATATGTGGAGCGTGAGATGTAAGCGTTCCGCTAGATTTCTATTTATTTATATTTAGACACTATTATAATATTAGACTAATATATGATTTTCATAATGTTTTGGGTTATAGTAAGGTAAAAACCATCCGTATTTATGTGTGATTTGGACTTACTATTATCCTTTTCTTTCAAAAAGATTTTGAACTTTAAAATCAAGTTGGATGTTGTTTACGAACTTAGTGAGTTCTCACTCTGGTTCACCAGACTGACCTATTTGAAATGCTCGGGTTAGACTGGGTTGTACACTTCCAGGTTATCAGATGCTTCGAGTTCGGAAGACATGCTGGAGGAGTTCAGACGTATGATTTTATCTAGCATATTCCGCTATGTGATGTATATGAGGACAAGTTGTTATAACTATCCAATTAGATTGATGTACTCTGATGATTGTAAGTATTTTACAAGCTCTTAATAAAAGTTATTCCTATATTATATTTTGTTCTACTGCGATATGAGACTCTGTGTTGTGTTGAATCTTCTTCTTCTTCTTCTATTCTAATATTTCTTTCTTTCCTCACCCTCTAACTTCTTTCTATTAATGTTCTGGTGTTTTCGATGTTTTGGAAGGTCGACATAAGTTACGGTAAATGTATTTATGTCGATTTTCGAGGCCGAAAATTCTTGGTTCGTTACACTGTATGAAATGAAATATATCAGTGGAGTGTACAAATAAAGGAGTTATAAAAATTGTACTTTTTGAATATTTGAAAAAAAAATTCTATTTAAACAAAATACTGTGTGAATATTTGAATTTCTGTACAATCATATTTTATTTAAATAGAAATATTATATTCCTGCCTATTGTGTAGTATTCCAGTATAGTTACAAACACATTTATAATAATATATATTTGGTTGTTATCATCATACAAAAATAATATAATAGTGTATACAACATCATTATATACAACAGGAACACCATCTTTTGATCAATCGTATAGAAAGCCTGTCGCGTAGTTCTGCTTGCATATGGCTCATCCAAAGGATGTGATATCATTGTCAACCCTTTTTCGAGATGTGAGAGACTTGTTAAAGGATTAGCAGGTTTAACAAGAGGTGAAAGAAGAATGCCATGCATATGAAGATATTGTATTTATGGCTTTGATAAGGGGGTTCGTTCTGGTATGACTTGGGGATATGGTTGAAGATGAAGCAGCTAACGGTGGATATGTTTTATTAAAAGGGAGAATTAGTTCTTATGCTTGAAAGAAAAAGTGTATTGCTAAAAGCACCAAAATTTCTTCTTCCTAATACCATGAGTGGTATTAGAAAGTATAAAACTGGATGCTTTTATCATTGCACCACCATGTAAAACTAAAGGCACCTAGTTTTACACTTCCTAATACCACTCATGGTATCAGGAAGAAGAAATCTAGGTGCTTTTAGCAGCACTCTTTTAGCATTTGTGCTTGTCTTTTTCCAAGGAGTGCTGCTAAAAGCACCTAGATTTATTCTTCCTAATACCATGAGTGGTATTCAGAAGAGTGTTACAAAAAGGTTAATTCAGGGCAATCGGTCGAGCTTGTTGAGGATGAGCTCGTATGGCTTGAGAAAAGATGCCATGATTTCCGATGTACCTGATACAATAGAGAAGAGATGGAATGAGATGGAAACGTATGCAAGTTCTCTGAAGCATGCCAGGATTGAGAGTTGTTTTTCATCGAAGACAAAACATTGGCAAAGTAGCTATGGATGATGACAACATAAAATTTAAGAACAGGGATTCAAATAAGGTCGAAGTCGCTACATTGGACCCACTTGATATGTCGACAATGTTCGGGCTGGCAACTATGGGGAAAGTGTTCATCGATTATGGCAGTTTGGTGAACATAGTATTTAAGAAAGGTCAAATGCTTATGGATGGCTGAGATCTGAAACCATGTAAATCTCATATGTAGGGATTTAATAGGATGGCGAAAGAATCAATGGGATGTGTTGACTTGCCGGTGGTATTAACAACAAACGAACGCAAAATAATGTGGGTTGTGACATTCGTTATGTTGGTTAACTTTTTTACTTGATATTTCTTAGGCCAAACTAGTCTTGTTTAGTTTTCGAGCGGCCATTGCCCCATGGTTCTCGACGGTGAAATTACCCACCGATAATGGGGTAAAGGTAATTCAATGTGATTAGAGCATGGGAAGAAAATGCTATATCGTAGAGCTGATAGAGAATACGTGATGTGAGACAGGAGAGGACGTAGAGACGACTCTTTGCATAAAGGCGTTGGACACATAACAATTACTGCCTAAGCCTTGAGTCAATCGGCATCGCATATTCCATAAGGCTATGGACCCAAGTAAAGAGATAAAGGATGTGAGTGGAAACCCCACCGAGTTGATAAACGACATCCAGATTTGTTAGGGTGATCCTACTCATATTTTGAAGACCAACTATGAGCTTAGTATGAGTGTGATGAAGGAGATAGTGGTTTTCCTTCAAGTAAACTTGGATGTATTTTTTGGACGAATTCCAATATGTGTGACATATCGTCGTGGATAACATGTTACATATTGCATATGAACCCTAAAAGTATTCCACTAAACAAGATGTGACACAATTCGGGCTCGGAGCAATCCACATCACTAAAAGAAGTGATGGATAAGACCAAGCTCCTTGGTGATGTGAATAAACTTTGTATATTAATAAGTTGCAATAAGAGGTGGACCATTTAGGAAAGAAAATATAATTGAGATCCCACTCTCGTTGGCGTGGAGAACAAACATTTGTGACACTATTTCACATAAACTAGACTTTATATAAATTTGATCAATCGCCATGTAACAAGACATAATCTGTCTTTCTTCTGAATATAAAATACAATGACTTCCAAAATTTGTGAACACCTTTTCTTAACCACAGACTAAACATCAAGAGACAAACTCCGCTACATATTTCTTCATCCCAACCCAAAAGAAAACCCTCTTTATATGTCTATACATTGTATCGCAGCCCAGATGGATAGTCACCCAGAATGATGGGCTTCCTCAAGAACTATCTACAACAGATTTCCAACTTTGGGAACACAAAGCCTCTCATACCTTCATAGCCATCCTCTATCATCTGTTGAGTATCTACTAAGGTGACTAGAAGTCTCCCCTCTACTGAGCTTATCCAAGATGTCTGATATCTGTGGTCCTCTCGCTGCGAAGATCCTATCTAATCCATAAGAGTAGGTCGCACCTCTAAGGATGCCAACAAACCTGGTGTAAGATCCGTAGATGGATTAAAATTGAAGGTCGATATATACTCCAAACTCCACCTTTCTACGAATAGAGGACTCAAATTCACCCTCTGTCTACTCAACGCGTCCGCCAGTGCATTACCCTTGCCAGGGTTATAAGCAATCTCAAAATCAAAGGAAGCTAGGAACTCCATCCATCTCTGCTGTCTCAAGTTGAGATCCTTCTGCGAGAACAGATATTTGAGCGACTTATGATCCGTGTATAACTCGAACCTCTCTCCAAGCAGATAATGCCGCCAAGTCTAACGTGCAAACACTATAGCAGCCAATTTCAAATCATGGGTAGGGTAGTTCTTCTCATGAACTCTCAATTGTCTACCACCATAGCATACTACCCTTCCCTCTTGCATCAAGACGGCACCAAGCCCTGTACCACATGCATCAGTGTACACTGTGAACACTTTGTTCCCATCAAGCAAAGTCAAAACTAGGGCTATTGTTAGAGCCCTCTTCAATCGCTGAAAAGAACCCTCACAGTCAATGCTCCAAGAAAAGGTTAGATTTTTCTTCGTCAGTCTGGTGAGTGAGGCTGATATCTTTGCGAAGTCCTTGAT
Source organism: Allium sativum (assembly GCA_030737875.1). Classification (NCBI taxonomy): domain Eukaryota; kingdom Viridiplantae; phylum Streptophyta; class Magnoliopsida; order Asparagales; family Amaryllidaceae; genus Allium; species Allium sativum. Next base: position 293,001,670 of record CM060925.1, read on the forward strand.
AAACTTTATATAATAACCCGCTAAACCTCACCTCCGTCGCATTCTTTGGAACGTTCCAATCTTGAACTGCAACTACTTTCACAAGATTCACTGTTATCCCATCCTTGGAGACCACATACCCTAGAAATCTTACTTCCTCTCCATAAGTTACATTTGGAGAATTTCGCCTTAAGCTAGTATGCTCGGAGAGTCCTTAAAACTTCACTAAATGTAGGGCATGATCTTCCTCGCTCTATGAGAAGATCAGAATGTCGTCCACAAAGACCACAACAAACTTATTCAGAAACTCCGTGAACACCCTACTCATTAGATCCACAAAATATGTGGGTGCATTCGTCAACCCAAAAGGCATGACTAACACTCAAAAAAAAACCATCTGGAGTTCTGAAAGTGGTCTTATCTATACTGTCCTCGGCCACCCTCAGGTGATGAAATCCCATGGCTAAGTCTAACTGCGAGAAAGCAGATGCGCCAACAAGCTGGTCAAACAGATCGTCAATCCTCAGAAGTGGGTATCTATTTTTCTTGGTAAGCTTATTTAACTCCTTGTAATCCATACATAGACGAAGTGAACCGTCTGCCTTGGTAGAAAAGATGACTGGAGCACCCCATTCTGATATACTTTGCCTAATAAACCCCTTCTCAAATAGCTCCCTTGCTTGCTTGCTAAGATCTCTCCTTTCCCTAGGAGCTATGTGGCGCACAGGCAATGTGACTGGCTTCGCATTATTCACTAAGTATATCCGAATATCAATCTCACGCCTCGGAGGTAATCCCCTAGCCTCATCAAAAACATCTGAATACTCATAGAATACAAGTACAGGTCGTAAATCATCGACAGAAGCATGAAGTGATTCTAGGAAACTAAGCATGACAAATCCCTTTGGGTCACAAGGAATCTCGAGAATCCTTTCTCAGCAAGTCAAAAGTCTAACGACCCTCCTCTCATAGTCTATAATGGAACCATACATGGCTAGCCAATCCATCACTAGAATCAGACCATGGCCCATAAAACCAAGATGCGTCGCACTCAAACTCGACGCCTAACACAGATATCCTCAAATCCCGACATATCATCGATAGATGAGACATGCCCCCAATGGGGTTTGAGACAATAATGGGATCAGAAACAATACTAGTACTAAGGTGCAGAGAATCAACCGCAGAATCAGATATAAAAGAGTGAGAAGCGCCAGAATAAAAAAGAGTCCTAACTGGATAATCAGAAAGAGAAATCAAACCTTCAACAGAAACTTTCTTACCTCTATCTGGTACACTGACCTCAAGAGCATGCACCTGCCCTCCAGAAGATCCTGCCCTTTGGCCTTGTCCTTGCCTCTTCAGGCACTCCCTAGTATAGTGTTCGACTTCACCATAGTTGAAGCAAGCATTCTTCCTTTTTCTACAATCCTTGACCAAATGACCCAAGCTTCCACAACCATGTCACTTCTTCTTGCCTTGAGCTTTGGCGTTCTTTCCATCCTTCTTTTGTCGTTCTTTCTTGGGCCACACTTTCTTGTTTTGCGTCTCATCAGTCTTAGCCTCCCTTTTCTCATCCTAACCATCTTCATGCATCAATGCCATATCAACCAGTCTCTCAAAAGTAGCCCCCATTAGAATGTGAGATAATGCCAATGATTGAAGAGGTTGATTTGATCCTCTTGCAAGCTTTAAATCTTTCTTGTGCGGGGTATTCACCAGCTCCAGACCAAACATTGCCAACTGATTGAACTTATTGACATACTCTTTAACAAACATGCTACCTTGCTTAAGTGCCAGAAATCCCTCCATCTGCATACTCTCTTCTTCCTGATAGAGAAAAATCATCTCGAATCTCTGTCAGAAATCATCCCAAATGTCAACTGGATGCCCTACTTGCGTTACTTCCCACCAAAACGAAGCCTCGTCTTTAAGCTACCATGCAGCCAACTGTATCTTCCTGGGGTCATCAACCTCGAAAAGCATAAATAAATTCTCAGTCTCTTTTAGCCAATTCCGCGCTTCCACAAGGTCCTCAGTTCGCGGAATGGCTTTCCTTCCATAGCACAGAAGTCCTTGCATATCTTAGATAAATTATCCGCTTGCGAAGGAGAACAAACAGCGGCTGCAGCTGAGGGAGGGGCGTCTCCTTGGCCTTCAGCAGGCATCGTAGCCTCAAGATACCTATGGAACTAAGCTAGTATCTGAACGCCCTCGGGAAGATTCAGTTCCCCAAACATGCTGAAAAGAAAAGAAAAAGGGATTCAAACAGAGATTCGAAAGATATTTTATATGGCTTTGGAGAATATGTTTTTCAAAACCAATTTTTTCTTTGAAAATACTTTCTTTTTGAAACTTTTTGAAAACAATTTTCAAAATCTTTTTTTTTCAATCTTGTAACCATCAGCTCTGATACCAAATGTGAGACCCCCACGTCCGTTAATGTCACTCTTTACTAGAATGCATTAACTTCCATGAAGTGTTATAGATAAACAGAATATCACAAGACGGATATAAAAATAGCAGTGGAAATTTAAAACTTCATTATTCAGTAGAAAAAGATCATAGTCTCAAAACCAGTTACATAATCAAGCTAAAATATTGAAACCAAATGCATGAAACCAAAACATATGTCTTGCACTAAAGGCCATTAGAGTACAGAATGTAAAATCATAATCCCCAATAATAGCCATAATAAAGTAAACAAGTAGTCGAAGCGATACATCAAAGTAGATCCAAATGCAAGAAGAAACAGAAGAGTGAATCATAATCAGGCCTAAGCATTCCCACATTGAGAACTTGGGGGGAAAGGAAGAGAGGGAAAAGGAAACAAAACAGGTCATACATAAAGTCTGGCGAGTCCAGTGACTTTTAGCATATAAAGAAGTAAAAGTATCATGATAGGCATATAAACTGGATGGGAGATAACAGTATCATATAACAGGTATAAACAGACTGAACCGGATAAGAAAGATTAAATAGGATAATATGGATCAAGCTATGATTCTCAGTTATTTCTCTACACCAATACTAGTATAACCAATTTGTGACATGATTAGGTATCCCCTAATTACTTAACAGAAACAGAATGATCCCTACAGAAATGTAATGGTAGGATTAGGTGTACTCTAGTAACGGGTTTTACCCAAACAAAAATAACAGACACCTCAACAGAAATAACGGGTGTTACTCCAAACAGAAATAACAAGTACCCCAGTAGAAACAGTCAGGACTAGATGTACCTCAATTACTACCCCCAAGCGATCGGCTCCCTAACTTGTAAAATACCTTGTGTCGGCCCCACAGTAGAGTGTATTACTTCCTAAAGTGATAACCTACAGAAGGACACAGACCTGTTTATTGGTGCTACATTGGCTTATTCCCCCCTATAGACTATACTCATGCACGCACATGACTCCATTGGAACGCGCCCGTATACAGCCCCTTTCAGATGAACCTCTTATAATCAGTTCAATATGCGTTTCTTGACCCCCACTACACCAGAAACTATCTTTTATAGTAACATATAGCCGCCATTAATCAATTCTATAGCGGTTTGATAAACGTTATATATCGACATGTTATAAAAAATTGTTGAATATTTATAACAGAGAAAAAAAACCAATATAAAAGAGCATGGTTTTATAGCACAAATTTGCCGCTATGTTACTTAAAGACAATAACTCATTCTCAACACTATTAAACATCCAAATCTCAATAAAAATGAAATTTTTTATAACATAGTATAGGCGTTATAACATATTTATTCGATAATGGCGATATGACGCTATTAAATCAACATGTTATATTATTGCTAAATGATTTTACAGCTCGTAACAATTTAAAGAGCAATACATGAACAAAAAATATAATAACCAACAAATATAATGCATATTCATGATAAAAAAATAAAGTATCAACTAACAAAATATATTTCATCCCATGAGTTACCAAATTCAGTACATATGTTTTCAATTCTATATTGATGTCAATTTGAGTACACAAAAGACAAAATATGAAGTTATATCAGGTTTTATGTGCATACAACAATTTTGTTATGAGAGTAAGTCTTAATTCCTTTAGTTCCACACATGACGAAAGAGATGATCCAATATCTTCGAGATGACAATGAGAAAGCGATAACTGGACAAAAAATATGTGTGAGTATTCAATATTATAATTTTGGAATAAACTAAAAATAACAAATAGGAAATACAGCCATCAATACCAAGCACTTGCCTTCGTGAGGGATTTTGCATTCTTCAGTGATTTCGAAATATCAAAAATTGGGTTTCTTGAAAGAACTGCAAGAAGAAATGTGAAGCTAAAAGGTATATGAATTATGTTACTTTTTAAAGTGTATTTGGTATAAGGTGAACAAACAATCCATGTCTGAGAATCGGTTATCGTATACAGAAAATCCCAATTTTTATGTGATCATGTAACAATGAAAAGATTTATGAGAAAAATAATGTGCTCTGTATATTGTGAAAGTACTGAAAAGGTGAAAATAAAAAATAGTAAGGCTGTGTTTGTATAGATTTTAACAGTTGGATCCAAATGTGTTCCTATTTGGAGATGAAATCAGAGGCAATCCAATAGTTAAGCTTCACTGTATCATCAATGAGCATGAAACTAATATTGATATACCAATGCAAACTATTATGCCAAATGTACAAGCAGTATAAACTTTCTCTTCAAAAAAAGGCTAACGCCACAAATTAGGCAACAAGACTAGTTTACAACAAGAATATTGATTAACACTGAAAATAAACTTCACAAACATTGCATGTGATGAAGTATATCAATAAAGACTTTTAAAAAACACTAATTTTTGTAGCCATACCCAGTGTATTCAAATGCTGAAGCTGATCAAGTTTGCAAATGGATGAAATGTTGTTATCTATAAATATAAATATATAATTAGCTCGCAGCATACAAAAGAAAAATAAAACATATACAATCGAAATAAGCCATATCCATCTTTAAACCAGAGTGGAATAACCGATATATTAGGAACATTGTTGTCTTTTATCATAGGTGATATAATGAAAGGTACAAGGAAGCATCATTGATGTATAAAACTATGAAATATTATCAACCATGAACAAAATACAGTGAAATATTTACAGTCAACTTACCTCCAATCTTCAACTTCTCCAATCTTTAAAACCAAATCAATGTCTATGGATGAACCATACCGGAAGAAAGAAAAGGCAAAAGTGAGCAGAACTTCCCTAATCTTATGGCACACTCATCAAAACGACGTGTCGGCGGTGAGGAAGCTTCTCAAAGATGATCAGGATCTCGTGAAAGCCATTGACTACGAAAGCAGAACGCCATTACATGTGGCAACTCTTCATGGATGGGTAGATGTTGCTAAATGCTTGATAGAGTTTTGGGCTTATGTTAATGCTCAGGATCGCTGGAAAAACACACCACTGGCTGATGCAGGAGCTAAAAAACCCGTGATGATTGAGCTTATGAAGTCCTATGGAGGCTTGTCTTTTGGTCAAACCGGGAGTCATTTTGAGCCAAAACTAATAGCACCACCTCTCTCTAATAAGTGTGACTAGGAAGTTGAGCCTTCTAAGTTGGGTTTCTCTACGTCCACTATTGTCGAAAAGGGTTCATTCGGTGAAATTCTAAGGGCCACATGGCGTGGAACCCCTGTAGTTGTTAAGCACGTTCTTCCATCCTTATCTGATTATAGATTAATGACCCAGGACATTCGGTAAGAGGTCAATTTGCTAGTGAAGTTGAGGCATCCCAATATTGTTCAATTCTTATGTGTAGTAACAGAAAGGAAACCTGTAATATTGATCACAGAATTTCTTCGTGGGGGTGATCATCATCAGTTCCTCAAGGAAAAGAGATCTCTCAGTCCTTTAACAACTGTCAATTTTGCACTGGAGATAGCAAGGGGTATGGCATATCTTCACAATGAGCCAAATGTCATAATTCATTGTGATTTGAAACCAAGCAATATTCTATTGGTAAACCCCAATGCTAATCATTTGAAAGTTGGGGAATTTGGATTAAGTAAACTCATTAAAGTTCAGAACTCCCATGATGTGTACAAAATGACTGGAGAAACTGGAAGCTACCGATACATGGCGCCTGAAGTGTTCAAACATAGAAAATATGACAAGAAGGTAGATGTTTTCTCATTTGCCATGATATTATATGATATGCTCGAAGGTGATCCTCCCCCGTCAAACTATGAACCATATGAAGCTGCAAAGTACGTTGTAGATGGGCACATACCAATATGTAGCTCCAAAGGATATCTTCCTGTGCTGAAGGAGTTGACAGAACTATGTTGGGCTCATGACATGAGCCATAAGCCTTCATTTCTGGAAATTCTTTAAAAGCTCGAGAAAATAAAGGAAAACTTAACCCTTGATCATCATTGGAACATTTTAATTCAGTAATTGAAGAAAATGCGCTAAACATAGTGAGAATCATCCTTATGTATTTTGCTCTGGCTCACTGGTGTAACTTGCTGATTTTGATGAATATTTCACTGAGATGCCCTTTCTACGCTGAGAAATTCTTAATTTCCATTCGTTGATAGCAAGTTGCAATAAATTATAGATAGCAAATTTTCCACTAGCTATCACCAATAAACAAGTTTGTTGAATTATGATGATTTATTGATTTTTTCTGTGAGATGATGTATTCATTTATTATTTGTGGTATGCATGCATGCAGATATCTGTACACGCATACACATACATATGAAATGTATCTATGTATATGTGTGTATGCAGGTGGATGAATAGGTGCCAACATATTTTACTATTTATATTTTGGTTGTGTTTGAATAGGAGCAAATATTGGTTGTATTACACACAATTTTTTTAGATATCATTGTCTAAAAAAACTGGTATATTAGGAAGAATATCAAAATATGAATAGTGACGTGATACAAATACCGTTCAAAATCAATGCTCCTAAACTTTTTATGGAACTAAATTCATCAAATTTCTCAAGCTTGTTCTTGTCAGGATTTTTTTAGAGGAAGACGGGTGTGTAGCGTGGAACTACACAGCCGATTATGCGTAGTAGTAAATAAGTAGAAATGTACCTGGTTGACAGGCTCAACCAGTAGCAAAGTGGTTTAGGCCAAAAAGACCAATATAGCTAGTACAAGCAAAGTGCAGAGTAAATAATGTACATCAGATAGCTTAGAACAAAGTATATAGCAAGAGACAACAAGCCAAAAACTAGCAGAGCAGGTAATACTAGACTACAACAGGAATCAAAGCGGGACTTGGGTGCTACTTTCCTGCGATTCTAGGGACTGGGGCATTGGCAGAGAAAGCTTGAAGCGAGCAGGTCTGGATGATCCTGTCCAAGAATCGAAAAGATGCAAGATGTGATGACAGATACCCATCAGGAGTTTCTTAGTTCTGCCGAAGATGTGGGCGTTATGTTCTAGCCAAATACTCTGGGAAAAGAAAGCCACTAAAGAATCCAGAATGGGGTCAAGGGTGTTATGTTGCCAATATTCAAAGAACGAGTGGATTGAAGGTATGAAGCCAAGAAGGAAGGGGCTGATAGTTGCCCAAACAGAATATGAAAAATCGCAGTCGAAAAAGAGACGATTGAGGGATTCAATATGATTGTTACAGAAGACACAAGAGGGATCAATGGCATCGCAAAAATAATGCAGGCAATCTTTGGTGTTGAAGCAGTTGTGGATAAGGAGCCATTGAAAGAAGATGACCCGAGGGGGAAGGTGACAGTGCCAAACACGAGAGAAAGTGAAACATCGACCTGGATGAATAAGAAATTTATAGCACGCCGAAACTGAAAAATTAGATCCCAAGGCCCATAAGAATTTATCGGGACCGATGTTGAACTGGGTTGAGTTAAGAGTATGAACAATGCATATAAGCTCGTTTAGCGATTCAAGCCCAATATAAGTGGTAGGTAAGAAGCCCAATGGGCCCAGAGAATGAGCTGTTGTAACTGATAATGGGTTATATTGGCTTAGTGTTGCAAGGTTAGGGAATAGAGTGGAAAAAGGGATCTGTTCATTCCATATATCCATCCAAAATAGACAAGAATCACCATTATTGACTTTAACATGGAAGAGCATTTTTATTCTAGGGATGATAGATAAAACTCCTTTCCAGAATGGCAAGGGCTTAAATGATGGGTTAAAGTGAAGAATCAAAAAGGGGTATGATTGATAGAGTCAATGATGGATCCAGTTTTTCCAAATAAATTGCCCTGGAGCAAGGCTGCGCCATAACCATTTAGCAAGAAGTGCTATGTTGAAGGCAGAGAGGTTTTGAATACCAAGGCCACCATGAGATAGAGGAAGGCAAACAGTTTGCCAATTGATTAGTTTTTTCAATTTGCCACCATTCCAAAGAAAAGAACTTCGAATTGAATCGATTTTGTTGATAACCCAAACTGGGAGTTTATGGAAGGAAATCCAATAGGTTCATAGGGATGTGAGGACGTGTTTAACAAGTATAAGACGACTTGCTGATGATAATGAGTTAGTTTTCCGACTTGTAAGTCTGTTTTCAATCTTAGAAATGAGGGTAGCCAATCTGATTTATGAAGTTTGGTAGGATGAATTGGAATACCCAAATAAGTAATTGGGAATGAATCGAGCTTACAGTTAAGGCATGCAGCAATTATAGGGCCCAGAGGAGTGTAGTTGCCCAACATTATAATAGATCCTTTGTTGAAATTGATGGATAGTCCTGAAATCAACTCAAAAGAGTAGAGGAGAATTTTAAGGCAATGAATGTTAGAGGGAGTTGGGGTGGTAAAGAGAATAGAGTCGTCTGCAAATTGTAGACAAGCTGAGCTCATTTAATAACATGAGTATGCCACATTGTCAATTTACAACTTGTCACTGATTTCTATCAATACATAACCTCTAAGCACGTAAAACTTAGAGACGGGAATAATTAATTGCCACAATCCAATATATATTAACAGAAATCATTGCTACGAAGTCAATTACAATGCTAGACACACAATCTATACATGTCCATCCTGGGTTTGAACGGAACAAAATCCGAGGATCCTCAAATATACTCAGACCTCATGCCACTTATAACCTCGTATTGGGTGATTTGCCCAATCGAGACATCACCAGTCAATCCAAATAAATCAAAAGATTCCCGGTCTTCATTTGTCATTTCCACGTCTTTAGTTTCTTTATCACGTCATATTATTACTTGGGATGGTTTACAAACATATAATCGATCCCGACCTTCCCAAATAATGAGCGCATTTTAAACAATAGTTATGGATCATTACGGATTTCCCATTTAAATCTCCTCCAAATTCGTATTCAGGTTAACATGAAATTTCATATCAATATCATGATTATTTAAACATCGATTTTTATTCAAAAGGGAAATATATCTTTATTTCAAATCTCAATCTGAATCAATGGTTTAAATCGAGAAATATTCCAATTTAATAAATATTGTAAATATTTAAATAACTTGAAAATTAGATGATTATAAATAAAACTTTTTTTTGAAAATATATCTAATAAAATAATTAGAGTATAATAAAATAATTTAAATCACTACATACATACATATATTAAATGATTTAAAAAAATCTTTGAATAATAAATAATATAATATAATTTACATTATTTCAAATTATAGGTATATATATTAAATGCTTTACTAAAATAATCTTTAAATAATAAATATAATATAATTTATTTCAAAATCCGTAGGTATATATATAGCTAACTAATTTTAAAAATGTAATTTTAATAAATATAATATAATTTATTGCGTTTCCATATCTCGATTTCAAATAACATTCAAATTTGACCTTTCAAATAAAAGGGCTTTTAAATTCGTATTCATTCCAAATCTCGACCATTCCAAGTATCTTCGAATACTTTTATTTTTAAAAATTAAATTTAAAGAGAATTACTATACTTATCTTTTAAACACTGAAAAATCAAAATCGTAATTAAATCCCATTTCCAAATCCACAATTTATTTTGGAATGACTGCTTTAACAAATTCAATGAACATTCCAGTGTCGATATCAATGTAGTAACGAATTTCAAATCAAAACATCCATTTCATCCAAATGGTAAATATTATCACGTTTCACTAGTTACCAAAGGTCGGTATTTTTTTTAACATAAATCTAATTTAATTAAAATAACTAGTTATTGAGTTCAATCTGCACATCAACTCACTTGCATGTCAATTTTAAGCAACCAATCAATAATCAATTACAACCATACAACACAACTTATTTCATAATTAAATTTAATAAATACGAGAATAATTCAGTTAATTGTGAGCGAGGAATTCACTCACCTTGATTTCAAATGAGATTAAAATCCAAAATTTAGCCTAAAAATCAACAGTATCGGAATCTATCCAAATTAGCACCATCACGAAGAGCTCGTCGATACGATTCCAAAAGATCCAACCATGCGTCATTCTGAATTCGTATAAAGAAGTTATAAACATTTTACTATTTGGAATATTAAATTATATAATTTAATTAACATAATTCCTCACCTAATAGTGTTGCTCCACGTCATCCCCCCAGATTTTCATCTTCCTTCATGAATTAGTGATTCCAGGAACCGCATCTCTGAACCCAAAACCGCCCTCTTCCATTCGACACCGCGCCCCCGTGTAGCCTCCCACCACGATCCAACCGCACCATCGTGCGCGCCTCCTCCAGAGCTTCCACCCGACACCAGCGCCGTCCTTGCGGTGGTCCCCAACAGCTCCAAAAACCCATAACCGCGCAACGTTTTAGGCCAATTTCTGGCGATTTGAGCAACTATTTGGTACCATCATCCGTATGGATTCGAAGAACACGCGATGCTCTTCAGCTTTGCTTCAGAAACTTTTTGATATCACTAATCTGATTGAAAATAATTAAGGGTTAAAATTATGAGATCTCGTGGCCATCAAAATAATAGTGGCGGCTAGTGTAATTAGTGTTTTGGAATAATAAAATAATATTATTTGCATTGTTTTGCATGTATTTAAGCCAAATTCGGAATGAGTCCAAATCAGGCTTGCTTACTGCCTAACAATAGGTTTTGAGGCCTTCTGAACGCAATAGATTAGGTTTCAAGCCCAATTCCAAAGTCTCTAGAACTTTAATTTAAACTCGATTATTTAATTAAATTGTACACACAAACTTCTACATGTTTTAATTTATAATGATCAAACTATAACTCTGATGGCTATGCAATTTTAGATCGTATAATAATTTACAATTCCGGATCCAATAAAATTTATTTCATCGAATTTTGAGATCATTTGCAAATTGACAATTTTAACCAGTTCATTAATATATTAAAATATTCATTTTTCGTTTATTCGCCTTTTAAATTAAATTCAAAGGTTTATAAATTTATCCAAATCCAAATAAAATTCATGTAAACTTGTAAATCAAAAATCGATAATCGTAAATTCAATTTTCATTATTTACAAATTTAAATTTTATTTCAATTATAAATTACACCAAAACGATTCCATTAAAATGTACTATTATCAATTCCAACTTTCAACATTTATCGAAATAGTTAAATCGTAATTTTATTTGTGATCAATGCAAGTTATTATCGCAATAATAAGCTGAATTTCATTATTTTAAACAATTCAATTATGTTTTCAACATAGAAATTCACAATCAAATCATTAAATACTATTTGCAACCATATTATATCCAAAAGCGCATTAAATTTAGCAATATAAATTATCGCAAATCTCAGGATGTTACATTCTCCCCCACTTAAAAACTTTTCGTCCTTGAAAAGGTGTAGTATGAAAGTTGTCAATTTATATATATTTAATCATGTAATTTCTTATTCAACTTATAAACAATAATCTACGCAAAAGCTTAATATATGTTTGAAAACTCAAATTTTCACAAAATTTTCTAAGTCATAAATTCATGAAAAATTTCAGCAGAGTTTCGTTTGTACGGTTAAGTCTGGAAAACAATAATATATATAATATCACAAATAACTATAAGAAAATACCGATTTTGCAGCGGAAAAATCCGTCTTTAAAGGGTAGTTAGCGACGGATTTGCAGCAAAATATGGTTGTTGATAAAAAACACGTCGGTATTTTAGCCACAATTTTGCGACGAAAATTAACGTCGTTTTTCTGTCACTTTACCGTCGTTTAATGATATATTAACATTTCATTTTAAAATATTTTCACCGATGTTTTACCGACGGATATATATAACATAATAAAATAATTAAATATTTATTCGTTGCTGAATGCATGCTACTTAGCAAGGAATTACCGATGAAAATATATAATAAACATTTTGCATTCCAATTATCCGTCGGTAAATCCTAGCTATATAGCGACGGATTAACGATGGATATGCATCCTTTTTGTTATTCGTCGGTAAATCGTCGTTATCTTTAGAATTTCAGTTTCTACTTAACGATGTTTTAGTGTCGATTTTTATAAAATTTCCGTCGGTGTTCCCATTCTGTTCTGTTTATATATATATTTTCAACTATCATTGTTACCCGTCAATAGTTATATATATACACACACACATACACATACACACTCATATGTATGTATATATATATATATATGCATGCACATAAAATGAGCGACATCAACAAAAAAGATAATGGAATTGCTAGTTTTTTATCACAACAATATTTTTTAAGTAGAGCTAATATTCCATAAACAATACCATCCATCAATTCGTACATACACTAGACTGAATTATAACTAACAAAACTATTCAGCTGGTGCTAGTTGTATTCCATACAAAAACATACTTACAACTAAATATATCCAACTACCATACCCGAGTAGCTCATGAAGATGACGATGCCGAAAGATCTGCATAATTAAATTCATCATTTTTCTAAAGCATTGCCATCACTTGTTTCATTTATGCTTGAAAGTAATAATCCAGCTGAGTCACTGACTAACTATTCAAAAATAAATAATGTTCAAAATACAAGGAGAATATGTAAACCGAAATTGGAGTACTTTTTAATTAATGGCACTAGTTTCTCCTGATGTAATAACACAATTGTTGGTGTCACTAACACTACAATACAACACCTTTCAGCCAAATTTTGGTTAGCAGGAAATTTTATTTGCTTCCTTCTTATTAAAAATCAAATTAGTATGTTGGTTAGCAGACAATTTTATATGTGAACTAGGAATATGAATATGGATTCAGTCTTCCTGGAAATTGACTACAATAATTTGCCAGCCCTATCCATCTTCTCTGTTATTTATAATGTCTGAATGTTCCAACTGACTTGTTATGAAATATCTCAACTCTACATATTATAACCTCCCATTTTTCCCAATGATCTCATGTTTTTATCAATCAACTGTTTTTGTTAACGATTGTTCTGTTCTATTACACATGCATGTAAGGCTAGAATGTATTAGGAAATGAGAGTAGAAGTTTGATACTAAAAAAAAATGGAAATGAAAGAAATTACCTGATTATGATGTTTCTAGATAACTTTTATGTGCATACAGTAGTTGTGCATGAGCCAGCCCATCTTTTGGCTTCAATAAGAACTAACGTAATGCAACTGTTAAAGCATCAGTAAATATAAATATATATTCAAGATCACTTAATATTTTTAACGGTAACATAAATTATATTATACACATAAATGTATGTATGTATACACAAAAAAAAAACACATACACACACATATTTATATACCGTGCAGAAAAGGAAGAGGGTACACATGTATGAAGTATATAGCAAGCATGTCGACAAGGATGATATTATAGAAATAGTTTCCTTTTGCTCCATCAAGCTTAAATCCGACCAGACAAGTTAGAGTTGCAGCACCTGCACCCAATCTGGTTCGAGCCATGGTTCCCAATAGAACAATTTCCATTGTTTGACTCATCAAATACACATCCAACTATATATTTGATTGCAGGTACATGGCAAGAACAATTTAGAACTCAAATAGTTGCAAATCTACAACAATATTGATGTTAAAATCATGAAAAAAAATCAACATTTCATTAACAAACTTTTTCTATGATTAAGAGAATATATCAATGAACAATTGTGGAGGCTAACAAAATATGAGAACATCTGCAAATATGAACCTTCAAATAACTTATGCACAATCCACCAATTTTAATGTTTTACCAAAAATTGCGGTTTCTAGCCTTAGACAGTATAACTATGCTCATGTTCCTATTTATTTTTATATGTTGATTAATAATAATCATTGCATAGCCAATTGAAGATACATACAGGTACACAAACTTCCACCAGCTCTTATTAAACATTCGCTAATTTCATGACTATTTTATGATAGATATAAGGTTATGCAATTGCTTAATCATCAATCAATTATGATATGATACTATATATTGATACCTAAAGAAAAGATCAAACTAAATCAGACAAGGTGATTACACAGCTCACCTGTTGGACCTTATAAGCCTCTTCGTATTTTGACCAAGAAGTCGTTGGCTACCAGTTAAATCGTTTTCTTTGTAGCCAACGCTGCCATTGTACGGCCTACCTTTAATCATAATATATCAAAAATATAGTTTCTTATAGTGAATAAAGAAGAAAAAAAACAGGGGAAAATATGCAAAACTAATATAAAATGCACACCGCTTTTCTCAAGGTTAGCAACATTTGTCGACTCTAGTCGCAACTTTTCTACCTCCCTCACCATAGACATATAATTTTTCTCCATTCATGGAGTGATTCATAATGTTTAATATGCAATTTATTCATATAATCGTAGGTCGCTCTGTAAAGGGAAAAGAAAGATTACACCTCAGTCCAGTGTTAAGTAAAGAAATACACTCATAAGCTTAAATTTTCTAGATTACCGCATGCATTGTTAATATTCTAGTCACTGTTGGAACCGTTGTGATTAACCCGATTCAAGACCACTCGAATCCGATATCTAAACCACAAAGCGCTAGCGGAAGACTAGATCATCGTTAGACTTGCAAAAACAACCAAAGCAATAACTCTAGTCACCAACCAATATCAACCAATCACGAACAATCCAAATCTCAATCACAAGCAAGAAACTAATGACAAAATAGCAAAAATAAATCACACAAGGATTTATAGTGGTTCCACTAACATCTTGTTAGTGTACATCCACTTTGGAGAGAGTATTTTATTACCACGATGAAAGGAATACAAGAGATTGATCCAATAATCACTATATTTCGATATAGAAAAGAGTTTGAGGAGAATAGAATTGAAGAATTGGAACTAGGTTATAAACCCTAATTCTCCCTTGAGAATAAACCCTTGATCCCGAATCAAGTCTTCAAGCTCTCAAAGCTCTCTCTAATTCACTTCAGAAAATAGCTTATATAGAGGTTAGCCAATTACCCAAATTGCCCCTGAATTAGTCACCAAACAGTTTGCTAATCTTCAGCCCGAAAATAGCCCAAAACCCGCTCAGATGTCTGACGAACCTCCTGTTAGACGTCTGTCCTCTTCCAGAGATTACTTGGGCAAAACCCCTCAGCACAGACGTCTGCCGGGAAGTGTCAGACGTCTTTCTGAGCTCTCGAGAAACCAGTTCCCTGCAGTCAGACGTCTGACATCCCCTATGACAGACGTTTGTCACTCCAGACCACTGAAAACTGCACCTTCCTGCTCATATCTCCTCCATACGAGCTCCGATTTGTGAACGGTCACCTCCGACTCGAAGCTATCTTCGTCCTCTTCAATCCAACATATATAGTATCGCATATCACAACACTCCACCTCGATACTATAACTATCTCAATTCCAAACTCCAATGCACTCAAGCATTTCATTCTACCTTCGACCAAGCAACCTTGAATGTTTCCCCAATGAGCTTCGGCATGGCCACCGCCCATTGCACTACACCAACGAGTTCAGGCAATGCCCCCACCCGCCAATGTAGTGTTGAAAACATTCAAACCAAAACCATCTCACCAAAAGACAATGTACTTGGGAGTGTAACAAGTACTTACCATGAAGATAGATTTCCAATCTCTCACCGCTATTCCTTTCCATTAAACACAAAGTCACTCTCTCCACCTCGTGCCACCCCGTGGCACCTAGCAACTAAACAAGCGAATTAAGTTCGAGCAATGCTCGAACTTCCCATACGACAACGCTTTCATAAACATATCGGCCGCATTATCCTTTGTGTGCACTTTCCGAAGGTATACTAGCTTACCCTCATCCATTGCAACAAGAAATGACTCCCTCACCTCAATATGCTTGGTCCGTGAGCTAAACGCCAAATTCTCTGCCAAATGGATAGCACTTTGGCTATCACATCGAACATCAACACTCTCATGTTCGAAACCCAAGTCACACAACAATCGCTTCAAGTAGAGTGCCACCTTGGCCGCTTCCACAGCTGCAATCAACTCCGCCTCCGTAGTGGATAAAGCAACTACGGTTTGCAATCGCGATCTCCAACTAATGGCCGTCCCACCAAGTGTGAAGATATACCCGGAAGTTGATTTCCTCTGATCCCTATCACCGGCGTAGTCCGAGTCACAATAACCAACCAACTTGCAACTCCTCTCATCATTACCGCCAAAGACAAGTCCATGAGATGTTGTACCTTTCAAGTATCTCAATATAGCCTTCACGACTTCCTAATGCGATTTCCCCGAATTAGCCTTATACCGACTAACCACCCCGACGGCATTGCAATATCGGGCCTTGTACACACCATTGCGTACATCAAACTACCGACCGCACTTGCATATGGCACCTTTGCCATATAAGCCTTGTCTTTATCCCCGATAGGTGATCCCTTCTCTGAAAGCTTCATATGCAAAGGTAAAGGTGTATTTAACGCCTTTGCATCCTCCATGCTAAACCGGCAAAACACTTTCTTTATGTATTCCTTTTGAGTCAATCTTAACTCAAAACACTTTCGGTCCCTTCCTATTTCCATGCCCAAGATTTTTCTTGCTTCTCTAAGATCCTTCATCTCGAATTCAGATTTCAAAAGCATCTTCAACTTGTTGATTTCATTTTGATCCTTGGAAGCAATGACCATATCAACCACATACAAGAGTAAATACACCCAACAATCATTTCCCAACCTCTTGAAATATACGCAAGCATCCTTGATGCTTCGATGGAAGCCACTTTCAAGCATGAAATGATCGAATCTCTTGTACCATTGTCTAGGCGATTCCTTTAACCCATATAGTGATTTCTTCAACTTGCAAACCATATTAGACTTACCATCTACAACAAACCCTTCCAGTTGCTCCATGTAGATGTCTTCATCCAAGTCTCCATGCAAGAAGGCGGTTTTCACATCAAGTTGCTCCAACTCCAAGTCATGGATAGCAACTATGGCTAGTAAAACTAGGATAAATGTATGACGAACCACCGGTGCAAAAATTTCATCATACTCCTTTCCTTTCCTTTGTGAGAACCCCTTTGCCACTAACCTTGCTTTGTACCGTCCATCATCCTTCACCTTGTAAATTCATTTGCACCCTATAGCACAGTTTCCTTGAGGAAGTGGAACTAACTCCCAAGTTCAGTTCTTCATAAGCGATTGCATCTCTTCCTCCATGGCGCAAATCCACTTCAAGCTCTCTCTCGACTCCATGACGTCATCAAGGTCCATCGGCTCATCTTGGACTACATTGAGAGCATAGTCCAAATGATCACTAAAGCTAAGGTAGTTCTAATCACCATATCTTTCGGGAGGCCTTATTGCACGTCGACCAACCCGAGTAGCAATACCATCACCCAAACCCCTTTCGGCTCCACCTTGAGTCAAAACTTCTCTAGTATCATGTACATCACCGACATCATCACTAGAGGAACCATGTGGACTATGTGATGTTTCATCAACCGCTTCAACCCCACGAGCTTCTTCAACTCTACTACCACTTGGATGGAATGTGGGAATGACTTCCTTCTCCTTTGATTCACAATGAACCAAATCCGGAACATCCGATGAGCTCTCAATCACCTTGAATAATGCAGACTCATCAAAAGTGACATGACGAGAATTAACAACCTTCTTCGTTTCCGGATTCCAAATTCGATAGCCTTTCATGCCATCCGTGAAACCAAGCAAGATCCCCTTGAATGCCCTAGCACCAAGCTTATCATTCCCCGGATCATGCACATAAACCGGGCTACCGAACACACGAAGATGTCTCAAGTCAACACTCTTCCCTTTCCACACTTCCTTCGGAATTTTGTTACCAATGGCTGAGCACGGAATTCGATTCACAATATGCACCGCGGTTGACAAAGCTTCGGCCCAAAATCCCTTAGACAAACCCGATGTCAATCTCAAGCATCGAGCTTTCTCAAGTAGAGTTCGGTTCATTCTCTCCGCTACTCCATTAGATTTCGGATCTCCCAGTGTAGTAGAATGTCTCCGGATCCTTTGATTTTTACAATATTCCAAGAATTCACGCAAGACATATTCGTCACCATTGTCGGTCCTTAACACCTTCAAAGTCTTTCCACTCTTATTCTCAACAAGAGCCTTCCACACTTTGAACTTAGCAAATGCCTCCGACTTGGCCCCCATTACATACACCCATACCTTTCGAGACAAATCATCAATGAAAGAGATATAATACCATGCTCCTCCCAAAGAAGCAACCGGTGCCGGTCCCCAAACATCCGAATGAAAATACTCAAGAACCTCCTTTGAGTCATGCTTGCCTTCATCGAATGATACCCTTGTTTGCTTCCCCATGACACATTCCTCGCAAAACTCTAGTTTGTTGAAACTCAAACCATTAATCATCTCCCGCTTCCCAAGAATATTCAAACTCCTCTCCAAGACATGACCCAAACTCAAATGCCACAACAGTGTCGCATCCAAGTCACGAGAACTATCAACACCCACACAAGTCTCACCTCTTACGGTCACACCTTGAAGCAAATATATACCATGAGTCCTAGCACCCTTCATAACCACAAGCGCTCCCTTTGAAACCCTCAAGCAATCCTTCTCGATAGTGATCTTGCATCCTAGAGAATCCAATTGCCCCAAAGATAAAAGCGACTTCCTAAGTCCTGGAACATAGCTAACATTGGTGAGCGTGCGAACAACTCCATCAAACATCCTTATTTTCACGGAGCCACTACCCATCGACTTGCAAATAGCACCATTTCCCATAGCAATTGCATTTCCCTCTTTGACCTCAAAGGACGAAAAAAAATCTCTATTTGGCATCATATGATACGACGCACCCGAATCGAGTACCCATTTGTTACCCGAGACACCCGATGCTACCGCCGTCAACACATTCTCATCTATCTCACCAACCCCACTCTCCACCGCCACGGATGAAGATGCTACTTCCTTCTTATCTTTGTCTGGACATTCATTTTTCCAATGTCCCGGTTTCTTACATATAAAGCACTTCCCATTTCTCTCTTTCGATTTACCTCTTCCACCGGGTTTTCTTGATTTAGAACGCCCCCGGATTCCTTTCTTCACATTCTTTTCTTTCTCCACAAACAACCCATGACTACTACTAGCTCCACTACTACCCTCACTCATTTCCTTCATTTGATCTCTCAACTCCTCACTAAAAAGACCTGTCTTGACATCATCTAGAGTCAATGTATCCCGGCCATAGATCAAGCTATTTGAGAAACCCGTATAGCGGTCCGGCAATGAACACAATAATATCTTTGCCTTTTGCTCTTCCTCAATCTTCAAATCAACGGCCTTCATCTTCATGGGAAAGTCATCAAAGGCATTCAAATGTGCCTTAAGCGAATTACCCTCCTTCATCTTGAAGGTGAAAAACGTTTGCAACAAGATCAAACGATTAGTGAGCGACTTCTTCATATAAAGTTCTTCCAACTTGTCCCAAATACCTTTAGCAGTTGTCCCACCACTAATTTCGGAGATCACATTCTCCCCCATAGCAAGTTGAAGAGTAGTGTAAGCCCATTCCTCCATCTCCTCCCTCTCAACATCTGAGATATCACTTAGCCATAAGTGAGTATCAAATACTACTCGGTGCACCCGATTCCGCCTAAGAACCACTTTCATTTTCCATTGCCACTTCTCAAAGTCATTATCACCATTCCACTTGTCAATAACCAATTGAGAACCCGACACCGCATACGAACCACGTACATAAGGCGCCACACTATTCGGACTTCCGGTTGAAGGACTTACCGAGCTACTATCCGTCTCCGGCATTTTCACAAACACCTAACAAGCACCAAAACAGCTCCGATACCAACTGTTGGAACCGTTGTGATTAATCCGATTCAAGACCACTCGAATCCGATATCTAAACCACAAAGCGTTAGCGGAAGACTAGATCGTTGTTAGACTTGCAAAAACAACCAAAGCAATAACTCTAATCACCAACCAATATTAACCAATCACGAACAATCCAGATCTCAATCACAAGCAAGAAACTAATGACAAAGTAGCAAAAATAAATCACACAAGGATTTATAGTGGTTCCACTAACATCTTGTTAGTGTACATCCACTTTGGAGAGAGTATTTTATTACCACGATGAAAGGAATACAAGAGATTGATCCAATAATCACTATATTTCGATATAGAAAAGAGTTTGAGGAGAATAGAATCGAAGAATTGGAATTAGGTTATAAACCCTAATTCTCCCTTGAGAATAAACCCTTGATCCCGAATCGAGTCTTCAAGCTCTCAAAGCTCTCTCTAATTCACTTCAGAAAATAGCTTATATAGAGGTTGGCCAATTACCCAAATTGCCCCTGAATTAGTCACCAAACAGTTTGCTAATCTTCAGCCCGAAAATAGCCCAAAACACGCTCAGACGTCTGACAAACCTCCTGACAGACGTCTGTCCTCTTCCAAAGATTACTTGGGCAAAACCACTCAGCACAGACGTCTGCCGAGAAGTGTCAGACGTCTGTCTGAGCTCTCGGGAAACCAATTCCCTGCAGTCAGACGTCTGACATCCCCTATGACAAACGTCTGTCGCTCCAGACCATTGAAAACTACACCTTCCTGCTCATATCTCCTCCATACGAGCTCCAATTTGCGAATGGTCACCTCCGACTTGAAGCTATCTTCGTCCTCTTCAATCCAACATATATAGTATCGCATATCACAACAGTCCCAATAGCAAAGGAGGGATTTGCTGAGCATCTCTTTGAATCCTATGTATATCCTTGCTAAGTTTATGTGCTTTTGCTGCAAGTTCTTGTCTAGCCATCAATGCACTCTATGCTTCAGCGTGAGTTTTTTGTAAATCAGCTTTAATTGAGTTAGAATTCTTCAACCAGTCCATTAAGAAAATAGTTTGAACTTCCATAGAATCGACATACCTAACCTATTCAACCTCATTAATTAGCAGTAGAAAAACCCATACCATACCTAAACGATGAATCAATATCAACTGATAGAATCCCAAACTATGACTTACCTAACCTATTTGAGCTTTCGATCCATGGAGTCTCGTATGTTTCCATCAACATAAAGTAGAAACAGAGGAAAAAGGATGAATCAACATCTTCTCCTCAAGGGATCGGCAGTTAATCAAATTCCAGTTCAAAGGAAATGAACGAAGTGTAGGCAAAGAGGAAGGAGAAACAAGATCGTAGAAAAGCGGCTGATTGGGATTTAGGTTTTAGATTTAGCGATTTTGGATCGGTTAAGGTAGATAAACGATGAGAGTGGATGGCCTGAGATATAGGGATCTATTTGGGATTTAGGGTTCTAATGAAAATTGAAGGGATAAAGTGCGGGAATCGAATGAAAATGGGAGCGGACTTCGAAATTGTGGCGCATTTCTTTTACGGTGGATAGTTCGTATATACAGTTTATAAGTAGGAGGTTCAAATTGATTAATTAATGTTTATGAATTATCAATTAATAATAATGGGTTTAAGATATGAATTCATACTTTAATCCGGGATGTTTGACTTTATCATTATCAATTTTTAATGGAAAAATCCTTATATTATAAGATTCTGTTTTTGAGTTCTAGAAAATTTCAAAATTTTGTGAATATTCATGAACTTATTTTAGAAAATTGTAAATACTACTTAATAATTGTTACTTTTTATTTATTATTTATTACTATTACTTCTAATTATAACCAATATTAATTATTAACTATATAATATTAATTTTACAATTTAATTACTTATTATTAATTTATGTTTATTAATCATCAAGTATAATCAATAAATATTAACTCTAATTTATTAATGATTAATTATATTAACTATTTTTAATAGTTAGTAATTAAAATAATATATCAACAATCGTTGGTTAAAATTATAATTGTATACTTAAGTTCATTTATAAGTTGTTAATTATAAACTATCATTAATAGTCATTGGTTAAAATTGTTAATAAATAGAGGTTAATTAAAATCTAGTTGAAAACAATGTTTTACTACTTTTTAAAATTGTGGTTGAAAAAGTATTGTAACAACGACATTCATTAAAAAGTTGTACAAGTGTAAATTATTACAATGTTCCCGGAGGAAATGTTGTAAAAACCTTCGCTTTGTACGATATCGTCGACTGCGAGGCGGCAAAGAGGTTAGCGAATTCAAGGTGGAGCCATGGTATGAGAAGGAGATTCGGTGAAGAAGTGTGGACGAGGTTCGGATTGGTGATGTTGATTATGTTTCTTCTGAGCTTTAAGGAATGCAACGAGGCTGACTTAATGATAACTTAGCGACGACCAAAATTTTAGCAATGCCACGGTGTCCCGTTGTCACAATGGGGTCGCTAGTTGATGTCAGAAAACAGTCTTTTTTCTAGTAGTGTTCGTGTCAAATAATAATTGGTTTTATAAACTTTATGATCTATTTCAATTTTTTTTTAAGATGATTATAAAATATAATTATCAACTATAATTATAAAATATAAGTATCAACTATAATTATCAACTGTAATTATTAAATACAATTATTTAAAATTAATTATTGAATACAAGATATAATTTCATAAGTATTAAATTTTATTATTAATTATTAAATAATTATTATAATAAACTAATATTTTAATTATTTAGGGGAATAATTATAAAAGAAAAATTTAAAATATTGGGATTTAGATTAAAATATACTGGCATTCTGATTGAAATTTGTAATGAAAGCAGAGGACTTAATTAAGAATTTAGTAATAACATTGTTTATGAACAAAGATATTTTACTAATTCTAAATAACCAATGATTATAAGTTATTTATTATAGAACGTAAATTATAATTTATTTTTACTTATAAATTATAAATTAAAACAAATTAATTATTAATTATTGAACATGTTAATGATTATTAAAAAACTAACACTAAAGTACATCTTAGAAAAATAATATAAACATCTGTTGCAAATTTGTTGGAATTCTGCTGCAAAACAGCTTCAATAAATATTCGTCAGTATTCTGCCTGGATTTGCAGCGGAAAATAGTGCCACAATTTTCCAGTTGGTAATTTGACGCAATTTGTGACGATTTACTGAGGGATGACAAAAGACGACAGTAATAAATAAAAGTAAAAAAGTTGAAAAAACAAAAAATTATCCCTTACAGATCACATGGAAATCCGTCGCACATTAGTGACAGAAATTTCCACTTCTAATTTTATGACGCTAAATCAGTGTTTTTTTGTAGTGTATATACATCCAATCTCTGTGATGAGGCATCCCAAAAATTGGGAAACAATATAAAATGCCAAAATACGATATATAATTTGATGTACGTACCTTTCTTTTGCGATATTAGCGATTTAACTTATTTTTTTAGGCAAGCAAAAGCAATTTTTATGCGCAAGTAGCTCCAAAGCAAGCAAATTGCCTTCAGTACCAGAAAGTGTAGTGTGGGCGTATACGTGCTAATACAGTACACAAGGATCGTGTAATATGGTGTATAACACTCAAGTATGAAATGATAGCTAATCACAGATATAAGATAGTAAATGCAGTAAAAATAGAAAAATCACACCAGGGATTTTTATACTGGTTCGGAGCACCGTCCTACGTCCAGTCCCAGACTTCATTCTGGAATTTCACTAACAATCTCCTCACTTCACCCGGAGGAACATGTATACAACACCCGAGCAGTCGAACGGGATTTCACGCCTCTAATCACACGAGGACTTCAACACGTGCCTGATCACACACAGGACTTCAACTAGGTTTTGACTTCTTCTTTGTGTTCTTGATTCAACACGGATAATCAACAGTTTGAGTACAATCTTCCTATAATCTGATCCTGGAGTATATACTTTGAATGCGTAGATTTAAGGAAGTAGAATGCTTGTTGAATCAAATGATATTAAATTGATTCAAGGATTCAACAAGTATTTAAATTTGGAGAGCTTTTGTTTTGCAAAGAGTATGAAAATGCAATTCAGAAATTAGAGAGAATATAGAATGATTTCGTGATTGTAAAACAAGTTTGAAGTTGTTTATATAATAGTAGAAAGGAAGTAATTCTTCATGAAGAGTTTCTATAAAAAATTATGTCCATTTCCTTTGATTAATGAATAGAAATCTCTTCACAGATAGAAGTAACCTTTCAGAAAAAGCTTGTTGTTTGAAAACGGTCGATAGGTCAAAAATCACCAGTCGACTGGTTGAATTTAATTAAAATTAAAATTTCCAGAAAAATAGCTGTTACGTGCAAAAACACATTGACTGGTCGACTGGTGAGTTTCGATCGG
This sequence comes from Allium sativum, assembly GCA_030737875.1. Taxonomy (NCBI): domain Eukaryota; kingdom Viridiplantae; phylum Streptophyta; class Magnoliopsida; order Asparagales; family Amaryllidaceae; genus Allium; species Allium sativum. The sequence goes on from CM060925.1 coordinate 293,026,311, forward strand.
TCGACTGGTTGAACTTAGAAATGTTTATTTCGAAACAGAAACATGAACGATAGACTAGTGGTATTTTACCGGTCGACTGGTTCTTTTTGGGCGGTAGACCGTTTTATTGCTGTGGACCGGAGGACCTCGGTCCATAGTCTAGTGTGGGCGTGTACGTGCTAATACAGTACGCAAGGATCGTGTAATATGGTGTATAACACTCAAGTATGAAATGATAGCTAATCACAGATATAAGATAATAAATGCAGTAAAAATAGAAAAATCACAGCAGGGATTTTTATACTGGTTCGGAGCACCGTCCTACGTCCAGTCCTAGACTTCCTTCTGGAATTTCACTAACAATCTCCTCACTTCACCCGGAGGAACAGGTATACAACACCCGAGCAGCCGAACGGGATTTCATGCCTCTAATCACACGAGGACTTCAACACGTGCCTAATCAGACACAGGACTTCAACTAATACAATGGTTTTGACCTCTACTTTGTGTTCTTGATTCAACACGGATAGTCAATAGTTTCAGCACAATCTTCCTATAATCTGATCCTCGAGTATATACTTTGAATGCGTAGATTTAAGGAAGTAGAATGCTTGTTGAATCACATGATATTAAATTGATTCAAGGATTCAACAAGTATTTAAATTTGGAGAGTTTTTGTTTTGCAAAGAGTATGAAAATGCAATTCAGAAATTAGAGAGAATATAGAATGATTTCGTGATTGTAAAACAAGTTTGAAGTTGTTTATATAATAGTAGAAAGGTAGTAATTCTTCATGAAGAGTTTCTATAAAAAGTTATGTCCAATTCCTTTGATTATTGTATAGAAATCTCTTCACAAATAGAAGCAATCTTTCAGAAAAAGCTTGCTGTTTGAAAACGGTCGACAGGTCAAAAATCACCGGTCGATTGGTTGAATTTAATTAAAATTAAAATTTCCAGAAAAATAGCCGTTATGTGCAAAAACACATTGACCGGTCAACTGGTGAGTTTCGACCGGTCGACTGGTTGAACTAAGAAATGTTTATTTCGAAACAGAAACATGAACGGTCGACTGGTGGTATTTTACCGGTCGACTGGTTCTTCTTGGGCGGTCGACCGTTTTATTGCTGTGGACCGGAGGACCTCGGTCCACAGTCTAGTGTGGGCATGTACGTGCTAATACAGTACACAAGGATCGTGTAATATGGTGCATAACACTCAAGTATAAAATGATAGCTAATCACAGATATAAGATAGTAAATGCAGTAAAAATAGAAAAATCACACCAGGGATTTTTATACTGGTTCGGAGCACCGTCCTACGTCCAGTCCCAAACTACCTTCTGGAATTTCACTAACAATCTCCTCAGTTCACCCGAAGGAACAAGTATACAACACCCAAGCAGCCGAACGGGATTTCACGCCTCTAATCACACGAGGACTTCAACACGTGCCTGATCACACACAGGACTTCAACTAATACAATGGTTTTGACTTCTACTTTGTGTTCTTGATTCAACATGGATAGTCAACAGTTTGAGTACAATCTTCCCATAATCTGATCATCGAGTATATACTTTGAATGTGTAGATTTAACGAAGTAGAATGCTTGTTGAATCAAATGATATTAAATTGATTCAAGGATTCAACAAGTATTTAAATTTGGAGAGCTTTTGTTTTGCAAAGAGTATGAAAATGCAATTCAGAAATTAGAGAGAATATAGAATGATTTCGTGATTGTAAAACAAGTTTGAAGTTGTTTATATAATAGTAGAAAGGAAGTAATTCTTCATGAAGAGTTTCTATAAAAAGTTATGTCCATTTCCTTTGATTAATGAATAGAAATCTCTTCACAGATAGAAGTAACCTTTCAGAAAAAGCTTGCTGTTTGAAAACGGTCGATAGGTCAAAAATCACCAGTCGACTGGTTGAATTTAATTAAAATTAAAATTTCCAGAAAAATAGCTGTTACGTGCAAAAACACATTGACTGGTCGACTGGTGAGTTTCGATCGGTCGACTGGTTGAACTGAGAAATGTTTGTTTCGAAACAGAAACATGAACGATAGACTAGTGGTATTTTACCGGTCGACTGGTTCTTTTTGGGCGGTACACCGTTATATTGCTGTGGACCGGAGGACCTCGGTCCATAGTCTAGTGTGGGCGTGTACGTGCTAATACAGTACGCAAGGATCGTGTAATATGGTGTATAACACTCAAGTATGAAATGATAGCTAATCACAGATATAAGATAATAAATGCAGTAAAAATAGAAAAATCATAGCAGGGATTTTTATACTGGTTCGGAGCACCGTCCTACGTCCAGTCCTAGACTTCCTTCTGGAATTTCACTAACAATCTCCTCACTTCACCCGGAGGAACAGGTATACAACACCCGAGCAGCCGAACGGGATTTCACGCCTCTAATCACACGAGGACTTCAACACGTGCCTAATCACACACAGGACTTCAACTAATACAATGGTTTTGACCTCTACTTTGTGTTCTTGATTCAACACGGATAGTCAATAGTTTCAGCACAATCTTCCTATAATCTGATCCTCGAGTATATACTTTGAATGCGTAGATTTAAGGAAGTAGAATGCTTGTTGAATCAAATGATATTAAATTGATTCAAGGATTCAACAAGTATTTAAATTTGGAGAGTTTTTGTTTTGCAAAGAGTATGAAAATGCAATTCAGAAATTAGAGAGAATATAGAATGATTTCGTGATTGTAAAACAAGTTTGAAGTTGTTTATATAATAGTAGAAAGGTAGTAATTCTTCATGAAGAGTTTCTATAAAAAGTTATGTCCATTTCCTTTGATTATTGTATAGAAATCTCTTCACAAATAGAAGCAATCTTTCAGAAAAAGCTTGCTGTTTGAAAACGGTCGACAGGTCAAAAATCACCGGTCGATTGGTTGAATTTAATTAAAATTAAAATTTCCAGAAAAATAGCCGTTATGTGCAAAAACACATTGACCGGTCAACTGGTGAGTTTCGACCGGTCGACTGGTTGAACTAAGAAATGTTTATTTCGAAACAGAAACATGAACGGTCGACTGGTGGTATTTTACCGGTCGACTGGTTCTTCTTGTGCGGTCGACCGTTTTATTGCTGTGGACCGGAGGACCTCGGTCCACAGTCTAGTGTGGGCGTGTACGTGCTAATACAGTACACAAGGATCGTGTAATATGGTGCATAACACTCAAGTATGAAATGATAGCTAATCACAGATATAAGATAGTAAATGCAGTAAAAATAGAAAAATCACACCAGGGATTTTTATACTAGTTCGGAGCACCGTCCTACGTCCAGTCCCAAACTTCCTTCTGGAATTTCACTAACAATCTCCTCAGTTCACCTGGAGGAACAAGTATACAACACCCAAGCAGCCGAACGGGATTTCACGCCTCTAATCACACGAGGACTTCAACACGTGCCTGATCACACACAGGACTTCAACTAATACAATGGTTTTGACTTCTACTTTGTGTTCTTGATTCAACATGGATAGTCAACAGTTTGAGTACAATCTTCCCATAATCTGATCCTCGAGTATATACTTTGAATGTGTAGATTTAACGAATTAGAATGCTTGTTGAATCAAATGATATTAAATTGATTCAAGAATTCAAAAAGTATTTAAATTTGGAGAGCTTTTGTTTTGCAAAGAGTATGAAAATGCAATTCAGAAATTAGAGAGAATATAGAATGATTTCATGATTGTAAGACAAGTTTGAAGTTGTTTATATAATAGTAGAAATGTAGTAATTCTTCATGAAGAGTTTCTATAAAAAGTTATGTCCATTTCCTTTGATTATTAAATAGAAATCTCTTCACAAATAGAAGCAACCTTTCAGAAAAAGCATGTTGTTTGAAAATGGTCGATAGGTCAAAGATCACTGGTCAACTGGTTGAATTTAATTAAAATTAAAATTTCCAGAAAAATTGCCGTTATGTGCAAAAACACATTGACCGGTCGACTGGTGAGTTTCGACCGGTCGACTGGTTGAACTGAGAAATGTTTGTTCCGAAACAGAAACATGAACGGTCGACTAGTGGTATTTTACCGGTCGACTGGTTCTTTTTGGGCGGTCGACCGTTTTATTGCTGTGGACTGGAGAACCTCGGTCCACAGTCTAGATCACTCTGCACTCTTTCCCGGTCGGAGCCTGGACCGTTTGGGCTTTTTCTATGACTTTTCAAATCCTCAAATATACAAATTTCAGCAATGAAGATATGAGCAATCGTGTTATATTTTGAGGATAAATTTTAACATATTTCTAACATGACTCAATGTATATATATGTATATGTATGTATATATATATAAAAAACTTTATCTCTATGAAATGATCTTCATTGCAACTTTATATGTTGGCATCGATCAAAATCTTGTTCTCAACATTCTCCCCCTTTTTGATTGATGACAACACCTTGGATTTTCTCCCTCTTAATATAAAGCTCCCCCTGAATTTCTGCAACATTTGTTGGCTCATAATATAAATAATTTTATCTTTTGATTCCTGCATTAACAAATGTTAGCACACATATACTATTACCATGTTAAGCACATAATTTTAAATGATAATAGTATATGTAACATGAATGATATGTATTACATGAGAGAAAATATTTCTCCCCCTTTGTCATCGATTAAAAAGAATAAATACCATAATAAACACAGTAATCGAGAGTAATAGATAATACAAATAATTATAGCACCTTTAGGAGATATTGTGCTTTTTGATAAGCTAAGTTTTCAAAAATATTTAGAAATACCATATAGCCTTCTTTTTGTTATGATGTACCTGCGAAAAATATGACATATATACTTTTGGTACCCACTTGCTTTGTTTGGGTCCATGGGTTAGATGGAAGGTAACCATACCCAAGAGGGTTTAATGGAACCTTTAAAGATAAAATTTTCATTATTAACTACAGAATCAAAATAATCATCGATGTATTTTTCTCTATTTTTCCAACTTACAGGAACCCAACTACTTAAAAGTAATCTCTATTGATATTCCTTTTCATACTTCTAGATCTATTATAAATATCGCTAGTCATAGAAGTATACGAATTTCTATAATAATTGGGTCTTGGATGTGTATTAGTACTAGCAGTGATATTCTTATTGTACATAAAAACATATCTAGTACTATTTCTATAATTGGTTCTATTATATCCTAAACCACTTTTGTCGTGTAAAGGTCGAGATCTAGATAAAATCATGTTTAAATCATTTTGACCTTTATTAAATATCGCAAATTTATTTGTACATTTATCGAATCTAATTCCGAAATCGCGAGTGACAAAAGAAATTTTGTTATTTTGAAAATTATCAATTTCCTTATTTAATTCAGAGTTCTTCCTTTTTAAAACATTCTCAGTTTTGAGACCACAAATTTGAGATCCTGAATTAATTAAAGATGATTGTAATTTTTCAAAATTTTCTTTTGTGTTAGAAATTTTATTTTGCAAAATATTATTATTCACCTTTAAGAACTCACATTCTTTAAACAATTCTAGATTCTTTTCAATTAAAGTTCCATTCTCTTTTTCAAGAGACGAAATTAGTGAACTAGAATTATTTAAAGAATCTTCTAATGATTTATTTCTATTTTGCAAAAGATCGATTTCCTTTAAAAGAACATAGTTTTTATCTTCTAGTTGCTCATTTTCTTTTTGAAGGATATCTTTTTGAGAAACAAGCTCTTCTAAGGTATTTTCAAAACATTTGGCTTGTTTTACCAAAAAATTGTTTTCTTCTTTTAATTTGGAATTTTCTTGCTCGTAATTTTTTGACTTAGCTATAATGATTGTATTGAGTTTACTCAAAGTTTTAAAATATTTCAATAATTTTTCATGGTTTAACAAAAGATCTTTATATAAAGAATCTGTACATACCGATTGTGATCTAACTTTAGGTATGAGATATTTGTTTCCTTGCTCTCTTGATTCGGTTTTCTTGCTCTTCCATTTTCTAATTCCCTGGCTAGATTTCTTTATTGCCAATTGTTCTAGGATGTTGTTACAATCTCTAGAACGCCAGGCTCAGATACCAAATGAAAGTGTAGTGTGGGTGTGTACGTGCTAATACAGTACACACGGATCGTGTAATATGGTGTATAACACTCAAGTATGAAATGATAGCTAATCACAGATATAAGATAGTAATGTAGTAAAAATAGAAAAAATCACACTAGGGATTTTTATACTGGTTCAGAGCACCGTCCTACGTCCAGTCCCAGGCTTCCTTCTGGAATTTCACTAACAATCTCCTCACTTCACCCGGCGGAACAGGTATACAACACCCGAGCAGCTGAACGGGATTTCACGCCTCTAATCACACGAGGACTTCAACACGTCCTTGATCACACATAGGACTTCAACTAATACAATGGTTTTGACCTCTACTTTGTGTTCTTGATTCAACACGGATAGTCAACAGTTTGAGTACAATCTTCCTATAATCTGATCCTCGAGTATATATTTTGAATGTGTAGATTTAAGGAAGTAGAATGTTTGTTGAATCAAATGATATTAAATTGATTCAAGGATTCAACAAGTATTTAAATTTGGAGAGCTTTTTTTTTGCAAAGAGTATGAAAATGCAATTCAGAAATTAGAGAGAATATAGAATGATTTCGTGATTGTAAAACAAGTTTGAAGTTGTTTATATAATAGCAGAAAGATAGTAATTCTTCATGAAGAGTTTCTATAAAAAGTTATGTCCATTTCCTTTGATTATTGAATAGAAAACTCTTCACGAATAGAAGCAACCTTTCAGAAAAAGCTTGCTGTTTGAAAACGGTCGACAGGTCAAAAATCACCGGTCGATTGGTTGAATTAAATTAAAATTAAAATTTCCAGAAAAATAGCCGTTATGTGCAAAAACACATTGACTGGTCGATTGGTGAGTTTCGACCGGTCGACTGGTTGAACTGAGAAATGTTTGTTTCAAAACAGAAACATGAACGGTCGACTGGTGGTATTTTACCGGTCGACTGGTTTTTTTTGGGCGGTCGACCATTTTATTGATGTGGATCAGAGAACCTCGGTCCATAGTCTAGATCACTCTGCACTCTTTCCCGGTCGGAGCCTGGACCGTTTGGGCTTTTTCCGTGACTTTTTAAATCCTCAAATATACAGATTTCAGCAATGAAGATATGAGCATTCATGTTATACTTTGAGGATAGATTTTAACATATTTCTAACACGACTCAATATATATATGTATGAATATAAAACCTTATCTCTATGAAATGATCTTCATTGCAACTTTATATGTTGGCATCGATCAAAATCTTGTTCTCAACAGTACCTACTAAATACTCAACATCTAAATAAGAACATATATATATATATATATATAAGAGGTAAATCTATATATATCCATAATAATATACATATATAGCAAGTACAGTCAAAGTGACAAATAAAATATCCAACATTCACACTCATCTAAATAAGCGAAATAACAAATTTCAATGTCAATATATATTTATACAATTCCATTTGGTTTATTCCAATTGTATATCATTCACATTTCCAAACGTTAATATTTAGTTTATTGTTATAAATATAGTCTATTTCATATGCATGTGTAATTCAGTTATTCCAAATTACAACATATTCTAATATTAGCTAAGCGTATAACACTAATATGTTCATTATACTCAACTCAATAAGTTCAAAATTTTCATGACCAATTTTTAATTCATTATTTTTTAAATTCTATATTATAAACATCCATTTTATTAATATTTTAGTTTAAATTGCGAATTACCCTACTGCGATTTATTTGAAATTTTGATTTACGCATATCTTAAAATTTACAAGTTGAAATTGAAAATTTCTCTTTCATTAGGATATTTTATTCCAATAGATCTGAAAGATTCTTGTTTCAAATAATTTCAAATTATTTTGGATCATATATATTCATTTAAACTTCAATTCAAAAAAATTCTAACTGTCGATATGCGACATGCTCATTTTTAATTAAATTTAGTTAATTCGCTCAAACGTCGTCAAGTTTGTAAATTATAAAACTATTCACTTATATTTTCATGAAACTAGTTAAATCTTCATATTTAACTTGGGTATATCGACTATTTTAAATCGTCGAACTTCCAACCATTAATATTAATGCATTTAGTTTATTACCAAATAATTCGCTTAATTGATTTTTCATTGATTCGGTTCATTCATGCTACTTAGTTAAATTAAATTTCATGACATAAATAAGTATATCGTTTAATACACAACTTAATTTTTTTTGTATTTATAACCAATCAATTTTTTTCATTTTCGTTATCTATTCTAGTACTTGTGTATTATTTAATTGCTTATTCTTATAACATTTAACTTCTTAATTAATTGGTAAGTTATTCATGCTATAGAAAAGAATTGATTATTACACAAGTTCAGTGGTTACCATTCATTTCAATTTATTACATCAAATTCTTAAGAATTTTATTTTAATTATAACTCTCTTAGATTCGTAATATTCAGAAATTTCTAAAATTTAAGTTTATTTCATTCCATTAATTATTCAAGATTTTAAGAATTAAATTTCGGGTTCATTTTCAAATCAATTTTTTGAAATAATATATATAATATCTCTTTATTTTCAACCATACTTCAAAAGATCCAAATAAATTTGGTTTTCTCAAGTCAAGGTAAAATTTCTAAGTGGTCTCCCTCACTTAGACTCTCGAAAATAAACGTCAATGATGCATACACTCATCACCAAAGTCATTTCCCGAAGATAAGAGAGGAGTATACATTTAGTTCTAAAATTCATTTGAAACAATTTCTATATGAAACAAAATTTAACATATTTTTATATTATTTCAAAACCATTTTTAAAACAATAATACAAAATCACCCGAAATCAAATTCTTAAATTCATATTTAACTCCTTACTTCATTACCAATTAAATTTCAATATTTCATTTCTTAAACCGTTCAATAACCAATAGTTATAATTATTGATTAATCGTGTAATAAATGATAAAAATCCAATATTATTATCAACAAAATCAAAATTCATAGATTTTTAAATAATTCTATATATATATAATATAATTCAAAACAATATTATGTCAATGAGTCCTATTCGAGTGTTTAGGAATCCCTATCGATGCGTTGGCGTCCCAAGTACCGACTAGAATTCATAAATACTCAACGGAACAAACCAACGCAATACAAAATCATTTTATATCAAAATTACAAGTACGTTCTCTCATATGCACTCAAACTCATTCTAGAGTATTATTACCTTATCTCTAATGAATTAATCCCAAATAGATCCAAGATTTTCGCTAAAGCAAAGCTCTGATACCAAATGTAACAAACTATATTTTTGGATTTGTTTAAGTTGACATTTGAGGGTCATTGTCGATTTGAATGGTCATAAATATAGGTTGTTACATTTTGACATCCTAGAATGGACCTATATCACTATCTAGTGCCATTAGTCAGTAAAGGTTAAGATAGCTAAGCAATATAATTTATAACAGTACACTTAAAATAATAATGTATCCAGATTATCCAACTGTTATTTGCATCATCCAGCGCCTACAAACCTAAACTTGCTCCGTATTATGCCATCCATTAACATCATGAAGAAAAATGCTGCTCCGATTCAACTTTAGAAAATTTTGAGTTAATAAAAAATTACAGCTGAAACATATATCTCCAATCAATTTTTTTTAACAATGAGCCTACATTCTTTTGCATAAGCATGGAAAAGTAAAAGAACTCTATTTCATTAACACACAGTGAGATATTAATGTCCTGCGTGGTTGTTTGGGCGTATAATAATTTCAATCAAATAGTTGCAACTTCCTCCATATTGGAACTTTTAGCTGCTTAATTTCTTGTAAATGCCTTGAACTATAAATTGATTTTGCTTTTATTGTCCAATGTGCTAGAATATAGCAAACACGGAAAAACGGTACTCAATTTCTTACAACATTACTATAAGATTAAAAAGCTTTTCAACTCCTTTCAGAGATACAAGCTTATTCTCAACCTCAGACAACCACTTTAAGTGGAAACATGATGACAAATTCTACATCGAATTATACAAGTACAATCGTTTATTCTGCTGAACAAAGCAATTCTAAGTTAAAAAAGTAATGGAAAAATAAACAAATTTAATGCCTCGAGGGAAGAGAGGCAGTTGAAGTTAAGATCAAATTTAAATTAAGACTGTTCATATAGATAATTGTTACCCAGTGTTTCATCGAACTTACATTTTCGCATTTACCTGGCATAGGTTGACAAAGAAGTAGTCTCTGCGCTTGTAATATCATTTTCCTAATGCAATCCAAAAGACGTCAAGTTTCTTTGATGTGCTTTGTTCTTTTATATAGCTTACATGCTAGAACTCCCTAAAGACTGATGGAGCCCATAAAATATTGCTTGTCCTAGAGTAAAGCAAAATCAACACACCAGCAAATACATTAATTGGCTAAATGAAGTTGGTCCACTATTGCCATTTAATCACATTAAAATAACTCTGTGTTTCCTTTGTGCAATTTACAAAACTTACATAACCACTATTAAATTAGGTATACAATCTTGCAAAATGTTGACGTGAAGGATTTAGCACTGCTATTTCAAAAAAGAATAGAAGACTACAAATTGAATCATTACAATAGGCGACAACGATGAACACCACCATACAATGCGGTATTATGAACCATAATTTCTAACAAATTCAACAAAGCTGATATGCTAGTTGTTGTAACAACAGTAAGGTGTGGAGGAAAAATTGTGAACTTGAAAATATACTATTATAAAACTCTTCTTAGCCTTGACAATATTACATGCATATGGTAAGATGTTTTCATGCAACAGTAGCTTCTTAGCCAACTGTCCATGTAAATTTAGCCCTAAACAATGGTATCAAAAGCATGAATACACAAATGTCGCAAACTACGACTTTAGTATCAATCTTCCATCATAGAGGTTGCATTAATGATGGAAAAAACCACAAATAAAAAACTAAAAATTCAAATGAAGATTGTACACAAAAATCGAGATTTTTGTTTAATTTAAGACAGAGTAATAAATTAGAATGGAAATAGTGTTTTCTACAAAGAATAAACAACGTGTCCATGCTCATCAACTCTTTAAGCTTTACTTTCTAAAACACAAGACATGACTAAACTGTATACTCTCTGAAGGAGGATTTAATATTTCAGATCCCATAAATTGACCAACACTCACTAATTAACTCATTTTCTTTGATAATTCACATTGGCATATCTAGCATAATAAATCCCCTTTAATTACTTGAATCAACATCCGATGTTGACCAAAAGCATACCCAATCCTTAAATTTGTACATATTAGTTATATACACCATTTAAAGTGGTAAGAAAAATTGAATTGATGGAGTAACTAACAACTGAGAAGAATTTCAACATCAAATAATTTTTGTCAAGTAGAAGAATTCATTAATGGTAACATTCAAAATAATCTCTACAAAAAGGTTGGTTCATTATATGTGGTTATAGAAGAATTTCATGATGTTGTTGATAATCGACTTAAGTGTAGTTTAGTCCATTTATATTCTAAAATACTGCATAATAAAATAAGAAATTAAAAGTCTATTATATTCCAAATATTGCATAATAATAAAATAAAGAAAATTTAGTTCCATTAATTTGGTCTTATGCCACTATTCCAGTTCCCACTCATGCAAATAATTCTTACTTGATTTGCAGTCGTTTCAACCTTGACTTTCTTTAGTTCCTTGTCCAAATCTAGCCACTGTCAGGAAAAAAATCATCATATACACTAGCATATGTAATTAATGCGGCTTGATAGCTTTTATATTGACCTCCAATCTAGTATATCTTTCATACCCTTCACCCAGCGTACAAAAACTGCCAAAGACAAGAAGAAATTCACAAGATACTTCTTCTAAACATGTTTACATGATACAAAAACCTCCAAATATATATATATATATATATATATATATTAAAAATGCTTAGTTAGTCGTTGTTGCAATTTTCAAGTTTGATCTACTCTAATCGGTAAACTATCAAACGCTTAAGCTTACTTATTTTGCCACAAATTGAACCAAATATTGCTTAAATACTATTCAACTAAAGTTATAGTTCACCAATCTAACCAGTTACAAAAAACAAAATTTAAAAGTGTAAGTTTCTTAGTCTTGTATTTCACTGGATATTGGTGAAAAAGTTGATCGGAAATGTGAGGTAGTATACTAAATTTATAGCAAAATTAGCTTTTTCAGGATTCGACACAAACATGAATTCAGTATTTTTTCGCAAGATGGCTGAATTTTATTTTAAAAGTGCTAATTGTTGTATATTTTTTTATTACTGTTTAGTTAGCATCAACTAATATAAAAGAACAAGCAAAAATTTGATAGTTAATCCACCAGTTACTCTATCAGCATATTCAAATTATACTACACATGAATTGATAAAAGTTGTGCTATTGGAATAACATATTTCTCTCAATCAATCTTTTTCGGTGTAACAAAAACAAATTGTAAACTATTATGGTAAACTCAAAAATCAAATCACCATCAACGTGAAAAACGTAAAACCGGTTAATGAATATTGGTTGATAATCAATTAAAATGTTTAGAGCTTGTAGGAAAATCAAAATAACTAGCGCAAAATAATTGGAAAAACAAAATTATACATACAAATTCTTGTAAAATTACCAGTAGATTAGGGAAAACTAACCTTTGTTTTTCGAATAGATCTTCCTCTTGTATATCTCGGCGTATCAAAGCTCGCGTTTTCCAGACAATTTCTGAATTTGACGATAAAAGAATGTTATGGGGTTTTAACTATTATAGGCGATGCTGCATTGAGGGGTTGTGTATTTTGAGCAAGAATAACGGTATGAATAGTTAAGCGACAGATTAAATGAATTGATTGAGTTGGTGGGTTGCCTAATTGGGAAAAACCCATAGAAGCACCATGACTGCTACATGTTGGATTCAGAGATTGGAGACGAGCGAAGTTTGCCTTCTTTCAGAGAGTTTTGGAGCAAAGTTTTCAATTTCGGAGGGAGACGAATTGGTTTTCCAGATAGAAAATTGAATAATAATTATGGTTAAGGGAGATGAAATTGTTTTGGAGGGAGGCAGAAGAGGAATTTGGGGTTTTGAAGGGAGATAGAAATTTCACGTAGAACTCAACGAGTGTTACACGTGTGTAACACCCCTAGGTCTCACATCGTGGAAGCCTGTGTGAAGTAGGTACTTATAAAGTAGAGTCCATCTCTTACTAACGTCGAGGCCTAGTGATGGAAAACCCTATACCTGAGAGGTGGCAAAGTAGGGACAATATCGGTGTTAGTAGGGAGGTTGGCTCAGCCTGTGTGGCAACGCCATGTGTTGGAAAATCTCGAAATTTAGCCGAGGCCTTTTGAGGAACAAAACCCCATACCTATACGGTGGCTAAGTTGGGGATAATATCTTGCGCGAACGGAGGTGCGGGTTGTTACAGTGGTATCAGAGCCAAAAACCAGCCAGAATTGTGGCTCCTGTGTGGACCACAGCGCCTGGGTGAGGTGTTTATGAGCCAACGGGGACGTTGGGCTTTGTGGGAGGGGAGAATGTAACACCCCTAGGTCCCACATCGTGGAAGCCTGTGTGAAGTAGGTACTTATATAGTAGAGTCCATCTCTTACTAACGCCGAGGCCTAGTGATGGAAAACCCTATACCTGAGAGGTGGCAAAGTAGGGACAATATCGGTGTTAGTAGGGAGGTTGGCTCAGCCTGTGTGGCAACTCCATGTGTTGGCAAATCTCGAAATTTAACCGAGGCCTTTTGAGGAACAAAACCCCACACCTATACGGTGGCTAAGTTACGGGTAATATCTTGCGCGAACGGAGGTGCGGGCTGTTACAACGTGATTATGAAAATAATTTGACCTGAGACTTAAACAATTAAATCTTAATAATAACCCCTTAGAAAAAACCGTTATTAAATGGTGTTATTAATGACACATTTTGTTGTAGTTCCCTACCTAGTGCGGGGTCCCAGTTTAATACCAGAATGGGTTACTGACTGATATGGGTCCCACACAGCAGATGACACAAGTCAGACCCCTAAACTTGTGTCCCTCAACTAACTAGGATTTTTAGCAGGTTAAGCCTACATATTAACAGGTTCGCCCTAGCCCTACATATTAATAGGTTAAATTTCTCAGGGTAACATGTTTATTTAATCCCAATAGATTAAACAGAGATTAAGCAGGTTTACATAACCCTAACAGATTAAACAGGTTCCACATGTTACTTACAGTTTCATTAATATGTTTCGCTTAATCTTTAAATTAAGCCTACAGATTTATTTTCCCCCAAACCTCCAGTCATAATTTACAATATAAAGTATGCCCCTAAATTTTAGTTATATTTCACAATGTAGGTTATGCCCCCAAATTCCAGCCATGATTCATAGTACAGGATATTCCCCGAAATTATCATCCCCAATCATTCCCATTTTTCCCCAGTTTCGTTTGTATGCATATTTCAACGATATTGGCCTAGGCTCGAAGGTAGCCTAGGCTATAAAAAAAGGAATGAGAGAGAGAGATGAACAGAAATAGGCATAAAATAAAAGAAATAGGCATATGATAACAGAAATAGGCATATAAGAATTGAACAGCAGAACAGGGGTATAGAAGAATATATGTAGTTATAACAATACTATTTTGGCATGAATCAGTTTCTTAACAGGCATAGGTTCAGGTCTAGGTTTATAAACATGTCAGGGTTACTGTTAAATTTTTATATCTAAAAGTAACACGAACTCACGAAGATTGGATCGATGCATAAGAAATGTTTCTAATGTGTGTATAGGCTGGTGTTTGAAGAAGATAGTCTGATTCATTCCAAGCTGGGGCAGCATCTCATTATCTCCATTGTTTTAGGTGTAGGAAAACAATAGAAATGTTATCCTTCATATAGCCTATCCTCAACGTACCAAGTCAACAAACCAGTCCAGATTCATAAAAATGCACTCGGCCAGATCCCAATTAGGTCGACCCACTTCTACCTGGGTCGACCCGTAGGTTGACCCAGACCAGGCATGGGTCGACCCTTAACGGGTTGATTTCCCGCTCGCTGCCGCCGATTTTTCTGCTATGTAATTTTGAATTATTTTTAATTTCTGAGTTGGTTTATCCACATATATCCTTCTTATATGCATACAAACTTATAGCCTTTATACCTTCCTCATATGATGTTTGTTTTACGCAAACTCAGAGCCCATTTGAAGAAGAATTCCGAGGCGAATGCAATGGTACAGTCCATTTTACTTAATTCCCAATATTTAAATTAAATATTCTTTAGTTTATTGTTAATAATGTCCTATAAAATTATGGGGTGTTACAAAAGACATCTCTCGGACTTCACCCGAAACAAGAATGTGCAGTTGCAAAATCATGAACTGACCATGAAGGTAGAACATGAGAGTGTCCGGAATCGGGACAAAGAATTGGGTGAGATACATCTCTGGTTTGCTCATGTTTCTATGTGTGTTTGCGACACGGTTAAGCCCTAACTCTTTGTTGTCGACATAGGTGAACTGACAGAGAAGTATGAGTGGCTTGACAGGGAGGTAAAGCATGCCAACGAGACGTTCAAGGAGAATGTGGCTTCGTTGACGACAGAGAACACGAAGCTCAAAAAGGAAAATGTCGAGCTGGAAGGGGAGAATACCCGCCCGATGAAGGACAACGAGAGAGTGTTCCAACTCCAAACAAAAAACAAGGTCTTTCTGATGGAGAACGAAAGGCTGAAGGCTGAGAACACATAGACCCAGAGGATCTTGCAGGAAAATGTTGAGTCAAAGAGGTAGTCGGAGGAGGCCAAGAAAGATAAGGAGAAGGCCAAGGATGCTGGTAAGGATGTGTTGACCTAGATGGATGGGATAAGAGTCGAGCACCAGAAGGAGGTGAATGAGCTCAGGAATGCGGCTGAGGATGTTGCGGTTCACGCAGAGTTAGATCTGGAGCCGTATGTTTAGAATATCTATGTTAAAGTGCTCAAGTACCACGGGCTCTTGTGGGTCGTAGACTACCCTAGGACATTAGCTCAGGATTGGGACCGATTGTTGGAGTTTGAGGCCGACTTGCGGGAAGTGGATACTATTGATGAAATCGAGTTTATGTTCTCTCACCAGACTGAGCAGGAACGCCTAGTGTTGCAAGAGGGGAGACAACTGCCGAGGGACGATGTCCAAAAGGCGAAGGAGGCAGAGCTTGCAGCTATGAAGGGGAAGATGGTGGCCATTGATAGTTTGGTAGTGGCACACGAGTTTAGTGGAGGTAGTTCTTCGCAATAGCAAGTTGTGTCATTCATCTTTGCAACTAGCTCGCAAGTCTTGGCGCCTGTGTCACAATTGAATACAATCTCGATTGACCAGAGCTAGGGCTAGGAAAAAGTTTTCTCTCTCTCTCTCTCTCTCTCTCTATATATATATATATATATATATATATATATATATATATAATCTCTTATAAATGTTAAAATTAACTTGGGACGAGTTTAGTGGAGATATTTAATAGATGATTAAATTAACTTGGAACGACTGAAGAGTATACTGGATGACTCAACTAGAATACCATTCAAGAGAGAAAAGCAAAAAAAAAAATCTAATTCTATGACTCGAACTTGGGATTTGATTCATACCCATTACTCATGTCCAGGCTGTAGGTATGACTCGGTTAGTTGCACGATTTAAAGTGATGATTTGCCTTGGTATGTGGACTATTTTGCACACTTATCATTGGCTCTATACATATAGAATTACCTATAAATGTGGATCATCTACAACTAGAATTTTTTTTCTTACCGGAGATGATGCTAATTTGCAGCAGGAGTGGACATTTATAATGGTTAACCGACCAAACTGATTTAACTGACCTTAACTGAACCATATTAACCGACAAATTCGATTAAACGAACATTTGGTTAACCGACTGACATTAATCGACCAAATTACGGTTAATCTTGAACAAACATCAATTAACCGTTAATCGAAAACACGCACACATATACCTAAACACACACACAGACGTGCGCACACACATATATGTATATGTATATATTATATGATCGATAACACACACACACACACACACACACACACACACACACACACACACACACACACACACACACACACACATATATATATATATATATATATATATATATATATATATATATATATATAATGGGATAGGATCAAGAGCACCCCAAATAGTGTAGCACCCCTTTAGCCCTCTAATTTCCACCACATATTTCTCATTCTCTCTCCTTCCACTAACTCTCTCTCTTTCCACTAACATATTTAAGTATAAATGAGTGGCTACAATTCGGGTGCAAATGGGGTGCCACGAAATTGGGGTGCCATAGATATGTTTTTGCCATCTTTTATTTCTTTTCTATAATATACTACTTTCTTTGTTTGATATGATGCCTTCTTTTATTTCTTTTCTATAATATACTACTTTCTTTGTTTGATATGTTTTTGCCATCTTCTTAGCCTGTGCGCTCATATAACTTTATGGAATCGATTGGAATTTCCGCGTTAACAGTATTTTCGGTTTAAACTATGAATTAGTAAAGCTAGAGGCATAAAAACTTGCATTGTAAAATTTATAATTTTTTGTAGTGCTGCCAACATTTACGATTTTTCCATAGCAATTTGTTTTCTGGAGAGGACGTAGGTTTATTAAAACATATCAAGCTATTCAATGGGTAGACGTACATTCCTTAATGCTCAGGGTCACAAGCTTGAAATCCACGTAGGATGTAGTTCTAATCATTGACCATATATTGACTACGGTATAAGCACAAAACCATACCTAATAAGCACAATATTATAGTATTATCATGAAGTGAAGTAACTAAATAACAGAATCGTTGATGACATCGTCAAAGAAAAAAAAAAAATCAAAACTCTTTTGAACGAGACTATATTTTAGATGGTCTCCGCTATTTAAGTGCGGAGATTTAAACCTTAACGTCAAATCAATGACAAATGAGCTCAATCGGAACAAAGCTCTCATTTCTTTCAGTATAGGACGTATATATATGAATTGATACACATATATTTGTAACAAAAGTAATCACTGATGATATTACGCGTTTAACAACACATAATTGTATTCTCATTCTTCAAACAAACAAAAACTAGTACGTGGTTTTGGCTTGGCATGGAAGTACGAATAGAAATCAATGGGTTTTTAGCGTTTGGGAATTGGCTTGCCGAAACAAGGCGCGCCAATTAGGTGTGTCCAGATGACAAGTGCGCTCGGGTTGGGTTGAAATAAATGAAAAATCAATGCTGAATTATCGAACCTTTCCCACTTTTTTGGTGCGATGTGATTGTTTGTGGTGTTGGTGTTTCGTCTTTCAATTCTTTGTCGCTTGTTGCGTTTGTCGGTTAGCGAGTGAAGCTTGCACTGGAGGAAATATTCCTTGCACGGTGGTGAAGTGAATTTTGTGGACTGGAATCAAACATCACTTGTGTCCTGTTTCCTACCTTTAATATTTATATGCCTAGGCAGTTTAATATAGGAGTGGAATTGGAATTGGTTCGGTACCGGAACTTTGTATTTAATTGCATTTTTGCTGTATAAACTATGAATGTTAACATAAAATAGACATTTTTGCTATAAAAAAAAAATTCTCTTCATGTTTCATATTAAAACAAAATTAAAATTCATCATATGTCCTCTTCATTTAAAAACATGAGAGCTTCAATTGTATCTCTACCTTTCATGTAAAATAATTTGACGCTTTCTTGCTTGAAATAGTAGTCAAAAAGATGATTTAAATACATTACAACGAAAGTAGTAAATACCATGTGTCCTATTTAATCACAAACATATGCATCCCACACCAAAAATATATATCGTATTTTTCAATTGAAATTAAAAAATACAGTAATAGTTGCACACAATCAGTTTACAATTATTTGTAAGCACATTCTTTTTACTTCTTCATTCAGTTTTTAGATGAAAGGAGAGATGAAAAATTAGGACGTCACCCCTCTATGTGATATTTTGTTTGATCAAACCTATTTGAGCAAACTTTTTTATAAGCATTCTTTATTAATTATTTATTAAAATTGAAGAGCCATTAACTTTTTTTTACAAATGTAATATTCAGAAAACAACAAAATAAAAACGTGTCAATATCTTCAAATTGGAAAATATCAACAAACCAATGCAAAATGCAGTGTATATTATTCTTACGTTTACAAAATTAAGTGATTTATTGTACACCTATAATTAATGTTAAGTACAAAAAAAAAAGAATAATTTCCTATTTCATGTAAAGGACACACACACTGTGTATATATAAATATAGTGTGTGTGTGTGCGCGCGCGCACGTGCATATGTGTGTGTACATGTAAGTATTGGATACTTATGTGCCTAACGCAACTAGGGCTGTCAATGGATACCCGAAATATCCAAAATCGTCCACATCTGCATTAAAAAAGCAGATAAATATGCATATCCGCAAAAACGGATGCGAATGTAGATATAGGCACATTTGCATCTGAAAATTATCCATCCACTTTTTTTCATGATTATGGCTTAAATTATGTGTATTTTAACATAATTAAATATGCTAATTTATTATTTTTTAAAGTTGAAATTCTATTAAACGCATGATAATTACTCAAAATTATATGTTATCATCATATTTATTTATTTTTAGCATTTTAGTAATCAATTAGGTTGAAAAGCTTAATATTATGCTAATTTTTTTATTTATGTTCATTGATTTGTCGACCGTTGGCGGAGCGGATAATTATCCGATATTTGTCCACATCCGCAGATGCAGATATTCGATATCCGAAAATGATTTCGGATGCAAATACGCATATGACACTATCTGTATCCGAAAGTATCCGTTGACGTCCCTAAACCCAATTACACAATGTAAATGAAGAATGGTATTATATATTTTATTGAATCATCTCAAGCATGAAAATGATAAAAATAATAAAATAGTATTATTTAAATTAGATACAACATCATATAGAAAACTTACATAGCCGAGAAATCGATAATTCAGGCATAACACTACGAATAAACCATTAAACATATTATATTCATGCCATTTCCTTATAATTATGCTACATACTAAATATTTAATATTTTAACCACAATACATTACTCAAAGTTTAGAGAAAAAGACTCATTAGCTCGAAAAACTATTAACCATGTAGGAAAAGATGATGAATGCACATTTTCGTAGTTTATAAAACATACAAATAATGTGGAAATATACGATGTATGGGGCCATAATTCAAAACTTCCAAAGAAAAAAAAAATATTCTACATTTCTTTTCTCTTTTGGATTGCCTAGCATTTTGGGCTTCCTGCCTTTTTATTATTATTGCACCAGGTGCCAAGATGAATAACTTTATTTCATCTAGAACTACGGAAAGTTTTGCTTAAGTCGTAGACCAATATTCTTTTATACCAAATTGAGCATTGTAACCTAATGCTATCATGGGACAAGTAATTCCTAGCAAAATCAAATGTTTATAAAATATTGTACAGTCATATTAATAAGTATGCAAAGCAATCTTTTAATATTAGACAAATTCGTGCATAAAGCACATCGAAAATATCTTATATTTACAAACAATATAAAACAATATAATACATGAAGTAAAATAAGTAAATAGATAAATAAATCAAAAACACGAGCTTCTGCTCTGAAAAATAGCACTTTCCAACTTTGATTCCTTTATCAGATGGTGACATCTCATAACATCAAAGTCTACAACCTTTATGGAAACGACTTTATCAAAATTATACCGTATCACAAAAAATACTTTATCTTATTCCACGGAAAATTGGTTAAATTGAGAAGAAATAAATCTAAAATATGAAAACGTTGAGTACTTGAAAAGGGATAGAAAATTAAATTGCTAAATGTAACTTAGAGCAAGTGAAGGTACCCGTAAAATATGAAACAAACTTATGTGAAGTGAAGTTATAATGGGGATTGCTACTGACACTCCAAATATTGTTAAGAGAGGGTCAATTTTTTTAAAAGAAAGAATTTGTTAAGGGGAGTACCAATGCAGAGAGCACCCCCTTAACAAATAAAGTTTATTTTACCAAATTAGCCTTCTTTGCAATAATCTCATTTTAGTTGTAAATCCAACAAAAAAAATATGGTATATTAGTCGAACTACATCAGATTTTTATACCAAATTATCAATAATTTCATCTGTCGATATGCATCGGATTAGATGAAAATATATCATTCATAGGAAATCGATATACATATATCGAACAACTTTTTTATACATAATCTCATCGTCGAATTTGTCGATACACCCTCTTTTCTCCACTTTGACAACCCAACAACGAATACAAATTTTAAAAACGATGAACAATGTCGAATAACAATATATAATACGGCAGACCTATGTCATTCATGTCGTTATGCAGTAATTCACCTATTTCGGCGATGACAAATCGGAAAAAAGACAAATTGACCATCTTCCACTGAATAAAATTTGACACTACGGTGTTTGGCTCTCGAGACTGACATAATAAAAACCCTAACTTTCATCGTTTACAGGGCATTATACAATCGATTTCACATACCTTGTCAACAGCTTCTCCACTATCTTACATCTTAGGAGAAGCATTTCACGTTCATCTTTTGCACCGTTATTTCTCCCAAACAATCGCTTTTTTGGTTTGTAAATAATTTAAAGATTTGATTTTTTTTGTTTGAGATTAATTGGGATTTGAGATGGTAAGGGTAAAAAAGGAAAATAAAAAATTAAGTAGGTAATCCCCTAACATTTTTTTAATGATTGGAGTGTTTTTAAAATTTGACCTCCCCTTAACAATAATTGGAGTGTCAATAACAACACCCGTTATAATTTCTTTAGTAAGTGGAGATAAACATGTTAGAGCAATATAACTTTGCAAAGAATAAATATACATGAAGTGGTGAGTGGAAATGAATTCTTCAAAGTTGAAGGAATGAAAATTATTTAATGTATTAAATAAGGAATAAATAATAAGAATAAATAATACATTTCTAAATAAATAGGTGTTAAATGTTAAAATGATGTTGAAACAATGTAGAGACAGAGTGCCACATTTTCCTGGAGATGAATTGAGGTTAAGGAATACTAATGTCAATTACTCAATTTTCATACATTAAATGGATTATCTTTCACTTCCACTAATGAAAGATACTAAGAAAAATAAATCTGGGGAACAAACTAACTTGTGGTGATTATTGAACTCATTCCTCTTATAAAGCGGAGAAATGAGATGGATAATGTTAAATCGATTTACTATATATAAATTGAAGGTATTTTGTATACTAAATGAGCAATGAATGCACAGACAAAGCAAAGAAAATATTTGATTTCATTATCAATAATGAAAATAATTGGGAAAAACAAATATGGGAAAAAAAATCATACGTGGTAGTTATTGGAATTAATCATAGAAATCAGATGCCAAATATGGATTTGACTTACTATTTAACTATAGAATCAAGGAGATAATAAATCATGAAAGTGGACATTGCTTAAAAAAAATTGTAACAACCCTAAAAATGGAGTAATGATGAATAATTAAAGAATTAATCAAGAAAGTAGTAAGTCTATGAAATTTTAAGAATTTTGCTGTAGAAGTTGCACTATTGAATCCATGACAATTTTTTGAGCAACTTACGTATGTAACTTGTCGAAATCTGAAATAGTATGAATGAGTTATTAAAGAAAAAGGTTATAAGAATAATAAACATTAATAAACTAAGAAAAAGAAGACAAAAAAGTAGACCTATATGGGTTGATCTAGGCAAGAGTCGGATTGACCCACAGATCGACCACCAAGAGGGTCGGGTCGACTCGCCTTGCGATCTGGATGAATTTTTGTTTGGGTATGTGCCGAACGAAAATTTTAAGTTTTTAAATATTACATTCCGTGTCTCGTCCATTTGTGTTGAAATATTAAGACTGTAACGAGCTGAATGACATGGTCGGACTAGATTATATCTTCAAATGTAACGACTTGAGATCCCTAGACTTTACTATAAGTAAGACCCTAGGTCTACCTCCTTGTTCACATCACAAATATTTTCCCTTTGGGTTTCTTCTTACTTGAGATGGACCTGCAACTTAAATTTTTCTTCGAGAAGATATCTGTAAAAATAAAAATATTATTAATCAACCTAAAGAGGGTACCTGGGAAGGCCGCGCGTGCTCCAAAAGCTAAGAATTACAAGTGAGTGTGGTAGTTATTTAGACTTTTGGGAAATTTAGAAAATAGGGTTTATAATACTTTTAGCTTTTCTTATAGTTTTTAATATTTTTTCTGTAAGTTAGTGTTTCTGTAAGTTATTTTCTGCAAGTTATTTTTTGCTAGTATTTTTCTGTTCCTTCTTACAGTTTTCTTTTTAATTAAGTTTTGCAAGACAATTTACAGTCTTTTCCCATGTATTAGTATTTCATTCTTGTCTATTGTTTGCACTTTCTACAATTATGTAAGTTTGTACCTAAGGTCCTAAAAATGCATAAATATGCAAATGTTAGTTAATTGACACATGATTTAATCCACTTTTTGCGCATTGAATAACGAATTAAAAGTAATAACTTTGCAGACACGGATTGGATGAAACGTACTAGACTTAAAGAAATATGTGCATAAATTGTAGATCTATATTTAAAAAGGAGCTAGATTGAATTAGGAAAATTAATGAGAGTTTGCAATAAAATATAACATAGGTTCTAATTTGAAAGGTAATAAAGAATGAGCATATTATAATGATAATTGTATGGACATTTGAGTAAATCATAATAGGAAAATTTGGGATATTTGCATCTAGAATTATAACATGGGGTTTATAATTGGAAAATAAAATAAAAAGTCTTATTATTAAATCTTATACCATTGGATTAAGTTAATAAGCATAAATTACTAGTGGTACAATACCATCTGTATTCCCTTTCTGATTTATTCCTGATGGTCTCTTCACGAGGGTTGAGGTTGGGCATGCTGAAGTAGGTATACAAACGAACAATAAAAAAGACCCAGATCGGTGGAGACTGGGCATGGAGTGCAAATTAAAGTATTTGTTTACTAGGGATCTGTATCGACAACATTCCCTTTTAGGTTTATTCCTGATGACCTTATATAGATTGGTTGAGGCTGGGAACGCTTATGCTGAATGAGTAACTAAGTGGTCAACACGGGGAGAGAGCGAGTGTGTTTCAGTGATGTACGAGTGTGCAACAACATCGACATGGGAAAGTAACTTACTGCCACTTCCAAAATTTATTTTGTCTTTTGCTAATGGATCGATGGTTGGTGATTCATGTTGATACAATTTCACGACGGGAAGGTTCACAATGGCATGCTACAAAGCTAAGAGGTGATAGACTACCATGTTAATAAATGGTAGGTGTTACTACCAATTTTCAACACAGGAAGAAAGCAAAGGTGAAGGGGTACTGCGCGAAAGCATATCCGAAAGGTAGAAGCGTATCTGAAAGGTAGAAGCATACCTGAAAGGCGAAAGCATACCCGGAAGGTGAAAGCATATCTGAGAGGAGGGTCAAAGCCATAGCCCAGAAATGAGCTAAGCGTTATCGGCCATCGGAAGGGTTGATACAATTGAAAAGATGAATTCAAACATCTGTAAGCCGACTCATTATCCAAAAGAGCATCATTAATAACCGATAGAAAATAAGAAAGAAAAGTCAAAGGTTCATAATCTGATACTAAAGGCGCAAGAGATAATGCCAGGCTAGATTGAGGGAGATGAAAAGGCTGTGGGCATTAATTTACTTAATGCCGACATAAGAGAAAGGAAATACACCAAAAGCATACAGCCGGAGGACCAGAATCAACTCCAAAGATTCACCCAGAACAAGCCGAAGTTCCTAATAAGAAGAGACATCCACACTAACTTACTTATTATCGATACCGAAAGGGGTAACGGCTTCCCAAACATAAGAGATTGGAGCACGAAAGCAAATGTTATAAAGACCAAAAGACAAAACCAGAAGCCCAATGGCCGAAAGCCGAAATCTCTTCTCAAAAGCTTATCTCCGAAAGACAGAGGCTATACCCGATGCTATAATACCAACAGGCTTGGTATCGATACAAAAGGTAGAAACAACTTCAAAGAGAAGCTCCAAGGACCGGAACCATCTTTCCAAAAGCTAAGGCCGACACACTAAAGGCTATGTCATATCCCACAACAACAGCTAAGACCCAGGCAATTGAAACCAAAAGGTGAAAAGCGGTCGACACTCGACTGCTGCATTCAAAAGAGGCATTTTATGACCCAATGTCGAAAGGGGCCCCGATTTGTCTATAAATAAGGCCTTAGTGGTCACAATTTCAGGCCGAATTCTCATTCTTCAATCTTGTACTCTTTTCTTCAAGAGCAAACCCTATTTTCTCAATCGAATTGGGAACTTCTACAGTCTTTGTAATATATCTATAACTAAAACGGAGAAGTACGAGACTTAAATATTTCACGATTATATAATCATATTATGTTTGTCTTGGTTAAATAGGGAGTTAACACTAACCTTTCTTATGGAAAGGTTAATCACATATGTATTTAAAGAGGAAAGACTTTGGGTAAAACAAAGGAATCTCCCATTTCGATGCCCCAGTATGTGACTTAACCCTTTCATAGTGAGTTTAGTGAAACATAACCCTGGAAGGAAGCTTGTTGTAAACTTGCGACTTGATAACCAATTCAACCAAGGTCTTTTCTAGATCAGTTTGATGCGAAAATATCATATAAGTTATTGAATGTTATGACATGTTGACAGCCCGGTTGTTGTGAAGCATTAGCATGTTTTCTTCTTAACACAGTGCATATTATTTTGTCCTGGGACTAAGGGTAATTATTGCATAATCGCATCAGACCCCTAAAACCTAAGACACCTTTCTCCTAAGGCAATTATTGACCTTGCAGTTTCGTAAGCGTGATACTCACCCCTTAAGGGAAGAGTAACTAATCTTCGGACTTAAGGCTTTAATGCTTAGGAAATGGTGGAGCCCGTTTAGCATGCTGAAATCAATTCACTCTTTAACATCCTTGGATCCATTAACCATTAAGTTTCAATACGCATACATTGTCTAACCTAGTTCGGGTGTTGACAAAAAACATCGTTTACATTTTAGCACTAGAGGGAGGGGTCGAACCTCCGAACTTGTGGTTACCTTATTAGGAACTAATTTGATGAACTTATTGCTTGATGGCAGGAAAAGATAAAGTCAAAAAGGTTAGAAGAACGATATAATGAACTGACTCCTAATGCTACCACTAAGGAGAACGTGAATCCAACATTCAACCTAAATAACAACGAAGAAGGAGAAACTTTTAATCTAGTGCAACCACCAAATCCAATTGCCATGGAGGAAAATACTACTAAGCTCATAGCTGTAGAGAAACAAATTCAGGAAATGAAAGCTCAAATGGATGCTAATCAAGTACAAAAGTATTTAAAGCTCGCCAAGTCCAGCCAAAGGGAGGAGGATGAATCTCCAAAGAGAAAAGCTCCCACCCAACGTTCTAAGGGAAGGGAGAAACTCAAAGCGGATTCCTCTAAGAAGAAAAGATCCCTTTTGACAGGGTAAATCATCAAGGAAATCAATGTTGCTAGGAGCAATCTGGGAGCTCTACTTCTAAAGGTTATAATCCAAAGAGGGCGGATTATGATAATATAGAGGCTTATCTCAAGGACATTACCACGAAACCCGTCAAAGACTTGTTGGGAAGCAAGGGGAAAAGAAAACAAGATGATAGGGTTAATGGTAATGATAGAGTTGCCCCTTTTACGAACGAGATCATGAACACTATGATACCATCTAGGGTGAAAGTTCCAACCATAAAATATCTTGGAACTACCGACCCTGGTGACCACCTAATGTTTTTCGACCGCCAAATGGGTCTCTATAATTCTTCGGGGGTTGTCATATGCCGTCTTTTTCCATTGACTCTTTGGGGGCCAGCAACCGAGTGGTATCATCAGTATAGGGAGAATACCATCTATTCATGGAAGTAGTTTGCCTATGAGTTTTCTACGCAATTTTGCATATGTAAAGACTCGATAGTTGATTACACGGTTATTTCCAATATCAAGCAGAGGCAGGAAGAGTCCCTGGGAGATTAATTAAAACGATTCAATATACAAGCCTTAGAGGCAAAATATATGAATGATTGCGACAAGCTGATTACTGTTCACTCGGGGTTAACTGAGTACACCCTCTTCTGGAAAGAACTATATATTCACAGGTGTAAAGATCTACTTGACTTCCACTTCCAAGCTGACAAGTTCATCCGTATGGATGAATTATACTTTAGAAAGAAGAAGTTCGAGCCTCGAGGGAAAGAAGGAAAGGCGGGCTTCGGTCGAAAGCCTCAAGGTTGAAGGTTTGGTCTAGATGGGAATTAGGAAAAGCCATGATGGGAGGACTCCAATGCCAACTCGGTAGCACTACGCAAACCCATCTCCTTTGTCTATGTTGTAGCCAAAGAAAGGGTTAATAACTTCCCCGTCATAAAGCCAAGACTTGCCCTGAGCCCTATGGTGGAGGAAAGTATTGCGAATATCCCAACAAATAGGCATAAAACTGACGAATGCAAGGTTTTGGACGAAATCATTCAAAAGCTCATTCGTGAAGGACATCTAAAGGAGTTTGTTTTAAATAAGCCATCATCTGCCGAGCATGCAAATGGGAAACTAAGGGCTTCGACTAATGTGGTGGAAGCTCCAGTTGAAGAAGGTCACCTAAATCTGGGTCCTCCAATAAACCGAATCAATGTGATTCATGGTAGACCATATCCCACTGGAAACTGCCTAGCGGCCCATAACCGATATCTAAGGGAAGACCATGAGGGAATGTTCTCCATCCAAGAGGAGCCATTATTGAAGAATGCTCGCTACAACCTCAAGATGCATAATTTGGTAGTTTATCCAGAAGAGATGAAGAAAGGGGTTCTCCATCCACACAATGACCCCCTCATGATAACAATACAAATTGGGCTTTCTATTGTAGCTAAAATTCTTGTTGGTACAGGGAGCGCAGTCAATGACATCTTTAACCACAATTTTGATTAAATGGGAATCTCTGAAGAAATGCTAGAACCCAGCAACGAGCATATCTTTGGATTCAACAATAAAAGATTTACTCCAATGGGGCAGATCAAACTTCTGGTTCAAGTGGGGATGTCTCCTATCCACAGGACATTTGAGACCCTATTTCTTGTCATCGACTAGCCTTCCTACTATAATGCCTTCTTTGGTCGACCCGCTCTGGAGGAAATGGATGCTTTTGTCTCTACCAAATACCTTATGCTGAAGTTCTTAATAAAACAAGAATGTGGTACCATCAGGGGGGAATAATTCAACTCTCGCGAGTTATATTTCGCAACAGTTGACAAATACAAAGTGGAGTAATCCGCTTACTTTGATTCCTCTACTATTTTTCGACCTTCGGATGCTAGTTTCTTACATCCAACATTCGAAGCTAAAATGAAAATTAATAAAACTGAAAAACATACGAATGGTTGGTGCACTTATTTGATAAGAAAAAGAAAGAGAGTTAATGAAATAAATTTGGCAGAGGAAGGGGAGATCGTGACAGATTTAGACTCCCGAGGGGATACCGAAAGAATCAAACCAATAGAGGAATTGGAGGAAATCAGCCTTGACCCGAAGGATAGGACCAAAACTATCAAATTAGGGAAAAGGTTAGCAGAACCATCAAGTGACCTAGTTTGGTTCTTATGCTCAACAAGGATGTTTTTACCTAGACTCATTCAGACATGGTTGGAATAAACCTCTATGTTTTGAGCCATGCTTTGAATATCAACTCTTGAGTAATCCATGTTCGGCAAAAGAAGAGGTAATACAACAGAGACCAGTCAGGGGCTTAAAAGAGGAAGTTAAGAAGTTAGAAACAAATGGGTTTATCCATGATTTTTCCCCCCAAATGGTCGGCCAACCCAATATTGGTGGAGATGTCTAACATAAAGTGGAGAACGTGTGTTGACTACACAGATTTAAACAAAGCTTTCCCAAAGGATTGTTATCCCCTTCCGCGAATAGACTAGTTGTTTAATGCAACAAGTGGACATAGGTTGTTATCCCTTATGGATTCCTATTCAGGATACAACCAAATTCCCATGCACAAACCTGATGAAGAACATACAAGTTTCATTACCGATTGGGGAATGTTTTGTTACAAAGTAATGCCCTTTGGGTTTAAGAATGCTGGAGCAATATACTTGAGGTTAGTTAACAAAATGTTCCAGGATCAAGTAGGGCGAAACATGGAGGTAAATGGGGATGACATGCTAGTTAAATCAGCTAAAGCAGAAAGTCATATGGAAGACCTAGAGGAAATTTTCAACATTTTGAGAGATTACCAAATGAAATTAAACCCACAAAAATGTTCTTTTGGGATTCAGTCCGGAAATTTCCTAGGGTATGTGATTAGCGAACATGGTATTGAGGCTAGTCCTGATCAAATCCAAGCCATAAGAGATATGGAGGAACTTAATACAAGAAAAGAAGTCATGAGCTTAAATGGGAAGGTAGCAGCCCTCAGTCGGTTCATTTCCAAAGCTACTGACAATTGCATCCATTTCTTTGACGTCATAAAGAAAAAGAAGAACTTTGAATGGAACCAAGAATGCAGGAAAGCATTTCAAGAGTTGAAAGATTATATGGGGAAACCCCCGATTTTATCTAGTCCCTAGAAAGGTGAAGATTTATATCTTTATATAGCAGTTTTAGAATATGCAGTAAGCTCAGTCCTCATATGGGATAAAGATAGAACTCAACCCCTAATTTACTATGTTAGCAAAAGGCTACAGGATGCGGAAACCCGATATCCCATGGTGGAAAAGCTAGATTATTGTCTCATACTTATAGCACAGAAACTCAGGGGCTTCTTACTGGCACACCCATTAAGGTTTAGACCAATTTTCCACTTAAGCAAGATTTTCAGTAAGCCGGAAACCTTAGGAAGGTTAGTGAAATGGGGAATTGAGCTTAGCCAATACGAAATAGAGTTTCACCCTCGGGCAGCGATCAAGGGGAAAGCTCTCACATATTTTGTAAGTGAGTGCATGAGTTTCATCATAGAACAATCAACAAAGGAAAATGAGCTAAAGGCTAAATGTTAGTTGTTCGTAGACGGAGCTTCGAACAAGCAAGGGGCGGGGGCAGAATATATAATAATCACCCATGATGGACATCGCCTACATTATGCAATGAACTCGAGCTTTGCGGCGACAAACAATGTAGCAGAGTATGAGTCAATATGGCAGGACTAAACCTACCACTGCAATTAAAGATACCCCAGACTAAGATCTTTAGTGACTCACAACTGATAGTCAATCAAATCAAGCAAACCTATCAAACCAAGGATCTCGGTTGGCCTTATATGTAAAAAGAATGCTAAAGATGCTCTCTCAATTCGAGGATTTTTCCATACACCAAATCTCAAGAGGGGTGAACTCTCAAGCCGACTCATTAGCAAAATTGGCTAGTTCCCGAGGAGCACCGGAGACTCGAATCATCCCTGTGGGATACCAGGATAAACCAAGTATTGAGCAAGAGGCATATGATTTGGGAAAGGAATTGTTAGTCTTAATTAGATCCCAAGCCTTGGAAAGGGAAAATGATGTAGAAAAGAGTGTTACTTCCGACAAGGAACGCATTTCAACTGAAATAGAACATCGTTATGAGAATACTAGAATGGCTCTGATCACATACTATCTTCTAAATGGAGTCCTATCCACCGATAAGCAAGATGCGAGAAAAATATAATACTAGGCTCCCACATTTGTGATCATGGACAAGGTGCTTTACAAGAAAGGGTATTCACTTTCCTACCTAAGGTGCATAAGCCCTGAGAACAGGCTTGAATTATTAAAAGAAGAACATGAGGTTTTATGTGGATATCATTCCAACGGAATTAAGTTAGCCAAGAAAGCCATGCAACAAGTCTTCTACTAGCCACAGAGGGTTAACCAATCCATTGAGCATGTCAAGAAATGCGAGAAATGCCAAAGGTATTCTAAAATACCCCGACTACCTTCAAGTGACTTAACCACCATCTCAAGTCCATGGCCTTTCAATGTATGGGGAACAGACTTAACTGGACCCTGCCAATCTCCAGAGGAGGAGCTAAGTATGTTGTAGTAGGTATCAGTTACTTTACTAAATGGGTAAAAACAGAACCCCTTCCAACCATCACATCTAAGAAGGTATTCAAATTTGTAATAAAGAATATTGTCACACATTTTGGAATCCCTTACAAGGTCATATCAGACAACGGAACACAATTCGAAAGCGAGGAGTTCACACGATTTTATGATAAGAACCGAATCATCAAGAGTTTTTCATCAGTAGCACACCTAAGGGAAAATGGGGTCGTCGAAGTTGCGAACAAAACCATAAAGACAATCCTTAAGAAATGACTAAATCTAACTAAGGGAAATTGGGTAAAATAATTACCCTTAGTGCTTTAGGCATATAGAACTTCCGCCAAAACAACAACATAACATACGCCATGTTCCCTAAGGTATGTGAAGCTATGCTTCCAATCGAGGTTGAGATCCTCTTGCACAGAAGGATAGCCTATGCATCTAACCCTAATTAGGAATTAAAGAAGGAATTCTTAGACTTGGTACAAGGGTTAAGAGATGAGACCACGATTAGAACGAATGAATACCATAGGAAGATCACTTATACTACAACTCAAGGGTGAAAAATAGAACCTTCACAAAGGGAGCTTTGGTCTTGTGATGGGTAATGGCCAACACAAAGAATCTGTCAGATGGTCCGCTTAGCCCAATCTGGGAAGGACCCTTAGTCATTCATCAAGAAGTCATACCTTGAATGTATCAATTTTGCAAACCAAATGGTGATCTCATACCAAGGACGTGGAATTCAGAACACTTAAGACCATACTTCTCAATGATAAATGAATAAAGAAAGGTCTTCTCTAAGAATACTCACACAAACAAGGGAAAGAAAACTCACTCAAACCATGGAATAACCCAAAAAGGGTCAAATCACAAATGGATAAATAAAACCTTGTCATTGGCAAGAGGGCCGGGGTAGGGGGTGGCGTGTAAGCCTTTGACATTGTCCAAGTGAGAGAGGACTGGGTTAAAGCATCAAAAGCGTAAGCCTCCGATTCATGCCATGAATGGTCGAGACGAAGCTTCTAATTAGCTCGCCCTGCCTCTGCTCGCAAAAGAGTACGCCATGGCTCTGCTACGAACTAAGCACGTCCTACCTCTGCTTGTTTTCCTCGTTTCCCGTAGAAGGGAACAAACAAGCACACCCTGCCTCTGCTCGCATAAGAGCACACCCTGCCTCTACTTCGATTAAGTACGCCATGCCTCTGCTCGTAGAAGAGCATGCTTTACCTCTACTTATGTCTCCTCCCGTAGAGGGGAGCAATAGCCCAGAGTGTGTCTCATGAAGAACGTTCATCCTCTACTCCGACAATCAAAAGCCCATAGAGTGGTTCACAAAGCACGTACTTCCTCTTCTTTATAAATCAAACTTGAAGGAGGTAATGAAATTAATCATCATAAGTGAATTTCTGGCCTTGTGTCTTAAATACCTGAATCTGGGTTGGTTTATGACTACTATTATTACCAGAAGTGGATTTTTGGGCTTCTATCTTAAATACCTGAATCTGGGTTGGTTTACGACTTCTATCATTACCAGAAGTGAATTTCTAGCCTTTTATCTTAAATATCTAAATCTGGGTTGGTTCAAGACTTTTATTATTACCAGACGTGGATTTCTGACCTTCTATCTTAAATACCTGAATTTGGGTTGGTTCAGGACTTCTATTAATATCAGAAGTGAATTTCTAGCCTACTATCTTAAATACCTGAATAAAGATTGCTTCAGGACTTCTACTATTACCAGAAATAAGGACTCCTGGTTTTTCATCATATACCTGACTATGGGTTGCTTCAGGACTT
Source organism: Allium sativum (assembly GCA_030737875.1). NCBI lineage: Eukaryota > Viridiplantae > Streptophyta > Magnoliopsida > Asparagales > Amaryllidaceae > Allium > Allium sativum. The sequence goes on from CM060925.1 coordinate 293,059,358, forward strand.
CCCCTATCTCCAAGAAGCAAAGTCACGGTTTTCCATTATGAACTTCCGAGTATGGGTTTTCCAGTCTTTCATTCAGTATCCAGTAATAAGTTCTCAAACCCACCGTCGTAATGATATCATGGATAGCTCATCACGAAATTCGGTATTAAGGGTGAAATCTGTACACATTCCATTACCAGGGAGTTTTTCTAAGCCTTATTGCTTTTTTTTTTTCAATAAGGCGTAAAGCATTAATGATTATAAAACCATAAATGATGGTCTAATGTGCCATTAAGGCTCAGTCCTGAATGACATCTACTATAGTATGGTGAAAGTAATTACAGAAATTACAATTAGGGCTAAAGGACTAACACAAAGTATTAGTTGTTAGATTTCATGTAGTGAAAACACAGGAAATTTTTTAATAAAAAATGTCACAAGTTGAAAAGGACAAGTTGACTTGAAAAGTCAGAGATACCCCTTCACTTAGGGGGAGGCCAAATGTTACTACCAATTTTCAATACAGGAGAAAGCCAAGGCGAAGGGGTATTGCGTGAAAGCATATCCGAAAGGTAGAAGCACATCCGAAAGGTAGAAGCATGCCCGAAAGGTAGAAGCATACCCAGAAAGGCGAAAGCATACCCGGAAGGTGAAAGCATATCCGAGAGGAGAGTCAAAGCCATAGCCTAGAAATGAGATAAGCGTTATCAACCATCGGAAGAGTTGATACTATTGAAAAGATGAAGTCAAACATCTGTTAGCCGATTCGTTATTCAAAAGAGCATCATTAATAACTGAGAGCAAATAAGAAAGAAAAGCTAAAGGTTAATAATATGAAACTAAAGCGCGAGGGATAATGCTACGCTAGATTGAGAGAGATGAAAGGGCTGTCGGCATTAATTTACTTAATGCCGATACAAGAGAAAGGAAATACGCTGAAAGCATACTGCTGGAGGACAAGAATCCACTCAAAGATTCACCGAGAACAAGCCGAAGTTCCTAAGAAGAAGAGCCATCCACACTAACTTACTTAGTATCGATACTGGAATGGGTAAAGGCTTCCGAAACATAAGAGATTGAATCACGAAAGCAAACAACATGAGGACCAAAAGACAAGACCAAAAGCCCATGATCGAAAGCCGAAATCTCTTTTCAAAAGCTTATATCCGAAAGCCAGAGGCTATACCCGATGCTATCAATACCAACATGCTTGGTATCGATATAGAAGGTAGAAACAACTTGTAAGAGAAGCTCCAAGGCCCGGAATCATCTTTCCGAAAGCTAAGGCCGACACATTAAAGGCTATGTCATATCCCTCAACAACAGCCGAGACCTAGGCAACCAGAACCATAAGGTGAAAAGTGGCCAACGCACAGCTTCTGCCACCGAAAGAGGCCTTTGCTGACCCAATGTCAAAGGGGCCCCCGATTTGTCTATAAATAAGATGCTAAGGGTCACAATGTCGCACTTGGCGTAAACAACAGAGATAAGAAAGGAAGAACAGAGGGAAGGACACGAACAAGCAACCGCCAAAAGCTGATCCGAGTCGAAAATAGGGCGGACGACAATATCTCAGGACCAAAGGATCCAAATCTTGTCGATGCATTAGCTAAGGAATCACCGAAACTAAGCGATAAGACAATGTTGGAGACCGCATTTGGTCCCACTAACGGTTCAAGAAGCGCCACCGAACTGATAGAATGCTTCTTAACAATCCGCTTGAGCCTAGCTACCGACTCATCATTACCTATGCCTCGAACGTTCCAGATGAGAAACTTCACCATCTGAAAAGCCAAAAAGAAAAGCCTTACAGAAAGAAGACGGCCGCAGCCAATCACACCTCTCAGATAAGATATAATAAAGGGTATGGCTAGTAGATCTAACAATCTGCTCGGACGCCGCTATAGAGCGCGTGCGAATGGTGTGGGGAGTGCGCGGAACTGGCTGCAGCCTACGTCGAGAAGCCCGAGAAGTCGGTTTGCCGGGAGACTCGAAAGAGCCAGAATGCTCAAGATTGAGGCGATTAAGGCTGACTAGAGCAGAGACCGAGACGCTAGATCTAAACGGATAAGAATTCCTAGTAAGGTGAGATAGGCGATCATTAATGATAATTATCTCATCCTTACTAAGAAGGGGAGAGGAAACAGAAGCAACAACAACAGGCGGCTGACAAATATAAGCTGGGGGAACCAACACAACCTCAGACTCAGAAACAAAAGGCAACAGGAGAAATGTAGAGTTGCTCAATGGAGACAACACCAATCACTGTATGAACTCTTCAAATGTCGATTTGTCATTAAGCTGACAGACCCACAATGTAGGTAGAGTTCGTTGACAGGAACGCGTAGAACTAGCCAAAGGAATAGTCAGACATGGGAGACCGCCTCTCTGGTACACCATATAGTGACCCACAGTAGCGTCCACTATACGCCTACGGTAGAGAGGCCACCCATTCCATGTAGACACAATCCTTATAAAACGCCAAAAGCCAACACAATACTGCTGAAAAAAGAACCAAACTGAACTAGCCACTGGCTACATTGAAAAGGCCTCGCCAGGACCAACAAAAACGAATTGCCAAGATACCAACAAAAAATCCTCAGCCTCATAGGCAAGAACCCGAACGCTAAAAAACCAAACACGGCCGAAGAGCGATAGCTAATCGAAACAAGCCACAACACGAGCATGAAAAGGCTCAAAAAAGCCCCGGACCGACATGAAAAGCCAACAAACTAGCCAATAAATCTGATCAATTCCAGATAGACTAAAGCCGCAAAAGGAGCAATAGCCAAAAAGGTAAAAAGTGAACACACAATCCATAAAAGGAAACTACGCCACAATAGAAGGACCAACCCCAAAAACATTGTTCCACAAGACGCAGAAAGCACCCCATTAAAGGGAGACAGTCAATGATAAACCAAAGAACAAAATTGAACGGGAATGGGATTGGGAAGCACACCTCATAGAAAAACCGACCCCAACAAAACACACACATGAACTGTCGACTGATCATCCATACAAGGAAATTCCGTGACAGGGAGCACACTACAATGAGTGTCATGGCTCATTTGAAAACACACAGCAAAAGCCAACATACCACTATGGAGAAAACAAGCCCAAGAAAAGTCTAATGAACATAAAAATCAGGAGAGAGTCTTACTTGATAAGTATGCAAGCGAACCAACGCCCCATTAACAGTAAGGCTGATAGGACCAGCCAAAGGTACATGCTCCTCCTTATGGTCAGGTAGCAGCAGCGAAACTTGAAACCCGTTACCATCAAATACCACTTCTGGACAGCAAATCAACTTCACACAAACTTCAGGACCGACACCGTCTCGACTTTGCCGTGAAAGCGCTGTTCCCGATGAAGAGTTGCATCTGAGCGTGTTCTCATCGAAACATTTGTCACTTTCAAGCACTGAGAAGGCATTGAAAACAAAAAACAGAGGAGAGGCCACAATCTTAGAGCCAAAGCCATCAGCTAGACCCGAAGCAACATCAGAAAAGAGAGGCAGATCCGGTGTTGGTACAGTAGCCCTGCGTTTCTTATGTCTTGGAGTAGAACGGCGCTTACGATTAGAGCAAGACTACTAATCTTCAGACTTAATGATTTAATGCTTAGGGAATGGTGGAGCCCGTTTAGCACGCTGAAATCAATTTTCTCTTTACCATCCTTGGATCCATCAACCATTAAATTTCAATACACATGCATTGTCTAACCTGGTTTGGGTGTTGACGAAAAGTATCGTTAACAGTAAGTAGGAGAAATAGGTCAATGGCCAGTATTAAGAAATTATCTTAATCATGTTTCTTATATTAAATAGTCAAACAAGTATACAAACAATCGAACAACCAGTCCAATTATATTTATCTTCTGTAGTTATGCACAAACATTTTACCTTATTTACACTAGAAATGTTATTGAGTTTATTTATTTATATTACTCAATTATTCTAGCAATTACATCATTCACTTGACTTATTGTCTGAACCTTTCTTCTTTCTTCCTTTTTCCCCCTACGCTCACAGGGTTGATTATTGCTAACAGCTCGATTTTCATACACGTTTGGAGATTCGAGATTTATTCTGAAGTATAGTTCAGCTTTTCTATTTTTTATATTATCTTAGGTTGTACCTTGACATTGTAAGGGATTATGGTATAGTTATTGTGCTATGATTTATGAGACTTAGGTTTATTCTTATGAGACATTTGGTAACTTTATGATTTATAATTGAAATGAATATTTGGGTTTGAAATAAAAGTTACATTTCCAGTTTAAATGTTTCCAATATGTTTATTATTTCATTGTCTTGTAAATCTTAGTCTCTATGATACATGCCTCTATACCTACAACGCTCCATATTTCTTGGCATAACCCTACTTTATGGGATGTTAAGGAGTGCAGGGTGTTATAATTTTATTACATTTATAAAAGAGAGGTAAGAAAAGAGGACCTCATCAATAGCTAAGGTTAATGTTGACAAAAAAATATAGAACATCTAATGGGTGAAAAATGAAAAATAAATGTTATACAAAAAAAAAAAATCAAATATACAACTTGAGAAAGAATGCTACACTAGATTGTGAAAAGTTACGTATACTATTTTTTATGCATAATATAATAGAATATGTTGACGTCAAAAGTTGGTCTAATGACAATCAACCTGTGACAACCCCAAACCCTGTACTAACGGTGGCAAGGGTAATCTTTGGAATATAACACATAAACAGATAATAGCAGAACGGAATTAAATAAATACACCAGATAATGTACAAATAATACACTGGATAAACATAATAATCAGAGTTACGCAGTATACAGGATCATACTTAGTACAAATACAATTCAGCTATACATAAATGTCTACAGTGGAAAACAAACATAATATGTACAATAGGAGCTGAACATCATAAAAAGAAATAAACGATAGAATCCATCTTTAGCTCCAGCTATCCAGAAAGAGACTGCTAAAACCTGAATACATGGCTGCTCGTATAGAAAAAGGGGCACCCGAGTTTGCAAGTGAAACAAACTACGAGTCAGTCATGGAACTGGTTTGAGAAATCTACTTAACACATTTTATAATATGGCTAATCACAGGACCACGCCACTTTCGCGGAACGGGTTTACTCCATTGGATTGCCAGTGCTTTACAACAAGTAAATCTTTTAAACATCACAATGCTTTTTATAAAAATGAAGCCATTATAAGACTCAGATCCCATCACATAATGCAACGCAAACCAGAGGATATAGTTTTACCTTATAATGGCCAAAATATGCTTGATATGAATAAAACAAAAGAATTTGATATTATTACTAGTGTTTATATGTTTCAAAAACAATTTCAAATCATAAGTATCAATCATAGACGACATGGGTACCATATATCATGTCACCATATATAGGTATACAATCAAAACCGCACAGTCACGTATTTGGAAATTGGATTTCCGTCATGAACCAAGGCAAAAGATAGTCCTTACCGACTTCGAGACTCTCTAGCCCAAGCCTCAAGATCAGAGCTCGAGTGACCCTTGGATCGTCAGGGCCTATCCACCGATGTGGATTAAAACGCCTGAACACTGCGTTTCCCCACTCCTTGGGGCGTAAATGGGCCAACGAATGACTCCATCGGCTTCACATAGTCACCGATATATCCGAGGCGCCTCGCAACAGCAACAACCACACAGGTGAAAATAATATAAATGTCAGCCAGTTTAAGCACTGACACCACCTCTAGCTAGAAGGAAACGCATGCCCTCCCTGATGTACTCTCCCGTTTCTAGTTCATACCGAGGTGTGAGGCTCGCGAATTCACGTTATGCACAAAGCTATGCCACATAGGCTGTGCTTTGATCATCAACCACAAGACTTTGCTTTTCAACAGAAGCCTTGATCACTGCATCTTAGCATGCCACACATGCAATTCACACCATGCAACTGATGCCATCAATCACACAGAATGAATGCCAATGTCAGACACACAGTCCATTTACAAGTCCATTCTGGGTTTGAACGAAATAGGTGACACTATATAACTCGCATACCCATCGATTTCCAAGTACGTCTGAACAATCACCACTAATTATATGTATCTTGGGATGCCTCCGAATCAAGACGTCAGTAATCATCCAAACGACGTGAAGCTCTCCAGTCTTCGACCACCGTCTTCATCATCGACTTCTTATCGTCGATTCAGTTATTCAGAATGGGATAAACCCGGTCTTTCTGAGAAACTCGCGTATATAGTTAACAAGTGCTACACAAACACAGCATATGCCTCATTCCAATTCATCAGTCACTAACCGTAAATTAGTAAGAGAACGATTTCCCAAATATTAACCCTGAAGGCCGAAACCAACATCAGATCAAAACCCAGGAAACCATTCGACTTAGCTAACCTTCAGTTAGTTTCTAAATTTCACATTCTTAGGGAAAGGTTCCCATTATTTTTATCAAAGATAAATTCTTTAGTATAATTTTCATGTGAAACACAGTCAACCATCAAATTTCAAGCAAACCAGGTAAAATTGGTTTATTTCCATTCTATATTGTTTATAATATTTTATAACGATTTATCGCTATTTTTATTTATTTAAAAATAGCCATTTCATTCAAACGACGCTTCAGGCCATAACGCGGTCGCGGCGCTGTTTTTCTTCAGATTTGATTTACACATATTTGAAAATCTAACTTTTGGATCTTCACAAATTTTATATCATTAGAAAGATCTCTTCAAAACGAATCCAATGGTTTCAGTTTTGGGAAAATCCGATGGTCGGATCTCCCGGTACAATCGTTTGAAGTTTCGATTTCAAAATACGAACTGCATTATTCGATTTATTTTAATTATATATATATATATATATATATAATCGATTCTGGCGCTGTTTTTCTTCAGAATTGAATTAAGCATTCCAGACAATCCAACCGTTGGATCTTCACAAAGTGGGTGTCGTTGGAAAGATATTTCCAAAGCGAACCCAACGGTTTCGGTTTCGGGAAAATCCGATGGTCGGATCTCCTGCACTAATCGTTTGAAATCACGGTTTCAAAACACGAACTGCAGCTTCGTTATTTGATTAATTTTAATTATATATATATATATATATATAATCTATTCTTCGATTTCAAAACCATATTTTTATCATCTATATGAACTATATAAAATAGTCGTGTTTTGAATGAAATTATTTCATAATAAAAATCATACTTTTATCATCTATATGAACTATATAAAATAGTCGTGTTTTGAAATAAATTGTTTTACAATAAAAATCACATTTTTATTATATACATGAAGTGTTAAAAATAGTGAAGTGCTGAAATAAATGTTTGGGGTTTGTCGTGAACTGTGTTTAAATGACATTAGTTCTTTAACCCGCGTAAAAGCAGGATTAATTTCCAAAAAGTAGAACAATCAATATGAAATGATTTTAGAGATGAAACCAACTGGGGTTTGAATAAATCTTTAATTAGATTTGATGAATGAATGGTGATTAAATTTACCAAAACACGTGATGTGATTAAACCAAATTTACTTAGTTGTTGATATTGATTGTGGTTGATTGATTGTTTGGATGGTGCTTGACCAGTTTATGAGCAGAATATGCCTTTACATTTAGCATTGGGTTGGGTAAAGATATCTGTGTGCTAACACCTTGTGAAACACTTCACGATTTGACGATAAGGTGTTTTGCGATGTTGTGTTCATTTCAAATTTAATGAATGATTGTGAAATGATATATTTTCTTAAGTGAAAAGAAACGTATTCCCAATTTTGGACAGGGAATGTTTTATAAAAATGTTTTATAATACAGAAAGGATTTCGAGGCCTAAACCTGATATTATCGAAGAGATTTTGAAATGTATTATGTGTTACATTGTGGTTCATCACATATTTGATTAGTTGCTATTAACGATGTATCTGTTTGGTGGCGGAGAATTTATTCTCTTGCTTAATACCCTTCTTTGAGACGTACGAGTTCAAAGGTTATGTGATCAATAATGACTGATCATATGTGTGAATTACTGATGTGAAGTACTATATTTTGAAAGTACTTGTGATTATTATGTTGTGAAATGATTTTCCCTACTTCGGGATATGAAATGGTTTAGTATGTGGCTAAAGATTCGGGTAACCCTGAGACTAAAAGTATGGGTGAGATCGGCGGTGTATGCTTCCTGTGTGGGAGGTGTAGCCTGCTCCTATGTGGGGGTAGGTGCACATTTATATATCGAGTTGCTAGGTGCGTACCCTTTGCCTTGTCTAGGGGGAGCCCGATATTTGGTTGCATACTTGTTTGTATGCATTGTTATGATTTGGAATTCATATTTCCAAATGATTTGATTTGAGATCCCGAAGTGAAACCTACTTTGTTATAGAAAGTAAGATATGTATTTCAAATGATTTGAAATAGAAATCGAGAAATAAAGTCCAAAGGAATAATTTCTGTAAATTGAATTGGATTTGGAAAATCTAAGTGTGGTGATTAATCTAAATGGGATTGGGATATTGCATGCTGATTGATGCATAGTAGGTCCATATATCTATATTGATTGTTGTTTATACACTGGCATTCATGGGGGTAAACCCGTTCCGCGTTAGCGGCGTGGTCCCGTGATATGCCATATGATTTATATAAGGTTATAACTGTTTAGAGTTTCTCACACCGGTCCCATGAATGACCTGTAGTTTGCTTTTCCCTTGCAAACTCGGGTGCCCCTATTTTCCACACGGGCAGTCGAGTAGTTTTATTTTGTAGATATATTGAGCAGGATTCTGGATTGAAGCTTTAAGCTGTGTCCAGATCATTGATAGTCTTCCGCTGTGTTATTTACTTATTTCCGCTGTATTGTGTTATATTTATTGTAAAATTATCTTCCGCTGTATTATTATATTTATTCGTACTCTGGTATTTTTGTACTCTGATGTAACATTATTATTATGTTTATAAAAGTCTTCTATTATTTGTTCTGATGTGTTGTATGCCCAAAGTTAGCGTATGCAGGATTCGAACGGTCTTGGTCGATTTAGCGATCGATTAGGTCTGAGCGAAATCCGTGTCGTTACATAACCCCAAATGTGTTATATAAGCACAATAATATTCACAGAGTGCAATAAAAAGTAAATGAACACAGAAAACACACTATATTTATAGTGGTTCAGCTTAAACCAAGGCTACGTCCACTTTATAATCTCTGTTTATACTGTTGATTATAGGTTATAATTGTTTTCGATTGAAAGAGAGTAGAGATAGTAGTGGTATATACACAAAATCCTTGTGTTGAATCTGAAGTATATGACATGCTATTTTTGGGATGTTGACTAGGAGTTGTTTCGTGGTCAATTCAAAATGCGTTTCCATTTCAGGAAACTGATGTATTTATAGGCGAGGAGGTGGGCCGAGTTTGAATGAAAAATGCCGTATGTCTTTCTCAAAGTCAACCAAGTGTCACTCGATCCTATAAAGTAGTTGTAGGCGGAGGGAATCGGTCTCCTGTTGATGAATAGTTCTCCACTTAGATTGTGGCATACATGGAACTTGAATTCAGGTGTATAAAAAATTGTGTGAGTTAAAGATGACCGGTTCCATAGCCTTAGGAGTAGGACTTTATCTTGTAATAAATAATTTGGGTCGATATTTTCAATCAGATATTCCGGGCTTAATCCGATCTCTCAAGCATGATCCGACCTTCCAGGGTGATTCGAATGATTAGTTGGTTGTGTCTTTAGAAGTGTTCGTCAATTCGAAAGGATGATATCTTTGCCTACTATTAAGGTGGCTCGGTTCGATCTGTAATTGGTCGGCCAAGTATAAAAGTTGATTCTAAGTTTGGAAGGTTGGAACAGTATTTGGTAATGAGTTTCAGTCTTGAGTTGTAATGGCTTTTGCCAAAAAGCTGGTCAGCACTTTACCCCCTAGAACATATCTTCTTGGGGGAAAGAAGATGTGTTCTAGATCTTCAAAGTAAGTTGAATAGCAGAAATCTGGAAAGCCATGGTTACATCAAACAATATTATAGGAAGACCAAAAAACCGATGGCCAATGATGATTGTATTAAGGCCAGAAAACCAACGAAAGTTGAGGATCAGATTAAGGCCGGGAAACCGACAATCACTTGAAGATCATATTAAGGCCGGGATTCCAGAAATGTCAAGAATCAACGATTATGCCAAATCAATCTTGGAGAATAGCAGGGGACCCGAACTTTGCCGAGTCAAATAATGGATGTAAATGGTTTAATAAACATGCCAAATCCTTGCAATGTAGTTTAGTGTATTCAAGGATAAGCCTTGCTTGTGTGTTATTGAGAGGGGAGGACGAGCATAAACCATGCTCGGTTTTAATGAGGATGCGCATAAACGATACTCGGTTCTTTAGAATGGAGTATCAACCATACCCAGAGTTCAAGGAGGACGAGCATAACCCATGCTCAATTTTTATGTGGGGTATCAACTATACCTAGAAGACGAGCATAAACTACATTCGGTTTTTATAATTGAGCATTAACCATGCTTAGGAGGTGATCGGGTAGCTTGCCATGTCCTGGTAGAATACATGTCTCTTTCAGGTATAAGTCATACCTGAGAAGTCGGGGTCGAGCATCAACCATACCCGATAAGTATTCTTTCCAAATAGATTGATTAAAAACATACTTTTGGGCAATCATAAACCATGCTCGGTTTAGAAGAAAGGGTACAAACCATACCCTGGTGACGAGCATAAGCCATGCTCGGTTTTGCTTTGAGGACTATACCATGTCTAGGCTAAGTATTCATCATACATAATCCATGTTCGATAAAGAAAGTTTATTGCCCCTAAAAACTGTTACAAAAGCAATAACAAATCTTAATGGGTTTATAGTTGAATCCAGAGCACGCGTAGGGATTAAATCCTAACCCCGTACATGTGTACTTCAACATAACTACATTATTAAAAGCTACAAAAATACATTTCTTATATCCTAAGAAATGGGGTGTATCCACAATGATCTAAAACAGATCAGTTGATGATGATGCCATGGTTGCTAGGCTCAAGGTCCTTCCCACTTTGAGGAGCATGGAAAGGTAATTGTGGCGGTGCAGAAGATGCAGATTTTTTAACATATTCGGGTAGCTGTCCAAGACTGACCCGTTCCTCGATGAGATCGCGCAAATGCTAGCAATCATTGGTGCCATGACCTGCATATCATGATACACGCAGTGCTTTCCTGGTTCACGTTCTCTTTTGGGTCGGCTCCCTCCTGGGAGGCTTTGGAAAATGTAGATATCCTCATACACCGAGGTATGCATCCAGTGGGGAGGAGTTGAGCTTAGTGTATTGATCATATTTGTTCTCTCTCAGGAATCGCACGTTCCGATCGTTCTTTTCTAAGGACACCTGCCATGGCAACGATAAGTACCATCGATGGCTTGGGTCGATCGACCGATGATACAGTTGCGTTGAGTCTTTCTAAGAAGGAGCATAGGGTCTTGCCAGATTGTTGTTTAATGGATGTGAGGAACATGACACTTTTCTATTAGGAGATGTGGACTTTGAATTGTTCGATGAAGCGGGTGACTAACATATTCCAGCTGTTGATCGATTTAGTTGTCAGCTACCGAAACACAGGCCGACAATGTCGATGAGAATGAGAGGAAAACACTTAGCCATGACATTGGTCAATGCTAATAATATTTCGATGTGACACATGTATTGCATGAGATTTTTGGTCGGGTCGGTCCTGCCATTGCAGGGTTTCAGGATTGAAAGCTTGAAGTCTGGTGGATTTCAAGAGTACCCGATTTCCCATGTGAATGGACTGCGATGAACGTTATCCACATCCTATTGTGAAGTGGTGCCTCTAGTGAAACGTTTGATGATGATAGCAATCTGATTTCCATCCCTAAAGAGCTATTGCCACTAATCCAATTCTGCATAAGGGACATCGGTGAGAATCCTGGTACGGGGTGGTAGCATGGTTTGAGTTCTTAGGGTCAGTTGGGTTCGACCTACGAGTGATGTGTGGAGGTGGTCCCCACCTTCAGATGTTGGTTTGGAATTAACTGGAGCCGCTTAGGTGGAATGCGTATTGGGCTAAACCATACCTGTGACGGTAGGATTGGATCGGTTCAGGTAAGCATTATCTACTAAGGGGTCCGTACTGCCCCCGCCCGGGGTGATGTCATGGTGATTTTTAGTAGCATTTTCTTCTGTCCTGCTAGAAACTGGTACGATAGAGTGGTCTTGTTGGGACATAGGTTTGCTACCCCCAGCTAAGCTTGGATCACCGCACTAGGAAGGTTAAGTGGGAGGTGACATGAGAGGAGTTTGTGATAAGATACTGGGTCGGTCCAAAGGTTGCAGCGGTCCATGTTCTAATTGACCTAGGAGTTGCACTGATCCGAAAGCTGTTATCGAGGGAGTTGGGTCGAAATATGGACATGAGGCAAAATGGTCGACCGACCTAGTGCTTGGTCTTGGACGACCTAAGAATCTGCAGCTACACCAGCTTCGTTGGATGTCGGAAGTGATGATTTTAGAATTGGATGATCATGAAGTGAAGTTGAACCAGGTGAGAGCATAGCCGGAGACCTATCCGGGGCATGGATTTCATTAGATTGACGGTCATGTGTTGCCCCAGCATCGCTTCGTATAGCAAGTGATGCTTGGTTGCTCGGTCTTCCTACCATCCGAGCGAGGAAATCCTTTATCATTTCCTACTGCTTTGCGAGGAGTCCATCCTGGTGTGCCATATGAGCTCCGAGTTTGGCCAAAACTTTATCCATCTCGTCCCTAGTTAAGTATCGAGATGGGTCTTCGTGAGAGGAAGCCTCCCGGCTTACCTCAGTTGCTCTACGTCTGCTGCACCAACGGGTTGAGATTGAGCATGAGAAGATGTTGAATTCTTCTTCTGTTTGCCATTTCTTTTTTAAGAGATGCCGAAGATCGCAGGTTCGATGCCCTTCCTGGCGCGCTAAAGTGTTAACGTCAAAAGTTGGTCTAGTGACAGTCAACCCCCAACGTGTGTTATACACATACAGTAATATTCGCAGAATGTGAGAAAATGTGAACAAACGTAGAAGACACAATACTTTTATAGTGGTTCGGCTTAAACCAAGTCTACGTCCACATTGTTATCTCTGTTTATACTGTCGATTATAGGTTACAGTTGTTTTTGATTGGAAGAGAGTAGAGATAGAAGTGGTTTATACACAAAATCATTGTATTGAATCTGAACTATACGACATGCTATTTTTGGGATGTCGAATAAGAGTTGTTTTATGATTGATTCAGAATGCATTTCCACTTCTGGAAACTGATGTATTTATAAGCGAGGAGGTAGGCCAAGTTTGAATGCAACGTGATGTGCATCATTCTCGAAGTCAGACACGTTTTTCCCCAATTTTGTACAAGTGAATTATATGTTCATACTCATATCCATTAACCAAGTTATGCCAATTCTAATATTTCCCCCGTTCCCTCACTAACGCATTCGTATATATTTGGTGGCATCTAGGCTAGAAGTAGCCTAGCCATAAAGAATAAAAGGGAAAGGTGATGGGAAAAATGACATAAACATATATACTGGCATAGACATGTAATTGGCACAATAATAAGATGGACATAAAAAATAGATCTAGTGAAAAGGGTAATGATAAAACTAGATCCAACATACTTAGGATGAACAAATCCAAATAAAAATTCATATGTCCAATAATGACAGATCTCAATAATCACAACATGATGATCTAGATCTAAACAAAGGTTTAATTGTCCAGATAATGATAATGCCAAATTAACCACAAATTTAGAAAAAGGGTAAGACCCATATAGGCGACATGATTAATTATCCACAAAAGAATTAGATCTATAAAATAGATCTAGCATGATAAGGTCTAGGCTTATAAATTCACAAATTATGATAGATCCAATATGATTAAGTCATAGGCATGTATATATATCCAAATCACAGTCATATCACAAATTACTTTTAATCATTTTAATCTAAAATAACTAACTCATAGTGTTTGGATTAAAAGAAATTGTAGAAAATAGTAGAGGTTGGATCTACACTTGAATCTCTAAGTTTGATTAGCGAAGTTGATTTTTGTTGAAGAAAAGGATTTTGTTCAGTTCAGGCACCAGCAGCTTTTGGTCTCCATTGATCTCCAATGAAGAAAACAAGATAAATGACCATGTATTTATAGCTGCCAGCCCCAGAAACTGACTCAGCCATGTTAGCCTTAGGGGGGTCGACCCTAGTGTCGACACCCCCGTTGGGGGGGGGGGTGGTCGACCTTGTTGTCGACACCCCCGTTAGGGGGGTTGACCTAGGGGTCGACTCCCCTAAGCGGGAATTTTCTCGCTTACCCCGAATTTATGAGATTTGAACGAATTTTAACTTTCTGGACCCGATTTTGAATTCTTGGACCCTATAAATAAATATATATGTATGTATGTATGTATGTATGTGTGTATATATATATATATATATATCTTGCGCATATACAAACTTCAAACCCTTGTAACTTCTTCATACGGTGTCCGTTTTACGCAAACCAAATGACTATCTTGACTAGAATTTCGAGACGGATGCAATGAAGTAGTCCGTTTCCCTTAATTCCGAATATTAAAATAATAATTATTTAATTTATCTTATTTAGTGTTGTTAAAAATACGGGGTGTAACATTATCCATTAATTGAAATTCAAATTTAATTTTCAAAATTTATTTCTTTTAAATTCCAGAACTTGAATTATTTCATATGGAATCCATTTTTAGTATTTTATAAATTTGAAAACAGATCAAAGTCTCGCCACAAATGCTACCACATAACTCTCGTGGCTATATTCCATAAGAAAAATATTTGTATTTTTGACTTATAATAATTATTTTATTATTCGAGTTTTTACGTCTATTTAATGTATGCTTTATGTGGTATTACATTCTTTCCTCCTTAAAACATATTTTGTTCTGTAATCTTTTAGAAGGGGTGAACAATTCAACTTGCTCAATAATCATGTTATACAACCATGTAATTGATTTTACATCCATTAAACAACCAATTTTTAATGTGATTATGTGGTGCAGATATATTAAGATGAGTTCAGTCCCAACATGAAAGTGTAATTTTTAACAACCCAAAATTCCAATCGGTCCAAATTTTTCACAAAAATGCTGAAATCCGAGTCCACTGAAACCCGAGATGGTTTGTCTAGTATCCTGTAGAAAGGAAAGATAAAATATATCGGAGCTCACAATAAAATATCACACAGTGGAATGACTAAAATATAATAGTAAATACTTACCCTAATAAATGACACTGACTAACAAGTGCCTCTAAGTTTTATAATCTCTGCCACCTGTCTAACCTGCATGTTTGTTATAAGGACGGGGTCAGAACAAAAGTTCTGGCTAATGGACAAATTACACTTTCTATAAATAACACTACATATACCGTACTGTCACTAGTTTTCCTTTATTAAGTTAGTTTGGGTTTATTACACATTATACTTCCGATTTCACACATAAATCGTACCAATCTACTCCTAAGTAGATTAACCTAATAAATCATACATATGTAACTATATGCCCAATATATCAAGGTACTCCCCATAGTACACTCCTCA
Source organism: Allium sativum (assembly GCA_030737875.1). Taxonomy (NCBI): domain Eukaryota; kingdom Viridiplantae; phylum Streptophyta; class Magnoliopsida; order Asparagales; family Amaryllidaceae; genus Allium; species Allium sativum. The sequence continues at coordinate 293,074,958 of CM060925.1, forward strand.
AGTGGTCTCCATCATTGAACTACAAAAATGTTCAAGACCTCCATCATCATGCTATGAAAGTGCACTAAACCATGCTAAGAAAGCGTAGTATGTCTCCATCACTATGCCACGAAAGCGTATTAAGCCGCACTATAAAAGCGAATAAGATTCTACCGTTGCACCATAAAGGCACCCAAAACCTAAGTTCTTCCACGAAACTCAGTCGGGGGATTTCTATATTCATTAAGAATTGCTTCGTTAGGCCCAAAATACAGATATCAAAGATTGGTATGCCTCTTCCGGTGGCTATGGCCCCCCAAATAATGAAAGACCATCCAAAAAGCTAAGTGAATGTGCCCTAACATATAATCTAAGAATCCAAGTTGGCATTATCCCTCATCCAATATCCTAATAGTAAAAGATAATTGACCTCTTGTTTTAGCCCCAGTCTTTCTTGTACTCTCCCCGACTAACAATGACAAGCGTCCGACGACCTATTATCTTTGTTAGGTCCCAACCACAAAGCCTTCCACGCTGAGGCAGCTGCCGAATCATCCTAATCAATCTTTAGGTTGCACACAACCATAGAAGTAGTCAAGGAATAATCATCGAATGCAACCGTACTGTGATACCCCATGTCCGTTAATGTCACTCACGAAGGGAATGCATTAAGTTTTGTGAAGCATTATAGGTAAACAAACACAGAATTTTACAAGACAAATATAAATAAGATAGCAGAAAAAAATTAAATTTTTATTTCAAACACATATCTTACGGCGTGGTTCAAAATACGATGAGTTACTTCTGTCTTTTAACATTAGAGTACATAAATACTTAAAAGAAAACGTAATTCCCTAAATAAAAGAGACAAAGCTATAGTAGAGATAAAAACTTGAGTCATACTTCAAAAGCAGCTATAACAAAATGATATCTGAGTCCTGACTAAGCCTGAGTGTTTCCTCCCTGAAAACCTGGAGGGGGAACGAAAGAAAGAAGGAGAAACAAAAGGGTCAGACATAAAGTCTGGCTAGTCTAGTGACTTTTAGCAAGAAAATAAATGAAAGTAGCATGACAGACATACAAAGTGGATAAGAGAGATCACTACATAAATGACAAGTGTGACAGGGTAGACAGGATAAGGTATATATGCTTCTCTAATGATTACTCTGCACTATTACTAGTATAACCAGAATGAGACGATCCCTTCCACTATAAGGTGGTAGACTTAGGCATACGTCCAAATGCACCCTAACTACTACCCTAATCGATCGGCTCCCTACTCCGTAGATACTCTGTGCCGGCCCCATAGTAGGATGTATCACGTCTTAAAGTGGCAACCCCTCACTAATATGCACAGCCCCATATCTATAGGTGTCACGGTCGTCTTATCGCCCTCTGCTCGGCTCATGCACGCACAAGGCCCGCTCGGTTTGCGCCGCCCACACCATCCTCCGCGTTTGGATCTCTTACAATCAATCAGTAAGCGTGCCCCTTCTCCACCTAGTACGGAGTAATTTATTTGATACCTACTCCGGGTTACTGACTGAAATGAGTCCCACACAATATGAACAATTATGCTTACCACTAGGTGTCTTTAATTACATTACCTTATTGGGTTAAGTTTGTGGACCTATATATAAATATTACCCACCCCCTCTAGATTTGCTTAACCCATCTACTATCCAACCAATTTTACTTAACTGTAACTTTAGTTCATAATCATACAATCCCTATGGATTAAATTAGGTTAAGAAGTCCAATTCATTACCATGTCCAATTATAGTTTATAATGGGCTAGACCTCCCACATTAGGCCTACAACATGTCGGTGCTAGATATGCCAGTCGGGTCCGTGCAGTCTTATTCCACAGTTTGGTTTAGTATTTTCGCACTTAGACCTCTCACATTAGGTTCAACATTAGTGGCTGCTGGATATGTCGGTCGGGTCCGGGCCGACTTCTATCACTAATTTAACCTAACCTCGTGTTATAAGTGCAATTACAATTCCTAATTGTAATTACTAGACATTCTATCTTTATCTAATTCTTACCTATGTCTTAATAAGTTATTATGTCCCCCACTTTCCCCCTTTTGAATTATATGCCCAATTCATGTTTATATTCAAATTACGCCAATATAACCTTTTTCTCTCTCCATTCCTTAACTAGCGTGTTCACATAATTTACGGCATGTATAGGCTAAATAATAGCCTAATCATAAATGATAAAAAGGGAAGGTAATGGAAATATAACAAAGGTGAACGTTCTAACATAATTAGCAGAAACATATACTAACATGGTGAACATATAAGCATAGATCTAATGAACTTGTGGCAGTTAACTAGTTGTAACATAGCAAAGGTGATAAGATGAACATGACAAGGTCTAAATTTAATTTAGATGTCTAACAAGTTCATATCTAATATGAGAAGCACAAGGGGATCCAAATAATAAACTAGATCTGATTAATAATTTAGGTGTCCACATAATACAGATCTAAGAGGTAAAAGTAGATCTAACAAATAGGGATTAAGATCTACATCATAGACTGTCCACATAATTCAGATCTAATAGTTTATAAGTAGATATACATAATTAAGGTTTAAGATTCACATCATGGCATGTGATAGGAGTTACAACAGATCTAACAGGATAGAGATTTAGATCAATAGCTAAAATAGATCTAGCACAAATCATAGAATGCCATAAGGGTTACAATAGATCCAACAAGATAGAGATTTAGATCCAATCCTAACCAATTCAGAATGTCATATGTTCATGATTGACAATGGATCTGATATGATTTAGGCATATGAACAAATGCAAGTCATAGTCGGGTTATGTTTACTTTTAAATATTCAAATCTAAAAGAAACTAGAAATTCATAGTGTTAGGATTAGAAAATACAGGAAGAATGGATCTTGAATCCCTAGATTTGATTTACAAAGCTGAAAGTTGTAGGGGATTAACAGATCCAATTCAATTCAGACACCGGCAGAGTTTGGCCACCATGAATTCTCTATGAAGAAAATATGATAAATGGCCACGTATATATAGCTGCTAGACCCCCTGAAACCGACTGTCACATCAGCCTTAGAGGTGTCGAAACCCCTATGGGTGGGTCGACCCATGGGTCGAGACCCCTGGAGGGGGGGGGGGGGGAGGGGTCGACCCTGGTGTCGACACCCCTCTAAGGGGGTCAACCTCCTAGAGCGAGAAATATGCCACCACTTTTCCGTTTTCGAATTCGAACTATTCTGGACAAAATTCTGATTTATCTCGGACACATGTGTATATATATTCTTTCTACGCATGTACAAACTTAAAACTCTCATAACTTCTTCATATGGTGTCCCCGTTTTACGCAAACCAAATGTCTATCTTGACCAGAATTTCGAGACGGACGCAATGGAGTAGTCCATTTTACTTAATTCTGAATATTAAGTTAATTATTATTTAATTTATCCTCTTTAATGTTAACGAAATATGGGGTGTTACATTCTCCCCTGCTTAAGGGATTTCATCCCCGAAATCTCCAAGTTAAGAAGAATGTATCCTACCATCCATCACCCGTCTACTCATTCACTAATCACAGGCATCCGTTGTCCTTAAGGACTTCTAACGCTTATATGAACATATGCAAAGGTGTGTGTATGTATCCTAATACTAATGCGAAAATCAGGCGGTCTACTGATTCAGTTGACCTCCTTAATGCAATGTATGTTAGTGTCATGAATCCAATATGTATGCAAATAATCCTATTATAACATTTAATGTAATACCCCACCTCTGCTAGGGTCACTCAAAAAGGGAATGCACTAGTTTTGGTGGAGTATTATCTAGGTAAACATACACAGAGATATCACAAGACAGAACAAAAATAAAGTAGCGGAAGAAATTAAAAAACAAATTTATTACTTTCAGGAAAAGAGTCAAAACCCCATATATCCAAGGTACAAATTATTCCATTACATCAAGTTCCAAATAAAGAAGCATAAACTTAAGATAACAAAAGTAAATTATTCCCCATAAATAGTAGAAGCAGCCATGGCATAACCCAAGACCAAACCGTACATGAGCTGTCAGAAAGCAAGCTAAATCCAAGATAAGAGCTAGTGTTTCCTCCCTGACAACCTAGGGAGGGGGGGAACGAAAGAAAAAGAGGCGAAAGAAAAAGGGTCAGTCATAAAGACTGGTAAGCCCTAGTGACTTTCAGTATGAAAACTAGTAAAGGTAACATGATATGTGAAAACTGGAATTAAACATAAGGATGATAACAGAACTGGTAGGATTATTAAGATAACAGGATAAGTCAAGTCTAGCATCGCATATTCGAGATTCGCTGCACCAACTGTACCAGTGTTCCAACACATGTCAAGTATTAATCATGAAATGATCCCTTGGCCCAATATCATGAAGTGACCCATTACGGGGTCCTACGGTACGATTTACTAATCGATCGGCTCCCTACAAGTTCTAGCTCGTCGTGTATCTGTGTCATACGGCCCTATCCTGAAATGTAGTTACCTGTGCTAGGTCCACCATAGGGTGTATCAAGCCCTATGGTGCCAACCACCGACACGAATCAAGCACGCACAGTGTAAACCTACGGGTGCCCAATGCCTGCTTTTTCAACTCCGGACTACGTGCACGACCATAGTCCGCCTGAACCTACAATGGCGCACCTACTCAGCCGTCGTTCTGGTCGCTTACAATCAGCCCAGTAATCGTGCCCCACCCTGCCTAGTCCCAGGGTATCGTGATACATCTAAGTGGGTTACTGCTGAAAAGGACTGCGTAACTAGGGTTTCTAATGGGTTACGTGTTGTCATTCAAATTCGTGACTTAACCCTATCCAGATCATGTATCAAGTTGGTTAAGTGTGTTCGAGTGGTACATGACTTAACCCTATCAAATCATTGTGTCAAGTTGGTTAAGTATATTCAAGTGGTCCATGACTTAACCCTATCATGTGGCATTAATTCATTAATGCACCTCAACCTCTCACATTAGACTAATTATTGTGGTCACTTGATTTGCGGGCGGTTTCGGGCAGATTTACACCACAACAAAGTCTAACCTCGGGTTTTACGTGCGATATGACCAACTACTCACATTGGATCCTATCGTTTGCAGTCACTGGATTTGCTGGCCGGTTCCGGGCAGATTTACACTGCAAACTCAACCCAACCTCGAGTTGGCCATTTTCAAGTTTATCTAAGTGTCATGTCCAGATTCAAGTTTTTGAGTCTAAATTCATGTCAAGTTTTCAGGTCATGTTTCATGTCAAATCGTGTCAAGTTCATGTACATATCCAGGTTCAAGTCATAATAATATTCTTGTTCAAGTTCAAAGCCAATTCATGTTTTACCTAATCTACCCAAATCGTATTCCCATCGCACATAAACTCGAATCGATACAAATAAATCTAATTAGGGAATAACATAAAAAGGGATGGGTATATGGTGGCAAAAGTGATCACTAGCATAGAATGGTATGACTTGAGATAAATGATTATAACATTACTGGCATATGGAATATTGGCCTCAAACATAAAGATTCCAAATCTAGCAAAATAAGGTACTAGTCAAGGTAACAGTTGTCATTAGGTGATAGTATAGTCATGGTAACGATTGACATAAGGTGATAGTATAGTTATGGTAACGATTGACATAAGGTGATAGTTATAAACTTGTGACTAACAGCAGATTCAACATGATAATATAAGGGGTTTTTCTCTTTGACTTAAAACATGAATAGACCCCAAATCAATGTCATAGTAATATATCTAAAAGTCAAGATCTAAGATGAACAAGAATGGATGTAAAACAGTCATCATACACAGGTCCAATTTCAATTTACATCATTTTCATATTACATTTACAGTTTAAATCTAAAAATAACTGGGGCTTACAGATCGTGGTTTGAGAATTAGAAAAAGAGAGTCGATGTTGAATCTTTATATGCTTAGTCAAGTCCTAACAGAAATCCCCAAATCAGCAATTCTCTTGACGCAGTCTCAACGTAGAAGAAGTAGTCCTTTTCTCAAACTTTTCAAGCAAAATCAGAGCAGCATAAGGTTAGAGAGAATTTTGTGCAGAGAGACTAGTGTTAGGGGCTGTTTATATAGGGTCAGATCAACGAATGTGGACAGAAACGAGGCCAGGAACATCAGAGTGAATCCAGCTTCAAAAGTGGGCTCGGCCACCAAGTCGACACCCAGGTCGACACTATGGTCGACCTGGTCCTGGGCAGGTCGACTACATAGTCGACCCCCAGGTCGACCTGGTCCTGGGAGGGAAATTTCCCGCCCAGTCCATTCTGAGGTTTGAATTCGAAATTCGAATTCGAATCCTAAGCTGTTTTGAACTTGAAAACTTCGAAAGGTCATAACTTGGTCATACGGACTCCGATTTTCGAAAACTCGGACTCGTTTCCAAGAAGAATTTCGAGACGAATGCAATGGCGTAACCCGTTTCCCTTGATTCTTATTTTAAAAATTAATTCTGCCTTGATTTATGGTTATTACACGTTATAAAAATACGGGTTGTTACATTCTCCCCCCTTAAAGGATTTTTTCCCCGAAATCTCTAAGTTAGAAAGAATATATCCTACCATCCAATCATCCATCTACTCAAAGCATCATCCACAGGCAACCATTGTCCTTAGACGATTTCTAGTGTTGTATAAACATATGCAGAAAGTGTGTGTATATGTACTTATCTAATGCAAAAGATCTGGCGGTTACTGATTCAGTAAACCTCCTTAATGCAAAATATGTTTGTGTAATGTATCCAACATTTATGCAAATTCCTAACATATTTTATAATCTCTACATGAGTGCACAAACATTCATTCATATGCAACATCCAAGTGATAGCATAACAAGTTCCATCCATGTACAAGTATAAGCACTCATGCATATGCAACATGAAAATGTGACTGAGCCGATCTAGTGCCTAATGTGTGTCATGCATCCACTAGCAACCACTTGCAACCACTCACAACCATTTGCAAACATCAACCATAACATGTTTCAATCACATGTTTACATCCATATGGTTTTACCTAAGGTTCTCAAGATAAGATCGAGAAGATAACAAGACAAACTTAGATAATAGAAGCATGATACGAAAAGATTTTCAAGTTTATAGGAAAAAGAGATCGAGAATGTACCCTAAAAAAGAAATGGGTAAAGCGCGCGTATCTTCTCTTCAGTTTCCCAAGTTGCGTCTTCTTGGGCTTCAATCCACTGCACTTTAACTAGCTTGACTTCTCGATTCCTTAGCTTCTTAATCTCCGTTCCTAAGATACGAATCGGAACTCGCCTAAGTGTTGGTTCTTTTTCCACTTCTACGTCTTCAAGGATGCTTGGCTCAACCACTTCGGCTGACTCATGCAAGCACTTTCGGAGATGCGAGACGTGAAAGACATTGTGTACTCCAGTTAGCTTCTTGGGTAAGTCTACCTTATAGGCCATCCGTCCAATCCTTTCAGTGATAGGGAACGGTCCTACGAACCTTGGTGCTAGCTTTTCAACTACTCCAAAACGAACTACATTGCGTAACAGAGAAACTTTTATAAAGACCATATCTCCGACTTCGAATTCTAGGTCTGTCCTTCTCTTGTCCGCATAAGATTTCTGTCTATCTTGGGCCGTTTTCATCCGTCTTCGTATCAACTCAATTTTCTCAGAAGTGTCCCTTATCATGTCGGGCCCAAGTATAAGTCTGTCTTTCGTCTCCCACCAACAAGTTAGCGATTTGCATGGTCTTCCATACAGGGCTTCGAACGGTGCCATTCCGATGCTAGCTTGGTAACTATTGTTATATGCAAACTCCACGAGAGGAAGATGGTCTTCCCAAGTACCACCAAAGTCAAGAATGCATAGCATCAGGAGATCTTCTAGTACTCTATTTACCCTTTCGGTTTGTCCATTCGTCTGTGGGTGATAGGCTGTGCTTAAACTCAGTCGTGTACCCATTGCTTCTTGCAGACTATTCCAAAACTGGTTAGTGAAAATCGGGTCACGAGCACTAACTATACTTGAAGGAACTCCATGCAACCGTACTATCTCTCGAAGGTAAATAGACGCTAGCCATGATGCGGTCCTGTTGCTTTTCACTAGAATGAAGTGACCACTTTTCGTGAGTCTATCAACTATGACCCATATGCTAGTATTTCCCTTCCTTGACCTAGGCAGTCCATCCACGAAATCCATCGATATACTCTCCCATTTCCATTGCGGAACCTCCAAAGAATGTAATAGCCCACCGGGTTCTTCGACTCGGCCTTTACTTGTTGGCACACCATGCACTTCGAAACGAACTCTGCCATATCCTTTTTCATTCCAGCCCAAAAGAAAATGCGCTTCATATTTCTGTACATCATATCCCCTCCAGGATGTATGGTCATCTTCGAGTGATGCACCTCTTCGAGAACTTTCCTTACTAAGTCTCCCACTTGTGGGACACATAGCCTTCCATCGCGCCTTAGCCATCCATTGTCGTCTATGGCATACCTACTAGGTGACTTGACGTCTCACCACTAATCAGCTTATCCATGATTTCGACTATCTATGGGTCTTCCTTCTGTGAAGTCCCTACTTGATCTAGAAGCATAGGTCTTAACTCAAAAGATGCTAACGTAGCAGTCAATGACTCAACAACAGGTGTAAAATCAAAGGTTGCTATAAACTCAAGGCTTTCCCTTTCAACAAACAAGGGGCTCAAAGTCAACCTTTTTCTACTTAGCGCGTCCGCCACCACATTACCCTTGCTAGGGGTATAAGCTATATTGAAGTCATATGATGCCAAGAACTCCATCCACCGCTGTTGTCTCGGATTCAAATCTTTCTGTGAGAAGAGATACTTAAGCGATTTGTGGTCGGTATACAGCTCGAACCTCTCCCCTAGAAGATAATGGCGCCAAGCTTTAAGTGCAAAAACAATCGCGGCCAACTCCAAGTCATGCGTGGGATAGTTTTTCTCATGAACTTTAAGTTGTCTGCCCCCATAGCATATTACTCTTCCTTCTTGCATTAGGACAGGTCCTAATCCCGTGCCGCACGCATATGTGTACACGGTAAACATCTTACCTCCATCGGGTAATGCCAAAACTGGAGCTATGGTGAGGGCTTTCTTAAGTCTCTGAAAAGCAGCGTCACATTATATGTCCCATGTAAAAGTTAGGTTCTTCTTTATTAACTTAGTAAGAGGGGCTGAAATCTTAGCGAAGTCCTTAATGAACTTCCTATAGTAGCCCGCCAAACCGAGAAAGCTCCTCACCTCCGTCGCATTCTTAGGAATTTTCCAGTCTTGTACCGCGACTACCTTTGCGGGGTCCATGGCTATGCCTTGCTTAGAAACTACATGTCCAAGGAACCGAACTTCCTCCCTCCAAAAATGGCATTTGGAGAACTTAGCCTTTAACTGGTGTGCTCTAAGTGTTTCCATGACTTCCTTGAGATGTCTAGCATGCTCTTCTTCATCTTTTGAGAAGATCAAAATATCATCCACGAATACTACCTCAAACTTGTTAAGGAACTCCCGACACAGCCTACTCATCAAATCTACAAAGTATGCGGGTGCATTCATTAACCCAAACGGCATGACGAGCCATTCGAAGAACCCATCTGGAGTCCTAAACGCAGTTTTGTCAATGCTATCCTCAGCCACTCTAATTTGATGGAATCCTGTAGCTAGATCGAGTTAAGAGAAAACAGATGCTCCTACAAGCTGGTCAAACAAATCCTCGATCCTTGGTAGTGGGTGCCTATTCTTCTTTGTCAGCTTGTTTAACTCATGATAATTTACGCACAGACGAAGCGATCCATCCGCCTTAGTAGCGAATACTACTGAAGCACCCCATTCATAAATGCTTCGTCTTATGAAATTTTTCTCAAGCAACTCGTTAACTTGTTTACTGAGCTCTCTTCTTTCTCGCGGGGCCATGTGCCTAACGGGCAATGAAACTGGCTTGGCATTATCAACAAGATAAATTCGGAAGTCTATCTCGCGTTTAGGAGGTAACCCCATCACTTCATCCAAGACATCTGGATATTCTCGGACCACTCTTACAGATTGCAAATTATCGTCGGATGAGTCAAGGGATTCAAGATAACACAACATGACCGGACCCTTAGGATTACAATAAATTTCAAGGGTGTTACCAAGGCAAGTCATGAGCCTCACTACCTTTTGTTCATAATCAAGAATGGCACCATAATCGACAACCAATCCATACCTAGGATCAAACCGTATCCCATAAATCCGAGAACATAAGCATTACATGTGAATTCTACGCTTAAGATAGAGATCCTCAAATCCGTACACATCATAGATAAATGGGCTGTGCCCCCAATTGGATTTGAAACTATAACGGGATCCTCAACCAGACTTGTACTTAGGTGCATATTTTCAACAATATCAGAAGAAATAAAAGTATGCGATGCGCCAGAGTCAAATAAGATTCGAACAGGAAAGTCAGAAATGGAAACAAGGCTTTCTACGGAAATATTACTACCTCGGTCAAGAGCTGGAGTGGTGTTGAGAGCATGCAACTGCCCTCCAGAAGTTCCTGCTCGCTGGATCTGCCCTTGCCCCTGTCCTTGCTTCTTAGGGCAATCCTTGCCGATGTGTCCAGTATCTCCACAATGAAAGCATTCACCCAACTTCCTCTTCTTCTTTCTACAGTCTTTAGCTAGATGTCCAGTAATACCATAGAAGTTGCACTTCCTCATCTCACGTGGTTTGTTGTTGCTCTTGCTATTCTTGTTATTCTTGTTGCCCCCTTCTTGAAGTCAGCTTTCTTATTCTGAGTCTCATTAGGCTTAACCTCCTTCTTGCTATTCTTGTCTTCCTCATGAAGTAGAGCCATATCCACCAAGCTTTCAAAGGTCGCCCCCATGGGTATATGAGTTATGGCCAAACTTTGTAGTGGCTCGTTCAATCCTCGAGCAAAGCGTACAGCCTTTTTCTGGGCTGTTTTGACCAAATCCAAACCAAACCGAGCAAGCTGATTAAAATTATTCACATACTCCCTAACAGACATGTCCCCTTGCTTGAGTGCTAGGAACCTCTCCATCTGAAGGCTCTCTTCTGCTGACGATAAGAATTTAAGCCCAAACCTCTCTCTAAAGTCTGCCCAAGTCTGAACCGGCCTGGAAGCGTTGGTGACTTCCCACCAAAATGCAGCTTCCTCTTTCAACAACCATGCTGCCAACTGAACTTTCCTATGGTCCTCCATATCAAAGATGATGAACAAGTCTTCCGTCTCCTTTAGCCAGTTTCGTGCCTCAACAAAGGTTTCAGTTCCAACGAAGTTCTTGCCGCCCATTGCTTTAAAGTCTTTGCATATTTTGGCAAAGGCGGTACAAGGAGGAGGAGGTGGAACCGCGACCACTAGGGGAGGAGGAGGAGGGATGTCTGTCGTGCCCGCGTCGTTGGCCCTGGCTTCTAAGTACCTTCGGAACCATCCAGGCACGGGTATTCCCTCAGGAAGGTTAAGATCAGCCATGCTGAAAAACGAAAAGAAAAAGATTCAAACAAGGAAACAAAGGAAAGTGCTAATGGCTTCTTGGGGAATAGCCTTTTTAAACATAAAAATTTTCTTGTAAAATGCTTCTTTATAAATGGTTTTGAAAATAGTTTCAGAAGGTTTTTAAAACTTTTGCCCAGCCTGGTAACCTTCTGCTCTGATACCAAATGTAACACCCCACCTCCGCTAGGGTCACTCAAAAAGGGAATGCACTAGTTTTGGTGGAGTATTATCTAGGTAAACATACACAAAGATATCACAAGGCAGAACATAAATAAAGCAGCGGTAGAAATTAAAAACCAAATTTATTACTTTCAGGAAAATAGTCAAAACCCCATATATCCAAGGTACAAATTATTCCATAACATCAAGTTCCAAATAAAGAAGCATAAACTTAAGATAACAAAAGTAAACTATTCCCCATAAATAGTAGAAGCAGCCATAGCATAGCCTAAGACCAAACCGTACATGAGCTATCAGAAAGCAAGCTAAATCCAAGCTAAGAGCTAGTGTTTCCTCCCTGAGAACCTAGGGGGGGAACGTAAGAAAAAGAGGCGAAAGAAAAAGGGTCAGTCATAAAGACTAGTAAGCCCTAGTGACTTTCAGTATGAAAACTAGTAAAAGTAACATGATATGTGAAAACTGGAATTAAACATAAGGATGATAACAGAACTGGTAGGATAATTAAGATAACATGATAAGTCAAGTCTGGCATCGCATATTCGAGATTCGCTGCACCAATTGTACTTGTGCTCTAACCCATGTCAAGTATTAATCATGAAATGATCCCTTGGCCCAGTATCATGAAGTGACCCATTACGGGGTCCTACGGTACGATTTACTAATCGATCGGCTCCCTACAAGTTCTAGCTCGTCGTGTAATTGTGTTATACGACCCTATCCTGAAATGTAGTTACCTGTGCTAGGTCCACCATAGGGTGTATCAAGCCCTATGGTGCCAACCACCGACACGAATCAAGCACGCACAGTGTAAACCTACGGGTGCCCAATGCCTGCTTTTTCAACTCTGGACTACGTGCACGACCATAGTCCGCCTGAACCTATAATGGCGCACCTACTCAGCCGTCGTTCTGGTCGCTTACAATTAGCCCAGTAATCGTGCCCCACCCTGCCTAGTCCCAGGGTATCGTGATACATCTAAGTGGGTTACTGCTGAAAAGGACCGCGTAACTAGTGTTTCTAATGGGTTACGTGTTGTCATTCAAATTCGTGACTTAACCCTATCCAGATCATGTATCAAGTTGGTTAAGTGTGTTCGAGCGGTTCATGACTTAACCCTATCAAATCATTGTGTCAAGTTGGTTAAGTATATTCAAGTGGTCCATGACTTAACCCTATCATGTGGCATTAATTCATTAATGCACCTCAACCTCTCACATTAGACTAATTATTGTGGTCACTGGATTTGCCGGGCGGTTCCGGGCAGATTTACACCATAACATAGTCTAACCTCGTGTTTTACGTGCGATATGACCAACTACTCACATTGGATCCTATCGTTTGCAGTCACTGGATTTGCTGGGCGGTTCTGGGCAGATTTACACTGCAAACTCAACCCAACCTCGAATTGGCCATTTTCAAGTTTATCTAAGTGTCATGTCCAGATTCAAGTTTTCGAGTCTAAATTCATGTCAAGTTTTCAGGTCATGTTTCATGTCAAATCGTGTCAAGTTCATGTACATATCCAGGTTCAAGTCATAATAACATTCTTGTTCAAGTTCAAAGCCAATTCATGTTTTACCTAATCTACCCAAATCATATTCCCATCGCACATAAACTCGAATCGATACAAATAAATCTAATTAGGGAATAACATAAAAAGGGACGGGTATAAGGTGGCAAAAGTGATTACTAGCATAGCATGGTATGACTTGAGATAAATGATTATAACATTACTTCCATATGGAATATTGGCCTCAAACATAAAGAATCCCAATCTAGCAAAATAAGGTACTAGTCAAGATAATAGTTGTCATAAGGTGAAAGTATAGTCATGGTAACGATTGACATAAGGTGATAGTATAGTCATGGTAACGATTGACATAAGGTGATAGTCATAAACTTGTGACTAATAGCAGATTCAACATGATAATATAAGGGGTTTTTCTCTTTGACTTACAACATGAATAGGCCCCAAATCAATGTCATAGTAATATATCCAAAAGTCAAGATCTAAGATGAACAAGAATGGATGTAAAACAGTCATCATACACAGGTCCAATTTCAATTTACATCATATTCATATTACATTTACAGTTTAAATCTAAAAATAACTGGGGCTTACAGATCGTGGTTCGAGAATTTGAAAAAGAGAGTCGATGTTGAATCTTTATATGCTTAGTCAAGTCCTAACAGTAATCCCCAAATCAGCAAATCTCTTGACGCAATCTCAACGTAGAAGAAGTAGTCCTTTTCTCAAACTTTTCAAGCAGAATCAGAGCAGCATAAGGTCAGAGAGAATTATGTGTAGAGAGACTAGTGTTAGGGGCTGTTTATATAAGGTCAGGTCAACAAATGTGGATAGAAACGAGGCCAGGAACATCAGAGTGAATCCAGCTTCAAAAGTGGGCTCGGCCACCAGGTCGACACCCAGGTCGACACTATGGTCAACCTGGTCCTGGGCAGGTCCACTACATAGTCGACCCCCAGGTCGACCTAGACCTGGGCGGGAAATTTCCCGCTCAGTCCATTCTGAGGCTTGAATTCGAAATTCGAATTCGAATCCTAAGCTGTTTTGAACTTGAAAACGTCTGAAAACTTCGAAAGGTCATAACTTGGTCATACGAACTCCGATTTTCGAAAACTCGGACTCGTTTCCAAGCAGAATTTCGAGACGAACGCAATGGCGTAACCCGTTTCCCTTGATTCTTATTTTAAAAATTAATTCTGCCTTGATTTATGGCTATTACACGTTATAAAAATACGGGTTGTTATATTTAAGCTCTATATGTGTGCGCACTCATTCGTCCAAATGCAACATCCATATGCTAATTCATCCATTTCCATCCATAAAAGAAGAGAAAAATGCACACAGATATGTATGCAGTATGAGAGTGATTGAGCCGATCTAGTGCCTAATGTGTGTGTATATGTGTCCATAGGCAACCACTAGCAAACACTTGCATCCATCAAACATAACATGTTTCAAACACATGTTTACATCCATAGGATTCCTATCTAAAGGTCGAAAAATACTATGGATAAGATATCCTCAAATGATAGAAAAAAGCACTGATAAAACTTTGAAAAAGGAGTTAAGAACATACCCTCGAAAAGGGTACAAAGCACGTAACTTGTCTTCGGTCTCCCAAGTCGCATCCACTGGGTTATCTCTCCATTGAACCTTTAGCAACTTGATCTCTTTATTGCGTAGCTTCTTAACTTTTGATCCAAGAATACGGGTAGGAAATCATCTAATTATTGCCTCCCATTCCACTTCTACCTCTTCCAACACACTCAGCACAACTACTTCTGTGGTGTCATGCAGGCACTTCTGCAGATGAGAAACGTGGAAAACATCATGAATGCCAGATAGATTTTATGGGAGCTTTACTGTATAGGCCATTTGGCCAATCCTCTCGGTTATGTGAAATGGTCCCACGAACCTAGGTGCTAACTTCCCTACCGATCCGAAGCGAACCACATTCCTCAGAGGTGACACTTTGATAAAAAATAAGTCTCCCACCTCAAAGTCGATATTCAGTCCTTCTATTGTCTGCATAGGACTTCTTCCTATCTTGAGCTGTCTTCCTCCACCGTCGAATAAGGTCAATCTTTTCGGATGTTCCTCTAACCATATCTGGTCCAAGTAATAATCTTTCTGTAGATTCCCACCAACAAGTTGGTGATCTACAGGGTTGTCCGTACAATGCTTCGAAGGGTGCCATTCCGATGCTGGAATGATAGTTCTTGTTATAGGCAAACTCTACTAAAGGAAAGTGCTCTTCCCAAATCCTCCAACGTCTAGGATACACAGTCTCAAAAGATCTTCAAGAATCCTGTTCACCCTGCTCGTCTGTATATCGGTCTGAGGATGATAAGGAGTGCTCAACACAACTATGTACCTAATGCTTCTTGCAAGCTCCACCAAAATTTGCTGGTAAAGATGGGGTCACAATCGCTTACGATGCTGGAAGGTGCTCCATGAAGACGAACTATCTCACAACCATAAATTGTTGCCAACCATGATGCCGTCCTCTTACTCTTAATTGGAATAAAGTGAGCGCTCTTAGTGAGTCTATCTACCACAACCCAGATACCAGTGTTTCCTTTCTTCGATCTAGACAAACAATGTGTGAAATCCGTAGCGACGCTCTCCCATTTCCACTGAGGAACCTCCAAAGGATGAAGTAATCCACCGGGCTTCTTTTGCTGAGTTTTAACTTACTTGCAAACTAGACATTGGGAAACAAATTCAGCCACATCTTTCTTCATCCCAGCCCAAAAGAAAATCCTTTTCATGTATCTGTACATATTATCACCACCTGGATGAATGGTTATCTTAGAATGATGGGCTTTTTTTAGGATTGAGTTTATCAAGCTTCCAGTTTGAGGAACATTAAGCCTTCCATCTCGCTGCAACCACCTCTTTTCATCTATGGCATATATACTGAGGTGACTAGAAGTCTACCCTTTTCTGAGTTTCTCCATGATGTCTAAAATCTATGGATCACCTTGTTGCGAAGCTCTTATCTGGTCCATAAGAGTTGGTCGTATCTCCAAGGATGCAAACAAATCAGGAAAAATCTCGATGGAGGGTCTAAAATCAAAAGATGATATAAACTCCAAGTTCTTTCTTTCCACAAACAGAGGGCTCAGGGCCATCCTCTGCCTACTTAGTGCGTCACCTACCACATTACCCTTGCCAGGGGTATAAGCAATCTCAAAATCATAAGAAGCTAGAAACTCCACCTGTTTCCTTAAATTGAGTCTTTCTATGAGAACAGATACTTGGGAGATTTGTGATTGGTGTATAACTCGAACTTCTTTCCAAGTAAGTAATGACGCCAAATATTCAACGCAAATACTATGGCAGCTAGCTCTAGATCATGGGTGGGGTAGTTCTTTTCATGAACTCTCAACTATCTACCCCCATATCATACTACTTTCCCTTCTTGCATCAAAACCTCACCAAGTCCTGTACCACACACATCAGTGTAAACGGTAAGCACCTTACTCCCGTCAGGCAAGGTCAAGACTGGGGCTGTTGTCAGAGCCCTCTTCATTCATTGGAAAGCAATATCACAGTCTATATCCCATAAAAATACCAAGTTCTTCTTCATCAGCCTGGTGAGTGGGGCTGATACCTTTGCGATGTCCTTAAATGAACTTCCTATAATAACCTGCCAACCCAAGAAGACTTCTCACCTCGGTTGCACTTTTAGGAATCTGCCAATCTTGCACTACAACTACCTTCACGGGATCTACAGCTGTCCCTTCTTTGGAGGCCACATGCCCTAAGAATCTCACCTCCTTTCTCTAAAAATGGAATTTGGACAATTTCTCCTTAAGCTGATGCGCACGGAGAGTTTTCAAGACTTCTCTCAAATATTGGGCATGTTCTTCTTCGCTTTTGGAGAAGATCAAGATGTCGTCAACAAAGAATACAACAAATTGGTATAGAAACTCCCGAAAACACCATACTCATCAAATCAACAAAATAGGCGGGTGCATTCCTCAGCTCAAAAGGCATAAGCAACCATTCAAAGAAACCATCCGGAGTCCTAAAAGCAGTCTTATCTATGTTGTCCTCAACCACCCTTATTTGATGAAATCCCGTGGCCAAGTCGAAGTAGGAAAATACCGAGGCACCAACATGTTGGTCAAATAAATCATCAATCCTCGGAAGCGGGTGCCTATTCTTCTTGGTGAGTTTATTCAACTCCCTATAATCAACATACAAACGAAGCAAACTTAGTTGCAAATACTACTGGAGCATCCCATTCAGATATGCTTCG
Source organism: Allium sativum (assembly GCA_030737875.1). Classification (NCBI taxonomy): domain Eukaryota; kingdom Viridiplantae; phylum Streptophyta; class Magnoliopsida; order Asparagales; family Amaryllidaceae; genus Allium; species Allium sativum. The sequence continues at coordinate 293,092,451 of CM060925.1, forward strand.
TCTGATAAAGCCCTTCTCAAGTAGCTCTCCGACTTGCTTACTCAACACCCTCTTTTCCCTTAGAGCCATGTGGCGCACTGGTAATGCAACTGGCTTTGCATTGTCCACCAGATATATACGGAAGTTGATTTCGCACCTCGGAACCTGTACCTCATCGAAAACATCAGAATAATCTCGGACCACTAGAACAGATTGCAGATTGTCGATAGATGCATCAAGAGACTCTAGGAAACTAAGTATAATCGACCCTTGTGGGTCACAAGAAATCTCGAGGGTCCTGCCATTACAAGTCATAAGCCTAACAACCCTCTTCTCATAATCCAGAATGGCACCATATGTGGTAAGCCAATCCATTCCTAGAATCAACCCATAGCACGTAAACCCGAGCACATACGCGTCGCATTCAAACTCGACGCCTAACACAGATATTTTCGAACCCCGACAAATCATAGATAAATGAGCCGAACCACTAATGGGGTTTGAAACAACTACGGGATCCACTACCATACTAGTAATTAAGTGCAAAGATTCAACTACAGAACTTGATATAAATGAATGTGAGGCATCAAAATCAAAAAGTGTTCTAATAGGATGGTTTGAAAGAGAAATTAAACGTTCCACAGAAACTTTTCTACATCTATTAGGAGCACCGATTGCGAGCGCATGCACCTTCCCTCCAGAAGTCACCGTCCTTTGACCCTGTCCCTGTGATCCCTGTTTCTTCGAGCACTCTCTAGCGAAGTGTCCGACCTCTCCGCAATTAAAGCAAGTGTTCTTCCTTCTCTTACAGTCTTTGATCAAGTGACCTTCCTTCCCAAAATTGTGACATTTTCTCTTATCCTTACCTTTGTCATTTTCCCCTCCTTTCTTCTACTGCTGCTGTTGTTGTTGTTGCTGCTGCTGTTGCCCCCCTTCTTAGGCCACACCTTCCTATTTTGTGATGTCCCCTCATCCTTTGCTTCCTTCTTTTCTCCCTTGTCTTCCTCATGCATTAGGGCCATATCGACAAGCTTTTCAAAAGTGGCCCCCATTGGAATATGGGACATTGCTAACCCATGCAGAGGTTCATTCAGCCTTTTAGCAAACCACAAAGCCCTTTTGTGCGGCGTATCCACCAACTCTAACCCGAACCTTGCTAGTTGGTTGAATTTGTTCACATATTCTTTCACCATAAAGTTCCCTTGTTTGAGTGCTAAGAATCTCTCCATTTGCATGCTTCTCTCAGCTTGGGAGAGAAATTCCATTTCAAATCTTTGTTTAAAATCTTCCTAAGTTTCCACCGAACTTCCATCTTGGGTAACTTCCCACAAAAACGAGGCTTCGTCTTTCAGTAGCAAGGCGACTAACTGAATCTTCCTTCTATCCTCTACTTCAAAGATTACGAACAAGTCCTCGGTCTCCTTGAGCCAATTCCGCATTTCAACGAATGTCTCGTTCCCATGGAACGACTTCCCTCCCATAGCACGGTTGTCCTTGCAGATCTTAGCGAAATTTTCTGCTCTTGGAGGAGGAGGAGGAATAACTGGTGCAGTTGGGGGAGGAACATTTCCTTGGCCTTCGGCACGCGCTGTGTCCTCCAAATACCTATGGAACCATTCGGATATCGTGACGCCCTCTGGGACATTAGGTATGTTTTGTTCCCCAGATATGCTGAAAAAGGAAAAGGAAGAGATTTAGACAAAGGACCAAAGGATATTACATATGGCTTTTTGGGGAATGTTTTTCAAAACAGACTTTTCTTTTTGAAAATGCTTTCTTTTAAAACCTTTTTGAAAATAATTTTCAAAAACTCTATCCAATCTGGTAACCTTCAGCTCTAATACCAAGTGTGACATCCCACATCCGTTAATGCCACTCATAAAGGGAATGCATTAAGTTTCATGAAGCGTTATAGGTAAACAGACACAGAATTTTACAAGACAGACATAGATAAGATAGCAGCGAAAATTTAAATTTTTATTTCAAACACAAATCATATAGCGTGGTTCAAAATACCATGAGTCTCAAAAACCATTACAATAACATAACTTCTGTCTTTTAACATCAGAGTACATAAATACTTAAAAGAAAACATAATTCCCCAAATAAAAGAGACAAAGCCATAGGAGAGATAAAAACTTAAGCCATGCTTCAAAAGCAGTTCTAGGAAGATGATATCTGAGTCCTGACTAAGCCTGAGTGTTTCCTCCCTGAGAACCTTGGGGGGATGGGGGGAGGATGGAAGAAAGAAGGAGAAACAAAAGGGTCAGACATGAAGTCTGGCGAGTCTAGTGACTTTTGGCAAGTAAATAAATAAAAGTAGCATGATAGGTATACAAAGTGGATAAGAGAGATCACTACATGAATGGAAGGTGTGACAGGGTAGACAGGATAAGGTATATATGCTTCTCTAATGATTACTCTGCACTATTTCTAGTCCAGAATGAGATGATCCCTTCCACCATAAGGTGGTAGACTTAGGCATACATCCAAATGTACCCTAACTACTACCCTAATCGATCGGCTCCCTACTCCGTAAATACTCTGTGCTGGCCCCACAGTAGGATGTATTACGTCCTAAAGTGGCAACCCCTCACTAATATGCACAGCCCCATATCTACAGGTGTCACGGTCGTTTTATCCTCCTCTGCTCGGCTCATGCACGCACATGGCTCGCTCGGTTTGCGCCGGCCACACCGTCCTCCATGTTTGGATCTCTTACAATCAATCAGCAAGCGTGCCCCTTCTCTGCCTAGTACAAAGTACTTTATTTGTTACCTACTCCTGGTTACTAATTGAAATGGGTCCCACACAATATGATACAAGTTCTCCCCCTTGTCTTGTATCCCCCACTAGGTTTTCACAGACAATGTATACCACTTGGTATCTTTAATTACATAGCCATATACTAGTTATGCTTACCCTAAAAGGTGTCTTTAATTACATAGCTTTTATATTTTCTACCAGTTAAGTATACCACTAGGTGTCTTTAATTACATAACCTTATTGGGTTAAGTTTGTAGGCCTATATATAAATGTTACCCACTCCCTCCAGATTTGCTTACACCATCCACTATCCAACCAATTTTACTTAACCCTAACTTTAGTTCATAATCATACAATCCCTATGGATTAAATTAGGTTAAGTAGTCCAATTCATTACCATGTCCAGTTATGGTTTATAATGGGCTAGACCTCCCACATTTGGCCTACAACGTGTGGATGCTAGATATGCCGGCCAGGTCCGGGTAGTCTTATTCCACAGTTGGGGTCTAGTATTTGTGCACTTAGACCTCTCACATTAGGTTCAACATTAGTGGCTGCGGGATATGTCGGTCGGGTCCGGGCAAACTTCCACCACTAGTGCTACCTAACCTCGAGTCATAAGTGCAATTACAATTCCTAATTGTAATTACTAGACATTCCATTTTTTATCCAATTATTACCTATGTCTTAATAGGTGATTATGTCCCCACTTTCCCTCTTTTGAATTATATGTCCAACTCATGTTTATATTCAAATTATGTCAATATAACCTTTTTCCCTCCCCGTTCCCTAACTAGCGTGTTCACATAATTTACAGCATGTATAGGCTAAATAATAGCCTAATCATAAACGATAAAAAGGGAAGGTAATGGAAATATGACAAAGGTGAACGTTCTAACATAACTAGCATAAACATATACTAACATGGTGAACATAAAAGCATAGATCTAATGAACTTGTGGCAGTTAACTAGTTGTAACGTAGCAAAGGTGATAAGATGAACATGAAAAGATCTAAATTTAATTCAGATGTCCAACAAGTTCAGTTCTAATATGAGAAACACAAGGGGATCCAAATAATAAACTACATCTGATTAATAATTTAGGTGTCCACATAATACAGATCTAATAGGCAAAATTAGATCTAACAAATAGGGACTAAGATATACATCATAGAATGTCCACATAATTCAGATCTAATAGTTTATAACTAGATCTACATAATTAAGGTTTAAGATTCACATCATGGCATGTGATAGAAGTTATAACAGATTTAACAGGATATAGATTTAGACCAATAGTTAAAATAGATCTAGCACAAATCATGTAATGCCACAAGGGTTACAATAGATCCAACAAGAAAGAGATTTAGATCCAAATCCTTACCAATTCAGAATGTCATATGTTCATTATTTACAATGGATCTGACATGATTTAGGTATATGGACAAATCCGAGTCATAATCGTGTCATGTTTACTTTTAAATATTCAAATCTAAAGGAAACTAGAAACTCACAGTGTTAGGATTAGAAAATATAAGAAGAATGGATCTTGAATCTCTAGATTTTATTTGCGAAGCTGAAAGTTGTAGGGGATTAACAAATCCAATTCAGTTCAGAAACCGGTAGAGTTTGGCCACCATGAATTCTCTATGAAGAAAATATGAGAAACGGCCATGTATATATAGCTGCCAGACCCACTGAAACCGACTGCCACATCAGCCCTAGGGTTGTCGACACCCCTGTGGGTGGGTCGACCCATAGGTCGACACCCCTTAAGGGGGTTCGATCCCGGTGTCGACGCTCCTCTAAGGGGGTCGACCTCCTAGAGCGAGAAATATGCCGCCACTTTTCATTTTTTGAATTCGAACTGTTCTGGATAAAATTCTGACTCATCTCTGACTCATGTGTATATATATTCTTTCTACGCATATACAAACTTAAACCTCTCATAACTTCTTCATACGGTGTCCGTTTTATGCAAACCAAATGTCTATCTTGACTAGAACTTTGAGACGGAAACGCAATGGCTCAGTCCGTTTTACTTAATTTTGAATATTAAATTAATTATTATTTAATTTATCCTCTTTAATGTTAACAAAATACGGGGTGTTACACGTACATACCATGCCTCTATGGGTACAACTTCGCTAGGCATACCATAGAGGACCTTTATGGAGTATACTCATGTCTCGTCGAAGTCGTGCACTTCCTTTTGAGTCCCGTTGAACAAGTTAGACGTGCTCCCATTGTAACTCCCGAAACCTACGATGATTTTCCTTGTTGGGCTCTTCATCCCCACGGATTGGTCCCAACACATATCATCATATTAATTGGACCTTATGTCTAATTTACTATTATGTGTTCCATTTACTTTCCTTTTTGTTGATATAACAATATTCTTTGATCTATTTAATCGAACATTATTTATTAATAAAATAACTTTACTAGTTACCAAAGATTCTTAGGCTCGTAACTTACACTTTGTAAATCAATATGTTCATATTAAAGCCCAAAACCTTTTAGGGTCGTAACTTAATCCAGTTAAGTCAATATGTCCATACTAAAGCATAATTGTTCTTTTAAATAATTCCTGTCATATTTATATTCACAAATGAACTATGTTTTTTTATTATGATTTCCCCTATTATCACATTTATACAAATAAAAGTTGTGATTGTAGGTTTATAATAAATGTCACATATTCCTTTTTACCTTTCATGATGTCTTTCAATTATGTTACCCTTTTTCTTTCCATCTTTACATTTTACTTCTTAGGAAATTAGACCTATTCCTAATTGATCGGTTATTAAAGCTAATCAAAAGTCTATTTCAATAGCTTAAGGTAATTACTTCCACAGAAATCCATAATTACAAGACATATCTTTCAATTATTTTTAGGCTATTGAATAGTGCGTAATACATCTTTACGCCTATTATTACTAATAGACGCCTTCATTTATTTTTAAACTTGTAATAATGTTTTCCACTTCTTTTTCAAACCAAACCAGCAAAATATATTTCCCTTTTTCCCCAAACAACCAAACTAGGCTATTTCTGACTTCATATTCGGACTAGTATATATTAATTACAATTTTAAACTTATTTCCCCTTTTTACATAATTGTAGTAAATTTGGATACAATTGGGTTATGTCCCTTTTTCAATCCCAACAACTTATATATTCATTATATTCTAAATTTGAGAAATAATCTTTTTAACTGACACAAAAATTCACAGATTTACCAATTAACTGCAAATTCAATGTCCATAATATTAATTATGCCATGCCCACAAGTACTAAATCCTAGTTAAATTATGTTTTCCAATCCACGCAAACAAAAAGGATTATAATCAATTGTATAAATTAGGTGCATAATTCAATTATGTATATGTAAACTTTTCAAGTTTATGTATATTTTGCGCATGACCAAAATTCAACATAAATTATATATACATACACACACTCATATATATATATATATATATATATATGTACGTAGAATAGGGAAAAGAAGATGAAGAGAACATATTGTAAATTCTTACATGAATCAAACAATATCATAGACTATTATAAGAAAATATAATTCAAATCCACTCATTTAGGATTTGCATTCTAAGTTTTGGATCTGATTTGCATCTGCATTTACTTTATGTCTTCTTTTCAATTCAAATTAACAGATCTATCTTGACAGGGGATCAAGGCATCTACATCTTGAATCTACTATATTTTCCTCCAATTATTGAATCGAAAATCCTAAATCTGAATATAATTTATTTCTAAAGAGTTTGGAGGAGAAAAGAAATGGCAGATCTATAGCGCTCTCTCAGAAAACATGAGTTCGAAGCTAGGCCCTATAGGTTTGTTTATAGCTTCTTAGAAGAACCACGTCCATTTGATTCAAATGAATTATTCCGAACCACATAAAAATATAAAACCATATTGTCTTGGGCCAAAATGGGTCGATCCATGCTTCAGGTGGGTCGACCCCTAGGTCGAGCTAGCCTAGAAGTGTGTTGACACCTGGGTCGACCCACTTCTGTTATGGGTCAACCATATACAATTTTTAGAATACGTATATATGGTCTTGTCCTACATGATTTTGGCTATATAAACGTTTACTATTTATTGATTGTGCTTAACGGTTTCTGAATTTTATTTCCTATTTTGATGCGCGTTTTTATTCAAATTCAAATGCGCAATCAATGTGCGCATTAATAATTCTTTTGTTATTTATATTTTTGCGTGTTTAATTCTTTTAATTCCATGAACATTATTTTTAAGATTTATTTCTACAATTTTAACATGCATTTACATTCAATTTCAAACGTGTATTATTAACACGTGTATACCTAACTAAATTAAAAAGTTACTTAATTAATGTCATTTCAACTTCCTTTTATTACGTGGTTTTATACCATCTATGACATGTGTTTATTTTGCGCGTTACTTTTGAAATATATATTTATATCAAAAATATTTATATGTGTGTTCACATTATAGAATTAGTTATATAATTCCAATTTTTGATCTCATTTCCATTATTCATCTTTTGATGCCCTTAATTGACATGCATTGTTAATTTAAAGGAAATGTTGCCATTTTAATATTAATTATTTTCCCTTCCTTGATTTAATCCCTTTCTATCAACACTTTTGTTTTCCTATTCTATTAAACGGTTAAGTTTGTTAATATTTAACGTTGATAATCTTTCGTTACTTTTAAATTCAAATGCACATTGTTTATAAAATTAATGTTCGCAGATACTTTTTGATTATTTTATAACCTACCATTTATTAACTTCCATACTTTCTTCTGTTTCTTTTTATTTAATTAAATATATACCATTGCAATGTTATATTTTCATAATGGTAAATAAATATTGCTTATCTTATAACATGTGTTTGTTTCCAAATATCAAACACATATTACTCATGTAATTATTTTGATAATTTTGTTATTAAAAATGCGGGGTGCTACATTCTCCCACCTTTTAGGAAATTTCATCCTCGAAATTTAGTCAGGATAAAGTTATGTAATTCCTTTCCAAATCTACATCCATCATGTGTATATCCAATTTTGCAACCAACTGTGTACTTGTGCAAAGTGTAACACAATCATAAAAGTTAACGAATGCGATGAATGCCTAAGCGGTACCTCCTATATAAATGCAAATTTTCTTGAAATTCTTTTAAAAACATGATGCACACATCCTAAATATACTGGCAATTTCTATATGAATGCAATATTTTGAAAATCAAAAATACTTTTTCATACAATTTTTCTTTCACTCTTACAAAGTAAGAATGTAGTTCATCCAGTTTTCGCATCCAAACCCTACCAATAAACTTTAAATTTGCAAATTTCAGAAAAAATCTAATTTTCTGAATTCGATTCTTTATATTAGGAAAAATTAGAAAATGGAAAGATTCATATTTTCCATCCCACTTTAACGCACCCTTTTCCCCGTACTTGGAACCTTCATCACTAATGTTACAAAATTCCTAATTTCTATTCCAAGCACGACTTACAAAATAAGAATTTCATTTTCATTTTCTCAAACTTTCTTTTAAAGAATTTATTTTCTCTTATTGTTATCATTTATTGCAGTTGTTGTGTTCGTTATTTTCCAAAAGAATCCTTTTTTCTTTTAGTTGTTCATCTATTGCTTCCATTTTTATTTTATTTACAATATCCTATGTCTTTATTCTTATCTAATGATAATCATAAACACTAGAAATAAAATATCCTACTAATTTATTCTATTTTACTATAATAAAATTGAACACTACGTTGGAGTGAAAACCTATACTAAAAGAAAATATGCTCTACTGCAATCACTACTAGGTAAATGATACAATGGCTAAATGTGTCTATCCACAAGGATTCGGAAGATATGCTCAAAAACAAGGACTAGGAGGCCTATGACCATGTTCTTTTGAAATAAAAAGGTCCTCATCCCTGAATCTGGACAACCATTGTCCTCCTCCTTTCTATCTACTACTCTCTACAAACTTATGTCGTAGGTTCTCATCCCGTCATAAATTTAGACAACATGTCAAACCTTCCTATTTTCTTAAGAGGGGCTAAAAAAGATTTCCATTAATTACAAACCATGTTATAATTTCACTTATAAAATCTCAACTTGACCTTTCCTATTCATTTCCTTTTTATCCTCTTCCCTTGAATCATGCAAAATTTTAACTTACCTTTAACTTCTTTCTATTAAACAGTAACTTTTCAAAATTTCCTCTTTTCTTAATTCTCTTACATCACTGCATAACCTTTTAGTGCATACCATTTCTCGTTCTTACATCTTAATTTCTTTCTTAGGACTTTACCACTCAAGTTAACGTTTACTCACATCTAAAAAATATTTCCTCATACCTTTTAACAACAATTCATGCACACTACTGGGACCATTTTCACTATATTATCTCTAACCCAGTAAAAATTTATATTCTCAAAATTATTTCAGAGGATAAAACCAAGGAAACTTGGCTGGAACTCTTATTTATTTAATATACATTTCAATTTCAAGAGGAATTAATAAGGTTAAATTTCTGTGAATCTTTTCTAAGGAGGACCTTTGTGTAAAATAACAAGGAAACTTCATTATCAATTTTTTCATTTCTTTGTTGAAATAGGTTACACAAAATATGGTACTTCACCTATATTTTGTGCTCCTCTTTCGCTGCACATTTCCTTGTCAGTTTAACATAACATGTTTACTTACAAACTTACCAATGCACAAAAACATATCTTATAATTCTTATCATTCCAACAAGTTAAAGTATGTCATAATTTGTCCTTTATGAAAAAAAAATATTTTCTTTCACCAAAGGTAACCTATGCACCACACATAACTAATTTATTTATATTCTTGCTTTCTCTTAACCATTTATGTCGCTTAACTTCACAACTTGCTTATGCACTAATGTCTTTTTTGAAACAAGTTTGCACAATTTTCTCATAAAATATTTTAATGGAACTCTTGATATTACAAACTAGTAAATTTCTAAAATTGGAAACTTGAAAACTTCTCTATATTTGTTTAATATATATATATATATATATATTTAAAGATCTTTTGTTAGTTTTAACTATGAGGAAAATTACAAAGTGGTTTCTAACTTTTGCATTCCAAAATCCTTTGCGTGAAATTTCGTTTTTTGTCCAAAATTTCTCTATTACACAAATTCCTCCAAATCTATATCTAAATTGAAAAATAAGTGTAATGCAACTTTTGCACCAAATGTGTGCGTGTGTGTGTATACACACACACACACACACATATATATATATATATATTAACGTAAATTCCTAATCCATTTTCTCCTTATTCTTTTCAACGTATAGGACCTTATTGCCCAATCCACTAATCTGAAATACCAAAATTTTGGATATAACACATGGAATCTTCTTTATCTCTTTTTTTCAAAACATATTGTACACTTTTCTCTCTATCCTGTCATGGGCCTACTATTCTAAAACTTCCATAACCATTTCCTTAGTGTACAAAACTAATATCCCAACTTTCTCCATGTCTTGTTTCACCTAATTAGTGGGTTCCTCAATGGATGTAGGTAAATATAATATTTATATTTTAAAAATACAAATATGTTCACTTACTATCTATATAGGAATCCTAAACCTAAGTAATGATACCAGATGTAACAACCCAAATTCCAGTAGTACTAAATTTTTCGCGAAAATGATAAAATCTGAGTCCATTGAAATTTGAGTTGATTTGTCTGGTATCCTGCAGAAATGCAAAGATAAAAAATATAAAAGCACACAATAAAATATCTTATAGCGGAATGAATAAAATATAATAGTAAGTAAATAATTACCTCAATAAATGACACTGTCTAACAAGTGTCTCTAAGCTGTATAATCTCTCCACCTATCTAACCTATGGGTTTGTTATGAGGAGGGGTTCAGAACAAAAGTTCTGGTGAATGGACAAATTATACTTCCAATAAATAACGCTATATATACCATTCTATCACTAGTTTTCCTTTATTAAGTTAATTTGGGTTTTTTACACATTACACTTCCGATTTTAGGCAAAAGTCGTACATATCTACTGTTGGAGAATGGGCTTTTGATGACAATAACCTTATTTCAATTATCATTGATTATAAAATATATACTAACACTTTTTGTATAGAATATATATATATATATATACGTAGGAATTATATACAGGAAATATCACTGAACACTGTACAGTTTTAAAGATGATAGAGATTCAAAGATCAAAGAAATTTCAAGGATTATGAGTAATCAAGAATTCAAGAGTTTAAGATTAACATAGTTATAGAGTCTAGATTTTGTAAGACTCTAAATAGCACTCCATGTTCAAATTCAAATTCTAATTTTCAAATTCTGATTTTCAATTCTATCCTCAATCCTCTCTATTTTATTTTTTCTATTTGTTTCTATTTCTATTTTTATACTTATTTGTTTTTCAAACTAAACTTTTATATTTATATTTATACTTTATATTCCTATACTTTATATTTATATAGTTTTAAAACTTATAAAATTATAAATATGTTTATATGATTTAAAATTATGTTTTCATATATTTTTCTAGTTTATAATATTAATTTATATCATTACATTTTAATTCAAGAATATCTAGAATTATATTTATATAAAAAACATTTGAAAAATATTTATAAATTTAAATTTTCAAAGGAGTATGTCAAATTAACGAAATCTTCATGTCGACATATAACTGTCATTTTTTCAATTTTGAAAGGAAGTGTCTTTTCACTATTTGAAACATTTCAGAACCATTGCAACCTTTCATATTCTATAAAAAGGGGTAGAAACCGAATTTTTAATCATCTCTTCTTCTCTCAATTCATCCTCTTTCTCTACACCATTATTCTTAATTATTTTTATGATTTTTACACTAGTACTCTACTGAATTCAATTCTGTTTTGATCAAACTTCTTCTCTCTACACACTCTACTCTCTATTCTCTGAATCAAGTGCTACTGAAGAGTTATAGGGCTGTTTGAAATTGCTTGGATTGAATAAACCTCGTTTGTGTTGAGTCAAAGAGGAATCGGGGTGTCCTTGTAGCCGTGAAATCAAGGAAATAGGAGTTGGTGTGTCCTTGTTGAGCCATGAAATCAAGGAAGTAGGAATCTGTAACACCCCACATTTTTGACTTAAGATAATAAAATAAGAATAACTTAATTTAATATTCATAATTAAGTAAAATGGATAACATCTTGTGTTCGTCTCGGAATTCTGGTTCAGATAGAGTCCGAGTTTTCGTAAAACGGACAACGTATGAAGAAGTTATGGGTTGTAGAAGTTTGTCAGAGAACAGGAGCTGCCCAGACCGATTTTGGGCCTCCAAACCCATGGGGATCGAACCCTTCAAGTGGGGTCGACCCATATGAAGGTGGGTCGACCCACATGAAGGGAGGTCGACCCCTTCAATGGGAGGTCAACCCCCCTACGGTAGATTTTGGCAGGTTATGGTTTTTGAGTTTTTGGATGTTTCGGATGGTTTTTGGTCAAATCTGAGGGTCCTTGTTGCTCCAATACACCTATAAATAAGACCTTAGACCTGACCCTAATCCTAAACCTCATAATTCGGTGGCTACGCTGGAGTTTTGCCATTACTCTCTCTCTCTCCTCAAATCTACTCTGAAAATTAAAATATTAGCCTAGGAAAATTATGAATCCAGATCTGGAAGAGAGAATCAACATTAATAAAAAGATTATTCCAAAATCAAGAAAGCAAGGTAAAATTCTAGATCCAATCCATTCTAATACTTACTCTTTCTTTCCCTTCTCTTTTGATGGAAATAAGCAATCCATGGTTATTAGGTTTCAAATCAAATTAGGGGAAAAACCATGAATGCTAAAAACTAGCTCAAATCCAGAATTAGGAAAGCATAAAAGGTGAGTGGATTTAAGTTTTAAATTTAAGATAATAATATGTTATCGTTTACCATTCCCCATTTTTGTATAATTGAAATACAATATGTTGAAATGTTTAACACGTGATAATAACGGCTAAAGTGATAAGTTCAACATGTAGGAATAATTTAATTTATTGGGATATAAGCTTGTTAAATCCATATGTTGAAATAGATTAAAGTATTGGATTGTTTGCATGTTGTAAAACAAACTTGTTAGAATTGGGTAGAAACTTTTTTTGTTTGTATTACATGTAAACTTGTCACAATTATATACATGGCTCCTTACTTGTATGATTTGGAATAGTTATGTGATTAAATGGTTTCATGTTAGCATAGAGCTAAATACATGAACATGGATTTGGGTATAAATCAAAGTATGATTAAAGATCTAAATTTGGGGCATATGAAATATATATATATATATATATATGCATACATGACTTGGAGAAAAGGACTAGAAAACCTATAATGACATTTGAAAAATGGTGAAAAACCGAATAAGCCTAGATTCACAGTAATTTGACACTGCAACGCTCTTAGACACGAGGTTAGAATGCACTTTTGATAGAAGTCTGCCCGGAACCGCCCGGCATATCTAGCATTCACAAGTGGTAAATCTAATGTGAGGGGTCTAAGCGCATAATTAAAACGTATAATGGTGCTAAGACACGAGGTTAAGTCAGCTTGTGGTAGAAGTCTGCCCGGACCTGCCTGGCAAATCCAGCATCCACAAGAGTAGGCTTAATGTGAGAGGTCTTGTGCATATATATATATATATATATATATATATACACATACATAACAAGATATGTATAAATGGAAATGGTAGTAATTAAATGTCTAACTCAGAGAATAAGAAAGGAAAGGATGTAACAAACTGAGTTAGTGTGATACGAAGGAAAAGTGATGTATTTCCCTAAATGACCTATTTCTGAGAACGTGGTTGCAAATAAGCCACAATAAATAAAGTAAGAAAAGTAAAAAAATTACTTGCTACCATGGATTTAGATTTGAATACCTTATGAAAATAAATCACTGATTCCTTTTACCAAACTGATAAGGTGCATGAAGTGATTTCCTTAATTAAAATAAGGAATATATATTATAGTGAATGAAGAAAATGTTTTTAATGGGGAATGTGTAACACCCCGCCTCCGCTAGGGTCACTCGCAAAGGAATGCACTAGCTTTAGAGGGGCATTATTGGTAAACATGCACAGAAATATCACAAGACAGAACATATAAAATAGCGGAAGTAAAATCGAACTTTCATAAACATCAATAGTTAAGGTCTAAAGCCTTTTACATTAGAGTACATCAAAACCTGTCTTGCAATAGTAAAGAAGCATAAAGACTTTTTCATAAATTATTCCCCAAGTAAAAACAGTGAAGTAGCCATAGCCAAGAAAAGTGCTTGCCATCCATGATGACCTTCAAGCAGAAGAAGTCCGAATTAAACAACAATATTTCCTCCCTGCAACCTGGGGGGGGGGGATGGAAGAAAAGAGGCGAAACAAACCGGGTCAGTCAAAAAGACTGAGTAAGCCCTATCTACTATTAGCATAAAAACTAGTAAAGTTAACTAACATGTGAAACTGAGATGAACATAAGCATGATAACAAGATAGATAAGATAAATCAAAATAACAAGATGAACTACTGAACTCAGATAAACTAAGGTGTCATGATAAATTACGATGTCAAGATAAAACAAGGTATCACGTCGTCAGGTTTCTAATATCCCAAGATATCTATCAAGTCTAACGTCCCATGGTATTTATCCTATACATCTGCTCTGCACCTACCGTACTAGTATCCCCACCATATCATGTGTTAACCATGAATGACCCTTACTCAAAAGTCGTGTAATGGTCCATGTCAACCTAATATACCGCATATATAGGTTACCCAACTCGTATGTTTCATTCCATGTAAATGTTCAGTCCCTTGCCGTAGACCATACGGGCTTTCCCATGAGATTCTATACTACTTTAACATAGTTTTATGATCCTTAAGATCGTTTTGGACTGTCACCCTATATCTAACTAGGGTCTTTCAACATGAATCATCGTTTGTACAACTAGGACTTATGCTACCTAGGACTACTTGGGATTATGCTTACCTATTGCACGATTTCGTATCCCGGTTTTGGTTCAACCACCCAGGGCCACTAGGAATTACGCTAACCGTCAACCGTGCCCTTTTTCCCACGCATTCATCGTGAATCGTTTTCCATGACTGTATGCACATGTATCACATCGTGCCATCCGAGTCCTGTCACAGGGCAGATCAAGAAATACAGAACTCGGTCGGGAGCTTTTGATTTATCTGCCGATGCAGATGCTAAGGTCTGTTTTTCTATACGTGGCTATGGTCCCACGCGACCCCTCCCTCAACTAGTGAAAGACAAGACAGGATAAATCCTGTATGAGAACACACTACTGGCCAACCCACATCCTAGCCTTACCACAACCATAATTAGATAGCAATTATGGTCTATTGGGTGTTCTCTGCCTTTCCGTACGTACACGCTTGACCAAAGATGGTAGGTAGTCTGACGAAATGCTATCTAGGGTACGACCGTGTATCGTCGACTATCCCCTATCCATCCCCGTCTTTAGGTCGCTCGTATAGCAACCAAGGCATACTCTTGGCTCTTCTAACGCAGACCTTAACCTCTCATGAGCCTAGTATAATCACCTGGCAGCTCACAGAGGGATACCAAGAATATCCTCACGTTCCCCGAAGCCGCTGCTTCGTTACCCAGTTCGCTGGAGCCTTTATCTAAATCAGATACTCGCTCTTACTCGTATACTTAAACGATGACCTACCGCACCAGGTTACTCATCTATCTATGAACTGGTCCAAATCTCCTTGACTAAGAATTATTACTTAGCTATTCTTCAACTAAGGTTTACCACTTAGCCTTATTCCCGTTATTCTTGTTAATTACGGTTATCCACATAATCCTCAGAACTAGGGTTTACATAATGGATTAAGTGTCACTTAAGTTCATGACTTAACCCGTATACAAATCATGTCAAAATTGGCTAAGTATCCAAGTCCAAGACTTAACCCTACAAACCATGTTCACGTTGGTTAAGTATGTATTAACTTGACCCTATCAAATTACCGAGTCAAATTGGTCAAGTGTATTCAAACGATTCGTGACTTAGCCTTATCATGTTATCACGTTAGATTGGTTAAGTATTGGTTAACTTAACCTCAATAAATTCACGAGTTAGATTGGTTAAGTATAAGTTGCTTAACCACATCAAATCATCATGTTAGATTAGTTAAGTGTTTAACTTAACCCCATTAAACTACCAAGTGGGATTAATTAAGTCTAGGCTAACTTAACCCCATCCGATTTCCATGTTTAGACTAGTTGAGTCTAATCTTAACCCCATCCATTAACTGTATTTTTCGGTTAAGCATCATTAAGAAAACATACATAACCTTATCAAGTTATCGGGTTGGATTGATTAAGTATTCGTTAACTTAACCCCGTCCACTAGTCGTATAAAAAAAATGGTTAAGTGTCATTAGGCAAATCAAATTACTTAACCTACCTAACCTTATCATGTTTTGTTAAGTATCATTGGCCTAATCAATTTACTTAACCCATTTGTCCATGTAATGTTTGATTAAGAGTCATTAATCAAATTAACTTAACCCTATCATGTGGCATTAATTACTTAATGCACCTCAACCTCTCACATTAGACTTTGTTGCGGTTACTAGTTAAGCCGGTCGGTTCCGGGTAGCTTTACACCACAACTTGGTCTAACCTCGGGTTCAAACACAACATGACCAACTTCTCACATTGGGTCCTATTGTTTGCAACTACTAGTTAGGCCGGTCGGTTCCGGGTAGTTTTACGTTGCAAACTCAACCCAACCTCGAGTTGGTCACACTTATATTATCTAAGTGTCATGTCCATTATGTTTCCAAAACATGTTACAAGTTTTCAAGCATTTGGGTAGACCTAACTTAATAGGTAAATTCCCAAAGGGTAGACCTAACTTAATAGGTAAATTCCCAAGCTTATGTTTTTATGCATACTTACATGTCAACTTCCATGTTATAATTCAAGTCATGCTTTCAAGTATAAACACATGTCATATTTAACGTTACATGTTGTCATGTTTATACCCATTTACCCAAATCATGTTCATGTCATTATGTTTTCCCATGATGTGACCCCAACGCTTTTAAACTCGCATAATGGATTCAAAGAAGGAACTTGTCAAAGGCATGACAAAAGTGGATATTAAGCCACAAGTTAATCATGGTGGCAAATGAGGCACAAATGTGTTCATTAACTTGCATGTTACATTCTTAAGCCTCAAAAACATGCATAAACCCAAACCTGGCACATAAGCGAATCATGGTGACAAAAGACATGGAATGATGACTAGTAACTCACATATATCATCATATAAGGGTTATGACTTCATATGCAAGTTGACATAAAGGTTATGAGGGTTCTCATGTTGCATAATGCAACATTTCAACATAAAGGTTGTAGCTTTTAGCCCACAAGATCAAGATAATGACTTCATAAACTTGCATGACATGATAGTATGTATCATACTCAATGATCAAACCCAAACTTGCAACATGAATATTTAACTTTATAGTTAATATCTAAGAGTAGGGAAAGGGCTTACATTGCTATGAAGGCACAAATCGATTTAAATTAAAGATTGTGATGAAGCCTATGCATGCCATCACCCAAAAACCCAAAGATGAAAGCTCCAAATCAATCAAAACCCCATCTTTATGAACAAAGATCAAAGCTTTAGCCTTGAAATCTACTTGAGAGGCTCTCATACAAACATAAGGACTCTCTAACACTCTCATGATCATGAAACCTCTCATAGAATTGAAGTGGAGGCTAGGATTTTTTTTAGTGGAGGCCATGAGAGGAGCAATTTTGCCATAGTTTAGTTGCATGAATGAATAATGAGGGTTTAGGGTAGGCTTAGGGGTGTTTTTATAGAGATTAGGGTAGTTTTAGGCCATTAGATTAACCCTAGGATGGATCTGAGCCGTCAAACCACGTTGGAAGCTTCCAGAGCAAGACCAGAGACAAGTGCAGGTGCACCAAGCCAAGATGGCTCGGCCACCATAAGTCGACCCCCAAGTCGACAGGGCTGTCGACTTGGGTGAGGCCATGTCGACTCCCAAGTTGAAAGGGCTGTCGACTTGGGGTGCCTGGCGGGAATTTTTCCCGCCTAGCCTTCCAGCCCTAATTTTCGAAATTAGAACTCGTTTTTGAACTTGAATTTTCTGAAAACTTCATCGGACCATAACTTGGTCATACGGACTCCGATTCTCGAAAACTCAGACTCTATTTCGCGTATTTTTCCGTGACGAATGTAATGGCATAGCCCGTTTTACTTGATTCAGAATTTAAAATTAAATTCTGCCTTGATTCTCGTTTTAACATGTTATCGAAATACGGTTTGTTACATTCTCTCCACCTTTTTGGATTTCGTCCCCGAAATCTCCAAGTTAGGAAGAACATATCCTACCATCCATCATCCATCTACTCAAAACATCATCCACAAGCAACCATTGTCCTTAGATGGTTTCTAATGCTGTATGAATATATGCAAAACGTGTGTGTACTTGTTCCTTAGCTAATGCTAATGATCAGGCCTGAATAATCTTTCTAATGCAAAATATGTATAGTGCCATGAATCCAACATGTATGCAAATAGTCCTAGTCATATAGATACTATATGCGTGCACAATCATTCATTCATATGCAACAATCGCATGATAACACATTCGATTTCATCCATAAACAAGTATAAATACTCGTGCATATGCAATATGAAATGTGACCGAGTCGAGCTAGTATCTAATGTGTATTCGCGCATCCACGAGCAACCACTTGCAACCACTTGCAACCATATCAATCATAACATGTTTCAAATACATGTTTACATCGATAGGGTTCTACCTAGAATTCCCTGAAATAGGGTCGAGAAGATAAACAAGACAAACTCCTTACGGGGTTTGTAATAGAAAATAGGACCGAGAGGATGTCCACAAGATAGCCTACAAGTAAGCTCCACAGAAAACAGGGATCAAGGATATACTCCCAAAAAGAGATATCATGCGCGTATCTAGTCTTTGACCATCAAAGTCGTATTTCCTCGAGCTTAATTCCATTGTGCCTTGACCGTCTTTTAACTTCGCGACTTCGTAGCTTCTTATTTCCTGTTTTCATAACATGAGCTGGAACTCATTTCTTCATCGCCTCTCGTACCACTTGCACTTATCCTTTTTCTAGAATACTTAGCGCAAACATAAATGCGTACCCATGATCTCATGCAAGCTTTCCAAAATTCACTAGTGAATCTCAGACCTCGTACCACAAGGTATTCCACGTAGAAGAACTTTCTCTTGAAAGTAAACAGATGCCAACCAGGTTATCATGCGCACTTACTAGGGTGATCTCTATAACCCATGCATAAATGAAGTAAACTATCCGTCTTATTGGCGAACACTACTCGATCGGGCTTCAAATTTCCCATAAAGGCATCAAGGGATTCTAAGCAACTAGTCATGACAGAACCTCAAAAAGGTTACTCGGTACTTCGAGGGCATTACCAAGGCTAGTCAAAAGGTCTAACTACCCTCCTATCAAAACCGAGAGTGGCACCCCCTACTGGATAACCACTTCATCCCTAGAATCCATCCATAGCTTATAAACATAAGCATTATTTCCAAACTCAACACTTGGCATAAACATTCTCAAATCCAAACAGGTCATGTATAAATGGACTGATTCTCCAATAGGACTTTGAGACAAAAATGGGATCCTCTATTACGCTAGTACTTTAAGGTGCAGAGACTCAACTATCGAAGCAGACTTAAATGATACGATGATCAAAATGAAGTCCTAACGGGATGATAGAGAAGAGGAGCTAAACTTTTAACAAGATCGTTACCCTCCTTCCGAGGTATCCTAGAAATGAGAGCACACTATTACCCTCCCGATGATCTTGTCCTTGTCCCATAATACTTAACTATCCACCCCGTTTTACCATGCCAAAGGTAATCTCTCGTCATGGTTTCATTGTTCATCTTTCTTCCTCCTTTGAGGACTAAGCCATACCAACAAGTTGCTCATCCTTAAGCTCATATCCTTTATCCTTTTTCTCACTATCCTTTCTTATAACGCGGCCACTGGTCTCTCGAGAACCACCTCCATCGCATGGAAAGCACTTTCGTAGATAGAAAAGACTAGTCGCAGTTAAAACCACTGTGACTACAGATGGAGGAAAGAAAGGAAAAGAGATTCAATTAAGGAAACAAGGATAGTGCTAATGGCCTTTGGGGAATAGCCTTTTTCTTTTAAAAGAAAATTTTCTTGAAAAATGCTTCCTTGTAAACGATTTTCAAATAGTTTTTAGAAGGTCTTTAAAAACTTTTGCCCAGTCTGGTAACCTTCTGCTCTGATACCAAGTGTAACACCCCGCCTCCGCTAGGGTCACTCGCAAAGGAATGCACTAGCTTTAGAGGGGCATTATTGGTAAACATGCACAGAAATATCACAAGACAGAACATATAAAATAGCGGAAGTAAAATCGAACTTTCATAAACATCAATAGTTAAGGTCTAAAGCCTTTTACATTAGAGTACATCAAAACCTGTCTTGCAATAGTAAAGAAGCATAAAGACTTTTTCATAAATTATTCCCCAAGTAAAAACAGTGAAGTAGCCATAGCCAAGAAAAGTCCAAGCCATCCATGATGACCTTCAAGCAGAAGAAGTCCGAACTAAATAACAGTATTTCCTCCCTGCAACCTGTGGGGGGGGGGGGGGAACGGAAGAAAAGAGGCGAAACAAACCGGGTCAGTCAAAAAGACTGAGTAAGCCCTATCTACTATTAGCATAAAAACTAGTAAAGTTAACTAACATGTGAAACTGAGATGAACATAAGCATGATAACAAGATAGATAAGCTAAATCAAAATAACAGGATGAACTACTGAACTCAGATAAACTAAGGTGTCATGATAAATTACGATGTCAAGATAAAACAAGGTATCACGTCGTCAGGTTTCTAATATCCCAAGATATCTATCAAGTCTAACGTCCCATGGTATTTATCCTATACATCTGCTCTGCACCTACCGTACTAGTATCCCCACCGTATCATGTGTTAACCATGAATGACCCTTACTCAAAAGTCGTGTAATGGTCCATGTCAACCTAATATACCGCATATATAGGTTACCCAACTCGTATGTTTCATTCCATGTAAATGTTCAGTCCCTTGCCGTAGACCATACGGGCTTTCCCATGAGATTCTATACTACTTTAACATAGTTTTATGATCCTTAAGATCGTTTTGGACTGTCACCCTATATCTAACTAGGGTCTTTCAACATGAATCGTCGTTTGTACAACTAGGACTTATGCTACCTAGGACTACTAGGGATTATTCTTACCTATTGCACGATTTCGTATCCCGGTTTTGGTTCAACCACCCAGGGCTACTAGGAATTACGCTAACCGTCAACCGCGCCCTTTTTCCCACGCATTCATCGTGAATCGTTTTCCATGACTGTATGCACATGTATCACATCGTGCCATCCGAGTCCTGTCATAGGGCAGATCAAGAAATACAGAACTCGGTCGGGAGCTTTTGATTTATATGCCGATGCAGATGCTAAGGTCTGTTTTTCTATACGTGGCTATGGTCCCACGCGACCCCTCCCTCAACTAGTGAAAGACAAGACAGGATAAATCCTGTATGAGAACACACTACTGGCCAACCCACATCCTAGCCTTACCGCAACATTAATTAGATAGCAATTATGGTCTATTGGGTGTTCTCTACCTTTCCGTACGTACACGCTTGACCAAAGATGGTAGGTAGTCTGACGAAATGCTATCTAGGGTACGACCGTGTATCGTCGACTATCCCCTATCCATCCCCGTCTTTAGGTCGCTCGTATAGCAACCAAGGCATACTCTTGGCTCTTCTAACGCAGACCTTAACCTCTCATGAGCCTAGTATAATCACCTGGCAGCTCACAGAGGGATACCAAGAATATCCTCACGTTCCCCGAAGCCGCTGCTTCGTTACCCAGTTCGCTGGAGCCTTTATCTAAATCAGATACTCGCTCCTACTCGTATACTTAAACGATGACCTACCATACCAAGTTACTCATCTATC
This sequence comes from Allium sativum, assembly GCA_030737875.1. Lineage (NCBI taxonomy): Eukaryota > Viridiplantae > Streptophyta > Magnoliopsida > Asparagales > Amaryllidaceae > Allium > Allium sativum. The sequence continues at coordinate 293,114,349 of CM060925.1, forward strand.
TATGAACTGGTCCAAATCTCCTTGACTTAGAATTATTACTTAGCTATTCTTCAACTAAGGTTTACCACTTAGCCTTATTCCCGTTATTCTTGTTAATTACGGTTATCCACCTAATCCTCAGAACTAGGGTTTACATAATGGATTAAGTGTCACTTAAGTTCATGACTCAACCCATCTACAAATCATGTCAAAATTGGCTAAGTATCCAAGTCCAAGACTTAACCCTACAAACCATGTTCACGTTGGTTAAGTATGTATTAACTTGACCCTATCAAATTACTGAGTCAAATTGGTCAAGTGTATTCAAACGATTCGTGACTTAGCCTTATCATGTTATCACGTTAGATTGGTTAAGTATTGGTTAACTTAACCTCAATAAATTCACGAGTTAGATTGGTTAAGTATAAGTCGCTTAACCACATCAAATCATCATGTTAGATTAGTTAAGTGTTTAACTTAACCCCATTAAACTACCAAGTGGGATTAATTAAGTCTAGGCTAACTTAACCCCATCCGATTTCCATGTTTAGACTAGTTGAGTCTAATCTTAACCCCATCCATTAACTGTATTTTTCGGTTAAGCATCATTAAGAAAACTTACTTAACCTTACCAAGTTATCGGGTTGGATTGATTAAGTATTCGTTAACTTAACCCCGTCCACTAGTCGTATAAAAAAAATGGTTAAGTGTCATTAGGCAAATCAAATTACTTAACCTACCTAACCTTGTCATGTTTTGTTAAGTATCATTGGCCTAATCAATTTACTTAACCCATTTGTCCATGTCATGTTTGATTAAGAGTCATTAATCAAATTAACTTAACCCTATCATGTGGCATTAATTACTTAATGCACCTCAACCTCTCACATTAGACTTTGTTGCGGTTACTAGTTAAGCCGGTCGGTTCCGGGTAGCTTTACACTACAACTTGGTCTAACCTCGGGTTCAAGCACAACATGAACAACTTCTCACATTGGGTCCTATTGTTTGCAACTACTAGTTAGGCCGGTCGGTTCCGGGTAGTTTTACGTTGCAAACTCAACCCAACCTCGAGTTGGTCACACTTATATTATCTAAGTGTCATGTCCATTATGTTTCCAAAACATGTTACAAGTTTTCAAGCATTTGGGTAGACCTAACTTAATAGGTAAATTCCCAAAGGGTAGACCTAACTTAATAGGTAAATTCCCAAGCTTATGTTTTTATGCCTACTTACATGTCAACTTCCATGTTATAATTCAAGTCATGCTTTCAAGTATAAACACATGTCATATTTAACGTTACATGTTGTCATGTTTATACCCATTTACCCAAATCATGTTCATGTCATTATGTTTTCCCATGATGTGACCCCAACGCTTTTAAACTCGCATAATGGATTCAAAGAAGGAACTTGTCAAAGGCATGACAAAAGTGGATATTAAGCCACAAGTTAATCATGGTGGAAAATGAGGCACAAATGTGTTCATTAACTTGCATGTTACATTCTTAAGCCTCAAAAACATGCATAAACCCAAACCTGGCACATAAGCGAATCATGGTGACAAAAGACATGGAATGATGACTAGTAACTCGCATATATCATCATATAAGGGTTATGACTTCATATGCAAGTTGACATAAAGGTTATGAGGGTTCTCATGTTGCATAATGCAACATTTCAACATAAAGGTTGTAGCTTTTAGCCCACAAGATCAAGATAATGACTTCATAAACTTGCATGACATGATAGTATGTATCATACTCAATGATCAAACCCAAACTTGCAATATGAACATTTAACTTTATAGTTAATATCTAAGAGTAGGGAAAGGGCTTACATTGCTATGAAGGCACAAATCGATTTAAATTAAAGATTGTGATGAAGCCTATGCATGCCATCACCCAAAAACCCAAAGATGAAAGCTCCAAATCAATCAAAACCCCATCTTTATGAACAAAGATCAAAGATTTAGCCTTGAAATCAACTTGAGAGGCTCTCATACAAACATAAGGACTCTCTAACACTCTCATGATCATGAAACCTCTCATAGAATTGAAGTGGAGGCTAGGATTTTTTTTAGTGGAGGCCATGAGAGGAGCAATTTTGCCATAGTTTAGTTGCATGAATGAATAATGAGGGTTTAGGGTAGGCTTAGGGGTGTTTTTATAGAGATTAGGGTAGTTTTAGGCCCTTAGATTAACCCTAGGATGGATCTGAGCCGTCAAACCACGTTGGAAGCTTCCAGAGCAAGACCAGAGACAAGTGCAGGTGCACCAAGCCAAGATGGCTCAGCCACCATAAGTCGACCCCCAAGTCGACAGGGCTGTCGACTTGGGTGAGGCCATGTCGACTCCCAAGTCGACAGGGCTGTCGACTTGGGGTGCCTGGCGGGAATTTTTCCCGCCTAGCCTTCCAGCCCTAATTTTCGAAATTAGAACTCGTTTTTGAACTTGAATTTTCTGAAAACTTCGTTGGACCATAACTTGGTCATAAGGACTCCGATTCTCGAAAACTCAGACTCTATTTCGCGTATTTTTCCGAGACGAACGCAATGGCATAGCCCGTTTTACTTGATTCAGAATTTAAAATTAAATTCTGCCTTGATTCTCGTTTTAACATGTTATTGAAATACGGGTTGTTACAGAATGATAATCAACTATTATAAATAATTAACATTAATGAAAATGATGTATAATAGGTAGACTTGTCTTAGGGACAAGTGAAGATTATAACTTAGGTTATAATAAACTATTATGGAAATGGAATAACTGGCGAAAGGAGATATAGGACAGTTAATTGTAAATTAAGTAATCAGTAAATAAGGAAAGTCAGAAGCCAGTTGAGAAAAAGGGGAAAATATATGAAATATGAGAAGTTGTACTTAATTATAAATTAAGTAATATGTAAACTTGGAAGTCTGAACCCGTTGGTAATAATAACATGTTAAGCCTTGTCCTAGGGACAAAGGGAATTTTTTTTTGGAAAACAAAAATATGTGATATTCTGAGAAGAAGAGAGAACACATATCTAATAAAAACAAAAAGGGATACAATGTCCGAAAACCGACACAAAAGGACACAAAAGGAATACAGACGCGACAATAAGAATGTAAAGGAAAGTAGATAGATGAGCTCCGGATAAACCACCGCCCATCTTGCTTCAGTATCGAATTCCGGCAAAGCCACCACCCGATATTGAAGTAAATCTACTCCAATACAACAGCCAGACTCACCAAGAAAATACAACACATAGGGCAACAGAATACCCCAATAACTCTCAACCACCTCACACACAAAAAGGACCAAAGCAAAAACAAACGCTAATCCAGGCAGCTATCCAAAAAGCTCCACTGCTAAATCAACATCCAATCCAGATAAGAACCCACATAACTCCACAACCAAAATCACCAACCTGAAACCTGAAAGAAACTAGGCAAAGCGTAAGTATCCACCACATATATATATGAGTATATATGTATATATATAAATATAACAATATATATATATATATATATATCCATACATATATGTGAAGAAAAAATGAAAAAGAGAATAATAAAAAACAACAAAAAGCAGAAATCAATAACAGATGCGAGAACTGTTGCCCTTAAAATAATTATTAATTCTAATAAACAAACTCAAGACGCAAATAACTACCAAAGCGAGAATCACCGATAAACTTAAAACGCAAGTTGGACATCCAATCCAGACAGTAATTGACAATATTGATGATTAAATTATCAACATACAATGCAATAGAATGAAAAACTCTATGATTCCTCTCCAACCATATAAACCAACAGATGATAGTAACTAAAGAATCCAACACAAACTTCTGCCAAGAATTATAAACAAATCTATAACTATCCCGACACTTAGTACTACTACTAAAAGAATTAGAACAATCAAAAGCAAAAATCCTTAAAACCATGATTAAAATAAAATTGGTAAAAAAAAGAAGAGAAAAATAAATGATCAACATCTTCATCCAAAAGACAACAAAAACAATAGTTAACATTAAAAATAATAATCCTCTTCTTTAAAAGTTCAACCGTATTAAGTTTCTTATGAATAATCAACCACATAAGAAACTTACCATTAGGAGGAGAATTTGAATTCCAAAGAAACTTAAAAGAAAGCAGAGAAACACTAGAAAAATTAATAAAATTATACATAGAGTTAACAGAGAAAACAGAACTCTTACCAAGACCCTAACTAAAAGAATCATCATTCTCATCCAAATTATACAAGGCTAATTTAGCTTTAAGCAAGGCTAACTGCCTTAACAAACCACCTTCTAGAATATTAACAAAGGAAAACTCCCAGGGGGGGGGTCTAAATCTCTTCTACAAACATCCGCAATCAGAGCGTTCTTAAAACCGCAATTATAAAAAAGCTCACTAAATTCAATTTTAAGCGGCACATGAGAAATCCAAGCATCATGCCAAAAGTAAGAAAGATTACCAGAATGAACAATCACCTTACAACCTAACTTGAAAACAACATACACGCACAAAACAGACTTCAAGAAATAAGATAACCCTATTAGACCAACTAAGACTAGACCCAACAATAAACTCGCCCTAGAGTATTAGAATTTGATAACAATATATTTCCAAGTAACCGACACCTCAGGGCACCTAAATCTCCATAACCATTTAGCTAACAAGGAAGAATAAAAAATTATAAAGATTAATGATCTCCAAACCCCCATCCTTCTTGGACTTATAAGACACCTCCCAGTTAACTAAGCAATTATAACCTCTACAAACAGAAACACCACTCCAAAGAAAATTCCACCTAATTCTATCAATTTTCTCAATAACCCATTGAGGAAAATGATGAACAGCCATCCAATAAGTGGGAATAGCGGATAACACCGAATTAACAAGAACTAATCTACCAGCTCTAGACAGAAATCTATTATTCCAACATGATAATCATGTATTGATCTTATCTATAATTACTAACCAGTCTTCCTTCTTAAGCTTTGAAGGCCTAATCTTAAAACCAAGATAATCAAAAGGGAATTTCATGACAGAAAAATTTAAGGTACTAATGACCAAAGAATCAACATTATCAACATCGTTAAGGACCATAACAACACTCTTGTCAAAATTGATCCTGAGACCAGATAACATAACAAAACAATAAAGAATAAACTTAAGAGCTATTATATATTTAGGCAAATGCGTGGAAAATAATAATGTATCATCTGCAAATTGGAGAATAGATACTTCATTATTAAATTCCTCATTACCAACCCTTTCTAAGACACGTAATCCCACAGCTCTCTTAATAATTCTAGAAAAAACATCGGCCGCTAAGTTAAACAAAAAAGGTGAAAGGGGGTCACCTTGTCGAAGACCTCTCTTAGATTGAATCTTCTTACCCACGACCCTATTCACAACAATACTAAAGCAACCAGACCTAAGCAAAAGCATAATCCAGTTAATCTATCTAACAATAAAAACCCTAGTAAGACATAACTCACATAGAAAATCCCAATCAACAGAGTCAAACGGCTCCTCAAAATCTAACTTCAAGATTGCACAAGAAAAAATATTTTTGCAACTGACATTAATGTACTCCTGAACAATGGCCACTCCATCCACTATGTTTCTACCCTTGATAAAGGCTGTTTGTGAACAATCAATAAGATCGTTCATCTTAATACTAAGCCTGTTAGCAAGAACTTTGGAAATAATCTTGATCGAACAATTAATTAAGGAAATAGGTCTAAAATCCTTAAGAGAATTACCACCCTCTCTCTTATGAATAAGGATAACATTAGTAAGGTTAAAACTACCTAGACGCAAATCGCCACTATAAAGATCGTTAAAAAGATTAATAAGATCAAATTTCAGAACCTCCCAAAACTGCTTGTAAAAAAGCACATAAAACCCATCAGGCCCAGGCTCTTTGTCACTAGGCATATCACAGATAGCCTTCCAAATCTCCCTTTCAGAGAAAGGTCTATCTAAATCATCTAACACAACCTTAGTGGCCGGCGGAAATATGTCATTCCATCTAACATTAATCCTTCTCTTAGTCATTGCCCCAAGAATCTGCTTATAATATCTGGTAAAAGCCTCATTTAATTCCTTCTGAGCCGACACCTCAACATCATTAATAAAAATATAATGAATCAAATTATTTCGTTTCCTCATATTAGCCACAATATGAAAGAATTTCGTGTTATTATCCCCCTCCTTAGTCCAATGAACACGGGATCTTTGCTTCCACATGATCTCTTCTTTCTCCAGCATCAGCTTGAGATCATTTCTAAGGTTACAAAGTCTATCCTTCTCATTGGGATTGAGAATCCTAGACTCACCAACCTTATCTAAATCTAACATCTCACACAAAATCTTATCTTTCTTTACTCTAACATTTCCAAAAATGAACTTATTCCACCGCTTAAGAAAAATCTTAACTTGCCAAGCTTAGCTATAAAAATCTTTGCAGAATTACCTCTATAAAGATTATTAAAGTAAAATAAAGAATTCCACTTAACCGAAATAAGATTAGAAAAACTAGAATCTAAAAGCCACATCTTCTCAAATTTGAAGCTCACGAAGGTTGATAGGACAATGATCAGAAAATAAAAAAGGCAAACCCTTAACTCTACAAATAGAAAATCTATCATCCACCTCAATACTAATAAAGAATCAATCTAATAAGGCAAAAGAAGGACTATCTCTTCTATTAGACCAAGTGAACGATCTATTAGTTAGAGGAATCTCAATCAAATTATTATCTAAAATGAAATCATTAAATTCCTCCATGTCAGAGAAATTACCTTCCGTAGGAGATCTCTCCCCTAAAAATCTAGTGACATTGAAATCTCCCCCTACAATCCATTGATTGGGGACAGAGTTTCTGAACTTAGAACATTCATCCCACAATAACCTCCTCTCAATTTTTGTATGGGGTCCATACACAATGGAAATGCCCAGCAAAGAATTATCTACAAGAGAAGCTAAAATGATATGCAAAGAACATAACTTAGGAAACTCCTGAACCAATCTAAACTGATTGTCATTCCAACCAATCATAAGCCCTCCAGCACTACCTATTACCGGAAGACAAGCCCAATTATGAAAAAGGGACCCACCTAACCTACCATAGAAAATAAAATTAGGGCTCTCAATTTTAGTTTCCTAAAGCAAAACAACATCAATATGAAAATCTCTATAAAAAGTCCAAACCTTAGCACATTTTTTAGGATCATTAAGACTCCTAATATTCCAACTAACAATCCTCATCGACTCAAAGAAGAAACTCTCTCTGATTCCCTACTCCTAATGAATTCCGCATCTAACTCGATATCCGTAAAAATAAAGGCAGTATCATTAGCGAGCTGAAATAACTGTCTAGTCGAAAAGCTACCTAAAACAAAAGGAGAATAATCGGTACCATAAATAGGAGGCATACCTGAGCCCAAATACGAACTGCTACTACTAGCGTATGGTTCATGACCTTACCTCGAGAAGAAAAGGAACCATATCTGATCCTGGCGCTATGCCGAATCAATCCAGAACTGGGGACCACTCTCCTATGTCTCCCCCTTCTCGACAAAGAAGAGAGTCCATCTCTACTTAGAGAATGTCCACCACCAGTCTCTAGTAATCCATCACCAACTGAAAAGTTATGTCCATCATCAAATGCAATTGCTAAACGAGGCATATCACATTCCAAAAGAGTCATACTAAAGCACGACCTCAAATACATGGAGCGAACCCTCACACCCGACTGACATACAATAACAGAGAAAACACCCCTATCCCAAGATAACAAAAAGCCGCGCAAATCAGACCAGACAATCTGATAAACACAGCCGGCCAAAATTCCATCAAAAACTGCACAGCCACTCAATACAGGAATGACAAATTGAGAAACATTGCTTGCTAAATCACCTTTAACAACCGTTAAGTCTCTCAAAACTGAACTGGCAACCCAAGAAGCATTGTTTGCCAAAACTCCATCAACAACTGCTAATCAGCTGCTAACAAAAGAAGAGTTTCCCTCCACTACATCCATGTGACCAGAGCGACCAATCTCTCCCTCTCTAACAACCATATTCCCAATACAAAAACAAGAAGACTGAACAACCTCCCCATCCTCATAAGCACAGAAAACATCTGCATGGGAATTATCCACCATTACCATACTCCCAGAAGTGCCAACAACACAACTAACATTAATCTTAACACTCAAATTAGCAGTCCTCACATATTTAACTCGCCCCACTCTAAACCCTTTCCTCTTCGAGAAGGAGAGCTTCTGGTCAGCCTTCTTTTGAACCAAAGAATCACCATCCAAAACATCCTTGCAAGGATCAACCACTGCCTCATAATCCTCCAACAATGCAAAGCTATTCAAGAGAACAATGTCACCTGCCACTAACCGATCTTCCCCCTCCATAATACGAGAACTGGAAAGAGGACTCTCAGCAAAGCCAACTACATCAAAACCGCCCATGTCTATCAAATCAACACCTGTCATCAATTCTCTAACCCTCTTTCCCTTACTGGTAGAACCATCAAATAGCTGAGAACCATCATCGATTCCCATGCAAAACAACACTTCAGGATCTAAGAATAGCGGATCAGAATGCGAAAAATCCCATAAAAAACCATCATATCCCATGAAAACATTTCCATAGAACATCGCGTTATCATCAACCATACTCAAATCCACCGCATGAATCTGTTCCAACTGAAACTTATTTTCCTTTTGAAAGGAAAGCAGGTCAGAACCCAAATTAACAGGAGTATCGCGAGTTGATGGGAACTGAAAAGCTATGGCACTTCTATCACAGTTAGTAGCTGAGTTAATAACATCAAAATGCCTCAAGATCCCATCTAATAACAATAAATCTTTCCTCTTATAACTTGAAAACAAATCAGAATATATTCTACGAATCTTCAAAAGATTAAGACAAAAGGAGAAAGCGTGAGACTTTCTATCTAATGGACGAGGCAAAGGAGGAAATACAAGATTCCTACTGAATCTTTTACTCCACAAAATTCCATCAACAAGACCCTCCAAATGACATTCTAACAACAATAATAAGTAATCCCCATCATTCTCCTTTTTAGAAAAATCCAAAGCATAAAGATTCGAAAGAAAAATGATATTTTCGCATATCCTCGAGCAGTTGAAGTGCAAGATTTCAAAAACAGATTTTCCTCTAAACGTTTCCAGACAATTAAACTTGCGGTGACCCACTCCTCCACAATAGAAACAACGGGTTCCATTATGACACTCCTTCGCTAGATGAGAAGAATCTCCACATTTGAAACAAAATTGATCCCTAATCTTGTTCCTAAGAAATGAATTTTTAACCGAAGAATTCCTGTCAGAGAAAGAAGTAGGCTTTCTATCCACATCCGCATAAGAACTCTGAGAGAAATCTCTGGAATCGATTAGAGAAGTTGAAGAATACGGAGGAAAAATAAAAACAAGAAAATGCAGATACCCAAGAATCCGCCATGGGACAAGGGGAAATTATAACATAGATTATAAGAAATAGGTAGAGAAACTTATTAATGGGCCTTAGTTAAGAGAACTAAGTTAATAAGTAAACAACAATAAGTTGTGGTAATGGTGTAAAACAGAATTATGATTAAATGAGAAAGAATGAAGAAACCTATGAAATAAGTTAGTGAAACTTGGTAATTTGAATAAGAATTCAATGTGAATGAGAATAACCAAGTTAAAAGGAAACCTTATGAGGTAAGACAAGCACGTAAAAGAATGTTTAGACATAGGGTCTAACAACATATTTAAGTGAGGGGCTTGAACCAGTCTGCATATTTGATGGCGAATAACCCAACGGGGTAGATCATCATGGTGTTATATGACACGAGGGGGAGCACACATTCATTTGATTGTTTTGACGGCTCCGAAGGACTGGAAGGGGAAGCACGCGGCTTCCTTAGGTACGTAAGGTGCTCCTAGTATACCTCTATGCGACGACATATATTTTAGGTTATGCTCGCAGAGGTTGGGTCTGCGCGTAACAACCAGGTGAGTGGGCCTTGACTGCAGAAGTAGCTATGCATTCAGAATGTTGTGACACGGTGACACCAAGGTGATTCGGCGGTTGCCTCAATGGGGAGGCGAAGGGTCATGACCAGCAAGGACTGTAGATCGTCGAATACCTATCATCGGCAACCAATGGGATGCTAAAAGACTAGAGCTAAAACCAGTAGACCATTCACCTTTCACTATCCGGGTATGGTGGTTTAGGGAAGACGCCAAATGGATGTTTAGATTTTTTTCTTAGGGGTAGTCGTTTAGCTCTAATAGTCTTTACTAGTTGAGGGTGGGGCCTAGGTGGGGCCATAGCCACCGTGAAAACAGACCCTAGGAATATCTGTAGGGGCTCTTAAAAGACGGGCCTGTGCAGATATGGAAAAGCTCTCGATTGAGTTCCGTGTTTCTTGTATTGCCCTTCCATGGAACTTGGTGCACATTAGAGGACGTGCAATTGAGGCATCGAGCTACAATTAAAGATACATATGGTGGACAGTCTAGATACATGCATGTCAGCTCTGGGTGGTTTATCGTAGACTTAAGAGCATTACTCCGGTACGAATTTTGATTTAAACAAAGGTGGCAGTTCGAACATTTGCATAGCATAGTAATGATAGATATATGCGGAACATAATATTGTTATCCGTACGTCACTATAGTGTAGGATGAGGGACTGCGTATATTTCGATGGTGTTACGGTGGAGACCGTGCGAGCGGGGTACCATGGGGTGTACCTTTATATTGGTGGTAGCTATATATATATTGTATTAGGTTAATCCACTTAGAAGTAAATGGGTGCGACGTATGTGTAAGCCTTGAGTGCTGTTATTCCTAGATGCCTAATAAATAAGAAAATATGATTGAACGGTATATATAGTGTTATCCAAAATGTATAATTTAAATCCAATCACTAAAACTTGCGTTCTGACCCCCTCCTCATAGCATACTCGCAGGTTAGAATTGTGGCGGAGACATGATAGCTTTGGATGCTGGTTAGGTAGTATTATTAATACAGTAAGGTTATGTTTTGATTATATTATATTTTATCCATTCCGCTATGTTTTGATTATATTATATTTTATCCATTCCGCTGTGAGATAATTTTTGAGCTCTGACATGTCTTATGTCTCTATCTTTTTTGCAGGATACCAGAGCAAACCAATCCGAGTTTCGATGGATTGGAATTTTGAAAAAAAATTCAATCTATCGGAATTCGAGCTGTTACATCTAGTATCAGAGCTTGGGTTTAGGATTCCTATATAAATAGTGAGTGAATGTATTTGTATTTTTAAAAATCTAAATATATTATATATATACCTATATCCATTGAGAAACCCACTAAATAGAAAGAGCATAATATGGTAAGAATTGGGATACTTGTTTTGTACACTAAAGGAATGAATACGGAAATATGAGACCCTTAGATAATTTGGGTGGAAAGTGTACAATATACTTTATATGGGAGGAAAGTGAATCCCATATAATTAGTATTTTGGGTTTATGAGTTTGGCAGTAAAACCTTGTAGATAGGAAGAGGTTAAAAAGAGAAAAATGAAGTAGGAATATATATAGTTGAGAGAATTGACCTTGGGGAGTGTCTAGGAAAGCCTAAAAAAATTGGAAACCTGCTTTGAGTCTAACCCCATTGTTAACTTTTAAGAACTTGAAATTATAAAAGTTTTGGGAAAATGGTTTATGGTGTTTTCAAGTTTTAATCTTAAAAGTTATAATTTTAAAATATTTATAGAAGTACGCATATTGGGTTTTAAAGTTAATTTCTCTCAGTAAAAAGGTGCATGTTATAGAGCGTGTATAGCTCGCTAGTATTCTTGTTATATTTCATACAAGAATTTTTTTTAAGAAAGATTTGAAGTCTTTATTCTTATGATAATCCTTTTTGGATAAATTATTTTGACAAGATAATTTTATTGGGTGGACAAAATAAGTTGTAGAAATTAAGAGTAGAGTACATGGTTGCACCTTATAGTAAGAGACCGAATTGACCTTATAGGCAAGGATGAGCCGCAAACCTGATTGAAAAATAGTTGTCCTTATCTACTCAAGTTTTTGTGATTGGAAAAAAAATGATGATTTACATTTTTTAGATGACATGTTTTCATGGTTTGGCAAGAGAAAATTTTCACGAGAAAAATAAAATTTTCACATTTTTAAACTTTTTGAAGAAAGTTTAAACGAAAAAGGCCAAACCATATTTTGAAAGGATGAAGTAGGTGAGGATTAGTGCCTAGGGAAGACGGGAAAAGTTTTGAGGCTATGAAGCAGATAGCAAGAATTATCTTGGAATAATAGTGAGTTCCCGTGGAATGCGTAAGCACTGAAAAGCCTAGGGTGTTGCTTAAAATAATTGTTGGTACACAGCTAGAATTAGTGGTGACTACTAGAAAGAAAAGGGCAAGTAAGTGTTTAGATCCTGTTGCTAATTTTCATTTTAAGGGTAAAGCCCATTACTACATTTCTGTTTGGATCGTTTCATTATTTTGTTCTTGTTGGGTAGTTAGGGTAACACCTAAACCTATCGTGATCCCATAGTTTGGACTTTTCTAAGGGGGATATAGTCCCGAGATTCTTGGCCTTTAGTAGTAGCTATGTAGGGTGTTTGTTCTTCTATTTTAGTTGAAAGACTATATAAGGCTTATTTAAAAATTTAAACTAAGATCAAATGATTAAATAAGCTAAGGAAATAAATGTTACAACTGAAAAGGAAATAGAAAATTCAGTAAAGCAAAAAACATAATAAGTCACGAGAAAAGACGGATAAGAATAAAAATTTCCAAGATAAGATAAAAAGAAAATCAGTAACAAAAGAAAATTTTCTTATGTGGGTTGTGCTTGGATAGGAAAATAAGGAATCTTTATAAATAGTTACCTCAAATCCATGTACGGTTGGAAAAAGGTACATAAAAGAAAAACAAAATATGCAAAGTTTTCCGCTTTCCACCTTTTTATAACAAAAGAAATCAAATTTAGAAAATTAGATTTTCTGAAATTCGAAAAATAAAGTTGATTAGTAGGATTATGGATGCAGGAATTGGATGAACTACGCTCCTACTCAGTAAGAGTATGGGAAAATTTGGATGAAAAACCATTTTTGATTTTCAAAATATTGCATTCATGTAGAACTGCCTGTATATTTAGGATGTGAGCATCATATTTTAAAAAGGATTTTGAAAAACTTGCATACACATAGGAGGTACCGCTTAGGCATGCCTGCATTATTATGTTGTACTTCACTTTGCACAAGTGCATGATGTTTGCAAAAATTGGACGCACATATGATGGATGTATATTATGCGAGGGGTTAATTGATTTTACCCTTGTCAAATTTCGGGGACGAAATTTCCTAAGGGTGGGAGGATGTAACACCCCGCATTTTTGACTTAAGATAATAAAATAAGAATAACTTAATTAAATATTCAGAATTAAGTAAAGCAGATAGTACCGTTGCGTTCGTCTCGAAAGTCTGGTTCAGATAGAGTCAGAGTTTGCATAAGACGGACATCGTATGAAGAAGTTATGGGCTGCAGAAGTTTGTTAGAGAAAACAGGAACTGCACATACCAATTTTGGGCCCCCGGACCTATGGGGATTGACCCCTTCAGGGGGGTCGACCCACATGAAGGTGGGTCGACCCACATGAAGGGGGGTCAACCCCGGGGCGACCCCTTCAAAGGGAGGTCGACCTCCCTATGATATATTTTAGCAGATTATGGTTTTTAGTTTTTGGACGTTTCGGATAGTTTTTTGTCAAATCTGCGGGTCCTTGTTGCTCCAATACACCTATAAATAGGACCTTAGACCTAACCCTAAACCTCATAATTCGGCGGTTACGCTGGAGCTCTTCCAATACTCTCTCTCTCTTCTCAAATCTATTCTGAAAATTAAAATATTAGCTTAGGAAAATTATGAATCCAGATTTGGAAGAGAGAACCGACATTAATAAAAAGATTATTCAGAATCATGAAAGCAAGGTAAAATTCTAGATCTAATCTATTCTATTCTTACTCTTTCTTTCCCTTCTCTTTTAATGAAAATAAGCAATCCACGGTTATTAAGTTTCAAATCTAATTAGGGGAAAAACCATGGATGCTAAAAATTGGCTAAGATCCAGAATTGGGAAAGCATAAAAGGTGAGTGGATTTAAGTTATAAATTTTAGATAATAATATATTATCGTTTATCATTCCCCATTTTTTTATAATTGAAATACAATCTATTGAGATGTTTAACATGTGATAATAATGGCTAAAGTGATAAGTACAAACATGTAGGAAACATTTAATTTATTTGGATATAAGCCATTTAAATCCATATGTTGAAATAGATTAAAGTATTGGATTGTTCACATGTTGTAAAAGAAACTTGTTAGAATTGGGTAGCAACTTTTGTTGTTTGTATCGAATGTAAACTAGTCACAATTCCATACATGGATCCTTACTTGTATGATTTGGAATAGTTATGTGATTAAATGGTTTCATGTTAGCACATATTTAAATACATGAACATGGATTTGGGTATAAATCAAAGTATGATTAAAGATCTAAATTTGGGGCATAATATATATATATATATATAGGACTTGGAGAAAAGGACTAGAAAACCTATAATGACATAGGAAAAATGGTTAAAAACCGAATAAGCCTAGATTCATAGTAATTTGACACTGCAACGCTCTTAGACACGAGGTTAGATTGCACTTGTGACAGAAGTCTGCTCGGAACTGCCTGGCATATCCAGCATTCACAAGTGGTAAATCTAATGTGAGGGGTCTAAGCACATAATTAAAACGTATAATGGTGTTAAGACACGAGGTTAAGTCAATTTATAGGTGCTCATACCCACCCGACAAATCCAGCATCCACAAGTGTAGGCTTAATGAGAGAGGTCTTGGGCATTTATATATATATATATATATATATATATATATATGTATGTATGTACATAACAAGATATGTATAAATGAAAATGTTAGTAATTAAATGTCTAACTCAGAGAATAAGAAAGGAAAGGATGTAATAAACTGAGTTAGTGTGATACGAACGAAAAGTGATGTATTTACCTAAATGACCTATTTCTAAAAATGTGGTTGCAAGTAAGCCACAGTAAAAAAAAGAAAAAAAAAGTAAAGAAATTACTTGCTACGACGGATTTAGATAGGAATACGTTATGAAAACAAATCACTGATTCCTTCTATCAAACTAATAAGGTGCATGAAGTTTTTCCTTAATTAAAATAAGGAATATATATTACTATTAATGAAGAAAATGGTTTGACTAGGGAATGATAATCACCTATTATAAACAATTAACATAAATGTAAATGTTGTGTAATAGGTAAACTTGTCCTAGGGACAAGTGAAGATTATAACATAAGTTATAATAAACTATTAAGGAAATGGGATAACTAGCGAAAGGAGAGAAGGGGCACTGAATTGTAAATTAAGTAATCAGTAAATGGGGGAAGTCTAAAGCCAGTTGAGAAAAGGGGGAAAATATGTGAAATATGAGAAGTTGTACTTAATTATAAATTAAGTAATCTGTAAACTGGAAGTTTGAACCCGCTGGTTAGAATAACATGTTTAGCCTTGTCCTAGGGACAAGGGGAAATTATAACATAGCTTATAATAAATGGGTAGAGAAACTTATTAATGGGCCTTAGTTAAGAGAACTAAGTTAATAAGTAAACAACGATAAGTTGTAGTAATGGTGTAAAACGGAATTATGATTAAATAAGAAAGAATGAGGAAAACTTATGAAATAATTTATATTAATCATAAATAATGACTGACATGTTAAATGAGAAAACGTGTGAATTGAGATATACTTAATTATGTATTAGGTAAAACATGTTATTGTAATGATGAAATCAAAAAAGATTATAAAAGTAATTGTGGATTACAAACCTTAGGCCACAATCTAGAGAATAACATGTTGTGGGCTTATTAATAAACTTAAATGGGTTAAGTTATATGACTGAAATTAATAAGCAACAGAAACTTGGTAATTTGAATAAGAATTCAATGTGAATGAGAATAACCAAGTTAAAAAGAAACCTGATGAGGTAAGGCAAGCGCGTAAAAGAATGTTTAGACACAGGGTCTAATAACATATTTAAGCGAGGCGCTTGAACCGTCCGAACGTTTGAGGGTGAATAACCCAACGGGGTAGATCATCGTTGTGTTATAAGACACAAGTGGGAGCGCACAATCATTTGATTATTTTGATGGCTCTGAAGAAATGGAAGGGGAAGCACATGGCTTCCGTAGGTACGTAAGGTGCTCCTAGTAGTCCTTTATGCAGCAGTAGATGTTTTAGGCTGTGCTCGCAGAGGTTGGGTCTGTGCGTAACTACTAGATGAGTGGGCCTTGACTACAGAAGTAGGTATGTAGTCAGAATGTTGTGACACGGTGACACCAGGATGATTCGGCGGTTGCCTCAATGGGGAGGTGAAGGGTCACGACTAACAAGGACAGTGGATCGTCGGATACCCATCATCGGCAGTCAGTGGGATGTGAAAAGACTAGAGCTAAAACCAATAGACCATTCACCTTTCACTATCAGGGTACGGTGGTTGAGGGAAGATGCCAAATGGATGTTTATATTGTTTTTCTTAGGAGTAGCCGTTTATCTCTTGTAGTCTTTACTAGTTGAGGGAGGGGCCTAGGTGGGGCCATAGCCACCGTGAAAACAGACCTTAGGAATATCGGTAGGGGCTCTTAAAAGACATGCCTGTTCAGATATAGAAAAGCTCCCAACCGAGTTCTGTGTTTCTTGTATCGCCATGCCATGGAAGTCGGTGCGCATTAGAGGACGCGCGATTGAGGCATCGAGCTACAATTAAAGAGACGTATGGTGGACAGTCTAGATACATGCATGTTGGCTCTGGGTGGTGTATCGTAGACTCGAGTGCATTACTCCAGTATGAATTCTGATTCAAACAAAGGTGGCAGTCCGAACATTTGCATAGCATAGTAATGATAGATATATGCAGTACATAATATTGTTATCCGTACATCACTAAGGCGTAGGATGAGTGACTGTGTATATTTCGATGGTGTTACGGTGGAGACCGTGCGAGCAAGGTTCCATGGGGCGTACCTTAATTTGGGGATAACTACATATATACTGTATTTGGTTAATCCACTGGGAAGTAAATGAGTGCGACGTGTGTGTAAGCCTTGAGTTTTGTTAATCCAAGAAACCTAATAAATAGGAAAATATGGTTGAACGATATATGTAGTGTTAACCAAAGTGTATAATTTAAATCCAGTCACCAGAACTTGTGTTCTGACCTCCTCCTCATAACATACTCGCAGTTTAGATTTGTGGCAGAGACATGATAGCTTCCGATGCTGGTTAGGCAGTATTATTAATACAGTAAGGATATGTTTTGATTATATTATAATTTATCCATTTTGCTGTGAGATAATTTCTGAGCATTGACATGTTTTATGTCTCTGTCTTTTCTGCAGGATACCAGAGCAAACCAATCTGAGTTTCGATGGACTGGAATTTTGAAAAAAAAATCGATCTATCAGAATTCGGGTTGTTACAGAATTGGTGTCTCCTTGTTGAGCCGTGAAATCAAGGAGATTGTGCTTGATTATTGGAAATTGTAATAAAACTCTGTGCAATCCAGCATTATGCGGGACTGGACATGGGAGCAATCCGAATCAGTATAAAATCCCGTGTGTTCTTTCCTTTTCTGCATTTTTATTTCTGTTTATTTTGCATTTTTGTTTGAAACTATGTCTATGATTTTGTTTGTGGTGTTTGATTCATCTCGTAGTTAACATTAGATTTAAATTTTGTTTAAATTCTTACAAACACTGTTCATCCCCCCTAGTGTTTGCTTTGCCTTAATGATCCATTCCGCATTCCCTAACAATTGTATCAGAGCAAGGTCTTTCAAAAATTCATAATCTGATTTTTGAAAATAGTGATAATGTCAACCAACACTGGTGGCAATAATAGTTCGGGCGAAAATAGTAATTATTTATATTGGGCATGTAGAATGAAAATTTATTTACAGTCTGTAGGATTAGACACATGGAATAGTACACAAAATGAATTTGTTGAACCCACAACTGCATTTGCATAATGGACAAATGAACAAAAGGCTACCGCACAGAGAAATTATAAAGCCATGAATATGTTATTTTGTTCACTAGATAGGAATGAGTTTAATAGAGTATCAGTATGTAAGACTGCATATGAAATCTGGAGAACTTTACAAGTTACTCATGAAGGAACTAGTAAAGTTAAATAGACTAAAATAGGCATGCTAGTTAATCAGTTTGAATTGTTCAAAATGAACAAGAATGAATCTATTTCAGATATGTATTGCAGATTTCAAGAAATTTCATTCAATAATAGCACTTGGAAAAACTTATTCAGAAGAAGATCAAGTCAGAAAAACATTAAATTCATTAACTCAAGAATGGGATCATAAGACTTTGGCTAAAGAAGAAGCCAATGATGTCAATGTAATGAAGATTGAAGAATTAATTGGAAATTTGATGTCATAAGAAGTTCAATTACAGAAAAGAAAAGAAAATAAATCAATTGGAAAGAAATCTATTGCACTGAAAGCAACAACAAATGATCCTGACTCAAGTAGTGAAGATGATGAAGAAACAACACTCATGACATATCATTTTAGAAGATTTCTAAAACATCGAAGGAAGGGTTATAATCAAGAAAATTCAAAATTAAATTGTAACATCCTGTATTTTTAACGATTTAATAATCGATTTATTTAATTATTTAGATAGTGGTTTGGTAATTTAATTGAGTTGAATTAAATAGTTTTGATTACATAATTAATATAAATGCTGAAATAATTGACCAAATATCGAAACATCTCACTGAAAGGAAAGAAGAAAACATATATCTCGGTAGAATACACAAGTCAAAGATTTTGAAAAGAAAATATCTTAGGCAAAATATTTGCAAAGTCAGATAGTTGTTTGTTTTCTAAATATCGGGATAATTCCTTATGGTTTGAACTAATCATATAAAATATAACGACATATATTGGTCTAATCCTATTCTTCCATTCAAAGCCAAGTTGAAAAACGGCAAGCACAACATTCGATCTTTAATGGAAAAATAATAATAATTAAACCGTGTATAAATTCTCATAGTCAAAGCAAAATATTGGCCATACTTAGAAACTCACTGAAAATGAGGCTTCTGATGTTACAATACTTTAACGAGGACATGTCACTTTCGATTCCATTACTTCAAGCATTTTTTTGTTTGGCTGTGCAAATATCGCCAGGATCTTGTCGAAATTAATGAACACATATGCTAGTTTAAAGGAAACAGTAGCCTACGTTGAAAACAAAACCGTGCTCTCCACGCCATTTAGTTTCCGTGCCTACCAAGCTGCTGCTTTTCCTGCAAATCACGTTGTTCGTGCTTTAAATAACTATAAATCTTGTTCTCCTTCTCGTTCTAAAAAAATCCAAACCATGGGAAAACCAAAACTTATAAATCCATTAGAAATTGAGATCTCAATGAAAAATCACGAAGTGAGATTTGTTGCAATCCTGTAAGTCAGCGCTTCAACTCAACAGGGTTTCTATAGGGCAACGATGATAGTTTTAGGGTTCGGGAAAGTTAGGTAAGGCTGGTGGAGGAATTTAGGGGGGCGAGCGTTTCGGTTGTGATGGGGAAGGAGGTCAAAGGGGCGGTTGTGGTCACCGTGGATAAGGTGGCAGGTGGCAGCCGTTTTGGGAGACAAATGGAAGTAGATTTGCAACATTTTTTCAGATCAGGATCTGAGCGATGAGGGGGACTAGGGCACTGACAATAAAAGCTGGGATGTCGGTGATGAAGCCGCGGTTGTCAGAGGTGGGTCCGGTGGTCCATGTCAATGTCGGGATGAGCTGAAAGTGGTGAACTGTGAAGCTCGGTGGCATGATTGTAAAAGAATGGAAGTTCGCTATGTCTTCATATAGCAAGTCACCATTTGAACAGTAGTCGGGTTGAACTGTTGTGATGATGGCATGGGGTTCATGAGAGGAAGGCTTGCAGAAGTGTATTAACGTGAAGAGAAGAGATATTGGTTTTTAACACCGATAGTTTTAAATAAAAGGGGTACACAACACTTGTATAAGTGAAGTAACATTATTAAAGAGAACATTTATAAAGTGAAGAACCGTTACTAAAAGTAAATCTTTATAAATGAATAAACGTTATCCAATAGGAGTTATTCGAATAGAATTAATCGATTAGAGTTAGAATAAATCGATTAGAGTAAGAATAAACCAGTTAGAGTTAATTAGTTAGGGTTAATCCGTAGAGTTAATTGAATATTTGTTATTCAATTAGAATTTATCGAATATTTGTTATTCAAATTTAGAGTTAACCAGATAGAGTAATTGAACATAGTTAATCGAATTTGGATTTAATCGAATATTAGTTATTCAATTAAAGTTGATCGAATATAGTTATTGAAATAGAGTTAGTCAAGTACTTCAGGATTTTACAGATCTATCTAAAGGAGCTTGGAGCAGGAGGCTTCAGCGTTAGTTATATAGAGTTTTGTTCCGCTGTGTTGTAAGTGTTGTACTCTGATAGATGTATGTGTATACAGTACAAAGTTTGTATTTCAAAGGATATGATGTATTATATTTTGTTCCGCTACGATGTGAGATTCTGTGTTGTTGTTTCTATTCTTCTTCTACCTTTTCTTTAAAAAAAATGTTTCGTATTTTCGTGATATTTGGGTTGGACATATGATGTATATAGTTAACTCGGATGTTACGGATTTGCGGGTCATTACAGTTGGGTAACGACCCGGATTTTTGACGACTTTGGTTATCGACAAAAACACGATGATGACTAACCAAACATCGAAAAAACCCGGTCATTAATGAAAGAAATTAGAGGGTGAGGAAAGATAAGGTAGAAACTAAGAATAGAAGAAGAAGAAGAAGAACACAACATCAGAGTAACACGAATCTCACAGCGGAACGAATAACATATAATATATGTAACATAACTTTGAAATATAATTCTGTACTTGAATATACATCATTATCAAAGTACAGCACTTACAACACAGTGGAATAATAATAGCTATCTAATCCTGAAGCCTCCTGCTCCAAGCTCTTCCAGTATATCTGTAAATTCCGACTACTTGACTGCCCGTACAAAATTGGGCACCCAATAGTTTAGGGAAAACAAAACAAAATAAACTCCGGGTCGGTCATGGGACTGGTATGAGTAAAATAGTTTAAAACGGTTTGAACAAGTAAACGATATCTCATAAGACCACGCCGTATAACAGAACGGGTTTTTCCCTTATGAGAATCCAAATTATCTTTATATCAAAAACCTTTTGATATTATAAT
Source organism: Allium sativum (assembly GCA_030737875.1). NCBI lineage: Eukaryota > Viridiplantae > Streptophyta > Magnoliopsida > Asparagales > Amaryllidaceae > Allium > Allium sativum. Next base: position 293,135,753 of record CM060925.1, read on the forward strand.
AATTTCTATCAACCACAATATAATAATCATCTAGCAGAAACGCTTTCATCTCACGTTCTACATATATAGTATACAATCAAAACCGCAAGCACATATTGGGTAATGGATTTCCAACTATGACAAGGTATGGAACCACCTTTCGCTAGTGTACCTCTATAAAGGAATACACTGGGCTCAACAAGAACATCTTGCAACCCGGCAACACATGACCGACCACTCATTTCGCTTGAGTGTATCGAATGTATATCACCAACGGTTGGGATCAACAACCGTTTCCCGAATGGGACAGCATCAACTATAGATTTTTAGAAGTAAATGAAACTCTAGATCAGGTGATTATACATCTTACTTCGGTGCGACCGATTTAGCCATGCTGCCTGCCCGATTTCTGTCATTTACCGATTGATGAGGCTTGAGCTTACGCTTCATCATCACATCAGATTCACTTCGAATGCTACATTGTCAGATCCATCGAAAATCACTAATTGACGTTTACAACAGTACATTACGTGTTAGCTAAAGAAGTTTCCTTCTCCGCTTCCACTCTTGGTTTGGTTGAAGAAATCAATGTACGTGACCTTTCCGGAAATACTCTGTCAGACATTCATCCATACAAGTCATCCAGGAACAGGATGAACTGAAGGTACTATTCAGTATATCCATCTTAGACACTGTTATCTAAGAATTATACAATAGCCCTTGCACTTTACTCGATCTTCAATTATCTTTGGCATATATGATTCGCAACGCTAATGCCAATACAGAGTGGTTCTTTGGATAATAATCCAACCGGTCTCTCCATATTAACAACGTCAAAATGGTCAAAACATTGATAGTCTGTGAGTTAACTATCAAAGAAAAACACGTGTGCAAACAACAATATCATTTCCAAAGGGAAATTATATCGATCAATCATCATTTAACATTTATCTTCTTAGTTCATTTTTCATCTCCTGTTTCCCTATATTCAACCTTTCTTATTTTCTAAATTTAGAAAATATATGTTATTACCATTGGAAAACATTTCCATTTCTTGTTTTCTATATTATAAAACATTTATGGTTCTTATTTGGAAAACATTTCTAACACTCCTTCATTGGACTTAGACATATGTTTAAACAAACCATCGCGATGCCAACTCAAACCATTACGCTTATTAACTAAATTCCTTTAACCCACCTTCACTATCGAACCTTAACCATTCCTTAGTTAAAAATGAAGTCAATCAAATTGGGGTAATACTACCGCTCAGACCTTAACTGAACAACGTTTCTAACCTTGAAATAGATAAAGTTCACCTTTTAATTCTTTAACAAACTTCCATACGTAATTCTCCTTTGAATTATCACTTATTCGAAAATTCTTTCCTGCGAATAAGGTATATTCGATAACTCTATTTAATTTACTCTATTCGATTAACCCTTATCAATTAACTCTATTGGACTAACGCTATTGGATTAACTCTATCGGACTAACGCTGTTGGTTTACTCGTTTCACTTAACTCCTTTCGAATAAACTGTATTCGATAACTCCTTTTACTTTATTCGAATAAACAATATTCGATTAACCCCTTTTACTTTATTCAAATCACTAATATTTGATTAACTCAATTGATTCTATTCGAATAAACTATATTCGATTAACGCCTTTGATTTAACTCTAATCGATTAACTCCATCGAATAACTAAATTCGATAACTCCTTCGAATAACCAAATTCGATAACTCCTTTCGAATAAACTATATTCGATTACTCACTTCGATTAAACTAATCGATAACTCTTTTCTATTAAACTATATTCGAATAAACAAATATTCGATAACTCTATTTAAATAACTCTAGTTCGATTTAACTCTATCGATTAACTCTAACTGATTAGCTCTAACTGGTTTAACTCTAACTGGTTTAACTCTAACTGGTTAACTCTAATTGATTAACTCTAACTGGTTAACTCTTATTCGAATAACAAATATTCGATTAACTCTATTCAGTTAACTCGACTCGACTAACCCCTTTTCGAATAAACTATTCATTTATAAAGATTTACTTTTAGTAACGGTTCTTCACTTTACAAATGATTTCCTTTTTAGTAACGTTTTCCTTTTTATAACATCCTATTCGGTTATAAACAAATTTCCTTTTTATAACTCTATTCATTTTCTAAATATTTCCTTTTTAATTCTATTTGTAAATGGTTTTACAAATATCTCCTTTTCGATTTCATTTGTAAAGGTTTTACAAATATTCCTCTTTCGATCTCATTTGTAAATGGTTTACAAACATTTCTCTTTCTGATTGATTTGTAATTGGTTTACAAACCTTTCTCTTTCTATTTGATTTTTAAATGGTTTACAAACATTTCTCTTTCTAATCTATTTGCAAATGGTTTGCACATAATTCCTTTAGGGTTTTATTTCTAAGTATTTTCTGTTTATAAATAATCCATTTATAAATAAATTTCTATTTATAAATATTCTCTTTTATAAAATCCACCGATTTTATAAATAAATCTATTTCAATATTCGTTTTGAAAATTTCCTTTTCACCATTCCGATATTTTATGGTACTTAACACATCAAATCACGATGACCAATATCATCCAACACATATAATCAACCACGGATTATAAATCACATCATATATCATAATATATGAAAAACAATAAAATAACTAATGAGGAATCCAGTCGGATTCCCTCAACCTGTTTCCCTGCAACCACAGATGTTACACAATAAAATCAACATCACTTTCAGTTCCATATGATATATTATGTTAAACAAAATCAATATAGAAATTCAACTAACTGACTAGCAGTTCAATCAAACAATCAACACACAGTCAATCAGCCAATATTTATCAGTTCTAAAAATACAACATGAAATTATAAACTGTTCAGAGTTAGTGAGATTTACTCACATTGGCTGTAACACCCCACCTCCGCTAGGGTCACTCCCAAAGGGAATGCACTAGGTTTGGTGAAGCATTATTGAGGTAAACATGCACAGAAATATTACAAGACATAACATATATAAAACAGCGGAAGTAAAACAAATTTCATTACCTTATAAAATAAGGTCTAAAGCCTTTTACACCAGAATACATCAAAACCTGTCTTGCAATAGTAAAGAAGCATAAAACCTTTTCATAAATTATTCCCCAAATAAAACAGTAAGGTAGCCATAGCCAAGAAAAGTCCAAGCCATACATGATGACCTCCGAGTACAAGAGGTCTGAACTAAACAACAACATTTCCTCCCTGAAAACCTGGGGGGGGGGGGAACGGAAGACAAAGAGGCGAAACAAAACAGGGTCAGTCATAAAGACTGGTAAGTCCTATCTACTTCCAGTATAAAAACAGGTAAAGGTAACATGACATGCATAAACTGAAAGTAAACATAAGGATGATGACAAGATAGATAAGCTAAACCAAGATAACTGGATGAACTACTGTAGCAAGATAAACTAAGGTATCATGATAAACTACGGTGCCAAGATAAATCAAGGTATCACATCGTCAGGTTCCTATCAAGTATACTATCCCAAGGTATCTATCCTGTATAACATCCCACGGTATCTATCATGTATAACATCCCAAGGTATTTATCATGTATATTCGCTCTGCACCTCTCGTACTAGTATCCCAACCCGCGTCATGTGTTAACTATGAATGTCCCTTGCCCAATGTCATGTAATGGTCCATGTCAACCTAATATATAGCATATGTAGGTTTTCCCAACTCGTATGTTTCTTTCCATGTATAAGTTCAGTCCTTTGCCGTAGGCCGTACGAGCTTTCCCATGTAAATCTCTACCACCTCAACGTAGTACCATTTTATCCTTGATGTTGTTTTGGACTGCTACCCTTGATCTGGTTATGTTTTCTTACCATGAACTATCGTGTGTTCAATTAGGATTTATGCCACCTAGGACCACTAGGGATTATGCTACCTAATGAACGTTTCCGTGTCTCATTTTGGGTTTTGGCCACCTAGGAACACTAGGGATTATGCCACCCGTCAACCACGCCCTTTGTCCCACGTATATATCGTGAATCGTTTTCCATGTCTAGACGCACATGTATCTCAATGTGCCATCCGAGTTCCGTGCCAGGGCAAATCAAGAAATATGGAACTCGGTGGGGAGCTTTAAGTCGTCTGCTGATGCAGATATCAAGGTCTGTTTTTGTATCCGTGGCTATGGTCCCACGTGACCCCTCCCTCAACTACTGAAAGGCAATCCAAGAAAAATAATGTATGAGAACTACATCCCGGCCCCACTATAGCCCCACTTTCCTATGGGCCAACCTCACCCATGACTCGATAGCAAGAACATGGTCTGTTGGGAATTCTCTGCCTTTCCGTTCGCGCACGATTGACTAAAGATGGTAGGTAGTCGGCGACGTGCTATCCAGGGCAAAAACAAGTATCGTCGACTCCACGCTAATCCATCCCAGTCTTTAGGTCGCTCGCATAGCAACCAAGGCATACTCCTGGCTCTTCTACCGCATACCTTAACCTCTTTGAGGCCGGGTTTCATGGACCACCTGCCACCTCACAGAGGGATACGAAGAGTACCCTCACATACCCCGAAGCTACCGCTTCGTCACCCAGTTCGCTGGAGCTTTTTATCCAAGTCAGATAAGTTGCTCCTCCTCGTATACTAAGCGATAACCTACCGTATCAGGTTACTCATCTCTTTATGAACTAGTCCCATGTCCTTGGATAAGAATTATTACTTAGTTATCCTTAACTAAGGTTTACCACTTAGCTCCTCTTTCCGCTATCCTTGTTAACTACGATTTTCAACCTAGTCCCCTGAGCTAGGGTTTTGTCAAATGGGTTAAGTGTTGTTATCCAAGTTCATGACTTAAACCCGCCTACGAATCATGTCAAGATTGGCTAAGTACTCAAGTTCAAGGCTTAGCCCTACAAGTTGGTTAAGTGTACCAAGAAGCTCATGACATAACCCTATCAAGTTAAATTGGTTAAGTATTTATTTGTCTTAACCCTATCATATTATCATGTTAGATTGATTAAGCATAGATTATCTTAATCCCATCAGATTATCGAGTCGGATTGGTTAAGTATGGGTTAGCTTAACCCCATCCACTAATCGTATTACAATGGTTAAGCCTAATTTTAAAAGGTCTTGTGACTTAACCCTATCAGGTCCACCTATTAGATTGGTTAAGTATAGGTTACTTAACCTCATCAAATCATCATGTATAATTGGTTAAGTATAAGTTACTTAACCCCATTAAATTATCATGTTAAGTTGATTAAGTATTGGTTACTTAACCTCATTGAATTACCAAGTTTAGATTGGTTAATTGTTTAACTTAACCCCATCGAATTACCGTGTTTAGATTAGTTAAGTGAAGGTTACTTAACCCCATCTAATTACCGTGTTTTAGATTAGTTAAGTCTGAGTTACTTAACCCCATCTAATTACCAAGTCGGATTAGTTAAGTGTAAATCACTTAACCCCATCGAATTTACCGTGTTAGATTAGTTAAGTATGGATTACTTAACCTCGTCGAATTTACCGTGTTAGATTAGTTAAGTATAGATTACTTAACCCCATCCCCTAATTGTCTTATATGGTTAAGTGTCATTAAGGAACCAAGTCCGGTTTAACTTAACCTACACATTCGTGTCATATCAGTTAAGTGTCATTAATCAAAATTACTTAACCTTTTCATGTGGCATTAATTAGAGTAATGCACCCCAACCTCTCACATTAGACTTTGTTGTGGTTACTAGTTAAGACGGGCGGGTCCGGGTAGATTTATACCACAACCTAGTCTAACCTCGGGTTTTAAGTGCTATGTGACCAACTACTCACATTGGGTCCTATTGTTTGTAGCCACTAGTTAAGCCGGGCGGGTCCGGGTAGATTTATGCTACAAACTCAACCCAACCTCGAGTTGGCCACTTTCATGTTTGGTCTAGTGTCATATTACACTTACAACCCCCGTGTCTAGTTTCAAGTCCCATGTTTACCCCACATGTCATGTTCCCATTTAGGCGTATCACGAGTGTCATATTTTCATGAAATCCCATATCAAATTTTCATGTCATAATCATGCTCGTATATCCTACCCCAAATCGTGTTTCCAACCCAAGTAAAAGCGAGCCAACATAGTAAGGATACTATGATACATATTGGCCTCAAAACATGCACGATGCCAAGAAGGGGTTGGCCACAAATATGCATGGTATCATAAGGTGGTTTGGCCTCAAAATATGCATAGCATCATAAGGGGTTTTTGGCCACAAACATGCATAGTATCATAAGGGAATTTGGCCACAAACTTGCATAGTATCATAAGGGAATTTGGCCACAAACATGCATAGTATCATAAGGGAATTTGGCCACAAACATGCATGATAACATAAGGGGTTTGGGTTCATTTACATGCATAAGCCCCAAAGTCAAATCTTTGCCAATGTTTCACAAGTCAAATGGTTCCCAAAGGTTCATGCTAGCATTCCATAGATAAATATTCAAACTTGCAAGATAAACTAGGTTAATCATAACATGAATAACATGATTTAGTCACTAAGCATAGCCAAAAGTCATAGGTTCAAGCAAAAGAGGCATGACAAGGTTCATATAGGCTAGCATACTTAGTTTAATCTCGTTTTATTCCATGCCATCATTAAGACTACCGTTTAGATCTAGAAGTAGCTAGAACTTACATAGCGAGGCTTAGGGAATGAGCATGATCCGTCTTGACGAAGAAAGGTGGCTCCTTTGTCGAAGAATCGTCATGGAATTTGCGTAGCAATGTTGATCTCTCTTCGATTTGGTGTAGCAAGCTAGCACCTTTGATTCAGATCTTGTTTGAATGCATAAGCCCTTGGAGTTGGAGATGGAGGCCATGATCACTTGGCATTTGGGTAGCACTTCGTGGCATGAGTGATTTGTGAGGGTTTAGGGTAGGCTTAGGGGTCTTTTTTAGACATTAGGAGTAGTTTAGGCCGTAGGATAAACCCTAGGATAGATCTGAACCACTGAAATTCGTCACAAGCCTCCAAAACAAGACCCAAGAGCCAAAACAGGTGCACCAGGCCGACCTGGCCGACCAGGGAGGTCGACACCCAGGTCGACCCCCAGGTCGACTCTAGTGTCGACCTGGTTGGGGGGGGGGAGGTCGACCCTAGTGTCGACCCCCCTGTCGACCTGTCTGGGCGGGATCTTTCCCGCCTACCCTGAATTCTGAAAATTTTGAATCTGTTTTCGAGTTTGAATTTTTTATGAAACTTTGCGAGGCCATATCTTGGTCATACGGACTCCGATTTACGAAATTTCGGACTCTATTTCGCGTATTTTTCCGAGACGAACGCAATGGCGCAACCCATTTTCCCTGATTCAGATTTTATAATATAATTCTGCCTTGATTCTTGTTTTAACATGTTGTTAAATTTCGGGTTGTTACATTGGCAGTCCACCATTAAAGAACGATAAACTGTTGTTTGATTTGAATCAAACAATTTATTTCGCCATAAATTAAAACTAGCTCCAATCCACTCCCAGTCAGTTTCATTATGTAGCTCTCGTCCATACGGTCCCAATGCAACTGGTTTCGTGAGATTCTGCCATTGTATGTTTGAGTTATACACATTTGAAGTTAGAACATTTTTAAATAATAAAAATAAAAAAACCAGGATTTTTACGTAAACGGGCTTAACTTAAATTCCGGCCCATTCACCTAAGTATCAGCCCAACCCGCTCAACAAACGCTTCTTCCACTTCGTATTTCTCAAACCCGTGCTCCTCTATTCCCAAACCATTACCGAACATTTCAAGCTCCCTTCCCCCTTAAATTCTTCACTGAATCAACCAACTGAGACAACCGAGCCACTTCTCTTCTCGAGCTCCTTCACCTTGACACCCTGGTCTGCAACTCGTTGGCCTCCTCGCTGTTTGTGTCGACAGCAGTTCACGCCCAAATCCTGTGCAGACATCGATAACTTTATCCTCGAAATCACCCAACAATTTCAAACGAGGTGCTCTTCTCACCACAAACTCAAATCCACACTTTAATTTGCTTAAACCTCAACGAATTGAAAGAGATTGTAAGCCCTAGCTTCACTGCTCAAAAATGACCAATACGAAAGCTGCATCGCACCCCAAAAGATCAACACAGAAATGACGAGCACCCTTCCGTGATTACAAATATACTTAACACTTGATTTATCGGAATTTGTTTAATTTGATTTTGATTTTTCTTTGATCCAACTCTTTGCTGTGTTGGTTTATACGGGTACTTATAGGCCCTGAGTTTTGGTAGGTACGAATTGTGGTTGAAAAAGGGTTTGGCATGGTTTGCTTGTGATCAGAGAAATGGGGGGATATTTTTGAATTGATTTTATATTTTATTTTCATGATTTTATACTCGTATCTGCCTTCTAAAAATCCCAGCGACCACATACGATCTCCTAAAATCACCAAACTGGACATTTAGCTAGATTTCGATATTACTGTCCCTACGAAACTGGTTTCGTCGAATTCCGACTTCGTATGCTCAGACAACGTATTTTTAACCGTTGAAATACTAACTATTTCTCACTCTAAAAATCCGTACGACCACACAGTGACTCTAAAAATCACGAAACTGGAAATCTAACAACTATTTGACATTGCGGATCCAACGAAATTGGTTTCGTCGAATTCTGAGGTCATTTGAAAAACTGGTTATTTTTAAAGCTCTGAATGACCTATTTAAATATATAAATATATTTAAATATCATTAAATTAAATATAAACTAATTAATATTACCGTATATATTCACAACAGAATATCATACAGCTCTAGAATATTCCTCTATGAATTTCTAACTTGATATTTCAAATCTGGGTCAACCTGATATTCAATTTATATTGAAATTCCCTTTAAAAATATAAATAATTCCTTTATAAATTATAAAGGAATTTCACAACGACTTTTCTAAAATTTGATTTGGACGTATGTCAAAATCTACATGACGAAATCCCGATTTTTCTCTTCCACTAGAAAGATATACTCCACCAGCTCCATATGTTTCTTGTTTCACAGAAATCCGGCTTAAAACGAATCCTGTACATTCAATTGAAGTTCGAATCGCCAATTTACGAACTGCAGCGCCATTTCGAGCTCGATTTTAATTATATTATAACTCTACGTTCAAACTGTCGTTTATATAATATATTCGTTATTCAAATTCAATTCCAAGCTGAATAAAATATCACAGATGATCCAGTTCACACCATATCGCCATTTCAGCCAATTCTGATTATTTCAGAATTAAATATATTATTTAATTATTATATTAATTAAATATTCACCATTTATTTAATTAAACGACCATTATATTCACTATATCACTATTTATATAGTTAAATAAATTAATTATAATACCTCTGCCAAATGCGGGTCGTTACATTCTTCCCCACTTAAAAATAATTTCGTCCTCGAAATTGCTAAAGCTAAAAGACGACCCTATCTACTGGTTAGAACTTATTTGTTCACTTCTTAACTTCAGTTTCAACTGAACCAATTTAATTTTAATTAAATTATTAATTAATTCTTATCAACGAAAATTTTCAAAAATCCTGAAAATTTTCTAACACCTTAACTTTTCGAAAAATTTCGCCAGCACCTCCTTTGTACTGGTCAATATGTCAAACTCCAACTCGCCTCTCTGGGCCTTCTCCAACCCAAAAGAAAATCAAACAGCCAAGCGGCTTGCCAATACGGCTCATAAATCTTATATCCAATAGAAATATAAACTTGTACCTTTTGTTGGCATATCATTATATCCTTTCCATCTGTTATCAATTTAGCGGATACAAGGGTCATCCCAATCAAATTCCAATCTGCTTTTGTCCACAACACAACCATTCATTTATATCCGAGCCAAATATCATTTCAACTCGAGTTTCTTCTCGATTCCCACTCTTAACTTGATTGTCACATTACACTTAAATTTGAATCTCATAATCCAATTTGTCTTGATATCATTCTAATTCAATCTCAGTTACCACTTTACTGGTTTTACTTTAATTCAAATTTTGCTTTCACAAATTTCTGTTAAATTTGTTTTTAATTCAAACAGTCTTTCCCTAGGAGTTTTCAAACAGTTTACTCTTTTCAAAAATCAAATTTTCCTTTTGAACATGTCACTGAGCCCTTAATTAATATTCCATTAGTTAAATCACTTCTCTATTTCTTTATCAATATTTGTTAACCAAATATTTTCAATAACCATATTGGCCTTTTATGTTATTTGGAAAACATTTCCGAATATCACCTTCCTTTATTTTCTAAACTTTAGAAAATATATTCTATTTGTAATTGGAAAATATTCCAATTACTTATCTCTTTTCCGATCTCGTTTATTTCTATACTTAGGAAATATTCTTTATTATATTTCCAAGCTTACACTTATTTGGGTTAAAACGGATGTTGTGTAAAACATCGTTACGACAACCCAAATATTATATTCAACTAACTCTTATTCAACATTGATCTTCGAGCCTGAAATCTTACTATTTATTTGTTAATAATGAAATCCGTCAAGTTGGGGTATAACTACCTCTCAGACCTTGACTGAATAACATTTATAACGTCAAAACAGATATGACTACTTACTCGAATAATCAATACCATACAACTACTTATTCACTTTTAAACACGTATACGCTTCCTCTTTCTTTTCTTACTAGATTTTATTCTTAGTCTTCCTTTTTGATTTTACTACTCTATTTCTAAGTTCGTTTCCTTATCGACTTCTATATATATATATATATATATATATATATCAATACGTTGATTTATAACTATCAAATTATCTTAAAAACATTCTAACTCCTTAAATTCCCGGAAAAATTCGCCATAACCTCCTTTGTACCAGGAGCATCGGGATATTTCAAATAGCCTCCCATGGCCCTCACCAATCCAAAAGAAAAAGAAAAAGCCAATCGGCTAGCCGATACGGCGCATAAAATCTCATATATGAATTAAATACATACCTTTTCGTCGAGCATTCTATTTATATACCTTCATACCTTATCCATACCTATCTCATGTATATTTATACCTGCCCAATTTATTTTAACTATACCTGATCGTTTTAACTCAATTCGTTAATTAATTTGTTAATTAACTCTTTAGAATATTTCACTTTTATATTTGAACATGACATGTTCAAATATATTTTAACTTTCTGATTAACTAATTTGAATCCAAATTTCAAATTTAAGGTCTATATTCGATTTCGAATATCCATTTACAAATTTAATTCACCTTTCAAAGTTCAACTTCAAATTCAAAACTGATTAACTAATTCCTCTTCGACTTAGTTAATTCTATTCAATTTCTATTCAAATTTTATATCACTTCTATTATTCAAATATATATATCAAATTATATTATTCAAATTATATATATCAAATTCTATATTATAAATCCCATTTGAATTTCTATATTCAAATTCTATATTTTCAAATTCTATATTATAAATCCCGTTTGAATTTTTATATTCAAATTCTATATATTCAAATTCTAAATTATAAATCCCATTTTGAATTTCAAAACAACTTGTCTTTCCCAAAACAAATTCAAAAAAGTATCTCTGTTAGTAATTCGTCACTTACAACTCGAAAATGAATACTGATGATGCAGCTGTCATCATCGGAATCTATTTTCCAGCGATCGAAGTGAGTTCAATACTATAAAACCATTTCTAAACATTTCCACTTTGAAATTCATTTCAAAATATAATTCACTCTGCTTGTAAAACAATTTAAAATTTCTCAGGATCTTCAATTTTCCTTAATTTTAATCCAAATCCATTTACAAACACTTATCCAATTTTCCAGTATTTTAATTCAATTTCTGGTTTATATTTCAGATGCTCATCTGATTTCACGTATTTCACTTAGATGAATTATGATTGGTTATTTACATAACCATTTAATTTATAATCTTACTCGATTATAATAACAACCAGTATATCCAATATATTATAATTTTGATATATATATATATATATATATATATCTTCTCTATATCAAGATATACCTTGGGTAAACTTACTTTAATTTACCCTCTTTTCAAAATATATCGTGTCGACCCATCGTATTTGAGTGTTTATAAACTCCTACCGATACAGTGGATCAAACTGATCGACCAGAACCCATAAACAACTCAACCAATAAATCTCCATAATATAAAACAAATTTTTATATCAATAACAAATAGGTTCACTCATATATATACACTCAAACTCAATCTAGGGTATTACTAAACCTATCTCCACCGAGTCACGCCACAGAGCCACGGTAATTCACTTAACTTAAGCTCTGATACCAATTGTAATGACCCAGATTTTGTATGACTTTGGTTTTCAACATAAACACGATGACGACTAACCAAACATCGAAAAAAAACCAGTCATTAATGAAAGAAATTAGAGGGTGAGGAAAGATAAGGTAGAAACTTAGAATAGAAGAAGAAGAACACAACATCAGAGTAACACGAATCTCACAGCGGAACGAATAACATATAATATATGTAACACAACTTTGAAATATAATTCTGTACTTGAATATACATCATTATCAAAGTACAACACTTACAACACAGCGGAATAATAATAGCTATCTAATCCTGAAGCCTCCTGCTCCAAGCTCTTCCAGTATATCTGTAAATCCCGACTACTTGACTACCCGTACAAAATTGGGCACCCAAGAGTTTAGGGAAAACAAAACAAAATAAACTCCGGGTCAATCATGGGACTGGTATGAGTAAAACAGTTTAAAATGGTTTGAACAAGTAAACGATATCTCATAAGACCACGCCTTATAACGGAACGGGTTTTTACTTTATGAGAATCCAAATAATCTTTATATCAAAAACCTTTTGATATTATAATAATGTCTATCAACCACAATATAATAATCATCTAGCAGAAACGCTTTCATCTCACTTTCTACATATATAGTATACAATCAAAACCGCAAGCACATATTGGGTAATGGATTTCCAACTATGACAAGGTATGGAACCACCTTTCGCTAGTGTACCTCTAGAAATAAATACACTGGGTTCAACAAGAACATCTTGCAACCCGGCCACACATGACCGACCACTCATTTCGCTTGAGTGTATCGAATGTATATCACCAACGGTTGGGATCAGCAACCATTTCCCGAATGGGACAACATCAACAATAGATTTTTAGAAGTAAATGAAACTCTAGATCAGGTGATTATACACCCTACTTCGGTGCGACCGACTTAGCCATGCCGCCTGCCCGATTTCTATTATTTACCGGTTGATGAGGCTTGAGCTTACGCATCATCATCACATCAGATTCACTTCGAATGCTACATTGTCAGATCCATCGAAAATCACTAATTGATGTCTATAACACTAAATTACGTGTTAGCTAAAGAAGTTTCCTTCTCCGCTTCCACTCTTGGTTTGGTTGAAGAAATCAATGTACGTGACCTTTCCGGAAATACTCTGTCAGACATTCATCCATACAAGTCATCCAGGAACAGGATGAACTGAAGGTACTATTCAGTATATCCATCTTAGACACTGTTATCTAAGAATTATACAATAGCCCTTGCACTTTACTCGATCTTCAATTATCTTTAGCATATATGATTCGTAACGCTTATGCCAATACAGAGTGGTTCTTTGGATAATGATCCAACCTGTCTCTCCATATTAACAACGTTAAAATGGTCAAAACATTGATAGTCTGTGAGTTAACTATCAAAGAAAAACACGTGCGCAAACAACGATATCATTTCAAAAGGAAATTATATCGATCAAACATCATTTAACATTTATCTCCTTAGCTCATTTTCATCTCCTGTTTCCCTATATTCAACATTTCTTATTTTCTAAATTTAGAAAATATATGTTATTACCATTGGAAAACATTTCCATTTCTTGTTTTCTATATCAAAAAACATTTCTGGTTCTTATTTGGAAAACATTTCCAAAACTCCTTCATTGGTCTTAGACATATGTTTAAACAAACCATCGCGATGCCAACTCAAACCATTACGCTTATTAACTAAATTCCTTTAACCCACCTTCACTATCGAACCTTAACCATTCCTTAGTTAAAAATGAAGTCAACCAAGTTGGGGTAATACTACCTCTCAGACCTTAACTGAACAACGTTTCTAACCTTGAAATAGACAAAGTTCACCTTTTAATTCTTTAACAAACTTCCTTACGTAACTCTCCTTCGAATTATCTCTTATTCGAAAATTCTTCCCTTCGAATAAGGTATATTCGATAACTCTATTTAGTTTACTCTATTCGATTAACCCTTATCAATTAACTCTATTGGACTAACGCTATTGGATTAACTCTATCGGACTAGCGTTATTGTTTTACTCGTTTCACTTAACTCCTTTCCAATAAACTATATTCGATAACTCCTTTTACTTTATTCGAATAAACTATATTCGATTAACCCCTTTTACTTTATTCGAATCACTAATATTTGATTAACTCAATTGATTCTATTCGAATAAACTATATTCGATTAACTCCTTTGATTTAACTCTAATCGATTAACTCCATCGAATAACTAAATTCGATAACTCCTTCGAATAACCAAATTCGATAATTCCTTTCGAATAAACTATATTCGATTACTCACTTCGATTAAACTAATCGATAACTCTTTTCGATTAAACTATATTCGAATAAACTAATATTCGATAACTCTATTTAAATAACTCTAGTTCGATTTAACTCTATCGATTAACTCTAACTGATTAACTCTAACTGGTTTAACTCTAACTGGTTAACTCTAACTGGTTTAACTCTAACTGGTTAACTCTAATTGATTAACCCTAACTGGTTAACTCTTATTCGAATAACAAATATTCGATTAACTCTATTAAGCTAACTCGACTCGACTAACCCCTTTTCGAATAAACTATTCATTTATAAAGATTTACTTTTAGTAATGGTTCTTCACTTTACATATGATTTCCTTCTTAGTAACGTTTTCCTTTTTATAACGTTTTCCTTTTTATAACGTTTTCCTTTTTATAACATCCTATTCGGTTATAAACAAAATTCCTTTTTATAACTCTATTCATTTTCTAAATATTTCCTTTTTAATTCTATCTGTAAATGGTTTTACAAATATCTCCTTTTCGATTTCATTTGTAAAGGTTTTACAAATATTCCTCTTTCGATCTCATTTGTAAATTGTTTACAAACATTTCTCTTTCTAATTGATTTGTAAATGGTTTACAAACCTTTCTCTTTCTATTTGATTTTTAAATGGTTTACAAACATTTCTCTTTCTAATCTATTTGCAAATGGTTTGCAAATAATTCCTTTAGGGTTTTATTTCTAAGTATTTTCTATTTATAAATAATCCATTTATAAATAAATTTCTATTTATAAATATTCTATTCATAAATATTCATTTTTATAAAATCCTCTGATTTTATAAATAAATCTATTTCAATATTCATTTTGAAAATTTCCTTTTCACCATTCCGATATTTTACGGTACTTAACACATCAAATCACAATGACCAATATCATCCAACACATATAATCAACCACGGATTATAAACCACATCATATATCATAATATATGAAAAACAATAAAATAACTGTTGAGGAATCCAGTCGGATTCCCTCAACCTGTTTCCCTGCATCAACAGATGTTACACAATAAAATCAACATCACTTTTAGTTCCATATGATATATTCTGTTAAACAGAATCAATATAGAAATTCAACTAACTGACTAGCAGTTCAATCAAACAGTCAACACACAGTCAATCAGCCAATATTTAACAGTTCTAAAAATGCAACATGAAATTATAAAGTGTTCAGAGTTAGTGAGATTTACTTACATTGGCAGTTCACCGTTAAAGAACGATAAACTGTTGTTTGATTTGAATCAAACAATTTATTTCACCATAAATTCAAACTAGCTCCAATCCACTCCCTGTCAGTTTCATTGTAAATCTCTCGTGCATACGGTCCCAACGCAACTTGTTTCGTGAGATTCTGCCATCGTATGATCTAGTTATACACATTTGAAGTTAGTACTTTTTTAAATAATAAAAATAAAAAAATAGGATTTTAACCTAAACGGGCTTAACTTAAATTCCAGCCCATTCACCTAAGTATCAGCCCAACCCGCTCAACAAAAGCTTCTTCCACTTCGTATTTCTCAAACTCGTGCTCCTCTATTCCCAAACCATTACCGAACATTTCAAGCTCCCTTCCCCCTTAAATTCTTCATCGAATCAACCAACTGAGACAACCGAGCCACTTCTCTCCTCGAGCTCCTTCACCTTGACACCCTGGTATGCAACTCGTAGGCCTCCTTGCTGTTTGCGTCGACAGCAGTTCACGCCCAAATCCTGTGCATACATCGACAACTTTATCCTCGAAATCACCCAACAAATTCAAATGAGGTGCTAAATATCACCACAAACTCAAATCCACACTTTAATTTGCTTAAACCTCAATGAATTGGAAGAGATTGGAATCCCTAGCTTCACTGCTCAAAAATAACGAAAACGAAAGCTGCATCGCACCCCAAAAGATCAACACAGAAATGACGAGCACCCTTCCGTGATTAGAAATATACTTAACACTTGATTTATCGGAATTTGTTTAATTTGATTTTGATTTTTCTTTGATCCAACTCTTTGCTGTGTTGGTTTATGCGGGTACTTATAGGCCTTGATTTTTGGTAGGTACGAATTGTGGTTGAAAAAGGGTTTGGCGTGGCCTGCTTGTGATTAGAGAAATGGGGGGATATTTTTGAATTGATTTTATATTTTATTTTCATGATTTTATACTCGTATCTGCCTTCTAAAAATCCCAGCGACCACATACGATCACCTAAAATCACCAAACCGGACATGTAGCTAGATTTCGATATTACGGTCCCAATGAAACTGGTTTCGTCGAATTCCGACTTCGTATGCTCAAACAACGTATTTTTAACCGTCGAAATACTGACTATTTCTCACTCTAAAAATCCGTACGACCACACAGTGACTCTAAAAATCACGAAACTGGAAATCTAACAACTATTTGACATTGCGGGTCCAACAAAATTGGTTTCGTCGAATTCTGAGGTCATCTGAAAAACTGGCTATTTTTAAAGCTCTGAATGACCCATTTAAATATATAAATATATTTAAATATAATTAAATTAAATATAAATTAATTAATATTATTGTATATATTCACTACAGAATATCATACAGCTCTAGAATATTCCTATATGAATTTCTAACTTGATATTTCAAATCTGGGTCAACCTGATATTCGATTTATATTGAAATTCTCTTTAAAAATATAAATAATTCCTTTATAAATTATAAAGGAATTTCACAGCGACTTTTCTAAAATTTGATTTGGATGTACACCAAAATATACATGACGAAATCCCGATTTTTCTCTTCCACTAGAAAGATATACTCCACCAGCTCCACACATTTCTTGCTTCACAGAAATCTGGCTTAAAACGAATCCTGTATATTCAGATAAAGTTCGAATCACCAATTTACGAACTACAGCGCCATTTCGAACTCGATTTTAATTATATTATAACTCTACGTTCAAACTGTCGTTTATATAATATATTCGTTATTCAAATTCAATTCCAAGCTGAATTAAATATCACAGATGATCCAGTTCACACCATATCGCCATTTCAGCCAATTCTGATTATTTCAGAATTAAATATATTATTTAATTATTATTTTAATTAAATATTCACCATTTATTTAATTAAACAACCATTATATTCACTATATCACTATTTATATAATTAAATAAATTAATTATAATTCCTCTGCCAAATGCGGGTCATTACAGGGAAGGAGGTCGAAGGGCGGTTGTGGTCGCTGTGGATAAGGTGGCAGGTGGCAGCCGTTTTTGGGAGACAAATGGAAGTAGATTTGCAACATTTTTTCAGATCAGGATCTGAGCGATGAGGAGGACTAGCGGCACTGACAATAAAAGCTGGGATGTAGGTGATGAAGCCGCTGTTGTCAGAGGTGGGTCCGGTGGTCCATGTAAATGTCAGGATGAGCTGAAAGTGGTGAACTGTGAAGTTCGGTGGCATGATTGTAAAAGAATGGAAGTCCGATATGTCTTCATATAGCAAGTCGCCATTTGAACAGTAGTCGGGTTGAACTGTTGTGATGATGGCATGGGGTTCATGAGAGGAAGGCTTGCAGAAGTGTGTTAACGTGATATATTGGGTTAAGAAGGGGTATGGTTTTTGGGAAATATGGACATGAAATGGTGAAATAGCTAGTTGCGTTCTGTTCATAGGAGTAGCGTTCTGGCAGAAGACAAGTAGCAGGGAATCAGTATATGGACAAGGTAATTAATAGGTCCTAGTTAATAATTAATATAAAAATGGTAACTTGCATTAAAGGGGGTTTGGAGGGAAAGACGTGGGGATGGTGAAGTTGTGAATGACGCTGAGTAGATGGAGTTGTATCTTTGGGTAGTTGGGGAAGAAGAGTTATGTGCAGGGTAATTAGAGAGATTAATGTGTTAATTTAGTTACCTAAATATTAATGGAATTAATATTTGTAGTGATAGATTGTTTTGGAATCTGGCTTGGTGGAGTGGAAAAATGTTTGGGTTGGTTGAGTGTCAAATTAAAGCAGACTGGGGTTATGGCACCATATTCCTAGGGTTTACGGGTAGTATGAGCTAATGATTGTGGTGGTTTTGTGAACTTCGGTGAGATAGAGTAGTTCAGAGTGGAGGCATAGTGAGAGCAGTAACATGAGAGTCGGAATTTTCTTATGAAGTCGAAGAAAGGTAATAACTGCTTATAAATGTCATTAAGGAAATTTAAATAGCAATTAGCAAGTTACTTAATTTATTTAATTTGTGTATAACTTGCAACGAACGAATTTTATTCATTCGTTAACGGAATTGAACGCGACAAGCATCGTTGGAATTATAGCAACAAAATCTACGTTATGGAACTGAAGTGATTGGGAACGGAACAACTGGAATTTCATGATAAAATCAAGTGCCTGTTTGATTTTAAGCAAAATAAAAGCAGAATCATCAACCGTGAACCAAAGTCAGTAAATCACTAACTCTGGCTCGTTTATATTTTTATGTAAACGAGTTTTGAATTTATTTAAAGTAATTTTATACCGTGTGATGGTCGTTTGGACGAATGGTTGATAAAAATGGTTGAAATGGTTGATATAGTCATATTGTTGATTGATTATTAGTTCCGATATTTCATATTGATGTGAAATAATATTATTGATGTTGATTAACATCTGTGGATGCAGGGAAACAGGTTGGAGGGATCCAACTGGACTCATTAACATTTATGTTACTGATTTTATTTGGTTGTGATGTGTTATATAATCCATGATTGGATATGTTGTGTTTGATTTACCCTGGCCCTATAAACTTGGTATTTTAGATACCATAAAATATTTTTGAATGTGGAAAAGGAATTGGAATTTAAAAATAGAATTATTTCCAGAATAGAAATAAAAATTCGAATAGAATTGAAAATAGAGATCTGTTCAAATGGATAAATGAAGAAGATTTTTATAATCAACAATATAAATTCAAATTTGAATCTATATGAAAAATGTGGAAATCAGTTTGGAAGCTAATATTTGAAATAAGATTAAACTTAGCTATTATTAAGGGAATTTAAAAGAGATTTTAAATAATTGAAATAAAAAGAGATAAGGCTCTTATGAATAATTATAAATAGAAGTTATAAAATAAATTTTGGGTTTAAGATATGTTTATAAGTATGAAATCAAAACTATATATAAAAGAATATATTCATGATTAAAGTGTATAATGGTTCAAAGGAAATATTTTGCAAATGAAATATCTCTAAAGGAAATTTAGATTTGAAAAATGAATCCAGATTGGAAATTGTGTAAAAAGGGAAATTAGTAATCGTTTTAAAAGAAAACGACGAGTTTTAGTTAAAAATTCAGAATATAAAATAAAGTGTGATAATGTTTGGTATACTGGAATGGTTATAAAGAAATTTGATAATTATTTGGAAAGGATAAATTTAAAAGTGAATTTGGAATTTGAATTAACCTGAAATGGTGGATAAATTCCAAAGTCTAGAATATAAATCGAATATAGATTATGTAATGACCCGCATTTACAGAGGTATTGTAATTAATTAATTAATTTAATTATATAAATAGTGATATAGTGAATTAAATGGTGGTTTAATTAAATAATGGTGAATATTTAATTTAAAACAATAAATTAAATAATATATTTAATTCTGAAATAATCAGAATTGGCTGAAATGGCGATATTATGTGAACTGGATCATCTGTGATATTTAATTCAGTTTAGATTTGAATTAGAATAACGAATATTTTATTTGAACGACAGTTTAAATGTATAATTATATTATAATTAAAATCGAGCTTAAAATGGCGCTGTAGTTCATAATTTGGCGATTTGAACTTCAACTGAATGTACAGGATTCGTTTTTAATCGGATTTATGTGAAACAAGAAACGTGTGGAGCTGGTGGAGTATATCTTTCTAGTGGAAGAGAAAAATCGGTATTTCATCGTGTAGATTTTGAGATATGTCCAAATTAAATTTTAAAATAGTCGCTATAGAATCGTTATCGACCATAACGGTTTATTCGATATAACTAGAGATCGGGCTTGAATTTAGACAAGGTTCTTTTGGGAAATAGTGATAATTTAATTTTTAGAATTTTACTGTAATTTTTAATTAATTAAGTAAGTAACTTTTTATTTGGAGTATTTTCCACCCTGTATCAATATTTTGGGGTTTCACAATGTAAGTTAATCTACCGATATTATTATATTTTTGAGATCGTGACACATTGCTCGTCTCCCCGGTATTTTTATTTTTGTCCACAGCAGTCTGTATGTGGATGAAATTTTATATAATGAAATACCGGAATTTTGTAAACTTAAATAAATCAAACATTTGCACATCATGAAAGATGACAGCATAAGAATAGCAACGCCTGTCAATGATATATACAAGGTAATCTTCAAGTCACGTAAATGATATATAGAAGGTAATCGCTTCAAGGCTAGTAAATCTACACGTTGACAGCAAAATATATGTGTCCATCTTTTTCCAATACCTTAACGTTGGAAAACCACTGCAATCCTCGTATAGTCACAATCATAGATCTATCTATCTACTCGCACACTAGTATGACCACAAATGCTTCATGGCAAAGGAACTAACACGTACCCTATAACTTAACGATGAAGAAAATTCCTTCACATTATAAATACCAGTACCTACTAAACCCAATTCTTTCTGCAAGCCTTTTTCTTCCGGTAAATCAAACACAAACAAAAATCTAAAACAAAAGAGGAATCATCCCCTTTACACATTGTCCTCTTTGTACTCTATATATGATATATATAAAAGGATGAGAGTGTTTCCTGGCAAACAAACGAAAGTCATGACATGAAAAAGGGAGATTGGTGGTATGAGAAGAAGGTGGCAGGGGTATGTTCGCTGAACGTTAAAGTGAAAAAGGAGAGAGGGCGGTACAAGTCTGGAGGCGCGAGTGTCAGAAAGAGATGATGGGAGGAATGACACGTGAGCAATAGGAGAAAGAGTGGACTAAGGTAATACACGATAAGTGTTAAGTGGTTTTAACCTCAGGCTATTTGAGTTATGGAGAAAACAGGGGTATGAGTGTAGACTGGTTTTATTTTTACATGGTGGAGCATGAGCATCAGCACATCGGAGAAGATGGACCTTCTGGAGGTCACGGGATTGAGGAGTGTTTCGAGTTCAGGTTGGAGGTTGAAGAGGATGTGATGGAGTTTAAATTTGGTGATGTCGCTTTTGGGTTCGGTGGTGTATACGAGTGGTGGGGGAAGCTCAAGGAATTGGCTATGGTGTGGTTGAACAGGAGGAGGCCACGATGGCTGTTACAGGAGGAAGAAGGAAATCACGTTGGGTTGTTCAATCAGTAATTGGGCCAAGGTAGTGGGTTAAGGCCCGATTTAAATTAACTCAAGTTATTTTTAATTTAAATTATATTCAAAACTTTAAAAATGTGTAACTTGATCATACAATATCAGATTGACAAACCGTAAGTTGCGTTGGGATCGTATGAACGGTGGCTACAACACGGAACTGACGGGGAGTGAATCGAAGCTCGTTATAATTTATGGAAAAATAAATTGTCCGTCTTAATCAAGCGATGGTTATCGTTATTAACGATGATCGTCCAATGTGAGTGAATCTCACTAACTCTGAATAGTTTATAATTTCATGTTGTATTTTAGAACTGTTAAATATTGGTTGATTGAATGTGTGTTGACTGTTTGATTTAAACTGCTAGTCAGTTAGTTGAATTTCTATATTGATTCTTTTTAACAGAATATATCATATGGAACTGAAAGTGATGTTGACTGTATATTGTATAACATCTATGGATGCAGGGAGACAGGTTGGAGGAACCCAACTGGATTCCTCAACATTTATTTTACTGTGATTCATATATTGTAATATATGATGTGATATATAATCTATTGTCAATTATATGTGTTTGAACAATATTGGTCTTCGTGATTTGATGTGTTAAATACCATAACATACCGGAATGGTAAAAAGGAAATTTCCAAAACGAATATTGAAATAGATTTATGTACAAAATCAAAGAAGATTTTATAAAAGGAATTATTTATAAATGAAATATTTATAAATAGGAATTTATTTATAAATGGATTATTTATAAATAGAAAATACTTAGAAATGAAACCCTAAAGGAATTATTTGCAAACCATTTGCAAATAGATTAGAACGAGAAAGGTTTGTAAACCATTTACAAATCAATCAGAAAGAGGAATATTTGTAAAACCTTTACAATTGAAATCGAAAAGGAGATATTTGTAAAACCATTTACAAATAGAATTAAAAAGGAAATATTTAGAAAATAAGAAATGCTGAATATAGGGAAACATGAGATAAGTAAATTAATGAAATAAAGAGATAAAAGTTGAATGATGATTGATCGATATAATTTCCTCCTAGAAATAATATCATTGTTTGCACACGTGTTTTTCTTTGATAGTTAAATCATAGACTATCGAAGTTCTGACCATTTTAACGTTGTTAATATGGAGAGATTGGTTGGATTATTATCCAAAGAACCACTCTGTATTAACATAAGCGTTGCGAATCATATATGCCAAAGATGATTAAAGATGGAGTAAAGTGCAAGGGCTATTGTATAAGTCTTAAATAACAGTGCCTAAGATGGATGTACTGAATATTGCCTTCGGTTCATCCTGTTCCTGGATGACTTGTATGGATGAATGTCTGACAGAGTATTTCCGGAAAGGTCACGTACATTGATTTCTTCAACCGTACCAAGAGTGGAAGCGAAGAAGGAAACTTCTTTAGCTAACACGTAATGTACTGTTGTGGACGTCAATTAGTGATTTTTGATGGATCTGACAATGTGGCATTCGAAGTGAAACTGGTGTGATGATAAAGCGTAGCTTCAAGCCTCATCAACCGGTAAATGACAGAAATCGGGCAGGCAGCATGGCTAAGTCGGTCGCTCCGAAGTAGGGTGTATAATCACCTATCTAGAGAATATTCATTTGCTTCTTAAATCTATCAATGCTGTCCCATATATACGGGAAACGGTTGCTGATCCCAACCGTTGGTGATATACGTTCGATACACTCAAGCGAAATGAGTGGTCGGTCATGTGTGGCTGAGTTGCAAGATGTTCTTGTTGAACTCCAGTGTATCGTTCCTAGTGTACACTGATCGGAAGGTGGTTCCATACCTTGTCATAGTTGGAAATCCATTACCCAATACGTGCTTGCGGTTTTGATTGTATACTATATATGTAGAACGTGAGATGAAAGCGTTTCTGCTAGATGATTATTATATTGTGGTTGATAGACATTATTATAATATCAAAAGGTTTTGATATAAAGATATTTTGGATTCTCATAAGGGAAAAACCGTTTCCGTTATACGGCGTGGTCTTATGAGATATCGTTTACTTATTCAAACTGTTTTAAACTGATTTACTCATACCAGTCCCATGACTGACCCGGAGTTTATTTTGTTTTCCCTAAACTCTTGGGTGCCCAATTTTCTACGGGTAGTCAAGTAGTCAGGAATTTACAGATACTTGAAGAGCTAGAGCAGGAGGCTTCAGGATCATATAGCTATAGTTATTTCCGCTGTGTTGTAAGTGTTGTACTCTGATAAATGTTATTGTATACATATAATGATTTTATTTCAAGGATATGTTATCTATTATATGTTATTCGTTCCGCTGTGAGGTTCGTGTTACTCTGATGTTGTGTTCTTCTTCTTCTTCTATTCTAAGTTTCTATCTTATCTTTCCTCACCCTCTAATTTCTTTCATTAATCATTTGGTATTTTTCAATGTTTGGTTGTCATCATTGAGTTTATGGCGATAACCAAAGATCGCATTTTTCTGGGTCATTACAGATTATTCGAAAGAGAGTTATTTACTGAAATTCGATTATATCGAATATAGGGAAGCGATATTTTTACTTTACAAATTTATTTATTTATTTATTTATTAATTTATTTTATTGAAATTAATAAGTACAATTTATATTTTTATAAACCAAATATTTGGAAACAACGATTATAACGCTATCGTTATAATAAATGTTTTGTAAATCTAAATAGCGATTATAATGCTGTTGTAACAATAAATGTTTTGTAAATCTAAACAACGATTTTAACGCTACCATTATAATTAATGTTTTATAAATGAAATATTTGGAAACATCGATTATAACGCTGCCGTTATAATCAATGCTTTTCTGTAAAGGAAACAAATTCTTTGATTAAATCTGAGAGTCGCGTAAGCGATGTTTTGTTTGAAGTTTTGAGCTTTGATTATTTCAAAGTTGATAATGTTGTTCAATTAAGGTCTGAGAGGTAATTATACCCCAATTTGATTGATTTCATGGTTGATAGAGAAATGGTTAAGGTTCAATAGTGAAGACTGGTTAGCAATATGGTTAGTTAATAATGATTAATGGTTTGAGTTATAATAACGATGTTTTATAACATCACGTTAATTTAAAGGATTTTGAAATGTTTTCCCAAATAAAACGAGTGGTATTTTCTATGCATAGAATATGAAATGAATTGGTCAATGAGGAATTAATAAATGGAATATGGAAATATTTTTCCAATATTAATAAGATATATTTTCTGAATATAGAAACAAAATTTTTGTGAATATTTAGAAATGTTTTCTAACTGGAATAAGAGATATTTTCTCGATAAAGAAATTAGGATATTAGAAATGTTTTTTTCAAGAAACGAGAGAGAAAATCGAGCTTTGAAAGGATGCGAAAGATGGGAAATGAGAATTGGAAATGATAATATAATAAGGAATTAATACAAAAAGGGGTCAGGTATTGCTTGATGGTTGATCGATAGAAATTTCAATTTGGAAATAGGATCATTGATTGTATGGATGTTTCTTTGATAGTTAAATCACCGACTATCAAAGTTTTTGTTTATTTTATGCCTCCGTTGTCAATACGGAGAGAACGGGATCAGATTTAATATCTGAAAACCACTCTGTATTGGCATAAGCATTCTGAATCAACTTATGCTGAAGTTAATTGAAGACGGAGTAAAGTGCAAGGACTGTTCTATTAATCCAAGACAGAAATTACCCAAGATGGATTGATGGAATAGTGCCTTTGGTTTGTCCAGTCCCAGGGCAACATATATGAATGGATATGACAAGGTGGCATTCAAAGGAAATGGTGACAGGATGCTTTGAAAAGTTATTCATGACCTCAAGCCTCATAACCCGGGAAATGACAAAAATCGGGCAGACAACATGGCCATGTGGGTCATTACCATTAGGGGTATTATCACCTGATCTAGAGAAATTTCATTTGCTTCTTATTCTTTTCGCTGCTGTATGCTTTCGGTAATGGTTGCTAATCACAACCGTTGGTGATAATATGCTTGATACACTCAAGTTAAATGAGTAGTCATCCATGTGTGGGCTTGGTTGCAAGACATCCTTGTTGAAACCAGTGTATTCCCCTCTAGAGATACACTATTGGAAGGTGGTTCCATCCCTTGTCATGTTGGAAATCCAATCTCCAATAAGCGCCTTGTAGTTTTTGATTTTATATTATATATGGAGCGTGAGATGCAAGCGTTCCGCTAGATTCTATTTATTTGGTGTAGACATTATTATAATATCATCAGATTTGATATAAAAAAATACATTTGGTTGTCGTAAGGTAAAAATCATCCGTGTTTATATGTGGATTGGTCTTACGATTATCATTTCTTTCGAAAGGATTTTTGAAAGTTAAATCAAATGGTTGGAGTTTACTCACACCAGTCCCATGACTGACCCAGAGTTTATTTTATTTTGTTTCCCCTAAACTCTTGGGTGCCCAAATTTGTACGGGCAGTCAAGTAGTCGGAATTTACATATTTATTTGGAGGAGCTTGAAGCCGAAGGCTTCATCAGCTTGCTACAGACTATCATATTTTCCGCTGTATTTTGTTGTATCTGGAAACAGGTGTTTATAACTATTTTAGGAATAACTGTTGCTCTCTGATGACGGTATGTATAAAATGTTACTGTATTGTATTTCAAAGTTTATGTCATCTAATATATTTTATTCGTTCCGCTGTGATTTTGTGACCTTTGTTTTCTTCTATTCTAATATTTCTTTCTTTTTGTTTCTCATCCTCTAACTTCTTTCTACTAATGATTCGTATTTCTGTGTCATTTGGGTTGGACGTGTGGTGTTATTAATCAACTCAAAGGGTACAGAAATTTGGGCCATTACATAAGTGATGGGCGATGTTTTAACTGCAACAAACCAGGTCACGTAAAGGAAATGTGTCCATATCTAGACAAATCTACTCAATAAATAGACAACACCAATTCATGAAGAAAAAGAAAGAAAGCATATGCAACAACATTAGATTATTCAGACTCGTCATCAAGTGATGAAGGACCAGAAACCAGAAATACAAATATATGCTTTAAAGCAATTCATAGTTTCGAAGATCATGAAGAAAAGGATCAAAAAACCGGGTACACCTTAATTAAATTTTAATATTATTTGGTTGAATGGTTGCTTTGTTTGTTTGCTTTCGATTGAATTTAAAACTTTAAAAATATTAAATAAAATTTATTGAAATTTGAAATTCAAAATAATTATATAATATTAAATAACCTATAAATTAATAAAATAAAATAAATTATTTGTGTGTTTATTAGGATTAGAATTATTTTAGGAAATCGTTAAACCTGAAATATAAATCGATAATATGTTTCAAAACTTGAAAATCCAATTCCCTTTTTGAAATAAGCCTAGTATGCCGACATACAGAAAAATATATGTCGACATATCTAACCAGTTTTGAAATTTAAATTTTGAATTTCAAAAGTTTAAACTTTCAAGCTTCCCTCCAATTTTTCCACCAACTCCCAAGGTCTGAAAAGGTGTCCTTTCAATCTGAAAAGTTGTGCCTATTCAATTAATATTCATTCAATTCATATCTATTCAATTTCTATATATATATCTATCCTCTCTACCTTTCATTCACAATTCAAAATAATATTCTTCATATCTATCCTCTTTAAAATTTTCATTTCAATGGCTTCCTCAAATTCATCTCAGAAATTAAAGATAACCAAAACAACTAAAGGTTATCATTACAATGAAAAAGAGGCCATCAAAACCTATGGTAACTATTTAGCAAATGCTAAAGTTAACAGGGAGCTCTGGACGTCTTTAGCAATTTTCCATCTTATGATCTCATCTCTCTTTTCGAACACAATGAAGTCTTGAGTCTAATTGACTCTCGTGATAATGACGAAGTATGTTATCCCAAACTCGTGAAGATATTCTATGCAAATCTCAATCGCGAATTTTACGAAGGCAACGAAAATCAAATTTTGGAGTAGTGTCAAGGGAATTAAAATTGTTCTCGATGCCGAAATTTTAGGCGAAAAATTGTAGAAGCGTGCGCTTGGATTTTTCAATGTTTGATATCAAAGAAACCGATATGGAAACCTTTCACGATATCTTCAAAGATGGTGCTTCAATGGATTTCAAAAATCATTTCTTATGACCAAAAACAAGAATTGTCAACCTTCTCCTTCAGCACACCATCACTCCTCGTTCCGGAAATTTCAAATCCTACACTTAATGTCCAAAAGGCCCACTTTGCTTTTTTGGGTGAATATCTTATCAATTGGGCCGAAATGACTCTAAATGAAATTAAGCCAACAAATTTATCTACAAGAGAAAATACTCTCTGCTATGGTGTTTTTCTCACTCATATTTTCAAACACTTTAATGTTGATCTTCATGGAGAAGAATTTGTCCCTAGGAAAGTGTTTGATGCATCAAACATTCATCTCATGCTAATTCCACTCACTTTCAAACCTTATGAGACATTTGAGGCCAAACAAGCTCGATTGCAACTAGAACGAGACCTAATGGAAGTCGAAGAAGAAGAGACTTCTATGGAAAGCATTGAGTATCCAACCTCAAAGCTTATTTACAGAGATACGATTGTTCAAAATCAAGTGAAAATCGTTAACAATCAAATGAAGCTAAACAAGAGGCTTTCCAAAATATCCAAATTCATTGTCAAGACAGGAAGAAAACTTGGAATTTCATCTTCTTCATCATCATCCGAAAACTAGGCCATCTGGTTTAATCTATCTTTATATATTTCCTTGTATTTGCTTTCAAATCTCATATTTAAAGTGTGTCTTGTTTAGTTGGATGTATTTGCTTTCTATTAAAAATGAATGGAGTTTTATATCTGATAAAATCAACTTTATGTTTCTGAAAACTATAAAAAAATATAATATTACAGGAGTTCAAAAGAATTCAAATATTCAAAAAAATTCAAAATTCACTATAGCATGTCGACATGACAAAAAGAGTATGTCAACATATAACTGATAGATTTTTAAATTGTTTCAAATTTTAAATTAAAATAACTACTTATGTCCACTCAAAATCCAATGAATTCCAGACCCTTTTTAAGTATATTTCCTTCAGAGAAATTCATTATTCCATTACTCCTTCTTTCTTAATTGTTTCTCATCAAATCCATGGCAAATCCTATTCATAATATAAGTGAAAATCTTGATGATTCCTTGAATTCTTTCAAGAAAACTCTCTCCATAGTACTTCGTAATCAACGCAAACTAGAGTTAATTCAAATTAGGATGGTAAAACATCAAGAAAAACATTTTGATGTGATTCGTTGGGATATTTCTTCTCATTTCAGAAATGAAAACAATAAAACATCACATAGCATTGAAGAAGAGTGGAAAGATATTCAGAAGAACCTAATTACTGGACAAGATGAATGGGTGGAAGTTCAAAGAAACGTTTAGTTATTTGGTACAATTTGATTGATTTGTTTAAAACATATGGTATGGTGTGATTTTGATTATATTGTTTGAAATTTGTATATATTAAGACATATGGTGTGATTTGATTTGGTTTTATTTGTGTATATATATATATGTATATATATATATCAGACAAACATATGTAATAATGATACTTGGATTAGTTTGTATTTAATCATCATTTTAGGTATTATTATAAGTTTGAATAGATTAAGGGAGTATTCTACTTAGAAATAGTTAATAGATTAAGGGGGAATACTTTTATTGGGATAATTACTTATGTTCTATTCAGAGAATTATACAATTTAGGAGGGGAGGTATCTTTAGGATTTCTTTTTGATAATGACAAAGGGGGAGAAATTTTAAAATATAGGCATAGTGTATAGGTTTCTTACAGACAAGGGGAGTATAGAAGGAACATCGTCGAACAGGTATATACAGGTACAATATTTTATAAACTAAGGTTGTCATCATCAAAAAGGGGAAGATTGTTGGAGAATGGGGTTTTGATGAAAACAACCTTATTTCAATTATCATCTACTCATGTCTTTCTTCCAGAGGATACTTTCAAACTCTCAGTTGATTCATGACAGAATACACTGGTATTACATCCAGTTGATTTCAGAATTTCATTTGTAAAGTTAAAAGATTACATCACGAAAGTTTGGAAGCCAAAAGGTAGATTTAAAGTACATATAGCTACAGGATTTTTTAATACTGTAAAGTTTGAACGTGGGGAAGATAGTCTATATGTTCTTAGATCTAATACATATTCATACTTTGGAAAGTTGTTAATGGTTTATAAATGGTATCCGGGTTATGCATTTGAGCGGTTTAAAGCTTCTACTGTTCAGATCTGGATTAAATTGTTTAAGCTTGATATGGAGATGTGGTCTAATCAGGATTTTTCTCGTATTTCAAGTCTTATTGGTGAACCTATTAGGATGGAAAACTGCTAATAAAGTTATCACTAGATTTGCTAGAGTTCTTATCTCTATTAATATGGAATCCTATCTGGTGACAAAAATTCCTATCCTACTCCACAATGGTCAACTGAACGAAATACATGTAGAATATGATTTTCTTCCTCCTAAGTGTGATAGGTGTGAAAAATTTGGTCATAAATCAGTTGTACATGAATTTTCCCAGGATCCAGCATGGAAAGGAAAAAAGAAATCTGATATGCCAAGTACCTCAAATTCAGGTGTTGACCAGGAGTTTTCTCAAGATGCAAATAGTTTGGAAGAGGATAATATTGTTAATAATCAAGAGGCAAATAGATCTAATGAAGGGACTGAAGTTAATCAGAATATTAATACTGATGTGGATATTGATAATGCTACCAATGATCTAGTTTTTCTTGGTTCAGAATTGCCAAATAACATTTTACAGGATGCTTTAAATCATGTTGCAAACAGTATACAGGAAAGCAAATATGTGGAAGAGCATCATGATGTTTCTAATGGTATTTCAGTGAATGTTGACTAGTTAAGAAATGCAAAAGGTCAGAATCAGATTGTGCCCCCTCCAGTTATTGCTCCTCCTAAAAGAAATACCAGGAGCAATTCTTCAATTAAATGACATTCATGACTTGGAATGTCAGAGGGGTTAATAATCCTCATCGTGTTCGAGAAGTATTATCCCTTCTGACTCAATTCAAACCAACTTTGGTTGGTTTGGTAGAATCAAAGCTAAGTAGCAATAATTTGAAGATGTTTGGTAGTCTAATTCCTAATGATTGGGATTTTTTACCCAGAAGTTCATCTCTTTTTTTGGTAGAATCGTTTGTTTGTGGCACACTACAGTATGAAATATTGTGATAATTTCTTCTTCAAACCAACACATTACAGTTTAAGCTACTAATTCAGGTGGATTTACTATGTTTTTTTACAATTGTCTATGCTAGTAACCATTTCTTTGAAAGACAGGTTCTCTGGAATCATCTTATACAGGAAGTAGCTCAGTTTAGTGATTAGTGGATTTTAATGGGATACTTTAATAATTGCTCTTCTCATATGGATAAAAAAGGGGTCTTCTTGTACCTTTCCAACATATCAGAGCCTTTAATAATTGTATTCTCCAAGCAGGTTTGATTGAAATTAAGGCAATGGGTTTTAATTTTACTTGGAGACATAGGGGAATTACAAACAATACAAATAAGATTTTTGTTAATCATGTGTGTTTGCAAAAATTTACTGATTTAAAAGCTCTCTCCTTATCACAATTATCTAGTGACCAAAATCCACTTTTACTAGAGCTTAT
Organism: Allium sativum; assembly: GCA_030737875.1. Taxonomy (NCBI): domain Eukaryota; kingdom Viridiplantae; phylum Streptophyta; class Magnoliopsida; order Asparagales; family Amaryllidaceae; genus Allium; species Allium sativum. Next base: position 293,167,502 of record CM060925.1, read on the forward strand.
TTCTTCTAGTAATCTAAAGGGTTTTCCTTTTCGTTATTCCAATGAATGGCACATGAAAGATGGTTATTCATATTGTTTTCAAAGAGGTTGGCAGACATTGGGATGGGGTTTTCCTAGTTATATATTTCAACAGAAGATTCTAGCTTGTAAAAATGAGTTGAAGGCATGGAATAGATTGAGATCAAAAGATGACTCTCTACTTCTTGAAGCTGAAAATAATTTTAGAAATGCAGAAATAGCTTCAGATTTGGATCCTGAGAATATTGATTTATATGAGAAGATGCTGGAAGCTAAAAATCATTTGTATGTGCAGAAGTATATTAAGTTCTCGAGCTACAAACAGAAATCAAAGGTTGCTAGGCTGCATGATGGAGATACAAATTCTAAATTCTTTCACTGAAAGATGTCAAATAGGAGGCATAGTAACCATTTGCAATCTCTCATTTAAGCTGATGGTGAGTTATTATTTAAACATGATGATGTTGCAGTTGAGGCAATTGGTTATTTTCACTCTATGTTTAATGGAGAGAAATGCTCTGGCTTTCCTGAATTTCACTCCTCTCATATTATTAATGATCATGGTCATCAGGTACGTTTACAAACTTTTACTCTTGAAGAAGTTAAAGTAGCCATTGATTCAGTTCATGATGATTCGATCCAGGTCCTGATGGGTTAAATTCTAAATTTTTTAAATTACATTGGGATGTTATTAAGTATGATTTATTAGCTGGTCTTCAGGATATTTTTGTTTCTGCAAGATTACCTAAAGGAATTAATCACACTTTTATAACATTGATTCCTAAAATAGAAAGTCCTAGTGAAATTTCTCATTATCGACCTATCTCATGCTGTAACATGTATTGTAAGATTTACATTAAGATCCTATGTAACAGAATTAAATGGTATATTCCTCATTTAATTTCTCCAAACCAATGTGCCTTTATTCCTATGAGATTTATTGGGGAGAATGTTCTACTTGCTCATGAATTTTTGAGGGATTTAAAGAAACCAGGGGTGAATAAGTTTTGTGTTAAAGTGGATTTACATAAGGCATATGATATGATTAATAGAGAGTTTATATGCCATATTATGTATAAAATGGGATTCCCTGTTCATTTTATCAATGTGGTTTTTGAATGTACTTCAACCCCTTCATTTTCCATATTAATTCAAGGAATACCAAAAAGATATATTAATTCTAATAGAGGAATCAGGCAAGGAGATTCCTTATCCCCATATTTGTTTGCAATTGCCATGGAATTTTTTACTTATAGCATGAATGTAGCTCAAATGCATAACAAATTCTTTCCAGTTCATAACTTTGATCCATCTGTGACACATTTACTTTATGCTAATGACTTATTGGTTTTTGGAAAATGTCATCCCATATGTGCATCTGAATTGAAAGGTATGTTTGAGAAGTTGAATAGGTTTTGTGGACTATCAGTCAGCCATATGAAAACTAAGATTTTCTTTAGTTCTCATGCCTAAAACCCTGATGAAATCTGTAGAATATTAGGACTTCAGTCTGGCTCTCTTCCTGTTAAGTATTTAGGTGTTCCTTTATCTTTAAACTATATACATTATTCAGATTGTCAGTCTTTACTTCATCGTATACAATCTAAAATTCAAGCTTGGGACGCCAAAATTTTGAGTTATGCTGGAAGAGCAGAGTTAATCCAGTCTGTTATTATCCCTATTGTTTTATACTGGTTATCAGTTTATCAACTTCCAAAGCACACTATTGATAAGATTAACCTGATGTGTAGTGATTTCTTTTGGGGTACTTCTTCACATAAGTTGAGTTGGGTAAATCTGTGTAAACCTAAGCTAGAGGGTGGTATAGGTTTAAAATCTTTTTCAGTTTTAAAGAAGGCTGCTATTATATAACTAATGTGGAATTACTTATCTCAGATTTCACTATGGAGTAAATGGATGTATAAGAAATATTGTTTTAATAAGTTGTTCTGGAATTTAAAGGCTGATAATAACTCTTCATGTACTTGGAAATCCATACTTAGATTGAGATCTAGAGGAAAGCAACTGTTTAAAAGAGTGATAGTTAATGGTGAATCCACCTTAATTTGGTTTGATTCGTGGGTCAATAGTAAATGTTTGGCTGATATGTTGGGTATTTCCAGATTTTAGAATATTGGTAGGAGAAATGAATTTGTCTCATCAATTATTCATGATGGGATATTGGATGGTAATATGCGCTGCTACCAAAGAGTTTCAAAATGAGATTAATGGTATCACTTTGAATAATAAATATGATGCTGATTGTTATGAATGGGGTGAGGGTGGACAATTTTCCTTTCATAAAGCTTGGGACAAAGCAAGATCAAAATCACCTGAACAAAAATTTTTGAAAATTATTTAGCATAAGAAGAATGTGAAGAGAAAGTCTTTCATTTCTTTCTTAGCTATTCATGATAGGCTGAACTCTAAGGCTAGATTGAAGAGATTTGGGATTCTTGAAGAGGACAAATGTGTTTTATGTGATGCTGGGGAGGAATCTGTTTCTCATTTATTTTTTTCTTGTGAGTACTCTTTTTTATTTAGTTTAATATCTTGATTAAGTTGGGTTTTAGTGTATCAGATGTTGGTTCAATTGAAGAAGAAGCTACTAGATTATTGTGCAAATTCAAGGTGAAGGATCAATGTCTTGATTTGGCATGTGCAGCTTTCACAGCAACCATTTACTTTGTATGGCATGAGAGAAATATGAGGATTTATAATCAAAGGCAAATTTCAAAGGAAGTTAAACTCAAGTTGATTGAAAAGGAAGTTCGGTTTATTGTGAAGGACAATGGGAGCAAATCGAGTATGGTTCATTCAAATTTGGAGTTGCTGAAAGCTTGGGGGATTGATATTCTTGATACTGGTTCATTTGTTTTAATTGTTAATGTTTGTATTGTGAGGTGAGTGGTGTGTTTGTTATATGTTTTGCTGTTTTGATGTTTAGAGAGGAGAGTGGTGAGTATGGTTTGCTGTGTTGTTGTTTGATGAATTTTTGTATTGTGAATATATGGCGTATATATGTTCTCTTTTCCCTTTATGTCGCACCCATTTAGGTTTGGGGGGGGTGGCTTAAGGTTTTGATGAGGCATATATACAAAGTATATGATTGGTATTTGCAATAAAGTGTACCAATTTTCAATATATATATATATATATATATATGCATGAATTATATATAGGAAATATCACTGAAGACTGTACAGTTTTAAAGATGATAGAGATTCAAGATCAGAGAAATTTCAAGACTCATGAGAAATCAAGATTTCAATATTTCAAGAGTTCAAGGTTAATATAGGTATAGAGTCTAGATTTCGTAAGACTCTAAATAGCACTCCAGGTTCAAATTCAAATTCTAATTTTCAAATTCTGATTTTCAATTCTATCCTCAATCCTCTCTATTTTATTTTTTCTATTTATTTCTGTTTCTATTTTTATTCTTCTTTGTTTTTCAAACCTAACTTTTATATTTATATTTTTACTTTATATTCTTATACTAAATATTTATATAGTTTAAAACCTTATAAAATTATAAATATATTTGTATGATTTTAAATTATGTTTTCATATATTTTTCTAGTTTATATTATTAATTTATATCATTTTATTTTAATTCAAGAATTTCCTGAATTATATTTATATCAAAACATTTGAAAAATATTTCAAAACTTAAATTTTCAAAGGAGCATGTCGACATAACAAAAACTCCATGTCGTCATATAACTGTCATTTTTTTCAATTTTGAAAGGAAGTGTCTTTTCACTATTTGAAACGTTTTAGAATGATTGTAACCTTTCATACTTTATAAAAAGGGGTTAAAACCAAATTTTTAATCATCTCTTCTTGTGACGACAAAGAATTTCGCTCGGTCCGAACCAGTCGCTAAACCGGCCCAGACCGTTCGAAACGCCCTATCGTTTGAGAACACGACAAAACAGAACGCATACAGAAGAACGTTTCATTGTATATAACAACAATGCATCAGATTACAAGAATATACAGAGTATAAATGAATATTACACAGAAATATCAGAGATTTAAATTACATTTAAATACATAGCAGCGGAAAAATAATACAATACACAACTAGAAGTAGATATACGGATACAAAGCTTTCCGGATATCATTCCAGCTGTAAACCAGGATCCTGTGAATATAAATCTGCAAAACCAAAACTACTAGCTGCCCGTGTCAAAAATAAGGGCACACAGAGTTTAGGTTAAAACAATAAACTCCAGGTCAGTCATGTGACTGGTGTGAGAACTAAAACAGTTATAATTCTTTATTTTAAATCATTAGGTAAATCAAGGGACCACGCCGTATAACACGGAACGGGTTTCCTCCCAAGAATATCAGTGAACAAAACAAACAGCGCAATGCTAAATAAAGAAAAATGAAGCTGTTATAAGACCCAGGTCCCATCACACAATGCAACGCAGCCGAGGATAGGGTTTTCCCTTATAACAGCCAAAGAATGCTTGATACGTTTAAAACAAATCATTTGCTACTACTATAAGTGTATAGTGTATAAAACAACTTCAAATCATAAGTATCAATCATAGGCGGCATGAGCGTCCCATGCCACTATGTCGCCATATATAGGTTTACAAATAAAACCGCAAAATCACGTATTTGGAAATTGGATTTCCGTCTATGAACCGAGGCAAAAGATAGTCCTCAACCGATTCGAGACGCTCTAGTCCGTGTCTCAGGACCCAGACACAGGTGGGCCCTTGGATCGTCAGGGCCGGTCCACCGATGTGGATTAAAATGCCTGAACACTACGTTTCCCCACCCTATGGGGTGTAAGTCTGGTCCGTCAGCCGACCAGAAGCATCGGCCGAAACCGATATAACCGAGGCGCCTCGCAACAGCAACAACCACATAAGTCAAACTCGTCAGGGCGTGAAAAACCACTGACGCCACTTCTAGCTAGAAAGAAACGCAAGTCCTCCCTGAGGTCCGTCTCCCGTTTTTGGTTCATACCTGGTGTGAAACACGCGAGGTAAACGTTACACAAAGCTACGCCACAAAGGCCGTGCTTTGATCATCAACCACAAGACTTTGCTTTTCAACAGAAGCCTTGATCATTTGCATCTTAGCATGCCACACAGGCAAACCATCCTATGCAACCGATATCAATCACACAGAATGAAATCCGATGTCAGACACACAGTCCATTTACAAGTCCGTTCTGGGTCTGAACGAAACCGGAGGCACCTAGTACCCCGCATATCCATCGATCTCCAAGTACGTCTGGACGATCACTAACTGTTTCCATCTTCTTGGGTGTACAGCCCAATCAAGATCATCAGTTATCACCCAAACGACGTGAAGACCTCCGGTCTTCGACCATCGTCTTCTTCTTCGACTTATCGTCGTATCAGTTATTCAGAATGGGATGAACCCGGTCTTTCCGAATAACTCGCGTATATTTTAAATAAGTGTTACACAAACACAACATACGCCTCATTCCAATTCATTAGTCACTAACCGTAAATTAATCAAGAGAATAATTCCCCAAATATTAACCCCGAAGGCCGAAACCAACATCAGATCAATATCCAGAAAACCCTTCTGCTTGGCTAACTGACAGTTAGTTTCTAAATTTCACGTTCAAATCTAATTAAAGATTTAACTATCGCCTGGAGCAAAACTGGTGATACTCCATTCTCGATCTTTTCAATCTAATTAAAGATTCATTAAAACTCCACTTAGTTTTAATCATTATCTGGGTTAAAGAATCAGTGTCATTTAAAACACGATTCACGATAAACCCAAAATCACATTCCATTAATTATCGGGTTAAAGAACAAGTGTTATTTAAAACACTGTTCACGATAAACCCAAAAATCAACACCAATTCAATTCCAATTAAATATCATTTAATTGGTACACTTCATTAAATCTAAATAAAAAGATTTAATCTTTTCTCAACTGGGTTCAAGAACAGTGTTAGTGAAGACACCATTCACGACAAACCCAAATCACATTTGATATTCAATATAAGGCTCTGAATAGAAAATATACCGGCTTATATTCAATATCAAATCCTACGATTAACAAATGTCGTATTGAAAATAACGATATAAATATATCTTTCAAATTTCCATAACAACACCTGTATAATCACGAATTCCAACATCGAAATATTCCGAAGACAATTTCGATTCAAATCCACTCCAATGCAATCATTGGAAATTCTGGTTACTTTTAAAACCCTTTTCAAATTCAGTTTATTTATTTAAAAATAAATAGAATTATATTTCTAGTTCAAAACTAGTTCATTTCGATAAAAATCTATTTTTATCTTTTCAAATATGGAGTTTTTCATCCCAATTCTTTCTAAATCATTTCTTATGATTTTACACAAATTATTACCATTTTTAATAATTTTATCAAGGCCCGTACAGTCGATTTCCAACAACGGCCATCGAACTGCACTTACAGCGACCTTTTTCGAATTTGATTTGGACATAATTCCAAATCCAACCGTTAGATATCAAATTTCTAATATTCGTTAGAAAGCTCTTTTCGATACGAACCCAACGGTTCCGGTTTTAGAGAATCCGACGGTCGGATCTCCCGTAATGTCCGTTTGAAATAAATGGTCGAAATTCGCGAACTGCCGCGGCGCGGCGCGTTCTATTCAGGCCATTATATTATATATATAATATATATAATATATATTTCGTCGATTTCTATTTAAAACGAATTATATAAATAGTTTTAAATTCGTTTCAAATTCTATTTCAACTTCTATTTCAATTCAAAGCAAAATTGAATTCATCTTTATAAATTCGTTTTAAAATTCATTTCTATTCAATTCAAATTTCAATTCAATTTGAATTCATTTCAATTCGCTTTCAATTCAATTTGAATTCGTTTTCAATTCATTTCGAAATCGTTTTCAATTCAATTCATTTCGAAATCGTTTTCAATTCAATTCATTTCGAAATCGTTTTCAATTCAATTCATTTCGAAATCGTTTTCAATTCAATTCATTTCGAAATCGTTTTCAATTCAATTCATTTCGAAATCGTTTTCAATTCATTTTGAATTCGTTTTCAATTCAATTCATTTCGAAATCGTTTTCAATTCAATTCATTTCGAAATCACTTTCAATTCAATTCATTTCGAAATCACTTTCAATTCATTTCATTTCGAAATCACTTAAAATTGATATAAATAGCGTTCACGTCAAAATGGCGTCAATCTAATCAACACGGCTTCATAAATTTCTATTTTCAAATATTCTATTTCAAATATTTCTTTTCTTCAAAATGGTTGTTATTATCAAAATATTTCGTTCAACACATGACCAATCTCAATGGATGAGTACTGTCAACACATGAACTTTTATTTTATATTGATAAAGATATAAATTTTATTACTAAAATATTTCGTTCAACACATGACCAATCTCAATGAATGAGTACTGTCAACACATGAACTTTTATTTTATATTATTCTTTATTTTTCAAATTGGAATGAGGCCCAATCAATTACCATATAAAGTTAATTATACGGATTTTCATACATCACATGTATATATTAGCATTGAAAAATAATCAACCATCAACCAAAGTGCACTACACTGTATAAGCATCAAATATAGATATCTAACGCTTATAACAGTCTGTCAATCAATCGATCGACATATTTAATCAATCGGGATGAGTGAACTTCATATTTCATCCCAACACCCGTGTGGGGTTTCAAACAATCAAACAAATATTTTATTTGTGCAGTTGGGCGATGTGTAAAATTTATCGACCCAATCAATGTCCTTCAAATAAGTGTACATAAACAAACCGTCTGGTTTGTAAATGAATATTTATTTATTCACTTTCACTATATTCATATTCACGTTAAAAATTATAATTTTAACGATAAAACATTTTATTCCAACATATGAATTTCTAGTATTCATTTACACAATAAAATGATATTTTTATTTTCTAACATATTTTAGAAAATTTCGGCGGCATAACGGCACGATACTAGAAACGGGACGAGGCCTAGCCTTATCCCCGGTCTAGTGAAGGCCCACGCCATTCACACATCAATCAAAATCACCAAACAACCAAATTCAAATCACATCATATAACTAATCTATGCAACCAAACAAACAAGTCCATGGTCTGTGGACGATTGTGTCGGGTGCTACTAAGCACCGTCTGCATCCTAGTATATATATATAAAAAGAAATGAAATTGAAAGGTGAGAAATTCTCACATATAGCTATCCTAGCTCCACAGCACTTCTAATGCAGGAAATCTTCGCCAACTCGCCTTCGTTGCCCGTATTCTCTACATATGTAAAAATCGAATTTTTACTTCAAAGTTCAATATATAAAAATCGAATTTTTAGTTCGCTATTCAATATATAAAAATCAAAATTTTAGTTCGAAGTTCAACATATAAAAATCATATTTTTAATTCGACAATATAAAAGATTATATTTTTCATAACTTTACAACATAATTAAAAATTCAGGTTTTCTACTTCTTTAAAAATTCAGTTTTACTTTTCTTTAAAAATTCAGTTTTACTTTTCTTATAAATTCAGTTTTAAACTTTTTAAAATTTACAGTTTTAAACTTTTAAAAATTTACAGTTTTAAACTTTTAAAATAAATTCAGTTTTATTTATTTCTTTAAAAATCAGTTTTCAGTTTTAACCTAAAATCAGTTTTCTTAAAAATCCTATTTAATTTTAAACTCTAAAATAAAAATAAAATAAAAGTAAGAATAGGAATGCTTACCGTATGCGAAGAGAGGGGCGGTGCGGATCTTGATTGGGCTTGGACCGGGGGCTCGATCGCCTGAAGGGGAACCGGCGGTTGAGGGAGGCGGCGCTGGGGATTCGAACTGGGGAGGGGAGCGGAAATCGAATCGGCGGCTGGGTGAGCTTTGGCTGCGTCGAGGTGGGGGGCGCGGGTCTAGGGAGACATGGCGGTGGTGGGCGGCCAGCGAAAGAGCGCGGTGGGGCTGGGCGGAGGTTCGACGCTCGATCCGTTTTTTTTTTTCTTCGTTTCGATTCTGAACTGAAACGTACAGGGGGGGCCAGAGGTTATAGGGAAAGAGAGAATATTTTTTTTTTATTATTAATTAATTAATTTATTTTAACCTAAAGAGTTGACTTTCACATACGACCTCGAAACGAGGCCCACCGCCTGTCGTCCATAGCGTTTTACCCCCATTCCGAACACAATGGGATATGTATCGCTAGCTGATTCGATTGTTACAATCCGTTTCCGTTAAATTTACATTTAAATCACTATATTGAATTTTAAACGCACATTTCAAATTACCGGGGTCACATACTAACTAGAAAAATTCCAGAAAAATATTTTCTAGCTTCGTATTGACGATACGGTCCTAACAAAACTAGTTTCGACGAATTCTGAGACAGTTTGAAAAATGGCCAATTTCCAGTCGATTAAAATCAACTGAAACTGGTCAAACGCGTTTTCCTTTGCCGCGCTCACATATTGATTCGAAAAATTATGAAATTTGAAATCTAGCAATAGTTCGACATCACGGACCTAACAAAACTGGTTTCGTCGATATCCGAGGTCGTTTGCAAAATTGCTATTTTTAAGGGCCTTATATATATAAAAATATATATAAATTCCACAGCGACTATTTCTAATTTTAAACTGGACATATCTTATCATTTCTAAGATGAAATCTCAGTTTGTAAACTTCGTTACAAAGATATAGTTATACAGATTCAAATATTTCTTGTTTCGTTCAATTATGACTTATATTGAGTTCTGTATATTCATTTGAAATTAGAAATCGAATTTTCGAACTACCGCGCCATTTTCAATTCCTTTTATAATTATATATAATTATTATATATTCTAACGACGACGTATATAATATATACGTTCTAATTCTATTCAAAATAAATTTCACGTTCATTTTATTTAAAATAATCTATTTTAAATAATCAAAATTCGCTAAAATTGCCAAAATAAAAAATTTTAAACTGGCCCAGATTTTCCGGGTTGTTACAATCTCCCCCACTTAAAACTTTTCGTCCCCGAAAAGGAACAAAGTCGAAAGTGGTTTGATTAATCAATTCTACGATCGATCAGGCTTCCGTTCTCCAACTCTTTAGTTTCTGAGAATTTTCAAAATTTCAAAAATTTGGCTAACACCCTAAATTTTCGAAAAATTTCGCCATAACCTCCCCTGCACTGGGAGCATCGGGGAATTCCAAATAGCTTCCCCGGTCCTTCAGATCTCAAAAAGAAAAAGAAAAAGCCAAGCGGCTAGCCAATAGGCTCACAAAATCATCATCACCCAAACAAAACAGGAAATTATGTAGTAAACATGTACCTATTTGTCGGGCAAACAAATTTTATTCTCTGCTCTAGCCTCCTTGCTATGACCTGTTCAATGATATATATGTATATGCAAGCAAACGCAACCAATCTTCGATATAATTCAATATTTGGTTCTGTTAGGCTAAATGGCTAAAAATTATCAAACAAATAAACATACAACACAAACATCAATCAATTAGTGAATTAGAGTTTCAAATTCATAATTTGATACATAGTCAAAAATCATGTTTTCGATGCCAAATCACAACAATTAGCCCTATCTAATTTGGGTTCTCACACCAGTCTAATGGAAATATATAGATATTACACGTTCGTCACTCGAATATAAATTCTGATGATGATATATCAATCATCAGAATCACCCCCGGGCGACTAGAGCGTAATTCTATATCTATCCAGTATATTAAAATTTCGATTACACGCGGATCAGACGTATACGCAAAATCTATATATACTGGACTGTCCACATCAATATAAATAGATAATCAAATACGAATAATTGATTTAAATCTTCAAAACAAAATTTGTTTTCATTTGAAAAATATACTCTTCACACTCGTTCTAGGATAGTACTGATCCCATCTCTAACGAGTCATTCTAATTGGATATTACTAACCCAATATCTGATGAATTCTTTCATATGGTTCTAATGTGCCTTGTTCTCTGCTTTGTAAACCAAAGCTCTGATACCAACTGTGACGACAAAGAATTTCGCTCGGTCCGAACCAGTCGCTAAACCGGCCCAGGCCGTTCGAAACGCCCTATCGTTTGAGAACACGACAAAACAGAACGCATACAGAAGAACGTTTCATTGTATATAACAACAATGCATCAGATTACAAGAATATACAGAGTATAAATGAATATTACACAGAAATATCAGAGATTTAAATTACATTTAAATACATAGCAGCGGAAAAATAATACAATACACAACTAGAAGTAGATATACGGATACAAAGCTTTCCGGATATCATTCCAGCTGTAAACCAGGATCCTGTGAATATAAATCTGCAAAACCAAAACTACTAGCTGCCCGTGTCAAAAATAAGGGCACCCAGAGTTTAGGTTAAAACAATAAACTCCAGGTCAGTCATGTGACTGGTGTGAGAACTAAAACAGTTATAATTCTTTATTTTAAATCATTAGGTAAATCAAGGGACCACGCCGTATAACATGGAACGGGTTTCCTCCCAAGAATATCAGTGAACAAAACAAACAGCGCAATGCTAAATAAAGAAAAATGAAGCTGTTATAAGACCCAGGTCCCATCACACAATGCAACGCAGCCGAGGATAGGGTTTTCCCTTATAACAGCCAAAGAATGCTTGATACGTTTAAAACAAATCATTTGCTACTACTATAAGTGTATAGTGTATAAAACAACTTCAAATCATAAGTATCAATCATAGGCGACATGAGCGTCCCATGCCACTATGTCGCCATATATAGGTTTACAAATAAAACCGCAAAATCACGTATTTGGAAATTGGATTTCCGTCTATGAACCGAGGCAAAAGATAGTCCTCAACCGATTCGAGACGCTCTAGTCCGTGTCTCAGGACCCAGACACAGGTGGGCCCTTGGATCGTCAGGGCCGGTCCACCGATGTGGATTAAAATGCCTGAACACTACGTTTCCCCACCCTATGGGGTGTAAGTCTGGTCCGTCAGCCGACCAGAAGCATCGGCCGAAACCGATATAACCGAGGCGCCTCGCAACAGCAACAACCACATAAGTCAAACTCGTCAGGGCGTGAAAAACCACTGACGCCTTTTCTAGCTAGAAAGAAACGCTAGTCCTCCCTGAGGTCCGTCTCCCGTTTTTGGTTCATACCTGGTGTGAAACACGCGAGGTAAACGTTACACAATGCTACGCCACAAAGGCCGTGCTTTGATCATCAACCACAAGACTTTGCTTTTCAACAGAAGCCTTGATCATTTGCATCTTAGCATGCCACACAGGCAAACCATCCTATGCAACCGATATCAATCACACAGAATGAAATCCGATGTCAGGCACACAGTCCATTTACAAGTCCGTTCTGGGTCTGAACGAAACCGGAGGCACCTAGTACCCCGCATATCCATCGATCTCCAAGTACGTCTGGACGATCACTAACTGTTTCCATCTTCTTGGGTGTACAGCCCAATCAAGATCATCAGTTATCACCCAAACGACGTGAAGACCTCCGGTCTTCGACCATCGTCTTCTTCTTCGACTTATCGTCGTATCAGTTATTCAGAATGGGATGAACCCGGTCTTTCCGAATAACTCGCGTATATTTTAAATAAGTGTTACACAAACACAACATACGCCTCATTCCAATTCATTAGTCACTAACCGTAAATTAATCAAGAGAATAATTCCCCAAATATTAACCCCGAAGGCCGAAACCAACATCAGATCAATATCCAGAAAACCCTTCTGCTTGGCTAACCGACAGATAGTTTCTAAATTTCACGTTCAAATCTAATTAAAGATTTAACTATCGCCTGGAGCAAAACTGGTGATACTCCATTCTCGATCTTTTCAATCTAATTAAAGATTCATTAAAACTCCACTTAGTTTTAATCATTATCTGGGTTAAAGAATCAGTGTCATTTAAAACACGATTCACGATAAACCCAAAATCACATTCCATTAATTATCGGGTTAAAGAACAAGTGTTATTTAAAACACTGTTCACGATAAACCCAAAAATCAACACCAATTCAATTCCAATTAAATATCATTTAATTGGTACACTTCATTAAATCTAAATAAAAAGATTTAATCTTTTCTCAACTGGGTTCAAGAACAGTGTTAGTGAAGACACCATTCACGACAAACCCAAATCACATTTGATATTCAATATAAGGCTCTGAATAGAAAATATACCGGCTTATATTCAATATCAAATCCTACGATTAACAAATGTCGTATTGAAAATAACGATATAAATATATCTTTCAAATTTCCATAACAACACCTGTATAATCACGAATTCCAACATCGAAATATTCCGAAGACAATTTCGATTCAAATCCACTCCAATGCAATCATTGGAAATTCTGGTTACTTTTAAAACCCTTTTCAAATTCAGTTTATTTATTTAAAAATAAATAGAATTATATTTCTAGTTCAAAACTAGTTCATTTCGATAAAAATCTATTTTTATCTTTTCAAATATGGAGTTTTTCATCCCAATTCTTTCTAAATCATTTCTTATGATTTTACACAAATTATTACCATTTTTAATAATTTTATCAAGGCCCGTACAGTCGATTTCCAACAACGGCCATCGAACTGCACTTACAGCGACCTTTTTCGAATTTGATTTGGACATAATTCCAAATCCAACCGTTAGATTTCAAATTTCTAATATTCGTTAGAAAGCTCTTTTCGATACGAACCCAACGGTTCCGGTTTAAGAGAATCCGACGGTCGGATCTCCCGTAATGTCCGTTTGAAATAAATGGTCGAAACTCGCGAACTACCGCGGCGCGGCGCGTTCTATTCAGGCCATTATATTATATATATAATATATATTTCGTCGATTTCTATTTAAAACGAATTATATAAATAGTTCTAAATTCGTTTCAAATTCTATTTCAACTTCTATTTCAATTCAAAGCAAAATTGAATTCATCTTTATAAATTCGTTTTAAAATTCATTTCTATTCAATTCAAATTTCAATTCGCTTTCAATTCAATTTGAATTCGTTTTCAATTCATTTCGAAATCGTTTTCAATTCAATTCATTTCGAAATCGTTTTCAATTCAATTCATTTCGAAATCGTTTTCAATTCAATTCATTTCGAAATCGTTTTCAATTCAATTCATTTCGAAATTGTTTTCAATTCAATTCATTTCGAAATCGTTTTCAATTCAATTCATTTCGAAATCGTTTTCAATTCAATTCATTTCGAAATCGTTTTCAATTCATTTTGAATTCGTTTTCAATTCAATTCATTTCGAAATCGTTTTCAATTCAATTCATTTCGAAATCACTTTCAATTCAATTCATTTCGAAATCACTTTCAATTCATTTCATTTCGAAATCACTTAAAATTGATATAAATAGCGTTCACGTCAAAATGGCGTCAATCTAATCAACACGGCTTCATAAATTTCTATTTTCAAATATTCTATTTCAAATATTTCTTTTCTTCAAAATGGTTGTTATTATCAAAATATTTCGTTCAACACATGACCAATCTCAATGGATGAGTACTGTCAACACATGAACTTTTATTTTATATTGATAAAGATATAAATTTTATTACTAAAATATTTCGTTCAACACATGACCAATCTCAATGAATGAGTACTGTCAACACATGAACTTTTATTTTATATTATTCTTTATTTTTCAAATTGGAATGAGGCCCAATCAATTACCATATAAAGTTAATTATACGGATTTTCATACATCACATGTATATATTAGCATTGAAAAATAATCAACCATCAACCAAAGTGCACTACACTGTATAAGCATCAAATATAGATATCTAACGCTTATAACAGTCTGTCAATCAATCGATCGACATATTTAATCAATCGGGATGAGTGAACTTCATATTTCATCCCAACACCCGTGTGGGGTTTCAAACAATCAAACAAATATTTTATTTGTGCAGTTGGGCGATGTGTAAAATTTATCGACCCAATCAATGTCCTTCAAATAAGTGTACATAAACAAACCGTCTGGTTTGTAAATGAATATTTATTTATTCACTTTCACTATATTCATATTCACGTTAAAAATTATAATTTTAACGATAAAACATTTTATTCCAACATATGAATTTCTAGTATTCATTTACACAATAAAATGATATTTTTATTTTCTAACATATTTTAGAAAATTTCGGCGGCATAACGGCACGATACTAGAAACGGGACGAGGCCTAGCCTTATCCCCGGTCTAGTGAAGGCCCACGCCATTCACACATCAATCAAAATCACCAAACAACCAAATTCAAATCACATCATATAACTAATCTATGCAACCAAACAAACAAGTCCATGGTCTGTGGACGATTGTGTCGGGTGCTACTAAGCACCGTCTGCATCCTAGTATATATATATAAAAAGAAATGAAATTGAAAGGTGAGAAATTCTCACATATAGCTATCCTAGCTCCACAGCACTTCTAATGCAGGAAATCTTCGCCAACTCGCCTTCGTTGCCCGTATTCTCTACATATGTAAAAATCGAATTTTTACTTCAAAGTTCAATATATAAAAATCGAATTTTCAGTTCGCTATTCAATATATAAAAATCAAAATTTTAGTTCGAAGTTCAACATATAAAAATCATATTTTTAATTCGACAATATAAAAGATTATATTTTTCATAACTTTACAACATAATTAAAAATTCAGTTTTTCTACTTCTTTAAAAATTCAGTTTTACTTTTCTTTAAAAATTCAGTTTTACTTTTCTTATAAATTCAGTTTTAAACTTTTTAAAATTTATAGTTTTAAACTTTTAAAAATTTACAGTTTTAAACTTTTAAAATAAATTCAGTTTTATTTATTTCTTTAAAAATCAGTTTTCGGTTTTAACCTAAAATCAGTTTTCTTAAAAAATCCTATTTAATTTTAAACTCTAAAATAAAAATAAAATAAAAGTAAGAATAGGAATGCTTACCGTATGCGAAGAGAGGGGGGGTGCGGATCTTGATTGGGCTTGGACCGGGGGCTCGATCGCCTGAAGGGGAACCGGCGGTTGAGGGAGGCGGCGTTGGGGATTCGAACTGGGGAGGGGAGAGGAAATCGAATCGGCGGCTGGGTGAGCTTTGGCTGCGTCGAGGTGGGGGGCGCGGGTCTAGGGAGACATGGCGGTGGTGGGCGGCCAGCGACAGAGCGCGGTGGGGCTGGGCGGAGGTTCGACGCTCGATCCGTTTTTTTTTTCTTCGTTTCGATTCTGAACTGAAACGTACAGGGGGGGCCAGAGGTTATAGGGAAAGAGAGAATTTTTTTTTATTATTAATTAATTAATTTATTTTAACCTAAAGAGTTGACTTTCACATACGACCTCGAAACGAGGCCCACCGCCTGTCGTCCATAGCGTTTTACCCCCATTCCGAACACAATGGGATATGTATCGCTAGCTGATTCGATTGTTACAATCCGTTTCCGTTAAATTTACATTTAAATCACTATATTGAATTTTAAACGCACATTTCAAATTACCGGGGTCACATACTAACTAGAAAAATTCCAGAAAAATATTTTCTAGCTTCGTATTGACGATACGGTCCTAACAAAACTAGTTTCGACGAATTCTGAGACAGTTTGAAAAATGGCCAATTTCCAGTCGATTAAAATCAACTGAAACTGGTCAAACGCGTTTTCCTTTGCCGCGCTCACATATTGATTCGAAAAATTATGAAATTTGAAATCTAGCAATAGTTCGACATCACGGACCTAACAAAACTGGTTTCGTCGAAATCCGAGGTCGTTTGCAAAATTGCTATTTTTAAGGGCCTTATATATATAAAAATATATATAAATTCCACAGCGACTATTTCTAATTTTAAACTGGACATATCTTATCATTTCTAAGATGAAATCTCAGTTTGTTAACTTCGTTACAAAGATATAGTTATACAGATTCAAATATTTCTTGTTTCGTTCAATTATGACTTATATTGAGTTCTGTATATTCATTTGAAATTAGAAATCGAATTTTCGAACTACCGCGCCATTTTCAATTCCTTTTATAATTATATATAATTATTATATATTCTAACGACGACGTATATAATATATACGTTCTAATTCTATTCAAAATAAATTTCACGTTCATTTTATTTAAAATAATCTATTTTAAATAATCAAAATTCGCTAAAATTGCCAAAATAAAAAATTTTAAACTGGCCCAGATTTTCCGGGTTGTTACACTTCTTCTATAACTTCATCCTCTTTCTCTACACCATTATTCTTAATCATTTTGATGATTTTTACACTTATACTCTGCGAATTCAATTCTATTTTGATCAAACTTCTTCTCTCTACACTCTCTACTCTTTGAATCAAGTGCTATTGAAGAGTTATACTGCTGTTTTTAATTTCTTGGGTTGAATAAACCTTGTTTGTATTGAGTCAAAGAGGGACCGGGGAATCCTTGTAGCCGTGAAATCAAGGAAATAGGAGTCGCCGTGTCCTTATTGAGCCATGAAATCAAGGAAGTAGGAATTGGTGTCTCCTTGTTGGGCCATGAAATCGAGGAGGTTGTAATTGACTATTGGAAATAGTAATAATACTCTGCGCAATCCAGCGTTGTGCGGGACTGGACGTAGCAGTAATCCGAACCAGCATAAAATCCAGTGTGTTCTTCCCTTTTCTGCATTTTTATTTCTGTTTATTCTGCATTCGTGTTTGAATTTATGCCTATGACGTGTTTGTGGTGTTTGATTCATCTCATAGAAAACATTAGATTTAAATTTTATTTAAATTCTTACAAACATTACCCACCTGCTTCTAGTATTTGCTTTTCCTTAACAATCTATTTCGCATTCCTAACATCTACTCTAAGTAGATTAAACAAATAAATCATATATACAAGCCAAATAACGAAGTACTCCCCATAGTACCCTCCTTGAGTGGTCTCCATCGCTGTACTACGAAAACGTACAAGACCTTCATCGCTACGCTGCGAAAGCGTACCAGACCATGCTATGAAAGTGCACTACGTCTCCATCATAACACCATGAAATCATACTAAGCTATGCTATGAAAGATAATAAGATACTAACGTTGCATCATAGAGGCGCCCAAAAGAAGAGTTCTTCCATGGAACTCAGTTGGAGGCTTTCTATATTTATAAAGAATGGTTTCATTAGGCCAAAATTACAGATATGAAAGATTGGTCTATCTCTTTAGGTGACTATGTCCCACCCAACCACCTAATTAATGAAAGACCATCTAAAGAGAAACGTGAATGTGTCCTAACAAACAATCTAAGCATCCAAATTGGCGTTGTCCCTTATCCAATGTCCCGATAGCAAAAGACTATTGGTGTAACGACCCGCATTCTATGCATCGAACGATCGTAGAATATTTATTTCTCTCACGTACGAAGTCGTGTGGTCATGTAACTTTGGGAGATGACTATTGGGGTCATTTCCCATGTTCATGATTTTTGCCGATTTTTAAATGACCATTTTGCCCCTAGCTGTTCTTGTTTTGGCCATAACTTTTGATTGGTAAGGATTTTTGACCTGAAACCACTTCCATTAGATCTGGATGATGGTTTACCTTTCCGTAGATTTGTCACATTAGCCAAACGGACTCATCGTTTGGGAGATTTGGCTTAAACAAGGTTTAGAAGGTGTAAAACATGCTTAAGGGAAAATATGGGTTTTTGGCAATATTTGATCCGTTTTAACCTATCAAATTATTGTTTTGGTGTTAATGGTTGATTATACATGTTGCTATGACTGTATGGTATGTTTTGTGATTGATTAGAAAAGTTAGATTGGTGGAAAACGCCGTCGAATGGTGTAAAACAGTCACTGGAGAGAAGTGCAGGAAATTAGCCGAACCGGATCGGATCGGAGAAGGGGAGCACGATCCGAACCGTAGAGCACCATGCAGCGCCGACCTGACC
This sequence comes from Allium sativum, assembly GCA_030737875.1. Taxonomy (NCBI): domain Eukaryota; kingdom Viridiplantae; phylum Streptophyta; class Magnoliopsida; order Asparagales; family Amaryllidaceae; genus Allium; species Allium sativum. Next base: position 293,186,482 of record CM060925.1, read on the forward strand.
CGTTCTCCTGGAGTGTGCCACGAAGTCATGATCCGACCTGCCTCCGAACTTGTGTACTCATCTGAACCGATCCGCTTGAGAGGAGGAGCCACGGGCTGGTCATGTGCCACGACTCGATCCGACGGAGGAAGCACGAACCGTTGGAGGGTGAGCACCACGATCCGACCCGAACCCAATTGGTGCCCACAATCCGAACCAGAGGAGTTTACGTGGACGAATCGATCCGAAACAAAGTGAAGAGAGAAGACCGAACCGATCCGAAGAAGACCAAAACCCGAGATGCAAAGGAAGTCCAAATAGGAAGTAGAACTCAGGATCCAGTTGGAAACCAACGAGTTAACTTCACGATTGGACTTTGCTGCGGGACGTGTGCAAAGGGGTTGTAGGTATTCATAGCTTTAGTTCACCACTGAGAGATGGACAGTGGGCTTGTAGTGATAGTTGTACAGGGTTGGACTCCGTCAGGGCCCAAAAGATTAGGTGACCAAATAGTGGATATCGTATGCTTTACGCAGTGAGTGAGAGATGTGAGGATGGTTTCTATGTTTGATTGTTTGCTTTCACTATGACATGCACACCCCCACCCCCGTATTCTTTACACCATATGTTAGTGGCACCTTAGAGTATTGAGCGGTATGTTGTGCTAACTCTTTGGTTGCAGGTCCAGGTTCAAGTATGATTGGATTATACCTGTTATTGTTCTGTTTTGTTGCTTGTTGCTCATACTAGACTTTTGTTTGACCCTGAGTTTTATGTATCTTCTTATTACTCTGGGTGCTCCTAAACGAGCAGATTAGAGACAGGTTAGGTGGTATGCACGAGTAGCTGTACCGGAGACGAGCAGAAGGCTCCCACGTGTGATATATAGATATTCTCCCTGTGTTGTTGAAGGTCACGGCTTGGGCATTAGTAGTGTACCTCCTTCTTTTACTTTATTTTGATTTAGAGACAAATTTAAAGTTGTAATAACGATGTTGGATCATATGCTGTATTTTGGATTTCTGCTGCTATTGTGATGATGGTTTTAGTTTCAGCTTATGCACTGTCTCGCCTGTTTTATGTCAAGTATGTTACTATTATATTTTATTCCATGTGCTGTGAGACATTCTACAGGTTTCTTTGTTAGTTCTTTCATCTTCTTTCCTTTCTTTGACGACCGTCCCGTGCTAGCGGACATGTGTACAGCGCACTTTCGGGGGAAATGTCGATTAATGCGGGGCGGGCCGTCACACTTGGTATCAGAGCTCTAGGTTGCATAATTAACCTAGGGAAGTCATCAGGGAGAGATAGTATACGTATATGAGAGCACGCATTTGTTACATTTTGGTTTTCAAAAGCTAGTTGTATATATACTATTTGTATATCTAGGGATGAGGTTGCACTCCACCGACACCACAAAGAAGATGGTTAATCGTTTTCTGTGTACAGATTGAACGATGAGCCGATATACGAGGGGTACTGGTAGAGGAGCCAATAATGGGAATTCTTCTGATATGAGGACTATGTTCACTGACTTCATGAGAGAGATGCTTAGGGATGCTCGGGGAGTAGTTCCTAATGCTACCAACGGTGGTGGTGCAGTAGTGTAGGCGCCTAGGGCCGATTTCACCAAGCTATGCAAGGATTACACTAGTCTTGGTGGGAAGCCGTTCCACGGAATGGAGTCGGCTACAGAGGCTCAAGATTGGCTAGATAGTTGTAAGCGCATCGTCCAAGATTTGGGAATCGAAGACGCAATGAAGAGGAAGCTAGCATCGCGTCAACTACAAGGACGAGCTATGAATTGGTGGAATGCTATTAAGGAAGCTACTCCTGAGGATCAAGTTACTTGGAATCAGTTTAAGACTCGCTTTTGAGATAAGTGGATTCCAGTTGCTCATAAATCAGAATTGTTCAGGAAGTTCTTGGAGCTTAAGCAGAATGGTAGAGCAGTCTCGGAGTATATCGCTGAATTCGACACTTTATCGAAATATGGATTGTCCCTTATCGATACAGTCGAAAAGAAGAACGAAAATTTCATAACTAGTTTAGATGGGTACTTGGGGGAAAGACTTATAAACCATATCGATGAGACATTTGAGTCTATTGTAGGAAAGGCATTAAGGTCAGAGAGCCTTTTCCCTAAGTCAAAGACCGAAGTTGCTATTGCATCTACAGAGGAACCAAAGCCGCGAGCAGGCGGTGAAGGCAAGAAGAATTCTCAGAACAAGAGGAAGAAGAACCCGACCAAGGATGGTCAGAATAAGAAGAATAAGAATGATGGCGAGTGCTTTAGTTGTGGCAAGAAGGGTTATTATGCCAGAGATTGTCGAGAAAAGCCTGGGGAAAGGAAGTGCTTTAATTGCGGCCAGGCGGGACATCACAAGGATGATTGTCTACAACCTCTTAGGGAGAAGCAGATTGTGAAAGCGTATGCTATCAACGCCGTTCCTTCTTCGTCGAATGCTCCAACTGCGGCGCAAAAGGGGAAAAGGCGTCGTTATCAAAGGTATGCTTTCTATTTAAGATGTTTTTGTTCGAGTATTGTTTGACAAACCTGAGATAGTCGATAGACCTTTAGTAGTGACGAACCCGGTTGGTGGTTCGACTAGCCTTGGTATGATTTGCCGTAACGTGGTCTTATCGAGTCATGGATGTATGTTTTTTTTATTGCTTTGTTTTGGGCTTTACGGGGTTTAGCATTATTTTGGGGAGTCGATCTACTCTAAAGGAATAGGGTGGTACTAGGTACCTACCTAGTGATGGAGATAGTAAGCGGAGTTAAGGAAGCTGAGAGGTTATCGTTGTAATAAGTTCTAGTTGTCTCTGGGAGGCAAATGAGTACTCCAGTACTTAGTTGTTTTGATAGTATCACCTCACGTGGATTGTTCGAATTCAGAGGAGATGTTCCTTGGGTGCTTGTCTGATATTGGTTTAGGCCTTTTGGGCTTGTGCTTGAGGAATGTCGAATTCGACTAGGATGGTTTGCGTGAGAGATAAATAGTTGTTGCGATTCTTCATTGGATGATATCTTGGGTTACTTGAGGAGTGATGGGCAGCCGTGACATGATAAGACTGTTCGATGGTATAGACTGCCCCGAGTTAAATTCGATAGGGTTATGAGATGGCTCAATTGGGACTCGAGAAATATGCAAAGTAATGGATTATTTAAGACCATATGCTGATGTTCTCTTTGGATAGTAGAACTTTGAAGAAATAGGATGTGTTCGTTGATCATGGAAGATGCAATGAATATTAGGTCGATTCAAGTTGGACTTGAACTCGTAAAAGAAAATGGATGTTCTTGATCTTGGAGATGCAACGAATAGGGAGACGACTCACGTTGGACTGGAGTTTGTCGGTAATGGATACTCAAGACCGGGTATAAGTTATAGATTGACACGAGTTGGACTCGAGAAGGCTGCAAGGAGATTTGGCTCGAGTTGGACTCGAGAGGGCAACAAGATAATGGATAGACTTGGGTTGGACTCAAGTATTTTAGGCGGACTTAAAGCAGGGGTATCTGGGGACGCCCGTTACCTTGGATCCGTTGGATGTGATCTAGTTATCCTCGGAGGATAAAATGTACGTTGGACGTACGGTAGTCCGTTTGGAGGCTGGGTTTCCATTAGTTCTTGATGTTGGTTGAACCAGACATACAAGAATCAACATATTGGGATTGGTTAGACCAGTCATGGAGGTGTAGACGTGTTCATGGCTTTAGTAGTTGATAGGTAGAACTTGTTTGATAAATGTTATGGTTGCTATGTTTGTTCCTATCTTTCTTCTCTTCAGTAGACTATCACCTATAAGGTTCTAGCGATGGGGAACAAAGATATGGTAGTATAGACGGACTTTAGGCTACGTATCAGTGTTGTGGGGTAGTCATTACTCCATGGGGCAGAGTGATCGTAGCAAGGCTATGAGCCAGTACAGTGAAGTTGTCATGACTTCATGGGGCAGAGTGGACATAACAAAGGAATTAGGTGCGGTAACAGTTGCACTGAGTAGGAGGTATGCCAGTCTAGAGGTTATGTTTCTGGGTTGGAAGCAACTAGAGTATATCACAGGATATGATTTCAGACCCAAGAGTGAATTGGATTCAGAAACGCTAGTAAGATTGATGATTATATCGATTTTGATTGAGTGGATTGGTTCCAGTTAGAAGGACGATCCTAACCTATTGGAAATCATCTCTAGGGTAGAGATGGGTATCGATGGAAAGAGAATGAAGGATTTGATCGAGAAGGATGGCTTCAAAAGAATGGGGGACTAGTTGTACCCAACACAGACGGACTGAGAGATGAAGTGCTTAGAGCATATCATCACTAAAAACTGACTATACATCCCGGTGGTAACAAAATGTATAGAGACATGGATCAGACCTACCACTAGGAAAGGATAAATAAGGACGTTGGGAAGTTTATGTCCAAATGCATGAATTGTCGGTTAGTTAAAGTTGAGCAAAAGAAGCCTAGTGGGTTGTTACAACCATTAGAAATTACTAAATGGAAATGGAAACAAGTCTCAATGGATTATATTGATGGTTTACCAATTACTAGGTCAGGTCATGATGGTATTTGAGTGAATCGTATACTAGAGGATCTTTTGAGAACTTATATTGGATTTATGTAACACCCCGTGTATTCTATAACTGTGGAATTAACAAATTAAAGTATAATTAATTTGAAATCAAAGAACTAAGGGAAACGGGATACGCCATTGCGTTCGTCTCGGAAAAATACGCGAAATAGAGTCCGAGTTTTCGAAAAACGGAGTCCGTATGAAGAAGATATGGCCTTCGGAAGTTTCTGAATTAAGTTTAAAATTCGAACAGAATAAAACAGTTTAAAAATTAAAACCGGGCCCAATTGGCCAAGGCGGGAAAACTCCCGCCTAAGACACCCAGGTCGACTGGGCTGTCGACCTGGTCTAACCAGGTCGACAGGGCTGTCGACCTGGTCCAGACCCAGGTCGAACCCAGTCCACCCTGGCTGGCCTATTCTATGTTGGTCGATTTTCTGTGGTCTGCTTTGTCATTAGGGCTAGGTGGCAGGCTCTAATTGGTCCCTCTTGCGAATGAATGGCTACGATCAATCCAAGCAACATCGATGGTCCTAATCAGTTCATAAACTCTATAAAAATGACCCTAGACTCTACCTAGGTTTCCTACACAATTCTCTAGCCTCCATTGCTCTCTTCTTCTAATAAAAAAATAAAAATGGCGTCGCTGCTCTGCTGGAATTGAAACTAGAAGATAATCAACATCAGCCTAAGCAACTCAATTCAAACTAGAGATTAAAGTTTCTGCAAAGATTCTACAGCAAGTTAAAGTTCTTTCTTTAATCTAATCAAGGCAAGTACAGTTATTTTCCGCTATAAACGTTAATAATAATTTTGATATGTTTTTGATTCTGAATCTGAGATTGTATATATATTTTCTTCTGTCAGATCTGTTTTTCTGTATCCCTTTTCTTCTTTTCTGTTTTTTTATAGCCAGGCTACCACGAGCCTGTGCCTAATCTCATAAGAGATGAACGTATGAACGCAAATTTTGGGATGAATGATGCGAGATTTGACAAGACTAAATTGAATGTATGACTTTAGGTCTGAGGCATAAAATATATTGGACATATGCACAAATTTGACTATGAACATATAATTTATGCATGTTGTATGCATAGCTATGTTGTAATTTAGAACTGTAATTAATGAGCATATGTTGTAAACATAGATTTGGATCTATGCATATTCTATGATAGAAGAAAAGAGGAACCATTGTAAGATTACATATGATTTGAGACTTTGGACAAAATGCATATAAAAGTCAAGATCTGATTTTTAGAAGATATGATTTAAAGATTTATATTGTTGGGTATAGTTTGCATAATGATTCATGACTCAAAAAGAAGAAGATATGGAAACTTAGATGTAAAGATTTACATTAATTAGGATATCTATTATTGTGATTACACCTAAATAGGGATTTTTGGATATATGGCATGCAGTGAAATTAATGGTTATATTTGGTATAATTTATATGTGAATCTGCTGTAAAATGCTAGTTTAACAAAAATTGGAACATATGTTATATGGCAAATTATGTCCATATTCTGCGCTTATGCAAACATGGAGTATATGTTGTGAATCATGACAATTATGTAGGCATATGAATTTAGGCCAATTTATGATTGGGCAAGGCATGTAAATAGAACCTTTAGAAATATTAAATTTGCTAAATCTGCTAATTTGCCAAGTTGCCTAAACTGCTAGTTTTGTTGTATTGCCTAGACTGCTAATTAGATTGAAATGCCTAATCTGTTAAATGTGTCGGTTGAAATGCCTAACCTGTTATATGCCAAAATCTGCTAAGTTTGCTAAATCTGTTAAATCCGTTAAGTCATATAAAATCTGTTATCTGCTATGTTGATATAATCATCCTGTTATTGATATAATCTGAATTGGCATATATATTGGGCAGGCGCATAAACGGTAAATTATTAATTAATTGGCCGCAAAGATAAACATGGCTAACTCGAGGTTAGAATGAGTTTGTGGCGTAAATCTGCCCGGAACCGCCCGGCACATCCAGTGGCCGCAAACAATAGGTTCAAATGTGAGAAGTTAGTCATAACATGCGTAAGACACGAGGTTAGGTCTGGCTTGTGGCAGAAGTCTGCCCGGAACCGCCCGGCATATCCAGCGACCACAAGCTACCGACCTAATGTGAGAGGTCTGTGCATTAATAATTAATTAATGCAAATCTAAGATAAGAATGACGTCTAAAACGTATTGGGGGAAAATAGGGTTAAACCAACTGGATTAATAGGTGTAGTAAACCCGTCCATGAATCTGTAGGCCCAATACAAAGTTAGACAAATCTGAAAAATCTGTACATCTGACCCGTTAGTCTGAAAACTTGTTAACTTAATCTATGAATTAGTAAATCTGAATTCTGCATGTCTGAACTTGTAAACAAGTTAATCTGAAATCTGTTAGTCTGGGGACACAAGGTTAGGAGGGGAATTACTTGTGTCATCTGTTATATGGGACCCATATTAGTCAGTAACCCTTTCTGGTATCAAAACTTTGACCCAACAGTAAGTAGGGTCCGGGCACGCTTACTGAACTAATTATAAGAGGTTCATTCTGATAATGGCGAGGGGTGTTGATGGTGCGTTCCAACCGGGTCATGTGCGTGCATGGATCCCGGTCTGCCTCTGAGGATGTAAGACGCCGTAACATCTATAAATAGGTCTGTGCCAATTAGTTGTTACTTTAGGGAGTGATACACCCTACTGTGGGGCCGACACAGGATATTTATGTATTAGGGAGCCGATCGCTTGGGGTAGGGTTTTTAGGGTACGCTTTGTTCTGTCTGTTTCTGTTGGTACCGTCTGTTTCTGTTGGGTGGTAACACCTGTCTGTTTCTGTGTGGTACCGTCTGTTCGGGTGGTAAAGGCCCATTACTAGTGTACACCTAATTCTACATTCTGTTTCCGTAGAGAAAAATCTGTTCCTGCTTCTGTCTGTTTCTGATCGGGTAGTAAAGGCCCATTATTAGCATTCTGTTTCTGTTAAAGTATTCTGCACCCATTCCTGCTTCAATTTAGACATTAGGGAGACACCTAATTCTGCTATACTAGTATTAGTGCAGAGAAGTGTAAAAATAGTTTATATCATTCTGTTTTTCTGTTATATCTGCTACACCTGTTATAGTTATCTCACATCCAGTTTATGTTCATATCATATTATTATTATCTGTTCATATGCTGAAAGTCACTGGACTTGCCAGACTTTTTGTCTGACCCTTGTTGTTTTCGCCTCCTTTCTTCCGTTTTCCCCCCCAGGTTATCCAAGGAGGGAAATACTTTAGCTTGATCCGGATTTCTCTTTGCTTGAAGTGCTTAAAGTATGGCTCGGCTCTGTATAGCTTCCGTTCCATGGGGATTATGATTTTAAACTATGCATTTTGAAGGCTTTTGTACAAGACTGATATTTTGTACTTGAATTCTGAAATTGAAAGGATGTAACCATATTAATTTTCTGTTTCCGCTATAATAAAGTTAAAAATTTTCAAGTACTGTTTTATCTGTCTTGTAAGTTTCTGTTCTGTTTACTAAAATGCTCCACCAAAGTTAAGGCATTCCCTTTGTGAGTGACCTTAACGGAGGTGGGGTGTTACACTTGGTATCAGAGCTGAAGTTTACCAGATTTTATAAAAAAAAAGTTTTGAAAAATTATTTTCAAAAAAAAAGGTTTTGAAAGGAAGTATTTTCAAAAATAAAGCTTATTTTGAAAAACATGATCCCCAAGAGCCATATATCTTTCTTTCAGTCCTTTTTGTATTGAACCTTTCCTTTTTCGTTCCAGCATGTCTGAAGCATCTGAGATACCAGAGGGTGTTCATGTACCCGGTTGGTTTTGTCAATATCTTGAGGCTAGGACCGCCGCTGCAGGTCCAGCAAATGATCCCCCTCCTCCACCCCCTCCTCGTGCAATTGCTTTCTCAAAAATCTGTAGAGATTTTAGGGCCATGGGTGGGAAGGATTTCAAAGGAACTGAATCATTCGTAGAAGCAAGGAATTGGCTCAAAGAAACTGAGGATCTGTTCGTTATCTTCGAGGTGGACGATGGGCAGAAGGTACAGTTGGCAGTATGGCTGCTCAAAGACGAAGCTTCCTACTGGTGAGAAGTCACTAACGCCGAGAGGCCGGTTGAGACATGGATGGATTTCAGAACAAGGTTTGAGACAAAATTCCTCTCACAAGCTGAACGAAGTTTACAATTGGAAAAGTTCTTATCTCTTAAGCAAGGAAGTATGACGGTCAAGGAATACGTCAACCAGTTCAACCAACTAGCAAGATTCGGATTGGATTTAGTCAACACTCAGCATAAAAAGGCTCTCCGCTTTGTTAAAGGATTGAATGAGCCACTGCACAGCCTAGCCATGACCCATGTACCCATGGGAGCAACTTACGAGAAATTGGTGGATATGGCACTACTGCACGAGGAAGACAAGGGCCCGAAAGAGACAAAGAAGGAAGAACCACAGAATAAGAAAGCGGGGCCCAAAAAGGAAACACAAAAGAAGGATGAGAAGTCTGAAGATAAGAAGGGGAAAAAGTGCTTTACTTGTGGGAGCTCAACTCATCTGAACAAGGATTGCAGAAAAAGGAAGGGCGCTTGCTTCAACTGTGGGGAGATGGGACACTTCACTAGGGACTGCCCGAAGAGACGAGGACAAGGAGGGCAGGCGAACACTCTTGAGGCTAGTGGCTAGGATAGAAATAGGAAAATTTCTATAGTAGGTTTAATTTCTTTATCTGATTGTGATTTTTTCTGATTTTGGTATTTTGATTTTGTAATCGATACTTTGCACTTTAATACTAGTATTATTTCTGAATTCCGCTATAGACTCAGACCCATAAGGGTTATGGATCATCTGTTTGAGACTGGGGTTTGAGGGATATCTGTTTTAGGCGTCAAGTATGACGCATACATTCTGAGTTTTCGTGGGGTATCAATTTGATGTTGGTTTCGGTCTTTGGGGCCGATACTTAGGACCCATGTCTAATGGGAACCAAATTTTCGTTCTATCTGTACTCGCTTCCATCATTCGACTGTATCCTATAGATCGAATATTTGAACTTTAGGTAGAAACTAATGGGTGTAAACATGTGTTTGAGACATGTTATGTTTGATGGTTGCAAGTGGATGCAAGTGGTTGCTAGTGGTTGCCCGTGGATGCATATACACACACTAGGCACTAGATCGGCTCGAAAACACTCTCATACTGCATATGGATGGGTGAGCATTTTTCAATTCTTGTGGATGCAAAATGGTTGATTCAGCACATGGATGTTGCATTTGAGTGAATGGTTGTGCACTCATATAGAAATAATATATATCATCAGAATTCTATTGCATACATGTTGGACTCATGGCACTGACATAATTCGCATTAAGGAGGTCAACTGAATCAGTAGACCGCCTGATTTTGCATTAGATAAGGAACATATACACACACTTTTGCATATGTTCATACAACATTAGAAGTTTTCTAAGGACAATGGATGCTTGTGGATGATGGTTGAGTAGATGGGTGATTGGATGGTAGGACGCATTCTTCTTAACTTGAAGATTTCGGGGACGAAATCCTTTTAAGTGGGGGAGAATGTAACACCCCGTGTATTCTATAACTGTGGAATTAACAAATTAAAGTATAATTAATTTGAAATCAAAGAACTAAGGGAAACGGGATACGCCATTGCGTTCGTCTCGGAAAAATACGCGAAATAAAGTCCGAGTTTTCGAAAAACGGAGTCCGTATGAAGAAGATATGGCCTTCGGAAGTTTCTGAATTAAGTTTAAAATTCGAACAGAATAAAACAGTTTAAAAATTAAAACCGGGCCCAATTGGCCAAGGCGGGAAAACTCCCGCCTAAGACACCCAGGTCGACTGGGCTGTCGACCTGGTCTAACCAGGTCGACAGGGCTGTCGACCTGGTCCAGACCCAGGTCGAACCCAGTCCACCCTGGCTGGCCTATTCTATGTTGGTCGATTTTCTGTGGTCTGCTTTGTCATTAGGGCTAGGTGGCAGGCTCTAATTGGTCCCTCTTGCGAATGAATGGCTACGATCAATCCAAGCAACATCGATGGTCCTAATCAGTTCATAAACTCTATAAAAATGACCCTAGACTCTACCTAGGTTTCCTACACAATTCTCTAGCCTCCATTGCTCTCTTCTTCTAATAAAAAAATAAAAATGGCGTCGCTGCTCTGCTGGAATTGAAACTAGAAGATAATCAACATCAGCCTAAGCAACTCAATTCAAACTAGAGATTAAAGTTTCTGCAAAGATTCTACAGCAAGTTAAAGTTCTTTCTTTAATCTAATCAAGGCAAGTACAGTTATTTTCCGCTATAAACGTTAATAATAATTTTGATATGTTTTTGATTCTGAATCTGAGATTGTATATATATTTTCTTCTGTCAGATCTGTTTTTCTGTATCCCTTTTCTTCTTTTCTGTTTTTTTATAGCCAGGCTACCACGAGCCTGTGCCTAATCTCATAAGAGATGAACGTATGAACGCAAATTTTGGGATGAATGATGCGAGATTTGACAAGACTAAATTGAATGTATGACTTTAGGTCTGAGGCATAAAATATATTGGACATATGCACAAATTTGACTATGAACATATAATTTATGCATGTTGTATGCATAGCTATGTTGTAATTTAGAACTGTAATTAATGAGCATATGTTGTAAACATAGATTTGGATCTATGCATATTCTATGATAGAAGAAAAGAGGAACCATTGTAAGATTAGATATGATTTGAGACTTTGGACAAAATGCATATAAAAGTCAAGATCTGATTTTTAGAAGATATGATTTAAAGATTTATATTGTTGGGTATAGTTTGCATAATGATTCATGACTCAAAAAGAAGAAGATATGGAAACTTAGATGTAAAGATTTACATTAATTAGGATATCTATTATTGTGATTACACCTAAATAGGGATTTTTGGATATATGGCATGCAGTGAAATTAATGGTTATATTTGGTATAATTTATATGTGAATCTGCTGTAAAATGCTAGTTTAACAAAAATTGGAACATATGTTATATGGCAAATTATGTCCATATTCTGCGCTTATGCAAACATGGAGTATATGTTGTGAATCATGACAATTATGTAGGCATATGAATTTAGGCCAATTTATGATTGGGCAAGGCATGTAAATAGAACCTTTAGAAATATTAAATTTGCTAAATCTGCTAATTTGCCAAGTTGCCTAAACTGCTAGTTTTGTTATATTGCCTAGACTGCTAATTAGATTGAAATGCCTAATCTGTTAAATGTGTCGGTTGAAATGCCTAACCTGTTATATGCCAAAATCTGCTAAGTTTGCTAAATCTGTTAAATCCGTTAAGTCATATAAAATCTGTTATCTGCTATGTTGATATAATCATCCTGTTATTGATATAATCTGAATTGGCATATATATTGGGCGGGCGCATAAACGGTAAATTATTAATTAATTGGCCGCAAAGATAAACATGGCTAACTCGAGGTTAGAATGAGTTTGCGGCGTAAATCTGCCCGGAACCGGCCGGCACATCCAGTGGCCGCAAACAATAGGTTCTAATGTGAGAAGTTAGTCATAACATGCGTAAGACACGAGGTTAGGTCTGGCTTGTGGCAGAAGTCTGCCCGGAACCGCCCGGCATATCCAGCGGCCACAAGCTACCGACCTAATGTGAGAGGTCTGTGCATTAATAATTAATTAATGCAAATCTAAGATAAGAATGACGTCTAAAACGTATTGGGGGAAAATAGGGTTAAACCAACTGGATTAATAGGTGTAGTAAACCCGTCCATGAATCTGTAGGCCCAATACAAAGTTAGACAAATCTGAAAAATCTGTACATCTGACCCGTTAGTCTGAAAACTTGTTAACTTAATCTATGAATTAGTAAATCTGAATTCTGCATGTCTGAACTTGTAAACAAGTTAATCTGAAATCTGTTAGTCTGGGGACACAAGGTTAGGAGGGGAATTACTTGTGTCATCTGTTATATGGGACCCATATTAGTCAGTAACCCTTTCTGGTATCAAAACTTTGACCCAACAGTAAGTAGGGTCCGGGCACGCTTACTGAACTAATTATAAGAGGTTCATTCTGATAATGGCGAGGGGTGTTGATGGTGCGTTCTAACCGGGTCATGTGCGTGCATGGATCCCGGTCTGCCTCTGAGGATGTAAGACGCCGTGACATCTGTAAATAGGTCTATGCCAATTGGTTGTCACTTTAGGGAGTGATACACCCTACTGTGGGGCCGACACAGGATATTTATGTATTAGGGAGCCGATCGCTTGGGGTAGGGTTTTTAGGGTACGCTTTGTTCTGTCTGTTTCTGTTGGTACCGTCTGTTTCTGTTGGGTGGTAACACCTGTCTGTTTCTGTGTGGTACCGTCTGTTCGGGTGGTAAAGGCCCATTACTAGTGTACACCTAATTCTACATTCTGTTTCCGTAGAGATAAATCTGTTCCTGCTTCTGTCTGTTTCTGATCGGGTAGTAAAGGCCCATTATTAGCATTCTGTTTCTGTTAAAGTATTCTGCACCCATTCCTGCTTCAATTTAGACATTAGGGAGACACCTAATTCTGCTATACTAGTATTAGTGCAGAGAAGTGTAAAAATAGTTTATATCATTCTGTTTTTCTGTTATTTCTGCTACACCTGTTATAGTTATCTCACATCCAGTTTTATGTTCATATCATATTATTATTATCTGTTCATATGCTGAAAGTCACTGGACTTGCCAGACTTTTTGTCTGACCCTTGTTGTTTTCGCCTCCTTTCTTCCGTTTCCCCCCAGGTTATCCAAGGAGGGAAATACTTTAGCTTGATCCGGATTTCTCTTTGCTTGAAGTGCTTAAAGTATGGCTCGGCTCTGTATAGCTTCCGTTCCATGGGGATTATGATTTTAAACTATGCATTTTGAAGGCTTTTGTACAAGACTGATATTTTGTACTTGAATTCTGAAATTGAAAGGATGTAACCATATTAATTTTCTGTTTCCGCTGTAATAAAGTTAAAATTTTTCAAGTACTGTTTTATCTGTCTTGTAAGTTTCTGTTCTGTTTACTAAAATGCTCCACCAAAGTTAAGGCATTCCCTTTGTGAGTGACCTTAACGGAGGTGGGGTGTTACAATTTTGAAGGGTCATGGGATGGCCATTTGTATCTGGTTGAGTTATAATTATTAGCCCAGTATTGGTATGGTTCCAATTGAAACTCTGTACGGAAGACCGTGCAAGGCACCATCATGTTGGTTGGAGAATGGTGAGAAATTTGAGCTTAGACCAGAAATAATAAGAGGGACTTCAGGCAAGATCAAGGTTATCCAACAGAGAATGAAGACTACCTAAGATAGGCAAAAGACTTATGTCAATAAGAGACGATGAGATTTGGAATTCTTCGTTAATGACTTGGTGTTCGTCAAGGTCTCTCCGTTGATGAATGTGATTCATTTTGGTGGGAAAGGTAAGTTAGCACTAAGGTTTGTTGGTCCATTTTCAGTTCTCGAGCAGGACGGGAATTTGGCATATAAAGTTGAATTACCAGAGAAGATGGCAGGAGTTCATAACGTATTTCATGTTTCCCAGTTAAGGAAATTCGTGCATGACCTTGATACAACTATTTCACCTGATCAGTTGGTTGATATCGAAGTAGAACCCGAGGCGGTTGGGAACCGCAAGCCGATTTGTATTGTCGAGCACGATACGAAGAAACTTCGAAGGAAGCAGTGAATCTAGTCAAGGTTCAGTGGGGGCGAGGATGAGAATGACTGTACTTGGGAGACAGAGGAGAGCATTAGGAAGACGTATCCAGAACTCTTTGCCAGGTAAGATTTTAATTGCGACTTAGTTTTCCGCATGCTAGGATAGACTTGTTTGTTGTTTTGTACATTTGATTGTTGTGAATGGTTGGTAGACAAGCGGAATCCTTTGTTTGTTTCTTAGTTAAGGAATTTCGAGGGTGAAATTTCTTAAGGGGGGAGAATGTAACGACCCGCATTCTACGCATCGAAGGATCGTAGAATATTTATTTCTTTGACATACGAAGTCGTATGGTCATGTAACTTTGGTAGACGACTATTGGGGTCATTTCCCATGTTCATGATTTTTGCCGATTTTTAAATGGCCATTTTGCCCCTAGCTGATCTTTTTTTGGCCGTAAATTTTGATTGGTAAGGAGTTTTGACCTGAAACCACTTCCATTAGATCCGGATGATGATTTACCTTTCCGTAGAGTGGTCACATTAGCCAAACGGACTCACCGTTTGGGAGATATGGCTGAAACAAGGTTTAGATGGTGAAAAACATGCTTAAGGGAAAATATGGGTTTTGGCTATATTTGATTCGTTTTAACCTATCAAATTATTGTTTTTGTGTTAATAGTTGATTACACATGTTGCTATGACTGTATGGTATGTTTTGTGATAGATTAGAAATGTTATATTGGTCGAAAACGCCGTCAAATGGTGTAAGACAGTCGCTGGAGAGAAGTGCAGGAAATTAGTCGAACCGGATCGGATCGGAGAAGGGGAGCATGATCCGAACCGTGGAGCACCATGCAGCTCCGACTTGACCCGTTCTCCCGGAGTGCGCCACGTAGTCACAGTCCGACCTGCCTCCGAACCCGTGAACTCATCTGAACTGATCCGCTTGAGAGGAGGAGCCACGAGCTGGTCATGTGTCACGACTCGATCTGATGGAGGAAGCACGAACCGATCCGATGGAGGGCAAGCACCACGATCCGACCCGAACCCAATGGGTGCCCACGATTCGAACTAGAGGAATTCACATGGACGAACCGATCCGAAGCAAAGTGAAGAGAGAAGACCGAACCGATCCGAAGAAGACCAAAACCCGAGATGCAAAGGAAGTCCAAATAGGAAGTAGAACTCAGGATCCAGTTGGGAACCAATGAGTTAACTTCACGATTGGACTTTGCCATGGGACGTGTGCAAAGGGGTTGTCGGTATTCATAACTTTGGTTCACCACTGAGAGACAGATAGTGGGCTTGTAGTGATAGTTGTACGTGGTTGGACTCCATCAGGGCCCAAAGGATTAGGTGACCAAATAGTGGATATCGTATGCTTTACACACTGAGTGAGAGATGTGAGGATGGTTGCTATGTTTGATTGTTTGCTTTCATTATGACATGCACACCCCCACCCTCGTATTCTTTACCCCATATGTTAGTGGAACCTTAGAGTATTGAGCGGTATGTTGTGCTAACTCTTTGGTTGCAAGTCCAGGTTTAGGTATGATTGGATTATACCTGTTATTGTTCTGTTTTGTTGCTTATCGCTCATATCAGACTTTTGTCTGACCAAGAGTTTTATGTATCTTCTTATTACTCTGGGTGCTCCTAAACGAGTAGATTAGAGACAGGTTAGGTGGTATGCACGAGTAGCTGTACCGGAGACGAGAAGGAGGCTCCCACGTGTGATATATAGATATTCTCCATGTGTTGTTGAAGGTCACGGCTTGGGCATTCGTAGTGTACCTCCTTCTTTTACTTTATTTTGATTTAGAGACAAATTTAAAGTTGTAATAACGATGTTGGATCATATGCTGTATTTTGGATTTCTGCTGCTATTGTGATGATGGTTTTAGTTTCAGCTTATGCACTGTCTCGCCTGTTTTATGTCAAGTATGTTACTATTATATTTTGTTCCATGCACTATGAGACATTCTACAGGTTTCTTTGTTAGTTCTTTCATCTTCTTACCTTTCTTTGACGACCGTCCCATGCTAGCGGACATGTGCACAGCACACTTTCGGGGGAAATGTCGGTTATTGCGGGGCGGGCCGTCACAATTGGCCTCTTAGTTCAGCTCCAGTCTTTCCCGTGCTCGCTCAAACCGACGATGAAAGGCATAAGATGACCACTATCTTTGTTGGGTCCTGAAAACAAAGCCTCCCATGTTGAGGCAGCTTCTGAATCATCTTAAAATCATTCCTATCAGTCATTAGGCTACCCACAAAAATATGCAACCAAGACATACTCACTGGATGGAACCGTACAGACCACGCCGTTGTGGGTACAACTTTGTTAAGCCTACCACGTAGTACTATCATGGTGTTTCCTCACGCCTGGTCGAAGCGTCGCTCCTTGTAGTCCCATCGAATAAGTTGGACGAGCTCCCACCATAACTCCCGACACATACGATTGCTCTATTTGACACTTAGTCCCCGTGGACTGGCTCAAACGCATACCGTTATATTAATTAGACCTTATGTCAAATTCACTATTATGTGTTCCACCTACTTTCCATTCCATTGATTTACAATATTCATTAATCTAATTAATCAAATATTATTTATTTATAAATCAACTTTTCTAGTTACCAAAGATTCTTAGGTTCGTAACTTACAATTTTTAAATAAATATGTTCATGTTAAGCCTAATGCCCTTTAGGCTCGGAAATTAATTCATTTAAGTCAATATTTCCACATTAAAGCCTAACTGTTCCTTTAACTAATTCCTGTCATATTCATATTTGCAAATGAACCATGTTTATTTATTATGATTTCACCAATTTTAAAATTTATGCAAATATAAGTTACTATTGTAGGTTTATAATAAACCTCACATATTCCTTTTTACCTTTCATAACATCTTTCAATTATGTTACCCTTTTTCCTTCCATTTGTACAATTTACTTTTTAGGAAATTAGACCCATTCCTAATTGGTTGGTTATTAAAACTATACAAAAATCTATTTCCATGGCTTATGAAAATTACTTCCATAGTAATCCATAATTGCAAGACATCTCTTTCAATTATTTTTTAGGCTATTGAATAGTGCGCAATACGACTTAATCCCTATTTCATACTAATTTGTGCCTATATTTATTTTTAAACTTATAGTTATGTTTTCTACTTCTTTTTTAAACCAAACTATGAAAATATATTCCACTTTTTCCTAACCAATCAACCTAGGCAATTTTCTTACTTTCTATTTTAATTGGTATATAATAATTCTTATTTTCTAACTTATTTTTACCCCTTTTTCCATAATTACCGTAAATTTAGATACAATTGGGTTATGTCCCTTTTTCAATCCAAATAACTTTTATATTCATTCCATTCTAGATTTGAGAGATTCTTTTCAACTGACATAGAAATTCTTATATTTTCCAATTTACTACTATGCTGTACATAATATTAATTATGCCATACGCACAATTATCAAATCCTCTTTTGCTCATAATTCCAAGTAGATTATGTTTTCCACCGCACACAAACAAAAAGTATTATCACTAGTCGAATAAATCAGGCGCACAGTTCAATTATGTATATGTCAACTTTTTAGGTTTAGGTATATTTTGGGCATAACCAAAATTCAACATAAACTTTATACATTCCGAAATAGAAAGAATAAAAAGAGGAAGAAGAGAACATATTATAATTTTTTATAGGAATCAAACCATATCATATACTATTATAAAAAATATAATTTAAATCCACTCAGACGATATTTGCGCTCTAAGTTTTGGAACTGATTTGGATTCACGTTCACTTTCTAGTTTCTTTTTAATTCATATTTACAGATCTATCTAGAAAGCAGATCTGGGCATCTACATCTCGAATCTACTATATTTTCCTCTAAATCTTAAATCAGAAATCCTAAATCTAAAACATGATTTGTTTCTAAAGAGTTTGGAGAGGAAAAGAAATGGCAGAGCACTGGCGCCCTCTAAGAATGTGTTGGAAGCTAGGCCCTACAGGTTTTTTTTGTTGCCGCCCAAAACTAAGACGTTCATCTGATTCAAAAGAATTAATTTTGAACCATATAATACTATAAAACCACGTCATCATTTCCCAAAACGGGTCAACCCATGCTTTAGGTAAGTCGACCCCTGGGTCGACCTAGGCTAGAAGTGCGTCGACCCCTGTGTTGACCCACTACTGGCATGAGTCAACCCATACACAATTTTTAAAAATTGTATATCAGGTCTTTTCCTTAGGTGATTTTATCTGTGTATAAAAGTTTGTAATTTCTTGATTGTTTACATTGATTTCTGAATTTTATTTCCTATTTTGACGCACATTCTTATTTAAATTCAATTGCGCAATTAATGTGTGCACTAATGATTCATTCGTTTTTAAAATTCTTGCGTGTTTAATTCTTTTAATTCCATGTAAGTTATTTTTAACATTTATTTCCACCATTTAAACATGCATTTACTTTCAATTTCAAACGTATTACTAATACGAGCACACCCAATTAAATTAAAACATTACTTAATTATCGTCATTTCAACTTCCTTTTATTACATGGTTTTGTACCATTTATGTTGCACTTTCATTTTGCGCGTTACTTTTGTAATATATATTTATATTAAATATATCTATATGTATGTCTACATTCTAGAATTATTCTAGAATTAGTTACATACTTCCAATTTTTGATGTTATTTCCATTATTCCTCTTTTAATTTCCTTAATTAACATGCATTGTTAATTTAAAGGAAATATTGCCATTTAATATTATTATTATTTTACCTTCCTTGATTTAATCCCTTTCTATCACACATATTTGTTTTCCTATTTTATTAAATGGTTAAGTTTTTTAATTTGTTAATGTTAATGATCTTCCATTACTTTCAAATTTAAACTCACATTGTTTATAAAATTATTGTGCGCATGTACTTTCTGATTATTTTATAACGTGTCATTTATTAACTTCCATTCCTTTTTCTATTTCTTTTTATTTAATTATATATATACCATTGCAATGTTATATTTGCATAATGGATTATTTATTTATTTATTACTAATTTTATAACATGCATTTTTTTTGAATCTCAAATGCACATTACTTATGTAATTATTTTGATACTATTATTACTAAATATGCAGGGTGTTACGTAATCTGTGATGTTGTATATATGCAAAACATCCTAATATGCATAAAACTTTTGTACAAGTATACTGTGTTGGTGCATTAGTGTTAGAAATAATTCCTATCATCCAATCTAGAAACGACAATGAACCAAAGAATTAAAAATTAAATAAATTACTTTTGAAAAACTCGAGATAAGTCTCCCACATCCTTTCTTTTGTTTCCCATATGCTTTTCACGGAGTTATCTTCCTATTATACTTGGACAAGATGAATGATTTTGTTGAAAAGCCATTTAGTTTCATGTTGCACAATGCGTACAATGGCACAGGGTATATTAGACCTCGTCCCTAAGTTCTTTAAGTCCCCAAAATGATCAATCTTAAGTCTGATTGCAAAATCATGAAGGCACAGCCTTAAATGAGAATAATGGAAAATGTTGTGGACCCTATCTAATTTCTAGGGGGGTTCCACTTGATAGGTCAGTTTCCCAATCCCTCCCAAAATTTTGAATGGTTCAACAAACCTATAAGCTAACTTACTTGCTTTGCCAAACCCAACGACTTTTCTAAGAGAAGAAACATTAGCAAAGCCCATATCATCAACACTAAATATAGGTTCCTTTTTCCTCTTATAATCCTATGATTTTTTTCTGGTATTGAGCTACCTTAATTAATTACCTAATATTATGGAATCTTGGATCAGATCTAGTCCGAGTAAGACTTTATCGGTTGTTTCCCACCAATAACTTGGCTATTAACATATCGCTCATAAAGTAATTCAAAAGGGACCATACCAATCGTCGCTTTATAACTATTATTGTATGATAACTAGAAAAATATACGTTGCTCCCATGATCCTCCAAAGTCTATAATGTAAGCTCTCATTAAATCTTCAAGAATCTAGTTAACCTTTTTGGCTTATCCATAAGCAGGGCTCAATGTAAGAGATGTTCCCAAATCTGTCTGTAGGCTTCTCTAGATTTTGCTCCTAAATAAAGGTTTCGGTCGTTTGATATACATGCTGGGACCCTAAAAGTCGAACTAATTTTTAATGAACAACTATGCTAATCAAGTTGCAGTTATGTTCTTGACCAGAAGAAGGTATGTACTCTTCGTAACTCGGTCAACTACAACCCAAATCGCCTTATTTTCTTTTTTGACTTCCAAGTAGAACATCTATGAAATCCATCGAGATATGTTCCTATTTTCGTATAGGAATTTCTAGAGGTAGTATCAACCTTCTAGGCTTACCTTGCTCTTCTTTAACCTTATGACATGTTAAACACTTTGCTACAAATTCCATAGTATCCTTTTTTATCCCATTCCAAAAGAAAGTTCTCTTCATTTTCTAGTATATTTTATCTCCTTCTGGATGTATAGTCATCTTAGAATGATAGCATTCCTGAAAGACTTCCTTAATCCCTCTATCTTAGGGACACAAAGATTTCCTTCCTTCCTAAAGATTGCCTCATCATCTACCCAGTATCTATCAGAATAAGAAAATCATTCTTTGGTTTTCAGATTTTCTATCAACTCTCTCAGCTCCTCATCATTATTATGTTCAAAGATTATCTGATCTATAAGGGCTGGTATCACTTTCAAACAAGCAAGAAATCCTTTAGAAGTTTCTGATGGTGGTTTAAGGTTCTATTGCAAAGAAACTCCAACTATTTCCACTTTGCTATCTCACTTAAGGCAGCGTGTCTCCTACTTAAAGCATCCACAATAATACTATCCTTTCGGGGAGTATACCGAATATCAAAGTCAAATTTTGCTATGTACTCCACCAGCTCTACTACCTATGGTTAAGATCTCAATGGGAAAGTATATACTTAAGAGATTTATGGTCCACATGAAGCTCAAACTTTTCCTCTAAGAGATAGTGCCTCCACATCATAAGGGCCAAAGCTATAACTGCTAATTTAATCATGTACACGATATCTCTTCTCACGATCCTTTGGCGGTCTACTTGCATAGGCAACTATGCATCCTTCTTTCGTTAATAAGACCCTAATTCTATACTGCAAGCATCTACAAAAGTGGTGAAAAACTTAGCTCCCTTAGGAATATTGAGTATCAGTGCACTTGTAAAATATTCATCTATCTTCTTAAAGGCCTTATTACAGCTATCACTCCACATAAACTCAAGATGATTCTTAGTCAGATGAGTTATATGGGCATCAATCCTTGCAAATTCTTTTATAAATTTCCTATAATAGTCCACTAACTATAAAAAGATTAAATCGAGTTGCATTCAAGGAAGTCTATACTCTTAAATAATTTCCACTTTGGTGGAGTGTATTGCTAATCTTTTCCGCAAGACTACATATCCAAGAAGTTTGACCTCCTCTTTTCAAAAGTGTCGCTTTGAGAAGTTTTCTTTGAGATGATGCTTCCTTAAAGTTCCTAGGATTTCCCTTTAGTGTTCCTCGTAATCCTTATAGTTTTTTAAGAAAACCATGATATCCTCCACAAACACAATACTATCTTATTAACAATGCCCCTAAGCACTCTACTAATTTAGTCTACAAAGAAGGCTGGGGAATTGGTCAAACCAAACAGCATTATTTCTGGCTCAAACAATCCATCAAGCATCCTAAACGCTTCCTTGTGCCTACTTTCCTTAGAAATCCTCAACCAAATGGAATTTGGTGGCTAAATCCAACTAAGAAAAGACTTAGCACCTATAAGATTATCGAATAAGTCACTTATCCTAGGTTAAGGATGCCTATTCTTATCGTTAAGCATGTTGAGTTCCCTATGATCCACACAGAGTCTCAATGATCCATCAGCTTTGGTGACAAAAACTATAGAATCTCCTTACTCAGAAGTACTTCTACGAATGAACCAATCCTACAATGATTCTAAGATTTCCTTGTCCAACTTTATTCCTTCCTTAGGGGAAATATGGCTCAAAGGAAAAGCAACTGGTCTAGCCTTTTTCTCAAGATAAATCCTACATTCAACTTCTATATGGAGTGGAAGACCCAATACTTCCTCGAAGACATCCAAACACTCACAAAAATTAGGTACTAAAACTGGTCCATTGCAGTCTGAGGATAATGAGTTTAATGGGGTCGCATCCCTCAAGTTTTAGAATTTATAAGGAATTTCATGATTACGACCTTTATAGCTCCACGAACATACTTGAGGACGAATCCATAACAAGATAGCCAAGCGATACCCAAAATAAGTCGATACCCCCACATAGCTAAGAACATACGCATTGCAAAGGAAATGAACATTAGCTATATCTAATACTAGGTATTTAAACATCAAAGAAAGTTGCAAAGAACCCTTAATATGGTGAGAAAACACTATCAGCGTTTTGACGATTGAAATAGGAAGTTTTAGGAAATTAACCACATTACTTGCTATAAAGAAATGGGATACCCTGAAATCAAAGAAGGTTCGAAGATAAACTCCTAAAATAAAAATAATACCTTCAAGAGAAGCTTTTCCTTAATCTCTCGGCAACTGATAATTGAGAGGAGTAGTTTCCAAATATATTTTCAACCAATTGGCACACTTTTAGCAAGTTTTGGTCCTTGCTTTGTGATATTCTCACTCTCTTCTTCCCTAACTTACTTCTTCTTCCATATAAAGAATAGCAGTCTTAACCAAAGTCTTGAAAGTTGATAGGATGGGAATTTGCATTAGTAATGACTCTCTCAAAGGGGAGGTTAATCCTTTTAAAACTTTCAATGCATTATTTGTAGGCTTTTCCACCATACCTCTCCTAAACTTGGTCTGTAACGACCCACATTTTACGTATCAGGGGATCGTAAAATATTTTTATTAAATTCTCTGAGGGTTGGATTATTCTCATATTTTTGATATATTGGTTACGGGGATGTAAGACATGCCCATAATTATTATTAATTTTATTTGTGACCATTTTACCTCTGTTAGTTTTGTATAGGGAATAACTTTTGAGTGGGATCGAATTAGGTGCTGAGATCAATTTCGTTGGAAAGTAAATGGTGTTGCCAATTTCGTAGAATGGTCAGGATAAATATTTGGTTCAGCGATTGGGGAGGAATTGCAGTTTTAGTGCTACACAATTTTTGGATAGGTTAACTAGTCAATAGTGGGTTAATTTGGTTTGGCTCATTAGTGGGCTGGTTAGATGGCTATAAATAGGGGGTAGAGGCATGGATAAAGTTTACTTGCTTTATTTCTTATTTAGTTGGAGTTTGAGATTCTCCTCACTCCATTCAAATACATCTCCCCTCCATTAAAATCACATGTCTAGATTAGTAGACTGAAGACCAACATCGAAGAAAGGTAGATCGCATTAAAGTGATTGATTCAGGGGTCGTTCTTCATCATTCTTCACTGTCCGAATTTGTAGATCATCATTTTAAAGCTATTTTATGAATTTGGTGAGTGATAAGCTTCTCTCGCGCGGATTCAATCGAGTAATGGGTTGTTTGATCTTATATTCATCATTTCAAGTTATTTTCACCTAGATCTACATAATGGTAAATTTATAATATTTGAATCACCATAGGACCTATTCTAGCAACGTAAACGGGTAAATCCCTATGTTAATTCACATGTTTATGCCAATTAAATCCATTTATTGATTTGTTCATCATTATATCATGATTTGGTGAATGCTACATGATTGTATGATGATTATTGATTACTTGAATGATATTGGTTGATTTGGATGAGTTGATTGCATAGATATTTGTAACGCCCCGTATTTTCTGAGAATATTTAAAGTGAGAATTAAGGGAAACAGGTTATGCCATTGCGTTCATCTCAGAATTCTGCTTGGAATAAAGTCAAGTTTTCATAAATTGGACTTCGTATGAGGAAGTTATGGCCCTCATAAGTTTCAGGAATTTAAATTGATTAAAACGACTCAGTTCTAAATTCAAAATTCGAATTCAAATCTCACACCCGGGCTGGGCGGGAAATTTCCCGCCCAGGACCCAGGTCGACCAGGGGGTCGACCTGGGCCACATAGGTCGACCAGGGGTTCGACCTCCCCCCTATTTCCAGATCTGAGGCCTGGTTCGTTTCTCTGCATTTGAACGCCCGTTCTGACCAGATTCGTTGATCCCTATGCTATATAAACACCCTTCTGTACCCAACTTCATTACGCCTATGCTCTACCCTAATTCATATCAAAATAAAACAAAGACGAGGTTATGCTGCTCAAGTTCTTCGTAGAATCAAGTTTAGAATTCAAGTAGAGATTCAAAGGCTAATTCAACAACTTTAAAAACTATTTTCTAAGAATCAAATCTAAATTAAAGAGTCGGTAATCTACGTCAAGGGAGAGCTATTCAGTTTCAGAAAACAGATTCCAGAAATCCAAGAATCATTCTCTTTTTGTAAGTTCAAGTTATTTTCAGATTTAAATACCTAATAGTGATTTTGGCATGTAATGAAATGGATCTAAGTCCATGCTTGATGATAAGACAAATCATTCAGATTATTTCCTATCTTTCTATTGAATCAATGATTTACATGCCTAGGAAGTTACCATTCAATCATGCCTATCTTTGTTGGACATCTGATATATAATCCTTTTAGGTTCGTGATGTTATTTATATCAGATCTATATGTCTATGTGGTTATTTCTATCAGTTTGTTTCAGATCTATCTTTATTATATCTCAACTCTAACAGATCTTTAATCCTCTTAGGTCCATAATCTTATATTAGACAGATCTACCATTTTAATGCCTGTTTTATGACTACTCTCGTTTGTGTTCCTCTTTCTTCTCCTTTATTTTACGAATCTAGATTAACCTCAAATCTAGACTAAAACTTATTATACGTGCGATTGGAATGCGGTGGTGTTGGGGGAATAGTCTATTTGGTAATGGTGGAACATAATTTTGTAACTTATGATTTGGGGCAGAATTGTCTTTGTTGCGAACATGGGTGGGTATAACATGAAATTGACATTTATTTGGCATAATTTGGAACATGTATTATGGCATGACTATTAAGATGCAATTTGGGGTAATTTGACATGAATTATAGAATATGTAATTCAACATATTGAACCTAGAATCGGCATGAACGACAAAGTATGAAATTTAGCATGAAAAACCTAGTTTTGGGCATAAACTATAAATTGGAATATTAAATTTAGCTTGGGATTAACTATTGATTTGGGACGCCAAACATAATGCATAGTGATTTTGGGCATGACTAATATTGCAAATTTAGGGAAGATTGGGTATAGCCAATTTGATTAATAACTTGAAATTGGAATTTGTTGGGCATGACTTGGGAATTGAACATGACTAGTTTTGGTGAATTTGGTAATTAGCATGTAAAATATAGATTTGGGTATACATGGTAAATGGTAAATTAAAGAAGAACATGTATAACCCGAGGTTAGATTGAGTTGTGGTGTAAAACTGCCCGGAACCACCCGACATATCCAGTAACCGCAACAACACCTATTTAATGTAAGAGGTTAGCGCATCATGCCCAAGAAAAAACTGAGGTTAGATTGAGTTGTGGTGTAAAACTGCGCCGAACCGCCCGGCACATCCAGTAACCACAACAACACCCACTACAAGAAAAACAACATATAGCAGCGGCAAAATCCGCTTCAAATCCGTCACTAAACAGGACATAGCAACGGATTTCCTACATAATGACGTAGTCGGTAAAAACCACGACGGTATCTGTGTCAGATTTTGCGACGGAATTTAGCATAAGTTTACCGACGGTTTTCCATCATTTTACTAATTATAGAATAAAAATATAATTTTATTTATTAATTTAATTTTAATTTATATACCGACTATTTACCGACGGATAAGTAATTTATGATAAATTATTATTTATAAAAGACGTTGGTAAACCCTTACTAATTTCCAAAGGATTAGCGACAAAAAAACATTAGGGTAAACTTAACCTCATTTTTTTTGTTGGTAATCCGCCGCTATTCCACTTCTGATCTGCCTATGTATGTGTATGTATATATATACACACCCAATTTCATATAAATACATACATATATATACACATCAAACATCATTCAACTGTCAACACTAAAATAAATAACATACTAAAAAAACATAGTTAAATTAGCCAACGATATTAATTTAGAACTAAAAAGAACATTCATAATCAAATACAAAAAGTCATAACATTCATGATCTTTCATCAATTCTTACACCAAGCTGAATTATGAATAACAAAACAATTCAATTGGTGCTAACATTATCCCAAATACAAACACATATCATCTATAACCAAACTCCTAGCTACTTTATTATATAAGAGTAATGTAATATTAAAAAAATTGTTAAGTAGAATAGGAACATAAAGCATTGCATCCAATAATTAATAATCGGGTAAATTGCACCCTTTACCAGCCTCTAGCCTTCAATTCTTTGCTCGATTTTGTCCATTAAAGCTATACAGTCCTTATCTCTTAGATTGACTGCAGATAATGGAACCCAAGACAATTAAACCTGAATATTACACTGTTTTTTTTAAATGCATTTTGTTTCATTTAAACATGACATAATCATAATATCATAGTGTATGACTGACTGCTGAAGTTGTAAATATGCAAAAATAAACAAATTTAGTAAACTTTTGTTAAGCAACTTACCTGACACATTGGAGGTGTCTACAATTAAATCCCAAATGACAGTCACTCCGTTATTGAATGTAGATGCTAATATATGCGACTGTTATGGATTTCAGGACACAAATGAAATATCAGTTTGAGTGCATCTTCCAGTGCTCTTCAGCGGAAGGTACAATTTGGGCTCATAAGGTTTTTGTAGATCCTATACACAGGTAGCCCTATCATCAGCTTAACTGAAGCAAGTGCATAAACAAGTTTCAGTGAACTACGAAAATATTAACCTGCTATAAAATGCCTATATCAAGATACAATTTAGTATTTTTCCATCATACAACTAAATATAATTGTCGATGGACTTCTTTTCATAAATCAACAAATGATTACCATGTATATAGATATACAAGTGTATATATATTGAAAATTGGTATGATTTTATTAACTTACAAACTAATGTTGCATATCCTCTACAGCAAACATAAGAAAAAATCAAATTAACTAAATCAATCAAATTAACTGAAACACAAATAGCAAATAACATGAAAATAAACTAAAAACAGACCCATAATGATGTCTTATTTTAATAGCCTACAAAGTGTGAACACACTGAACTGAAATCACAAAATCTATCATCTCTACTTTCCAGGAAAACTGACACCCCATTGTTAAATATTCCGTTCTTTCACATCCTATAACTATCTTAGAGAGGTTTTGTTTACTTCTCATATAATGACATTCCACTAAACTATGTTGAAATAGTTGCCAACCACTTTTAACTCCACCATCCCAATCATGTACAGTATGTCCCTGCACTAAAATTTGTCATGAATGAAGAGCTTGCATCATACACGAACCAACCATCATATACGAACCCAACCGTCTTTAGGTACTTTCTTTTGTCCTTGGGAAATGGTAAATAAAAATGGTACACTTCAAACAGCGATGTTTTTTTTTATTTAAGTATTAAAATGATGTGTTCGAGGCCTACCTTGACCACCATGTTGGTATATTAACCAATTTTCAAAAAAAAAACCTTGTATTTTTTAAGCTATGCACCTAGAGTTAATCTAACAACTGGTTTGAAAGCATTCACTTTTGATACTGGATGAAAATAAAAATTAAATTACAAATTAACCAAGCAACATTAGAATGGTTAACAATCATATGATTGGTAGAAATTTGAAAGCAGATATCCTAACAGCAAAACCTGAAAAAATATGGTGTAGAATGTTCTAAATGTAGTTGGTTGAATGGAAAAGTTGTTATTCAAATCGTTGGACAAAATATCATCAATAAATCATAATAAATTACCATTTTGGATACTGTTGACGGACACTCCTAATCTTCTTATTCTCTTGTTATCCACAGAGATATCAACATCTATAACCATACCTCTTTTCATTCTTTATCTGTACAGTCAGAATAGGTACAAACATGGAATCGGGTAACTAAAAAGTATTACTCCGAATGTATAATGCTTGAGATATAAGTACAAGCATGTGCACATCAGAATAATATTGGAACTGACTGAATCATCTGGAGCTAAAAATATAGCAGAGGTGAGAGAATAATTATGACTGGAAACTGTTTTTACAAAAAAAACACTTGAACTTTTTCTATTGACTTACCCTGTTTGTTACCACTTAAACCTTGTAATGTTATTAATTCTATAGTTCTACCAATATAAAGTGTGTTTGATAAATATTCACCAAAGAGTTTATGTGTATGTGGCACTAGGAGTTTCTTCTATCTAGACGTGGATAAATACGACCGCAAACATCCTTATTCATTTGTGAAAGAACACAAAGAACTTGAACAGAAGTTACAACCATTAGCTTGTTGTCATTGATATCTCACCTTAATATATCGTCACAAAATTAATTAACCCAGTTCAGTCAAGTGAAGTGCCAATGAAAAACAACAAATGTGTTTCTTTTTTTCAGCAGTGCACCTATATTTAGTTCAGTAACAAACAATAGAACAAAAACACTCATTTTGTAATATTAAATTAGACTGAAAATCTAGAATAAATTTATGATTAATGAAACAACCTAAAAAAGGTTTAAGGGTACAAAAAATTAAAAGCGGATTATATCCTAACACCAAATCCGTAAATATGTTGTGTAGAACATTCGAAATGTAGTTCCTCTAATAGAGGAGTCGTTATTCACATCATTAAACAAAACATCATCAATAAATAAAGACAAATTACCATTTTGAATATTTTTGAACATCTCCCTTAATTTTCGAGCACATCACTGCAGCCTAAAATTTTGCTGTTAGGAAAAAATTAGTGTCATCAACAAAATCAATGACCAATCATGTGATATAACAAACTAAACAATACCTTAGATTAACCTTTTCATCAGATTGTCACATCTCAGTTGAATTTTTGCATCATGCGATGGAGAGCCAATGCCTTTTTCCATTGATGAATCCGCAACATGTAGGAAAAAATGAATTACCACGTTATACATATTAGGTTCTAGTTTATTCAAAATGTTATTTATTCTGTGTCTCCTCATTGATAATTATTCCCCTCAAGTATACATGAAAAACATTTCTCGTAGATAAACAAAGATCAATATATTTATGCATACCTAAATTTTACTACCCAAATTTGCATACTGAAGAAAGTTTAAAAATAGAATAAGGAATTTGATGATTGTTTGTGTAGTTAGTTAAAATTGGTTAGGATAGTTACCAATATATTTACGCTCTTAAACAATCAACTTTTTTTTTGAAAGCAATCTTTAATAGACTTTTTAAAATATACTTCCCGTGATACAATGTAAAATTTTACTAGTTAATGGGGCCAATTAGCCCCACTAGTAATTAGTATCGACCATACATATGTAATCTAACATGATACAACGATGCATCTAACAGAAAATTATAATTAGAAAAATTATTTCTAGTTTACTGGGTACAAACCCATGCATCAACCATGCATTGAGCGAGTTGATGAATTGCTACTATCGCCATGCGATCCAACTACCCCTCTCTCCCTCTCTCTCGAGATTGGGTTTTCTGCTTAAACAATATACTTATATCATATCACTAGAAATGAGTACATGGTGAAATTTTCATATGATGAAATAGTAGACCAAAACTTAACAAAAGCAATTTAGCTATAAAAAAATATTTTACGGTTTAAAATTTGGAATAAATTTTAATTCGAAGCAATAATTCATGTATGATTCATAAGTAACATTACTAGAAGCATATATGAACACATCAACTTAATTTCAGAAAGTAACTCAGAGATCGAAACTCTAAAAGACGTGACTTACTGCGAGACGGAAGTCGAGGAGGATTGGCGGCGGCTTACTACGTGGTGGTTGTAATGTCCCGTATTTTTCTGACCATTTATTGGAAATATTTTATTTATTAAAAGATTTGTTTGAGTTTAACATGGGATTTGACCATCTTATTTGAATATTTAAATAATATTAATGGTTATATATATATATAATCGAATAATTGTTAAACAAAAATATTTTTGAACATCGAGTTGATAATCTGTCTTGGCCTTATTTGAAATTTTACGATGTTCCATTTGAATATACTCGATTTTATTTAATTCAACCGTTTGAATTTTATTTATATTATATTTTATAAGATTTAAACGGTCGAAAAAAAAGAAACCATAACGAAAATTTAAAATGCACAACTATTGAAAGATTTATGCTTTGGACATAGAAATCATACATAGATTCAATTTAATTCGGACATGGATTCCAAGACAACATACTAATGATTTATGTTGAACGTAATATAGTTCAATCTAAAGATAATATGATACGTAATCAAGATAAAAGAATAACTATTAATAATCTCAAGAGGAAAAAGAAAAATAGGATCGCGAATGCAAGTGTAAATATAAAGTGCAATGTAAATGACCATTTCAAATTTTCACAGTCTAAGGCTATGCATAATTCAGTAAACAAATGATAGTTTCTTTCCATTACAGATGGAAGGAAAAAGTAACAGAACAGTATGGAAATAGCAACACATTCATACATTTATATATATAAATAATTCTCAAGTAAAATCCTGCTCGGCCATATATGTACATCACGATTTCGAAATTTTCAAATAGAATAGACAATTCCATGACAATACAACCAAAATCTTCTCAGCATCGGTCTTCCATCACCACGAGATCAACCTGAGGAGAAGAGAGGAAAAAGAAGCTATGAGTAGCTAATAGGTGTATATATATTTAAAATTTCAAGATTTCCAAATCAGGAAATTTCAACATAGACAGTAAGGTACACAACTCAATCAGACAAGACACAGAAGAAAAATAAAAATATGTGTGTATTTTTGCATCAAAAATACCGCAAAGCCAAATACATGTGCATCATCAATTTCCAGGTAAGTGAAACAGAAAAAAAAAACTATGTCATCAAATTTGTAGACAATCGAAATAACTAATCTACAACTGTAATTAGAAAATCTTATGTATAAAATCCTGTCTGATGCATATATATGTACATCAGTACAAATCTGAGATGTAATTGACATCTCAAACAAAGGATATATGAATAGAAAATAAATAGCTGAACAAAATCTGTACAAGGACAGTTTGCTTCATGTGTATTTGAGTAGAATTTGCACATGGAAAATCTAATGAAAATCTGAAATCGAATTAAATAATTCAAAAGCTGTATATTTCAAAGACAAGACCATACGATTAAACAATACATAGTTCATCTAATCCTAGAAGGAACAGTTCTAAATTTTTACAGAATTGCACATAGGAAAATCCATCTGCAAATCTATGGATTCACGAGTAAACACCATGCAAACCATCAGACAGATCATAGCAGAACCAAGGCGCCTAGGGTTAGGCACAACTAAGTCTAAACTGGATGTAACAATTCATGAATCACAGTACTTTTTTTAGTATAAATATACGGTGAAGCATAAACGAAATCGATACAGTGGAGGTAGAACCGAATTCAGGATCAAAAAGGAAAACCGAAACAGAAATTAAATAGGGAAAATTACTTAGCTTTTTTTTGGGATAGTCGGTCTCGTCCGTTTAAGTGCAGTGGTGGCGGAGCTTCGGACTCATTCTAGGGATGGCGGAGCAAGTGGAGATGAAGCCGAGGCAGCAGCGTGAAGCGATGGACTTCTGTTTCGAGTAGGGTTTCCATTTTTTTTCCTGGAAGGATGGTGGCGGCCGATGTAATGGGAAAGAGTGGATCGGATGGGTTAGGGTTTGATGTTTTATGGTAGAGAAGGGGGCGGGCTGGAATTATTGGGCTGGACCAGTAAAGGTAAAGCCTGGTTTTGGAATTTAATATATTTGATTTAAATAAAAGTTTGATTTAGTTTATTAGTTGAAGGATTTAATTAAAGCAAGTTAGTTTAATTGACGAAATTTAAAACAATTTCATACCGAGACCTTGTAGGTCTAATGGGTTGTGTTACTTACATCTATTTTAAATCAAAAATTAGTTATTTGTTTAGTTTTGTATAAAAGGAAGACCTTATTTAGTGTTTTGTTAACGCGAGTTAATCTAACTAATGAAAATTTAAAACCCTTTTCATACTGGTACTTAGTTGGTCTAGTTAATCGTGTTACTTACGTTAATCAGTTTAAAACGTATTTAGTTATTTGTTAATATAATGTAATTGTTAACAAATGAGATTAAGGTTTATCGTTTTAATTTATGTAATTAATTTAATTCGGAAATAGGGATTAAAGGAAATTAATTAGGATCCGTATAACAAGGTAATTAGATTAATTAAATAAAATTAGTTCATTTTATAACTGAGGATTTAATTAATTTAAGGGCATTAATATTTAAAAATTATAACTCATTCATATATGAACAGAAATGGGCAGAACCACCCGTGTTACGATCATGACGACAAACAGAACAAAATCGGAAAGAAGTAGGCGACAGTGAGATTCAAAAGTGAGTTAAACTCACTCAGTTATTTCCCGCTTATATTTTGTAAGTTGGGTTTTTATCTTTGTGTGTTATAGTTGCTAGTGTTTGACTGATTTATGATATATTTATATATATCTTGTTTGAACTGACGAAATTAAACGTCGTTTAATTTCAGTGAAATCCAAATCGTTATTTTTAACGATTGATTCCAGTTAAGGTAACTTACCTTATTGGTCACGTTTATAGAATAAACGTGTTTTAATAAATGAATTGCTTGATTGATTGTTGTGGTTGATATTGAATTGTCGTTATAAATTGTTGTGAGGCCATTATTGAATTGTTTCGATTGATGGTTGAATATTGACCTGAAATTTACCACTTGTTTGGTTTAAGCCAATGGGTACTATCGGTTGAGTGGTTGACAGTACATGGCCTGTAAATTCACCGTTTTATAAATCTCGATCTACCGTCAGGTAAATCGATGAGATAAAGTTATAAAATTTATTTTATAAATGAAAAATAGATTTTTAAATCTATTATTTGAATTAAAGTTTGTAAAATAAAATAAATATTTATTATTTATTCATTGAGTTATAATTGATTTCATAAAGAAAATTTCTATATCTATCAGATTTGTAGAAATTAAATAAATGTTATAGTTTTGAATAGTCGCTTGAGAGATATTAAAAAGGGGTTATTTAAGTTAATTATATTTTTAATTAATTTAAAAGAATTATTTGAAATTGGTTAATGAGGTTGTCATGCCTTGGCTTGACAAAGAAAAAAATCCAAGCAACGAACGGTATCGTTAAAGAAGTAAAGAAAGGTGATTCCCAGTAAATTATTTCTTAATCATGGATTAAGAAACGATAGTTATACTCGAGAAAGAGATTGTCAAAACAAGAAGTTTTAGAAAACAGTTAGATGAGATGCGTTTGGTGTTAATATAAAGATCGACCTTTAAATTACAACTAATGTTCATCTGAAGGTAAGACCGTTGTTGGTCAAGGTTTGAGAGGTAAATAAATACCCCAACTTGAACGACTTCGGAATTATCTGAGGATGATATTAGTTTGTAATGAGAAGGAGGGTAAAAATGATTTATTATTTCCATATGCGAAATAATAATGAAATGACAATAAAAAGGATCGAGTATATATAATGAGATTTTTCCAAGTAATGGAATTGGGAGGTTTAGGCATTTATATTTATATAATTATCCAAAATAAAAGAAATAAAAAGGAATTGGTGGAAAGTAAAAAGGGTACTTTCAAGATGAAAGGAAATTGGAAAGTTAAGTGTTGAAAGTGAATTCATTTACAGAAATGAAAGTGAATCAACGTATTCAAATAATGAAACGAAAAGTGGGTTCGTAGTATCAGTTTTAAATGCCAAATTAAGGTGGTTTTTTCAATAGGTGATAACGTAATTAATGTTTTGAACGATGATAGAATAAAGAATTGAATATGGTATTTTCTTAAATATGGAAAGTGAAAGAGCTTGCGATATTAACCTTAAGTCAAATATGTTATATTTGAAATATTGAAATATTTAAGAATGTGAGATTAATCATAGTTAATCGTTTTGAATTAAAAAGACCATGTGGTGTTGGTACTGAACTAGTATACTCATGTCATTCACACAATTATTTATTTGATAGTTAAAACACCGACTATCAAACTTGACCATACGATCGTTGGTACGGAAAGACCGGGATCGAATGTATATTCGAAAACCATTCCGACCAATGAATACGTGAAAGAAGATTATCGAAGATGGAGCACTGGAAGACCGTTGATCTTCATAAGTGGAAGAACTACTGATTAGATTTCTCTGGTTTAGCGGCCGGAGATATTGCAACAGTGATTCTGTCATGATTGGAATCTACGGATTGCAAGGACTTCTCGCTACTGATCTTTAGGGTGATTCCTAGGATGCAGTAGGAGAGTGCCTTTGGTTCATCCTGTTCCTGGATGACTTGTATGGACGAGTGTCTGACAGAGTATTTCCAAAGGGGATTACATACGTTGATTTCTTCAAACGTATCATAGTTGGGTCGCTCCCGACTAGGGTATTTTGTGGATGTCAATTAGTGATATCTGATGGATCTGACGATGTGGCATTCAAAGTGGATGATGACCAAGGATTCAAAGTAAATTCTGGCCTCAAGCCTCATCAACTGGGAGGGGGAAAAAATCGGGTAGGCAGCATGGCTATGTGGGTCGCTCCCATTAGGGTGTATAATCACCTATCTAGAGAAATTCCTTTTGTTTCTTACTCTATCAATTCTGCCCATTCGGGAACGGTGGTTTGAGTCCATCCGTTGGTGATATACATTCGATACACTCAAGAGAAATGAGTGGTCGGTCATGTGAGGGCCTGGTTGCAAGATGTTCTTGTTGAACCCTGTGTATTCGCCTCTAGAGATACACGTGCGGAAGGTGGTCCCATACCTTGTCAAGTTGGAAATCCAATATCCAATAAGCGCCCGCGGTTTTCGATTGTATACTATATACGGGGAGCGTGAGATGCAAGCGTTCCCCTAGATTTGCCAATTATTTGTATTTAGACATTATTATAATATCAGAATAGATATTGATTTCGAAAACTGATTTGGGTTATCGTAAGGTAAAAACCGTCCGTGTTTATGTGTGGATTTGGTCTTACGATTATCTTTTTCCTTTGAAATTATTTTTAACTTTAAAATCATGATTGGATGATTTACCCTAAATACTGTGCGAGTTTATCTCACTCTGGTTCACCAGACTGACCCGGTGTTTTGTAAATGCTCGGGTTAGCCCGGAGTGTACAGGTTCAGGTTATCGAATGCTGTGAAGAGACTGTTGAATATATGATTTTTTGTTTGATGATAACAAATAGATTTTTACTGATGTGTTTGATGGTGAAATAATTAGTATTATTGGTTGATGATGCTTTACACAAAATACAGGAAATTTACACAAGTTTTTGTCTTCCAATAATATATTTTTATTCCACAAAACAATTACATACTCTCACTTATTACATTCTCTTTTGTTTCAAATTCACAATTACAAATAAATTCAGTTCAAATGTCTACACTACATGTACATCTCTTCTTGCTGGATTAATCTTGTTGTGCTCACTCTAACTGTCCCAAGCTCCTAGTGCATCATCCTGAAACCTGTCACAAAAAAAAAGGATACACACAGTTCGCTGGAACTAAAATAAACACTAGACAAATAAATTTTCTTTTTCTGTTTGATTGATTCTCTATTTGTCTCAGCTTTCTGTGTGTTTTTCTCATCATATTTCAGACTTGCACAGCCACGCCACAACCATACTGGTTTGCTGATCAGAACCAGCTGATTCTGACCAGCCTCAACTCAGTACAGTTTGACTGCTCTTTTTTTTGTTGTGTCAGGGTCACAAGTCAAAAATCAATAGAGGAACAATGCAAGCCAAAGTGGCACACACAATACAAACAACCGTGAGTTCAACCAAAAAGAGGCAGACAAAGTTTCAGCAAATACAGTTGGACAAGCATGGTCTTATACAACTGGCATGGAGTTTTTGTTCAACATGGCAAGACAGAATACATGCAAGCACACAACAAGGTTCAAGTGAAGCAAATTTGGTCGAGCAACAACACACACTGGAGCAATATCACAACATAGTGAAGCGTCAAACTTAGCACAGCAGCATGGTGGAACACATCATTTCAAGTACAATGCAGATCATGGTTATACACAGCAACAAAGTTTGTGTGTACATGAAGGTCAATATGTGAGAGTGCAAATGGATACAAGTATCAAGTGTTTGCAGCAGTTTTTTTTGTTTCAAATCAGTGGGGCGTGTGCAAACATACAAGGCATCAAGCATGACAGGAGTTTCACAACTGCATGTACAAGAACTACTGGCAGATACATGTTCAACAAGTCAGTACAACTATGTGTGCACAAACTCAGCAATACATGAAAGTGTACAGCAGCAACACAAGAAAAACAATTCAGGAAGACTCCGAATATGCCAGTTTTCAAAATGTGCTTACAAGATAATAATTGACCAGTGCTCAATTTCTGCTTATATGAAAATCTGACTTGTACTCCTGAAATCATATATGGACAAAGAGCAATATTGCAAATCAGGTTTTCAGAAATGAAGTAGTTTTTTTTTTGGCAACATAGTTACTGACAGTTCAAGTCAAAATGGTTCAATATATTCAAGGTGTTTTATTTCCTGAAATCACATTTCAACTTGGAAACAATTTAATTGGGGCAGTGAAAATTGTTTCCAGTTTGTATATGAACATACATGACAAATGTGTGTCATTTTTTTTAAGGCAGAAAGCATGCAAGTTTTTCAAATCTGGTGGAGTAAATTCATGGCAACAAAAAGGAGGCATGCTGATTTAAATTTCCAGATTTATCATCAAGCATACATGGCCAGAAGTTCCTTTTGAAATAAATATTTAAATCTTGGCATAGGAACAATCACAGAGTTTTTTTTGGAAAGTTAATATTAGCTTTCACTGCTGATTTAAACAAGGCAACCAAGAATTTATGTTCCAGAAATTAAGCAATTCGAACAAGGCAATAAGTCTCACAAGAAATCAGTTTTGGGCAAAAGCTTATTTCCAGAAAATCTGAAGCATATTTCCAGTTTTAACACTTGGCAAAAATCAGGAAGATTGAAAGCAAGTTTTTAAAAACATTTCCACAAATATTTCTTCAATCACGCAAGGACTAAAAGGGAACGCTTTTTAATTTTCCAGAGATTGTTTCACAATGCAAAATTTCAGGGATTCACATTAATCAAATCAGGAAAGCAATCAAAGTCAATTCTATCAAGGCCAATTTATATTTCCAGGCCGTGGAGCATAAACAGGAAGTCAAATAACAAGGGGCCACAAACATTCAAGCCGAGAAACCCATATCAAATTC
Source organism: Allium sativum (assembly GCA_030737875.1). NCBI lineage: Eukaryota > Viridiplantae > Streptophyta > Magnoliopsida > Asparagales > Amaryllidaceae > Allium > Allium sativum. The sequence continues at coordinate 293,224,310 of CM060925.1, forward strand.
AAGGAAAGTCAAAATCAAAGCAAATCAAAAGGGGGCAAGTCTCTAATGCGAAATCAGAGAGTAAGGGTTTCAAAAACCCTATATAAACACACCATACATCATCGACAGAGATCATCGAAATATACACAGAAAAACCGAAACCCTAATTGCAAAAATCAGAATTGCTTACTTGATTGATCGAGAGAAAGAAAGAGCACGTCGCAGAAACAAGCTGCAAATCAATTTCTAGTATTTTTAGGATTCGCAAGCCAAGAAACTTCAATTTTTCAGAAACCCTAGTCACGATGCTTTTTGGGAGCCTCCATTATCAAGTAAAAGGAGAATTGCACAAATAAAAGAAAGTGGGCCGACCCTTTGTTTACTTGACTAAGTCAGGATTGTTAAAGGGGGTGTTTTTAATTTGTTCTCCTATTTTTTGAATTTCCTTTGTAATTGTTTTTAGTTTTTTTTTAAGAGGAAATTTCTTGTTTTCTAGTTTCCTGTAAAACTAGGATACAGATTACTGGAAAGTAGTCTGGGAAAATCTGGTCTAGAGTTCATTGACCAGTCTAGGATTTTAAGCTTAGGGTCAGACAGGAGCAGGAGTTGCAAGTTTACATAGGATTGTAAGCGAGATCTGTTTGTATCTCCTAGTAGAAATCTTAGAAAGGCAGCAGTAGGCACAGTTTGCCGAAGCTGGGTATCTTTGCGTGTGATTCTTCTTTCTGCAATTTTTTTATCTCAGAATTTATTTTAATTTATTGTTAAAACCCTATTCACCCCCCTCTAGGGTTATTATCGATCCTACAATTGGTATCAGAGCTGGTATAAGGTTACAACATGATAGGGAGTTCTCGCTCTATGATCTAGTGGCGAAGTAGTGACTCTTATCCCTACATGTCCGTGGGTGGTTGTCCATGTCGAGAGGCAGGACGTGAAATCAGTCTCTGAAGTGCCATTGTAGGCCACCGGGGTGTGATTAAAATTCTCGAGAAGGAGACTACAAGTGGTATCAGAGCCAGTGTGTAACCCTAGAATTATTACTTCAATGAACAATGCTTTTTCTGAAGGTCAATCTATTGCTTGACCACCCATGTTCAATGGTGGTGATTATGCGTATTGGAAAGCTAGGATGAAAATCTATCTTGTGTCTGTTGATTATGATGTCTGGGATATCATTGAAACTGGATATAAACCTCCTACTGAAACTGTTAATGGAATTGTAACACCTAAACCAAAAATTAGGTGGGATGCAAATGATAAGAAACTATACTCTATAGATTCTAAAGCTATGAATGCTCTGATTTGTGCTCTTGATAAAACAGAATATAACAGAATTTCTCATTGTAATACAGCCCAGGAAATTTGGCATATTCTGGAAGTCACACATGAAGGAACTTCTCAGGTTAAAGAATCCCGTCTTGCCATGTTCAGTAATGAATATGAAAACTTCAACATGCAGAAGGACGAGAGCATCAAGGACATGTATGGTCGCTTCTCCGTACTTGTCTACAATGCTAGAGCCCTTGGAAAGGTCTATACAGAAGTGGAGCTCATGAGGAAGATTCTGCGTGTTCTGCCCATGAACTTTGAAGCAAAAGTCACAGCCATTCAAGAATCTAAAGATCTAAGCAAGCTGAGCATGGAAGAGCTTATCGGGAATCTAATGACATATGAAATGGAGCTAAAAGCAAGAGAAGATCGCAACAACTCAGATCTGAAAAAGAAGTCAATAGCCTTGTCCAACACTGTCACCAGCGATAGTGAAGATCCTATTGAACAGCTTGCCATGGCAGTCAGACAACTCACAAAGTGGAGAAAACTCAAACCTCGGAGAAATAAATCAAAGACCAACAATTCAGAAGACGAACCACTCTGCTACGACTGTCAAAAGCCTGGGCACATAAAACCAAATTGTCCACTTCTCCAAAGAAACAAGAAGAAAAAGAAAGCTTTTGCCATAACTTGGGATGACGAGGAAGGAGAAGAAGACTCAGACAGCAGTGAGGAAGAAAGCAATTTGTGCTTCATGGCAAAATCAGACCTAGAAGATACCGACGAGGAAATCACTGAGGTATACAGTTATGACGATCTAGTTTTAATGTGTAAACATCTTTCTGAAATTATAGACACATTAGAATCAGACACAGAGAAACTGAAAGCGAAAAACATCAACCTTGTTCACAATAATAAGAAGTTGGAATCTGAGATTAAAAATGCTTCAAAAATTAATAATCTAGATTGTGAAATTTGTAAGGATGTGAATCTAGAACTTTTAACACTCAAGTGCACCATTGAGAATCTTGAAAAAGTAAATTCAACTCTTAAAAAGGATGATGACACCAAAAGAAAGAATTATGTTGAACGATGCACTTCTTTGATAAATGAAAACACAATGTTAAGAACGAGAGTTCAAGATCTTGAAGTTGCTTTGAATAAATTCTCAATTGGTCAAACGTCTTTTAAAATGTTGCTTGGAAACCAACTATCTGCAAATAATAGAAAAGGACTTGGGTATGGAAAGACACAAGAAAAAGTGACTAGGATTGACAGTGCTAAAGGTAGAGGTATATTTCCCAAATGTGTAAAATGTGGAGTAATTGGGCACAATCATGAAAACTGCAAGAATGGTAGTAAAATTCAAAAGTTCAAAAAGGTTTGGGTTCCTAAACACTTGGCACACAATTATTGTAATGATTGGAAAACAAATAAAGGGAAAAATCAAATCTGGGCTCCAAAAGAGTCTTATGACTATCATTTTTCTACTACTGATATGATTGGACCTAGAAGATTCTCTGGGTCATCCTCTTCTCTGTTTGTGTAGGTATGTTGGCGGGCTAAGGAGCAACAGAAATGGTATTTGGATTCAGGTTGCTCCAGGCATATGACAGGAGACAAAAGACTGTTCCTTAGCCTTGAAAAACATAAAGGTGGGAATGTGACTCTAGGTGACAACAGCAAATGTAAAATTATTGGTAAAGGAAAAGTAGGTAACAGTATTTTTGCCTTAACCGATGTTTTATATGTTGATAGTCTATTTCACAATCTTATCTCTATCAGTCAACTCTGTGATAAAGGAATGAATGTTGTGTTTGATAGTAATGTTTGCAAAATCATAGTAGAATCCTCTGGAAAGGTTGTTTTTTACAGGGAAAAGAAGAGGAAATGTCTACACACTCTCTTTCGATGATGTGACTGTTTCTAGGTGCTTGATAGCAACGGGAGAGGAGGCAACTCTATGGCACAGAAGGTTGGCACATGCAAGTATGGGTCTGCTTGAAAGATTGAAAACAAACGAACTTGTCAGAGGTTTGCCTAATCAAAAATTCAAAAATAACAAAGTGTGTAAAGCCTGTACTATGGGAAAACTTAGTCGCTCATCTTTTCGTCCAAAAAATGTTGTTAGTACGTCACGCGTGCTTGAATTGATTCATATGGATTTGTTTGGACCTACTGACATGGCTAGTTTAAATGGTAAACGTTATTGTTATGTATTGGTTGATGATTACTCTAGATTTACATGGGTTTACTTTCTAGCCAAAAAGTCTGAAGCTTTTGATTATTTTTCAAAATTTTCAAAACTTGTTCAAAATGAAAAAGGGTTTTCAATTAAAACTCTGAGAAGTGATCATGGAGGTGAATTTGAAAATCTAGACTTTGAAAAACTTTGTGAAGAAAATGGTTTTAAACATGAGTTTTCCGCTCCTCGAACACCTCAACAAAATGGGGTGGTTGAAAGGAAAAATCGTACATTACAAGAAATGGCTAGATCGATGTTATGTGAATATAATTTGCCTCAAATCTTCTGGGCTGAGGCAATAAATACTTCATGCTATGTAATGAACAGAGTTATGATTAGACCAATACTTAATAAAACGTCATATGAACTTTGGTCTGACAAAAAGCCCAACATCTCGTACTTTAGAGTGTTTGGATGTCCTTGTTATATTTTGAACACAGGAGAACAGCTTGGGAAATTTGAGTCAAAAACGATTGATGGGATTTTCATGGGTTATTCCTCAAGAAGCAAAGCTTACAGAATCTTCAATAAACAATCAAGAACAATTGTGGAAACCGTCAATGTAAAGTTCAATGAAACAGATGTGGATATGGTCTCTGAAGAAGATAAAGATGATGGTGGTGTACAAGAAGTTGAACAAGAAAACAACGATGTAGAAGAAAACAACGAAGAAGCCGCTGAAGCAGAAACAAATGTTGAAAGACTAAAGTTCAAGCCCAATCATCCTCCAGATTTGGTAATTGGAAGTCCAACAGCTGGTGTTCGTACACGTTCCTCTCTCAATAAGGATGTTTGTACTTTTTGTATTCATAATGCTTTTATATCGAAAATAGAACCAGGTTCATATGATATTGCTCTTAATGATGAATTTTGGTTGTTAGCTATGCAAGAAGAACTCAATCAGTTTGAGAGAAACAGAGTTTGGACTTTGGTGCCTAGGCCAAAAGACTATCCAGTAGTTGGAACAAAATGGGTGTTTAAAAATAAGCTTGACGAGTCTGGAAATGTAATTAGAAACAAAGCTAGGTTGGTTGCTAAGGGATACGATCAGATTGAAGGCATTGATTTTGATGAGACGTTCGCCCCAGTTGCTAGATTAGAAGCAATTAGAATCTTGTTAAGCTTTGCATGTTTTAAAGGTTTTAAACTGAAACAAATGGATGTGAAGAGTGCTTTTCTGAATGGAGAACTAAAAAAAGAGGTTTATGTTGAACAACCCCCTGGTTTTGAAAGTCACGATTTTCCAAATCATGTGTATAAACTAGAAAAAGCATTATATGGTCTTAAACAAGCTCCTCGAGCTTGGTATGACTGTCTCTGTACTTATCTTTTGGAAAACGGTTTTAAAAAGGGGTGTGCTGACACGACTCTGTTTCTATTACATGACGGTGATGATTTTTTAATTGTTCAAATCTATGTTGATGATATCATTTACGGTGCTACTAATGATGTCTTGTGTGAAAAATTTGAAAAAGTTATGCAGGACAAATTTGAGATGAGCTTGGTGGGAGAACTGAAGTATTTTCTTGGCTTTCAAATCAAACAGAGCAGCAAAGGCATTTTTATCTCTCAAACAAAGTATGTAATGGAGTTACTGAAGAAATTTGGAGTGGAAGATGCAAAACCAATGAAAACACCAATGAGTCCAACAACCAAGCTTGACAAAGATGAAAAAGGTGTTGCTGTTGATCAGAAAAAATATCGCGGTATTATCGGTTCACTTCTTTATCTTTCTGCTTCTAGACCCGATATTATGTTTTCTGTTTGTTTGTGTGCTCGCTTTCAATCTAATCCAAAAGAATCTCATTTAAAGGCCACAAAACGAATTCTGAGATATCTGATACACACACCAAATCTTGGTTTATGGTATCCATCCTGTGACAACTTTAATTTAGTTGGGTTTACCGATGCTGATTATGCTGGGTCACTCACTGATAGGAAGAGTACTAGTGGAACTTGTTTCATGCTAGGTCATTCACTTGTTTCATGGTCAAGTCGTAAACAAAATTGTGTTGCTTTATCCACCACTGAGGCTGAATATATTGCTTTAGGAAGCTGTTGTGCACAGATTTTATGGATGATGCAGACTTTATCTGATTTTGGGCTTTACTATAAACGAGTTCCTTTAAAATGCGACAGTAAGAGTGCAATTGATTTATCAAGTAATCCTGTACATCATTCACGCACAAAACACATTGATGTGAAACACCACTTTCTTAGAGATCACATTGCTAATGAGGACATTTGTATTGAATTTATTCCAACAGAATCTCAGCTTGCCGATATTTTCACAAAACCTCTTCCAGAAGATAGATTTTGCAGATTACGATTGGATTTGGGAATTATAGAAATAAATTAATCTCTTTGTATTTTTGGGTAAATTTTCTCTTAAGATGTTCTGTTATCAATACCATCTCTTAACAAATAGTCCAGTCCTCAAAACATCAAGAAAAGAACATTTTCTTTGGACATTTTTAATATAAAATTGTGACTGTACAAGATTTCAGAATATGAGATGGATGAAAGTTTGTCTGCAACTCTGATATGATTGAATATATCTTATAATATGAGTATTTTAGGATTTTTTTTCACAAACCATCTCTGCCACTATCACCCTTCTACCATCCATCATTATTTTATATATATTAAGGGGATTTAAATAAATAAATATATATATATATATAAGTAGTTCTCTGACCTCATTTAAAAATCCAAGCTCTGGTCATGAACGGTTATGAGTTTACTTATTTTCATGCTGCAACTAATCCCATTTAAAAATCCAAGCTCTGGTTATGAGTGGTTAAGTGTGCTCTTGATGTATATTTTTTTAAAATCCTCTCTGATATATATTAAATAACTCCTCATTCCATCCTCTGCTTGTGTAAAATGTATTCCTAATTTATGAATTATTATAATTTCTTATCCGATTACTTGGGGTTTACAGCTCTGATTCTGTCAAAACAACTTGATTTCCAACTACGGTCCATATATTTTGCAAATGTTCAGAACTGTTCATCTTTTGATGATTACAAAGGGGGAGAAGAAGTTAAGATTTTGTTGTATTGTTTACAGACATCTATAGATTTTTATTTTTCCATTAATACTTATTTTCTATTTTTTCTATTTTTTTTGTGTCTGTTTTACAATTGGTAGGGGGAGCACAAATATAGGGGGAGTTCTGCTCAAACACATCTTGTTATCTTCAAAAATCTTAAGTCTGTTTGTCATCATCAAAAGGGGGAGTTTGTTGAATATATGATTTTTTGTTTGATGATAACAAATAGATTTTTACTGATGTGTTTGATGGTGAAATAATTAGTATTATTGGCTGATGATGCTTTACACAAAATACAGGAAATTTACACAAGTTTTTGTCTTCCAATAATATATTTTTATTCCACAAAACAATTACATACTCTCACTTATTACATTCTCTTTTGTTTCAAATTCACAATTACAAATAAATTCAGTTCAAATGTCTACACTACATGTACATCTCTTCTTGCTGGATTAATCTTGTTGTGCTCACTCTAACTGTCCCAAGCTCCTAGTGCATCATCCTGAAACCTGTCACAAAAAAAAAGGATACACACAGTTCGCTAGAACTAAAATAAACACTAGAAAAATAAATTTTCTTTTTCTGTTTGATTGATTCTCTATTTGTCTCAGCTTTCTGTGTGTTTTTCTCATCATATTTCAGACTTGCACAGCCACGCCACAACCATACTGGTTTGCTGATCAGAACCAGCTGATTCTGACCAGCCTCAACTCAGTACAGTTTGACTGCTCTTTTTTTTGTTGTGTCAGGGTCACAAGTCAAAAATCAATAGAGGAACAATGCAAGCCAAAGTGGCACACACAATACAAACAACCGTGAGTTCAACCAAAAAGAGGCAGACAAAGTTTCAGCAAATACAGTTGGACAAGCATGGTCTAATACAACTGGCATGGAGTTTTTTTTCAACATGGCAAGACAGAATACATGAAAGCACACAACAAGGTTCAAGTGAAGCAAATTTGGTCGAGCAACAACACACACTGGAGCAATATCACAACATAGTGAAGCGTCAAACTTAGCACAGCAGCATGGTGGAACACATCATTTCAAGTACAATGCAGATCATGGTTATACACAGCAACAAAGTTTGTGTGTACATGAAGGTCAATATGTGAGAGTGCAAATGGATACAAGTATCAAGTGTTTGCAGCAGTTTTTTTTGTTTCAAATCAGTGGGGCGTGTGCAAACATACAAGGCATCAAGCATGACAGGAGTTTCACAACTGCATGTACAAGAACTACTGGCAGATACATGTTCAACAAGTCAGTACAACTATGTGTGCACAAACTCAGCAATACATGAAAGTGTACAGCAGCAACACAAGAAAAACAATTCAGGAAGACTCCGAATATGCCAGTTTTCAAAATGTGCTTACAAGATAATAATTGACCAGTGCTCAATTTCTGCTTATATGAAAATCTGACTTGTACTCCTGAAATCATATATGGACAAAGAGCAATATTGCAAATCAGGTTTTCAGAAATGAAGTAGTTTTTTTTTTGGCAACATAGTTACTGATAGTTCAAGTCAAAATGGTTCAATATATTCAAGGTGTTTTATTTCCTGAAATCACATTTCAACTTGGAAACAATTTAATTGGGGCAGTGAAAATTGTTTCCAGTTTGTATATGAACATACATGACAAATGTGTGTCATTTTTTTTAAGGCAGAAAGCATGCAAGTTTTTCAAATCTGGTGGAGTAAATTCATGGCAACAAAAAGGAGGCATGCTGATTTAAATTTCCAGATTTATCATCAAGCATACATGGCCAGAAGTTCCTTTTGAAATAAATATTTAAATCTTGGCATAGGAACAATCACAGAGTTTTTTTTGGAAAGTTAATATTAGCTTTCACTGCTGATTTAAACAAGGCAACCAAGAATTTATGTTCCAGAAATTAAGCAATTCGAACAAGGCAATAAGTCTCACAAGAAATCAGTTTTGGGCAAAAGCTTATTTCCAGAAAATCTGAAGCATATTTCCAGTTTTAACACTTGGAAAAAATCACGCAAGGACTAAAAGGGAACGCTTTTTAATTTTCCAGAGATTGTTTCACAATGCAAAATTTCAGGGATTCACATTAATCAAATCAGGAAAGTAATCAAAGTCAATTCTATCAAGGCCAATTTATATTTCCAGGCCGTGGAGCATAAACAGGAAGTCAAATAGCAAGGGGCCACAAACATTCAAGCCGAGAAACCCATATCAAATTCAAGGAAAGTCAAAATCAAAGCAAATCAAAAGGGGGCAAGTCTCTAATGCGAAATCAGAGAGTAAGGGTTTCAAAAACCCTATATAAACACACCATACATCATCGACAGAGATCATCGAAATATACACAGAAAAACCGAAACCCTAATTGCAAAAATCAGAATTGCTTACTTGATTGATCGAGAGAAAGAAAGAGCACGTCGCAGAAACAAGCTGCAAAACAATTTCCAGTATTTTTAGGATTCGCAAGCCAAGAAACTTCAATTTTTCAGAAACCCTAGTCACGATGCTTTTTGGGAGCCGCCATTATCAAGTAAAAGGAGAATTGCACAAATAAAAGAAAGTGGGCCGACCCTTTGTTTACTTGACTAAGTCAGGATTGTTAAAGGGGGTGTTTTTAATTTGTTCTCCTATTTTTTGAATTTCCTTTGTAATTGTTTTTAGTTTTTTTTAAGAGGAAATTTCTTGTTTTCTAGTTTCCTGTAAAACTAGGATACAGATTACTGGATAGTAGTCTGGGAAAATCTGGTCTAGAGTTCATTGACCAGTCTAGGATTTTAAGCTTAGGGTCAGACAGGAGCAGGAGTTGCAAGTTTACATAGGATTGTAAGCGAGATCTGTTTGTACCTCCTAGTAGAAATCTTAGAAAGGCAGCAGTAGGCACAGTTTGCTGAAGCTGGGTATCTTTGCGTGTGATTCTTCTTTATGCAATTTTTTTATCTCATAATTTATTTTAATTTATTGTTAAAACCCTATTCACCCCCCCTCTAGGGTTATTATCGATCCTACAGAGACGGGCTGGAAGAGTTTAGCTGTATGATATTATTCCGCTGTGTTGTATAAGGGCAAATTATTATAACTGTCCAGGTGTGTTGATGTACTCTGATGATTGTAAGTTTTATTTAAAGCTCTAAATAAAGATTTATTTCTATATTATATTTCGTTCCGCTGCGATGTGAGACTTTGATTCTGTGTGTTTTTCTTCTTCTTATTCTTCTATTCTAATATCTCTATCTTATCTTTCTCATCCTCCAACTACTTTCTTCTAGCTTTCTGGAGATTCGATGCTCGAGTGGGACACGGTTTGTGTAAATGTCGATAACTCGAGTGACGAATTTTCCGGGTCTATACAGTGGTGGCTTTATCAAGGCCGCAATTGACTAGGGAGGCGGCGATCTGACTGGTGGAAGGCGGCGGCTTTGAACTTCGTGGATTTGGGTTTTTTTCCTTTTCGAACGAGAAACGAATGGCTGCAGTGCAATTTTTATTTTGTTAAATTTGATGGCGGCTGGGGCTTGTTGGATTGTTTTGTTAGTGCATGTGGGATATAGGATTTTTTAACGGGTGCGGTAATTTTCATTTCAACGGTTTTAAACCGTTTTGTATTGTAATTATACCTAATTAATTTCAACGTTAAGACCCAAATTATTTCACGGTTACCGCCATAAAATGAGGGGAAACCTGCGTGTTTTTACTTAATTGAGGTAAAATTGATTCTTTTAATTCAATTTTTATTCAAACCCTTCAAAATTCAGTCCATTTGTAATATTTTTCCAAAAAAATTCTATATATCAATGTGTTGTTTATTTACTTATTATTTTATTGTAATTTTTTAATATCTTTGAATACTATCTTAGTTGTAAACTATCAAAATAATGTAAATGTTGTGATTTCTATAGTGCTTTATAAATATTATAGAACATAATAAATTTACAACTTCAAAAAGATATTGAGGAAATTAAAATTCAATAACATCACATACGTGTTATGAAAAAACAGATATGAGAGAACGCAAATAAACTATCGTAAATTCTGGTTTTTAACAAACTATTTGGACCAATGTCATAGAATTCTTTTTTTTTACAACTTTTATGTGTAAAATATTATCAAGGAAAACATATTACTAAGTAATAACATAAATTTAAAACATTTAATAAATAAAAAATATAAAAGTTCGTTTCAAATCTCTTGGAAAAATGCAGGAAAATAGCTTCAAAATTATGTCGACGGTAATCCGACTCTATTAGCTACGGAATTTAGCGTCAAATATTATATGACGGTAAAGTGCTGCAATTTCAATTGTTTTAGCGACAGAATTAGTATTCGACGGTAATAATTTATGATAAGATGACATATAAAATCCAAAATATTTTCTCTTACAAAGTCCACGGAAATCCGCCGCTAATTAGCGACGGAAATTTCCGCTGCTAAAAATCTGTCGCTAATCTCGTTTTTTCTTGTAGTGACCTATCTAATGTGAGAGGTTATTGCATCATGCCCAAGAAAAACCCGAGGTTAGATTGAGTTGTGGTGTAAAACTGCCCGGAACCACCCGGCACATCCAGTAACCGCAATAACACATATCTAATGTGAGAGGTTAGTGCTTTAATAAATCAAATAATGCTAATAAACAAGACGAACGACGAGGGTTAAGTTCATAGGAACACTTAACCAATATAACATGAATGACTACGGTTAAGTTAATGAGAAACACTTAACTAATATAACATGAATGTCTAGGGTTATGTTAATGAGAAACACTTAACCAATATAACATGAATGACTAGGGTTAAGTTAATGAGAAACACTTAACCAATATAACAAGATGAATGACTAGGGTTAAGTTAATAGGAAACACTTAACCAGTATAACATGATGAATGGGTAGGGTTAAGTAATAAGAAACACTTAACCAATATAACTTGATTTGGGGTAAGGTTAAGTTAAAACAGGAGGGCAACACTTAACCAATATAACTTGATTTGTGGTAGGGTTAAGTTAACGCAATAAGGCAACATTTAACCAGAGTAACATGACGAGTAGGTGGGTTAAGTAACTTGAATTGATTGATGACACTTATCCAATACAACATGATGAACACGTGGGGTTAAGTAACTTGAATTGATTGATGATACTTACCCAATACAACATGATGAAAACGTGGGGTTAAATTAACAAGTAACACTTGACCAATATAACTTGATGGACGAACGGGGTTAAGTTAATAGGAAATACTTAACCAATCCAACATGATAAGTGAGGAGGGTTAAGTTAATAAGAAATACTTAACCAACATGACATGATGAATAGGTGGGTTAAGTTAACATGAATGAACAACACTTAACCAATATGGCATAATGTGCGGGAGGGTTAAGTACATATCGAGTTGGTGGGTAATATTAGTAAATATAGGCGCACAAAACTTAACCATTAAATAAATTACTAGAATCAGTGGGAAGATTAAGTACATATCGGGTTGGTGGGTAATATTAGTAAATATAAGCCCACAAAACTTAACCATTAAATAAACATGCTTGAATTAGTGGGAGGGTTAAGTCCATATTGGGTTGGTGGGTAATACCCACAAAACTTAACCGTTAAATAAACATGCTTGACTCAGTGGGAGGGTTAAGTCCATATCGGGTTGGTGGGTAATATTAGTAAATATAGGCCGACAAATCTTAATCATTAAATAAACATGCTTGAATTGGTGGGAGGGTTAAGTACATCTCGTGTAGGTGGGTAATATTTGTATATATAGGCCCACAAAACTTAACTAGTAGGGAACCCTAGTAACGGGGACCCATTTCAGCAGTCACCCACATAGATGTATCATGGTACCCTGAACTAGGCAGGGTGGGGCATGATTACTGGGCTGATTATAAGCGCTCAAAACAACGGCAGGGGTACGTCAGTGTAGATTCCGACGTTTTACGGGCGTGCATGTACTCCGGAGTGGGAAAAAACAGGCACTGGGTACCAGTAGTTATACACTGCATCTTGAATCGTGTCGGATTGCTATTATAAGGATTGATACACCTTATGGTGGGACCAGCACAGGGTATCTACACGCAAGAGAGGGCCAATTGACATAGACATAAGAGAAATTAATACAAGCAGGGAGCCGATCGATAGGGTAGTAAGGGTACATCTAACACATTCATGGCAATTAGGCAGATTGATGTAGAATCCTCATAGTAGATGTACACCTGAAGGCTACCACAATTGCGGGGATTGGGATCATGTTATCATGTTATCATTTTATACAGATTACTAGTTGGGACACTAGTTAGGTGGTGCAGAGATATAAAAATCAAAATAACAAGGTAGTAGCGAAGCAGAGAAAGAGTAGAAGCGCATTCAGTTTATCTTGCCTTATCATATCTATACTAATTGTATGTTATCTTGTTATACTTTTTCTCATTGCATTGTCTTATATTCATTTTATTCATGTCACGATGCTTTTGCCTGTTTATATGCTGAAAGTCACTTGACTTACCAGACTTATGTCTGACCTAGTTTTGTTTCTCCTCTTTTCTTCCGTTTCACCCCCCAGGTTCGCAGGGAGAAAATGTTACCTCTTAGCTCAGCTTTCTTTCCAAGCTCGAAGATATTCAATGTATTTCTTTGGACTCTCTCTTCCACTGCTATGGCTGGTTCATGCTTTATTGGGGAATATCATTGTCTATTTTTATGCTTCTTTTATACTTGGAAGTTTTTACATCAAGACAAAAGTTCTATGTATTACTTTTAAGTATGATTGTGACAACTATTGTAAAAGCTTGACTGAACCACATTGTTTATAAAATGACTTTATTTTCCACTGCTTTATTTGTCTGTCTTGTAATTTATCTGCATCTTTTACCTAAAATGCTCTATCGAAGTTAAGGCATTCCATTTGTGAGTGACCTTAACGGAGGTGGGGTGTTTCACTTGGTATCAGAGCTGAAGGTTACCGGATCAGATAAAAGATTCAAAAAATTATTTTCAAAACGGTTTTAAAAGAAGCATTTTCAAAAGAAAAGTTTTGTTTTAAAGGCATATTCCCTAAAGCCATATGCACTATATTTAGATCCTCTATTTGAATCCTTGTTTCCTTCTTTCCTGAGTCTCCGGGGCTCCTAGCTTTCTGGGGGGTAACCTCATTGCGACATGGTTCTGTAGGCTCGATGAGACTACGACACCTGTCAAAGGGCGAAGAAGTGCCCAATCTCTATCCATAGTCGTTGTAGTTTCACCTACAGCTAATTCTCTTCCAATCTTTGTAGGGTTTCCCATGCGATGGAGGCAACGTTCTAAAGGCTTGTCAACATGGTTCATAAAGGACGTAAAGAGAAAGAGGCGAAAGGGGAAGAATCACAAACAAGGGATTGGAATATAAGAAGGCCGGAGGAAATAATAGATCCCACAACAAGAGGAAGTATCTTTTCTGCGGTATAGCGGGTCATTTAATTGTAGGAAGTAAAAGACAAGTGGTTGTTTACAGCATGGTGAGGTAGGGCATCTTATCAAGGATTTCCCGGAGGACAAGGACAAAGGACAGGATTTTCAGGAAGGCAAGTGCATGCTTTCATCGCCAGCATACCTGAGAGAAAGATAGTAAAGTTTAGTTTTTCTTTTTGATCATCCTATTGGTACTCTTTTTGATTTCAGCGCTCCACATTCGCTCATATCTGCTTCCATAATTGAGTTTCTGCACCTTAATACTAGTATAATAGAAGATCCCATTTTTGTCTCAAATCCAGTTGGTGGTTCGGCTCATTTATCTTTGGTTTATAAGGATTTGAGAATATCTATATTAAGGATTGAGTTTAAGTATAATGCTTATGTTTTTGGTTCCATGGGCTATGGGTTGGTTAGAAAGTAATCGTGAAAGGAGTGTAGTTAAACTTTTGACTTGCTTCGGGAATACCCTCAAGATTTCGTGTGATCCTGAGGGGATCAGTTAGGCTTAGCTACCTAGAATCACTTGATGCATCTATCGACGATTTGCGATCCGTTAGAATGGTCCATGAGTACACACATGTTTTTGATTATTTTAGGGATTTTCCCCCTAAAACTCGAGATAGACTTCCACATATATCTAGTTGACAATGCAAAGCTATTTATGCGATCAACGATATTTTTGGAGCAAGATTGGCGAGGATAGCCAAACTCGGTTAAGTGCTCAATTGTTTGGTTGTTTTGCAGTATCATCTCACATAAATTGTCAAATTCGTAGGAGGTATTCCTTGGGTGCTTGTCTGATATACGTTTAGGCCTTTGGGGCTTGTATTTGAGGGATGTCGGGTTCGACTAGGATGGTTTGCATGAGAAATAAATGGTTGTGGCAGGTGCCCTAAGTAAGACTGACCTTAAGAGAGGTAAAAAGTACACAGCAACCTTTAGCTTTAGTCCCTCAGATTTGTGACATAATGGATAAGCTAGGTAGAGGGGAGACCTGTAATCATCTTAGTATATACATTTGGTATCATGGCTCACACCTGTTTATCTTGGAAAGATAGTTCGACTACATTGGATACCCTCTAGATAGTAAGTGATCGAGGTCCTATCTTTACTAGTGAGTTTTGGAAATGGAGTTCAAGAAGGTTCGCAACTGTGAAGTTAAGTTAGTTAAGGTACAGTGAAGTGAAGCTAAAAAAGACGCAACGCGGGAGACTGAAGATAAGACACGCGCAGCATACCGTTTCCTTGAGGGTATATCCTTGATCTCTTTTTCTAGGAATTCTATGCATGTTTGTTTCTATCTTTTTTTAAGGTATATCCTCTAGGTCATATCTTTGATCCTTAGGTAGAAGCCAATGGATGTAAACATGTGTTCGAAACATGTTATGATTGGTGGTTGCAAGTGGTTGCTCGTGGATGCATATACACACATTAGGCACTAGATCGGCTCAGTCGCTTTTATATTGCATATGCATGAGTGAATTTTTATATATATGAACTGAAACTTGATGTGTTATCATATGGATGTTGCATTTGTATGAATGATTGTGCAATCATGTAGAAGTTATAAAGTACGATTAGGAATATTTGCATACATGATGGACTCATGGCACTGGCATAATTCGCATTGAGGAGGTCAACTGAATCAGTAGACCGCCTGATTTTGCATTAAATAAGGACATGCACACACACTATGCACATTATCCTGAAAGCATTAGAAATATTTTTAAGGACAATGGACGCCTGTGATTAAATGGTTGAGTAGATGGATGTTGGATGTTAGGATATGCATTCTTCTTAACTTTGAGATTTCAGTGACGAAATCCTTTAAGAAGGGGAGAATGTAACACCCCGTATTTTCTGAGAATATTAAAAGAACAAATTAAAGAATACTTAATTTTTATAGTGAGAATTAAGGGAAACGAGTTACGCCATTGCATTCGTCTTGGAATTCTGCTTGGAATAGAGTCCAAATTTTCGTAAATTGGACTTCGTGTGAGTAAGTTATGGCCCTCAGAAGTTTTAGGGATTTAAATTAATTAAAACAGCTCAGTTCTAAATTCAAAATTCGAATTCAAATCTCTCACCCGGGCTGGGCGGGAAATTTCCCGCCCAGGACCCAGGTCGACCAGGGGGTCGACCTGGGGGTCGACCTGGGTTACATAGGTCAACCAGGGGGTCGACCACCCCCCATTTCCATATCTGAGGCCTGGTTAGTTTCTCTGCATTTGAACACCCGTTTTGACTAGATTCACTGATCCCTATGCAATATAAACACCCCTAAGGCTACAGTTTTCTCTATACAACTTCATTACACCTATACTCTACCCTAATTCATATCAAAATAAATCAAAGACGGGGTTATGCCGCTCAAGTTCTTCGTAGAATCAAGTTTAGAATTCAAGTAGAGATTCAAAGGCTAATTCAACGACTTCAACAACTATTTTCTAAGAATCAAATCTAAATTAAAGAATCGATAATCTACATCAAGGGAGAGCAATTCAGTTTCAAAAAACAGATTCCAGAAATACAAGAATCATTCTCTTTTTGTAAGTTCAAGTTATTTTCAGATTTAAACACCTAATAGTGATTTTGGAATGTAATGAAATGGATCTAAGTCCATGCTTGATGATAAGACAAATCTTTCAGATTAATTCCTATCTTTCTATTGAATCAATGATTTATACGCCTTGGAAGTTACCATTCAATCATGTCTATCTTTCTTGGACATCTGATATATAATCATTTTAGGTTCATGATGTTATTTATATCAGATCTATATGTCTATGAGGTTATTTCTATCAGTTTGTTTTAGATCTATCTTTGTTATATCTCAACTCTAACAGATCTGTAATCCTCTTAGGTCCATAATATTATATTTGACAGATCTACCATTTTGATGCCTGTTTTATGACTACTCTCGTTTGTGTTCCTCTTTCTTCTCCTTTATTTTATGAATATAGATTAACCTCGAATCTAGACTGAAACTTATTATACGTGCGATTGGAATGCGGTGGTATTGGGGGAATAATCTATTTTGTAATGGTGGAACATAATTTTGTAATTTATGATTTGGGGAATAATTGTCTTTGTTGCGAACTTGGGTAATTGGGTATAACATGAAATTGACATTTATTTGGCATAATTTGGAACATGTATTATGGCATGACTGTTAAGATGCAATTTAGGGTAATTTGACATGAATTAAGGAATATGTAATTTAACATATTGAACCTAGAATTGGCATGAACGATGAAGTATGAAATTTAGCATGAAAAACCTGGTTTTGTGCTAAATTGGAATATTAAATTTAGCTTGGGCTTAACTAGGTATTTGGGATGCCAAAGATCATGCATAGTGATTTTGGGCATGACTATTATTGCAAATTTAGAGGAGATTGGGTATAGCCAATTTTGATTAATAACTTGAAATTGGAATTTGTTGGGCATGACTTGGGAATTGGAACATGATTAGTTTTGGTGAATTTGGTAATTAGCATGTAAAATCTAGATTTGGGTATACATGGTAAATGTGTAAATTAAAGATGAACATGCCTAACCCGAGGTTAGATTGAGTTGTAGTGTAAAACTGCCCGGAACTGCCCGACACATCCAGTAACCACAACAAACCCATCTAATGTGAGAGGTTAGTTCATCATGCCCATGAAAAACCCGAGGTTAGATTGAGTTATGGTGTAAAACTGCCCGAAACCGCCCGGCACATCTAGTAACCACAACAGCACATATCTAATGTGAGAGGTTGGTGCATTAATAAATCTATTAATGCTAATGAACAAGACGAATGACTAGGTTTAAGTTCATAGGAACACTTAACCAATAAAACATGAATGACTAGGGTTAAGTTAATGAGAAACACTTAACCAATATAACGTGAATGACTAGGGTTAAGTTAATGAGAAACACTTAACCAATATAACATGAATGACTAGAGTTAAGTTAATGAGAAAGATTAACCAATATAAAAAGATGAATGACTAGGGTTAAGTTAATAGAAAACACTTAACCACTATAGCATGATGAATGGGTAGGGTTAAGTAATAAGGAGCACTTAACCAATATAACTTGATTTGTGGTAAGGTTAAGTTAAAAAAGGAGGGCAACACTTAACCAATATAACTTGATAGGTGGTAGGGTTAAGTTAATGTAAGAAGGCAACACTTAACCAGAGTAAATTGACGAGTAGGTGGGTTAAGTAACTTGAACTGATTGACGACACTTAACCAATAAAACATGATGAACACGTGGGGTTAAGTAACTCGAATTGATTGATGACACTTAACCAATACAACATGATGAACATGTAGGGTTAAGTTAACAAGAAACACTTGACCAATATAACTTAATGGACGAACGAGGTTAAGTTAATAGGAAACACTTAACCAGTCCAACATGATAAGTGAGGAGGGTTAAATTAATAAGAAACACTTAACCAACATGACATGATGAATAGGTGGGTTAAGTTAACATGAATGAACAACACTTAACCAATATGGCATAATGTGCGGGAGGGTTAAGTACATATCGGGTTGGTGGGTAATATTAGCAAATATAGGCCCACAAAACTTTACCACTAAATAAACATCCTTGAATCAGTGGGAGGGTTAAGTGCATATCGGGTTGGTGGGTAATATTAGTAAATATAGGCCCACAAAACTTAACCATTAAATAAACATTCTTGAACCAGTGGGAGGGTTAAGTCCATATCGGGTTGGTGGGTAATATTAGTAAATATAGGCCCATAAAACTTAACCATTAAATAAACATGCTTGAATCAGTGGGAGGGTTAATTCCATATCAGGTTGGTGGGTAATATTAGTAAATATAGGCCCACAAAACTTAATCATTAAATAAACATGCTTGAATCGGTGGGAGGGTTAAGTACATCTCATGTAGGTAGGTAACATTTGTATATATAGGCCCACAAAATTTAATCGGTAGGAAACCCTAGTAACGGGGACCCATTTCAGCAGTAACCCACATAGATGTATCATGGTACCCTGAACTAGGCGGGGTGGGCACGATTACTGGCCTGATTATAAGCGGTCAAAACAACAGCAGGGGTACGTCAGTGTAGGTTCCGACAGTTTACGGGCGTGCACGTACTCCGGAGTGGGAAAAAGCAGGCACTAAGTACAAGTAGTTATACATTGTGCATTTTGAATCGTGTCGGGTTGCTATCGTAAGGATTGATACACCTTATGGTGGGACCAACACGGGGTATCTACACGCAAGAGAGGACCGATTGACACAGACATAAGAGAAACTAATACAAGTAGGGAGCCTATCGATAGGGTAGTAAGGGTACATCTAACACATTCATGGCAATTAGGGAAATTGAGGTAGAATCCTCATAGTAGATGTACACCTGAAGGCTACCACAATTGAGGGGATTGGGATCACGTTATCATATTATCATTTTATACAGATTACTAGTTGGGACACTAGTTAGGTGGTTCAGAGATATAAAAATCAGAATAACAAGGTAATAGCGAAGCAGAGAAAGAGTAGAAGCGCATTCAGTTTATCTTGCCTTATCATATCTATACTAATCGTATGTTATCTTGTTATCGTTTTTCTCACGGCATTGTCTTATATTCAGTTTATTCATGTCACGATGCTTTTGCCTGTTTATATGCTGAATGTCACTGGACTTACCAGACTTATGTCTGAACTAGTTTTGTTTCGCCTCTTTTCTTCCGTTTCCCCCTAAGTTCGCAGGGAGGAAATGTTACCACTTAGCTCAGTTTTCTTTCCAAGCTCGAAGATAGTTGATGTATATCTTTGGACTCTCTCTTCCACTGCTATGGTTGGTTCATGCTTTATTGGGGAATACCATTGTTTATTTTTATGCTTCTTTTATACTTGGATGTTTTTAAATCAAGACAGAAGTTCTATGTATTACTTTTAAGTATGATTGTGACAACTATTTAAAAGCTTGACTGAACCACATTGTTTATAAAATGACTTTATTTTCCGCTGCTTTATTTGTCTGTCTTGTAATTTTTCTGCATCTTTTACCTAAAATGCTCCACCGAAGTTAAGGCATTCCCTTTGTGAGTGACCTTAACGGAGGTGGGGTGTTTCAATATTCTTCGTGAGGTGTTAGATCGTAAGAACTAGAAAGTATGGACCTACGGTGTTAGACCGAAAAGTATGACCTGCACTAATGGACCGAAAAGTACGGATCTGCAGTGATGGACCTGAAAGTATGGACTTGCAGTTGTGACAACCCCAATTCCAACAGATAGATTTTTTTTTCAAAATTCCAATCTATTGAAACTCATATTGGTTTGCTCTGATATCCTGGTGAAAAGACCAAGACATAAAATATGTCAGAGCTCAGAAATATCTCATAGTAGAATGGATAAAATATAATGTAAATCAAAGTATAGCTTTACCATATTAATAATACTGCCTAACCAGTATCCAAAGCTATAATGTCTCATGTCTCTGCCACAAATCTAACCTGCGAGTATGTTATGAGGAGGGCGTCAGAACACAAGTTCTGGTGACTGAATTTAAACTATACACTTTGGATAATCCTATATATACCGTTCAATCATATTTTCTTATTTATTAGGTTATTTGGGTTAATAGCACTCAAGGCTTACACACACCTCATACCCATTTACTTCCCAGTAGATTAACCTAATACATTATATATGTAGCTACCCCCAATATCGAGGTACACCCCATGGTACCCAACTCGCATTGTCTCCACCGTAACACCCTCGAAATATACACAGTCCCTCATCCTACACCATAGTGACATACGGATAACAATATTACGTTCCTCATATATCTATCGTTACTATGCTACGTAAACGTACTGACTGCCCCCTTTGTTCAAATCGGACTCCATATTGGAGTAATGTCCTCAAGTCTACGATACACTACTCTGAGCCGACATGCATGTATATAGACCGTCCACCATACATATCTTCAATTGTAGCTCGATGCCTTAATAGCACGTCCTCTAATGTACACCGAGTTCCATGGCAGGGCGATACAAGAAACAAGGAACTCGGTCGGGAGATTTTCCATATTTGTATAGGCCCGCCTTTAAAAGCCTCCAAATACAGATATCCATATCGTCTGTTTTCATGGTGGCTATGGCCCCACCTTGGCCCCTTCCTCAACTAGTAAAGACTACAAGAGCTAAGAGACCGCACCTACTCAAACAATCTAAACATCCATGTGGCGTCTCCCTCAACCCCTTACCCCGATAGTGAAGGGTGAAATGGTATCTTGGGTTTAGCTCGAGTCTTTCCGCATTCCACTAGCTGCCGATGATAGTTGTCCGACGGTCTAGTATCCCTGTTGGTCGTGACCCTTGGCCTCCTCGTGAGGCAACCGCCGAACCACCTTGGTGTCACCTCGTTACAGCATTCTGACTGCATATCTACATCTGCAGTCAAGGCCTGCCCACCTAGTAGTTACGCGCAGACCCAACCTCAGTGGGCATAACCTAAGACATCTGCCGCTGCACAAAGGATTAATAGGAGCACCTTACGTACGTCAGGAAGCCGCGTGCTTCCCTTTCCAGTCCTTCGAAGCCGTCGGAACAATCAGATGAATGTGCGCTCCCCCTCATGCCTTATAACACCACGACGATCTGCCCCGTTGGGTTATTCACCCTCAAACGTGCAGACTGGTTCAAGCGTCTCACTTTGATATGTTATTAGACCCTATGTCTAACATTCTTTTACACGCTTGCCCTACCTCATCAGGTTTCCTTTTAACTTGGTTATTTTCATTCACATTGAATTCTTATTCAAATTACCAAGTTTCTCTTGCTTATTAATTTCAGTCATATAACTTAACCCATTTAAGTTTATTAATAAGTCCACCACATGTTATTCTCTAGATTGTGGCCTAAGGTCTGTAATCCACAATCCCTTTTTATATTCTTGTTGATTTCATCATTACAATAACATGTTTTACTTAATATGTAATTAAGTATATCTAAATCACATGTTTTCTAATTGACATGTCACTTACCATTTATGATAAAATATAACTTATTTCATAAGTTTACCTCATTCTTTCCCATTTATTCATAATTCCATTTTACATTGTCAACTCAACTTATCGTTGTTTACTTATTAACTTAGCTCTATTAACTAAGGCATTAATAAGTTTCTCTACCCGTTTATTATAACTTATGTTATAATTTCCTCTTGTCCCTAGGACAAGCCTAAACATTCTTATCAACGGGATTCAGACTTCCAAGCTTACAGATTACTTAATTTATAATTAAGTATAACTTCCTATGTTTCATATATTTCTCCCCTTTCTCAATTGGTTTCTTACTTTCCCTATTTACTGTTTACTTAATTTATAATTAAGTGTCCCTTATCTCATTTTGCCAGTTATCCCATTTCCTTATTAATTTATTATAACCTAAGTTATATTCTTCACTTGTCCCTAAGACAAGTCTACCTATTATACAACATTTTTATTAATGTTATTTATTCATAATAGGTGATTATCATTTCTACAAGTTATGCTTACCCTAAAAGTTGTCTTTAATTACATAACTTTATTATTTCTACCAGTTATGTATACCACTAGGTGTATTTAATTACATAACCTTATCGGGCTAAGTTTGCGGGCCTATATTTAAATATTACCCACCCCCTTAGATTTTTCTAGCCCACCCACTGTCCAACCAATTTTTACTTAACCCTAACTTTAGTTCATATTCATACAATTCCCATGGATTAGATTAGGTTAAGTAGTCCAATTCATCACCATGTCCATTTATGGCTTATAATGGGCTAGACCTCTCACATTAGCCTACAACTTGTGGATGATGGATATGCCAATCGAGTCCGGACAGAATTGTTCCTCAAGTTGGGCCTAACCTCGTGTCATAGCCCTTCTCGTTTTTGCATACTTAGACCTCTCACATTAGGTTCAACATTAGTGGCGGTTGGATATGCCAATCGGGTCCGGGCAGACTTCCACCACTAATGCAACTTAACCTTGTGTCATAAGTGCAATTACAATTTCTAATTGTAATCCTAGGCATTCATTATTAATCAATTATTTAAACCTGTGCCTTTATAAGTGTTAATGCCCATTTACCCAATTATATTCATGATGGGTTATATGTCTAAATTCATATTATTTGAATTATGCCAATTCATATTTTACCTAGAATCCCATTTGCACCCAAATCATTTTTCTATACTTATGATCCAATTTAAGATTTTTAAACATAATTTGGTCGATGCCCAAAACCCACATTTATTCGATTCTATGTTTACATGAATCCATATAGTCATATACTTAATCCAATTATTCCCTCTATATAATTGGGACAAATTTACATGTAAACTTTTTTAGCACTCCAACAAATCCAATATATGAATTTTTCCCACATGTACAAATTAATATTATAACATGTAAACATTCCAACATTTCAACTGATTCAATATATGAATTATTTATATTAACAATTTAATGTTATATCATGCTAATCATTCCCACAATTTAATAGATTCAACACACGAATTTCCTGATCTATTCATATTAACATCTCAACTTGTTATAACAGCAATTTATTATTAAACTGGAAATTTCACAATTTATTTAAAGGGGAATGCTAAACGACAGTCATAACATTATCTAAAGGCTATAATTTAAACCTACTCACCTTTCATGATTTACTAAATTTTTGGATCTGATCCGTTCTATCATCCATGGATACCCCGTTAATTTGATTCACAACCTAACGACCATGGATTTATTATTTCATGAAAGAGAAGAGAAATAATTTAAATAGGTTAGTTCTTAGAAGTTTACCTTGCTTTTTCACGTAATTCTGAATGCCTTATAATAAAAATACCAATCTCTTCCCTCCAGATCTTAATTTAAGATTGTCTAATTTACAAATCTCAATTTTTGAATATGTTTGAGAAGAGAGAGGGAGCAATAGCGGAGATCCAGCATAGCCGCCGAATTATAAGATTTAGGTTTAGATCTAGGGTCTTATTTATAGGAGTAGTGGAGGAATCAGGACCCTCATATTAAAATCTAAAACACCAGAATCGTCCACGTCAGAAAAGATGGTTCCAGATTCGCAGGTGGGTCGACCCCTAGGTTGACCCCCAACGGTCCATTTTCCCTCCGAACTTTCCCGCCCACGGTTTTGTTTTTTGAACTGGTTTTCAAATTTTCTAGATATATTTATTTAATATATATATATATATACATATAAGCTCCTTATATGTATACAAAATTTAATAACTTCTTCGTTCGGCATTCGATTTACGCAAACCAGGTGCTGATTTTGACCAATATTTCAAGATGGATGCAATGGCGCAGTCCGTTTTACTTAATTCTGAATATTTGATTAAGTTATCCTTATTTTATTATCTTAAAAATACCGGGTGTTACATTCTCCTACCCTTAGGAAATTTCGTCCCCGAAATTTAATAAGGGTATGATCAATTAACCCCTCGCATAATATACATCCATCATGTGTGCATCCAATTCTTGCAAACATTGTGCACTTGTGCAGAGTGAAGTACAACATAATAATGCATGCATACCTAAGTGGTACCTCCTATGTGTATGCAAGCTTTTCAGAAACCCTTTTAAAATATGATGCTCACATCCTTAATATACTGGCAATTCTACATGAATGAAATATTTTGAAAATCAAAAATGCTTTTCATCCAAATTTTCCCACATTCTTACTGAGTAAGAGCATAATTCATCCACTTGTTGCATCCATAATCCTACCAACCGACTTTATTTTTCGAATTTCAGAAAAATCTAATTTTCTAAATTCAATTTCTTATGTTACAAAAAGTGGAAAACGGAAAACTCTGCATCCCCCGCTTTTCTTATTCAACCTTTTTCTAACCGCACTTAGATTTTTATGTAAATATTTATAAAGATTCCCTATTTTCCTATCCAAGCACAGTCCACATAAGAAAATTTTCCTTTTGTCACTGATTTTCTTTTCATCTTATCTTGGAATTTTTTTTCCTTATCCATCTTTTCTCATAATTTATCTTGTTTGTTGCTTTACTGAATTTTCTGTTTCCTTTTTCAGTTGTACATTTTCTTTTCTTGGCTTATTTTATTATCTGGTCTTATTTAAAATTTAAATAAGCTTCTAGTCTTCCAACTAAAACAGGAGAACTGTTACACCCCACACCCGCTAAGGTCACTCACTAAGGGAATGCCTTAACTTCGGTGGAGTATTTTAAGTGAATATAGAACAGAAAAATTACAACAAGACAGATATAAATAATACTTGAAATCCAAAACATCATTTCATTGCAGCAGAAGATAAACATGCTTGGTTACATATCAAAACCAACTAAAACAAGAGTCAAGTACTAAATATCCATCCTGATAAAACATAAGTACATAATCCCACTACATAACTAATAGCCATAATAGAAAAGATAAGCTGGGCTTTACATCACGGTCCAAGCTCCAAAAGATAGATAAAGCAATCTGATCAAAGCCCACTAGTGCTAGGCCCACTCTGAGAACCTGAGGGTTGGGAAAAAGATAAAAACAACGGGGTCAGACATAAGTCTGAGCGAGCCCAATAACTTTAACAATACAATCATTAAAGTAATTAGGGTATGATATAAACTTGGTACGGTGATGACTGGGGATAAATGACTACACTAAGCAGCCAACTAGACATAGGATGAACTAAGATAACGGTAAAGACGCATCTACCAACCCAAGGGTAATTACTACACTGCACCACACCAGTCATTCCTATTTAAAGGTTGATCCCACCCAAGGACTTAGAAAATATAACTAGTAGTTTCTTGTACCCCTAGCTGACCACATAGGTGTCGTCTGCCCCTATCTCCACTAGGTGTACCCACTACTCCCCAAGCGATCGGCTCCCTAACGTAGATACCCGTGCTGGCCCAACAGTGGGGTGTATCACTCCCCAAAGTGGCAACCCGATACAACCAACGGTGCACGGCTTATACCTACACGATGCAACAACGTCTTACCTACCAGCCCGGGTCCACACACGCATATGAAACCCATTGGACTTGCGTTGCCTCCGCTAACCCGTTTTGGCTTCTTATAGTCAAGCCCAGTACACGTGTCCCGTCCTCGACATGGGTCGAGCCCAATAAGATACATATGGGTTACTGGTTGAAATGGGCCCCCACAAGCTACCCACCTAAGCTTGTCCCTTTTTCTAGTGCATCCCACTTAACCCTTTAATCATGTTTAATTACATGTTTCCACTTGGTTAAGTTTTCTAATCGTATTTTCTATTGCCACCCAAGGCAACCCACTAGATTTCCACATGCCACCAAAGGCACTTACTTGATTTCCACACGCCACCCAAGGCACCCACTTAACCCCTCATGCTCCACTACATGCTTATCTGGTTAAGTGTTTCTTAATTGATTAAGAACGTAACCTTTGTAAAGACCTATCACATTAGACTGTCTTTTATGGCAGCTGGATTTGCCGGTCGTTTCCGGGCAGCCTTACGCCATAACAGAGTCTAACCTCGTGTCTTTACACTTGTCACATATTTAGTTTATGCCTAAGACCTCTCACATTGGGCCAATCATTTGTAGCCGTTGGATTTGCCGGTCGGGTCCGGGCAGTCTTATGCTACAAAAGGGTCCAACCTCGTGTCTTAGTCGATTAATTACACCTAATTAATCACCCCCATATTTTGAATTAATTTTCCCTAATTAATTCCAATTTAATGATGTACATAATTGACTCAATTATGTCCATCCACTTATGGTATGCAACATCATACCAATTTCATCACAATTTTGTTAACATGAATATTAACCCCATCGTTTCCCACGTAATACGCTAACATGACATACTTAAAAGGGAAGATTCATCACAAATACAATGGGTTCAACTTAGCATAACATTAGCATCAACATGGGTTTTAAAGGTGTCAACTTGCATATATGACCATAGCATCAAACCCAACTAGCATAAATAATCAACCCAACTTGCATGAATCACATATGTCATAAAGAGGGTAACTTGCATAAGTTACTTATGTCATACAAAGGGGTAAACTTGCATATATATGTGTGACATATAAAGGGGTTAACTTGCATATGTATGCATCTCATACAAAGGTGTAAACTTGCACATGTTACTTGCATATAATCAAACACCAAACTTGCATAACATGTCATATATGAACTTGCATATAATCAAACACCAAACTTGCATAACATGTCATATATGAACTTGCATATAATCAAACACCAAACTTGCATAACATGGTGTCATAATGGATCAATGTTTATCATAGTGATTTGCATAACTAGCATCATGAACACATAGCATAAAACTTGCATAACTAGCATCATGAACATATAGCATAAAACTTGCATAACTAGCATCATGAACTCATAGCATATGACTTGCATAACTTGCATAACATCATGAACACATAGCATATGACTTGCATAACTTGCATAACATCATGAACACATAGCATATGACTTGCATAACTTGCATAACATCATGAACACATAGCATATGATAACATAACTTGCATTGATCCACATACATAACCATAACCTCATTATATCCTATCATAATTAGTTTAGCAATTGCTTGCTAAATGCATAGAAACTCACAACTTGTTGATTAGCACTCCTATGAAGAAGATTAAGTTGCTAGAGTTGATTAGAAGTTGATTTGAGAAGCTATCTTCTTCTACAATTTGATGGAGGCTCCTTCAAGTTGCATTTTGACGGCATAACGACATTGTTTCTATTTTTAGTATGAATTAGGGTAGTCTTAGGGTGTATTTATAGAATTAGGATGTAGTTTAGGCCCTTAGATTAACCCTAATTTAGTTTAGAGCCGTCAGATTTCGTCACAAGCCACCAAAACACAGCCCAAAGCTCAAATCAGTGCACCCAGGCCAAACTGACCGACAGGGTGGGTCGACACATGGGTCGACCCCTTGGGGGGGGGGTCGACACCCATGTCGACCCTAGTGTCGACACCCTCTGTCTGGCGGGAATTTTCCCGCCTCTTCTGAAATTTGAAATTTGAATATTTTAAATCTGTTTTGAATTTTCTGAAACTTCGGATGGCCATAACTTCTTCATACGAAGTCCAAATCACGCAAACTCGGACTCTATCTCAACCAGAATTCCGAGACGAACACAATGGCGCAACCCGTTTCCCTTAATTCTCACGTCTGAGATTAATTATTCTTTAATTACTAAACATTAATATTAAGTGAAATTCGGGGTGTTACATTCTCCCCTACTTAAAGGATTTCGTCCCCGAAATCTCCCAGTCAAGAAGAACGTATCCTACCAACCAAACAACCATCTACTCAAACCATCAAACACTGGCATCCATTGTCCTTAAAGTTTCTAATGCTGTATGAACATATGCAAAAAGTGTGTGTATATGTTTCCTGTCTAATGCAAAATCAGGCGGTCTACTGATTCAGTTGACCTCCTTATTGCAAATCATGATAGTGCCATGCATCCAATATGTATGCGAAAGAATCCTATCGACACGTACTATTACTACATGTGTGCACAACCATACACCAAAATGCATCATCCATATGACAACACAACCATTATACATCCATTAATATAGCTACCTACACACAATTATATGCAATATGCAATATGAAGTGACTGAGCCGATCTAGTGTCTAAAGTGTGTGTGTATGCATCCACGAGCAACCACTAGCAAACACTTGCATCCACACGCATCCATCAATCATAACATGTCTCAAACACATGTTTCAACCATAGGTTTACCCTATCTAAAGGTCAAAGGTACTAATGAGAGGACATACTAAAGATAAGATAAGTACTAGACAAACGATAAAGGAGAAGTTAAAAGACATACCCTCAAAAAGGAATGGGTACAATGAACGCATCTTCGCTTCTGTCTCCCAAGTAGCATTGCTCTCATCCTCTCCCCATTGCACTTTGACTAGTCGAACCTCTCTGTTTCTCAACTTCCTAATCTCTGACCCAAGGATGCGGGTAGGAGCTCGCCGAATAGTCGCATCACGCTCTACCTCCACTTCTCTAAGCAAGCTCAGCTCTACCACCTCTGCGGTCTCATGTAGGCACTTCCTCAAATGTGACACATGGAATACGTCATGTACCCCACTAAGTCTCTCGGGTAAATCCACTCTATATGTCATCCGTCCAATCCTTTCCTTAATAGGAAACGGTCCTACAAATCTTGGTGCTAACTTCCCAATGGACCCAAAGCGAACAACATTCCGTAATGGAGATACTTTGACAAAGACCATGTCCCCAACATCAAACTCCAGATCCGTCCTCCTCTTATTCGCGTAAGATTTCTGCCTATCTTGCGCTGCTTTCATCCTTTTTCGAATCAAATCAATCTTTTCCGAAGTCTCTCTAACCATATCAGGCCCAAGCAAGATCTTATCTGTAGATTCCCACCAACATGTAGGTGATCGACAAGGCCTTCCATAAAGAGCTTCGAAAGGAGCCATACCAATACTAAACAGAAAGCTGTTATTATACGCGAACTCCACCAATGGAAGATGCTCTTCCCATGTACCTCCAAAATCTAAGATACATAGCCTCAAAAGGTCTTCTAGAACACGATTCACCCTCTCGGTCTGGCCGTCCGTCCGAGGATGATATGCGGTGCTCAAACACAACTGAGTCCCTACTGCCTCTTGCAAACTCTTCCAAAACTCGCTAGTGAAGATAGGATCTCGATCACTCACTATGCTAGAAGGTACCCCATGCAATCGAACTATTTCTCGAAGGTAAACTGAAGCTAGCCATGGAGCAGTCCTCTTGCTCTTCACGGGTATGAAATGGGCGCTCTTAGTTAGTCTGTCTACCACAACCCAAATTCCGGTATTACCCTTCCTCGATCTCGGTAACCCATCAATAAAATCCATCGAGACGCTATCCCACTTCCATTGCGGAACTTCCAATGGGTGAAGCAACCCACCAGGTTTCTTTTGCTCCGCTTTCACTTATTGGCACACCAAGCATCTAGCGACATACTCGGCCACATCTTTCTTCATACTGGCCCAAAAGAAAACTCGCTTCATGTCTTGGTACATCTTGTCCCCACCGGGATGAATGGCCATCTTCGAACGATGCGCATCATCAAGTATAGCCTTCCTCAAACCCTCGTCTTGCGGTACACAAAGTCTACCGTCTCTACGCAACCACCCCCTATCGTCTAGGCTGTACCTTCTCAAATGGCTGGACGACTCCCCCCTTATGAGCTTCTCTACTAACTCAACCAACTGTGGGTCATCCCGCTGTGCCTCGCCAATCCGTCCCAAAAGAGTAGGTCTGACCTCTAAGGATGCTAGCAAACCGGGTATAAATTCAACAGAAGGTCTGAAATCAAACATCAAGATAAATTCTAAGCTTCGTCGTTCCACGAACAATGGACTCAAGGACAACCTTTTTCTGCTTAAGGCGTCTGCCACCACGTTACCCTTGCCAGGGGTATACGCTATCTCGAAATCATAGGATGCTAAGAACTCCATCCACCTTTGCTGTCTCAAGTTCAAATCCTTCTGAGAAAACAAGTACTTCTATGATTTGTGGTCAGTGAACAATTCGAACCTCTCTCCAAGAAGATAATGGCGCCATGTCTTAAGCGCAAAAACAATAGCGGCCAACTCTAAATCATGGGTAGGGTAATTTTTCTCATGCTTTCTCAACTGCCTTCCCCCATAGGCTATTACCCTTCCCTCTTGCATTAAGACTGCGCCTAGTCCTGTCCCACAAGCATCGGTATAAACAACAAATGGCTTACTCCCATCTGGCAACACTAAGACTGGAGCTGTGGTTAAAGCTCTCTTTAACCGTTGGAACGCATCAT
Source organism: Allium sativum (assembly GCA_030737875.1). Taxonomy (NCBI): domain Eukaryota; kingdom Viridiplantae; phylum Streptophyta; class Magnoliopsida; order Asparagales; family Amaryllidaceae; genus Allium; species Allium sativum. The sequence continues at coordinate 293,255,188 of CM060925.1, forward strand.
CACAATCTACGTCCCATGCGAAGACTAGATTCTTCTTTGTCAAGCGAGTTAATGGGGCTGATATCTTCGCGAAGTCCTTGATAAACTTCCTATAGTAGCCAGCCAACCCCAAGAAACTCCTCACCTCGGTAGCACTCTTCGGAACCTTCCAATCTTGGATGGATACTACCTTCGCGGGATCCACAGCTATCCCTTCCTTAGAGACCACGTGCCCTAAGAACCGCACTTCCTTTCTCCAAAAGTGACATTTAGAGAATTTAGCCTTTTGGCTATGCGCTCGATGAGTCTCTAACACTTCCCTAAGATGTAGGGCATGCTCTTCTTCACTCTTAGAAAAGACTAAGATGTCATCCACAAAGACCACCACGAACTTATTAAGGTACTCCCTGAACACCCTACTCATCAAATCAACAAAGTATGCAGGGGCGTTTGTCAAACCAAATGGCATCACAAGCCACTCATAGAAACCATCCGGAGTCCTAAAGGCAGTGTTGTCTTTGCTATCCTCAGCCACTCTCAACTGATGAAACCCTGTGGCCAAGTCCAACTGCGAAAACACTGAGGCGCCAACCAACTGATCAAAGAGATCATCAATCCTCGGCAATGGGTGTCTATTCTTCTTTGTGAGCTTGTTGAGTTCTCTATAGTCTACACAAAGTCTGAGGGACCCATCCGCCTTTGTGGCAAAAACTACTGGAGCACCCCACTCCGATATACTTCGTCTTATGAACCCCTTCTCAAGCAACTCCCCTACTTGCTTATGGAGTTCCCTCCTCTCACGAGGAGCCATGTGGCGCACTGGCAAAGATACTGGTTTAGCATTGTCCACCAGATATATTCGGAAGTCTATCTCCCGCTTTGGAGGTAAGACCTTCACCTCCTCAAACACATCCGAGTATTCCCGGACCACTCTAACAGATCGCAAACTCTCGACCGAAGCGTCAAGCGATTCAAGATAACTTAGCATAACAGAATCCATGGGATTACAAGAGATCTCGAGAGTGTTACCCAAGCGGGTCATGAGCCTAACAACTCTCCTTTCACAATCAAGAACGACACCATTACTGGATAACCAGTCCATGCCCAAAATCAACCCATAGCCCGTGAAGCCCAAAACAAAAGCATCACATCTAAACTCAACGCTAAGTATGGAAATCTTCAAACCCAAACATATCATGGACAAATAAGTGGAGCCCCCAATTGGGTTTGAAACAACCAAGGGATCATCTACTAGACTGGTGTCTAAGTGCAGTGACTCAACTAATGATGATGAGATAAACGAATGCGATGCGCCAGAGTCAAACAAAGTACGGACATGATGATCAAACAGAAAAACCAGACTTTCAACGGAAATAGTTCTACCTCTTTCCTGAATCGGTGGAACCGCGAGAGCCTGAACTTGCCCCCTTGCCTGACCTGGTGCCATAAGAGCTTGCACCTGTCCCCCTGAGGTAGATCCCGTCCTCTGCCCCTTCTTAGGGCAGTCCTTTACTAGATGCCCTGCTTCGCCACAGTGGAAGCAGCCCGTCTTCTTCTTCTTCCGACAATCTTTGCTTAGGTGGCCCGGTGTCCCGCAATTGAAGCACTTCTTCTTTCCCTTGCCACCGTTGCCTTTCCCACCCTTGTTTTGCTGTTGCTGTTGAGGTCTCTTCTGATCTCCTTTCTTCTCGGGTGCCTTATTAGCATTGGGACCCTTCTCTTCCTCATGCATGAGTGCCATGTCTACTAGCTTCTCAAAGGTGGCCCCCATAGGGATGTGAGTCATAGCCAATCCATGCATTGGTTCATTCAAGCCCTTAACGAACCTCAAAGTCTTCTTCTTCGGTGTATTCACCATGTCTATGCCAAATCTTGCTAGCTGATTAAACTTGTTGACATATTCCTTTACTGATAGGTTTCCTTGCTTTAGAGTCAAGAACCTTTCCATATAAAGATTTTCTTCGGCCCTTGAAAAAAACTTTGCCACAAACCTTTGCCTGAAATCCGCCCAAGAGTCAACAGGGCGCTCTCCAATAGTGACCTCCCACTAGAACGAGGCCTCTCCCTTCATTAACCAAGCAGCTAACTTGACTTTCTTTCCTTCTTCCAACTCAAAGATATCTATCAACTCTTCTACCTCCTTAAGCCATTCTCTAGCTTCCACTAAAATTTCTGATCCTTGAAAAGGTTTCCCTCCCATAGCCTTAAATTCCTTGCAAGTCTTAGCAAAAGTATCCGTGCGAGGAGGAGGAGGAGGAGGAAGATCGGGTGCAACTGTTGGTGGAGGAACATTTGCTGGACCCGCAGCGGTGGCCCTAGCCTCCATCAATCTCCTATACCATACTGGCATCGTCACACCCTCCGGAAAGTTAAGATCCTCAGCCATGCTGAAACGAAAAAGGAAAGATTCAAAACGGAGAATTCGAAAGATAAAGATATGGCTATTGGGGATTATGCTTTTCTTTCAAAAACTTTTCTCTTAAAAGACTTGTTTTTGAAAATACTTCTTCCAAAAATGTTTTTAGAAAAATAGTTTTCAAAAAATTTTATCTGTTCCAGTAACCTTCAGCTCTGATACCACGTGTAACACCCCACACCCGCTAAGGTCACTCACTAAGGGAATGCCTTAACTTCGGTGGAGTATTTTAAGTGAATATAGAACAGAAAAATTACAACAAGACAGATATAAAGAATACTTGAAATCTAAAACATCATTTCATTGCAACAGAAGATAAACATGTTTGGTTACATATCAAAACCAACTAAAACAAGAGTCAAGTACTAAATATCCATCCTGATAAAACATAAGTACATAATCCCACTACATAACTAATAGCCATAATAGAAAAGATAAGCTGGGCTTTACATCACGGTCCAAGCTCCAAAAGATAGATAAAGCAATCTGATCAAAGCCCACTAGTGCTAGGCCCACTCTGAGAACCTAAGGGTTGGGAAAAAGATAAAAACAACGGGGTCAGATATAAGTCTGAGCGAGCCCTATAACTTTAACAATACAATCATTAAAGTAATTAGGGTATGATATAAACTTGGTACGGTGATGACTGGGGATAAATGACTACACTAAGCAGCCAACTAGACATAGGATGAACAACGGTAAAGACGCATCTACCCACCCAAGGGTAATTACTACACTGCACCATACCAGTCATTCCTATTTAAAGGTTGATCCCACCCAAGGACTTAGAAAATATAACTAGTAGTTTCTTGTACCCCTAGCTGACCACATAGGTGCCGTCTGCCCCTATCTCCACTAGGTGTACCCACTACTCCCCAAGCGATCGGCTCCCTAACGTAGATACCCGTGCTGGCCCCACAGTGGGGTGTATCACTCCCCAAAGTGGCAACCCGATACAACCAACGGTGCACGACTTATACCTACACGATGCAACAACGTCTTACCTACCAGCCCGGGTCCACACACGCATATGAAACCTGTTGGACTTGCGTTGCCACCGCTAACCCGTTTTGGCCTCTTATAGTCAAGCCCAGTACGCATGTCCCATCCTCGACATGGGTCAAGCCCAATAAGATACATATGGGTTACTGGTTGAAATGGGCCCCCACAAGCTACCCACCTAAGCTTGTCCCTTTTTCTAGTGCATCCCACTTAACCCTTTAATCATGTTTAATTACATGTTTCCACTTGGTTAAGTTTTCTAATCGTATTTTCTATTGCCACCCAAGGCAACCCACTAGATTTCCACATGGCACCCAAGGCACTTACTTGATTTCCACGTGCCACCCAAGGCACCCACTTAACCCCTCATGCCCCACTACATGCTTATCTGGTTAAGTGTTTCTTAATTGATTAAGAACGGAACCTTTGTAAAGACCTCTCACATTAGACTGTCTTTTATGGCAGCTGGATTTGTCGGTCGGTTCCGGGCAGCCTTACGCCATAACAGAGTCTAACCTCGTGTCTTTACACTTGTCACGTATTTAGTTTATGCCTAAGACCTCTCACATTGGGCCAATCATTTGTAGCCGCTGGATTTGCCGGTCGGGTCTGGGCAGTCTTATGCTACAAAAGGGTCCAACCTCGTGTCTTAGTCGATTAATTACACCTAATTAATCACCCCCATATTTTGAATTAATTTTCCCTAATTAATTCCAATTTAATGATGTAGATAATTGACTCAATTATGTCCATCCACTTATGGTATGCAACATCATACCAATTTCATCACAATTTTGTTAACATGAATATTAACCCCATCGTTTCCCACGTAATACGCTAACATGACATACTTAAAAGGGAAGATTCATCACAAATACAATGGGTTCAACTTAGCATAACATCAGCATCAACATGGGTTTTAAAGGTGTCAACTTGCATATATGACCATAGCATCAAACCCAACTAGCATAAATAATCAACCCAACTTGCATGAATCACATATGTCATAAAGAGGGTAACTTGCATAAGTTACTTATGTCATACAAAGGGGTAAACTTGCATATATATGTGTGACATATAAAGGGGTTAACTTGCATATGTATGCATCTCATACAAAGGTGTAAACTTGCACATGTTACTTGCATATAATCAAACACCAAACTTGCATAACATGTCATATATGAACTTGCATATAATCAAACACCAAACTTGCATAACATGTCATATATGAACTTGCATATAATCAAACACCAAACTTGCATAACTTGGTGTCATAATGGATCAATGTTTATCATACTGATTTGCATAACTAGCATCATGAGCACATAGCATAAAACTTGCATAACTAGCATCACGAACATATAGCATAAAACTTGCATAACTAGCATCATGAACTCATAGCATATGACTTGCATAACTTGCATAACATCATGAACACATAGCATATGACTTGCATAACTTGCATAACATCATGAACACATAGCATATGACTTGCATAACTTGCATAACATCATGAACACATAGAATATGATAACATAACTTGCATTGATCCACCTACATAACCATAACCTCATTATATCCTATCATAATTAGTTTAGCAATTGCTTGCTAAAGGCATAGAAACTCACAACTTGTTGATTAACACTCCTATGAAGAAGATTAATTTGCTAGAGTTGATTAGAAGTTGATTTGAGAAGCTATCTTCTTCTACAATTTGATCGAGGCTCCTTCAAGTTGCATTTTGACGGCATAACGACGTTGTATCTATTTTTAGTATGAATTAGGGTAGTCTTAGGGTGTATTTATAGAATTAGGATGTAGTTTAGGCCCTTAGATTAACCCTAATTTAGTTTAGAGCCGTCAGATTTCGTCACAAGCCACCAAAACACAGCCCAAAGCTCAAATCAGTGCACCCAGGCCAAATTGACCGACAGAGGGGGTCGACACATGGGTCGACCCCTTGGGGGGGGGGTCGACACCCATGTCGACCCTAGTGTCGACACCCTCTGTCTGGCGGGAATTTTCCCGCCTCTTCTGAAATTTGAAATTTGAATATTTTAAATCTGTTTTGAATTTTCTGAAAATTCGGATGGCCATAACTTCTTCATACGAAGTCCAAATCACGTAAACTCGGACTCTATCTCAACCAGAATTCCGAGATGAAGACAATGGCGCAACCCGTTTCCCTTAATTCTCATGTCTGAGATTAATTATTCTTTAATTACTAAACATTAATATTAAGTGAAATTCGGGGTGTTACAAGAACAAACAACCAACACTGCTACTACTAAGGGCCAAGAATCTTGGGACTATACCCCCTTAGTCAGAAAGTCCAAACTGTGGGATCCACGATAGGTTTCGTTGTTACCATAACCACCCTACAAAAACAAAACAATGGAATGATCCCAATAGAAATTTAGTAATGGGTTTTACCCCTAACATGAAAATTAGCAACAAGATCTAAACACTTGCTTGCCCTTTACTATCTAGTAGTCACTATTAATTCTAGCTGCGTACCTACAATTAGTTTAAGTAGCACCCTATGCTATTAAATGCTTACGCATTTACGGGAACTTACTACAATTCCAAGATAATTTTCGCTATTTACTTTATAGCTTCAAAACTTTTCCCGTCTTTCCTAGGCACTAACCCTTACCTTCTCCATACTTTTAAAACATGGTTTAGCCTTTTTTTCATTTATATTTTCTTCCAAAAATTCAAAGTGTCAAAACTTTATTTTCCTCATGAAAGCTTCCTTTTGCTAAACCATAAAAACATGTCATCTTAAAAAAAAATGTAAATCACCATTTTTTTCAAATCACAAAAACTGGAATAGATGCAGACAACTATTTTCTCCATCAGGTTTATAACTTGTTCTTGCCTATAAGGTCGGTTTAGTCTCTTACTACAAGGTGCCAACATCCACTCTATTCTTATTTTCTACAACTTATTTTGTCCACCCACAAAATTATCCAAAAATAATTTATCAAAAAGGGTTGTTATAAGAACAGAGGTTCCAAATCTTTCTTTATTAAAAATTCTTGTATGAAATATAACAAGAAAACTAACAAGCTATACATGCTCTATAATATGCACCTTCCATTGAGAGAATTTTATCTTAGACCAAATTTTCACAAGAAATCACTGTTTGCAAAATATACCCCATTTTCCTACAAAAACCCAATACGTATACTTTACATTTTCAAAACTTATAACTTTTAAAATTAAAACTTGAAAACACTATAAACCATTTTCCCAAAACTTTTATAATTTCAAGTTCTTAAAAGTTAATAATGGGGTTAGACTCAAAGCGGGTTTCCAATTTTCTAGGCTTTCCTAGACACTTCCCAAGGTTAATTCTCTCAACTATATATATTCCTAATCCATTTTTCTCTTTTCAACTTTTTCCAATTTATAAGGTTTTCAAATCCACTAACCCAAAATACTAATTATATGGGATTCACTTTCCTTCCATACAAAATACAATGTACACTTTCCACCCAATTACCTAAGGGTCTCGAATTTCCTTATTCAGTCCTTTAGTGTACAAAACAAACATCCCATTTCTTACCATATTATACTCTTTCTATTTAGTGGGTTCCTCTATGGATATAGGTATATATATAATATTTATATTTTTAAAATATACAAATATGTTCACTCACTATATATATTGGAATCCTAAACCTAAGCTATGATACCAAATGTGACAACCCCAATTCCGACAGACTAATTTTTTTTTTAAAATTCCAATCTATCAAAACCTGGATTGCTTTGTTCTGGTATCCTGCAGAAAAGATAGAGACATAAAATATGCCAGAGCTTAGAAAATATCTCACAGCGGAATGGATAAAATATAATGGAAATCAAAGTATAGCCTTACCGTATTAATAATATTGCATAACCAGTACCCAAAGCTGTAATGTCTCATGTCTCTGCCATAAATCTAACGTGTAAGTATGTTATGAGGAGGGGGTCAGAACACAAGTTTTGGTGACTGTATTTAAACTATACACTTTGGATAATCCTACATATACCATTCAATCATATTTTCTTATTTATTAGGTTACTTGGGTAACAACACTCAAGACCTATACACACGTCATACCCATTTTCCCAGTAGATTAACCTAATATAATATATATGTAGCTACCCCCAATGTCGAGGTACACCCCCTGGTACCCCACTAGCACGGTCTCTACCATAACACCCTCGAAATATACGCAATCCCTCATCCTACGCCATAGTGGCGTACGGATAATAATATTACGTTCCGCATATATCTATCATTACTATGCTACGTAAACGTACTGACTGCCACCTTTTTTCGAATCAGACTCCATACCAAAGTAATGCCCTCAAGTCTACGATACACCACCCAGAGCCGACATGCATGTATCTAGACTGTCCGCCATACATATCTTCAATTGCAGCTCGATGCCTCAAACGCACGGTGTGCACCGAGTTCCATGGCAGGGCGATACAAGAAAAACGGAACTCGGTCGGGAGCTTTTCCATACCTGTACAGGCCTGCCTTTAAGAGTGTCCAAATACAAATTTCCCTAGGGTCTGTTTTCACGGTGGCTATGGCCCCACCTCAGCCCTTCCCTCAACTAGTAAAGACTACAAGAGCTAAGCGACTACCCCTATTCAAACAATCTAAACATCCATGTGGTGTCTCCCCTCAACCCCTTACTCCGATAGTGAAGGGTGAAATGGTATCTTGGGTTTATCTCGAGTCTTTCTGCATCCCATTGGCTGCCGATGACGGGTGTCTGACGGTCTATTATCCTTGTTGGTCGTGACCCTCTGCCTCCTCGTGAGGCAACCACCGAACCATCCTGGTATAACCTCGTCACAGCATCTTGACTGCATAGCTACATCTGTAGTCAAGGCCACCTAGTAGTTACGTGCAGACCCAACCTCTGTGGGCACAGCCTAAGACATCTTCCGTTGCACAGAGGACTACTTGGAGCACCATACGTACCTCAGGAAGTCGCATGCTTCCCCTTCCAGTCCTTCGGAGTGGTCAGAACAATCAGATGAATGTGCGCTCCCCATCGTGCCTTATAATACCACGATGATCTACCCCATTGGGTTATACACCCTCAAACGTGCGGAATGTTTAAAGCGCCTCACTTTGATATGTTATTAGACCCTATGTCTAACATTCTTTTACGTGCTTTCCTTACCTCATCAGGTTTCCTTTTAACTTGGTTATTCTCATTCACATTGAATTCTTATTCAAATTACCAAGTTTCTCTTGCTTATTAATTTCAATCATATAACTTAACCCATTTAAGTTTATTAATAAGCCCACCACATGTTATTCTCTAGATTACGGCCCAAGGTCTGTAATCCACAATCACTTTTTATATTCTTTTTGATTTCATCATCACAATAACATGTTTTACTTAATATGTAATTAAGTATATCCAAATCACATGTTTTCTAATTAATATGTCTCTTACCATTTATGATTAAATATAACTTATTTCATTTCATAAGGTTTCCTCATTCTTTCCCATTTAATCATAATTCCTTTTTACATTGTCAATTCAACTTATCATTGTTTACTTATTAACTTAATTATATTAAATAAGGCCCATTAATAAGTTTCTCTACCCATTTATTATAACCTATGTTATAATTTCCTCTTGTCCCTAGGACAAACCTAAACATTCTTATCAACGGGTTTCAGACTTCCAAGCTTACAGATTACTTAATTTATAATCAAGTATAACTTCCTATGTTTCATATATTTCCCCCTTTTCTCAATTGGTTTCTGGCTTTCCTTATTTACAGATTACTTAATTTACAATTAAGTGTCCCTTATCTCATTTTTCCAGTTATCCCATTTTCTTATTAGTTTATTATAACCTAAGTTATAATATTCACTTGTCCCTAGGATAAGTCTACTTATTATACAACATTTTCATTAATGTTATTTATAATACGTGATTATCATTTCTACAAGTTATGCTTACCCTAAAAGGTGTCGTTAACAACATAACTTTATTATTTCTACCGGTTATGTATACCACTAGGTGCCTTTAATTACATAACCTTATCGGGCTAAGTTTGCAGGCCTATATGTAAATATTGCCCATCCCCTTAGATTTGCCTAGCCCACCCACTGTCCAACCCATTTTTACTTAACCCTAACTTTAGTTCATATTCATACAATCCCTATGGATTAGATTAGGTTAAGTAGTCCAAATCATTACCATATCCATTTATGGTTTATAATGGGCCAGACCTTCCACATTAGGCCTACAAGTTGTGGATGCTGGATATGCCGGTCGGGTCCGGGCAGACTTCTTCCACAAGTTGGGCCTAACCTCGTGTCATAGCCTTTCTCGTATTTGCGCACTTAGACCTCTCACATTAGGTTCACCATTAGTGGCTGCTGGATATTTCGGTCGGGTCTGGGCAGACTTCCACCACTAATGCAACCTAACCTCGTGTCATAAGTGCAATTACAATTTCTAATTGCAATCCTAGACATTCATTATTAATCATTTATTTAAACTTATTCCTTTATAGGTGTTAATGCCCATTTACCCAATTATATTCATGATGGGTTATATGTCTAAATTCATATTATTCGAATTATGCCAATTCATATTTTACATAGAATCTGATTTGTGCCCAAATCATTTTTCTATACTTATGATCCAATTTAAGATTTGTAAACATAATTTGGTCGATGCCCTAAACCCATATTTATTCGATTTAATGTTAACATGAATCCATATAGTCATATACTTACTCCAGTTACTCCCTATACATAATTTGGACAAATTTACATGTAAACTTTTTTAGCACTCCAACAAATCCAATATATGAATTTTTCCCACATGTACAAATTAATATTATAACATGTAAACATTCCAACATTTCAACTGATTCAACATATGAATTATTCATATTAACAATTTGATGTTATACCATGCTAATCATTCCCGCAATTTAATAGATTCAACACATGAATTTCCTGATCTATTCATATTAACGTCTCAACTTGTTATAACAGCAATTTATAATTAAACTGGCAATTTCACAATTTATTAAAGGGGAATGCTAAACGATAGTTATAACTGTATCTAAAGGCTATAGTTTAGACCCACTCATCTTTCATGCTTTCCCAAATTTTTGGATCCGATCCATTCTATCATCCATGGTTTCCCCTTTGATTTTATTCACAACCTAAAGACCATGGATTTATTATTTCATGAAAAGAGAAGGGAAAGAGATATAATTTAAATAGATTAGTTCTCATAATTTTACCTTGCTTTTTCACATAATCCTAAATGCCTTTTAATAAAAACACCAATCTCTTCCCTCCAGATCTTAATTTAAGACTTTCTAATTTACAAATCTAAATTTTTGAATATGTTTGGGGAGAGAGAGGGGGAGCAATGGCGGAGCTCCAACGTAGTCGCCGAATTATGAGAATTAGGGTTAGGCCTAGGGTCTTGTTTATAGGAGTAGCGGAGGAACCAGGAACCTCAGATCAAAATCTAAAACACCAGAATCATCCAGTTAAAAAAGAAGGTTCCAAATTAGCGGGTGGGTCGACCCCTAGATCAACCCCCCTTTGGGTGGGTCGACCCCTAGGTTGACCCCCCTATTGGTAGGTGTACCCCTAGGTCGACCCCTAACGGTCTGTTTTCCATCAGAACTTTTCCGCCCGCGATTTTGATTTTTGAACCGATTTTCATATTTTCTGGATATATATATATTTAATATATATATATATATGTATATATATACACACATATAAGCTCCTTATATGTATACAAACTTCAAACCTTAATAACTTCCTCATACGACATCCGATTTACGCAAACCAGGGTGTCAATTTTGACCAAATTTTGAGATGAACGCAATGGAGCAGTCCGTTTTACTTAATCCTGAATATTTAATTAAGTTATCTTTAATTTTTTATCTTAAAAATACGGGGTGTTACAGCAGTGATGGACCAAAAAGTATGGACGTGTAGTGATGGACAAGAAAGTATGGACCTACAGTGATGGACTAGAAAGTATGAATCTGTAATGATGGACTTGGAGTGATGGACTTGCAAAGATGAACCTGCGGTATGGACCTGCAATGATGGACATGCAGTGATGGACCGGCAATGATGGACCTGCAGTGATGGATCAGTGAATGATCCATTAAATATATGAACAAGGGGAATTTAAGTTTTAACGTGTATTCAAGGAGGAATGTTTGAAGTATTGTGAAGTGTCTTTGATCGTTGAAATGTAATGAAGGTGTAGACGACTCAAGTGTGTTTTAAGCTCATGGATAATGGTTGCTCAAGTGTGTTTTGAGCTGATGGATAGTCGCCGGTGATTACGACAAAAGTTTTGAAGGCCGAGGGATTATCATTGTCGTAGATTCTAGCGGACTCAAAGCAGGGGTATTAGGGAGATGGCAACAAGGATCAGATTCGATCAAGATCGTATACCCTGAGCAGTCATGATGGGACTAGTTATTGATAATTAAAAAGACAAACATACGAGTCACGATGGCGTATGGAGTTTTGCTAAAATATGGGTTACCATTAGCCCTTTGAAAAATGGCATGTCGTAGCCAGTCATACAATTAATGATGGTTTCAAAGCGGGATTGACGGTGATAGCTAGAGTCATGAATGATGATTGTTTTGTTTGTATCGTCATGTGTAGATTGTCGGACGTCGAATAAGATATCTCTTGGGTGCTTGTTTGATGTTGGTTTTGGCCTTCAGGGCTTGTGCTTGGGAAATGTCGATATCGATTAGGATGGTCTATGTAGGATAACTAGTTGCTATGTCTGTTTGTTTCTATCTTATTGTTGTAAAGGCTGCCACTATCGGATGTGGAGGAGATGGGTTGGGTTCTTCTCTAATGTGTTGATAGATTAGTTGATTAATCTGCCCATTCTCATACACTTTATTGATGATGTCCTATAGTTGTTTTATTGCTCATTAAGACTATTGTCTGACTCAAGGTTTTATGTTTCCTCTTATTACCTTGGGCTGTTCATCCATGTGTTGGATGGGCAGACTATATAGCAGGTGATAGGTGATAGGACTTGATGAGGACGATGCTGCAGAGCGATGATGAGCAACAGGCTTACGTATAAGTTCTACCATGAATATCTTGTTGTTTTCCGCTGTTATGATTTCATTGAGTGATTGTAGTGAGGCATTTTGTACAGATTCTTATGTTGATATCCTTTGTTGTATGGATATTCTTCCGAGATGGTATGGAAGTTTAAGTTTCCGCTTCACTATTATATACATGTTTTATATGTTCTATTATATTTTATCTCTGTGTTGTGAGTTATATGATGGGTTCCGCTTGTGTTATTCAACCCTGATGATCGTCCACAGCTGCCTGGCACATCGTTTAGCGCAGTATTCCTCTTTTTAAGTGCAAGAGTTATGTGAGGTCATCACATTTGGTATCATAGCTCTAGTTAATCGATTTTAGCCAAAGTTATAAGACGTTATAACATACGAGAGACGTATTTGTAGATTTTTGATCGATGTATACCTTATATTAGTGTGTAGTATAATAACGATTAAACTCTATTTGCAGTTTTTCTCGTTTGTGGACTAATCATTCTATTTTTTCGAAATTAGAATGAGTCATCGAACATCAAGACACACTTCTAAGGAGGAGATCTTTCCTGTAGGGGGTGATGGAGGTATACCAGATTAGCCACCTATGTTTGAGGCCATGATGACAGCGGTCATGAGGAGGGCACCCGCTTAGGAGACAGCCGCTGTAGATGTAGGAGTTCAAGTGCAAATGCCTAGGGTCGTGGACTTCGCGACGCTATGCAAATACTTCACTACTCTATGATGGAAGCCGTTTAAAGGGATGAAGCTCGTTGTAGAGATTTAAGGGTGGCTTGATACTTGCATTCGGGTTTTTGGAGACTTGGGTATTGATGTTGCGATTAAGAAGAAGCTTGCATCAAGATAGCTACAGGGCAGAACTATGGATTGGTGGAACTCTGTCACTCTCGAAACTCCTGAAGATGAGATCACATGGGATCAGCTCCAAGTCAAGTTCGAGAAAAAGTTCATTTCTACTGTTTAGAATTTTATTCTGTTCAAGAGGTTCGTTGAGCTGAAGCAGAATGATCGACCAGTTCTTGAGTATGTTTTTGACTTTGAAAGTTTTCCTAAGTATGCTCGTTCGTATATCGAGAGTCCTTACCGGAAAAACAAGAAATTTGTCATGGGCTTGGACAAATACCTTGGGAATCTTCTAGTTGATCACCGGGATGACATTTACGAGAAGATCGCGAAGAAAGCTCAAAGGAACGTGAGTTTGTTCCCAAGGAAGAGACTTTTGTTGCAGCTAGAGAGGAACCAAAGTCAAAACAAGGTGGTAATAACAAAAAGAGGAAGCAACAATAGCAGAAAGGAAAAGATGGTCAGAAAAAGCAGAAAGGCAAAGTAAGTTGCTACAATTGCAAGTAGAAGGCCATTTTTCCAAGGATGGTAAGAATCTGAAAGTTGAGAGGAAGTGTTACAACTTTGGAAAGGCTGGGCATCTCAAGAAGGATTATCCAAAAGCAGCTAAGGGTAAGAAGATAGTGAAGGCTTATGCTTTGGAAGCTGTACCATCTACTTCGAGGGCTCCTACGGTAGAGGAGAAAGGGAAGAATGTCGTCGTTTAAGGTATTCTTTCCATTGAAGATGTTTCAGTTCATATGTTGTTTGATACTGGAGCATCTTATTCTTTCATTTATAATAAGCTTTTGTGCCGCTTGGGTTTGGGACCTGATATTTGTGATAGACCTTCGATCATGACTAATCTAGTAGGGGGTTCATCCAATTTGTGTATGATTTGTCATGGTCTAGTGTTGTCAAGTCATGGTTTCTCCTTTGTGTGTGATTGCTTTGTTTTGAACTTCGTAGGGTTTGGAATTATTCTAGGTATAGATTGGCTTAAGAGGTATGCGACAAAAGTGGATTGTGAGAAGCTTGAGGTGACAGTCGGAAATGTGGAAGGGAGAACGGTTGTGATTCGATGTAAGGACGAAGATGGTGCCTTTGTAAGATATTTATATTCGTTTGTGATTCCACGGGAAGACTTGTTACCTGTGCCAATGGCTAGTGAGTTTGTTGATGTCTTCTACAAGGTCAAAGGTTTGCCGCCACATCGTGGCATTGAGTTCAGGATCGATTTGGTTGACGTGCTAGACGTATCGTTATACCTCTTAGGTAGATGGAACCTAAGGAACACCGAGAGTTATAGGTGCAAGTTCATGACCTTTTTGGAAAAGGATTCATTTAGAGAAGCATGTCCGAATGGGGTGCAAAGTTAAATTTGCAACCAAGGTTGATGGATCACTGAGATTGTATGTGGCTTATCGTAAGCTAAAAAAGGTAACCAAGAAGAACAAGTATCCATTTCCAAGGATATATGACTTATTTGATTAGCTTCACTAGGCCAAGTTGTTTTCTCGAACGGATTTGGCAATAGGATTTCTCCAGTTGAGAGTGGCGAAGGATAGTGTGTCGAAGAAAGCCTTTAGGACTACATCTAGTTTCTTTGGGTGACTGGTGATGCCGTTTGGATTGATCAACGCGCCAGCGTTTTTCATGGTTCTTATAAATAAGTTTTCAGAGAACAGTTAAACAAGTTCGTGCTTGTGTTTGTAGATGATATTCTTGCTTATTCCCGGAATGAGGAAGAGCATAAGACACACTTGCGGGGAAATCTTGCGAAAGCATCAGCTGAGTGCTATGTTTTTGAAGTGTCACTTTCGGAAGAGTGAAGTGAGTTTCTTAGGCCATGTTGTTTTTGGTAAAGGAATAGCGGTTGACCTCGCTAAGTTGGCAGTAATCCAGGACTGGGATAAACCTAAGAACGCGACGGACATTAGCAATTTTCTTGGATTGGCAGATATTATCATCGTTTTATCAAGAATTACTCCAAGATAGTTGTACCATTAATAAGATTGACGAAGAAGAACCTAGTATTCACATGGGATGCGAAGTGTGAGAAAGCTTTTGGAAGTTCATATATGGATATGGGAGCAAGTATCAATGGACTACCTAGAACCAGGGCAGGAAATGAAGGAATCTAGTTCATCATGGATCACTTGACCAAAAGTGCAAGGTTTATTCCTATCATATCAACTAGGACAGAATCGAAGTTGGCTGAGGTATATATAAAATGGATAGCTAGATTGCAGGCCATCCCAGAAAACAAAGTGAGTGATTGAGATCCATTGTTCATGGATGGATTTTGGAAGAGTTTGCAAGAGACTTTGGGAACCGAATTATGTTTTAGTACGACCTACCATCCCTAGACTGACGGTCAAACTAAGGGGGTTAACCGAGTTCTGGAAGATCTCCTTAGAGCTTGCGTATTGGATTTTGGGGAATCGTGGGAAGACCATCTACATTTAGTTGAGTTCGCGAATAATAACGATTACTAGTCAATCATTGGGATAACACCATACGAGGCACTGTATGGTATACCGTGTAATACTCCGACATGTTGGTTAAAAACTGGAGATAAGTTGATAATTGGATCGGAGACGATAAGAGAAACATCAGACTTTATCGAGATCGTTCAACAACGAATGACGACAGCCCAAGATCGTCAGAAAAGTTACGCCGATAGGCATAGAAAGGATTTAGAGTTCAACGTTGGTGGTATGAATTTTGTGAAGATTTGTATTTTGAGGTTTGGGAATAAGGAAAGTTGGCCCTAAGAATCCTTTGATCGTTTCCGATTGTCGAACGGATCAGAAAGCTCACATATGGATTGGATTTACTTAAGAGATGTCGAGTGTGCACAATGTTTTCCATGTGTCGCTTCTACAGAAATCTATGCATGATTCGAATGTGGTGGTATCTCTAGAACAAAACGAAGACCAAGAAGTCAAGACTATAGTTATGAGACCTCATAAGCCGCTTTGCATTGTGGGGAATGGCATGAAACAGCTTAGGAGGAAGACAGTTAAGCTAGTCAAGGTGCAATGGAGTGAGGATTATGTCGATTGTACGTGGGAAACTGTGAAGACCCGCAACTTCCCCGTAAAGGAAAGCGTCGGATAGTTCGAGAACAAACCACAGCAGAACACATATAAAAGAACGTTTCATTGTATATTACAACAATGCATCAGATTACAAGAATATACAGAGTATAAATGAATATTACACAGAAATATCAGAGATTTAAATTACATTTAAATACATAGCAGCGGAAAATAATACAATACACAACTAGAAGTAGATATACGGATACAAAGCTTTCCGGATATCGTTCCAGCTGTAAACCAGGATCCTGTGAATATAAATCTGCAAAACCAAAACTACTAGCTGCCCGTGTCAAAATAGGGGCACCCAGAGTTTAGGTTAAAACAATAAACTCCAGGTCAGTCATGGGACTGGTGTGAGAACTAAAACAGTTATTAATTCTTTATTTTAAAGTTAGGTAAATCAAGGGACCACGCCGTATAACACGGAACGGGTTTCCTCCCAAGAATACCAGTGCATAAAACAACAGCGCAATGCTAAATAAAGAAAAATGAAGCTGTTATAAGACCTAGGTCCTATCACACAATGCAACGCAAGCCGGGGGATAGGGTTTTCCCTTATAACAGCCAAAGAATGCTTGATACGTTTAAAACAAATCATTTGATACTATTATAAGTGCATAGTGTATAAACAACTTCAAATCATAAGTATCAATCATAGGCGGCATAAGCGCCCCATCCCACTATGTCGCCATAAATAGGATTACAATTAAAACCGCACATGTCACGTATTTGGAAATTGGATTTCCGTCTATGAACCGAGGCTAGGGTCAAGATCCTCAACCGATTCGAGACTGCCTAACCCGAGTCTCAGGCAAGCGCGCAGGCAAGCCTTGGATCGTCAGGGCCGGTCCACACGGAGTGGATTAAAATGCCTGAGCACTACGTTTCGCCGCCCTTTGGGGCGTAAGCGAGCCAACGAATGACTCCATCGGACCCGGATCGTCCGATCTAACCGAGGCGCCTCGCAACAGCAACAACCACATAAGTCAAACTCGTCAGGGCGTGTAAAACCACTGACGCCACTTTTTAGCTAGGAGGAAACGTAGGCCCTCCCTGAGGTCCGTCTCCCGTTTTTGGTTCATACCGGGTGTGAAACTCGCGAAGTAAACGTTACACAAAGCTACGTCACAAAGGCCATGCTTTGATCACCAACCACAAGACTTTGCTTTTCAACAGAAGCCTTGATCATTTGCATCTTAGCATGCCACACAGGCAAACCATCCTATGCAACCGATATCAGTCACACAGAATGAAATCCGATGTCAGACACACAGTCCATTTACAAGTCCGTTCTGGGTCTGAACGAAACCGGAGGCACTTAGTACCCCGCATATCCATCGATCTCCAAGTACGTCTGGACGATCACTAACTGTTTCCATCTTCTTGGGTGTACAGCCCAATCAAGATCATCAGCTATCACCCAAACGACGTGAAGACTTCCGGTCTTCGACCATCGTCTTCATCTTCGACATCACGTCGAATCAGTTATTCAGAATGGGATAAACCCGGTCTTTCTGAATAACTCGCGTATATATTATAAAAGTGTTACACAAACACAACATACGCCTCATTCCAATTCATTAGTCACTAACCGTAAATTAATCAAGAGAATAATTTCCCAAATATTAACCCCGAAGGCCGAAACCAACATCAGATCAATATCCAGAAAACCATTCTGCTTGGCTAACCGACAGTTAGTTTCTAAATTTCACATTCATAGGGAAAGATTCCCATTAATTTTATCAAAGATAAATTCCTTGAATTTATTCTTTAGTCCATTTTTGAATATCAATTCAAACTAGTTGGGATTAACGAAACTTACCGAAGTAATCATTTGTTTTAATTTCCCAATCCCAACCTATTTATCCCATGAAGTAAAACTGGTAATACTTCATATCTAACACCTCAGTGTTATCGGTAAATTCAATTACCATTTCACGTTCAAATCTAATTAAAGATTTAACTATCGCCTGGAGCAAAACTGGTGATACTCCATTCTCGACCATTTCAATCTAATTAAAGATTCATTAAAACTCCACTTAGTTTTAATCTTCGACTGGGTTAAAGAATCAGTGTCATTTAAAACACGGTTCACGATAAACCCAAAATCACATTCCATTAATTATCGGGTTAAAGAACAAGTGTTATTTAAAACACTGTTCACGATAAACCCAAAAATCAATATCCATTCAATTCCAATTAAATATTATTTAATTGGTACACTTCATTAAATCTAAATAAAAAGATTTAATCTTTTCTCAACTGGGTTCAAGAACAGTGTTAGTGAAGACACCATTCACGACAAACCCAAATTACATTCATTAATTATCGGGTTAAAGAACAAGTGTTATTTAAAACACTGTTCACGATAAACCCAAAAATCAATATCCATTCAATTCCAATTAAATATTATTTAATTGGTACACTTCATTAAATCTAAATAAAAAGATTTAATCTTTTCTCAACTGGGTTCAAGAACAGTGTTAGTGAAGACACCATTCACGACAAACCCAAATTACATTCATTAATTATCGGGTTAAAGAACAAGTGTTATTTAAAACACTGTTCACGATAAACCCAAAAATCAATATCCATTCAATTCCAATTAAATATCATTTAATTGGTACACTTCATTAAATCTAAATAAAAAGATTTAATCTTTTCTCAACTGGGTTCAAGAACAGTGTTAGTGAAGACACCATTCACGACAAACCCAAATCACATTCATTAATTATCGGGTTAAAGAACAAGTGTTATTTAAAACACTGTTCACGATAAACCCAAAAATCAATATCCATTCAATTCCAATTAAATATTATTTAATTGGTACACTTCATTAAATCTAAATAAAAAGATTTAATCTTTTCTCAACTGGGTTCAAGAACAATGTTAGTAAAGACGCCATTCACGACAAACCCAAATCACATTTTGATATTCAATATAAGGCTCTGAATAGAAAATATATCGGCTTATATTCAATATCAAATTCTACGATTAACAAATGTCGTATTGGAAATAACGATATAAATATATATCTTTCAAATTTCCGTAACAACATCCGTATAATCACAAATTCCAACATCGAAATATTCCGAAGACAATTTCGATTCAAATCCACTCCAATGCAATCATTGGAAATTTTGGTTATTTTCAAAACCCTTTTCAAATTCAATTTATTTATTTAAAAATAAATAGAATCATAATTCTAGTTCAAAACTAGTTCATTTCGATAAAAATCTATTTTTATCTTTTCAAATAGGGAGTTTTTCATCCCAATTCTTTCTAAATCATTTCTTATGATTTTACACAAATTATTACTATTTTTAATAATTTTATCAAGGCCCGTACAGTCGATTTCCAATAATGGCCATCGAACTGCACTTACAGCGACCTTTTTCGAATTTGATTTGGACGTATCTCCAAATCCAACCGTTAGATTTCAAATTTCTAATATTCGTTAGAAAGCTCTTTTCGATACGAACCCAACGGTTCCGGTTTTAGGAGAATCCGACGGTCGGATCTCCCGTAATGTCCGTTTGAAATAAATGGTCGAAATTCGCGAACTGCCGCGGCGCGGCGCGTTCTATTCAGGCCATTATATTATATATATAATATATATTTCGTCGATTTCTATTTAAACGAATTATATAAATAGTTTTAAAATTCGTTTCAAAAGAAATTTCAACTTCCATTTCAATTCAAATCAAAATTGAATTCTTCTTTATAAATTCGTTTTAAAATTCATTTCTATTCAATTCAAATTTCAATTCAATTCATTTCGAAATCGTTTTCAATTCAATTCATTTCGAAATCGTTTTCAATTCAATTCATTTCGAAATCGTTTTCAATTCAATTCATTTCGAAATCGTTTTCAATTCAATTCATTTCGAAATCGTTTTCAATTCAATTCATTTCGATAAATTCGATTTCAAAATTACTTTTTAATATTCATTTTAAAATGAATAAAATCGATATAAATATCGTTCACGTCAAAATGGCGTCAATCTAATCAACACGGCTTCATATATTGATATTTTCAAATATTCTATTTCAAATATTTCTTTTTCAAATATTTCTTTTTCAAAACTGGAATGAGGCCCAATCAATTACCATATAAAATTAATTGTATGGATTTTCATACAACACATGTATATAATAGCATTGAAAATAATCAACCATCAACCAAAGTGCACTACACTGTATAAGCATCAAATATAGATATTCAACGCTTATACAGCCTGTCAATCAATCGATCGACATATTTAATCAATCAGGATGAGTGAACTTCAAATTTCATCCTAACACCCGTGTGGGGTTTCAAACAATCAAACACATATTTTATTTGTGCAGTTAGGCGATGTGTAAAATTTATCGACCCAATCAACGTCATTCAAATAGGTGTACATAAACAAACCGTCTGGTTTGTAAATGAATATTTATTTATTCACATTCACGTTAAAAATTATATTTTTAACGATAACACATTTTATTTTAACATATGAATTTCTATTCAGTTCATTCTTTAAATAAAATGCTATTTTTATTTTTCTAACTTATTTTAGAAAATTTCGGCGGCATAACGGCACGATACTAGAAACGGGACAAGGCCTAGCCTTATCCCCGGTCTAGTGAAGGCCCACGCCATTCACACATCAATCAAACCAATCAGTTTCACCAAACAATTCAATTCAACCAAATAATCTAATTAATCTATGCAACCAAACAAACAAGTCCATGGTCTGTGGACGATTGTGTCGGGTGCTACTAAGCACCGTCTGCATCCTAGTATATATATAATTAGAAAAGAAATTGAAAGGTGAGAAATTCTCACATATAGCTATCCTAGCTCCACGGCACTTCCTTTGCAGAAGTCTTCGTCGTTTCGCCTTCTTGTCACCTTCGTTGCCCGCTTTCACTACATATGTAAAAATCGAATTTTTACTTCGCTATTCAATATATAAAAATCGAATTTTTATTTCAAAGTTCAATATATAAAAATCCTATTTTTCTACGCTATTTTCCATATAAAGATTTCGCCTTTTTATAAATAAAGATTTCGCCTTTATGAAAATATAGATTTTATTTTCATTTCATCACTATAAAAATTATATTTTTAACTCTCTTCATAAACAAAAATCATATTCTGACATCATCTATACAGTAAAGGCTATATTTTTAATACTTTAAAAATATAAAAATCATATTTTTAATACTTTAAAAATATAAAAATCATATTTTTAATCTTTTCAAATATAAAAGATTACATTTTATAACTTTACAACAATAATAAAAACCAGTTTTAAGTCTCTTTAAAAATATCGGTTTTAAAATGCTTTAAAATTTAGTTTTAAAATGCTTTAAAAAGAAAAACAGTTTTATACCTAGTAAAAAAATTAATAAATCAGTTTTTATAGTTCTAAAAAAAATCAGTTTATAATTCTTTTTCTAAAATCAGTTGTTAATTCTTTTTCTAAAATCAGTTTTTAATTCTTAAAAATCGAAATTAGTTTTTAAACTCTAAAAATAAAAAAGTAAAATAAAAATAAAAACTTACAGTGTCCTGCGAAAAGGGGGGGTTTCCAGCTGCTCGCGGATGGGCAGGGGGGGTCTGGAACGCTCGAGATCGTCGGAGGGGTGGCGTTGTTCGCTTCGAACGGGGGAGGCGCTTCAAGCCTCGAATCGGAGAGGCGACGGCTTCCGGGTTCAAACGCGAGGGCTTCGATCGAATGGGGGGGGGGGGGCGACAAGTCTTCGTCGGCGTCGAGACAGGGGGGGGCGGATCGATTAATTTAGGTTTTTTTTTTCTTTTGTTTCTGAAGAATGAAATATGATCGAACCGGGGGGGGGGGGGGGGCAAAACGAAGATAAAGGGGGGGGGGGAATTAAAAATTTTATTTTTATTATTATTTAATTATTTAATTTTGCAAAACGGTTGACTTTTACATATGACCTCGAAACGAGGCCCACCGCCTGACGTCCATAGCGTTTTACCCCCATTCCGAACACAATAGGATATGTATCGTCAGCTGATTCGGCTGTTACAATCAGTTTCCGTTAAATTTACATTTAAATCACTATATTGAATTTTAAACGTACATTTCAAATTACCGGGGTCACATACTAACTCTATAAATCCCATAAAAATATTTTCTAGCTTCGTATTGACGATACGGTCCTAACAAAACTAGTTTCGTCGAATTCCGAGACTGTTTGATAAATGGCCAATTTCCAGTCGATTAAAATCAACTGAAACTGGTCAAACGCGTTTTCCTTTGCTACGCTCACATATTGATTCGAAAAATTATGAAATTTGAAACCTAGCAATAATTTGACACTACGGATCTAACAAAAGTGGTTTCGTCAAAATCCGAGGTCATTTGCAAAATGTCCATTTTTAAGGGCCTGAATTCCATAGCGACTATTCAGAATTTTCAACTGGACATATCTTTTGATTCCCGATATGAAATTTCGATCTTTCGGATGCGTTGGAAAGATATTACCAATTAGATCCTAATGTTTTTGGTTTCATTAAAATCCGGATTGTTTTGCATCCGGTACATTCAATTGAAGTTTGAAATCGAATTATCGAACTACCGCGCCATTTTCGATTCTATTTATAATTATATATAATTATTTATATTCTAACGACGACGCGTATAATATATACGTTCGAATTCTATTCAAAATAAATTTCACGTCGATATTATTTAAAATAATTCATTTTAAATAATCAAAATTCGCTATAATTGCCAAAATAAAAATTTTAAACTGGCCCAGATTTTACGGGTTGTTACAATCTCCCCCACTTAAAACTTTTCGTCCCCGAAAAGGAACAAAGTCGAAAGTGGTTTGATTATTCAGCTCTACGTTCGATCTGGCTTTCATTCTCCAACTCTTTAGTTTCTGAGAATTTTCAAAACTTCAAAAATTTGGCTAACACCCTAAATTTTTGAAAAATTTCGCCATAACCTCCCCTGCACCGGGAGCATCGGGGAATTTCAAATAGCTTCCCCGGTCCTTCAGATCTCAAAAAGAAAAAGAAAAAGCCAAACGGCTAGCCAATAGGCTCACAAAATCATCATCACCCAAACAAAACAGGAAATTATGTAGTAAACATGTACCTATTTGTCGGGCAAACAAATTTTATTCTTCGGCTCTAGCCTCCTTGCTATGACCTGTTCAATGTAAGTATATGTACATGCAAGCAGATGCGACCAATTTTCAATACAATTCAATATTTGATTCAATTAGGCTAAATGGTTCAAAATTAGCAAACAAATTAACAAACAACACAAACATCAATCAATTAGTGAATTAGATTTTCAAATTCATAATTTTGATACATATACAAAAATCATGTTTTTGATGCCAATTCACAACAACGTATTCTAGCTATATATAAGTTTTGGTTCTCACACCAGCCTAATGGAAATATATAGAAAATCACACCTTCAACACTCGAACATTAATTCTGATGATGTAGCTACAATCATCAGAATCACCTTCGGGCGACTAGAGTGTGAATCTATATCTATCCAGTATATTAAAATTTCGAATACACGCGGATCAGACGTATACCCAAAATCTTTATATACTGCATTGTCCAAATCAATATAAATAAATAATCAAATACGAATA
Organism: Allium sativum; assembly: GCA_030737875.1. Classification (NCBI taxonomy): domain Eukaryota; kingdom Viridiplantae; phylum Streptophyta; class Magnoliopsida; order Asparagales; family Amaryllidaceae; genus Allium; species Allium sativum. Next base: position 293,279,287 of record CM060925.1, read on the forward strand.
GTTGATTTAAATTTTCAAAACAAATTTGACTTTCATTTTAAAAATATACTCTTCACACTCGTTCTAGGATACTACTGATCCTATCTCTAACGAGTCATTCCCATTGGATTTTACTAACCCAATATCTGATGAATTTTTTCGTATGGTTCTAATGTGCCTCGTTCTCTGAGCTTTGTAAACCAAAGCTCTGATACCAACTGTGAAGACCCGCAACTTCCCCGTAAAGGAAAGCGTCGGATAGTTCGAGAACAAACCACAGCAGAACACATATAAAAGAACGTTTCATTGTATATTACAACAATGCATCAGATTACAAGAATATACAGAGTATAAATGAATATTACACAGAAATATCAGAGATTTAAATTACATTTAAATACATAGCAGCGGAAAATAATACAATACACAACTAGAAGTAGATATACGGATACAAAGCTTTCCGGATATCGTTCCAGCTGTAAACCAGGATCCTGTGAATATAAATCTGCAAAACCAAAACTACTAGCTGCCCGTGTCAAAATAGGGGCACCCAGAGTTTAGGTTAAAACAATAAACTCCAGGTCAGTCATGGGACTGGTGTGAGAACTAAAACAGTTATTAATTCTTTATTTTAAAGTTAGGTAAATCAAGGGACCACGCCGTATAACACGGAACGGGTTTCCTCCCAAGAATACCAGTGCATAAAACAACAGCGCAATGCTAAATAAAGAAAAATGAAGCTGTTATAAGACCCAGGTCCTATCACACAATGCAACGCAAGCCGGGGGATAGGGTTTTCCCTTATAACAGCCAAAGAATGCTTGATACGTTTAAAACAAATCATTTGATACTATTATAAGTGCATAGTGTATAAACAACTTCAAATCATAAGTATCAATCATAGGCGGCATAAGCGCCCCATCCCACTATGTCGCCATAAATAGGATTACAATTAAAACCGCACATGTCACGTATTTGGAAATTGGATTTCCGTCTATGAACCGAGGCTAGGGTCAAGATCCTCAACCGATTCGAGACTGCCTAACCCGAGTCTCAGGCAAGCGCGCAGGCAAGCCTTGGATCGTCAGGGCCGGTCCACACGGAGTGGATTAAAATGCCTGAGCACTACGTTTCGCCGCCCTTTGGGGCGTAAGCGAGCCAACGAATGACTCCATCGGACCCGGATCGTCCGATCTAACCGAGGCGCCTCGCAACAGCAACAACCACATAAGTCAAACTCGTCAGGGCGTGTAAAACCACTGACGCCACTTTTTAGCTAGGAGGAAACGTAGGCCCTCCCTGAGGTCCGTCTCCCGTTTTTGGTTCATACCGGGTGTGAAACTCGCGAAGTAAACGTTACACAAAGCTACGTCACAAAGGCCATGCTTTGATCACCAACCACAAGACTTTGCTTTTCAACAGAAGCCTTGATCATTTGCATCTTAGCATGCCACACAGGCAAACCATCCTATGCAACCGATATCAGTCACACAGAATGAAATCCGATGTCAGACACACAGTCCATTTACAAGTCCGTTCTGGGTCTGAACGAAACCGGAGGCACTTAGTACCCCGCATATCCATCGATCTCCAAGTACGTCTGGACGATCACTAACTGTTTCCATCTTCTTGGGTGTACAGCCCAATCAAGATCATCAGCTATCACCCAAACGACGTGAAGACTTCCGGTCTTCGACCATCGTCTTCATCTTCGACATCACGTCGAATCAGTTATTCAGAATGGGATAAACCCGGTCTTTCTGAATAACTCGCGTATATATTATAAAAGTGTTACACAAACACAACATACGCCTCATTCCAATTCATTAGTCACTAACCGTAAATTAATCAAGAGAATAATTTCCCAAATATTAACCCCGAAGGCCGAAACCAACATCAGATCAATATCCAGAAAACCATTCTGCTTGGCTAACCGACAGTTAGTTTCTAAATTTCACATTCATAGGGAAAGATTCCCATTAATTTTATCAAAGATAAATTCCTTGAATTTATTCTTTAGTCCATTTTTGAATATCAATTCAAACTAGTTGGGATTAACGAAACTTACCGAAGTAATCATTTGTTTTAATTTCCCAATCCCAACCTATTTATCCCATGAAGTAAAACTGGTAATACTTCATATCTAACACCTCAGTGTTATCGGTAAATTCAATTACCATTTCACGTTCAAATCTAATTAAAGATTTAACTATCGCCTGGAGCAAAACTGGTGATACTCCATTCTCGACCATTTCAATCTAATTAAAGATTCATTAAAACTCCACTTAGTTTTAATCTTCGACTGGGTTAAAGAATCAGTGTCATTTAAAACACGGTTCACGATAAACCCAAAATCACATTCCATTAATTATCGGGTTAAAGAACAAGTGTTATTTAAAACACTGTTCACGATAAACCCAAAAATCAATATCCATTCAATTCCAATTAAATATTATTTAATTGGTACACTTCATTAAATCTAAATAAAAAGATTTAATCTTTTCTCAACTGGGTTCAAGAACAGTGTTAGTGAAGACACCATTCACGACAAACCCAAATTACATTCATTAATTATCGGGTTAAAGAACAAGTGTTATTTAAAACACTGTTCACGATAAACCCAAAAATCAATATCCATTCAATTCCAATTAAATATTATTTAATTGGTACACTTCATTAAATCTAAATAAAAAGATTTAATCTTTTCTCAACTGGGTTCAAGAACAGTGTTAGTGAAGACACCATTCACGACAAACCCAAATTACATTCATTAATTATCGGGTTAAAGAACAAGTGTTATTTAAAACACTGTTCACGATAAACCCAAAAATCAATATCCATTCAATTCCAATTAAATATCATTTAATTGGTACACTTCATTAAATCTAAATAAAAAGATTTAATCTTTTCTCAACTGGGTTCAAGAACAGTGTTAGTGAAGACACCATTCACGACAAACCCAAATCACATTCATTAATTATCGGGTTAAAGAACAAGTGTTATTTAAAACACTGTTCACGATAAACCCAAAAATCAATATCCATTCAATTCCAATTAAATATTATTTAATTGGTACACTTCATTAAATCTAAATAAAAAGATTTAATCTTTTCTCAACTGGGTTCAAGAACAATGTTAGTAAAGACGCCATTCACGACAAACCCAAATCACATTTTGATATTCAATATAAGGCTCTGAATAGAAAATATATCGGCTTATATTCAATATCAAATTCTACGATTAACAAATGTCGTATTGGAAATAACGATATAAATATATATCTTTCAAATTTCCGTAACAACATCCGTATAATCACAAATTCCAACATCGAAATATTCCGAAGACAATTTCGATTCAAATCCACTCCAATGCAATCATTGGAAATTTTGGTTATTTTCAAAACCCTTTTCAAATTCAATTTATTTATTTAAAAATAAATAGAATCATAATTCTAGTTCAAAACTAGTTCATTTCGATAAAAATCTATTTTTATCTTTTCAAATAGGGAGTTTTTCATCCCAATTCTTTCTAAATCATTTCTTATGATTTTACACAAATTATTACTATTTTTAATAATTTTATCAAGGCCCGTACAGTCGATTTCCAATAATGGCCATCGAACTGCACTTACAGCGACCTTTTTCGAATTTGATTTGGACGTATCTCCAAATCCAACCGTTAGATTTCAAATTTCTAATATTCGTTAGAAAGCTCTTTTCGATACGAACCCAACGGTTCCGGTTTTAGGAGAATCCGACGGTCGGATCTCCCGTAATGTCCGTTTGAAATAAATGGTCGAAATTCGCGAACTGCCGCGGCGCGGCGCGTTCTATTCAGGCCATTATATTATATATATAATATATATTTCGTCGATTTCTATTTAAACGAATTATATAAATAGTTTTAAAATTCGTTTCAAAAGAAATTTCAACTTCCATTTCAATTCAAATCAAAATTGAATTCTTCTTTATAAATTCGTTTTAAAATTCATTTCTATTCAATTCAAATTTCAATTCAATTCATTTCGAAATCGTTTTCAATTCAATTCATTTCGAAATCGTTTTCAATTCAATTCATTTCGAAATCGTTTTCAATTCAATTCATTTCGAAATCGTTTTCAATTCAATTCATTTCGAAATCGTTTTCAATTCAATTCATTTCGATAAATTCGATTTCAAAATTACTTTTTAATATTCATTTTAAAATGAATAAAATCGATATAAATATCGTTCACGTCAAAATGGCGTCAATCTAATCAACACGGCTTCATATATTGATATTTTCAAATATTCTATTTCAAATATTTCTTTTTCAAATATTTCTTTTTCAAAACTGGAATGAGGCCCAATCAATTACCATATAAAATTAATTGTATGGATTTTCATACAACACATGTATATAATAGCATTGAAAATAATCAACCATCAACCAAAGTGCACTACACTGTATAAGCATCAAATATAGATATTCAACGCTTATACAGCCTGTCAATCAATCGATCGACATATTTAATCAATCAGGATGAGTGAACTTCAAATTTCATCCTAACACCCGTGTGGGGTTTCAAACAATCAAACACATATTTTATTTGTGCAGTTAGGCGATGTGTAAAATTTATCGACCCAATCAACGTCATTCAAATAGGTGTACATAAACAAACCGTCTGGTTTGTAAATGAATATTTATTTATTCACATTCACGTTAAAAATTATATTTTTAACGATAACACATTTTATTTTAACATATGAATTTCTATTCAGTTCATTCTTTAAATAAAATGCTATTTTTATTTTTCTAACTTATTTTAGAAAATTTCGGCGGCATAACGGCACGATACTAGAAACGGGACAAGGCCTAGCCTTATCCCCGGTCTAGTGAAGGCCCACGCCATTCACACATCAATCAAACCAATCAGTTTCACCAAACAATTCAATTCAACCAAATAATCTAATTAATCTATGCAACCAAACAAACAAGTCCATGGTCTGTGGACGATTGTGTCGGGTGCTACTAAGCACCGTCTGCATCCTAGTATATATATAATTAGAAAAGAAATTGAAAGGTGAGAAATTCTCACATATAGCTATCCTAGCTCCACGGCACTTCCTTTGCAGAAGTCTTCGTCGTTTCGCCTTCTTGTCACCTTCGTTGCCCGCTTTCACTACATATGTAAAAATCGAATTTTTACTTCGCTATTCAATATATAAAAATCGAATTTTTATTTCAAAGTTCAATATATAAAAATCGAATTTTTATTTCAAAGTTCAATATATAAAAATCCTATTTTTCTACGCTATTTTCCATATAAAGATTTCGCCTTTTTATAAATAAAGATTTCGCCTTTATGAAAATATAGATTTTATTTTCATTTCATCACTATAAAAATTATATTTTTAACTCTCTTCATAAACAAAAATCATATTCTGACATCATCTATACAGTAAAGGCTATATTTTTAATACTTTAAAAATATAAAAATCATATTTTTAATACTTTAAAAATATAAAAATCATATTTTTAATCTTTTCAAATATAAAAGATTACATTTTATAACTTTACAACAATAATAAAAACCAGTTTTAAGTCGCTTTAAAAATATCGGTTTTAAAATGCTTTAAAATTTAGTTTTAAAATGCTTTAAAAAGAAAAACAGTTTTATACCTAATAAAAAAATTAATAAATCAGTTTTTATAGTTCTAAAAAAAATCAGTTTATAATTCTTTTTCTAAAATCAGTTGTTAATTCTTTTTCTAAAATCAGTTTTTAATTCTTAAAAATCGAAATTAGTTTTTAAACTCTAAAAATAAAAAAGTAAAATAAAAATAAAAACTTACAGTGTCCTGCGAAAAGGGGGGGTTTCCAGCTGCTCGCGGATGGGCAGGGGGGGTCTGGAACGCTCGAGATCGTCGGAGGGGTGGCGTTGTTCGCTTCGAACGGGGGAGGCGCTTCAAGCCTCGAATCGGAGAGGCGACGGCTTCCGGGTTCAAACGCGAGGGCTTCGATCGAATGGGGGGGGGGGGGGGGCGACAAGTCTTCGTCGGCGTCGAGACAGGGGGGGGGGGGCGGATCGATTAATTTAGGTTTTTTTTTTCTTTTGTTTCTGAAGAATGAAATATGATCGAACCGGGGGGGGGGGCAAAACGAAGATAAAGGGGGGGGGAATTAAAAATTTTATTTTTATTATTATTTAATTATTTAATTTTGCAAAACGGTTGACTTTTACATATGACCTCGAAACGAGGCCCACCGCCTGACGTCCATAGCGTTTTACCCCCATTCCGAACACAATGGGATATGTATCGTCAGCTGATTCGGCTGTTACAATCAGTTTCCGTTAAATTTACATTTAAATCACTATATTGAATTTTAAACGTACATTTCAAATTACCGGGGTCACATACTAACTCTATAAATCCCATAAAAATATTTTCTAGCTTCGTATTGACGATACGGTCCTAACAAAACTAGTTTCGTCGAATTCCGAGACTGTTTGATAAATGGCCAATTTCCAGTCGATTAAAATCAACTGAAACTGGTCAAACGCGTTTTCCTTTGCTACGCTCACATATTGATTCGAAAAATTATGAAATTTGAAACCTAGCAATAATTTGACACTACGGATCTAACAAAAGTGGTTTCGTCAAAATCCGAGGTCATTTGCAAAATGTCCATTTTTAAGGGCCTGAATTCCATAGCGACTATTCAGAATTTTCAACTGGACATATCTTTTGATTCCCGATATGAAATTTCGATCTTTCGGATGCGTTGGAAAGATATTACCAATTAGATCCTAATGTTTTTGGTTTCATTAAAATCCGGATTGTTTTGCATCCGGTACATTCAATTGAAGTTTGAAATCGAATTATCGAACTACCGCGCCATTTTCGATTCTATTTATAATTATATATAATTATTTATATTCTAACGACGACGCGTATAATATATACGTTCGAATTCTATTCAAAATAAATTTCACGTCGATATTATTTAAAATAATTCATTTTAAATAATCAAAATTCGCTATAATTGCCAAAATAAAAATTTTAAACTGGCCCAGATTTTACGGGTTGTTACAGAAACAGAAGAGAGTATGAAGACGATCCATCCAGAACCCTTCGTTGGTATGACCCATTAGTCGTGTCACCTTACACCATTGTAACTTGTACAATTCGTTAGAATTACGCGTGCTAGGTTAATGCTATTAATGCATGGCTTGATGAATGCTAGTTTGGATGGTGAATTGGTAGCTCATGATTGGTGGGCGTGCAGAGATGTTTTGGTTGCTTGTGTTTGCTTGGAATTTCGGGCCGAAATTCCTAAGGGGAGGGGGGAGGGGAGAATGTGACCACCCGCATTTTACATAACGGAGGATCATAAAATATATTTGTTAAATTCCCTAATGTTCGAATCATTCTCATATTTTGATATGTTGGTTATGGGGATGTGAGACATGTCCATAATTTTATCAATTTTATTTGTGATCATTTTTCCCCTATCAGTTTTGTACAGGGAATAACTTTTGGCTGGGATCGAATCAGGTGTTGAGAACGATTTCATTGGAAAGGAAATGGTGTTGCCAACTCCGTAGAAAAGTCACATTAAAGATTTGGTTAGCCAATTGGGAGGAATTGCTTTTTTAATGCTACACAATTTATGGACATGTTAACTAGCCATTAGTTGGCTGATTTGGTGTGGCCCATTAGTGGGCTAGTTAGAGGACTATGAATGGGGGATAGAGGCATGGAGAATAGTTTACTTTATTCATTTCTTATTTGTTTGGGGTTTGAGATTCTCCCCACTTCAATCAAATATGTCTCTCCTCCGTTAAAATCATAGATCTAGATTAGTAGATTGAAGATCAACATCGAAGAAAGGTAGATCGCATCAAAATGATTTATTCAGAGGTCATTCTTCATCATTCTTCGCTTTCTGGATTTGTAGATCATCGTTTTCAAGCTATTTTTTGGTTTGGTAAGTGATAAGCATATCTCGCACGGATTCAATCGAGTATATGAGTTATTTGATCTTGTTTTCATCATTTCAAGTTGTTTTCATCTTGATCTACATCATGGTAACTATATTTCATTTGAATCACCATAGGATCTAATCTTGCAACGTAAACCGATAAATCTCTATGTTATTTCATGTGTATAGGCAAGTTAGATCCATTTATTGATTTGTTCATCATTTTATCGTGATTTGGTGATTCTATATGATTGTATGATGATTATTGATTGCTTAAGTGAAATTGGTCGATTTGGTTGAGTTGATTACTTTCATAATCTTTGTGAGGTGTTAGATCGTATGGACCTGTAGTGTTGAACCGAAAAGTATGGACCTGTAGTGATGGACAGGAAAGTATGGACCTACAGTGATGGACAGGAAAGTATGGACCTGCAGTGATGGACTGGAAAGTATGGACATGCAGTGGTCAATTGGAAAGCATGAACCTTCAGTGATGGACCGGAAAGTATGGACCTGCAGTGATGAACCAAAAAGTATGGACCTACACTGATGGACAGGGAAGTGTGGACATGTAGTGATGGACCAGAAAGTATGGACCTGCAGTGATGGACCGGAAAGTATGGACTTGCAATAATGGACCTGCAGTGATGGACCTACAGTGATGGACCCACTATGATGGACATGTAGTGATGGTCCTACAATAATGGACCTACAGTGATGGACCTGCAGTGATGGGCCTACAATAATGGACCTGCAATGATGGACCTATGGTGATGGACCTACAGGGATGGATCGGTGAATCATCCATCAAATATATGATGGAGCAGAGTTTATTTTTGACTTAGTGCTAGATGTAGCTTCGACGTGAATTCAAGAGGAACGTTCGAAGCATTATGAAGTGTTCGTTGAGCGTAGGTGCAGACGACTCAAGTGTGTTTTGAGCTCGTGGATAATGGTTGCTCAAGTGTGTTTTGAGCTGATGGATAGTCATCGTTGATGATGACTAAAGTTATGAAGGCCGAGGGATTATCGTTGTCATAGGTTCTAGCGGACTCAAAGCAGGGTATCATGGGGACACCTGTAAGGATCTGATTTGATAAAGAACATATACCCTAGACAGTCATGATGGGCCTAGTTGTTGAGAATGGAAAAGATAAACATACAAGTCATGATGGCGTATGGATTTTTGCTAGAACCAGGGTTACCATTAGCCTTTGACAAATGGCGTGTCATTGCCAGTCATACGATTAACGGTGGTTTCAAAGCAGGATTGGCGGTGATAGCCAGAGTCATGGATGATGATTGTTTTATTTGTCTCGTCTTGTGTAGATTGTCCGACGTCGAAGGAGATATCTCTTGGATGCTTGTCTGATGTTGGTTTAGGCCTTCGGGGCTGGTGCTTGAGAGATATCGATATCGATTGAGATGGTCTATGAAGGATAATTAGTTGCTATGTATGTTTTTTCTATCAGATTTACTTAAAGGTTGTCACTGTCGGATGTGGAGGAGATGGGTTGGGTTTTTCTCTGATGTGTTCGTAGACTAGTTGATTAATCCGACTACTCTCATACACTATATTGATGATATTAGATAGTTGTTTTATCGCTCGTTAAGACTATTGTCTGCCTCAAGGTTTTATGTTCCTTTTATTACCTTGGGCTGTTCATCCATGTGTTGGATAGGCATACTAGGTAGCAGGTGACAGGTGATAGGACTTGACGAGGATGATGCTGTAGAGCAATGTCAAGCAGGAGGCTTACATATTATCTATTATACATATCTTGTTGTTTTCCGCTGTTATGATTTCTCTGGTGATTGTAGTGAGGCATTTTGTATAGATTTTTATATTGCTATCCTTTGATGTATGGATATTCTTCCGAGTTGGTATGGAAGTTTAAGTTTTTGCTTAATTCCACTTCACTATTATATGTCTATCGTATATGTTCTATTATACTTTATCTCTGCGCTATGAGTTATTCGACCAGTTCCACTTGTGTTATTCTACTTGATGTTATTCCGTAGCTGCCTGACACACCTTTTAGCGCAGTATTCCTCTTGTTAAGTGCAGGAGTTATGAGCGGTCATCACACGGCCCACTCTCTATACTTAGCAATTTATTCTTTCAAATAAGAATATCCATGTTTGAGGTTTATAAACTTGTCCATCTGTAGGCATATCTCAGCATTAGTCAGATATTTGATCTTAAATTATGCTTTGAACTCGTTCCATGAAAATATCCTTCCTGTGTTTTCCTCAAAGAATATATACTAATAATCCATTTTTCCTCCTTTAAATACCATAACGATACCCTCCTTTTAAATTGGTCTACCCATCTAGTAATTCAAAATTGTGATACACACTTAGACAACCATGAACTGGCTACGAAATATCCTTCATTTCAGTTGAAAGATTTTCTTCCTATATTTATGAAGACTTTGCATAAGCAAGGGAAATTGAGGTTGCTTCATTGGGTGGGGCTATGGGTTTCATTAGGGCTACTAGAGGAATAAGGACTTGTTCCATAGCCCTAAGGCACTATTAAATCTATTTGGTCATACCCCGAAGTCCCCTGGATTAGAGTTCCCTTGATTGGTCTGTAAGGTGATTTTTTTTAGTGGGAATTCCCAAGGAAGCATTATTGAAAAAAACAAAAGAAAGAAATAATGACTAGTTTAAAAGCATATGTCTTGAATGCATAATTTTGTGTATATATATATATAGACACACACACACACATATATACACATACAAACCTCTTGGGATAATTAATACGTTTTTAAACATAATTATTCCCCGTAGTTGGTAACTTAGGTTCTTATATCAAATATAGCAACCTATCTGGAATAGGCCTAAATCTTGACCTAGCAAAGGCCCATCAAAATTAAGAGTCGTTCTAAATAGATCATTGGTTTCCGTAAGAGATAAATTTCACAGTGCCACACTTTTACGTATAAAATTTTAAAGCGAAATGTACATTGTACAATAGTAAATAACATATACCATTTCATAAAAACAAAAAATATGTCAAATACATCACAACCATAGAGTCATAAACGCTGAGTCACAAACATAGGTACCTCATAAATATCATATTAATGTCACATATAGTAATAATAATAAATAAAAGATAACTGCCATCATCACCATGAACACCATCGTCCAACTTGAACTTTGAGACTATGCTACCTAACCTGTGTTGCTAAGAGAAGGGGTTAGAATAAAAAGTTCTGGAAATTAAATCTTTATGTTTATACCCTTATACCTTTACTTGGAAAGTATGAAAACTATCAAGGGTATGTCTAGGAGGCATTATAAACATATACTAATATTTGTCTGCTATTCAAAATATATACTGGAAAAAGGTAGGCCATACAGAAACTTGATACCAAATAAAATAAGGGTGGATTCCAACGATCAATTATTACCTAATTGGTGAACCAAACCATATAATATCTAGTTCCTAGTAGACATTGTACACATACAGATATATATATATATATATATATATATATATATAAACTTGTTAAAGATTTTAAGAGAAAGGATGCATCCACTTTGTACTGAGAAGGCAGCTGATTACTCGACCATTAAATACCTTGCTAACGGGAGGCCCAATTATCTGGCTATCACTAAATTTGAACTCCTACACACTTAATACTTCTTGTAAGAATGTGGCCCTTTGTTATGTGGTGATGCTTAACTAACCTATCCCTAGGTAGACCCCTAATATAGTCACCATAAAAGAAGCGGACAATTTCTAAAGAACTATTTACTCAGTTCGATACCATTTAATGCTTCAATTGAAGAAAGGCGGACTCATTGATCACTTGATACCTAATAAATGAGGGCCCTATGACTATAGTCCGTGAACATGAGGATAAATCCATAATGAAAATGGCAAGGTCAACCACTTAATACCCCTTAATGGTGGATCATCTACTTAGTACCTAACCTAAAGAAAGCCTATCGCACATTAAAAGGCCTGTAGCATTAGATTTCTTGCATTAACCCATGTTAGTGGTAGTTGGATTTTCTAGGCAAAATTCTACTTTAAGCAGGGGCATAAAGCAGAGGCCATTAGCATATACACAAGCACATAAAATCCAATGTTGGGACACTTATTCCAAATAACCAATAAATATGTATTTAAGATACACAAAGTACACTAAAATAAGTATTAATAATGATACAATAAGTAGGTGTACATGGTAAATGCACTAATCATGCGAAATGTCAACCTGTAGAAAGGTTGCAAGTCATTTCCCTACAGTTCTTGTCATGGCATAAAAGATTCAAATTACGAATAACAAGTTTAGTAGGGACAACAAAAACAACAACAGATAGACTTGTAATCTTAAATCTCTAATTAACTTGGCAAATCCAAGAGGCTTATATATGAATAACATATGTATAATTTGATTCTAGTCTCATTTCACTTTCTTTTAGTTTCTATAAAGTATGGATTTAGATTACACGCAGTTTATAGCCCTTAAATCCACCATTTTACGAATAAAGTAGGGATTTGAATTTAGTATAGTTTACCATCCCTTAATCCATTGTTTTTATATAATTCGAGGTTTTAAATAAGTGGAGAAAATAGAGCAAAATGGACTATATTTGTTTGAGATTCATAATAAGAACATTAAAATCCCATTCGTTTACATTAATAATCCAAAATCTATATAAACAATATAGATTGATACTTTCAACTTATTTAGACATTTGAGAGGTTTTAGTTTGGTTTTCGCAATCTTCAAATCCCTTAGGCATATAATCTCTAGAAACTAAACTAAACACGTATATGTAAAATAAAACCGTAAAGATTTCACTCACGGCCTTTGGAGTTTGAATCTGTATTTTACCCTAAATAGGCCCTTCTTTGAATTAGCTGCCACACGAACCGACTCCAATTTCCTCTCTTCGTTAGTTACATATGAATAATCAAGGAAGAATCATATAAATGTTATATCCAAAACTAATCAAATAAAAATAGAAAAGGAGGAGAGAAAAAAAGAAAACTATCTATTCTCTAATTTTGGTTCTAAAAAGAGACAGAAATGGAGGAACTAGCCACAAGATAATGTGAATCGAAGTAGGGGTCTAGGGCCTTATTTATAGATGCTTGAGTAGATAGGCACCGTTAGATTTAAATAATAAAATCTAAACCGCCAGTTGCATCAAATCCTAAAAGACTCAGATAACAAAATCGTAGCCATAACCCAGTTCTCACCACGTTGCAGTTGACCTCCATTATATAAGGCAGTCGACCGCCCTTTTGACTTGGGGCACAACAAACACTATTACATGCATTTTCATTTATTAATATTTAATATTAATTAATTAGTGTTTGATATCTTTAACATTATCCCTTTCTTATCTATATATGTTTATACACATTTATATTTAAAATATAGAATTATTTTCCATGCTAGTCCATTAATCGAAACTCCAATTTAAATTTTAAACCTTACTTATTAAATTTCTAAACTTGGATTATCCGTGACTATTTCATACGTACTTCATTTTCGCATACCATGTATGAAAACGAATAAAAAATCTCACTACGAATGCAATAATATAACTTCCATGGTCAAATTCCACAGAATTAGATATTTGTATTTTGACTTATTATTATTATTAAATTGTTTCGTTTTTCTATATTTATTTAATGTATATTTTGTGGGGTGTTACATTATACGTATATTTTTAATTTAATATTTATACTCTGGTTTTTGCACTTATACTTTCATTTTTATTTATACTTTAGATTTTAGTTTTATATTATAATTTACTCTTAGTTTGATACTATAGTTTGAAACCACTTTTGATATTTTTTTACATGTGACATATTGATTATATATTATTTTTGTATTTATGTTATACTTTATTATAAAATTCTTTCATTGTATATAGTTTATGTTCTCAAAACGTTTTGACAAAAAATATTTTTCAAACACTACGTATATGTCGACATTTGTGTAGGGTGTATTTCGACACACTAATCGATTTTTCCAAAATCCAAAATTGAAACAAAGTGCCTTTTCATTGTAAACTTTTGCGAATGTTAGTTTTCTTCACTCGTATAAGTATTCTTCTCCAAAAAGTGAAATTTAGCAATAATTTTATTTTCTTCAAGCCTTCCTCTTTTTTTTTTTAATGAAATCTATAACTAAAATATTCTAATTTTCGAATTGGATCAAGTCAATTTAATCTCATTAGATTTTACACTAATCTCTTTTCATTCTCTCAACGTTAGAGTGCGATTTTGATTTATAGGAGCAACTTTAATCATGATCGAAGGATTTAAATCTGCATATTTTGTAAACCATTATCAGACTACTTATGAGGGTTTGAATTATTAGTTAATAAATTAAGTTGGGCATAATTGTGCCCAAAAAGCAATTGGGTGTGACTTATTTGCCCGTAGTCACGTTGGTTGTGCCTAAAGGTAGGATTTTAAAGGGTGTCTTCTTATAGCTAAGAAGTCAAGAAGTGTGCTTGAATGAATAACAATAAAAGCCATATATAATGTGTATGGGAATGGATGTAGAATAATTCTTAACCAGTATAAAATTTGGTGTGTTCTTTCCATTTTACTTTACTGCATTTACTTTACTTTTTATTCTATTATATAATTGATTCTTTAATCATTAAATACATACTTATAAGCATAATCCGAAAATTTTTCTACAAGATTAACAAACCTAAGTAAACACCATGCAGACCTTCCTCCATTGTTAATATAGCCTTAAGATATGTATTCCATATCACTTTCATTTGGCATTGGAACAATGGTTTTCAAAAATTTTGTAATCAGATTTTGGAAGAAAATTTTATATTTCTGTAGTTAGTGATAAAATTCGTTAATACCTAGTGTCATATCAATAAAAGTCAAATCCAAAAGTAAGGATTTTCAGATTTGATTTTTGTTAACCTCTATTTGCATAGAATTTATTAGGATCAAGAGTTGTTAACATCACCATTAAAATGAAGCCCTTCAGTGCTAACCATCATGATCCCATTTTTATGGGAAATAACTTGGTAAGTATTGGTTAACCTCTTCTTTCAGTCAGTTAATAGGATTCCCCTGAAACCCTTTTGCCTTCAATGGACCTCATTAAAAAACTTTATTTTAGGTATCGAATCATAAAATATTAAAGCTTGAATCATGTGCATTTAGATATTGGGTCAGCTAATATTCGAAATGATTGATTTTATAATCCTTCCAATTTAACACTCTTGCACAAAGTTGACCAATTCTCTTTTCTAGTCGGTTTCTTGCTCAAATAGATTGCACGTAATGAGAAATCCAAAAATTGATTGGAAATTTTGGGTTATTTCCAAATGAAAAAAATCGTCTGGAATTTGGACCTTAGGGTCATATTTATAGGTGCTGGTTGACCTTTCCTCCGCTTTTGGACATTCATCATCCTGTTTCAATAAGAGTGATTCCAAAGTTTCTAACAAAATCCGCTAAAATATACTTGTAGCTAATGCTTCTAATGTGGCCTTGAGTTGTACAATAGCCTCCTTGCCCGCATTTGATGAATTCCTTCAAATTTTCCTCAATGTATATCTAAGGGTGTCTTCTGAATTGGATGAAGGATATGCACAAGTTAAATACTACTACTTCTGAAGGCTTTTGCTTCGATGGTTGAGGTGGACTAGTTTGCCTTGATTACATTCATTTCATATGGAAAAAGTCTATTTTTGTTACAGATTATCAAAATACCTTTCAAAATAAAAAAATCAAAGTGTGCTTATAGACCCGGATGGCATTGATTAACCCCTGTTTCTGAAGAAGCCTACGACTTATGTTGAGCTGGATCATCCCCTTCGACTCTTCTAAAGAGGCTTCTTTTTGTAGGAGGACATTTTTTGTTCTTTGGATGATCCAAAGGTACTTTGCTCTCTCTGTTCTTTTCTGATAGCTTGTTTGTTGCTTTTTCATTATTTCCAGAAGGTTTCTTTCATAACATATAAATTATGTTTTCTTTAGGAATCATGCCTAATAATTTTTATTTTCCTTCTTTCATACCATTAGTTTTGAGGGATATTTTTAGGCTAACATTTAGCCTCTTATTATTAAAGAAATGCTTTGTTATTTAGGACAAAAATTCATGTACTTTTCTTATGTATTCCCAATTCTGTTAGAGCTTGTGGCAATCGTAAATGACTGGAAGCCTCCTTCATTAGTTGTCGGATAGCATGAAACAATCTTCAATTGCAATTGTAAGTTTAAAACCATAAGCAGGTAATCTTTGATACTAAAAGTTTTCAGAAATCTAAAATTGAAGCTTTTGTTAACTTATTTTCCCTATGTGCAAAATTGCTAGATTTCATTATAAACATGTTTGTTACTTATAACATTTTAAATTCTTATTTAAGCGAGCATATAATAGATTGTTATCAGGTCAATTTATGTGCCATATTATTCAACTGATTGTCCTACACTTGGAATTGATAAGGTTATTTGTATTGCCTTGTTGAGGTATAAAGCTAGTGTCACAAATTTCGAAAGTAACGAAAACCTTGAAAGCTTTTATGAGGATGACTAGGAGACCTAGAATGTATTTTATAATGATTAGAAGATTTAAATCTTTAATCACATCATATCCGTTGGATACTAAAAAACCTCCTTTGAAAAAATAGACGGTCATTACTGTAACGACCCGGAAAATCTGAACCAATTTAAAATTTTTAAATTGGCTAAAATAGTGGATTTTAGATATTTAAAATAAATATTTTAAATAATAGCAATGAAAACTGAATTTGAATCGACAATTGAAAACGAATATAATTAATTCTATTTATAAACAAGGCCTGAAATGGCGCTGCAGTTTCAAAAATTGAATTCAAACTTTGTCGGACTATACCGGGTGCAAAACAAAACGGATTTGAGTGAAACCAAAAATATTTAAATCTGTTAGTGAATACCTTTCTAATGGATCTGAAAAATCGAATTTTCATAGCGAAAAGCAAAAGTTATGGCAAAATGAATTTTTAGAAAAGTCGCTATGGAATTTATATAGCCCGTGAAATTGGCCATTTTGCAAACGACCTCGGAATTCGACGAAACCACTTTTGTTGGATCCGGGATGTGAAGTTATTGCTAGGTTTCAAATTTCATAATTTTTGAAGCTAGTATGTGAGCGCGGCAAAGGAAAATGTGTTTTGGTCAATTACAGATAAATTGGATCGACCAGAAATGGGCCTTTTTGCAAACGGTCTCAAAATTCGATGAAACTAGTTTTGTTGAGACCGTAACGTCAAAACATAGCCAGATTTATTTTTTTGGAATTTTTCGAATCAGTTTGTGGCCCTGGCAAATTGAAATGCACATTCAAATCAAATATTGAATGTTTTATATTTTAATTTGAAGGAAAACTGACTGAAACAGTCGAATGAGCCTACGAAACATATCCCATTGTGTACGGAATGGGGGTAAAATGCTAGGGACGACATTCGTTGGGTTTAAATTGGTGGTCGTGTAAGAAAACCCCTTTTAAAACTCACTGACCAATCAGATTTTTATAAAAAAAGAAAAAAGAAAAATCCCTTTTCTCTCTCCTCGATCGAAGGCGGAAGAGACTTCCAACCTTCCAGCTACGATTCCGACCAAACCAGGAGGAATTAGACCCCCTCCAGTTAAGCTTTTTGAAGCTCTCCTTACCAGCTTCCCATCCATACCGGATTTGCCCCTTCACGATCAGCGAATCTCGAGTTTGGAGCCCTCGAAGTCATCGACTTTCTTCCGCCGCCGTGCTTCCAGGATGCCACCGAGTTAGTGGCCACCACCATCAATAGGAGCGCGGTTCGGAGCTCGACAACGTGGTATGGTCTGATCGTCACCACGCTACACGCTTTGGCTAGAAAATCCAACCCTAGTTTCGAATCAAAACGCTGAGGTACGGGTTTTATTTTCAGAAATGATTTTGACGCTCTAAAGTTTGCAAAACTTTAAAAAATCATATCTTTTTCGTTTGTTGACGAAATTCAGTGAAACAAGAGACAGTGGACTCGTGTGGACGTCTTCTACATTTTAAAAGAGACCGCATATTTTTCTGAGCCTTCTGCTATTTTTGGTGGAGTAGAACCCAAAGTGAGATTTCTAATTTATAAACATTATGGAAAACAACGATGTATAAATTTATAGTCGATGTATGGGTTATATAAGCATTGTACACCTCATGTATAAGCATTGTATAAGTTGTACGTTCGATGTATAAGTTATATATGCGTTGTAAAAATTATATATTTGTTGAAATAGAAGTGAATTGCTATATAAATATATATATATATATATACGCCCCTCGTCCACAAACCATGGACGATATTTATTAGTTGTGATTGGTGTGAAAATTGATTGATAGCGAATGGTTGATTGAAATTGTTTGTGGTTGATATTGATTGATTGTGGTTGAAAAATACCGGTTTGTGGTTGAGAAATATTTGGTTGAAACCACATAGGATTAGTTTGTGGAAATGAAATAAATATACATGCCGCTTGCGTGCGAACTAGATGCATGATTCCCCATTGTCAAAAACCGTGAGGTTTTAAGGTAGAGCGAGGAGCCGTACTAGGGACGGTCCCAGTTTTAACTACCCTGCCGTTATGCTGCCGAAATTTTGAATAATATTCAAGTGTTTGAATTATTTTCATTTGTTGAAACTATATTCATTCGTTGAATTAAAATTCATGTGTTGAATGGTGTTCGTGTTTTAAATATAAAAATCAAATTTTTATCATCTATATGAACTATATAAAATAATCTCCATTTGAAAGAAATTATTTTATAATAAAAACCCTATTTTTATTACCTATATGAACTATATAAAATAATAGTGTTTTGAAATGAATTGTTTTACAATAAAAATCACATTTTTATTATATACATGAATTGTTAAATATAGTGAAGTGTTGAAATAGAAGACAGTTAGATAAAAATATCATTTTTATCAAATGTATGGAAATCATATAGTTTTGAAATCGAAGAATCAATATATATATATATATATATATATATATAAATAGAAGTGAAATATATCGAATAATGACGCTGCAGTTCGTATTTTGAAACCGTGATTTCAAACGATTATACCAGGAGATCCGACCATCGGATTTTCCTGAAATCGCAACCGTTGGGTTCGCTTTGGAAAAATCTTTCCAACGGCACCAACTTTGTAAAAATCCAACGGTTGGATTGTCTGGAATGTTTAATTCAAACCTGAAGAAAAACAGCGCCAGAATCGATTATATATATATATATATATATATATATATATATATATATATATATTTAATCGAATAACGACGCTGTAGTTCGTATTTTGAAATCGAAACTTCAAACTTTTATACCGGGAGATCCGTCCGTCGGAATTTCCCGAAACTGGAACCGTTGGATTCGTTTTGAAAAGATCTTTCTAATGATGTAAATTTTGTGAAGATCCAACAGTTAGATTTTCATATATGTATAAATCAAATCTAAAGAAAAAACAACGCCACGGCCGCGTTATGGCCCGAAGCGTCGTTTTGAATAAATTGGTTATTTTAAAATAAATAAAAATAGCAATAAATCGTTATAAAATATTATAAACGATATGGGTGTGAAATTTAGAAATTAACTGAAGGTTGGCTAAATCGTTCTCTTACTGATTGACGGCTAGTGACTAATGAATTGAAATGATGCGTGTGTATGTCAGTGTTGCACTTGTTTATTATATACACGAGTTGCTCAGAAAGACCGGGTTTATCCCATTCTGAATAACTGAATCGACGATAAGGAATCGAAGATAAAGACGGTGGTCGAAGACCGGAGATCTTCACCTCGTTTGGATGGTAACCGAGGTCCTGATTGGGAGGCATACCGAAATATGGATAATGAGTGGTGATTGTCCAGGCGTACGTGGTGGTCGATGGGTTTGCGAGGTATATAGTTCCTCCGGTTTCGTTCAGACCCAGAACGGACTTGTAAATGGACTGTGTCTGACATTGGATTTTATTCTGTGTTGATTGATCTCTATTAAATATACATCTGTTTGGCGATGGAGAATTTATTCTTTTGCTTAACGCCCTTCTCTGAAATGCACGAGCTCAGAGGTTGTATATCGATGGACATCAGTCGCATGGCATGAATTGCTAGTGTGGCATGCCTAAGTGGCATATGATCAGGGCTTCTGTTGAAAAGCAAAGTCTTGTGGTGATGATCAAAGCCCCGCCTGTGTGGCATAGCTTTGTGTATAACGTAAATTCGCGAGCCTCACACTTCGGTATGAACCAGAAATGGGAGAGGACATCAGGGAGGGCCTGCGTTTCTTTCTAGCTAGAAGTAGCGTCAGTGGTTTTACACGCCCTGACGAGTTTGACTTATGTGGTTGTTGCTGTTGCGAGGCACCTCGGTTTGATTGTATGATCCGGGTCCGATGGAGTCATTCGTTCGCTCGTTTACTCCCCAAAGGGCGGGGGAACGTAGTGTTCAGGCATAATAATCCACATCGGTGGACCGACCCTGACGATCTAAAGGGTTGATGCGTTTGGATCCTGTAGCTCGGGCTAGAGAGTCACGAATTCGGTAAGGACTATCTTTTTTCCTTGGTTCATGACGGAAATCCAATTTCCAAATACGTGACTGTGCGGTTTTGATTGTATACCTATATATGGCGATATGGTGGTATGGGGCATTAATGCCGTCTATGATTGATAGTTATGATTCAATATTGTTTTTGAAACATATAAACACTAGTAATAATATCAAATGCTTTTGTTTTATTCGTATCAATCATATTTTGGCCATTATAAGGTAAAACTCTCTCCTCCAGTTTGCGTTGCACTGTGAGATGGGAACTGAGTCTTATAATGGCTTCATTTTTAGAAAAAGCATTGCGATGTTTAAAAGAATGATTTGTTTTAAAGCACTGGCAATCCAATGGAGTAAACCTGTTCCACGAAAGTGGCGTGGTCCTGTGATTTTCCATATATTAAATGTGTTGAGTAGATTTCTCATACCAGTCCCATGACTGACTTGTAGTTTGTTTCACTTTCAAACTCGGGTGCCCCTTTTTCTACATGGGCAACCTTGTATTCAGGTATAGCAGGCTTTATCCGGATAGCTGGAGCTGAAGATGGATTCTATCATTTATCTCCTTTTATGCTGTTCATCTCCTATTATACATTATTTTTGTTTTCCGCTGTAGACATTTATGTATAGCTGAACTGTACTTGTACTAAGTATGATCCTGTATACTGTGTAACTCTGACGATTACGTTTATCCAGTATATTCTATTGTGTATTATCTAGTGTATTTACTTATTTCTGTTCTGCTATTATCTGTTTCTGTGTTATATTCCAAAGGATTACCCTTGCCGCCGTCAGTACGGGGTATGGGGTCGTCTCATTTGGTATCAGAGCTTTGGTTAAGCTTAGTTCTGGAATATAACTTATGAACGAACTCGTCAGAAATAGAACCAGTAGTGTTCTAGGACGAGTAACTCATTACAGATAGGATCAGTAATATCCTAGTATGAGTAGCAGAATGAAATAGCACCTCGATAGATGCATTTACATTCATGTATTTGTCTCTATATTTTGAAATATCTTTTCTGTTGACCTAACACTTGATCTGCTATTTGCAGAAGAACTAGAAAATGAGTGCCAGAAACAGAAGAAGTAATACTGACCCGGATATTGAAGCTCTATTCATGAAATATAGAAATCTGGGTGGAAAACCCTTCTCGGGTGAAGAATCAATTATGAAAACACAAGCATGGATTCGTTCGGTTGAGAAAATCTTTGAAGGATTAAAGCTGAGGGATGACCAGAAAAGATTACTGGCCTCCTGGGCACTCAAAGACGGAGCTTTGTTCTGGTGGGATTCAGTTATTAAGGATAATCCAGAAGGTGATATCACCTGGGATAGATTCAAAGTGATTTTTCGGGATAGATTTACTCCTCCTGAAGCGATTGAGCGACTATGTGATGAATTTTCTAATTTGATACAAGGAGATATGACCATTCCCGAATATCATAAGAAATTCAATGAACTTTCTCACTATGCCCCTCACCTAATTGAAAATTCAAACAGGAAGAATTTGAGATTTATCAACGGGCTTCAAAGAAAATATCAGGACAATGTAATTAGAAGCGTGAAGCTTTCCTTTTCTGAAATGATATACATGGCTTACCAGTACGAGGATCTCGACAAGAAAGGTATGTTACAGTACGAAGAGGAAGTCAGCTCTAGTAATAAAATTGAGTCTGAAACTGATCGTCCTGAGGCCAGTACATTGTCTGAGGTCAGTAAGAAGCCCAGTGCCAAGAGGAAAAGGGCTAAATCTGAGAAGAAACCAGTAACGACAATTGTATGCTCTAACTGCAATAAGCAAGGACATCTCTCGATAAGTTACAGATCTCTAAAGAAACAAATCAAGAGTGGATCTAAATCAGAGAAGAATTTTCAAGAGAAAAGAGGTTGCAGTAAATGCCATCAGACTGGTCATCTTGCAAAGGATTGCTGGCTCTTAAAGAAGCTTGAAGTAGTTCAAGTGAATGAAATAGCGGAAACTTCCAAGCCCTCAGCTAGTCAAGGAAGGGCTGATGTTTTAGAAGGCACACACAATGTCAAGAACATTAATGCTAAAGCACTGTTTGATACTGGCGCGTCACGAAGCTTTATTGCAAAGAGTGCAGTCAAGAAGTTGGATTTGAAATTGAGGAAGCTCAAAGAACCAATGACTGTCCGAAATCCAGTTGTAGGTTCCATCGATCTCAGTTGGGTTTGTGGGGGTGCCTGTCTCCTTTTCCTGCTATAAATTCCCTACTATCTCTATCGTCATGAATTTTAATGAATTCGATCTTATTCTGGGATTGGATTGGCTAACAAAATATGAAGCAGAGGTTAGATGCGCAGAGAGAGTTGTTAGGGCTAAGATTAAATCAGGGAATTATATAACCATACCGTGTGAAGGTCAGAAATCTAATAGAAAAGACTTCTGGGCAGCTCTCGATGTTTCTCCAGCCCAAATAGAAAATATCCCTGAAGTCACAGAGAATATTCCTGACCTCATCAAAGATATTCCTTTCGTCCAGAACTATGTGGATGTGTTTGAAGAAGTTGTTCGCCTACCTCCGTAGAGAGAAATTGATTTCAAGATTTCTCTGATTCCGAATGCAAGTCCGGTAGTTCACGCTATTCGAAGAATGCCCTTGAAATAGAAAAATAAATTAGACAATCAAACACGACAGCTAGTATGGAAGGGTCTAATCAGGCCTAGTTTCTCTGATTGGGGTGTAGCAGTGGTATTTGTCCCAAAATCTGACGGTACTCTACGGCTATGTGTGGATTATCGTGATTTGAACAAGTAGACAATAAAGAACAAATATCCATTGCCACGAATTGATGATTTATTGGATCGTCTGAATGGAGCACAAGTATTCTTAAGAATGGACCTAGCTACGGGCTTCCATCAACTTCGAATTGCCAAAGAGTGTGTTCCGATGACAGCATTCAGAGGTCCAGACTTATTCTACGAGTGATTAGCAATGCCGTTCGACTTATGTAACGCTCCAGCATACTTCGTCGATCTGATGAATAGAGTGTTCAGAGGAGTTTTGAATAAATTTGTTCTGGTTTTTATTGACGATATTCTAATCTTCTCTAAATCAAAGGCCGAACATGAAAAGCATCTGGAACAGGTTCTAGAAATTCTGAGACGGAATGTATTAAAAGCCAAACTATCCAAATGCATATTCTGGCAAGATGAAGTGAAATTTCTGGGTCACGTCGTATCAAAAGAAGAAATTGCTGTGGATCCAAGTAAAATCACAGCCATTCAAAATTGGAAATAGCCCAGTACTCCTACAGAGGTCCGCAGTTTTCTCGGATTGGCTAGTTATTACCGGAAGTTCGTTAAAAACTTTTCGAAGATATCTGGCCACTTAACGAAGCTTACAAAGAAGCACTCTAAATTCAAATGGACTCCAGAAAGTGAAGAGGCTTTTGAAGAGCTAAAGTTAAGATTAACGACAGCTCCCGTGTTAACCATCATCGATGGCAATCGGGATTTAAAAGTCTGGACAGATGCCTCTAGAGAAGGCCTTGGCGCAGTGTTAATGCAAAGGGGCCAAGTGATTGCTTATGCCAGCCGTCAGCTGAAACCGCATGAGAAAAACTACGTCACTCATGATCTTGAGTTATTGGCTATAGTATTCGCTTTGAAAATCTGGAGACACTATCTTCTGGGTGAGAGATTTGAACTATTTACAGATCACCAGTCGTTGAAGTATCTGTTCACCCGGAAGGACTTGAATCTGAGGCAGCAACGTTGGCTAGAGTTCCTTGCAGCTTACGATTTTGAAATTATATACACTCCAGGGAAAGCCAATGTCATGGCCGATGCGCTGAGTCGAAAGAATGTAATGATCGCTAGCTTTGTTATTACGACTTCCCTGAATGACAAAATATCTCTTCTTCAGATGGATGATAACTTTATTAAGGATATGATCAAAAGGATTCTGAAAGGCGAACCCTCGTGTTTTCAAATAGATAACGATGGAATCCTGAGATTGAAAGAAAGGATTTGTGTTCCTGGCATCCCCAAGCTAAAAAGGGAAGTGTTAGACGAGTGTCACAAGTCCAAGCTGAGTATCCATCCTGGTGTGGCCAAAATGTACAACGATCTCAAGCGAACATTCTGGTGGAAGGCTATGAAAAGAAACGTTTCAATATATGTTAGCCGATGCCCTACTTGCCAGCTAGTCAAGAGCGACCAACAGAAACTGGCTGCATTGTTACAACCGCTAGACGTTCCTGGTTGTAAGTGGGAACATATTTCTATGGATTTCATTGATGGTCTGCCCAGAACCAGAAAAGGGAATGACAGTATTTGGGTGATCGTAGATCGCTTCACGAAGACCGCCCATTTCATACCTGTCAGATCAAACAGAACTGCTCAGAGTCTAGCGCAGATATATTTCAAGGAAATAGTTAGACTACATGGAGTGCCGCTCAGTATAGTCAGTGATAGAGATAAAATATTTACTAGTAAATTCTGGGAGGCATTTCAAGTAGAACTGGGAACAAAGCTGAATCTAAGCACCGCCTATCATCCTCAGACAGATGGTCAAACTGAGAGGGTGAATCGTATTTTAGAAGATCTATTGCGGGCTTGTGTTCTAGATTTCGGTGGATCATGGGAAGACCATATACATTTGGCTGAATTCTCATATAACAACAGCTACTAGGCGAGCCTGACAATGTCTCCATTCGAAGCATTGTATGGTAGACCGTGCCGATCTCCTGCTTGTGGGGTCGAACCCGGTAATAGGCTTGTGTTGGGGCCAGATATGATCCGAGAAGCTGCCGACAGAGTCGACTTTATTAAGAAACGATTATTGGCCGCTCAAAGTCGACAAAAGAGCTATGCCGATAGAAGAAGAAGAGATATATCGTTTGCTGTTGGCGACCACGTATATTTGAAAGTATCGCCGATGAGAGGAGTTATCCGGTTCGGTAAAACTGGAAAGTTGGCGCCCAAATTCATTGGTCCGTTTCCTATTCTGGAACGGATCGGAACTCTCGCTTATAAGGTCAAATTGCCTGATTGGTTGCCTGGGGTGCATGATGTATTTCATATATCTCAACTTCGAAAGCACGTTCATGATCTAGACTTGATCGTGGAAGAAGCAGCTCAACAGGATATTGAAATTACCCCTGAATTAGCTTTGAGAAGAGAGCCACTAAAGATCATCGGCAAAGAAACCAAAGAGCTGAGGAACAAGAAGGTTCACTTAGTCGAAGTGCAATGGAGTGGAGATCCGCAAGATTGTACTTGGGAAACATAGGAGAGCATTCAGAAAGCCTATCCTAGATGCCGAGTGGATATCTCTGATTGACTCCGGTGCAAGGTACATTTACCATACTTTGCATTACCAATTAGTTCTCTACTTTGTTGTTATTTTCTTTCCATGGATGTGCACTTTTAATACTATAGTCTGGATGATTTTAAAAGAGTATAGAAATTGATTAGTATATTTTTGAAAAGTTAAAAACAAATTGATTGCTGTTTGTGTTGTGTGATAGTAGATTTGATTAATTAAAATTATTGAAACGATAGTTAATTTAATCAACAAGAGAATAATGGTAGAATTTATTCGATTATATCACACCTTGAACTGATTAGAAAATAGATAGAAATATATACATGTGCATTATATATGATTGAACAGGTAAATGGATAGCTGTTGAGTAAAGATTTTATTTGTGTGCCCGACAAATAGGTAAACCTTAATGAGTTGGATGCGAAATATTATCATATCAACTCCTGTGAATGCCATTGGATGCGGAGTGCTGGTTATTCTGTGTGAAATAATAAACATCGCCATAGGATAGTAACAACTAATTTTGAACTACAATGCATGGCATACTTCTTGAAGATAGGCATACTTCATCATATACCACATAAGCATTTGGAGCTTGTGTGACGAGGTGGAAGATTTACCATACGAGCAAGAGGCTTGTATGGCGATGACTATATTTTACAGGTTGAACTGATGACTGATATGGACTATTTAAATTATAACGGTTAAATTGCCAGATTAATAAAAACCCCACACGGGTCTGGAGTTGACAATAATCACGTCTCTCTACTTATTAGATACGACACATGGACTATTTATTTCTCACACGGGACGAGGTGACGAGGATTTATCCTCTGGAGCATTTAATATACACACTCCCTCAGGCTTTGACAGGGTGACGAGAATTTATTCTCTTTAGTTATTATCAATACACGCTCCCCTGTAAACACCAGAATATATCACTATAAACATGTGTATGTTTATTAGGATTTATTGGGTACCTAATATGGCCCAATAAATTCCCAAACCTCTCCCCGTACAAAGGAGGTTATGGCGAAATTTTTCGAAAATTCCGGGTGTTAGCCAAATTTTTGAAGAATTTGAAAATGCTCAGAAACTGAACAGTTGGATAATTGAAGCCAGATTGAACGTAGAGTTGATTAATCAAACCACTTTTGACTTTTTTCCTTTTCAGGGACGAAAAGTTTTAAGTGGGGGAGATTGTAACGACCCGAAAAATCTGAACCAATTAAATTTTTTTAAATTGGCTAAAATACTGGATTTGAAATATTTAAAATAAATATTTTAAATAATAGTAATGAAAACTGAATTTGAATCGACAATTGAAAATGAATATAATTAATTATAATTATAAACGAGGCCTGAAATGGCGCTGCAGTTTCAAAAATTGAATTCAAACTTTGTCGGACTGTACCGGGTGCAAAACAAAACGGATTTGAGTGAAACCAAAAATATTTAAATCTGTTAGTGAATACCTTTCTAACGAATCTGAAAAATCGAATTTTCATAGCGGAAAACAAAAGTTATGGCAAAATGAATTTTCAGAAAAGTCGCTATGGAATTTATATAGCCCGTGAAATTGGCCATTTTGCAAACGACCTCGGAATTCGACGAAACTGCTTTTGTTGGATCCGGGATGTGATGTTATTGCTAGGTTTCAAATTTCAAAATTTTTGAAGCTTGTATGTGAGCGTAGCCAAGGAAAATGTGTTTTGGTCAATTACAGTTAAATTGGATCGACCAGAAATGGGCCTTTTTGCAAACGGTCTCAGAATTCGACGAAACTAGTTTTGTTGGGACCGTATCGTCAAAACATAGCCAAATTTATTTTTCTGGAATTATTCGAATTAGTTTGAGGCCCTGGCAAATTGAAATGCACGTTCAAATCAAATATTGAATGTTTTATATTTTAATTTGAAGGAAAACTGACTGAAACAATCGAATGGGCCTACAAAACATATCCCATTGTGTTCGGAATGGGGGTAAAACGCTAGGGACGATAGTCGTTGGGTTTAGATTGGTGGTCGTGTCAGAAAACCCCTTTTAAAACTCACCGACCAATCAGATTTTTTTAAATAAAAAAAAGAAAAATCCCTTTTCTCTCTCCTCGATCGAAGGCGGAAGAGACTTCCAACCTTTCAGCTCCGATTCCAACCAAACCAGGAGGAATTAGACCCCCCCCCCCTCCAGTTAAGCTTTTTGAAGCTCTCCTTGCCATCTTCCCATCTTCCCATCCATACCGGATTTGCCCCTTCACGATCAGCGAATCTCGAGTTTGGAGCCCTCGAAGTCGTCGACTTTCTTCCGCCGCCGTGCATCTAGGCTGCCACCGAGTTAGTGGCCACCACTATCGACAGGAGCACAGTTCGGAGCTCGACAACGTCGTATGGTCTGATCGTCACCACGTTACACGCTTTGGACAGAAAATCCAACCCTAGTTTTGAATCAAAACGCTGAGGTACGGGTTTTATTTTCAGAAATGATTTTGACGCTTTAAAGTGTTGCAAAACTTTGAAAAATCATATCTTTTTCGTTTTTGACGAAATTCAGTGAAACAAGAGACAGTGGACTCGTGTGGACGTCTTCTACATTTTAGAAGAGACCGCATATTTTTCTGAGCCTTCTGCTATTTTTAGTGGAGTGGAACCCAAAGTGAGATTTCTAATTTATAAACGTTATGGAAAACGACAATGTATAAATTATATAGTCGATGTATGGGTTATATAAGCGTTGTACACCTCATGTATAAGCGTTGTATAAGTTGTACGTTCGATGTATAAGTTATATATGCGTTGTAAAAATTCAATATGTGTTGAAATAGAAGTGATTTGCTATATATATATATATATATATATATATATATATATATATATATATATATATACACACGCCCCTCGTCCACAAACCATGGACGATATTTATTGGTTGTGATTGGTGTGAAAATTGATTGATAGCGAATGGTTGATTGAAATTGTTTGTGGTTGATATTGATTGATTGTGGTTGAAAAATACCCGTTTGTGGTTGAGAAATATTTGGTTGAAACCACATAGGATTAGTTTGTGGAAATGAAATAAATATACATGCCGCCTGCGTGCAAACTAGATGCATGATTCCCCATTGTCATAAACCACGAGGTTTTAAGGTAGAGCGAGGAGCCGTACTAAGGACGGTCCCGGTGTTAACTACCCTGCCGTTATGCTGCCGAAATTTTGAATAATATTTAAGTGTTTGAATTATTTTCATTTGTTGAAAATATATTCA
Source organism: Allium sativum (assembly GCA_030737875.1). Classification (NCBI taxonomy): domain Eukaryota; kingdom Viridiplantae; phylum Streptophyta; class Magnoliopsida; order Asparagales; family Amaryllidaceae; genus Allium; species Allium sativum. The sequence continues at coordinate 293,308,369 of CM060925.1, forward strand.
TTCGTTGAATTAAAATTCATGTGTTGAATGGTGTTCGTGTTTTAAATATAAAAATCACATTTTTATCATCTATATGAACTATATAAAATAATCTCCTTTTGAAAGAAATTGTTTTATAATAAAAATCCTATTTTTATTACCTATATGAACTATATATAGTGTTTTGAAATGAATTGTTTTACAATAAAAATCACATTTTTATTACATACATGAATTGTTAAATATAGTAAAGTGTTGAAATAGAAGACAGTTAGATAAAAATATCATTTTTATCAAATGTATGGAAATCATATAGTTTTGAAATCAAAGAATCGATATATATATATATATATATATATATATATATAAATAGAAGTGAAATATATCGAATAACGACGTTGCAGTTTGTATTTTGAAACCGTGATTTCAAACAATTATACGGGGAGATCCGACCATCGGATTTTCCTGAAATCGCAACCGTTGGGTTCGCTTTGGAAAAATCTTTCCAATGGCACCAACTTTGTAAAAATCCAACGGTTGGATTGTCTGGAATGTTTAATTCAAACCTGAAGAAAAACATCGTCAGAATCGATTATATATATATATATATAAATAAATATAATTATATTTAATCGAATAACGACGCTGTAGTTCGTATATTGAAATCGAAACTTCAAATGATTATACCGGGAGATCCGACCGTCGGAATTTCCCGAAACTGGAACCGTTGGATTCATTTTGTAAAGATCTTTCTAATGATGTAAATTTTGTGAAGATCCAACGGTTAGATTTTCAGATATGTGTAAATCAAATCTGAAGAAAAACAGCGCCACGGTCGCGTTATGGCCCGAAGCGTCGTTTTGAATAAATTGGCTATTTTAAAATAAATAAAAATAGCGATAAATCGTTATAAAATGTTATAAATGATATGGGTGTGAAATTTATAAATTAACTGAAGGTTGGCTAAATTGTTCTCTTACTGATTGACGGCTAGTGACTAATGAATTGAAATGATGCGTGCGTATGTCAGTGTTGCACTTGTTTATTATATACGCGAGTTGCTCAGAAAGACCGGATTTATCCCATTCTGAATAACTGAATCGACGATAAGGAATCGAAGATGAAGACGGTGGTCAAAGACCGGAGATCTTCACCTCATTTGGATGGTAACCGAGGTCCTGATTGGGAGGCATCCCGAAATATGGATAATGAGTGGTGATCGTCCAGGCGTACGTGGTGGTCGATGGGTTTGCGAGGTATATAGTGCCTCCGGTTTCATTCAGACCAAGAACGGACTTGTAAATGGACTGTGTGTCTGACATTGGATTTTATTCTGTGTTGATTGATCTCTGTTAAATATACATCTGTTTGGCGGAGGAGAATTTATTCTTTTGCTTAACGCCCTTCTCTGAAATGCACGAGCTCAGAGGTTGTATATCGATGGACATCAGTCGCATGGCATGAATTGCTAGTGTAGCATGCCTAAGTGGCATATGATCAGGGCTTCTGTTGAAAAGCAAAGTCTTGTGGTGATGATCAAAGCCCCGCCTGTGTGGCATAGCTTTGTGTATAACGTAAATTCGCGAGCCTCACACCCCGGTATGAACCAAAAACGGGAGAGGACATCAGGGAGGACCTGCGTTTCTTTCTAGCTAGAAGTGGCGTTAGTGGTTTTACACGCCCTAACGAGTTTGACTTATGCGGTTGTTGCTATTGCGAGGCGCCTCGGTTTGATTGGACGATCCGGGTCCGATGGAGTCATTCGTTGGCTCGTTTACGCCCCAAAAGGCGGGGAAACGTAGTGTTCAGGCATAATAATCCACATCGGTGGACCGGCCCTGACGATCTAAAGGGTTGATGCGTTCTGATCCTGTGGCTCGGGCTAGAGAGTCACGAATTCGGTAAGAACTATCTTTTACATTGGTTCATGACGGAAATCCAATTTCCAAATACGTGATTGTGTGGTTTTGATTGTATACCTATATATGGCGACATAGTGGTATGGGGCATTAAGGCCGTCTATAATTGATAGTTATGATTCGAAATTGTTTTTGAAGCATATAAACACTAGTAATAATATCAAATGCTTTTTTTTTATTCGTATCAATCATATTTTGGCCATTATAAGGTAAAACTCTATCCTCCGGTTTGCGTTGCATTGTGTGATCGGAACTGAGTCTTATAATGGCTTCATTTTTAGAAAAAGCGTTCCGATGTTTAAAAGAATGATTTGTTTTAAAGCACTGGCAATCCAATAGAGTAAACCCGTTCCACGAAAGTGGCGTGGTCCTATGATTTGCCATATATTTAATGTGTTGAGTAGATTTCTCATACTAGTCCCATGACTGACTCGTAGTTTGTTTCGCTTTCAAACTCGGGTGCCCCTTTTTCTACACGGGCAGCCTTGTATTCAGGTTTAGTAGGCTTTATCCGGATAGCTGGAGCTGAAGATGGATTCTATCATTTATCTCTTTTTATGTTGTTCAGCTCTTATTGTACATTATATTTGTTTTCCGCTGTAGACATTTATGTATAGCTGAACTGTACTTGTACTAAGTATGATCCTGTATACTGTGTAACTCTGATGATAACGTTTATCTATTATATTCTATTGTGTATTATCTGGTGTATTTACTTATTTTTGTTCTGCTATTATCTGTTTCTGTGTTATATTCCAAGGGATTACCCTTGCCACCGTCAGTACGGGGTATGGGGTCGTATCAATTACCCTTTGAGAATTTGATGGTTTAACATCAACATTCGGGTATTTAAAATACTAAAAGCTCAAAAATCTACTTTAGAAAATAACAGAATACCCGACACCACTTTTGGCATTAGTAGAGCAGAAACCTAGATTTGGGCATTTAAAATCGCAAAAATCTAGATTCCACGTATGGAAAATAATAGAGGATCCAAAAACCACTTTCGGCATGAGAAGATCCAAAACCTAGAATTAGGGATTTAAAATAATAGAAATCCAGAAGTACTCTTCTGGATATAATAGAGGATCTGAAACTATTTTTGGCATTAGAAGACCCAAAACCCAGATTCAGGTATTTAAAGTAGTAGAAGTCTAGCCACTTTCGGCATTAGAAGACCCAAAACCTAGATTCAGGTATTTAAATAATAGAAGTCTAGAAATCCACTTTTTAAAATAGTAGAGGATCTGAAATCACTTTCGGCATTAGAAGACCTAAAATCTAAATTCGGGTATTTAAAATAATAAAAGTTCAGAAATCCACTTTTAGAAATAATAGATGATCCAAAACCAGTTTTGGGATTAGAAGACTAAAACCTAGATTTGGGCATACAAGAGTAGAGAGAAATACACTTTTGAAAATAATAGCGGATCTAAAACTGCTTTTGGCATTTGAAGATCTGAAATCTAAATTCGGGTTTTCAAAATAACATAAGTCCAGAATTCCTCACTAGAAATAATAAAGGATATAAAACCACTTTTTCTTTTTGAATTTTGATGCCAATTTCAGGCTTTTTCTTAAAGTAGAGATAGGGAATGTTCTTGTTTCGAATAGAGGCATGAGGTGCTTATAATTCTCCCTTTGATCTTTCGTTCCCCTTTGTGGGACACGGCATAAGCAGAGGAAAAGAATGCTCATCTTTAGAGCGGAGTCATAAAGTGCGTAACTAAAGCCGAGTCAGGGTTTGTTCCTTAAAAATAGAGGTAGAGGGTGCTTCATTAGATACCTTGACTAGGCCAATTTCATGTCGGGACCAAGGGATTACCTATCTCTCCTCAGAGGGTGTCTTGAACAGGATACTTTAGTAGTGGAAACAATGGAATATGGGTGCATCGGCCAGACCTTATAGGAGGGACTGATGGCTTACCTCTCTTCCCTCCATGAGGCGCCTTAACTAGGCCATCTTGGCATAATTAATAGTTTTAGTTGGAAACGGGTGCATGTCCCTGAGTTACCCCTTCTCCCTTTCGAGAAAACCTTGGTAAGGAGTATTTCATTCCTAACTTATCAAGCCCTAATTGGAATCCTTTATTCCATATTGGATTTATTCATTAGACTTCTAAGTTTGAGTTGGGTTCTTGTATTTTTTTATTCAAATAGAATTTATTTATTTTCCAATTTACAGTAGGCTTGATGTTCCCAAAGAACCGTCTCATCTACCAACGATGGGGAAATGTGGTTTTAAATGTTCTGCATTCAATGTTCTTGGTACCATGTTACGATTTGGGTAACTTAAAGGATAAAATCCGGGTGGGGTCATAATATTTATAATTAGGGATCCTTCCCAACTTTTGTTCATAGCATCTATTTGCTGGATTCTTAATGTGCACCATCACTCTTCAGAGTACTATATCCCCTCTCCTAAATCCTCTCGACTTTTCCCTCTGATTGTACTACTTTATAAGTTTTCTTTGTTTTTCAGCCTTTCGTATGGCGGCTTCATCCCTTATCATAGGAATATATCTAAGAATTATTTTTTTATTTCATGATTTGGATCAAATGCATATGCAATTCAATGATGTGATGGTATTTCAATCTTAACCAAAAACAATGATTTGCATCAAAAAGTTAAGGGATATGGTGTATGTCCCATGGTTGCCTTAGTAGAGGCATGATAGTCCCAAAGTACCAGCGGTAGTTCCTCTATTCGGTTTCCTTCTTCTTTGTTAATCACTTTTTCAATATAGCCTTCATAGTCTTGTTGGCGTCCATGACAACACCATTGGATTTCGGATGCGCTATCGGAGAAAAGCTTTTAGTAATTCCATTGTTGAAGTAGAATTCTGAGAACTCCTTACTTCCGAATTGTGTTCCATTATCTGGTATGATCTTCCAAACTTTTTAAAAATATTTTTAATTTTTAATCTTAATACCTTCGCCGATTTAGTCTTCGGAAGCAGCTCTACTTCCACCCATTTGGTAAAGTAGTTAATAGCTACTAATACGTACTTTGTTCCTCCTTTAGAAATTGGCTATGGGCCTATAAAGTCAATTATTCATATGTTGAAGGGCCATGGAGTTATTATGCGAGTTAGTTGGCTTACGAGTAATCGAGGGATCTTCAAATACCATTGGCATTTATCACATCTCTTTGCCAGCTTTATGGCTTGCGGGGTCATTTATGGCCCAAAGAATCCCTACCATATTATCTTTAGCCAATTTTAGTCAAACAGTCTCAATCAATACTATGAATTTACACACCTTAAGTATGAGAGGGCATACCCATTTTATATAGGATTCTATCCAAGATAAAAAAGTTTAGGCTCTCTTGTAAACCTTTCGTGCTTCAGCTTTTCCTACTGTTAATGTATCATTAATCAGATATTCCAAAACGGGCGCCATTCCGCTGTTCCTATTATTCCTCTTATTCTGAAAGGGTCTAACTGTTTGTGAGACATCGCATGATCTATTCCACTTTAGCTTCACTCTGTAGCCAACACTTATGATCAAGTTAAGACCAACGATTCCTTCTTCTTTTCAACTCTTTTCTCTTCGATGTTAGGGTTTGCTTGGTATCCAACGGGAATGATTCAAGTTTCGGGAACTCCCCTGGAACTTTCTAACTTAGCTTGGGAATCTTCCATTACCGAGACCTGGTGTATAGAAACATCTTCGAATGACGTCAGCATTCCTAATACTTTTTTTTAACATATTGAGACAATTTGGGATCTTTTGTTTGATAAATTCGCTTCAGCCAATTTATCATTAGTTATGAATCATTGAAAATTTAAATTCTTAGAACTTAAGTAGTATTTCTAAAGTTAATCTAGCAACCATTGATTCATATTCTGCTACATCATTTGTTTATGTAAAGTCCGATTTTATGGCAAAATATAGGCGATGCTCATCTAGGGTAATTATAAAATATCCAACTCCCATTCCTTGTTCATTAGTTTTTCCATCAACAAACAATTGCCATTTTGGATCTTGATCCTTTTCTTCTACTGAATGTCGCTCAGTGATTCCCATACATTCATTTATAAAATAAGCTAAAGGTTGCCTTGTTATATCCCCTCGTTGCTTATTCTCGTCATATCGGCTTAGCTCAATTCCTCATTTTACCAGCCTTCTCGGCGTTTCTGGTTTACTAAGTACCTTTTTGAGAGGGAAATTGGTTAACATTCTAATGGAATATGCCTGAAAATAAGACCTTAGCTTGCGCGTAATTAGGATTAAGATGTAGGCTATCTTTTTATGAAAGGGTATCGAGTTTTGACATTTTTCAACCATCGGCTCACATTATAAATCAACATTTTCTTTTCTTCTCGAACCAATACAGAACTTACGGCATGATCTAAAATTTCCGTTAACAAACATAAGATTTCTTTATCCTTTGGACTGGATAAACTGGAGGCTTTTCTAATTGATCCCTTGACTCTTGGAATGCCTTTCAGAAATCCTCTCCCCACTAAAAATTCTTCTTCTTCTTAATCACATTAATGAATAACGAACATTTGTCCATGGATTTTAAATGAACCTACTCAAGGCTATCAGCTTTCCATCTAAGCTCATCACATCCTTACTGTTAAGGCTCATTCATTCTCTTTATTACTTTTATCAAGGGTGACTAGCCTCAGTTCCTTTCTCACTTATGATATACCCTAAGAATATTGAGTTTACTCAAAACTAACATTTTTGAGAGTTTAGCTTCTTTTGATTACTTCGCACAACCTCAAACATTTCCTTAAGATCGTTTAAGTGATCCTTAGTATTTCGAGATTTTACTAACATAGCATCCACATATACTTTTATTTTCTTTAGATTTGTTCATTCAACATTTGGTTAACCAGTCTTTGATATGTTTCCCCGATGTTCTTTAGACTGAATGACATAACTTTGCAGTTGAAGGTTCCAACGAATCTTGTATTGTAACATGCCAAATTTATTTAACAATACGTAAATGGAAAAGAGTAATAAAACAGATATTAATTAAAATAATATTCAGGACTAGGCAAGGAGTATTTCACCATTGATCCATTATGAAATTCTGGTTCAGATAGACTTTTATTTGCGTTAAGCAGATTAAAAGTGAATAAGTTATGATCGGTTAAAAATTGAAATTCAAATTCAGAAAATTAAATAAGTAATCAAACTTAATTAGTGGAGTAATAGGTAACCCAGCCCATAACTGAGTTGACCCCTATGTTACCCCAAGGGCTATGTGAGTCGACCCCTGTGTCGGACCATATAGGTGTGGGTCGACCCATATAAGTGCCAGGCGTGATTTTTTCCTAGAACGATGTTGAATGCTTTTGGAGACTTCTTCATTAATGTGTTTTGAGGGCTAAGACTAGAACCCTAAAATCCTAAGGCTTAGATTATCCTTCTACACCTATAAATTGATAGGTACTCCTCACTTTTCCTCTACACCTCTTCTTCTTCATTCTCTTAGCCTCCACTCCACTATGTTCTAAAATAAACTAAAATTTGGGGAAATATAACAGAGTACTGTCCAATTGTAGGTCTGAATGATTCATCTTCTTCATTAGCCATTTTTGTATTAGCAATCTTTTATCTATGAGTTTTATGTGATTTTTAGGTCAGTTAATTTTATAGGAAAGTTTTGACAGTAAAATAGTGTGAATCTACAAGTCTTATATTTACAGTATTTTCTCTGTAGAATGAATTGCACTTAACTTGATATTAAGTAACAAAAAGAAGGGTTTATGAAATAGTGTTACATTTATTTAGAAATGTGAATTACAACCTAGGAGTATAACAAATGGTTATATGGGGATTATCAATAAATTTAAATGTGTTAAATTAAAATTATGAGATTAATAAGCTAAGATAGAGGGAGTCCATTCCGATCGGGGATATAAAGGGGCTCTTGGAAATCTTAGTTATAAGTTAGGGGCTAAGACTATGGGTGACTTGTGTCAGTTGCATTTTTATTGGAGAACTCATATCAGTTAGTATCCCTTTGTTATCATGGAGCCTCGCACTAGGTTGAGGCTAGGGAACGCTTTACTGAACTAGAGAGTAAGTGGTTCGTATGAGGTGGGTACGGGCGCGTTACGGAGGAATGATGAGCATGCTCGTTACGATTAGGGAAGATAAGACGCTGTAATGCCTGAGATTAACGATGTGTCCTTTTTGTTGATGGGTTCGAGCTTGGTAACCCCGAATTCCTTTGCTGACACAGTTTATTCACATTTTAGGCAAAGTAGCGAATTGATGGGTAGAAATTAGGTAAAGCCTAATTATGCTGTTTTGGCAGTTGATGCAGCAAATTTCAGATATGAATGAGAAGTCTATCTTAATTAGTTTTTATCTTTCCTACTATTTCATTTATGCTTTTATGTCCATTACTCTTAGAACTATTCTTCTGTCTAATATTTCCTTGTCTTATGCTCATGCCAAAAATTACTAGAACTCACCAGATGTATGTCTAACCTAGTTTGTTTTTCTCCTTATATCTTCCCTTCCCTCCTTAGGTTCACTGGACGGAGGGTCCCAATAGTGATTCTTGACTATCTGGTTTAGCTTGGATTCATACTCTCTACTTCTTCATGTATTGGTTCAGTTCTTTTGATCATTGTATTGACTTATGTGAGGGATAGCTTTTAAGGTTTCACTCATGTAGTTTGATATTTTCCACGAGACATTATGTTGTTTTCTGTGAGGGTGACTACTTAGTGTTTTGAAATGTAACAATAATTTTCTTATCTTAATAAATGTTTTAAAAGTTTCTGTTGTAATTTACATTTCTATCTAGTTTATTTTAGCCTCTGTATTGTTACTTATATCTTATTGCTTCATAAAACTTAATGCATCCTCATATACGTAATGTTAAAAGATGTAGGGTGTCAAAAGTATGTTTCACATCTGGCCTAAACTTTAGTATTTGATTATATCCAAATTAGTAAGCATCCATGAAGGACAATAACTTATTTTTACTCATGGCATCCACTAATTAATCTACTCTAGGCAAGAGGTAACAACCTTTAGGATAGGCTTTATTCAAATTAGTGTAATCAGCACATGTTTTCCATTTCCCATTAGATTTCTTCACCAATACTTGGTATGCAAGCCATTTGAAATAAAAATCTGTAACGACCAGGAATTTTTGACCCCGAAAATCAACATGAAAACACTATGTCGAACATTCAAGTATCGAAAACACCAAAACATTAGGAGAACAAAATTAGAGGGTGAGATAAGAAAAGAAAGAAATATTAGAATAGAAGAATAAGAAGAAGAACACATCAGAATCTCACAGCTGAACGAATAAAATATAATATATCAAATCTCTTTATACAAAAAGAAACTGACTATACATACCAATCATCAGAGTACATCATATATCTGACACAGCGGAAATAAACTCTAAATAACTAATGTTGAAGCCTTCTGCTTCTAGCTCCTGAAACTCCAAGCGGAACCTAACCTGTAAATATACTTGGTCTGATCCAAGCACATTTGAAGCAAAGCAAAATTCACCCGAATCAGCCTTGAATACTTTCAGTGGTTAACTCATAGCATAACAACTTGTTTAACTTTAAAAATTCTTTCGAAAGAAAAGGATAATATTAAGACCATCCCATACATAAATATGAACGGTTTTTACCTTACTATAACCCAAAAAGTTTTTGAAATCATATATGTCTTCTGATATTAATAGTGTCTAAATACAAATAAATAGAGTCTAGCAGAATGCTTACATCTCATGCTCCACATATATGGTATACAGTCAAAACCGCGGGCGCTTATTGGAGATTGGATTCCGACTATGACAAGGTATGGAACCACCTACCGATAGTGTATCTCTAGAGACGAATACACTGGGTTCAACAAAAACATCTTGCAACCCGACCATACATGACCGACCACTCATTTCTCTTGAGTGTATCAAATATATTGTCACCTACGGTTGCTAGCAACATAACCATTCCTGAGAGATACAGAAATGAAAAGAAGTAACAAAATGAATATTCTCTAGATCGTGACAATAAAACCTAATAGGAATGACCCACATAGCCATGCTGCTTGCCCGATTTTTGCCATTTCCCAGTTGTAAGGCTTGAGGTTATAATCTTTTGAACATCTGGCCACCATTTACTTTGAATGCCATATCATCATATCATTCCATACACGTTAACCCGGGACTGGACAACCAAAGGCACCCTCCTACCACATCCTAGATATCACCCTATAGATCAGTAGCGAGTAGTCCTTGCAATCCATAGACTCCAACCACGATAGAATCACAGTTTATCTTTGGGAGCAAATCAGAGATTATAAGCAATACTTCCATTTTATGAAGATCTACGGTCTTCAAATGCTCCATCTGATCATCGTCTGATCTCTTCTACGATAACATATTTGCTGGTCGGAATGATTTTCAAATATAAATTTGATCCTGGTCTTTCCATACCAGCAATCGATAATTGGCCAGATTTGACAGTCGGCTATTTAACTATCAATTAAACAAACATTCATCCATAAAAATAAAATATATATACTAGTTCGGTATTCAGCATCATTTAGCCTCGTTGATAATTAACGAGTGGTGAATTTAAACTCTATATCTCCAATACTAGGATAACGTTTCCCTTTTCTCATATAGTATAAGAATATTTAATTATCATCTCAGTTCTACTCTATTAGCTCCTATTGTAAATTAGTAAGTGAATAAATCTCAAAATATTAACCTCGAAGTCCGAAACCAACGTCAGATTGACACCATGAAAGTTACTTAATTCAACCAATGTATAGTGGGTTCTAATTTCTTTAAAACTACATCATATTCCTTATCATATTCAGTATATCTTTTTTAAATTTTAAATAAGTCATTGATTAAAATATAAATCAAATATTATATAAAAACTTAATTAAAACTTACTTTAAACCTTTTCCGATTATAACTTAATCCAACTCCATTTCTTGTTTTAAAATATGCAATTTAAGGTCGGATCCAAAACTAAATCCACCCAACCAATTTTAATCCACTTTGGTTTCTATTTCCATTTCAATTTCCTATTTTATATTACTAACATCTCATTTATTCGTTCAATTGAAATGATAATATATCTTTATTTACCAATCTCCCTTTTATTCCTTTATTTCAAAACATCCCTATATATTCGCCAAATCTCATACATTACCTTTATCTTGCGAAGGTCGCCATATATTCTTAACTCGAGGTAATAAAAAATTCATGATTCAAACTTGAGTTATACCCTGTTAAATTATTCATTGTTTACTTTGAAACTTACTATTTCAATTACATTTCGAATCTTGCAAATAACGTTGCAATATTATCTTGTAATAAACCAATTTTCAACACCCGTACCATTACAAGCTAATATCATCCCTTGGTAATAGTGAAGCCATTCAAGTTGGGGTATTTTAATTACCTCTCAGACCTTGACCGACAACATTCTTATCTCAGAATAGATAAAAGTTTGAAACACCCATCCTATCATTTCCATTATCTATTTTCTTATAAATTTGGTTTTTAATAACCATTTTTCCAATTGGCATATTTATTTTCAAAATAAATCTTTTTTACTTTTTATTTAATAAAACTAATGAACGCAAATTCTTTTGCTTTAAATCTTTATAATATATCTCATTTTCATCTGGATTTATTTTAGACCCATTTACTAAGTTCCTTACACACAACTGAGTTCTTAACCCTTAGCATATCCTTTCTAAATAAACAAAACTATTTCTAAAAAGCTTATTTCGAATTAGTCACTTGAGTTTAACTTTGTTTACAAAGCTTGTAATAGGATTCTTTACATTACTATATTAATCTTCCTCCTTTGAAAATCACATTTAATTTTTCTCTTTGTTTACTAATTTTAACAATTATGTAAACAAAAATTCATTTAAATCTTTCACGACGTATCCTTTATATTTTGAAAACTTCTTCCCATCTTTTTCACTTGTACTTTATCCAATAATTAGGTAATCACAAACGACATATTAGTTTCAGTATAACTTCGCTTAACATAAATCAATTATGTTATGTTCTATTTCAACATAAACCTATTTAAACTTGGTATTCCTTACCAATCTTTGCTTCATTTCACTTATCTTGAATTCAAATCTTCTTATGGAATCCATTTATCATTTCTTGCTTTTTGAAATAATATTTCGTTAAAATCTTTACATTACACGCTTCTTCATAAACTTCCAATTATGACTTGGATTCTATTATCCAATTTCTGATGATAATCTCCTTTCGATTTGCTTACTTAATTCAATCATTAAGTTACACTTACCTTAACGACACATTAGCTTCATAACTTGTTTATACTTTTGGAATAACATTATTCATAACATGATTCATTTCAAAACTCGACCATTTCTTAATTTACTTCCATTTAAGAAGTTAATTACTTTAATTTTCCTCCTTAAAAGTCCAAAATCTCTACTTTTATTCCATTTTTACACCACCTGAACTCTTCCTATCACCACCGCACTCCACCATAACCCCTACCACCACCACCAAGGCGGTCCGTAGTAGCCACCTAATGCCCTTGGCCTCCAAGTGGACCCAACCTCTTAAAGATCCCACATTTACATCAAAAGTCACATTTTTATGCTTCAAAACCACTTAGAACCTTAGATCAAAGCAACCACCACCACTTGAGCCACCACCAACCCTTACACTACCTCCTTGCTACACCTGCACCACCCTCTAATCCTCCAAATTTTGGTCGTGGGCCCAACAACCCTGACTGAGCCATAAAAGCCCCCAAAGGCCCCTCTTTTCATCCATATATGCATGTTAAAAATATATAGACATATTATATTTATTTAGTGGTGAAAATCGAGGAGCAAACTTTGTCTGTTGGAAAGCGAGTGAGGTTTAGATTAGTTGCAAAGTAAAACGATCATTCCGTTAGAGTATAGTGGAATGGATCTCTTAGTGAGAAACTCGATTTATAATTGTATTTAATTAGTTATTGAATATATTATGAGAAATGTTAATTATATATGTGTTAGTCACAAATATATATATATATATATATATATATATATATATATATATATATGTATGTATGTGAAAAACTTGAATTTTAGTTATCATAGTTAGTGATACTTGATTTGGAAGGTAATATGTTAGTAGAGAACCCAACGCTTATATATAAACATATATTTAGTGTATATAAATATATATGTATGTATGTATATTTAGTTAGTTAACAAATATATAAATAGTTGTGATGGATGCTTATGGTTGGTTGATGATTGTATAATTGCAGTTAATCAGTTGATTAGAAAAAACAAAAGCATTAATTGTCTAATGCTTATACCGTACGAATTATGCCATGATATGCAGTGCAATTAAAGTGCTTAGGGGTTCTATAGCGTCGAAGGTGTAAAAAGTTATAGGATGGAAATAACAAGGATAAAGCGGATATGCAAAAAGGTTCATTAAATGTATGACTATTTAAAATTAGTTTGCTGTCATTCTCACATGTTCTTTACAAAAGAATCGAATATTCATCAACCCTATATGACAAAATCAAAGAATATCATGGTTATGCGCACTAGATTTGATGTCTATAACAGATTTCTACTTTATATTAGGCACTTAGGTCTTGAAAATTAGCACTTTACAACAACTTTTCTGATTTTTTAAAAGTGAACTTGTTAAATCAACCTCTGTATATTTATATTGCTAAAGAGAGGGCTAAAAATCATTGATTTAGCGGATGCAGCAGAAAATAGTAGGTTTTAAAGCAGAACTACTATTCATCGGGGCTAAATCGAAATAGCGTAGCAGTGGAAAAGTGCTATGGGCTATGGCGAGGATATTGCGGGGATTCAAAGGGGATTTAACTATGTAATACACCATGTATATGTATATATATATGTGTGTATATATATATATGCATATATATGTTATGTGTGAGTGGATGTTATAAATATTGGAATATGTTATTTTAATAGTTAATAATGATTATGTATTCATTACACACAAATATGTGGAAGATATGGGAATTGGTTAAGTCTCATCTCATTTCGATGATTTAATTGAATATTATATTCAATTAAATAAAGGGAGAAAAATAAAAGTATGAACTTTTAATCCTAAATGGTTCAAAAATGTAATTGGAGTATCATGAATAACTTTCATAAAAAAGGAAAATTATTTCAAGTAATTATGGCATGCTCAAATTTAAAACCAAATGTGAATAAACTTTAAAATGTGGAGTTTGGTTTGAATATATATAAAGTGTTTTAACTAAATTTTATTATTCATGCTATCTTACTTTAGTTATTAGTGTATATCGAGAAAGTTTGAGTTGAAAAGGATAAGTTTTGAAAAATAAAATTATTTTAATAATAAAGTAATATTATAATATTCATTTAATACGAATATTGAAGTTAAATTTTGGAAAAAAAATTCATACAAGTTTAAATATTTTTATAATCATATTTAAAGTGAATTAGATAGGTTTTGAATTCAAATTATAATATAGTCTGAATAGGACTAGTCGCGGTGCGGTAGTTCGCCAATTTCGACTATAGACTTCGAACGCTCATAATAGAAGCAAATTTAATCGGGTTTATTCGAAATGAAAACCGTTTGCTTTCTAAAGATAATAGTTTTCAAACAAAAGAAGAAATTTTAAAATTTGATAATCATATTTCAAGCTATGTGTAAAACTGTTTTTCAAATGGTCGCTGTAAGTGTAGTTCGTTGACCGCAACATGAAACAACTGTTTTAAAATGAATGAAAGCTAAGAGATTTTTTTAAAACCATTTTAAATCGTTTAAAAATGATCTGAATTGAGAAAGTGAAGATTTGGATAATATAAAAATCATTTTGACTAAACTAGCTAATATAAGCCAATAGTAACGCTTTCGTAACACTTTTACAACATTTTCCGAAAATGATTTATTTAAAAGTTTAAACTCATTTGGTTTTATCTTTAACTCAAGTAATAAATTTTAAAGGATAAATAAAAGTTTTGGAAATATGAAATGGAAATAAATTTTTGGATATTAGAATCTTTGTTAATATTTTACTATTTTGGGAATTTGGAAGGTATTTCGTACCATTATTCCACTTATACCACTATGCCATAGATGGCTTACTACAACGAAAATCCAAGGTGTTGCCAGCTGAAATGTTGCCACAGCTATATTGATTTTTGTCTATTGCAATGCACTCTTCAATGTGTTAGCATAGATATCAAATTGTGTTGCAGTAGCTATAGTTATAAACTTATAAATTTAATTTGCCACGTCATCGATCTGCATCTATAAAAAGATGCATATCAATCCGTCAATTTACCTTTTAAAGACAACATCTGTAGGTTACGCGTCACTAATCTGTTATAATCCTCCACCACCAATAGTAAATCAACTTACAGTACTCATTCCATTACTCTTTCTCAACTCATAACTATTCGTTCTCACCCCTAAATTTCTATTTCCAATCCTTAATTTTCATTCACCTACTACTTCCACTCCAAGCTTCTCTATGTCCTCCACTTATTCCAACTAGTCTTCTACTCAACTCCAAATGCACCCACTTCTCTCCCCTTCTCCCTTTTCTCCATCATCAAATGGTAGTCAATTCAAGAAGAAAGGCGCAAGCTTTTTATCCGTTGTTTCTCATGTACGTTTCTGTTGCTTTTTTGATCACTGCTATTAATTAGCCTATGGAGAAACTGAAATTGTTATCACCATGAGTATAATTGGTGTTAGATGTTTGACAATTCTTGTCTGTTATTTGTTAATGAATCCATTCTTTTTTCAGTTAGAAGTTGTATACAATTAGTTTCTGTTATTTGTGGTTCTTATGTATGTTGACTCGCTGAAATGTTCTTTGAGTGGCTTTTGGGTTGTTAATCAATTTAATAACACAGTGGTGATTTAGACATGATACTTCTGGCTTTTTAATAAGATATATAGTGGTTTATGAAAATGGTTTCATAAGGATGCTTACATATACATGATACTATTCATTTCTTAAGTATTTTCATGTTTATCATATGCATGATTTTTCACCTAGGTCCTAATTAGAAATTTCTTAAGAAACCTATTGTACATTGATGTGTGCATCACCATTGACATCATTGTATCTGCACACAGGGATCAGTATACTGCTAATGGATGATTGTTTCTTCATGATGCATGCTTCTAAAATTTGATGTGAGCTTTGTTTTGGCATGTGTGTGTAAGATTGTCTAATAAATATGCGCACACAAGTACTAGATGCATGAAATACATGCCTGAAAGCCTACAACATGAAATTTATGATATGGAATAATACATAATCATTTGCAGTTTGTGATATTACTGAAATGATTTTTAGTTTGTGATATCACTTTGATTCTTCCTTCAATTCGAGTTCAGGGACCGCTCAATCAACTTCTACTTTAAATTCATAAACAACGGCTGTAAGAAAGAACTGCCACCACAAAATCCCAGCGAAGATGAGGACTGTGAAGGCAACGTCAAATGCGGGGAAGAAGTTTTTTGGTTGCTCCATGTGGCCGATAAGTATAAATTATGTTTTTTGGTTGCTTTGCCTATTGTCGTATCTTTCATGATGTTTTAGACGAGAATTTAAGATATGTGCAGAATGGCGATTGCGAGTATTTTATGTGGCATGAATCAATTTTTTTTTGAATCTGTTCATCAGAAGGGACCAAGAAACTTTGATTTACCTTTCAACAACTATGATCATATAAGTCGCATGAATCACACATGAAACTTCACATTGACATGTATGAAATCAATAGTAATGCGGAATTGGATGATTGTTAACCAGCCTTTTGGTCTAGTTCCCAAAAGTACGCAAGACACGCTCGACTCAACATCTCGCGTGATATTATAGCCCAGAGGCGTCACCAATATCATCCGGGGTTCGGTACCAAAAGACTCGAGTCTGGGCACTAGCAGGATGTCGCATCCCTCGAACGCGACCTCACTCGGTATCCGTCCGCATCCGAGCCAAAGGCGAGCCGTGCTCCGAGACGAAGGCGAGCCATCAAGCGGGTTTGGGCGCAGCACCGGTGGGGGTTCGGGGCCACACAGTCCCGGCAGCGATCAACCTAACCGGTTAGGTCGAAACAAGTGTGTTGCCTAGAATCACCAGATCGACTCAAAAGTCAGGATTTAGCCAACAACTTTTGCAAGCCTCGCCACTCCTCCTAACAATGCCAAACAAAGGCCTCGTAGTCCGAGAATTGAACTCGAACCACGGGCCATCAAGGCACCTATACCCAGGGCCTTCGCACTACCCATAAGGCAGACTTCTCACCTAGTAGGTGGGAAAATTCGCACCCAGCAGGTGCGAAATTTTCACGCCAACCAGGAGCGAATTTTCGCACTCAGTAAGTGCGAATTTCTGCACCAAACAGTTGCAAATTTTTGCACCCATGCACTTGAAGCTGGGTTCGAAATTTGTACATGTGCTAGTGGCGGGTGCGAAAATCTGCATGTGGTTCCTCATTCTCACTTACTCCTACCTAATCCTACCTACCCCCACTCCTATAAATAGACCATGGCCTCACACTTTAAAGGGGTTGGATTTTCTTCACTTGAGACCTTCCTAGAGCTTCGTGAGGCCCATTAATGGCATCTCCTATTTGAGAAATATGGAGAATTAAATATTCTTTTTCCCAAATACCTAGCGTGTGGCGATTAATAAAGTGAATGTAATAAGCATGGCTCTATCCTTGTAATTCTTGAGTGATTAATAAAATTCCAACACCTTTCCAAAGTGGGTGTAGGCCTAATCCGCGGTCGAACCACAATAAATACTTGTGTCATTTACCGCTTTCTCTTATTTAGTCTTACGACCAAATTAACTATCCCTAGTAATAGGAATTTTTGGTGTTTTCGACATTTTTTGCCGTCAACATTTGGTGCTTTCACTGATAATTGAACTCAAGATTTACGTCTTTCTCCCACATTATCATCTCGACTTCGACGAGCTTAAGGTTCCTTGAGTCCACTTACGATGGTAAAGAAGCCAAAGAACGCAATGGTCAGCTCTTCAGCCGCAGCCGAGGCCTGTACATCCCAACAACCTCAACCGTTGGATATCCCATCCACCAATGAAACCGTCCCTCCTATTATGGACACCGAAATGCCCGTTACCCAAGCTCAAATTCGTATGCTTAAAAAAAGATATGAGAACACCACGGTCGAGCTCAACCAAGCATTAAGGAATAACATTGACCTTATGTGGCAACTTCAAGAGAGTCAACGCGTCGTCGCCTGACTTCAACTAACTCGTAATAATGCTCGACCCCGACCAACTGCCTCGGAAACTTCCTTTTCCGAGTCAAAGGGCCCACACCAAAGGAGGAAGTTTAGCCTCATCAACAACGTCGCAACTCGTACCAATGCCCTCGATAATGTTAATGGTCATGCCAATGGAAATGGAATCGGTGACTGAACTACAGTCACATACAGCGAGAGGGAACAGTACCTAGACCGCCCTCGCTTGATTATCAATGACGGACCAGATCATACAAACCAACCTCTTTCTCGACACAACCCAATGGTCGCTAATCAGGATGATAGGCCCGTTATTTCAGCGGCCCGCGCTCCCCTAGAATAGGATCTGCATCATCCTGCTCTACCTCACCATCCACACCAGGACCCAATCATAGATGTCGAGGACATGGAGGAAGATGATCCATACATCCATCATAGAAGATGCCCTCGCAACAGAACTCTAGAACCTCACCAAAACCGATAGGTCCCAATGGCAGATCCACATCCAATTTATCTTCCTGACATGGTCCGAAGGATTATGAGGGAAGTGCGAGGGAATGTGCACGATTCATGGGAAGCGCAAATTAGATGCAACCCCTTCACAAGATAGATAAATGAAGCTGAGTGGCCACGATGCTTCAGCATGCCACAGATGCCGCTTTACAACGGCTCCACCGATCCCTGTGCCTTCCTAAATCGATATGAATGGAAAATGGACTTGGGCCGAAGCAATGATCCGGTAAAATGCAAGTGCTTTCCTATTTTCTTATTAGGAACCGCTCTGTTATGGTTCTCTCGCCTCCCACTCTATTCCATTAACAACTTCGGCCAACTAGCAACAGAATTGCTCAAGCAATTCAAAGTACACATCCCGACCCCGAAGGATTCCCTCACCCTGTCCAACCTATGCCATGGGCCCACCGAGTCGCTCAAAAGCTACCTCTTCAGTTTCAACGTCGCCCTCAACGAGGCCAAGGATCCGGAACCTTGCACCATACTCATCCAATTAGCAAAGCGCATCTTCCCTACTTCCGAATTCGGGGCAAGGATCGATCGGAAGCAGCCTAAAAGCCTTGTTGCTTTCCATGAAAAGGCTAGGCAATACTTATGTCAAGAATAAGCGAGACGAAATCGACTCTCTAAGGCTGGTCTTCCCAACAATCCACATGCGGATACCATAGATGACAGTGTCAAAGGGAAACAGATAGTGAAGCTCTTCGATAAGAACAAGGGGGCAGATCCCTACAAACAAAGGTCGAAAAACGGTACGCAAGGCGGCCGCAACAATAATCAGGTTCCTACGGAACCCAAGAAGCCTGGCCTTCACCGGGCATACGTGATCTACACCCCGCTGAATAAAGACTTGGAAACAATCTACCGGGAAACGTGCAACACGCTTCAATACAAGAAACCATACAACAAGGAATCCACTAATTAGAAGAAGAATACCGGCAAGTACTGCTGATACCACGACATGTACGGGCACAATACTAATGATTGCCGTCAATTTAAAGACGTAATCGAAAAGCTTATCTGCGAGAAGCTCCTTGAGCAGTACATCTAAAAAGCATCATGACTTTCACCAGCATTAAGCAGAATTCCGGCAAAACCTAAGGCTTACCCCGTTGGCCGTAATTAACGCTGGTACCTCTCACCAGCCCCGAGTAGTGGAGGACCCACTGGAAATGGATCTCCTTCCACTTGTGGACCCCGAAACTCCTGTGACTCAAGCACAGATTCACACGCTTAATAAGAAATATGAGAATGCAGCTCTCGTGCTAGGCGTTGAAGATAAACATAACCTTGAACATCCAAAGTATATAAGAAGTATTTTGGTATCCTCCATGCCTCAAGATGATTTTCTGACAGGAGGAGAGAAGAGAGGAAGCAACTACCATCAGGGGATCGACATACCCCGAACGAACATTACAAGGTTGGAATTCGGGATCTTACCCCAAGCTATGATCATATTTCGAAGCTCCAGCTACCAAGTCAATCACGACTCAGCGAGATATGGCATAAAATCATGGATCTAGCATAATTAGGATCTAACTGAACATTATACAAGATTAATTCAATGACTGACCAGCTTATATGATCAAATCGGATTACTATAGGGTTTCTAATATTGAAATTAACATAGGGGACCCGATTTTAAATGATTTTAGCATTCATGATGTGAAATAATCCTAGATTTATCGAACTATCCAGAATACCCTTGTGAGTGATATCTATCACTCACCAGAACTTTGATCCGATGAATTATTGAAGAAATTAGATTTCGACACCGAGAAAACTATGCATAAACCATTGATTCGATGAAAAATAGCAAGATTCGATTTTCCTGGATATATATCTTGCTTTAGATCGTGATTAAGAATGAATAAATGATGAGTTAGGAGTTAGATTGAAATCCAAAGAATTACGGACAACAACCAAATGCTTGAATGAGAAGAGGAACCCTAATTCTCTCCCCAGACCCCCTTATTTATAATTGCAGATCATTAGCCAAATGGTCTTGCTAATCGGCCTATTAGCAGCTAATTAGCTTGCCTATAAGAAACTGAAACTTAAAATAGAGATTTCTCCTAAACTGCTAATTCAAACCTTTAGTTTGCGGAATCGCCAATGACCATATTGATCCAATGAGATCAATTTTATCATTTGATATGATCTCTATCAAAAGTTATGGCTAAAAAAATATTCACAAGTTAAAAATGGTCACAGATCGACTTGATAAAAATCAAGAACACGTTTTATATTCTCATGAACTAAATATTAAAATATGAGAATGATCCGACCATAAGAGAATAAAATATAATAATTTTACGATCCTCCGATATGTAAAATATAGTTTGATACATTCTCCCCCTTTAGGAATTTCTCCTTCGATATTCCTAGAAAACACGAGCAAACATGGTATCCCTCATTCCTACCATCAACGAGTATACAATCTAGCATCCAACAATCCATGCAATCAAAACCCTACCCTAGCATGTGGAACCCTAATAGCACAAGACAAAGTGGTCCAAGTAAGATATGATATATAGGACATACTGCTCAAAGAGTTCCAGATGATCGACCTTATACTCTCTTTTATTTCCCACGTGACATCATCATCGTCCTTGCTCCATTGTACCTTGACTACCTTTACAACCTTCCCCCTAAGCTGCTTCGTGTCACTCCCTGCGACGCGAAGTGGTTTACAGGTCCTAGAAATTTCGAGCTCAACCTATAAATCTTCAGTCTGATCAGAAAATACCACAACACTCGAGTCATGCATAATCTTCCATAGAAACAACACGTAAAACATATTGTGCACCCCGCCATCTTCTTAGGAAAATCCACTCTATATGCGAGTTTTCCAATTCGCTTGATAATCGGAAATGGCCAAACAAATCTTTGTGGCAACTTTCCTGTCCTTCCAAAACGAACCACATTCTTTAGAGGCAAAACCTTTAAAATACCATATCTCCAATTGAGAATTCCAAATCATTTTGTCGCTTATTGGCTTAACTGTTTTGACGTTCTTGGACCGCCTTCATTCATGTCCAAATGACCTCAATATTATCTGATGTTTCTCTTATCATCTCAGGTTGAAGTACCAACTTCTATTCCGTCTCTTACCAACAAGATAGTGAATAACACGGTCTACCATACAAACCTTATATGGTTACATTCCAATACTTAACTGGTGGCTATAATTACAAGAGAACTCGACTAAATGTAGATGATTTTGCCATAATCCTCCAAAATCCAATACAAAAGCTCCATGAAGATCTTCCAATACTCGATTAACCCTATCAGTCTGACCGTCTGTCTTGGGATGATAAGTTATACCCATAAATAACTTGATTCCCAATGTCTCTTGCAAACTTTTCCAAAATTCACTAGTATAAAACAGGTCTTGATCGTTAACAATACTCTTTGGTATTCTCGAACTAACCACTTAATATATAACTCAACCAACTTCGATGTCGTCTTAGTCGATTTAATAGGAATAAATCCCACGCTTTCAGTCAAGCGACCCACAATAACCCAAATACTATCATTTCCTACCCTTGTCCTAGGTAATCTGTTAATAAAATTCACCGGTACTTGCTCCCATTTCCAAGTAGGCACTTCCAATGGTTGTAACAATTTACTCGATTTTTTCTTCTTGGTCTTAACTAACTGACAGTTCATACACTTCAAGGTGAGCTTCCCGACATTTCCTTTCATGCCTCCCCAATAGTAAACTCTCTTCGTATCTCAATACATCTTGTTAATACAAGGATGAATTGTCAGTTTAGAGCGATGACATTCTCTCAGAACCTCATCTCTTAGTCCATCTAAATCAGGAAAAATTAGTCGTCCACATTGCCAAGCCAACCATCTCGATTAATTTCGTAATCCTTGTTTGTTGGTTCCACTCTCATCTCTACCTCCTTACGATCTCCACAAGCTTATCGTTCCGCTTCTAGATTTCGCTAATCCTTTCAATAAAAGTTAGTCTAATTGATAAGACTGCTAATATTTCAGGCTCTAAGTCATGGCAAGGCCTGAAATCAAATCTAGCCAAATACTCAAGATGCTTCCATTCAGTAAACATGGCTCCAAATTTGCATTTTTTCATCTTAATGCTGTTAAGGACTGGGATGTTGATTGCAGCAACCTTGTTTCTACTTTATTTCAATTACTATTATTAAAAAATATATACTAACATAATTTTCTAGAATATATATACAAGAAATCTATGCATGTATTTTAGAAGACTGTAAGTTTACAAAAATCAATATTTCGAATAGAAGATTTCTTCTGAGTATAAAGAAATCAAGAGTTCAAGAATTATTGAATTAGTATACATAGAAACTATGTTAAAACTCTGGTTAGCACTTAATTCTATTTACAAATCTAAATTCGGATTTTAAAATTCAAATCCTCATTATAAACTTAGTTTCAAATTTATTTTCTTGATTCTAAATCTTGTTTTCAAATGATTTCAAAATTACTTCCATTCTCAGAATATACTCTTCTTTGTTTTAGATAAATATTTTAACTCCTGATAGTAATTTTCTAAACTTATGAAAACTAAGTTTATATTCAAATTTGTGTTTTAGATTTAAATCTTAGGTTTTACTTATTTACAATTACTTATGTTGTTTAATTTTCTTGTTTACATTAAGATTTTAATACATATGTATGCAGTTTTGTATATTTAAACTTTTATGTCGTCTTATATTTAGTCTCTTAATTATTTTTTGTATATCTTTATATAAGTTTTAGAATATATTTTACTTTGGAAAGAATGTTTAAATATAAAGGAATTTAATTTGTTTTAACTCTGGGTTCATTATAATTTATTTAAATATTATTTGAATTGATTTAAAAGTCATTTTTTGAAATATCACTAGCATATGTCGACATACTAGTCGTTAAGGAAAACTTTAAAATCTAAAAGGAGGTGTCTTTTGAATTCAAATCCTTTCAGAAACGTTGTGCTGTTCAAAACCTATAAAGAGCTTCCAGAATTCGAATCTTTTAACTACTTTTCATCTTCTTCTTCCTCTCTTAACATCCTACCATTATAATACTTTATTTCTTGATTTTCTGCTCTTACACTTTGTTAATTTTAATAGAAATCATATTCTTCTTCTTCTCTTTCAATTCTAAATCAAAATCTCTCTGAATTCAGTGCTTCTTAAGAATTATAGGTTGTTTGTAATCAAAGATCTCAAGATAAAGCTCAATCGAATCAGTACTACAAAAAACTGATAAGAGAACGGTGTGATACTATCCCGTATAATGTGACTGGGTGCGATTGTGAACCAGAAATTAATTGGTTGTAAAGTTATGTGACGTAAATCAACTATGTCTCACTGTATTTGGAATCACTTGGGGTGTACCCTTATATCCTTGAAATTAAGGATTGCAATTGGATTTGTTGGAAAAAAAAACCCTATCAACCCAACGTTGTATAGGACTAGATGTACGAGAGTCCCGAACCAATACAAAATCCCAGGGTGTACTTTCCTTTTTTTTACTTTTACTTTCTGCATTCTGTGGTTGATTCTGTGTTTGTTTGTTTATGTGATTTGTATATTGTGTGTTTGATTAAAAATGATTTCAAGAAATTTTATAATTTTCATTATACACTATTCACCCCCGTCTAGTGTTTAACTTCCCTTAAGATGCTTAATCCGCATCTCCAACAACTAGTATCAGAGCCATTGGTTTTCAAAGATTTCATAATCTGAATTTTGAAAAGATTAAAGGCAACCAACGCTGGAATTGTCACTAATGGTAGTTCATTCATAAAGGGTCAGTCCACTGTTGGACCACCACTTTTTAATGGTAGTAATTATGCATATTGGGCATGTAGAATGAAAATTTATTTACATTCTGTAGGATTAGGCACTTGGAATATCACACAAACCAAACATGTTGAAGCCACTGTTAATTTAGCACAATGGGCAAATGAACAGAAAACCACTGCACAAAAAAATTCCAAGGCGATGAATATTTTATTCTGTTCATTAGATAGGAATGAATTTAATAGGGTGTCTTTTTGTAAATATGCAAAATAGATATGGAAAACTTTTCAAGTGACTCAGGCAAAGCTAAACAAACCAAAATATTCATGCTAACTAATCAGATTGAGTTATTTAAAATGAATTAGAATGAGTCTATCTTCGATATGTACTGCGGGTTCTAGAAAATTATGCATTCACTAATGGCTTTGGGAAAATATTATTCTGAGGAAGATCAAGTTAGAAAAGCTCTGAATTCATTGACTTTAGATTGGGATCAAAAGATTCTTGCAATTGAAGAAGCCAATGACATTAGTATATTGAAAATTGAGTAACTAATCGGTAATTTAATGTCGTTTGAAGTTCAGATGCAAGAAAAAAGAAAATAAGTCATTACCAGTATAAATATTTTTGACCTTTTGTGCCCAAAGGGGGTCGGCTTTTTGGGGGTGGGGGAATAAGCTTGCTTCTTCACAAGCTTATCCCCGCCCCGCTTCCTGTTCGTCCCGGCCTGCAGCAGCCAGTAAAGAATTCGATAGCACTTAAGACATCTATTGAAGAGTCATACTCAGAAAGTGATGATGAATGAAGAAACAGCCTATATGACAAGGAATTTTATAAAATTCCTAAGATAAAGAAAATGAAATAACTTCAAAGGAATGAGAAAAGAAATCAAGTGAAAAATAATGAAGTTCCAAATAATGTTCGATGTTATAACTGCGATGAACCAGGTCATCTAAAAAGATTATTCCCATATCCGTAGAAACAAAATCAACTGACAAATGACAATTCATCGAAGAAAAGGAAAAGAGCATATGTAGAACTTTGGACGATTCAGACTCATCATCAAGTGATGAAGAACAAGAAACGAATAACTTGACTATGTTCTTCACAACAGTTTTCTAATAATAAAATAACAACATAAAAAGTATTTTTATAATAAATATTTTTCCAATAAATAACTAATGAAGAATATAGGATTATAATTAACTCAAAAGGTTAAAATTCAAAAGTCAACTTGAAAATACAAAGGGATATGTCGACATGCCTATTTTCCTATGTCGACATATACCAAAAAAATTAAAATTAAAAATTAAAAATTTGAAATTCAGACTTTTCAAATTCCCTCCAACTTTTCATTATCTTCAATGTGACTGAAAAGGGGTCCTTTGAACCGACAAACTGTCCTTTAATTTTCTATATTTACCATGTATTACATTCATTTCTTTTCACCTTTATTTCAAAATTCAAAACTACTCTTCATACTATATCCTCTTCATAACTATTCTAATGGCTTCCTCAAGTACTCCAAAAACCTTGAGATTGACCAAGACCATCAAAGGATTCCTCTTCAATAATTCGAATGATATCTAGAATTTCATTAGCTATGTAAATTTTGGTAAAGTAGACATGGGAAAATTTGCTATCTTTAGTGATTTTTCTACTAACGAACTTGAACCTCTCTTTTGTCAAAATTGAATTTTGAGACTTATGATTCTCGGGATAATGATTAAGCTTGTTATCCTAATCTTATGAAAATTTTTTATGTAAATTTGGATCACTATTTTTATCAAGGAAGTGAAGATGAAATTTGGAGTAGTGTTAAGGGAACGCAAATTGTTTTGGATTGTGATGTTTTAAGTACTATTTTGGGTAGTAAGAATACGAAAACAGATCTTTCCGATTTTAATATCAATGAAACTGATTTGGATATTTTTCATCACATTTTTGAAAATGATGAATATTTGGAATTCAAAAATCGTTTTTATTGTCTAAAAGCAAGAATTGTCAATTTATTACTTCAACATACCATTACCCCTTGATCTGGAAATTTCTATAACCCTACCAAGAAAGTTAACAAGGCCCTTTTTGCTATCTTTGGAAATTATAAAATCAATTGGGCTAAAGTGATTTAAGTGAATTTCATCGAAAGGAAATTTTGACAAAAGAAAATGTGCTATATCACGGATTTTACCGTACACATATTTTCAAATATTTTGGAGTTGATTTCAAAGGAGAAGAGTTAATTTTTAGAAAAGTTTTTAATGCGGGAAATATTTCTCTTATGAAGACTTGACTTGTGTTTCATCCATATGAAACATGTGTGGAAAAACGAGAAAGAATTGAACAAGACAAAGAAACCGATCAAATGGATATTGAAGAAGAGGAAGAAGATACCTCTTTAGAAAGTTATCTCTTTAGAAAGTATTGAAGTTCCTACCAACCCATCCAAGAAAATCATTCTACGAAATCAAAAGATTTTAGCCAAAAACCAAAAGTTACTTAAGAGATCGTTTAGTAAGAAATTTAAAAAGATTTCTACTAAAATGAGTAAGTTCATTGGTAAAGTTGGAAGAAAACTTGGCTTATCATCCTCCTCCTTCGCTGTATTTTAAGTTTAAAATCATATCGTATTTGCTTGTGTTTCAATTTCTGCATTTCTACCTTAAGTTATAAATTCATTTCATGTATGGTTTATTAGTTTGAATGAAGTTTTTAATTTCTTTCAATTCTTGTTTGAACATCTCTGGAATAGTTATCAAATCAAGAAAAATAAGTTTATATAAGTCAAAACAAATCACAAAATCCTTCAAAAAGTAAAATACACATACATATCTCGACATACATATTTGTGCATGTAGATATGTAATTGTATAAATTCCATAAATGTTTGAATTTGAAACCTATCTAACCGATTATTTTCTATTCAATTATAACAACTTTTAGAGCATTTCTTCCAGAAAAGATTCTCTTTTTATTTCTACTTCATTTCCATTCAATATTTATTAAAACAATTAAAACTATGTCTACTCAATTCCATAATCTTAGTGAAAACGTTAAAGAAATCTTTAGTTCCTTCAAGAATATCATTTGAATTATTCTTTGTAATCAACGTCACCTTAAATTGAGTCAAATACAGATGATCAAACAATAAGAAAAACATTTTCATGTAATTCGGTGAATGATTTCTTCTCTTTCCAAAGATGAAGACAACAACATCACTGGAGTACCTCTCACCAAAGACAATAAGGATTGATATGCTATAAAGACCGATCCAATCTTCAGTAGAGATGGTTGGGGTTAAGTTTATGACGACCCAAATTTCGGTAACCTTTGAGCCGACCAAATACAACCCAAGTCCATCTCAAAAAACACTAAAACTCATATGTCAAAGAAAGAAATTAGAAGGTGAGAGAAGATGAGATATTAAAGTTGGAATAGAAGAAAATAGAACTGAACAACAACACAAATCCCACAGATCGCAGCGGAATAAAATATAATATATATAATCACTTTTGAAATACAGAATTGAATTTGAACTTACGTACATTATCAGAGTACGTCACATATACAACACATCGGAAATAAACTATAGATATCTAATATATGAGCCTCCTGCTCCAAGCTCCTCCTGATAAATCTGTAAAATCCTGTACTACTTGGCTGCCCTTACAAATTTGGGAACCTAAGAGTTTAGGGAAAACAAAGAAAAATAAACTCTAGGTCAGTCATGGGACTGGTATGAGTAAACGATTTTAAAACAGCTTGATACATGAAGGATATCTCATAAGACCACGCCATAAAAACAGAACGGATTTTTCCCTTATCAGACTCCACAGTACTTATTTTAACTTTCAAAACGTTTCGAAAGAAAGATAATTGTAAAACCAATCCACACATAAATACAGATGGTTTTTACCTCACGATAACCCAAAACATTTTTATATCAAAGCTCTTCTAATTATACAATGTGTCTAAAACAAATAAATAACAATTTAGAAGAACGTATGCATCCCACGTTCTACATATATAGTATACAATCAAAAACCGCGGGCGCTTATTGGTGATTATATTCTGACTATGACAAGGTATCTAACTACATTCCGATAGTGTATCCCTAGAGGGGTATACACTGGGTTCAACAAGAACATCTTGCAACCCAGCCACATATGACTGACCACTTATTTCTTTTGAGTGTATCAAATATATTGTAACCTTACGGTTGGTACCAACATAACCATTCCCGGGAAATACAGAAGCAAAAGAAGTAACAAAATGAATATTCTCTAGATGGTGACAATACGCCCTAATTGGGGGCGACCCACTTAGCCATGCTGCCTGCCTGATTTTTTTCATTTCTCGGTGGCGAGGCTTAAGGTCAAATTTTACATTTAGATATATCACATCTTCATTCACTTTGAATGCCATATCGTCAAACCCATCAAATCACAAATTGATATCCCCAAAACGATGGGTATAAATCTAAGAGAAAGGAATTTCTCCACCACCAAACATAGTTCTGAAGATATCAACTTATGCGATCTGTTAGACATACTTTGACAAAACATCCCTTGCATAAACTCCATCTTCAGTGGTCTCCAATTTGACTTCAAATCAGTCAACTCCTAGGTCGATAAAAGTGGTATTTTTATTTCGTTAAGAAAACCAATCCCGGACTCTTTGAATCGATGAGCATTAATATCTTTCTGGGCCAAGTGATACTTAAAGAAATCAGGTTATCATATCCAAACAAATATTTATTTTGATCATCATGACTTATCTACAAAAATTATTTAACAAATAAGATTTCATATTTAAAGTCAATATGAACAAGATGTGTATTTAAACAAACAAATTAATTAGTTCATGTTACAACATTAAAAACAGTAAATCAATTATCACACACTGGTCGGGTCTATCACAATTTGACAATTCAAATAAACATCGTTCATCCAATGGTTGATCTTGGAAAATAATTATTTCCAACTCATATACATCTCAGGTATAATTTGGTTTAAGAATCTATTTATTTTACTTGATTATACAATATTGTTATAATCCAAACGTCAATGTATATGACTTAAATACATAACTACTTGTAACACCCCTCTCGAAAAGCTAACATAAAGATCTTTTAGCACAGTGGTTAGTGCGTGGTGTTGCTTTACAGGAGGTCGGGGGTTCGAATCCCATGGGTGTTCCAATTGGTATCAGTGCCTATACCCAGCCGGAATTGTGTGTGTAATGTTGCGGATGTCTGTCGGTGTGGTACTGATGCAGGTTACATGCACAAAACCTGGGTGATGCGTGATATGAGCCAACGAGGACATTGGGCTCTTTAAGGGGGTAGTTTGTAACACCCCTTTCAAAAAGCTAACACAAAGATCTTTTACCACAGTGGTTAGTGTGTAGTGTTGCTTTACGAGAGGTCGGGGGTTCGAATCCTGTGGGTGTTACACTACTATTTCATTAATTCAATATATAATTTACTTAAATCTTATTTAAAATGGAAAGCAAACAATACTTCCCTGAATTCAACTTAGCTTATTACCAATTCAAAGACTCTTCCCAATTCACCTCTATTTCATTTATTTCCGGAAATTTAGAATAATCTCATGGTTATCATTCAACCAATCCTCTTCACAACTATCCTCATCAACAAACATTTGCTTCTAATATTCACTTTGAATTGTGAATATCATTTGTAACAACCCGAATTTTTAAATAACATGTTAGTACAAGAAATCAGGGCAGAATTAAATTCTAAAATAAGAATCAAGCGAAACGGGTTGCGCCTTTGCGTTCGTCTCGGAATTCTAGTTGGAAACGAGTCCGAAATTTCGTAAATTGGAGTCCGTATGACCAAGATATGGCTCATAGAAGATTTCAGAAAATTCAAAATTCAGCCCGAAATTCAAAATCAGCTCAAAACAGATTGGGCAGGAAAATTTCCCGCCCTACCCCAGGTCGACTGGGGGGTCGACTGGGGAGTCGGCCTCCCCCCCCCGCCAGGTCGACTAGGGAGTCGACCTGGGTGTCGACCTAGGGGTCGACCTCCCTGGTCGGGCCAGGTTAGCCTGGTGCACCTGCTTGCTTGTGTGGTCTGGTAGGTTGGCCTGTGACGATTTTCAGTGGTTCAGATCTAAACTAGGGTTAATCTAAGGGCCTAAACTAGTCCTAACTCCTATAAAAACACCCTAAGACCTAACCTAAATCACTAAAAATCATTCTAGCAACTAAGTGCTGCCAAAATCTCTGTTGATCATGGCCTCCATCTCCAACTTGAAAGGCTTGAGCTTTCAAACTAGATCCATGACAAAGGAGCAAGCTTTCTACATTAAATCAAGGAAGTAGAGCATCATCTCAACACCATTCTATGACGATTCTTGCTCTTAATACTCTAGCCACGATTTGTAAGTTCTAGATGCTTTTAGATTGAAACGATAACATGAATATGACATGTGATAAAGTTGAAATTGGATCTATGTATGATATTCAATCCATGTTCTTTCTTGTTCATTTTTGATCTTGACCTTTGGGGATGTTCCTATGGCATTAATTTGAACCTATGCATGTTGCAAATCACTCTTTCATGTCCTTAGCATGCATGTAATGATGTTTTTCTCTCGGATCTTGTTTTATGCAAAGTTTCTACCTTCCCCTATTTATTTTCTTTTGATGAACCTTGGTCGATTTCGGACCTAGGCCTAAACTACGATTCACATGCGATTTGTATACGGGGAAATTTGGGGGTATTGCCAATGTAATTTGCAAATTTGGCCATACATGAATTGGCATATGAATTAAATCACGAGTTTTGGGGACTATGTAAGTTAAATCAAGGGATTGGGCTTATGTAATTTAGGCATAAGTGGAATTGGGAACATGAACCATGATGTGGGTTATTTGGGCATGAATGCGACAAAAAATGTAATTTTGGCTAGAACTTGATTTGGGCAAATTGGCATAAAATTGACATACATGCAAATAGGCGAGAATTGGACATATGTAAAGTGGCTAGAATTGGGTACATATTTTCATGGGCATGTAAGGTGGAACTTGGGCATATGCTTAGTAATATGTAAAGTGGGGATTTTGACTTAGATGACACATATGTAATTTACAATCTAACGGATGTCTTCGACACGAGGTTAGACTTGAGTTGTGGTGTAATTCTGCCCGGAACCGCCTGGCATATCCAGTGACCACAACAATAGTAGTCTAATGTGAGAGGTCGTAGGCAAAGATTAGATTATGGTAATGCATGAACCCGAGGTTGGAATGGATTTGCGATGTAATTCTACCCGGAACCGCCCGGCATATCCAGTGACCGCAAATAAGTCCAATGTGAGAGGTTGATGCATTAGTAAATAATAAAAAGAATATGACATGGACGGGTGGGTTAAGTAACTTGACTAGACTAATGACACTTAACCAATATGACATGGACAGGTGGGTTAAGTAACTTGATTAGACTAATAACACTTAACCAATATGACATAGACGGGTGGGTTAAGTAACTTGACTAGACTAATGACACTTAACCAATATGACATGGACAGGTGGGTTAAGTAACTTGACTAGACTAATGACACTTAACCAACATGACATGGACGGGAGGGTTAAGTAACTTGACTAGACTAATGACACTTAACCAATATGACATGGACGAGTTGGTTAAGTAACTTGACTAGACTAATGACACTTAACCAATATAATGTGGATGGGTGGGTTACGTAAAACCGGACTTGATTTCTAGATGACACTTAACCATATAACACGATTAGAGGATGGGTTAGTTTAACCTGAATGGGTCGATAACACCCGACTAGTATAACGCGAGGCATGATAAGGTTAAGTAAACTCACGAGGGTAACACTTAACCATTATAATTTGATTAGTGGATTGGGTTAAGTCATGAATCGCTTGAATATACTTAACCAATATAACATGATAATTTGATGGGGTTAAGTCATGAATCGCTTGAATATACTTAACCAATATAACATGATAACTTGATGAGGTTAAGTCATGAGTCACTTGAATATACTTAACCAAACCAACACGGTAACCTGATGGGGTTAAGCTTGAATATACTTAACCAATCTAACACGTTAATTCAGTGGGGATAAGCTTAAATATACTTAACCAATTTGACACGATGATTTGGATAGGGTTAAGTCATGAACCGTTGGAATACGCTTAACCAACTTGACACGTGATTCGTAGGGCTAAGCCATGAACGTGAATGACAACACTTAGCCAATCTTGACATGACATGTAGACGGGTTAAGTCACGAACTTGAATGACCACACTTAACCAACATGACATGCTAGACTGATAGGGGTTAAGTCTTGAATTTAGATGACAACAATTAACCTGCTAGACGGAAACCCTAGTTACGCGGTCCTTTTCAGCAGTAACTCTCTTGGATGTATCACGATACCCTAGGGACTAGGCAAGGGTGGGGCATGATTACCGGGCTGATTGTAAGCGACCAAAACGATGGCTAAGTTTGGTGCGCCATTGTAGGTTCAGGCGGACTATGGTTGTGCACGTAGTCCGGAGTTGAAAAAGCAGGCATGGGCACCAGTAGTTTTACACTGTGCGTGCTTGGAATGGTGTCAGTGGTTGACACCCTAGGACTTGATACACCCTAGGATGGACCTAGCACAGATTAGCTACATTCGTGATTGGGACGTATGACACCGACACACGACGAGCTAGGTCTTGTAGGGAGCCGATCGACTAAAACGTGACGTAGGGCGTTGTTCGATAGGTAGCGTAATCCCTAGTGGTCCTAGGTGGCATAAACCCTAGTCGAAAACGTCCATTAGGTAGCGTAATCCCTAGTGGTCCTAGGTGGCATAAACCCTAATCAAATCTAGAAATTGTTCAGTAGGTAGCATAATCCCTAGTGGTCCTAGGTGGCGTAAATCCTAGTTGAACACGCGATAATTCATGATAAGGGAATCTGGCCAGAACAAGGATGGCAGTCCGAGCGACTTCAAGGATGGTGACACTACGTCGTAGTAGTATAGAATAACGTGATGGAACCCGTACGATGTACGACAAGGGTCTATACATATACATGGAAGG
The DNA here is from genome assembly GCA_030737875.1 of Allium sativum. Taxonomy (NCBI): domain Eukaryota; kingdom Viridiplantae; phylum Streptophyta; class Magnoliopsida; order Asparagales; family Amaryllidaceae; genus Allium; species Allium sativum. The sequence goes on from CM060925.1 coordinate 293,341,921, forward strand.
GATGATACGAGTTAGGATGCTAGTACGGTTGGTGCAGAGGACGTTAGACATGCGATGCTATTCCGAGTTTACCTTGGTTATCCTGTTACCTTGGTTATCATGTTACCTTGGTTATCTTGTTACTTGAGTTTATCCTGTTATCTTAGTTTGATCTGTTTACCTTGTCATCATGCTTATATTTACTTTCGGTTTATACATGTCATGTTACACTTACCTGTTTTTAGGCTGAAAGTCACTAGGACTTACTCAGTCTTTATGACTGACCCTGTTTTGTTTCGCCTCTTTTTCTTCCGTTTCCCCCCCAGGTTTACAGGGAGGAAATGTTGCTACTTAGTGCGGATCTTTCTGCTTCAAGATTTTCATCTATGGCTTGGACTTTCCTTGGCTATGGCTATTTTACTGCTTTACTTGGGAAATAATTTATGACTATGGTTTTATGCTTCTTTATTATTGCAAGACAGGTTTCGATGTAAGTAATTTAATGGCACTTTGATGTAAAAGGTTTTAAGTAATGAAATCATGTTTTCTTCCGCTGTTTTTATATGTTCTGTCTTGTAATATTTCTATGCATGTTTACCTAGATAATACTCCACCAAAGCTAGTGCATTCCCTTTGTGAGTGACCCTAGCGGAGGTGGGGTGTTACATCATTCCTTCTGGACTTGCTTAAACACATCAACTCGATTTTAAAAATAAATACTAGTATAGTAAAACTATGTTTATCCGGTCATTATATAAATTCAAATTTCCTTGGATTTCAATATTTAGTTTAATTACCATTAATTAAACTTTGAAATCATTTTTCGATTTACAATATAGTTATCAACCTAGTTTAAAAATTAAAAATAACATTTCATTTTAAAACGTTTGAGTTTATTTCTAATGGTCAACCACCATCTATTTATTACTACATCTTATCAATTACAATTCAACTTATCTAATTTGAACTAATTATCATAAATCTTCGATCCAAGTGAATTTGTATTTTTATTCTAATTTTAATTAATTAGGAAATAAATAATTTAATGTTTATTTATTAAAAATAAAATAACCTCATCACATTCTGACGAAGTACAACTAAGTCCATTATGATCATCTGTTATCATCTTCATATCGGATTTCATAATCCATACTAATATTGCTTCTCTTTCATTTCTTTTATAAGTATATTTATCCTTATTATTAAATTTACTCTAACCAAAATTTTTTATTTTATTTTTCTCCAAAATTATTTTCTATTTCTCTTTCCTATTTTTTTTATGCCTTTTATATTTATTTCCTTTTTCTATGTTATTACCCTATTGGCCCAACCTCTAGAGGCCCATCTCCCTTCCCTCACTTATATTATTTTTATTACCTCATTATTCCTAAGGCCATTAGGTTAGGCCCAACCGATGCATGCACAAACCAGGTCCACAACTTCTTCCCTTTTTCTTTATTTCCTTCTTCCTACCACTCTTTCTCATTTCCCTTCTGTTTTCTCCCATTGAACACCCATGCTGACAAACATAGCTCCGTCTATTTCTTACCACATTTCCTAACCCCATCATTTCACGTCCCGTTCACCTGCCATCTACACATATTTCCACTCGTTTACACGCAACGATCCTACTTAACTCCTTTTCTAATATATTTAATCCTTCAGTAATTTCATGTGCAAAGTGTACACAATTATGCACTACTGCAAGTGCACCATCCTCTTGCCAAACATGTAATCATCCGAAAATACATGCTAGTGCATTTTTACCTTGTAAATCCATTCCAAACTCAGATAACACCTCAATTATCAGCACCAAAAGTGATGTTTCATCCCACCAGGTAATATGCCTGTGATAATTTTCCCCCAAATAATATACCTATCTCTTAATAAAATCATTCTTATTGGAGTTTAGATTACTACCCAGTGTCGAGGCTCTACGCTGTACAGGTTTAGCAAAATATCAAACAAATTCCATCAAATTAGATACCATACATATAATTCATAGTGGCTTGTTTTAATTAACTAATTTCTAATTTGTCTTAGCCCATTATAATGTTGGTTATAAATCAATTTTTAACATGATGTATGTAATGATAAAGTGACCATACTTCCTTCACTAGAAATCAAAAAATTTCACTTTGGCTATATGAATACGTTGGTTTAAATTTGCTAGCACTGACAAAATTTCACCGTGGCTTTATACATTAAAATAAAAATATTTCAGCAAAAGCCAGTTTACACAGTTCATGGCTTACTATGTTACATTAAACAAAATCACAGGATTTCAATAACAAATATGCAAATGAAGATGCTTTGTTGATTGGAGCAAACTCTGTTTCATGGTTCATTTCCCAATTTACCAGTTTTAATTGAAGATCAGACTAGCTACTTATGACTCATCGAAATCATAGATGCTTGTATATATATCACTGCATTATATACTATCGACAATAGTTATAAAAAAAGTGAAAGGGTGTTTACACATTTTTTTATATTAAGTTCTCTATTCTTGTTTCTTATCTTGTTAACTACATATTTCAAACTAACACTGCTCAATAAAACGTGCAAGCATATACTACATCATGTAACTACATTAAAAGTTTTACTCATAGATTTGGGTTATTGTTCTATGCATCTTCATTCGTGTGTTATTCCAAGTAAAATTCATTCATTTCTGCATCATACTATATTAACTTAGTAACGAAATAAAAGAGTATTTACTTACATAAACCAGTCATCTGTTTTCATGAACTTTCTGTCCCTAGGCTTTCAAACTGTCTTCCCTTATTTCTTAGAATTATTTTTTTCAGTTTGATTCGAATGGTTATGTATTATGGCAGTGGCACTATGTGTATTTCTAGGTTCATAAAATATAAAATAATATGGTATTTAATAACATGCATTGGAAAGGGAATGTACTGCTGTTTGATGGAATGTTAGTAGCTATACATTTATAGAATGCAACTAGTTGGGTTTGTATTTGATGCAAAAGAAATGTTGTTGTGTATTTTTATAGTTGTTCTTATTCTATTTTCTAATGACAATACACATCAACCCCATAAAAGTACACGGAAAATATATCTGTAAGGCTATGAAAATTGAAAAAATAAGGTAGTAGCTGCTGTGTGATTGGGAAAGGGTGTCATTGAAGTGGTTTTCACGTTCAAATTCTTTTCTGGCAGAGGGAAAAATGTAAGGCCATATGCCAAAAATACTTACAATGGCATGTGTGCGGACTTATGAGTATGTAGCCATGTGTAGTTCCAATTTTGTACAGTAGCTAAATGAGTAGCTATAGTCCATGTTTTGTAGATGGGTTGGTAGCTTATGTAGATTGATTGAAAATGCAGTTGTGTCCTAGGTTGATGCTACGTATTTGGACTACCAATGCATGGCAGCCTATATAAGTGTATTTATGTGTAGTCGCGCACAATTAGGTAAAAATGCAAATACTTAGTGGTTAAGCATGCCAACCATTAATGCTTAGGCATGTATAGCCTTATGAGGTACAGTTGAGCATTTATACATTCTAAATATTTTCAAAATGGTAGCACTATGATACAAAGGCACATCTCCTCATTTATGTGTTTTTAAATCATAAGTAAAGACGTTAAATCCTAATTAACGTACCATTTCTTACCTATGAAGTAACCTACATTTTTACCTAAGCTATTTACATTTAATTCTACTTAAATTATGTTTATATTAAAATCATATGAGTTTTAAAAACCATTTTAAAATATAAAACAAAGATACAAATTATAAAATACTACCTACTTATATTACACACATACCCATCTATGAAGGAAAATAATATAAATAGGATTGTAGAAAGATTATTAAATTTTCTTAATAATTTAAATCTAATATTATATATACTTTTACAAGAGTTTAAAAAGAATTCAAAAAGAAAACAAGGAAACATTTCTTGCTTATTACACATTGGTTAAAAATAATTTAAACTACCTAAATATATTATTCTTGAGATTTTCCAATATTTATTATTGATAATTTATTATTTTTAAAAATAAACCATAATAAACTGTACTATAAACTTAGTCAAAATCCAGGACGTTACAATCTACCCTCTTAAAAGAATTTCATCCCCGAAATTAAGGTAACGAGAAGATTCTAGTTGTATTCAAACTAATTGATAACACATACAAGGGTCATCCCCTAAAGATCACAACAAACAAAGCACCCAAAACACACAAATTACCTACCAAAACATTCGTGATAAGCAAAACATACAATACAAACACATTTATCAGTTCCTGACCGTAAATCTATAAGAAAATATTCCACTAAGAGTCAACCCTGAAGATAGAAATCAACACCAGATCAATACTTAGAAAACCATTTATCTCAGCCAATCTCCAGGTAGGTTCCAATTTCATATCTTAATCACTTATCAACCCATATTACCCTATTTTCCATTTCAGAAAATATTCCTGATTATATTCAGAAAATAATTCCAAAACTCATTTACTTTAGTAATTTGAATCAAACTCGTTCAAATATATTTATCTACTTCAAATTTTCCTTTTAAACCCCAATCTAATTTAACTTACTCCATTTAAATTTTAAAAATTCCCAAGTTCCAAATTTTTGGGTTATCTAGCTTTAAACTACATATATCAATTCTGTCGTAAATTTGATACCTTTTAATTTTCCTTAAACATTTTGTTTTAATCAAATAATTTCTAGTTCGTCTTATTTGTATAATCTAATTTGGTTATATAACAATTTCAACTTATAATCCTATTAGATTATAACAATACCCATTGTCATACGCATATATAATAATTTCGAAAAATTATTCTTTTCATATCAAAATATAATTTTGAGTAAAATTATTTTATTTTCCCAGCTTTTAAAAAAATACTATGTCGAATTACTCTGCTTAGGTGTCTAGAAACACCTATCGATATAATTGTGCTGCTATATCGATCAGAATTCATAAACTACTCGAGAAACCATTCAACACAATATAAACAATTTTTATATCAATTAACAAATACATGCTTATATATATACACTCAAACTCAATCTAGGGTACTACTAACCCCGTCTCTATCAAGTTACACCATAAAGGCAAGGTTATTACTTAACCATAAGCTCTGGTACCAAGTGCGACGACCTAAATTTCGGTACCCTTTAAGCCGACCAAATGCAACACAAGTCTAACTCAAATAACACTAAAACTTAGATGTCAAAGAAAGAAATTAGAAGGTGAGAGAAGATAAGATAGAAAAGTTGGAATAGAAGAAAATATAAATAAACAACAACATAGAATCTCACAAATTACAGCGGAATAAAATATAATATATGTAGTCATTTTTGAAATACAAAACTGAATTTGTACTCACATACATTATCAGAGCACATCACATATGTACCACATCAGAAATAAACTCCAGATATCTAATATTTGAGCCTCCTGCTCCAAGCTCCTCTAGATAAATTTGTAAAATCGAATACTACTTGACTGCCCGTACAAATTTGGGCACCCAAGAGTTCAGGAAAAACATAAAAAAATAAACTCTGGGTCAGTCATGGGACAGGCATGAGTAAACGATTTTAAAACAGCTTAATACATGAAGCATATCTCGTAAGACCACACCGTAAAAATGGAACGGGTTTTCCCTTAAGAGACTCCACAACACTTGATTTAACTTTCAAAACGTTTCGAAAGAAAAGATAATTGTAAGATCGATCCACACATAAACACGAATGGTTTTTACCTTACGATAACCCAAAACATTTTTGTATCAAAACTCTTCTGATATTATAATAGTGTCTAAAACAAACAAGTAATAATCTAGTAGAGCGCTTGCATCTCACATTCTACATATATAGTATACAATCAGTACCGCAGGTGCTTATTGGTGATTGGATTCCGACTATGACAAGGTATCAAACCATCTTCGGATAGTGTATCCCCAGAGGGGAATGCCTGGGTTCAAGAAGAACATCTTGCAACCCAGCCACACATGATCGACCACTCATTTCTCTTGAGTGTATCGAATATATTGTCACCTTACGGTTGATACCAACATAACCGTTCTTGGGAGATACAGAAGCAAAAGAAGTAACAAAATGAATATTCTCTAGAAGATGACAATACACACTAATTCGGAGCGACCCATTTAGCCATGCTGCTTGCCCAATTTTTATCATTTTCCGGTTGTAAGGCTTGCGGTCAAAGCTTACCTTTAGATATATCACGTCTTCATTCACTTTGAATGCCATATCATCAAACCCATCAAATCACAAATTGATTTCCCCCAAACCACGGGTATAAAGCTAAGAGAAAAGAATTTCTCCTCTACCAAACATAGTTTTGAAGATATCGACTTACGTGATCTGTTAGGCATACTTTCTCAGATATTCGTCCATACAAGTTGTCCTGGGGCTAGACAAACCAAAGGCACAATTCTATAAACCAATATTAGGCAATTTCTACCTAGGATCTACAGTATTACCCTTGCGTAAACTCCATCTTCAATGTTATCCAATTTGACTTTAAACTAATCAACGCCTAGGTTGATACAAAGTGGTATTTGGATTTCATTGAGATAACCAATCCCTGGCTCTTTGAATTAATGAAAGTTAATATCTTTTAGGGCCAAGTGATACTTTAAGAAATTAGGTTATCATATTCAAACAAATATTTATTTTGATGATCAGGACTTATCTATAGAAATTATTTAACATATAATATTTCATATTTATAAGTCAATATTAACAAGATGTGTAAATAATTGAATTTAAACAAACAAACTAATTAGGTCATGTCAAAACATCAAAAATAGTAAATCAATTATCATAGACCAATCTAGTCTATCACAATTCAATAATTCAAATAAACGTCGTTCATCAATTGGTTGATCTTGGAAAATAATTATTTCCAAATCATATACATCTCAGGTTTAATTTGATTTATGAATCTATTTATTTTACTTGATTATACCATATTCTTATAATCCATATGTCTATGTATACGACTTAAATACATAACTACTATTTCATTAATTCAATATATAATTTATTTAAATCTTATTTAAAATGGAAATCGAACGATACTTCCCTGAATTCAACTTAGCTGATTACCATTCAATGTCTCTTCCTAATTCGCCTTTATGCCATTTATTTTTGGAGCTTTAGAATAATCTCATGGTTACCAGTCAACCAATCCTTTTCACAGCTATCCTCATCTGCAAGCATTTGCTTCCAATATTCACTTTGAATTGTGAATATCATTCCTTCTAGACTTTCTTAAACATATCAAATTGATTTTAAAAATAAATACTAGTATAGTAAAATTTTGTTTATCTAGTCATTATATAAATTCAAATTTCCTTGGACTTCAATATTTAGTTTAATTACCGTTAACTAAACTTTGAAATCATTACTGTTGATGGACCTTTTGGACTTCCCATCAAGACTCGATATCGCAATGGACCCATGCCTCGAATGTCCGAAGTAGGTACCCTAAAGTTAAGAAGTGGGCCGATTGATGAGGCCTGTCAGTTGAGTCTGTCACCAACACCAGACGCAGTCCAAGAGAAGCCTGTTGTTATTAGGCGTTCTTAGTCATTTCGAATCCAGCTGTGAACCTAATACACGCCTATAGAATACCTCGCGCCTTCCTTATCTGTTCAAAGCTATCCGAATTGAACCGATTGATTGCCACCCCTTGCCGATATTTCGAGGAGTATCGATTCCTTAGGAGAAAATTGCTTCTTCAGACTTAACTGCTTTTCTGGATCCTACAACACATGTCCAAGCCGACTCAAGTATTGTATCATCTCTAAATACCCCTTCTAAACTCAGAAGAAGGGACTTTTGGAGGTTATAACTCTAGTTTTTGAATATTTTGATCTCTTATTGTACCGCCATTGTAGCTATTTTTCCTAATAGTTTAAATAATATATAAGATATTATAAAGTGGACGTAGGCTCATTAATGCCAAACCACTATAAATTTGTGTGCGATCTTCTCTATTTTCAGTTTTTATAATCATTAATCTTCACTTATGTTTATTTGGGTATTGTGCCAATTTTTGGTGTCATCACTTTGTTGCTTCAACTAAGAATTGATATTCTCAGCCTAATGCAGATTTTGGCTCAACTTTTGGATCACCAAGTCCGAGACAAAGATTTTATCTTCATTCTTAATTGAATTATTGCTGGAAAAACAACTCGCAATACTAGAAAATAACCACAGGTTGGAACATCTACGGAAGCAGCCGACGGATCGACCGCACCTGAAACTGCTTCGGATCAACCTGTACTTCCCTCAGCGGTAGATCCAACCCTACTCTTAGCTTTCGCCACCCGAGATGAGTTTATGGCTGTGTTAAATCGGCTCTGGGAAATTACGGATGCCTTAAAAGCTCATGCATAAGGGAATGTCGCGATGCGGTAAAATATGACTCGCATGATGAGGCAATGGGAGGAGTTCAAAAATCAAACTCAGGAGGTCAGGGACCATCAAATCCCTCCTCCCTAGTTAGATCGAGTGTCGGGAGAGTCCTCATCATCCGGGGGAAGCATAGATCCACGTCAGTCTCGATGTCCTCTAGAAAGAGTCGAGAATGTTCGGTAGTTGCGTCTCGAGGGACGTCAAGATCAGGCAGAGGCAGGCGACCAAGCCCAAGTCGACCAAGCTGAGGTGGAGACTAGTGGTCCCATAGCTCCACAAAACCGAGAAGCCTCCCCTCCTGCTCATCAGAACACTACCTGGGGAGATTGAACCCCTATTCATCTCCCCTCCCCCCACCCCCCCACCCCCCGGAATCGTGTGGTCAACCAAGATACCCGGGGAGGAAGAAGGACTGCCCGTACGGCAAGTCAGACGACGTTACCCGATGAAAGAACCAAGAGAGGTCGGTTGGTCAAGGAAGCCGATCAATACACAATCATTCCGCATAATCTGGCCGCCATGGTATGGCAGATCATGAATGACAATCGAGGGCACATGAATGAGGATTTGGGGGGTCGACCGAAGCCATACCCTTCACTGATAACATATTACGAGCAGAATTCCCCAGGAGGTTCATTATTCCCCAGATGAACCAATACGACGGCACCTCCGACCCACAGCAGCATCTGATGAGGTATTCTTGGCACATGGTGGCACCGGTGGCTCCCGACACCTTTGAATGCAAAACCTTTCCAGTCTTTTTGAGTGGAGTAGTGCTCATGAGGTTCGTGCGCCTACCTGCGAGGTCGGTCCCAAGCTTTATAGATTTGGGTGAGAAATTCTTGAACCAATTCCGCCTCCACGCCACTAAATCGAAGCATGTCATGGATCTTTCCATAGTCAAGCAGGGAAGGGGCGAATCCCTAAGAAGTTACCACAATCAATTCAACCGGGTTACCACTAAAGTTAGCAACCCTAATCAAAAAAAAATCCTGGAGGCCATGGTCGATGGCTTTGATAAGAGAATAGAGTTTGGAAAGTATTTGATTGGGAAGCTGCCCACAACGATTGAAGAATTCTATGAGAAGGCCCACATCCGACTGAGGCAAGAGGATGCGCAGTTAGAAGAGGAGGATGAGCCAAAAAATGAATCTTCCACACCGATTCAGAGCAACATCACAGTCATACAATCTGGGGATAATTCAAGAAAGGTAGAAATAAATGTTGGGAACCATGGTAAACATAATGGCGAAGGATCAAAAGAAACCAGTGGGAACCCTAGACTAAGAGGAAATGCTAGGAAACGACCCCGTTTCCATGTTTTTGAAACTTATACAGCCTTGAACGATATGCTAGTGAAAACCTACCTTGATACCTGCAATACGGTCGAATACAAGAAGCCTCCCCTACGTGAACCTACAGAGAAGAAGCGGGAAACTGGGAAGTATTGCTTATTCAATGAAATTTACGGACGTACGACCTGTGAGTGCCGACATCTTAGGGACATCCTTGAGAAGCTAATTCGAGAGGGAAAACTTGATGAATATAAGACGGCCTCAAGAGACAGGGGGCAAGGGACTTTGGTACCCAAGCAAGACCAGGCCATACCAGGGGCCACCGCTCAGGAGAAAGGAGGGGGGATCGTGATTAATGCCATTATTAGGGGAGCACATCCAGCAGGTTGCAGCATCAGATCCATGGAGTGTTATGTGAACTCCACGAAACACCTTGACGTCATGGAAAAAAGTCCCCCCGAAGCTGCAAGTCCCGTTAAATAGAGAAAAACGATGTCTGATGATATCATCTTCCGCGACTAGGAGTCGATCGGCATAGAGGCCAAGACAAGTGATCCGCTTGTGATAACATCCATTATCGGACTAGCCACGGTGCCAAAGGTTCTGGTTGACAATGGAAGCTCAGTGAATATTTTGTTCAAACAGGCCTATGACCAAATGAAATTGGAGCTGAAGGAATCAGAGCAAAGTACCAGCCAGATACGCGGTCTCAATGGAGCTTCGACCTAACCAATCAGCTAAGTTAAGCTATCAGCAAAGTTGGGAGATGGAGACCGCCGGAGAGTTAGAATTTTGCCATTTGTAGTGATGAACATCAGCTCATAGTATAGCGCATTTCTGGGAAGACTGGCCCTGGCTGTATTTAGGGCATCTATTTCTTACTAGTGTTTACTTTTGAAGCTCCCGACTAATAATGAATCGGGACAGTACGAGGAGATTAAGTAATAGGTAGAGCCTGCAACTTGGCAGGACGGAAAGAGCTACGAGGTTGTAGTAGCAAAGAGTCTGAAAAATCCTCTCCCTCATCTGAGGGGAAAGAAGCATAGAAACTATAGAGAGCATCCTAGTCGGGACCGTCCAACGTGAAGTCGAGGACATCGACCCAAGAGAGGACGAAGAACTGGGTTGTAGAAAAGCAGCCTTTAATGACGCTACTGTGGAGATTTCGATCGATAGAGGTGACCCTACCAAGGTTCTGAAAATCGGGTCCTACCTTGATCCCCTTCGGATGAGGGAATTAACTGAATATCTCCATGCAAACCTAGACTTATTTTCATCGAACCATGCTGACATGTATGGAATTTCAGCTTCCATTATAGCTCACTCCCTCAGCATTAGCCCGAAGTATACCCCGATAAAGCTGAAGAGGTGAATGCTTGGCCTCGAAAGGTCTGCGGCCTTGAAAGAAGAATTGAAAAGCTGCAAGCCAGTGGATTTATATGGGACTCGACCTATCCCGACTGGATAGCGAACCCGGTGCTCGCAAAGAAGGCTAACGGAAAGTGGCGAACCTATATCGATTTTTATGACCTGAATAAAGTGTTCCCAAAGGATAGTTTCCTATTGCCTAGAATAGACCAGTTAGTGGACTCGACCACTATGCACGAACTCTTATCTTTCATGGATGCATACTCAGGATATAATCAGATCACCATGAATGTCCCCGACCAAGAGCACACTAGCTTTATCAGTGACCACAGGCTACTTGTTATGTGGTTATTCCCTTTGGATTAATGAATGCAGGGCAACCTATCAATGATTGGTTAATCGGATGTTCCACGATCAGATAGGGAAGCCGATGGATGTATTCATGGACGACATGCTGGTAAAATCAAGACAGTCATCCGACCACATGAGTGACCTATCAGAAATGTTCAACATCCTTCAGAGTAGCACTGGGCAAGTTTTTGCATTTTATAGTTAGCTCTCGAGGGATCGTAATCAATCCTGACCAGATTTCGGCCCTTAAGGGAATCCAGGAGCTTAGACGAATCAAGGATGTTCAAAGTCTGGCGGGCAAGGTAGCCGCAATCGATCGATTCATTTCTAAGGCGAATGATAAACGCCTACCTTCTTTTAATTAATTAAGAGAGGGAAACAGAACTTTTCTTGGACACCCGACTATGTCGAAGCTTTCCAAAGCCTGCTCGACCATTTGGAAAACCCCTTATCGTATCTAAAACGATCGACCATAAAGACCTGTTTGTATATAAGCGGTATTCGCACACGCGATTAGCTCGGTCCTGATCCGTGAAGAAGATCGATTGCAACAACCGGTTTATTGTGTGAGTAAAATATTGATTGTGGTCGAGCGTAACTATCTAAAGATCAAGAAACTTGCCTATAGCATATTTATTGTATCAAGTAAACTTCGGCACTACTTCCAAGCACATCCAATTAAAGTACTTATCGACCTACCCTTTCGAAAGGTCTTGCAGCGACCCGAGTTAAGTGGGAGATTGCTCAAATGGAACATCGAATTGATTCAATTCGACTTAACTTTTGTTCTGCGAAAATCTATCCAGGGATAGGCCTTAGCCGATTTCATGGCTGAATTTACCACCCTAGAAGATGAAGACCAGGAAGATAGTATCGAGCCCTTGAAGACCGAGTTAAAGTCAGTCCTCTGGAAGCTATATACGGATGGAGCCCGTAATGACCGACACTCAGGCGCCAGCATAGTGCTACTATCTCTCGCGGGACGGTCAGTCTATTATGCTCTACGGTTGGACTTTTGGCAACAAAAATTGATTCCGAGTACGAGGCCTAGATTGCCCTGCCCAAACTAGCAAAGAATCTGAAGATAACATCACTCAAGGTTTTTTGTGATTCACAACTTGTGGTATGCCAGGTTTGGAATGAATATCTTACTAAAGGAGCTTGCCTGACTTCCTACCTTAAACAGGTATAAAAATTGTTAGGTGACTTTGACCAGTATAGCATCTCCCACATTACCATAAGGAGAATAAAAAAGAAGATAGGTTGGCAAAGCTAGCCAGTTCAGAGCACCCAGGCGAAACGGAACTAGTTATGATAGAGACCCTGAGCATACCGAGCATCAAACAGATGGAGGTCAACCAAGATGATACCAAGCCTGAAGGGGAATCTTGGATGACTCCCATCAATAAACTTCCAGCTCCACGGCATATTACCCGAAAAGAGGAATGAGATATGAGATATAGTGCGACAAGCTTCCAGGTATGTTATTCAACAAAACCAGCTATATAGAAAAGGTTTCTCCGTTCCTATGTTTTGGTGGGTGGCCAAAGATGATATTAAGAGCATATTAAAGGAGGTGCATGAAGAGATTACGGAGCACATACCGGGTGACAAACCCTAGCCAGGAAAGTATTGTGACATGGATACCTTTTGCTGACTGTCAACAAAGATGATTAACTATTCCAAAAGATGTGATAAATGCCAAAGATTCGCACAGATCCCACGAGCTCCTCTAACAGAGATCACCCAAATTGTTAGCCCCTGATCGTTCGATGTCTAGGGAATAGATATTATTGTGACCTTGCCCATTTTGAAGGGAGGCGCCAGATATGCAATTGTGGTAGTGTACTATTTTTACAAAATAGGCAGAGGCTGAGCAGATGACTATGATCACAACAAGACGAGTCATCAACTTTATCATTTGAAATATCATATGCATATATGGGTTACCCCGAACCATTACCATAGATAATGGGACTCAATTCGACAGCTTAGAGTTCAAGGACTTCTATGAGAAGTATCACGTCGAGATGTATACTACAGTGGCACATCCTCAGTCTAATGGCCAAGTCGGAGTGGTTAATAAGATTATCAGGACTATCCTGAAAAAGCAGCTAGAGCGAGCTAAGGGAAAATAGGTTGACGAATTTTAACCCTATCCCTTTGGGCATATCGTACCAAGACGACTACTGGCTATACTCCTTTCGCTCTGTCTTATGGTTCAGAAGTGGTTCTCCCGACAGAACTCGAAGTTCCTTCTCATCGAACGACTTACTACGACCCACTGTCTAATAAAGCACTTATATTAACATTGTTAGACACGATTGACGAAAAAAGGGAAGAGCCAAACCTTCGTGCAGGAGCTCATAGACAAAGGATTGCACGATACTATAACAAAAAGGTTCAGCCAAAGACTTTCGACATTGACGACCTTGCCTCGAAAAGGGTTTTTTCAACTCCCCTCCGTATGGGCCCCAAGTGGGAGGGACCATACGTCATTCCACAAAAGCTTTATAATGGAAGCTTCAGGCTATCGACTGTTGATGGTGAACCTTTTCAAAGAGCATGGAATGCAGAGCACTTACGACTTTATCTTTCTTAGAACTTCTTAGTTTCTTTACTAGTTTATTTATTTTAGTATTATAATAAGCAATCCTTTATCGATTGTCGTGGCATCTGAATAAAAGGCTCCTTTCATGCTCTGTTTCATTGTTATAAAAGCTAAATGTTGTGATTCGACCAACTGTAGCTTACACCTTGATGCCCTAATGTGCCAGCCCAGCAGGCCAGCACCGTTGAAAGAATAAAGGTTCAACCAAAGTGAAGGTATCAATCCTAAACCTAGACTGATCGAACAACTTTCGACACCTACTTTATTGATTAAAAGAAAGGGTAACACCTAACCAAACATATCGACTGACTGTTTGGACATAACTATAATCCCCACGACTTGAGGAAGAGTATAAATGACAGGTGCACCTCGACAAAAGATTGCTCGGTCCTTAAAAACTCTACCACTTATTGACTATAGGGTGAGTATAAAAGACTAAAAGCGCCCCTGCTTAAGGGCGACTAACACCCGACCTGGGTCAAATCCACTTGAGTATGATTAAAGGACTTGTTATCCAAGCAACTTACCCCGACACCGGGTGAAGGGGGTGGATGAATAACCCGGACTCGGGTAGCATTCGAGTAATCCTCAAGGGATGGAATAAGATAGGAAATCCAAATGACATTTCCATTCTTGACATGCTCAGCGCATAATTGGCATAAGTGTTTAAAGACAAATAGAGTTTCATTTATGAAAACATGGCACGATTACAAAATGTTGTTGTTTGACAGGTACGGTTTAAACATCATCCTCAGAGATACAAAGTCTGATAATAATAAAGCGCGAGGGCCGCACTCGCATGGGACTTCCAGAGGTCCTAAAAGAAAAATCACAGCATATGAAATTTAAAAAAGAGGTGCCATATCCCCATGCTTGATCATGTTTGCCAGCTCTTTTGCCTTGACCATTTCCACTGCTTCCTCGGTGCTTAGTCTGCGTCTTGATCCTCCAAGCGTGCTTCCGAAGGAACGGGGAACTAGTGCTAAGACTTGTGGGTTGATGGAATCCGCGAAAGGGGGAACCTGACCAAAGAAAGGATGATCGGAGGGATAGCGTGGATAGTTTAAACATTCAAAGGGTCTTTCGATGGCTCGGGCTTCATGAATGAAATGTCCTTCTCGCTCTGAGCTTTGATCTCGGCCATAGATGGATGGTCACCACTCTTAGACTCCCCAACAATCTCGATGTCGTCGTCCTATGATGATCCTATATTGATCCTCTCCTCCCTCAAGACTTCGGTTGCATCCTTAGTGCAACTCTTCTCCCCAGCAACTGTTTCTGCCTCTACGCTCCCCTTCACCAATAATGCACCTTCCGTAGAAAACACAAGTCAAGGTAGGATAAGTAAACTTAGGATTTGCACACGATCTTACCTCCAATATCGGACTCAATCAGCTGCTCTTCGATGACCCTGGCTAGCTTAGGTGAAGGGATAAATGTTGAACCCATCTCACTATTTGCAGAAGCGAGAGCGACGGATGCCTTGGTCCGACTGCTACCAACTTCTTTCTCGGGGACCGACTTCCCCTTCACTCTGCGGCGTTCTACCTCTACCACGCTCTTCTCTTGGCTTCTTCCATCAGCCAATAATGCTCGCTCTTTGTCATTCAGAATTTGAGTCATCAAAGTTTCTTCATCCACTGGTTACCCTTTTGTTGCGTCTCTATCTTCTCTCAAAATTATTTTTCATGTATCGTCCAGTACCGTGGAGTACCTCGGCATCCAAGATAAGTCCCTGTGATGAAGAACCCTTATGAAAAATGTAAGGGCTTGATGCCCACGCTCCTTGTTTATATCAGATACCTCTCAAGCATGGTAAACCTTGATGGTCCGAATGTCAATATCATGTTGAAGCTTTATATTATTAGCCAACTCGATTACCGCATCGGCATTTTCTTCAGTCAGGTTTTTGGCCAGCTCAGATGAATAGAGGACGACCCTGAGATTCTACACTTTTAGTTCCAGTCGAGCTTTGCCATCCTTCAAAGATTCGACTTTGCGCCTCATAGAATCACACTCCTGATTTTTCTGTTGGACTTGAGCACTTAAATCCTCGGCCTCTTTTTCATATCTCTCCTTATCCGCTACTGCCTGCAGCTCATAATCTTTAACTTTATTCTCAAGGAGCCGAAAGCTCCTCTTATCGCAAACTATATCCCCCTTCAAACCAACAATTTCAGTCAGCTTGTCCTTCATTGCTCCACATACTTGCCAGACATACTTACGCATCGCATCATATTAAGAAAGAGCATGGTCGAGGTTGTTTCGAATACGTCGGCGATAACTATGCGATAATGGTTGTAACTAGGGGTAGGTTCAATTACAGTGAAAATAAGGTTCGGGAATTCCTGCTCTAGCTCTTCAACTCGCTCGATGGAAGAAGGATCGACCAGAGGTTTCGGGAAAATTAGGATAGCCTTGGAATGCTCGGTCTTACCACTGCCTTTGGAGATCTTACCTTAAAAGCGGGGGAAAGCCGAGGCACGGGAGACTTATCTTCTTTTCTCTTCTTAGGTCAATTCCTGTGTCCTTCCTTGCCCTCCGACACTCGTTCACACTTTCCTTCTCTCTTTCTCCTTCTCGCTCTCTTTTTCTTTCTCTCTCTCCCTTTCTTTCTCTCTTCCTCTTTCTTTATCTTTCTTCTCTTTCTCTCTTTTATTTCCATCATCTTCGTTATCATCTCCTTGCCCAACGTGCTGCGAAGTAGGCTCATCTGGCCTAGTATCCGTTGGGAGGGAGGCAAAAAGCCATCTCCTTGGGCTGATTGGCAAAAAATTGGTTTGGATCTAAGCTCAGTGGGGAAAAGAATGATCTCTGGCATCTGCAATTTTTCCAACCGAGGAAGAGGGGATGTGGAATGTTCTTCCTGCGAATCGTGGACTGCGGAGGGATCTTTCTCGACATCAGAATCTCGAGCGATACATAGCAGGGTTCTCTTTAACTGACCCCACTCGCACTTTCTATGGAATTTTCTTGGCAGGAACCTTCTCTCTTTTTAAATGCTCGGCCTCTCGACTCCGTCTTTTGAAAGTAGGCTTCTTTGGACGAAGTTTCTTTTTCTCCCCAAGCGAGGAACCGACCGAAGGTTCCCCGACCAAATGGATCATCTGCTTACTTCTGGATTTATTTTTGGCCGGGGGCATCGCACCTCAGCTAGGTGTTGTTGACCCAGATCTCTCCTTCGGTGACCCGATTGTTTATCCTTGTCAAGGAGGGCATGTCGATGTAAGTCGTCAGTAGTCAAGCAATTATAGAACTGTAGCCGCTCGGGTTTCCTCGAACACTTTCTTCTCAGGCCTTATTGGGTCGTCCCCTATATATATAAAAATAATCAGCATAAGGAACTCTACTGTGGATGTATCGACCGAAAAATAGACTTACTACATTGAAGCCAATATTGAGCGCATCCGGCTACTATTTAATCAAAAACCATTCCCACTCTGGATCACCCACCTTGCTTGGAATCTCCTTAGTAATATTTCAATCTCGAGCAACCTCAAAGTAAAGAAGAGAAGGGGACTGTTTCTCGTTGTGTTTAAAGTGTAAAAGGGAAGCTAGGTCATCGAATGTCGGACGGTGACCCAAATACCTCATGTACAAGTAATAAAACGATAACAGGTTGCCGTAAGCAATTGACTGGAACTGCATCGAAGCCAGGTTCATCCGCAATAAGAAATTGACAATGAATGAAGGAAAAGGGGGATAGCTCCCACATTACACATTGGGAGAGATATTTCCATATAACCTTTTGGGGGATTGTGAGGTCGGTCAGTTTTCTGTGAACGAAGAACATCTACGAAAGGAATGTTATGTTTACCTGTAAAGTTCTGTAGACGTTTAAGAGTTATCGTGGTCCTTTTTTGCTCCGGGGGGTTTTCTAGAATTTCTGCACCTGGGAGAATGTCGGGTGCTATGGAAACGGGTGCTGCTTCATTTTACTCGACCATTATCTTGGGAAGAGGTAGTGGACTTGTCGACTGACTTCGAGAGTCGCTATCAGAATCAGGCTCTGATCGGGCCAACGATTCAGAAGTACTATCTACTCTAGTGGAAAAGTAAAACTCCTCACCTGATCTCCGCCACAATGCCACATGCTTTAACCATCGGTGGGTGGAAAGATTGTCAAGCTGAAATTAAAGGTTAGTTCAAAAGGGGTTAGTTCCGCTTTACAGTGCTATCTCAGTAAAAGACAAGCCACAAAGTTCATGATTTGTTTCCATACGTCAGATTGTACAAGGATCACCATCTTTTTCACCACCCTCTCAAACACTACCAGGTGTCCTAGGGTTTAACAACACCTTGACACATGAGATACTATGAGTAGGCGGGAAATCTCTCTGCCTCCATGACATAATTAGATTAGCAGATTTGACACTATCAAATATTGCTAAAATGACATTGGAATCGCCACAGACAATCACATCGCGATTGACTCCGGCGATCCAATGCTGATGATCCCAATTACGGATCATGTGAAACCCAAATTACAACACGAAAGTAAAGAAAAGAGAGATCCTATGTAAGAATGACATCTAAATATGTTGAAAAAGATAAAAAAAATCAATTTCTACCAAAAAAAAGATGATCTTGGGAGAAGACGGTGACCGTCCTTCTTCTTCTTCCTATGGAGCAAGAAACCAGTTTTTGCGATCGGAAAAGTAAAAAGAAAAAGGTGAAAAAGGCTTTCCTTTTATAATATGATGGAGTGGGTATTCACATTCGGTTGACTTAACCTTCAGACTAGACTCGGCTAACATGTAGAGCCATTGGATAGCCAAGGATCAGCCGATAAGACGGATGACAGTAAGGCGTCATTATTACTTGAACTCGTTTAAGTTTCCAAAACGGCTGACAGGTTTATTATGATTTACAAAGCTCAATAAATGGATAATTCAAATCGACTTGTTGGATTATTCGGTCGATAAAGAAAATGTTTTTTCTTAGCGCATGCTTACAAAGTATGTGCCGTCTCCAACGCTACATACTTTGGGGGGCAAAGTGTTGATGGGCCTTCCGGCCTGTCCATCAAGACTAGATATCGCCATGGATCCGTACCTCGTATGTCCGAAGCAGGTACCCCAAAGTTAAGAAGTGGGTCGACTGATGACGCCCGTCAGTTGAGTCCGTCACGCATACCGGACACAGTCCAAGAGAAGCCCGTTGTGATCAGGCATACTTAGTCATATCGAATCCAGATGTGAACCTAATACACACCTAAAGAAAAGCCCACGCCTACCTTATCCTTTCCAAGCCATCTGAATTGAACGAATTGATTGCCACCGCTTACAAATATTTTGAGGAGTACCGATTCCTTAGGAGAAAGCTGTTTCTTCAGACTTAACTACTTTTTTGGATCCCATAACACGTGTCCAAGCTGGTTCAAGTATTGTATCATCTATAAATACCCCTTCTAAACTCAGAATAAGGGACCTTTAGAGGTTTAAACTCTAGTTTTCGAATATTTTGATCTCTTATTGTACCGCCATTGAACTAGTCTGTCTAATAGTTGAAAAAAATATAAAAGAGATTATAAAGTGGATGTAGGATCATTAACGTCGAACCACTATAAATTTATGTGTGATCTTCTCTATTTTCAGTTTTTACAATCATTAATCTTCACTTATTCTCTACATAACCCTTTCTTTGGGTATTGTACCAATTTTTGGTGTCAACAATTTCTCGATTTAAAACATAGTTATCAACCTAGTTGAAAAATTAAAAATAACATTTCATTTCAAAACGTTTGAGTTTATTGTTAATGGTCAGTCACCATCTATTTATTACTACATCTTGTTAATTACAATTCAGCTTATCTGATTTGAGCTAATTATCATAAATCTTAGATCTAAAATAATTCGTATTTTTATTCTAATTTAAATTAATTAGGAAAGAAATAATTCAATGTTTATTTATTTAAAATAAAATTACCTCGTCACATTCGGACGTAGCACAACTTAATCCATTATGATTATCGTTTGATCATCTGTTATCATCTTCATACCGGATTTCATTATCCATACTAATACTGCTTCTGTTTCATTTCTTTTATAAGTATATTTATCCTTATTATTAAATTTACTTAAACAAAAATCTTTTATTTTATTTTTCTCCCAAATTCTTTTCTATTTCTCTTTCCTATTTCTTTTTTTATCCCTTTTATATTAATTTCCATTTTCTATATTATTAACCTGTCGGCCCAACCTCTAGAGGCCCATCTCCCTTCCCTTACTTCTTATATTATTTTTATTACCTTATTATTCCTAAGCCCATTATGTTAGACCCAACCGATGCATACACAAACCAAGACCACAACTTCTCCCCTTTTTTATTTCCTTCTGCCTGCTGCTCTTTCTCGTTTCTCTTCTGTTTTCTCCCATTAAACACCCATGCTGATAAACACAACTCTGTCCATTTCTTACCTCAATGCTAAAACCCATCATTTCACGTCCCGTTCGCCTGTCATCTACACATCTTTCCACTCATTTACATGAAACGATCCATCCCAACTCCTTTCCAATATATTTCTTACTTCAGTATTTTCATGTGTGCAGTGTACACACTTGTGCATTGGTGCAAGTGCACCATTGTCATTCCAAACATGTAATCATCCCGATAATCCACGCCAGCACATTTTTACCTTGTAACTCCATTCCCAAACTCAAATATCACCTCAATTATCAGCATCAAAAGTGATGCTTTATCCCACTAGGTAATATGCCCGTAACAAATTCCCCCCTAAATAATATACCTATCTCTTAAAAAAATCACTCTTGTTGGAGTTTAGAGTACTACCCAGCGTCGAGGCTCTACGCTGTATAGGTTAAGCAGAACTATCAAACAACTTCCATCAAATTGTTTACCAAATATATATAATTTAAAGTGGCCTGTTTTAGTTAATTAGTTTTTGCTTTGTCTTAGCTCAGTATAATGGTTATAAGTCAAAATTTTAATATGTTGTATGTAATGATAAAATGACCATACCTTCTTCACTAGAAATCACAAAATTCCACTATAGCTTTATGAATACGTTGGTCTATATTTCCTAGCATTGTGACAAAATTTCAAAATGGCTTTAGACATTAAAATAAAATTATTTCAGCAGTATTCAGTTTACACAGTTCATGGCATACTGTGTTACATTAAACAAAAGTGCAGGGTTTCATTAACAAACATGCAAAAAAAGATGCGCTACTGATTGGAGCTAACTCTGTTTCTTGGTTTATTTCCCTGTTTACTAGTTTTAATTGAAGATCAGACTAGCTACTTATAACTCATCCAAAGCATATATGTATGTATATATATCGCTGCATTATACACTATCAACAATAGTTAAAAAAAAGTGAAAGGGTGTTTACTCATATGTTTTTTTTAAGTTCTCTGTTCTTGTTTTTTATCTTGTTAACTTCATATTTCTAACTAACACTGCTCACTAAAACATGCGAGCATATACTACATAATGTAAGTACATTGAAAGTTTTACTCATAGATTTAGGTTACTGTTCTATGCATCTTCATTCATACGTCAAGTAATTTTCATTCATTTCTGCATCATAGTATATTAATTTAGTAATTAAATAAAAGAGTGTTTACTCACATAAATCAGTCCCCTGTTTTCTTAAACTTTCTGTCCCAAGGCTTCCAAACTTGCTTCCATCGTTTCTCCGAATTATTTTTTTCATTTTGATTCGAATAGTTTATGTATGAAGGCAGTGGCACTATGTGTATTTATAGGTGCATGTAATAAAACGACCACGAAATTTTCGACCTCGAAAATCGGCACAAAACACCATATTGAACATTCAGGCATCGAAAACACATGAACATTATTAGAAAGGAGTTAGAGGTTGAGATAAGAAAGAAAGAAATATCAAAATAGAAGAAGAACCAACACAACACTGAGTCTCACATCATAGCGGAACAAATATAATATTAAAATAGATCCTTACTAAGAGCTTTAAAAATACTTACAATCATCAGAGAACATCACACATCTGGACAGTTATAATAATTTGTCCTCATATACAATCACACAATGGAATAATATCTATATCATGCATCTGAACTCTTCCAGCTCGTCTCTTTACAGCTTTTGGTAACCTGAACATGTACAACCCAGTCTAACCCGAGCATTACAAATTCCTTATCAGTCTGGTGAACCAGTGTGAGAAAAAACACACTAAGTTTTAGGGTATCACATAACTTGATTTTAAAGTCAAAATCTTTTCAAAAGAAAAGGATAATCATAAGACCAAATCCACACATAAATACGGACGATTTTTACCTTACGATAACCCAAAACATTTTTGAAATCAATCTCTTTTCTGATATTATAATAATGTCTAGATGCAAATAAATATCAATCTAGAAGAACGCTTGCAACTCACGCTCTACATACATAGTATACAATCAAAACCGTGGGATCTTATTGGAGAATGTATTTCCATTGCAAGGTATAGGTAACCACCTTTCCAACAATTTACCTCTAGAGATGAATACCTTGGGGTTCAACAAGAACATCTTGCCACCCAGGCCAAACTTGACCGGCCCCTCACTTCTCTTAAGAGTACCGAATATATCATTACCACGGTTGGAGGCCAGCCAACCGAACCTATAGCATACAAATAAAATAAAGGGACAACCAAAGGCATTTGATTCCTGATTAGGTAATGATGTACCCTTTTGATGGGTGCGACCACATAGCCATGTGACCTACCCGATTTTTGCCATTTCCCAGTTAATGAGGCTTGAGGTCAAATTAATTAGTTAATTCTTTTTATTTTTATTCTTTAAGAACATCTAGCCAACATTCACTTTGAATGTCACATTGTCAGATCCGTCAAATCACTAATTGATGTCCACAAATATAATCTGGGTATTAAAGAAGTGCCCCTTTTTGCCACCGACTAGGTATATTTTTAAAAATCAACGTACGTAGTTTTTAGGAAATACTCTGTTGGACATTCTTCCATACAAGTCATCCGAGAATAGGATGAACCGAAGGCACCCACCTACCACATCCTATTTATGTATCACCCTAAGGATCAGTAGCGAGTAGTCCGTGCAAGCCGTAAAATCTCAACCACAACCGAACCACATCAAAATACCTCGGGTTGTACGGCCAAAGAATATTCGACAAGTAATCCTTCTGCTTACGAAGATCCATGGTCTTCAGTTACTCCCTCTTGAATCAGTATCTTCATGGATTTGCTAGTTCGGAATGGTTTTCGAATATAAATTCGATCCCGGTGTTTCCGTACCAACAATCGTATGGTGTCAGATTTGATAGTCGGTTATTTAACTATCAAATAATAATCATGAGAATAAAATGAGTTCATTGATTCAGTACTTGGCATTAGTTGCCTTTTTATATAAAAGCAATTAATGAATGTTAATTTAAAACTCTTAAATCTTTTAATGTAACGAATATAGCTTTTCATTTCTTACATCTTTAATTGGAAATCAATTCATCTTATCGCTCATTACGAAATCTCTTTTGTTTCAATATTTAAAAACCGGAAACCAGCCCTTATTCTTTTAGAATAAACTCATTCCAAAACTCCACATGCCATTTCCTTTTAATCTTGAAAGTATAGTTTTATTTCAACACCATCTCCTTTTATTTCCTTTACTTCGGAAATATTATTATTATTATTATTATATTCACGAATCTTCTCATTTCCGTTACTTTGGAAATTACATTATATATATATTCACAAATCCTGCGATTTATATTAGGTTATTATTTCACATATGGAAATAACAAATTATTGTTAACCATTTTTAGTTACCAACTAATATCATCCTCAGATAATCCATAAGTCACTCAATTGGGGTACTTATTTACCTCTCAGGCCTTGATCAACAACACTTTTATCTTAAGATAGATATGAGTTGTAACTCAAAACCCATATTCATTCTAATATCCAACAAATCTCATTAAACTATTTTTTAAAAACATGGTTTATAAAACCTTTTACTTTTGAAATAACTCTTTTTAAATATAACTTATTATTACTTAATATGTTGATTAAGTAATTCCTTAATAAAACCCACTTCTTAACCTTGAATCCTTTATCAAATTAAATTTCAGATCTCTTATAATCATTCCTTTTTGAAATTCTCATTCCAATTATTTCCCTCGGTTCTATTATTTAATAACGTTGATTTAAAATTAACATTTTAACTTCACATCCCTTTATATAAACCTCGTTTTTAACTCCTAGGCTTAACACAAAACCCCTTTATCTTAATTCTCTTTTACTTAATTCAAATATTAAGTAAATAGTTATTTTAAGCAATCGTATTCGCTTTAAATCCCTTTTGCTATGAAACTCGGGTTATAAAAACCTCTCATTTCTACTTTCACAATTCAATTAGATTTCATTTCAATTACGAACACTTTTTAAATTAATTTAAATTAAAAAGTAATCTCCTAAATTATTATTAATTAAAATAATAATTTACTTTAATTATTAACTACAGTAGTAGTAGTTAACTTCTTAATTACTAAAATAAATAGTAAATTCCTTTTTTAAAGCTTATTTAAATTAAAAAATTATTTGTTAAATTATTTTATCAGATTACTTCAAAAACAAATTAATTAATAACCACTCTCACTTAAAATGGTTGACTTAGTAAACCCAAAACATAGTTTTTCGTTAACCGATTCAAAGGATGTTCTCACTTTAAATCAATTAACAATATAATTAATTTAAATAATTCCATTTTATTTGTTTTCTTAGAGATAATTATTCAACTCTTAACCGTTAGGTTAATGTCTACTCTATTGCTTATAAATCTGATTAACATTAGAAATTTACTACATAAAATCATTTAATAATTACTTAAAAACTTGAATAATAAATAATAAATATATGTTTTCTTTTAATAAACTTTTATTCAAAATAATATATTTCAATAATCTATTTCTGGTTATAAAATAAATTTTACAACTTCAGTTCTATAGATTCACCTGACGGTAAATCAATATTTAGAAAAAAACGATGGATTTATAGGCCATACACTGCCAATTACTCAACCAATATCACCCATTGGTTAAAAAATGTTGAATTTCATGTCAATGGTCAATACCCAATCCAATCGTCCAATCAGAATAGTTATTATGATGATAATATGAGAATACTTAACATCTAATATATTTGAGGAATCCGGTTGGATCCCTCCAACCTGTTCTTCCTTGTATTCACATAGGTTACTTCAAATAATATTATTCAATACAATTTAACTGATAATTTCAATAACAGTAAATAACGACTACTTAACATTACCCAATTAACATAACAATTCAAACAATTAAACACGTTTATTTTATAAACGTGGCCAACAAGTAAGATACCGTCATTGGGTCTATAACGATTGGGTTCTTCCATTGAAATTAAACCACATTTAATTTCATTAGTTCAGTCAACATATGAATATATAATTTACAAACAATCAACTCAACCAATACTAATCATAGCACACAAAAATAAAAACCTGACTTATATCAAATATAAGTGGGATGACTGAGTGAGTTTAACTCACCTTGATTTGATTTGTTCTGAAACTATTCGGTTACAATTTAAATTAAACAATTTTTTTTTAATTTAACTGTAAATTCTATCGTCTCCATTTCTGTCTAAATGAATTTCAACTTGAAATGCTCGCGACCACGATCGCAATGCAAGTTGTTTGTCCAATTTTGTTAATCCGATAAAAGGTTATTAACATTTTAATTTAAACGATTTAGTTTTAAATTAAATATTTTCTTAACTACATTTTACTTTACTAATTATTATTATCGGCCAAAGCTTTTCTCTTCAACCCAACATTCAGCAGCTTCAAACCAGTGCCTACATCAAGTTCACGTTTTAGTTATCAAGGATTTTAATAAAATAACTAACTTAATTCTTTAAATAAATTATAACCCAATTACATTTTCATAGTTATAATTATATCCGATTTCTTTCTGATCTTCATTGCTCTAGATTTCAAAATACAAGGCCCGATTCCCTTTCCGTTCCCATATGCTCCTGACATCGTCTTCCTCACAACCATCCAGTATTCACGCATTCTTGTTCCAAGCCTAACCACGTTTTTGTTTCAGCAATTCCTCCATCCCACTTATATGGCATGCTGCTTTTTACCCGCTACTTATCGGTCTTGATTTCGATCAATACGACGATCGAAACATCATCACAGCCGGTCAATTCATCGACGTTACTGAGCATTACGATGTTGTAATTGAACGACTCTCGAAAAGATGAATGGATTGGTTGAAAATTGGTGGACAAAATGGATGTATTCAGACCGTTCATAGATTAGGGTTGGCGACGCAAACTTGGTTGACTGCAGAATAGAAATTAACCAAAATAAGGGTTACGACTTGCCCTTCATATAGAAATGGGATGGAATTTAATATTATTATAATATAACTAAACTTACATGAAGCTTCTTGCAAAAAAAAAACCACTTCAAATGATGTCCTATTGGGACGGAACTTCTAATCCTAGCATAAAAAATATTTCGGAGCTGATGGGACAGGTTTCGTCGAAGTCCGAGGTCGTCTGTAAAAAGTCCTTTACAAATTACTTGCTAAAAATCACACATTTAAATTTCTCACGATCACAAAATAAATCCAATCAACTTGAAACTTTGATATTCTACTAGATCATTTCTTTACGGATCCAACAAAATTTATTTCATTAAAATTAGAGTTCGTTTGGCTAGTCGTTTATTCGTTTAAAGTTACCCTATCTAAATTGGCCAAAATAATATAACCGATTAAGGCATTTATCGTTGCCATGATCAAACGGTAAGTCCAATTGACACGAAAATTGAAATCTTATAATAATTAATCAATACAATTCCAATGGCGCTAATTTCATCGCATTCCGAGACAGTTTCCCAGTATGCTATTTTTATATGTTAAACAATGTTATTTTGGACACCAAAAAACCCGATGTCCAAAAATAACAAATTATCTACCTATCCTGACTCTAAACGTAGATACGAACTCGAAAGAATTGGTTTCATGGCTTAATTCGATCGTCTGCTCAAGTTATACAAAAATACCTCTCTATTTAAATTAATTTAATTACGCGTTATAGAAAATGACTAGGCGTTCACGGCTGCCGTTGTCACATAGGACATCGGTTCGCCATGAAATTTAATATTGTACATTAATTTGACGTTACGGTTCCAATGAAACAAATTTCATTGAAAACTGAGCCCGTTTGAAAAATGGTCATTTTTAAGGCTCATATAATATTAATAAAATATTATATAAATTCCGAAATAATCGAATTAAATAATAATAAATTATTATTATCATAAATATCCAAATAAAATTATCATATGGTTTCAAATTTAAACCAATATAGATTATACAGCTCAATATCATCAATTTTGTGTTGAAACCATATCGAAATTATATTAAAATCCTTTTTAAACTTTATATTTCAATAATGATTTCCATAGCAACTATTTTAAAATTTGAATTGGGCATAACTAACAATTTATAACATGAAATCTGGATTTTTCTCTTTCATATGAAAATTATAATCAACAAGATTCAAACGTTTCTTGTTTCACGGAATTCCGACTTAAAACAGATTCTGTATATTCAATTGAAGTTCAAAACTCAATATTACGAATTGCCGCGCCATTTCAAACTCGTTTTATATTATATATAAACTTAAAGTTTAAAAGTCGTTTTTGATAACAAATTAAATATTAAAATCCATTAATATTCCAAATATAATATTTAAAATAATAAATTAAATTAAATATTTGACTATCAAAAATACGGGACATTACATATAATATAAAATAATATGGTATTTAATGACACGCGTAGGAAAGATAATGTACTATTGTTTGTTGGAATGTAAGTAATTATACATTTATAGAATGTAGCAAGCTGGGTTTGTATTTGATGGAAAAGAAATATTGTTGTGTAATTTTATAGCTATTCCTATTCTGTTTTTTAATGACAACATACTGCAGCCCTATACAAGTACACTGCAAATATATCTGTAAAGCTATGCAAATTGGAAAAATAAGGTAGTAGCTATTGTGTGATTGGGAAAGGGTGCCATTGAAGTGGTTTTTACTTTCAAATTCTTTTCTGGTAGAGGGGAAAATGCACGGCCATATGCCAAAAATACTTAAAATGGCATGTGGCCTGACTTATGAATATGTAGCCATGTACAGTTCTAATTTTGTACAGTAGCTAAATGAGTAGATATAGTCCATGTTTTATAGATGGGTTGGTAGCCTGTGTAGGTGGATTGAAAATGCTGTTGTGTCCGAGGCCGATGCTACTTGTTTCGACTACCAATGCATGGCAGCCTATATAAGTGTAGCTATGTGTAGACATGTATAATTGGGAAAAATGCAAATACTTATTGGTTAAGCATGCCAACCACTAATTCCTAGGCATGTATAGCCTTAAGAGGTAAAGTTGAACATTTATACATTCTAAATATTTTCAAAATGGTACCACTATGATACAAAGGCACATCTCCTCATTTATGTGTTTTTAAATCATAAGTAAAGATGTTAAATCCTTATTAATGTACCGTTTCTTACCTGTGAAGTAACCTACATTTTTACGTGTAACACCCCACCTCCGTTAAGGTCACTCACAAAGGGAATGCCTTAACTTTGGTGGAGCATTTTAGTAAACAGAACAGAAACTTACAAGACAGATAAAACAGTACTTGAAAATTTTTAACTTTATTACAACGGAAACAGAAATCAATATGGTTACATCCTTTCAAATCTCAGAATTCAAGTACAAAATATCAGTCTTGTACAAAAGCCTTCAAAATGCATGGTTTAAAATCATAATCCCCACAGAAGAAGACAAGTCTTATTTTAAGCACTTCAAGCAGAAGAAATCCGGATCTAGCTAGAGTATTACCTCCTTAGAAAACCTGGGTGGGAAACGGAAGAAAAGAGGCGAAACAAGAAGAGTCAGACATAAAGTCTGGCAAGTCCAGTGACTTTCAGCATATGAACAGATAATAATAGTATGACATGAACATAAAACTGGATGAGAGATAACTGTAACAGGTGTAGCAGATATAACAGAAGAACATAATGACATAAACCATTGCTTTACACTTCTCTGCACTAATACTAGTATAACAGAATTAGGTGCCACCCTAATGTCTAAACAGAAACGGGTACAGAATAATTTAACAGAAACAGATTGCTAATAATGGGCCTTTACTACCCGATCAGAGACAGACAGAAGCAGAAACAGATTAATCCTTATGGAAACAGAATGTAGAATTAGGTGTACACTAGTAATGGGCCTTTACCTCCCGAACAGACGGTACCACACAGAAATAGACAGGTGTTTACCACCCAACAGAAACAGACGGTACCAACAGAAACAGACAGAACTAAGTGTACCCCAAAACCCTACCCCAAGCGATCGGCTCCCTAATACATAAATATCCTGTGTCGGCCCCACGGTAGGGTGTATCACTCCCTAAAGTGACAACCAATTGGCACAGACCTATTTACAGATGTCACAGCGTCTTACATCCTCAGAGGAAGACCGGGATCCATGCACGCACATGACCCGGTTGGAACGCACCATCAACACCCCTCGCCATTATCAGAATGAAACTCTTATAATTAGTTCAGTAAGCGTGCCCGGACCCTACTTACTGTTGGGTCAAAGTTTTGATACCAGAAAGGGTTACTGGCTAATATGGGTCCCAAACAACAGATGACACAAGTAATTCCCCTCCTAACCTTGTGTCCCCAGACTAACAGATTTCAGATTAACTTGTTTACAAGTTCAGACATACAGAATTCAGATTTACTAGTTCACAAATTAAGTTAACATGTTTTCAGACTAACGGATCAGATGTACAGATTTTTCAGATTTGTCTAACTTTGTATTGGGCCTACAGATTCATGGACGGGTTTACTACACCTATTAATCCTGTTGGTTTATCCCTATTTTCCCCAATACGTTTTAGACGTCATTCTTATCTTAGATTTGCATTAATTAATTATTAATGCCCAGACCTCTCACATTAGGTCGCTAGCTTGTGGCCGCTGGATGGGCCGGGCGGTTCCGGGCAGACTTCTGCCACAAGCCAGACCTAACCTCGTGTCTTAAGCAGGTTATGACTAACTTTTCACATTAGAACCTATTGTTTGCGGCCACTGGATGTGCCGGGCGGTTCCGGGCAGAATTACGCCGCAAACTCATTCTAACCTCGAGTTAGCCATGTTTATCTTTGCGGCCAATTAATTAATAATTTACCGTTTATGCGCACACCCAATATATATATGCCAATTCAGATTATATCAATAACAGGATGATTATATCAACACAGCAGATAACAAATTTTAGCAGATAGCAGATTTTTCCAGATTATATGACTTAACGGATTTAACAGATTTAGCAACTTAGCAGATTTTGGCATATAATAGGTTAGGCATCTCAATAGACAAATTTAACAGATTTGGCATTTCAATCTACTTAGCAGTCTAGGCAATATAACAAAACTAGCAGTTTAGCCAACTTGGCAAATTAGCAGATTTAGCAAATCTAATATTTCTAAAGGTTCTATTTACATGCCTTGCCTAGTCATAAATTAGGCCTAAATTCATATGCCTACATAATTTTCATGATGAACATATACTCCATGTTTGCATAAAGTTACATAGCACAGAATGTGGACATATAACATATGTTCCAATTTTTGTTAAACTAGCATTTTACAGCAGACTCACATATAAATTATACCAAATATAACCATTAATTTCAATGCATGCCATATATCCAAGAATCCCTATTTAGGTGTGATCACAATAATAGATATTCTAATTAATTTAAATCTTTACACCTAAGTTTCCATATCCTTCTTCTTTCAACTTATGAATCATTATGCAAAATATACCCAACAATCTAAATCTTTAAATTATATCTCCTAAAAAGTAGATCTTGACTTTTATCTGCGTTTTGTCCAAAGTCTCAAATCATAAGTAATCTTACAATGGTTCCTCTCTTCTTTTATCACAGAATATGCATAGTTTTAAAACTAGTTTACAACATATGCTTACTTTTCTAATTAATTACAGATCTAAATAACATATGTTCATTTCTCTAATTAGTTACAGATCTAGATTACAACGTACACTATGCATACAACATATATAAATTACATGTTTACAGTCAAATTCATGCATCTAATCCCAAGTCATATGTCAATATATTTTATGCCTCGGATCTAAAGTCATATGTTCAAATCAGCCTTGTCAAATTTCGCACCATTCATTATTTGTCCCAAAATTTGCGTTCATACGTTAATCTCTTATGAGATTAGGCACAGGCTCGTGGTAGCCTGGCTATAGAAACAGAAAGGAAGCAGAAAGGGATACAGAACAGTCACAGAAAAACAGATCTGACAGATATACAGTCTCAGATTCAGATTCACAATTCATGTCAAAATCAGAATTAACGTTTATAGCGGAAA
This sequence comes from Allium sativum, assembly GCA_030737875.1. Taxonomy (NCBI): domain Eukaryota; kingdom Viridiplantae; phylum Streptophyta; class Magnoliopsida; order Asparagales; family Amaryllidaceae; genus Allium; species Allium sativum. The sequence goes on from CM060925.1 coordinate 293,373,459, forward strand.
ATAACTGTACTTGCCTTGATTGGATTAAAGAAAGAACTTTAGTTGTTGCAGAATTGTTGCAGAAGCTTTTATCTCAAATTTGAATTGAATTGCTTAGGTTGATGTTGATTAGCTTCTAGTTTTGATTCTAGCAGAGTAGCAACGCGATTTTTATTTTTATTAGAACAGAGGCAGAGAAGAAGCAGAATAGAATTGTGTGTAGAGGAGGCTAGGTCTTAGGATCTATTTATAGGTGTAGTTAGTTGTTTTAGGCCTTTAGATAAACCCTAAAACAGATCAGAACCGTCAGAATTCGTCACAGACTCACCAAAACAGCCCAAAAACCCATCCAGGTGCACCCAGGCCGACCTGGCTCGACCAGGGGGGGTCGACCCCCAGGTCGACACCCAGGTCGACTCCCCAGTCGACCTGGGGGGGGGGGGGGGAGGTCGACTCCCCAGTCGACCTGGGCCCCAGGTCGACCCCCGGGTCGACCTGCCCAGTTCTGGGCTGACCGAAACCTTCTGAATCTTGTTTTGGCCATATCTTGGTCATGCGGACTCCGATTTTCGAAAACTCGGACTCTATTTCACGTATTTTTTCGAGAGGAACGCAATCGTGATGTCCATTTTACCTAATTCCTGTTTCTTGAATTAGTTATCCTTATTTTACTATCTTTTCCTTAACATACGCCATTATCGAACTAATTTTTCTTCTCTTCCATGTATTAATTAATTCTCCTTATGCATCACCATTATTTACGTATCCTAAGCATATTTTCATATATTTTATTTCATTTTTAATTATACCTAAAAATGCGGGGTGTTACATTACGTAAGCTATTTGCATTTAATTTTTCTTAAATGATGTTTATATTAAATTCATTTGAGTTTTAAAAACCATTTTAAAATATAAAACAAAGATACTATTTATAAAATACTACCTACTTGTATATACACACATACCCATCTACGAAGGAAATTAATATAAATAGGATTACAAAAAGATTTTTTTAAATAATTTAAATCCAATATTATATATTCTTTTACAAGAGTTTAAAATGAATTCAAAACGAAAACAAGGAAACATTTCTTGCTTATTTCACATTGGTTAAAAATAATTTAAACCACCTAAATATATTATTCTTGAGAATTTCCAATATTTATTATTGACAATATACTATTTTTAAAAATAAACCATAATAAACTGTATTTAAACTTACTCAAAATCCGGGACGTTGCAAAGTTCCTCAAAATGTACGAATTTGTTTTAAATTATGTGGATTGGTTGAGCTATTTAAAAGTTGTATACAAATAACTTTAAGTGTGGTGTGGTTTGGTTTAATTGATTTGATTGGTGTGTTTTGAAATTTAAACTTCAAATAAACACCTTTAGAATTAAAGTAATGTGCATTGGATTGATTTATATGGTTTAATTGATTAGATTGATGTGTATTGTATAGATTGGTTTGACATGAATAGTTTATTCAAGTTATTTCAATTATTTAGGAGTAGTATTAGAAATTATTTCCTAAATTATGGTAGATTAGCATTAGTTTTAGAATTATGTCTTAGTTATAGGAATAGTATAGTGTAGTATAGTTTAGGATTTTTGTTGATGACAGAGGGCGAGAATTAAAAAATGAGGCTTAGATTAAGGGGCAGTTGGTAATTTCAGGGGAGTTAATGAAGTAAGGGGGAGTAATCGAAGCATCGAGACATTTGGTATGAATATTTTATAACCAAGGTTGTCATCATCAAAAAGGGGGAGATGTTAAGGACTGGCATGTTGATGATGATGGTTTTGATGAAAACAACCTTGTTTCTACTTTGTTTCAATTATTGTTGTTATAGTAATAACACAATTTTCTAGAATGTATATACAGGAAATCCACGCAGGTATTTTGGAAGACTGTACAATTTACAAAATTCAAGATTTCAAATAGAAGAGTTGAAGTCTCAAGACTCATGAGTATCAAGAAATCAGGAGTTCAAGAATCATAGAGACGGTATGTCTAGAAATTCTGTTAAAACTCTGGTTAGCACTTAATTCTATTTTCAAATACAAAATTTGATTTTAAAATTCAAATCTTGGTTTTAAACTTGGTTTCAAAATAATTTCAAATTTATTTTCTTGATTTTAAATCTTGTTTTCAGATGATTTCAAAATTACTTTCTCATATAGAATATATTCTTCTTTGTTTTAAATAAATATTTTAACTCCCGATAGTTAGTTTCTAAGCTTCTATAAACTATGTTTATATTCAGATTTATGTTTTAGAATTTAAATTTGGGTTTTTATTTGTTTGCAATTACTTGTGTTGTTTAATCTTCTGGTTTATATTACGATTTTAATATATATATAAAGTTTTTTATATTTATATTTATATTTATATTTTTATATCATTTTATGTTTAATCTCTTTATTATTTTTTATATATCTTTATATATGTTTTAAAATATATTTTACTTTGAAAAGAATGTTTAAATATAAAGGAATTTAATTTTTTTAAATCTGGGTTCATTATAATTTATATAAATATTTTTTTGAATTGATTAAAAAGCAATTTATTGAAATATAGCAACATAAGTCGACATACACTTCTAGTCATGTCAACATACCCGTTAAGGCATTTTTCAAAATCTGAAAAGAGATGCCTTTTGAATTCAAATCCTTTCAAAAACATTGTGACTACTGGAAACCTATAAATAACTTCCAGAATTCGACTTTTCTAACCACTTTTCATCATCTTCTTCCTTTCTTAACGTCCTACCATTACAATAATTTTTTCTTGATTTTCTGCACTTATACTCTTCCTATTTCAATAGAAATCATATCATTATTCTTCTCTTTCAATTATAAACTAAAATCTCTTTTAATTCAAGTGATTCTCAAGAGTTATAGGTTGGTTCTATCAAGTCAACACTACAAAAACTAATAAGAGAAGGGTGTGGTCCTGTACTGTATAAAGTGACTGTATGTGATTGTGTCCCGAAAATCGATTGGGTGTAAATTTGTAGCCCATAAATCAGCTAAGTCCCACTGTACTTGGAATCAGTTAGGGTGTATCCTAGTAGCCCTGAAATCCAGGATTGCAATTTAATTTATAGAATAAAAATCCACATCAACCCAGCTTTGTGTAGGAATGGATGTAGGGGTGTCCTAAACCAGTATAAAATCCCAATGTGTACTTTTCTTTTCTTGCTTTTACTTTTACTTTTTATATTCTACAGTTGATTCTGTGTTTGTTTGTTTCTGTGATCAGTATATTGTGTGTTTAATTCTAAAAGATTTCAAGAAATTTTATAATTTTCATTAAACACTATTCATCCCCCCTTGCCTTAGGAACCTTATGCGTATCTCCAGCAAATGCATCGACCAACGCATTATGCTTTCATGTTGTATAGGTTATACCAAAGTCGTACGACGCCAAAAACTCTAACCATCGCTGCTACCAAAGATTCAAATTCCTATGGGAGAAAAGATACTTTAATGACTTATGATCCGTAAACAATTCAACCTAACTCCCAATAAATAATGCCTCCAAATCTTCATAGTAAACACTATTGCCGAAAACTCTAAATCGTGAGTTGGGTAATTCCTTTCGTGCGACTTTACTTATCGGCTCACATAAGCCACAACATTGTCCTTCCGCATTAGCACTGCTCCAAGTCCAGTGGAACATGCATCAGTATATGCCACCATCTCTTTATTCTCACTTGTAATAGTCAATATGGGAGAACTCGTTAATCTCTCTTTCAAGATGCTAAAAGCATGCTCGGATTTTGCATCCCATGCGAAGACCCGATTCTTCTTCTTTAATACAACTAATGGTGCAACGATCGCTGAAAAATCCTTGATAAATCTCCGATAATACCCAGCTAAATCAATGAAGCTCCTAACATTCGTTGCATTCTTGGATCGATCCCAATCCAGGATTGCCGTCACTTTAGCGGGATCCACAGACATTCCTTGTCCCGATACGACATGACCAAAGAATCTCCCTTCTTTCTTCCAGAAGTTGCACTTCGAAAACTTAGCCTTCAAGTGATGCTTCCGTAAGATTTCCAAAACAATTCTCAAGTGTGTCTCATGTTCTTCCTCATTTTTGGAGTAAACTGATATATCACCCACGAATACCAGTACGAACTTGTTCAACTGATCTCTGAAAACATGATTCGTAAGATCCATAATATATGCTGGCGCGTTAGTAAATCCAAATGGCATTACTAGCCACTCATAAATTTGGATGGTTTCTAGAAGTAGTCTTCGGCACAATATCTGTGACAACCCCATTCCCGATAAGACGGTGGCAAGGGTAATCTTTGGAATATAACACATAAATAGGTAATAACAGAACAGAAATAAATAAATACACCAGATAATGCACAATAGAATACACTGGATAAATGAAATCATCAGAGTTACACAGTATATAGGATCTTGCTTAGTACAAAATACAGTTCGGCTATACATAAATGTCTACTGCGGAAAAGAAAACATAATATGTACAATAGGAGCTGAACAGCATAAAAAGGGATAAATGATAGAATCCATCTTCAACTCTAGCTATCCAAAAAGAGCCTGCTAAAACCTGAATAAAAGGCTGCCCGTGTAGAAAAAGGGGCACTCGAGTTTGCAAGTGAAACAAACTACGAGTCAGTCATGGGACTGGTATGAGAAATCTACTCAACACATCATTAAATATGGCAAATCACAGGACCACGCCACTTTCGCGGAACGGGTTTACTCCATTGGATTGCCAGTGCTTTAAAACAAATAGATCTTTTAAACATCGCAATGCTTTTTATAAAAATGAAGCCATTGTAAGACTCAGTTCCCATCACACAATGCAACACACACCAGAGGATAGAGTTTTACCTTATAATGGCCAAAATATGCTTGATACGAGCAAAACAAATCATTTGATATTATTGCTAGTATATATATGTTTCAAAAACAATTTCAATCATAACTATCAATCATAGACGGCATGGGTACCATATATCATGTCGCCGTATGTATATATACAATCAAAACCGTACGATGTCGTATTTGAAAATTGGATTTCCGTCATGAACTGAGGCAAAAGATAGTCCTCACCGAATTCGAGACGCTCTAGCCCGTGTCTCAGGATCAGAGCTCGAGTGACCCTAAGGAGCCACAGGGCCGGTCCACCGATGTGGATTAAAATGCCTGAACACTGCGTTTCTCCGCCCTTTGGGGCGTTAATGAGCCCAATGACTCCATCGGTCCCTGATCGACTGATATATCTGAGGCGCCTCGCAACTGCAACAACCACATAGGTGAAAAGTATATAAATGTCAGGGCTGGTAGGTCACTGACACCACCCTAGCTAGAAAGAAACGCATGTCCTCCCTGGATCCTTCTTCTGTTTCTGGTCCATCCCGGGGTGTGAGGCTCGCGAATTCACGTTATACACAAAGCTATGCCACACAAGTTGTGCTTTGATCATCAACCATAAGACTTTGCTTTTCAACAGAAGCCTTGATCATCTATCACTTAGGCATGCCACACAGGCAATTCATCCCGTGCGATTGATTTCTATCGATATATAACCCCTGGGCTCGTATGTCTCAGAGAAGGGCGTTAATCAAGAGAATAAATTCTCCGCCGCCAAAGAGATATATATATATATAATAGAGATTAATCAGCACAGAACAAAATCCAATGTCAGACACACAGTCCATTTACACGTTCGTTCTGGGTCTGAACGAAGCCGGAGGCACTCAATACCTCACATATCCGTACAATCATCAAGTACGTCCGGGTGGCTACTACTTCAACCCCGTCAAGGTAGCTACTCCTATCATGAGCATCGGTAGCACCCCTCCATTCGACGTGAAGATAATCGGTCTTGCACCGTCTTCATATCTTCGACTTTCACTCGTCGATCAATTATTTGAAATGAGAATTAACTCGGCCTTTTCAAATAATTCACGTATATCTCGAATTTCAAATCAATTCATTTCAATTGTTAAATTATTCGACAACACCGATTTATTGGTATAAAAATTTGTTTTATATTATGGAGATTTATTGGTCGAGTAGTTTATGAATTTTGGTCGATACAGTAATGCAAACTGTATTGATAGGAGTTACTAAACACTTGAATACGATGAACCGACATGGTATGTTTTGAAATTAATATAGTATATTGGTTGTGTTGGTTGTTATTATAATCGAATGAGATTATGAAAAGATGAAATAGTTATAAATAACTAATCAGATTTCATATGAGGAAAGTATATGAAGTAAGATGAAGTAAATCTGAAGTTAAATCAGAATTGGAATTAAAATAAGGAAATTTTAAGTTCCTGGGAGATTTTGAAAACGTTTTTCAAACTGAAAATGATATAGTATTGAACTCACCTTGATAGCTGGAAAATAGATTCCGCTGATGGATCGATACATCATCGGTGTTCATTTTCGAGTTACTAAGTGACGGATTACTACCAAAGATCTTGTTTTTGGATTGTTTGAGAAAACAAGTGTTTAGAAATTCAAATGTTTTGAATTGGTATTATGATTTCGAATTGATTTGAAATAGACCCAGGAATTTAAGTTCTGAAATTAAAATTTAACTAATGAAGTTAAATAGATTGAGAAGGTAAAAATAAATAAAATTAGAATTTAACTTGAACTAAGTTAAACAAAAACTGGATTTGATTAGAGAATAATCTGGAATAGAATTGTGTTGATGAGTTAAGAATTTGAAATTTGATATTGGAATTTGAATGAAATTTGGATTGGATAAAACCAAATGATTGGATTTAAGAATAAATCGATTTGTGTTTGAATGGAATTCGACTTAAGTATAAGCGAGTGATTGAGTTGATGATAAGTTGATTGGAATGATATTAGTATATGTTGAGTTGATAACAGATGGAAGGGATATAATGATATGCCCGCCAAAAAGGTACAAGTTTATATTTCATATGAGTTTTGGATTTATGAGCCGAATTGGCAAGCTGCTTGGCTGTTTGATTTTCTTTTGGGTTGGAGAAGGCCTAGAGAGGCGAGTTGTGATTTGATGTATTTGCCGGAACAAAGGAGGTTATGGCGAAATTTTCCGAAAATTTAAAGTGTTAGAAAATTTTCAAAATTTTTGAAAATTTAGTAAGTCGGAATGAATTAATATTTTAATCGGAATTTAAGTGGTCCAGTTGAAATCAGAAATAAGGGGTAAACCAATCTTAGGAATTCCAATAGATAGGGTCGTCCTCTAACTTAGCAATTTCGAGGACGAAATTATTTTAAGTGGGGAAGAATGTAGTGACCCGGATATTTGACGGTGTAATAATTAACTTATTTAATTATTTAAATAACGAATATATTATTTAATCATCGACGTTAGAAGGTAGAATTTTAATATAATTAATTCGAGCTCGAAATGGCACTGCAGTTCGCTATTTGGCGATTCGAACTTCAACTGAATATATAGAGTTCGTTTTAAATCGGATTTCTGTGAAACAAGAAACGCACGAATCTGTTAAACTATATTTTTCTAAGGAAAGAGAAAAATCGGGATTTCGTCATGTAGATTTTTATTTATGTCCAAATCAAATATTCAGAAAAACAGCTGTATATTCGTTCGTGGCCAAAACAGTTATTCAAATATATTTGAATATCGGTTGTGAATTTAAACAAGGTTCTTTTGGGAAGTAGTGATAATTTAATTTTTAGAATTTTACTGTAATTTTTAATTAATTAAATTAGTAACTTTTTATTTGAAGTATTTCGCACCCTGAAATCAACATTTTGAAGTTTCAAAATATGAGTCCACCTACCGATATTATTATATTTCTGGAATCGTGGAACATCGCTGATCTCAATGGTGTTTTTATTTAGTTGATTTAGGTCCGGAAATGAGTAGGAGCTTCATGAAACAGGGTACCGTTAAAACTCTAATATAAAAATAAAACAAAGGGTATTTATAAGTCCACGTCTCCCCTTCCATTTGCTTGGCTGAGAATCAACTACCAGGCACGTATATAATTACTTTAACCCTAAGACCCAATTTCCATCGGCTGAGACAAAAATCCAAGCCGCCACTTCTCAAAATCTTCGGCAAATTAAATCTCCTCCTTTAGTCAATGAAATCAAGTGTTTTTGGGTCCGTTGGAACCGCTCAAGCGGGGGCTTCAACTGGGTATACACGATCTAGGGGTGCGGCAGTAGGAGGTTAGGGGAGCGTTCGATCTGATATGTTGGTAGTGGATGCAGGCGTAGGGGAGAGGGACGTAGATGGAAGGTGCGATATTACTGAATGATGTGGGAGTTTGGTTTTTGAAGTAGTAATGGACTCACAGGAGTTGGTGGTCTAATGGTTTGTATTTGTGGTGAAATCAAAGTCTGTATTTTGCAAAAGGGGGAGTTCGTATTTGTGAACTGAAAATGGTTGATGATGAAGTCGGAAATCACTTGCGAGTTCTGTGTAATTGTGATGAACATGTAGTGTTTCCAAAAGGGAGAAAGGGCTGACCGGAAATGCTATAATGACTGTTGAAGCCACTGGAGTTGGAACTGTAAAGGGGAGGAAGGAAGAAGGGTTAACCGGGTACTGTAGTGTGAACAAGGAAGAAAATATGTGAAGTGAGGTGGGTTTTTATTTGCATAAGTAATGAACGGTGAAAGGAGGAGTTGGTTACGCTGTTTCCAGTGGAGTTAGAAGATGTTGCTGAAATAATGGAAGCACGGTAGCAGTTTGTAAAGGGGGAAGGAGCAGTTGTTTAAGTGGTGTGAATTTTTGATGGGTATTGGATCATGAGTTTTGCGTGAAGCCAAATGTAACAAAAATATACATATATAATATCGTGTGAAGAATGGCGTGGCTTGTATGGGGCCTGAACCGGCTTGGAGCCACAGGCTGGGAGGACAGTGGAGTTGACGGTAGGGTTGATACAAAGTGAGGAGTTGTACAGTGGTCGGTGATTTGTTGCAAAGAGAAGGGAAGGTTCCGTCAAATAAGGTTGAGGAGGTGAGTTAACAAAGTGAAATAGCAGGCCTTGAGTATTTGGAAATGGGATTGGGCCTATGCAGATGAATCGTACCAAAACATGATCCGACAAGATCATTTGGGCTGGAGCGACATCATGAAACTAGTTTGACGGATTGGAGCTCATTACAATTTATATCGAAATAAATTGCCGGATCAGAACTATCGACCGTATATCGTATTTAACGATTACGGACAATGTGAGTAAAACTCACTAACTCTCCTCAATTTATATTTTAATATAAATTGTACTTTATTTATCGACTGCTGTATATTGATTGTTAAACTGGACTGTTAAATAGACTTGATTGAAAACGTAGTTATAGTTAATCTATGTACTGTTAATCAAATATGGTTCTGTACAGTAGGATATTTCATTTCAAAATGAAATACGATATATATTATACTGTGTAACATCTGTGGATGCAGGGAGACAGGTTGGAGGAATCCGACTGGGTTCCTCAACAATTATTTTACTATTTTCATATATTGTGATATATATGTGATTTATAATCTGTTATTGATTATGGATGTTAGAACGATATTGATCATCGTTGTTTGATATTTTAAATATCATAAGAAACCCTGAGTTGTGAAAAGGAATATTTCAATGTATATTGAAATAAAGGAAATTATTTATAAATCGAACACGGTTTTATAAAAGGAAATTATTTATAAAACAAATAGAGTTTTATAAAAGGGATATTTATTTAGAAAATAAATAGATTTGAAAAGGAGAATATTTATTTAGAAAATAAATATAAATAAGAAATATTTATTTAGAAGATAAATAAACCGTTATAAATAAGGAATATTTGTAACGGTAAATAGAAGTTGTAAATAAGGAATATTTGTAACGGTAAATAGAAGTTGTAAATAAGGAATATTTGTAACGGTAAATAGAAGTTGTAAAAAAAAAAAGGAATATTTGTAACGGTAAAAAGAAGTTGTAAATAAGGAAATATTTGTAACGGTAGGTAAACGTTATAAAAAGGAAATTGATGAGATATAAAAGAGATAATCTAAATAGAGTAATTGAATATTAGTCATTCAATTAGAAATAACCTGATTTGAGTTAGTCTAATATTAGTTAATCGAGTAAGAATAGTCTAATATTAGCTAATCGAATTTAGTAACCGAATACAAGTTAATCAAAAGGAGCATCGAATTTAGTTATTCGATAGAGTTAATCAAAAGGAGTTAATCGACTTATAGTATTCGAATAAGAGTTAAATCAATAGAGTTAATCGACTTATAGTATTCGAATAAGAGTAAATCAAATAGAGTTAAACAATATTAGAAACTGACTAGAGATTGGTAAGTTGAATATTTTTTTGAGTGTTGATCTGATGTTGGTTTCGGCCTTCGGGGTTTATACTTAGAGAATTGTTCTCTTACTAGTTTACAGTTAGGGACTAATAGTTGTGGAATGGTAGTGATGCGTAAATGAGGATTGGAAATGTTTTCCAATGTTGAAAACATATATTTTCTAATTTTAGAAAATAAGGAAATATGAATATATATATATATGGTTGATGATTGGATCAATAATTCCATTTGGAATTTAGATCGTTGTTTGTACACCGACATGTTTTCATTGATAGTTAAATCACATACTATCAAGTTTTGACCATATTTACGTTGTTGATATGGAGAGACCGGTTGGATTCTTATCCAAAGAACCACTCTGTATTGGCATAAGCGTTGCGAATATGCCAAAGAAAATTGAAGACGGAGTAAAGTGCAAGGGCTATTTTATAAGTCTTAGATAACATGGACTAAGATGGATGTACTGAATAGTGCCTTCGGTTTCATTCAGTCCCAGAACGAACGTAAATGGACGAATGTCTGACAAAGTATTTCCAATGATCGAATGGGTTGGTCTGTATAAATATATATGGTTGCAACGGATTTATCCCTTAGCATAACATCCATGGTATTTGTATAAACCAACTAATGATTTACGGATCTGATAATGTGGCATTCAAAGTGATCGTGTTATAAATGAATGGAAAGTAAGCGTAGCTTCTAGCCTCACATCCGGTAAATGACAGAAATCGGGCAGGCAGCATGGCTAAGTCGGTCGCACCGAAGTAGGGTGTATAATCACCTATCTAGAGAATATTCATTTGCTTCTTTTAATCTATCAATGCTGTCCCATATATACGGGAACGGTTGCTGATCCCAACCGTTGGTGATGTACATTCGATACACTCAAGCGAAATGAGTGGTCGGTCATGTGTGGCTGAGTTACAAGAAGTTCTTGTTGAACTCCAGTGTATCGTTCCTAGAGTACACTGATCGGAAGGTGGTTCCATACCTTGTCATAGATGGAAATCCAATCATCCAATACGCACCCGCGGTTTTGATTGTATACTATATGTGTAGAACGTGAGATGAAAGCGTTTCTGCTAGATTGATATCTAATTGTATTTAGACATTATTATAATATCAGTGATACTACTTTTCAAAGATGTTGGATTCTCATAAGGGAAAAACCCGTTCCGTTATACGGCGTGGTCTTATGAGATATCGTTTTACTAGTTCAAATAGTTTTAAACTGTTTTACTCATACCAGTCCCATGACTGACCCGGAGTTTACTTTGTTGTTTTCCCTAATTTCTTGGGTGCCTAAATTTGTACGGGCAGTCAAGTAGTTCAGGATTTTACAGATATACTGGAAGAGCTTGGAGCAGGAGGCTTCAGGATTCTATAGCTATATTTATTCCCGCTGTTGTTGTAAGTGTTGTACTCTGATAAGTGCTATTGTATATATAACTGTTTGTATTTCAAAAGTTATGTTATATTTTATTCGTTCCGTTGTGAGATTCGTGTTACTCTGATGATGATGTTCTTCTTCTTCTTCTATTCTATATGTTCTACCTTATCTATTCTCACCCTCTATCTTCTTTCTATTAGTTTCTTGAATTTCTAGTTTAAATTGGGGTTGGACTTGTGTTTTTGGTCAGCTCAAATTGGACCGGATTTTCGGGTTACTACACAAAGCAGTAAATGTGTACCAATTTGTCGGGCCCAAAATTTTATTCCTCTTCTCTAGCCTCTTTGCTATAACCTGTTCAAATGAATATGCATGTACATGTGTGCAATTCTAATCACTTACCAAATTTTCAATTCAGTTTCATACTTGATTCGATTTAATTTCACCATTCAATCACATGTTGCATACATAAGTTAAAAACCATAACATTATCTAATTAATGAATATTTTCACTCATGCATATTTATTCGAACAAGTGGTCATTTTTAACAATTCACATTTCAAAGACGATAATTTTGGCGAACTAAAATAGATTTCAACACATGACTATTTTCTTTAGTTCCTTTGCATTTTAAAAATAATATTTCATTCACAAATATTTATTTCAATGTCCGCATATCTTTAACATATCACATATATGGTAAAAATGATATTTTTATCATTTAAAATATTTATTCGACAAATGGATATTTTCAACACTTCATAGTTTCAATAAAAATGTAATTTTTATTGTTCGATCTTTTTATTCAGCACATGAATTTTTCCAATACACACTCTTCTCAACACATGAGCATTTCCACACATGGATATTTTATTTATGTTGTTCATATTAGAAAGATGGAATTTTTATTGTTGAAAATATTTATATATAAGGCGAATATTTTTCATACTTCATATATATTATAAAAATGTGATTTTTATTGTTTAAACATTTCATTCATTCACAAATGAATTTAATTTTCACACATCACTTTCCAACACCTGAACATTTCCCCACATGGATATAGTTTCAGCATATGGCTTTAATTTCAACGCATGAAGATAATTTCAACATATGAAAATAATTCTAACACATAAAGATTATTCAAAATTTCGGCAGCATAACGGCAGGGTAGTTAAAACCGACACCGTCCCTAGTACGGCTCCTCGCTCTACCTTAAAACCTCGCGGTTTTTTACAATGGGGGTTCATGCATCTAATTCGCACACAGGCGGCATGTTTTATTTTTATTTCCACAAATATTTCCAATTCATTTCAATCACCAATGGGTATTTTTCAACCACAACCAAACAATATCAACCACAAACCATTATTCAACCATTCGTATTTTTCATCCAATATTTCACACCAATTCACACCATGGTTTGTGGACGAGGGGACTATATATATATATATATATATATAGCAATTCACTTTTATTTCAACACATATATAATTTTTACAATGCATATATAACTTATACATCGAACGTACAACTTATACAATGCTTATACATGAGGTGTACAATGCTTATGTAACTCATACATCGACTATATAATTTATACATCGTCGTTTTCCATATCGTTTATAAATTAGAAATCTCACATTGGGTTCCACTCCACCAAAAATTGCAGAAGGCTCAGAAAAATATGCGGTCTCTTCTAAAATGTAGAAGATGTCCACACGGTCACGATGCTTCCTGTTTCATCGAATTTCATCAACACACGAAAAAGATATGATTTTTCAAAGTTTGCAACGGTTCAAAGGTGTTAAAACGGTTGAAAATATATATAGCCGATTACCTTAGCAAATCGTTCGAAACTAGGGTTGTAATTTCCTCCCAATCCGTGAAGCTAGAGGACGATCGACCTTTGCAATGTCGAAGGGTTAGGAGAGGGCTTCACGCGCGGGGGGGAGTGGGCTAGCTCGGTGGACCCAGGTGATGGCGGCGGCGGTTGAAAGGCCGCAACTTTGAAGGCCTGGATCTCGCGATTCACCTGACGAGAGGGGGTGCCACGACCATGGATTTGAAGCTTGAGGGAGCTCTTCAAAAACCCCAACTGGGTCAAAGGCTATCGATGCGTGTAGGAGGAGAAAACGAGGGGGAAAGCTCGGAACCCTCTTCCGTTGTTCGCGATTTTAGATTATCGGGGAGAGAGAAATATTATTGGCCAATCAGATTTTTTTGTTTATTTATATATTTTTAAAAATCCGAAAATACCCCTTGTCACACACGAACACCAATCCAAACCCAACGACTGTCGTCCCTAGCGTTTTACCCCCATTCCGAACACAATGGGATATGTTTCGTAGGCCCATTCGACTGTTTACGTCAGTTATTCTTCAAAGTAAAGTATAAAACATTTAATTTTAACTTTGAACGCACATTTCAATTTGCCAGGGCAACAAAATGATTCGAAAAATTCCAGAAAAATAAATCTAGCTATGTTTTGACGCTATGGTCCCAACAAAACTAGTTTCGTCGAATTCTGAGATCGTTTGAAAAATGGCCATTTTCTGGTCGATCCAATTTAACAAAAATTGACCAAACGCATTTTCTTTTGCCACGCTCACATACTAGCTTCAAAAATTATGAAATTTGAAATCTAGCAATAGTTTGACATCCCGGACCCAACAAAAGTGGTTTCGTCGAATTTCGAGGTCGTTTGTAAAATATCAATTTTCCAGGGCTATATATTCTATATAGCGACCTTTCAGAAAATTCATTCTGCCATAACTTTTGATTCCCATTATGAAACTTCGATTTTTCAGATTCGTTAGAAAGGTATTAACTAACAGATTTAAATATTTTTGGTTTCACTAAAATCCGTTATATTTTCCACCCTGCACAGTCAGTCAAAGTTTGAATTCAAATTTAATGAACTGACTCACTATTTCTAATTCACTATTTTATTTAAATATTCTATTTCAATTGTTCAAATTCCTTTGAAATCACCAATTTAAAAATTTTAAATTGGCTCGTATTTTCCGGGTTATTACAATCTCCCCCACTTAAAACTTTTCGTCCTCGAAAAGGGAACAACAGTAAAGTAGGAAACAAATGTAAATGCAAAGTATTGTAAAAGTACCTTGCACCGGAGTTAGTCAGAGATGTCCACGCTGCATTTGGGGAAAGCTTGCTTAATGCTTTCCTCAGTCTCCCAAGTACAGTCTCTAGGATCACTGCTCCACTGCACTTTAACTAAGTGAACCCTTTTGTTCCTCAGCTCCTTGGTTTCTTTGCCAATTATCTTTAGCGGCTCTCTTCTAACTACCAATTCTGGAGTGATTTATATATCCTGTTGCGCTGCTTCTTCCACGATCAAGTCTGGATCATGAACGTGCTTTCGAAGTTGAGATACGTGAAATACATCATGCACTCCAGGCAACCAATTAGGCAATTGAACCCTATAAGCAAGAGTTCCAATTCGTTCAAGTATAGGAAAGGGACCAATAAATCTGGGCGCCAATTTCCCTGTTTTTCCAAACCGGATAACTCCTCTCATCGGAGATACTTTCAAATATACATAGTCGCCAACAGCAAATGATATATCCCTTCTTCTCTTATCTGCATAACTTTTCTGTCGGCTCTGGGCGGCTAGTAATCGTTTCTTAACGAAATCGACTTTATCTACAGCATCGCGAATCATATCTGGCCCCTATATAAGTCTGTTACCAGGTTCGACCCAACAAGCAGGGGATCGACACGGTCTACCGTACAATGCTTCAAATGGTGACATTGTTAGGCTCGCTTGGTAACTGTTGTTATATGAGAATTCGGCCAAATGTAAATGGTCTTCCCACGATCCGCCAAAATCAAGAATACAAGCCCGCAATAAATCTTCAAGAATACGATTCACCCTCTCAGTCTGAACATCTGTCTGAGGATGATATGTGGTGCTCAAGTTCAGTTTCGTTCCCAATTCTGCTTGGAATGCTTCCCAGAATTTACTGGCAAAAATCGGGTCACGGTCACTAACGATGCTCATGGGAACTCCGTGCAGTCTAACAATTTCCTTGAAATATACCTGCGCCAGACTCTGAGCAGTCCTATTTGATTTGACATGTATGAAATGGGCGGTCTTCGTGAAACGATCTACGATCACCCAAATACTGTCATTTCCTTTTCTGGTTCTGGGCAAACCATCAATGAAATCCATAGAAATCTGTACCCACTTCCCTCCGGGAATTTCCAAAGGTTGCAACAATCCAGCAAGCTTTTGCTGATCGATATTGATTTGCTGACAAGTAGTACACTGGCTAACATATAAGGAGATGTCTCGTTTCATAGATCTCCACCAGAAAGTGTGTTTGATATCATTATACATCTTGCTCACCCCCGGATGGATACTAAGCTTGGCTTTGTGACATTCATCCAATACTTCTCTTCGAAGTTCTGCAATGTTTGGCACACAGATTTGGCCTTTCAACCTTAGGATTCCCTCGTCATCTATTTGAAAACTCAAGGTCTCACCTTTCTGTATTCTTTCTTTGATTCTTTGAATGAAGTGATCATCCTTCTGAAGAGCAGATATTTTATCAATCAGTGACGTCGTAATGATAAAACTAGTGATTATTACATTCTTTCTACTCAGCGCATCAGCCACAACATTGGCTTTCCCTGGAGTGTACAAAATCTCAAAGTCGTACGCTGCAATAAATTCTAGCCAACGCTGCTGTCTTAGATTCAAGTCCTTCTGGGTGAACAGATACTTCAATGACTGATGGTCAGTATACATTTCGAATTTCTCTCCCAAAAGATAGTGCCTCCAGATTTTCAAAGCAAAGATGATGGCTAACAACTCAAGATCATGAGTCACATAATTCTTCTCATGCGGTTTCAACTGATGGCTATCATAAGCAATCACTTGACCTCTTTGCATTAACACCGCGCCAAGGCCTTCTCTAGATGCGTCAGTCCAGACTTTCAAGTCCTCATTGCCATCTATTATTGTTAACACTGGAGTGGTCGTCAGTTTTAATTTCAGCTCCTGGAAAGCTTCCTCACATACCGAAGTCCAATTGAATCTCGAATGTTTCTTAGTTAATTTCGTTAAAGAACTAGATGTCTTCGCGAAATCCTTAATGAATTTCCGATAATAACTGGCTAATCCAAGAAAACTTCTGACTTCTATGAGCGTACGAGGCTGTTTCCAATTCTGAATAGCAGTGATTTTACTGGGATCTACTGAAATTCCTTGCTTTGACACGACATGGCCAAGAAATTTGACTTCTTCTTGCCAGAATATACATTTGGAAAACTTTGCTTTTAAAACATTCCTTCTCAGAATTTCTAACACTTGTTCCAAATTTTTTTCGTGCTCGCTTTCTAACTTAGAGAAGATAAGGATATCATCAATGAAAACCAGAACAAATTTATTCAATACTCCTCTGAATACTCTGTTCATTAGATCGACGAAATAGGCTGGAGCATTACATAAGCCGAACGACATTACTAACCACTCTTAGAATAAGTCCGGACCTCTGAATTTTGTCAAATGAACACACTCTTCAGCAATACGAAGTTGATGGAAACCTGTAGCTAGGTCCATTCGTGAAAATACCTATGCTCCATTCAATCGGTCCACTAAATCATCAATCCGCGGCAATGGATATTTGTTTTTCAATGTCTACTTATTCAAGTCGCGATAATCTACACACAGTCTGAGAGTACCGTCGGACTTCGGAACAAATACCACTGCTGCCCCCCAATCAGAAAGACTAGGCCTAATTAGACCTTTCCATACTAGCTGTCTAGTTTGATTGTCCAACTCTTCTTTCTCCTTCAAGGTCATCCTTCAAATTGCGTGAACCACTGGCCTTGCATTCGGGACTAAAGAGATTTTAAAATCGATTTCTCTTTGCGGCGGTAAGCTAACAACTTCTTCGAACACATCTGCATAGTTCTTGACAACGGGGATATTTTCTATGTCGACGGGGATATTCTCTTTAACGACAGGAAAAGGTTCTATTAGAGCAGGAGAAATATCTAATGCTGCCCAGAAGTCCTTTCTGTCAGAATTCGATCCTTCACATGGAATTACAATATTGGCGAGCCTCGTTTTAACCTTGACAACCCTTTCTGCACATTTAACCTCAGCTTCGTATTTGGTTAACCAATCCAATCCTAAAATAAGATCGAATTCGGTAAAATCCATGACGATCGAGATACAAGGAAATCGATAATGAGAAAAGGAAACAGGTACCCCAAAAACCCAACTAAGATTGATGGAACCCCCAACCGGATTCTGGACAGTAATGGGTTCTTTGAGCTTTTTCAATTTCAGAGCTAATTTCTTAACCGCATCTTTTGAAATAAAGCTTCTCGACGCGCCTGTGTCAAACAGTACTTTAACAGGAATGTTTTTGACAGTAAGCGTGCCTTCCAAAACATCTAACCTTCCCTGACTAGACGAGGATGCAGGAACTTCTGCTACTTCATTTACTTTTACTATTTTTGGTTTCATCGATAACTGGCCAGCCTTGGAAAGATGACCAGCCTGATGGCATTGACTGCATTTTCGGTTTTCTTGAAATCCCTTCTTGGATTGAAGTCCCCCCTTTAATCTCTTCCATAAGGGTCCACAGTTTATCGCCAAATGCCCTTTTCGATTACAGTTAGAAAAGGTGGCAGTTGTTACTGGCACCTTCTCAGATTTAGCCTTCTTTCGATTGACTATAGGTTTCTTTCTGGCCCCAGACGTCGTACTGGCCTCAGGTTGTGTACTTGTCTCTAGGCTATCAGTTTCGAATTTCCTTTTTATGCTAGTGCTGAGTTCCTCTTCGACGACAAAAAGGCCTCGCCTATCCCGATCTTCATACTGATAAGCCATGTATATCATTTCAGAAAAAGGAAGCTTCACATGGCCCATCACACTATTTTGGTATTTCCTTTGAAGAACATTTATAAATCTCAGATTCTTCCTCTTTGAATCTCGTATTAGATGAGGGGCGAAGTGAGAAAGTTCATTGAATTTCTTATGATATTCTGGGATATTCATATCTACTTGTGTCAAATAGTAGAATTCATCACATAACCGCTCAGTTACTTCCGGAGGAATAAATTTTTTATTGAAAAGTTGTTTGAACATATCCCAGGTGATATCACCTTCTGGATTATCTTTAATGATTGTTTCCCACCAGATTAAAACTTCTTCTTTGAGTGCCCAAGATGCCACTAATCTTTTCTGGTCATCTCTTAGCTGGAAACTTTCAAAAATTCTTTCAGCAGAACTCATCCAAGCCTAAGTTTGAATAATAGATTCATTGCCTGTGAAAGGTACTCCTCCCAGATTTCGATATCTTTTAAATAGAGCTTCTGTATCCGATCCTGGCTGAGGGAGTACAACTGGCTCGTTAATTCGTTGAACCATAGGATTATTTCTTCTGCTTCTGCCACTCATTTTCTATGTCTGCAAATAGCAGATAAAGTGTTAGGTCAACAAAAAAAGTGATTTTGAAACATAGAGACATATACTTGTATGTAAATGTGTCTGTCGAAGTGTATTTCATTCTGTTATACTCATACTAGGATATTACTGATCCTATCTGTAATGAGTTACTCGTTCTAGAACACTACTGGTTCTATTTCTGACGAGTTCATTCATATGTTATATTCCAGGCTTAACCAAAGCTCTGATACCACGTTTGTGACAACCCCATTCCTGATAAGACGGTGGCAAGGGTAATCTTTGGAATATAACACATAAACAGGTAATAACAGAACAGAAATAAATAAATACACCAGATAATGCACAATAGAATACACTGGATAAATATAATCATCAGAGTTACACAGTATATAGGATCTTGCTTAGTACAAAATACAGTTCGGCTATACATAAATGTCTACGGCGGAAAAGAAAACATAATATGTACAACAGGAGCTGAACAACATAAAATGGATAAATGATAGAATCCATCTTCAACTCCAGCTATCCAGAAAGAGCCTGCTAAAACCTGAATACAAGACTGCCCATGTAGAAAAAGGGGCACCCGAGTTTGCTAGTGAAACAAACTACGAGTCAGTCATGGGACTGGTATGAGAAATCTACTCAACACATTATTAAATATGGCAAATCACAGGACCACGCCACTTTCGCGGAACGGGTTTACTCTATTGGATTGCCAGTGCTTTAAAACAAATAGATCTTTTAAACATCGCAATGCTTTTTATAAAAATGAAGCCATTATAAGACTCAGTTCCCATCACACAATGCAACACACACCAGAGGATAGAGTTTTACCTTATAATGGCCAAAATATGCTTGATACGAGCAAAACAAATCATTTGATATTATTGCTAGTATATATATGTTTCAAAAACAATTTCAATCATAACTATCAATCATAGACGGCATGGGTACCATATATCATGTCGCTGTATGTATATATACAATCAAAACCGCACGATGTCGTATTTGGAAATTGAATTTCTGTCATGAACCGAGGCAAAAGATAGTCCTCACCGAATTCGAGACGCTCTAGCCCGTGTCTCAGGATCAGAGCTCGAGTGACCCTTAGGAGACACACGGCCAGTCCACCGATGTGGATTAAAATGTCTGAACACTGCGTTTCTCCGCCCTTTGGGGCGTTAATGAGCCCATTGACTCCATCGGTCCTGGATCGACCGATATATCCGAGGCGCCTCGCAACAGCAACAACCACAAAAGTGAAAAGTATATAAATGTCAGGGTTGGTAGGTCACTGACACCACTCTAGCTAGAAAGAAACGCATGTCCTCCCTGGATCCTTCTCCCGTTTCTGGTCCATCCCGGGGTGTGAGGCTCGCGAATTCACGTTATACACAAAGCTATGCCACACAGGCTGTGCTTTGATCATCAACCACAAGATTTTGCTTTTCAACAGAAGCCTTGATCATCTATCACTTAGGCGTGCCACACAGGCAATTCACCCCATGCGACTGATTTCTATCGATATATAACCCCCAGGCTCGTATGTCTCAGAGAAGGGCGTTAAGCAAGATAATAAATTCTCCGCCGCCAAACAGATATATATATATAATAGAGATCAATCAGCACAGAACAAAATCCAATGTCAGACACACAGTCCATTTACACGTTCGTTCTGGGTCTGAATGAAGCCGGAGGCACTCAATACCTTGCATATCTGTACAATCATCAAGTACGTCCGGGTGGCTACTACTTCAACCCCGTCAAGGTAGCTACTCCTATCATGAGCATCGGTAGCACCCCTCCATTCGACGTGAAGATCATCGGTCTTGCACCGTCTTCATATCTTCGACTTTCACTTGTCGATCAATTATTTGAAATGAGAATTAACTCGGCCTTTTCAAATAATTCACGTATATCTCGAATTTCAAATCAATTCATTTCAATGGTTAAATTATTCGACAACACCAATTCTATTCTTTAATGTAATTTTCACACCAAACACATTCAACCATCAAATATCAAATAAATCGAGCAAATTCAGTTTATTTCCATTCCATATCGTTTATAATATTTTATCATGATTTATCGCTATTTTTATTTATATAAAAATAGCCAATTCATTCAAACAATGCTTCAGGCCATAACACGGCCGTGGCGCTGTTTTTCTCCAGATTTGATTTACACATATTTGAAAATCTAACCGTTGGATCTTCACAAAATTTATATCATTAAAAAGATCCTTTCAAAACGAATCCAACGGTTTCAGTTTTGGGAAGATCCGACGGTCGGATCTTCCGCACTAATCGTTTGAAGTTATGATTTCAAAATACGAACTGCAGCGTCGTTATTCGATTTAATTTAATTATATATATATATATATAAATGTAAATATAATCGTTTCTGGCGCTGTTTTTCTTCAGATTTGAATTAAACATTCCAGACAATCCAACCGTCGGATCTTCACAAAGTTGGTGCCATTGGAAAGATATTTCCAAGGCGAACCCAACGGTTGCGGTTTCGGGAAAATCCAATGGTCGGATTCCCCGCACTAGTCGTTTGAAATCACGGTTTCAAAACACGAACTGCACGGCCATGTTTCGTTTTAATTTTATTTATATTTATATACATATATAAATATAATTCATTCGATGATTTCAATATCGTTTTATCTTCTAAAATTTCACTAACGCCTTTAAATTTTGGAAAATTTCGCCATAACCTCCTTTGTACGGGAAGGGTCGGGAAAATCCCCAAACAGCCACACGGGCATCTCATGTCCAAAAGAAAAAGAAAAAGCCAAGTGGCTAGCCAACAGGCTCATAAAATCATCACCCAAACAAAGAGGTAAATGTGTACCAATTTGTCGGGCCCAAAATTTTATTCCTCTTCTCTAGCCTCTTTGCTATAACCTGTTCAAATGAATATGCATGTATATGTGTGCAATTCTAATCACTTACCAAATTTTCAATTCAGTTTCATACATGATTCGATTTAATTTCACCATTCAATCACATGTTGCATACATAAGTTAAAAACCATAACATTATCTAATTAATGAATATTTTCACTCATGCATATTTATTCGAACAAGTGGTCATTTTTAACACTTCACATTTCAAAGATGATAATTTTGGCGAACTAAAATAGATTTCAACACATGACTATTTTCTTTAGTTCCTTTGCATGTTAAAAATAATATTTCATTCACAAATATTTATTTCAACGTCCGCATATCTTTAGCATATCACATATATGGTAAAAATGATATTTTTATCATTTAAAATATTTATTCGATATTTTCAACACTTCATAGTTTCAATAAAAATGTATTTTTTATTGTTCGATCTTTTTATTCAACACATGAATTTTTCCACTACACACTCTTCTCAACACATGAGCATTTCCACACATGGATATTTTATTTATGTTGTTCATATTAGAAAGATGGAATTTTTATTGTTGAAACTATTTATATATAAGGCGAATATTTTTCATACTTCATATATATTATAAAAAATGTGATTTTTATTGTTTAAACACTTCATTCATTCACAAATGAATTTAATTTTCACACATCACTTTCCAACACCTGAACATTTCCCCACATGGATATAGTTTCAGCATATGGCTTTAATTTCAACGCATGAAGATAATTTCAACATATGAAAATAATTCTAACACATAAAGATTATTCAAAATTTCGGCAGCATAACGGCAGGGTAGTTAAAACCGGCACCGTCCCTAGTACGGCTCCTCGCTCTACCTTAAAACCTCGCGGTTTTTGACAATGGGGATTCATGCATCTAATTCGCACGCAGGCGGCATGTTTTATTTTTATTTCCACAAATATTTCCAATTTATTTCAATCACCAATGGGTATTTTTCAACCACAATCAAACAATATCAACCACAAACCATTATTCAACCATTCGTATTTTCCATCCAATATTTCACACCAATTCACAACAATAAATATCGTCCATGGTTTGTGGACGAGGGGAGTATATATATATATATATATATATATATCTATTTATATATAGCAATTCACTTTTATTTCAACACATATATAATTTTTACAACGCATATATAACTTATACATCGAACGTACAACTTATACAACGCTTATACATGAGGTGTACAATGCTTATATAACTCATACATCGACTATATAATTTATACATCGTCGTTTTCCATATCGTTTATAAATTAGAAATCTCACATTGGGTTCCACTCCACCAAAAATTGCAGAAGGCTCAGAAAAATATGCGGTCTCTTCTAAAATGTAGAAGATGACCACACGGTCACGATGCTTCCTGTTTCATCGAATTTCGTCAACACACAAAAAAGATATGATTTTTCAAAGTTTGCAACGGTTTAAAGGTGTTAAAACGGTTGAAAATATATATAGCCGATTACCTCAGCAAATCGTTCGAAACTAGGGTTGTAATTTCCTCCCAATCCGTGAAGCTAGAGGACGATCGGCCTTCGCAGTGTCGAAGGGCTAGGAGAGGGCTTCACGCGCGTGGGTTAGTGGGCCAGCTCGGTGGACCCAGGTGATGGCGGCGGCGGTTGAAAGGCCGCAACTTTGAAGGCCTGGATCTCGCGATTCACCTGACGAGAGGGGGTGCCACAACCATGTATTTGAAGCTTGAGGGGAGCTCTTCAAAAACCCCAACTAGGTCGAAGGATATCGATGCGTGTAGGAGGAGAAAACGAGGGGGAAAGCTCGGAACCCTCTTCCGTCGTTCGCGATTTTAGATTATCGGGGAGAGAGAAATATTATTGGCCAATCAGATTTTTTTGTTTATTTATATATTTTTAAAAATCCGAAAATACCCCTTGTCACACACGAACACCAATCCAAACCCAACGACTGTCGTCCCTAGCGTTTTACCCCCATTCCGAACACAATGGGATATGTTTCGTAGGCCCATTCGACTGTTTCAGTCAGTTATTCATCAAATTAAAGTATAAAACATTTAATTTTAACTTTGAACGCATATTTCAATTTGCCAGGGCCACAAACTGATTCGAAAAATTCCAGAAAAATAAATCTAGCTATATTTTGATGCTACGGTCCCAACAAAACTAGTTTCGTCGAATTCTGAGATCGTTTGAAAAATGGCCATTTTCTGGTCGATCCAATTTAACAGAAATTGACCAAACGCATTTTCTTTTGCCACGCTCACATACTAGCTTCAAAAATTATGAAATTTGAAACCTAGCAATAGTTTGACATCCCGGACCCAACAAAAGTGGTTTCGTCGAATTCTGAGGTCATTTGCAAAATATAAATTTTCCAGGGCTATATATTCTATATAGCGACCTTTCTGAAAATTCATTCTGCCATAACTTTTGATTCCCGTTATGAAACTTCAATTTTTCAGATTCGTTAGAAAGGTATTGACTAACAGATTTAAATATTTTTGGTTTCACTAAAATCCGTTATATTTTCCACCCTGCACAGTAAGTCAAAGTTTGAATTCAAATTTAATGAACTGACTCACTATTTCTAATTCACTATTTTTTTGAAATATTCTATTTCAATTGTTCAAATTCCTTTGAAATCACCAATTTAAAATTTTTAAATTAGCCCATATTTTCCGGGTTATTACAATATCCTTAGCTACTCTCATTTGGTGAAATCATGTCGCCAAATCCA
Organism: Allium sativum; assembly: GCA_030737875.1. Classification (NCBI taxonomy): domain Eukaryota; kingdom Viridiplantae; phylum Streptophyta; class Magnoliopsida; order Asparagales; family Amaryllidaceae; genus Allium; species Allium sativum. The sequence goes on from CM060925.1 coordinate 293,398,295, forward strand.
TTTGGGAAAAACAACTTGGCTTTGTGAAACTGATCGCACAAGTCATCGATTCTCGAAAACGTATATTTGTTCTTCCCGGTCACCTTAGCTCATGATAATCCACACATAATCGCAACAATCCATCGACCATGATTGCAAACACAAGTGGTGGATCCCACTTGGATACTGTTGGCTCGTTTTTTGACCAAGCCACCCAGGATCATTCGTAAGAGGAAAGCAGGAAACCACGATATCTAAGGACATGAAGGAATGGATCGCGCACCATCGTCTCGCCCAATATCGATTCGCGTACCATCGTCTCGACCACCGTCGGATCGCGCACCATTGTCTCGCCCAATATCGAATCGCGTCTCTACGGATCGCCCCATCTCATCAGCGAAAGACGCATCCGGGCGATCCGATCCAAACTTACATCGTTACCCCGAGCGAACCGATCCGATCCCCTGGTGCATGGCGAACCCTCTGACCTGTTCAAGCGCGAGCTAGTCTTCAGCGATCCGAATCGCACGAATCTGGCGACCTGTGTCCCTAACCGTCACTTGGACCGATTCTCCCGATCTGCACGATCCGACTTTCAAGTAGATCATGACACCTGTCCACAACGGCTAATTTGACTGTTTCTCCAACGGTGGCGATGCGATCCGATGCTCTCGGGATTTTTGCCACGTGTCCACGATCCGCTTGACAAAATCAGCTATAAATAGCCCAGACCTTGGCATTTTTCGGGATCTTTTGGCAATATTGAGTACTGAATCCGCCATTGTTGTCGAACTACTGAAATATTGAGAGAAATCCTTGTTGTATTAGCTTTCAAAGCATAAACAATAAAATATAAAGTGGACGTAGGCTCGTTAACGCCGAACCACTATAAATTCTGAGTGTTGTTTTCTTTTTCCTCGTTCTGCATTTGAAATTCTATAACATTCATAACAATTTGGGTGTTAGGTCCAAATTTCGATCTAACATTTTTGGTGCTTTCATTGAGAGACTCAGTCCTAAAGTTTCACCATTCGCTTCTTTGAGGATTCCAGCGATTTGGATATCATGGCTGGAAAAAGATCTAAAGCTTCACAGACCAACGAAACGATTGAAGAGAGTGTGCACGAACTGGGCAACAGAGAAATTATGGGTCGCGGAGCGCAGGGGGCGAATCGATCCGATGAAGACACCGCGTTCCGAGTCGATGAGAACGAGACGATCCAGGCCGCTGAAGGGGTTGTTACTCGATCCCGAGGTAACGCCTCACAGCCTCCGCGTACCACGACCACGAGTCGACCTCAGGGGGGCGCAACGAATCGCCATCCACGAACCGCAGCTATCCGAACTGATGGTCAGACTACAACTCGACCTGGAAAGGAACCTATGACATACTCCTATCGTCCCGGAACCTCTGCTCGACCCGGTTCGAGCTCTTTGCGCATAAGAGAAAGTGATGATGACCACTACGATCCTGCCGCTCCTGTCACCGAGGGGGATCTCTCTCGCTTCGCCGAAATGTGGGATAGGTTGTTTGATGAGTTGGCTGCCCAAAGGCAGGAAAGTTCCATCCTGCGGCAAAATTTGACGGCTATGGATAGAAGACTTGATGAGCTAGCAAGGCATAGAACATCGCCGGTTCGTCCACTCACCCCAGTATATTCTTCTTCGTCTAAAGAATCGCCGAGACCTCCGAGGCGGCCGTATGAGAGAGCCGAAAACATAGAACAGCTTCGGTTCGGAACCCTGCCCTCACAGGAAGAAGAAGAGCTAGGGGCGGGGCCCACAAACCGTAATGTGAATGGTCAAGCAACGGCTCTCAGGACTCGAGATGTGAACAGTCCTGTGCATAACAGACCACCTCAGCCCCGTCGCCGCATGCATACTCATGATAACAGGGGGCAGCGAAGCCCTGTCCGAGCCCCGGATTTTGTGGCTGCTTCCCGAAGAGAGATCAGAGAACCTCGTCGGGCCAGAGGCACTGACCCTGAACCTCCTTTGACCAGTGCAAATGTTGCAGCCATGGTCCACCAGATTCTGGCCGATAGCCGCGGACAGCGGAACGAAGATTGGGGGATCGACCGCAGTCACACTCCTTTTACTGACGATATTTTGGATGCGACTTTTCCAAGGCGTTTCAACATGCCACAAATGAACCGATATGCGGGAAGATCTGATCCTGTCCAGCACCTAATGAGATACTCTTGGTCGATGACCGCTGCCGCCGCCTCTGACGCGGTTAAGTGCAAAGCGTTTCCCATATTCCTGGAGGACGTGGCTTTGTTATGGTTTACTCGCCTACCGGCGAGGTCGATTTCTAGCTTCAGGGAGCTGAGCGAGAAGTTCGTAGAACAATTCCATATCTACGCACAGAAGACAAAAAGTATGATCGATTTGTTCCTTGTCAAACATCGACCAGGCGAGAGTTTAAAGATGTACCTGGATCGTTTCAATTTGGCCGCTACTGAGGTTAAAGATCCTCATGAACCGACCGTTGTCGCAACACTGATTGACGGAGTAGATAAGGACACTGAATTCGGGAGGTACCTGGCAGGCAAACCGCCCCACACTAGAGAGTTATTCTACGAGAAAGCCAACGTACATCTACGCCGGGAAGAGGTATATGCGAACCGAAAGGTTAAAACAACTGATAAGGAGGAAATTCAGAGCAATGTCGCCATCAAACAGACTGGAGACAGCTCGGGGAAAGTTGAAGTTAACGCCGGAAATCAGAATCAGGGTGGTCGCCAGCCAGGTAACAACAACAACAATGGTAACGGCAACAACCGGAAGAGGGGCCGAGGGAACGACTCCCAGAGAAGGACTCGTCCCAGGGCCTTTGAAAGTTATACACCCATAAGTGATACTCTGGAAAATATCTTCATGGATGCGTACGAAGTCCTCCAGAATAAGAGGCCACCTCCTAGAGAGTCGACAGAGAAAGAGCGTGAAACAGGGAAGTTTTGTCTCTTTCATCAAATCCACGGCCATTCGACGAATGAATGTCATCACCTGAGGGATGTAGTCGAAAGGCTGCTTCGAGAAGGAAAGCTAGATGAATACAGAGTAACGCCCAGGGACAGGGGGCAAGCAGCGCAGGCCCCGAATCAGAATCAAAATCAACTTGCTGCTAGGCCGACTGCTCAGCAAAAAGGAAAGAATATTGTTATCAATACCGTGATCGGAGGACTTTATCTTGCTGGGCACAGTTCCAAAGCATTGGATCAATACGTCAATGCGGCCAAACAACATCTCAAGGTGGGGGAATGTAGCAACCCCGAGGACAGTACCCCGGTAAAGCAGCAGAAGATGATGACCGATGATGTTGTTTTCCGAGAACGAGAAAGCATCGGAGTCCATGCTCCAACTGAAGATCCACTTGTAATTACGATACCCATTGGGCCAGCCACTGTTCATAAGGTTCTGGTGGACAACGGGAGTTCCGTTAATATTCTTTTCAAAAAGGCCTTTGACCAGATGAATCTTGAAATAAAAGACTTGAAGCCCTGCCAAGGATGGATCCGTGGATTCAACGGAGCATCCACCGCTCCAATGGGTTATGTAGAGTTACCGGTTACACTTGGGGAAGGAGAACGCCAGAGAGTGAGAATCTTTCCCTTTGTGGTTTTGGATGTTGAATCGCCCTACAATGCCTTCTTGGGTCGACCGGCCCTCGCAAAGTTCAGAGCCTGTATAGCCCCATGGTGCTTGTTATTGAAATTCCCCACAGAAGCTGGCATTGGTATCGTCAGAGGGGATCAAGTTGCTGCGCGAGCGTGTTACGTTGCCGAACTAAAGTTACTTCGCAATGGAAGGGATATCGAGATTAAAGGCACCTCTCCCGCTTCGGGGGCGGAGACCTTATAGCAACCAAAGAGGATAATCGTTGGAGAGTCGCCCAGAGAGATGCCCGAGGACATAGATCCCAGAGAGGATCAAGAACCCGGGGGCAGAATGGCGACTCCCAACGAGACAACTGTGGATGTACCGATCGATGACAGTGACCCGGAGAAGGTCCTTAAGATTGGATCCCAGTTAAGTCCGAATCTTGCTAAAGAATTGACGGATTTCTTAAAGAACAATTTGGATATATTTGCTTGGACCCACGCGGACATGTGTGGGATATCCCCATCAATCATGAGCCATTCCTTGAGCATTGACCCCAAACATCCTCCAGTAAAGCAAAAAGGGCGAATGCTAGGCCCAGAGAGGTCTGCTGCCTTGACAGAAGAGGTTGGAAAGCTAAAGAGTAATGGATTTATCAGAGATTCGACCTACCCAGACTGGATTTCGAACCCAGTCCTGGTAAAGAAGGCCAACGGGAAGTGGCGAACGTGTATCGACTTCTCGGATTTGAACAAAGCCTGTCCAAAAGATAGTTTCCCATTACCTCGGATTGACCAGTTGGTAGACTCGACGGCAGGTCACGAGCTTCTCTCATTTATGGATGCTTATTCAGGATACAACCAGATTCCGATGCATGTTCCAGATCAAGAGCACACTAGTTTTATCACTGATCTGGGATTATATTATTATGTGGTAATGCCCTTTGGTTTGAAGAACGCAGGCGCTACATATCAACGTTTGGTCAACAGAATGTTTTATAACCAGATCGGGAAAACAATGGAAGTATACGTCGACGATATGTTGGTTAAGTCCAAGCAATCTTCTCAACACACTACTGACTTGGCAGAGATGTTCGACATTCTTCGAAAGTATGGAATGAAACTCAATTCGACCAAATGTTCGTTCGGTGTTGCTTCTGGAAAATTCTTGGGATTCATTGTCAGTTCCCGTGGTATTGAGATTAATCCAGACCGGATCGCAGCAATCAGGAACATTCAGGAACCTAGGCAAATTAGGGATGTGCAAAGCCTTGCCGGAAAAGTGGCCGCACTAAGCAGATTTATCTCTAGGGCTACGGATAAGTGCATCCCATTCTTTGAATTAATAAAGCGAGGAAAACGCCACTTTAAATGGACACCTGACTGCGTAGAAGCATTTCAGAATTTGCTCAGGCACTTGGAGAAACCTCTGATTTTATCTAAGCCAATAGATCACGAGGATTTATTCATGTATTTGGCAGTGTCATCCCATGCGATCAGCTCGGCTTTGGTAAGGGAAGAGGATAAGGTCCAAAGACCTGTGTATTATGTGAGCAAGAAATTGACAGCAGCAGAGCGCAATTATCCACGGATAGAAAAGTTGGCGTATAGTTTACTGATTGCCTCTAGAAAACTTCGGCACTATTTTCAGGCACATCCTATCACCATATACACTGATCAACCACTCAAGCAAGTTCTACAGAGACCGGAGGCATCTGGAAGGTTACTCAAATGGAATATTGAGTTAAGTCAATTTGATTTGAACTTTCAGCCCAGACGGTCAATTCGGGGGCAAGTGATAGCCGACTTCATAGCAGAGTTCACTGTCCCTGAAGAAGATATAGCAAACGAGGAGGTGGATCCTTCGAAGTTACTTTTCGATCCTAATGCCTGGAGATTGTATACTGATGGCGCTAGGAACGACGAAAGATCCGGCGCTGGAATAGTGCTTGAAACCCCCGAGAAACGATTGATAACCTATGCAATTCGAATGGAGTTCCATGCCACTAATAACGATTCCGAATATGAAGCTCTGATAGCCGGATTAAAGATTGCAAAGGAACTAGAAGTCACAAAGCTGAACATCTTCTGCGACTCCAAGATAGTTGTGAATCAAGTCACTGGAAGATTCCAAGCTAAAAGTGCAAGATTGATTTTATACCTAAAGAAAGTGAAAGAACTGCTGAATGATTTTGATCACTACACTATATCTCATATTCCGCGGTCAGAGAATCAGCATGCAGACAAGTTGGCAAAGATGGCTAGTTCTAACGATCCTGAAGTGACTGGGCTAGCCCCCGTTGAAGTACTTCGGTCCCCTAGCATAGATCAGATGGAAATCGATCTAGTACTAGAGACGGAACCAGAAAGGGAGTCCTGGATGACCCCTCTAAAGAATTTCCTAATGGATGGAACGCTTCCAACCAAGAAAAGCGAGAGGCGTAAAGTGATTCGTAAAGTCGCCCGATACGTTCTGCAAGGCGAAGTTCTTTACAAACAAGGGTTTTCAATGCCCCTCCTTCGGTGTATAGCCCACGATGACATCAAACGTGTGCTGCAAGAAGTCCATGAAGGCGAATGTGGCGACCACACTGGAGGGCAAACTTTGGCAAAAAAGGTATTGCGGCATGGTTATTTCTGGCCTACCATAAACAAGGATGCAGTATGATATGCACGACGATGTGATGCATGCCAGAGATTTTCAAAGATACCTAGAGCGCCTCCAAGTCAGTTAAAAACAATGATGACTCCATGGCCTTTCGCTATGTGGGGAATTGATATCATAGGAAGTCTCCCCATAGCAAGGGGCGGAGCAAAGTTCGCTATTGTGGCCGTAGATTATTTCACTAAGTGGGTCGAGGCTGAACCGCTAACTACAATCACAACCAAACGAGTAATCAACTTCATCTTGAGAAACATCATCTGTCGATTTGGGATTCCAAAGATTGTAATAATAGACAACGGAACTCAGTTCGATAGTGCTGAATTCAGAAACTTCTGCCAAAAATACCACATCGAGAATCGGTATACCTCTGTGGCGCACCCACAATCGAACGGACAAGTCGAAGCAGCAAATAAAGTAATTAAGTCCATTCTGAAAAGAAGAATGAAGCGGGCTAGAGCCATGTGGGCTGATGAATTGCCCTTGGCACTATGGGCCTACAGGACAACATATAAATCGGCAACGGGACATACCCCGTTCTCCCTTGCTTTTGGAATGGAAGCAGTCATCCCGGTTGAGATAAAGGTACCTTCTCATCGGGTGACCTATTATGATCCAATGACCAATAATGAATTGCTCCTCGAGTCCCTGGATATGATTGAAGAAAAGAGGGATGAAGCAGACCTGCGTGCCCTGAGATGCAAACAACAGGTCGCCCGATATTACAACAAAAAGGTCCGAGCCCGAACCTGGGAACCCGGAGACTTGGTTCTAAAACGTGTCTTTCCACCCCCAACTTATATGGGAGCGAAGTGGGAAGGACCGTTCTCTATTCTGAGCAAGCTTGATAATGGAACCTTCAAGCTGGCGACCGTAGATGGAAAGGAAATCCCCAGAGTGTGGAATGCCCAACATTTACGGCCATATTTAACATGAGAGTTTCAAATTTATTCTTTTGCTTTGTTAAAAAACTACGTATAGGGCATGACTTGCCTAAGAATAGTCTGATTTCTTAAAGCAAGAGATTATAAAGTGGACATTGGTCATGATTCGACCGAACCACTATAAAAATACTGTGTGTCATTTGCCTTTATTGCATCTTTATTTATTTGCCTGTTTATTTTTATGAAAATCAATGTGAATAATGCAGGTACCCGAAGTCCGGTGCCAACCGTTCCCCCCGTAGACTAATCGGAGGAACCCAAAGCCTTGGCAAAGGCTCCAACTGCTGGTCCGACTGGCTTTAATCCACGGAGCATGGGTTAAAGTATACACTTAGGATGAGTTTGATGAGAATGCATGATTGCAAGACTGCTTGATCCGTGACTCTAACTCTCCAGAGTAGAGAGAGAGTATAAAGGACACGAAAATCGACATCCACGAATAACGGCGGTGTACCATGATCGGAGCTGCCTAAGCATAAACTCTAACTCTCCAGAGAGAGAAAGAGTATAAAAGCGTCTCCGATTGAGCGCTGAGAAAGAGCTCCTTTCCCGCTGAAGGATCGGGGAGCGAGCGAATCGCTGAGCTCGAACTCTAACTCTCCAGAGAGAGAGAGAGTATAAAGGCGTCTCCGATTGAGCGCTGAGAAAGAGCTCCTTTCCCGCTGAAGGATCGAGGAGCGAGTGAATCGCTGAGCTCGAACTCTAACTCTCCAGAGAGAGAGAGAGAGAGTATAAAGGCGTCTCCAATTGAGCGCTGAGAAAGAGCTCCTTTCCCGCTGAAGGATCGGGGGGCGAGTGAATCGCTGAGCTCGAACTCTAACTCTCCAGAGAGAGAGAGAGAGAGAGTATAAAGGCGTCTCCGATTGAGCGCTGAGAAATAGCTCCTTCCCCGCTGAAGGATCGGGGAGCGAATGAATCGCCGAGCACGAAACTCTAACTCTCCAGAGAGAGAGACAGTGTGAAAGCGTCTCCGATTGAGCGCTGAGAAAGAACTTATTCCCTGCTAAAGGAACAAGGGCTGACTGAACTACTGTTATCCCATGAAATCTCCTATACCCCCATATTCAGAAATAGGGGGCAACTTGCCGATAGTACTAACCAATCCCTAGTAAACCCCAGTCAGATGCTACAGTAACAGCTGATTGGGGGGCACCATGCACTCGTATGCAAACACTAAACTTTGATACAGCAGTGTAACATAGCATGAACATTCTTCTTCCTGTTGATTGACTGATTTGTAATTATTAATAGTTAGCTAATGATTAAACATGGAAAGTTTCTCTGGATACAGGTACACAATGATGCAAGGAGAGATAAACCCTTGTTTATATACTGCGAATCAACAAAGTGAAAAACAACCTAAAAACAAAAGTGAGGACCAGTCTCACAATTACACTTCCTGGCCAGTGGAAAACCTAAAGACAAAATATCAACAAACAACAAACATCCTATTTGCGCTTTGACCTCTTCTCTTGCTTCTGCCTCTCCAGCCTCTCCTTGTGTAACGGCTGGAAATTTCCGACTCCTCAAGAGTCGGAAATTCCGCGACGTTAGTGAAAGAATTTAGAAGGTGAAAAAGAAAAGATAGAACTAATAGAATAGAAGAAGAAGAAGAACATCAGAATCATCAGAGTAACACGAATCTCACAGCGGAACGAATAACATATAATATATAACATAACTTGAAGTAAACAGTTATATATATACAATAGCACTTATCAGAGTACAACACTTACAACACAGCGGAAATAACTATAGCTATAAAATCTTGCAGCCTCCTGCTCCAAGCTCTCCAAGTATATCTGTAAATCCCGACTACTTGACTGCCCGTACAAATTTAGGCACCCAAGAGTTTAGGGAAAACAACAAAATAAACTCCGGGTCAGTCATGGGACTGGTATGAGTAAAATAGTTTAAAACAGGTATAGGATATCTCATAAGACCACGCCGTGAATACGCAACGGGTTTTTCCCTTATGAGTATCTGAACAACTTTGACAAGCAATATCACTGTGATATTATAATAATGTCTAAGTACAAATAGGTATCAATCTAGCAGAAACGCTTGCATCTCACGTTCTACATACATAGTATAAAATCATAAACCGCAGGGCTCTTATCGGAGAATGGATTCCAATAGACAAGGTATGCGAGCACCTTCTGAATAGTGTACTCTAGAGGTGATACACTCAGGTTCAACAAGAACGTCTTGCAACCCGGCCACACATGACCGCTCACTCATTTAGCTTGAGTGTCGCGAATATATTGCCACCACGGTTGTAGGCCATCAAACCGTCATCCGAAGATACAGAATCAAAAAGAAGTATAAATATGAATATTCTCTAGATCGGTGACAATACACCCTGCTTGGGGATGACCCAACTAACCATGCTGCCTAGCCCAACTTTTGTTACTTCCCGGTGTGAGGCTAGAAGCTACGTCTATCTTCAGAACATCTGATCACCATTCACTTTGAATGCCACATCGTCATACCCGCCAAATCACAAATTGACTTATCCAAAAATAACACGGGTATATAGCTAAGAGAAACGAATTCCTCCGCCACCAAACGTGAATACGTTTGAACAGATCAACTTACGCGATCCATTGGATATACTCTGTCAGACCTTCTTCCATATACGTTGTCCTGGGACTGGACAAACCGAAGGCACTATTCAGTATATCCATCTTAGTCACTGTTATCTAAGACTTATACAACAGCCCTTGCACTTTACTCCGTCTTCAATTTATCTTTGGCAGATATTGCTCGCAACGCTTATGCCAATACAGAGTGGTTCTTTGGATAATAATCCAACCGGTCTCTCCATATTAACAACGTTAAAATGGTAAAAACTTTGATAGTCTGTGATTCAACTATCAAATGAAAACATGTCGGTGTATAAACAACGATCTTATTTCCAAATGGAAATTCGATCGATCAATCATCACATGTTCATATTTCCTTATTTCATATATTTAGAAAATATATGTTATTAATCATTGGAAAACATTTCCATAGCTTATTTTCACATCACTATTATTTCGCAACTATCAGTCCCTAACTGTAACTAGTATGAGAATAATTCTCTAAGTATCAATTCGGAAGGTCGAAACCAACATCAGATCGTCGCTTAGAAAACCGTTCAACTTACCCTCTCCAGTTAGTTTCTGAATTTGCTTAACTCTATTTCTTAAATTCTTATCATGAAAACATTTCATTTTCTATGTTTAGAAAACATATCTGACTATATTTGGAAAACGTTTCCAAAACTCATTTACGGATTTCCAATGAACGTTGTATAAAACATCGTTACGCTTAATCCATTAACCGCTTATTACTTAACTATATTTCAAATCAACCTTTTCTATCGAACCACAACTATTCCTTTGTCAATTCTGAAGTCAATCAAGTTGGGGTATAATTACCTCTCAGACCTTAATTGAACTACGTCCTTTACTGTGAAATAGATGAAGCTCATCACTCACTTTTTACAATCATCTGTTTACGCAAATTCTCGGATTCAGGTTACGAATCCACTTCTTATATGACAACGTTTGATTATAACTATAACGTTATAATTCCAACCCCTAAAATATCCAACCTAAATTATAAATTTATTTCCTAACTCGAATAATTTAACAGACATCTAATTTCTAAATCAATAACTAAATCTTGATTTAAACCCTGGAAAGTAAATAGTACTTTCCCGAATTCGCTATAATCGAATTCGACGTATAACTCTCTTTCGAGTAATCTCTATTTGATTAACTCTTCTTCGAATAACCTATATTCGGTTATCTCTCTTCGAATAACTCATATTCGAAATCTCTCTCTTTCGAATAAACAATATTCGATCTCTTTCTTTCGAATATGCTATATTCGAAAATCTCCTTTCGATTTACTAATCGATAACTCCTTTCGATCAAAATAAAATCGATAACTCCTTTAACTCTATTCGAATAACTAATATTCGACGAACTCCTTTGGATCAACTCATTTGATTAACTCCTTCGAATAACTTACCTTCGAATAACCAATATTTGATTTACTCTAACTCGATTAACTTAATTCTAATCGATTTACTCCATTTCGATTCAACTTAATTCAAATCGATTAACTTAACTCAAATTGATTGACTCCTTTCGAATAACTAAATTCGATTTAACTCTAATTGAATAACTAATATTCAATTAACTCTTACGTGTTTAACTCTATTTGAATAAGTAATTCGAATCACTCTAATGTGTTTAACTCTATTCAAATATCTAAATCGAATAACTCATTTCAAATAACTAAATTCGAATAACTCTTTTAACTTTACTCGAATAACTATATTCGATTAACACCTTCTTTCGAATAACTATATTCGATTAACTCTTCGACTAACTCCTTTGGATTAACTAACTTCGAATAACTACTTTGGATTAGCTAACTTCGAATAACTCCTTTGGATTAGCTAACTTCGAATAACTCCTTTGGATTAGCTAACTTCGAATAACTCCTTTGGATTAACTAACTTCGAATAACTCCTTTGGATTAGCTAACTTCGAATAACTCCTTTGGATTAGCTAACTTCGAATAACTCCTTTGGATTAACTAACTTCGAATAACTCCTTTGGATTAACTAACTTCGAATAACCAATGTTCGATAACTATTCTTCGAATAAATAATATTCGGTAACTCTTCTCAAATGAATAACATTTGATTTCTCCACTCGAATAAACTATATTCGATTACTCTTCCCTCGAATACTCTATATTCGATAACTCTACTTCGAATAAGTGATATTCGGCAACTCTACTCGATTAACTCCACTTGGATAACTCTAACTGGTCAACTCTAACTGGTCAACTCTAACTGGTCAAATTTAACTGGCCAACTCTAACTGTTTATCTTTAACTGGTAAATTTTAACTGGTTAACTCAAATGGTTTAACCTAACTGGTTAACTCAAATGGTTTAACCTAACTTGATTTACTTGTCTCGATTAACTGAACTAATCCACTTAGTTTAACTTAGTAAATTCACTTTGATTAACCCAACTAATTTACTTCGATTAACCAATTAGTTTAACTTGACTAATTCACTTAGTTTGATGCAACTAATTCACTTTGATTTACAAATTAGTTTAACTTAACTAAGTCACTTAGTTTGACGCAACTAATTCACTTTAATTTACCAATTAGTTTAACTTAACTAATTCACTTCGATTAACCGCTTAGTTTATCTTAACTAATTTACTTTGGTTAACTTAACCAATTCACTTGGTTAACTCGACCAATTCACTTGGTTAACTCCTATTTATTTAACAAATAAATATCTTCTTTAGTTTAATTCTATTTATTTAATCTCTAAATAAATACCCTTTATAATATTCTATTTATTTCATCTCTAAATAAATATCCTTTATATTTGTTCTAACGAATATAATTCCTTTATATTTTGACTAACAAATATATCCTCTTATATTCGATTAACATATATATTCCCTTATATTGATTTACAAATAAAACTCTTTTATATTTGTTTTACCAACTATATTCCTTAATATTCAAAAATCCTTTTTCTTATATATATATATATATATATATATAATCCCTTGATTTTATATAAATAAACTATTTTCAAAATATACTTTGAAAACCCCTCTCCTACAGTCTGGTATTTCTCATGGTCTTCAACACACCATATAACAACGATAAATATTGTCCCACCACACATAGTCATACAGATTATATACTTCACATTATATATCACACTATAAAAATCATAGTAAAATACTGTTGAGGAGTCCTGTTAGATTCCTCCAACCTGTTTCCCTACATCCACAGATGTTAAACAACAACAGTATAATATTCTGATAAACAGAATCAACATATAACTATTTGACAGTTTATATATATATATATCTATACGTAAATATATATATATAAAATCTCTACTAACTGACTAGCAGTTCAATCAACAGTCAACACACAGTCAAACAGACAATAATTAACAGTCCTAAGAATACACTGTAAAAATAGAACTATTCAGAGTTGGTGAGTTTTACTCACATTTGACGATCATCGTCAATGACGATAATCATCGCTTTATTCAGCTGGACAATTTATTTTGCTATAAATTGTAACAAACTCCAATCGACTCGCGGTCAGTTTCAGCGTGTAGTGCTCGTCCATACGATCCCAACACAACTCACGGTTCGTCAATCTGATATCGTACGGAGCAGATATTCAATTTACAAGTATGTATATAAAAATGAAATTTAAAACTTGGACCTTCGTTTTCAACCGGGCCTTACCCTTCTAATTAGTCGGCCCATTACCTTATTTAACCCGTCCCTACTCAGACCCTTCTTCCTCAAATTAAGTACGCTTCCTGGAGAAAATAAACCCCCTTTTTACCGCCACTTTGACCGGCCGTGCTCCCTCCTCCGTCCATCAATCCTCGGCGCCGCCTCCACCAAATAACTCCACGGCCAACACCGCACCCAGCTAACACCTCACCATCAAACTCGATGCCACCCCGAAATCCCGTCCGTCGAGACCGTACAGTGGATACCGAACCACCCTATCTTCGAAAGCTCCAACAAGATCACAACAGGTGCAAAATCCTACAACGAGCTTGAATCTGATATCGAAACAAACTAAAACTCCATGAATCTCCAACCATGTCGAGCCCTAGCCGACGTTTTGAGTTTCCAGCGATGTGGAATAGCGTCGAACCCCTCAATGTATACACTAGATTGAAGCTTAACCTTCCAGGAGTTCAAAACTTCTTAGAGAATGATTTTTAGAAATTTCTTTGTATTGTTTGTGATTTTTCTTGTGGAAAAATGTTTGCTGTGTTGTTCATAACGTGTGTATATATATTGTATAAGGGTAGGTAGAAATTATGGTTGAGAAGAGGTGCTGCGTGGCCCTCCAATTACCCAAGAAAATATTGGGATATTTTATTTTGGTTTTATTTACTTTATTTTCTCGATTAAATACTTGTTTGCGGTCCTTAAAAATCTCTACGACTACGTACGATACCCAAAAATCACCAAACTGGACATGTAGCTAGAGTTCGACATTACGGTCCCAACGAAACTGGTTTCGTCGAATTCCGACTCCGTATGCTCACGCAGCATATTTTTAACTATCAAAATACTGACTGTTTTACACTCTAAAAATCCGTACGGTCACACAGTGACTCTAAAAATCACGAAACTTGGAATCTAACAACTATTTGACATTGCGGATCCAACAAAACTGATTTCGTCGAATTCCGACTTCGTATGCAAAAGTGGCTATTTTTAACGCTCTAAATAGCCTATTTAAATATATAAATATATTTAAATATGATTAAATTAAATATTTAAAATTAATTATTATCGTCTGTATTCACAGTGTAATGCCGTACAGCTCTAGACTATTCCTGTATATATTTACAACTCGATATTACCTTGTCAGAGTTATATCGACGCTCGATTCTTATTTAAATCCCTATTTAAAATATAATTAAATCGTTGTGGTCAGGGCGCTGCATTTCTGATATTTTGATTTGGACGTAACTCAAAATCCACATGACGAAATCCCGATCTCTCTCTTCCACTAGAAAGATATACTCCACCAGCTCCACACGTTTCTTGTTTCACAGCAATCCGATTTAAAACGAACCCTGTACATCCACTTGAAGTCTAAATCGCCAAATAACGAACTGTCGCTTCGTTACGCGCTCTATTTTAATTATAATATAATTAATACGTTTTAACGTCGATTATTAAATCGATTCGTTATTCAAATTCAATTCTAAACTGAATTAAATATTTTAGCTGATCCAATTCACACAGTATTGTGAATTCGGTGATTTCCGATTATTTCGACATTATAATATATTATTATATTATTTATTTTAATTAAATATTCAATATTATTTAATTCAAGTTATCGATATCGCCCAATCGATATTTAATAATTAAATAAGTTAATTATTCGACAGCTAACAAAACGCGCCATTACAGACTTCCCCACTTAAAATAATTTCGTCCTCGAAATTGCTAAGTTAGAGGTTGACCCTATATATTGGAACTCCTAAGATTGGTTTACCCCTTATTTCTGATTTCAACCGAACCACTTAATATCGACTAAAATATTTATTCTTCCGACTAACTAAAATTTTCAAAAATTCTGAAAATTTTCTAACAGTTTACATTTTCGGAAAATTTCGCCATAACCTCCTTTGTACAGCCCTATCGGTAAAACCACAACTCGCCTCTCTAGGCCATCTCCAATCCCAAAAGAAAATCAAACAGCCAAACGGCTTGCCAATTCGGTTCATAAATCTCATGCTTATACAAAATATAAACTTGTACCTTTTTGTCGGGCATATCAACTCTTATCACTTCCACCTTTTATCAACCCAACATATACCAATGTCATCTCAATCCAACCTTTAACTCAAACACTTGGTTCTATCCAATTCAAGTTCTATTCAAACTCCAATATCAGATTTCAAACTTTTAACCCATCAACTTAGTTTCAATCCAGATTATTCTCTAACCGAATCCCGATTTATTTAACTTGGTTCAAGTTAAATTTTAATTTACTATTTGTTTTTACCATCTTGATTCATTCAACTTAACAAGTTAAATTTTAAATTTCAAGATTTAAATTCCGGGGATTTATTTCAAATCAATTTCAAATCCTAACACCAATTCAAAACTTTTGAATTTCTAAACAACTTGTTTTCCTCAACACCATTTGAAAACAAAACCATTGGTAGTAATCCGCCACTTAGAAACTCGAAAATCACACCGACGATGTATCGATCCATCCTCGGAATTATTTTCCAGTCATCCAGGTGAGTTAGATACTATATTTATTTCAAATTGAAAAACATTTTCAAAATCTCCCAGGAACTTAAAATTTCCTTATTTTAATTCCAATTCTGATTTAATTTCAGATTTTAATTCAACTGATTCCACGTATTTTACTTATAGGAATTCTGATTGGTTATATATATATAACCATTTAATTTGTAATCTTACTCGATTATAATAACAACCCATATATCCAATATATTATAATTTTGATATATATATATCTTTGTATCAAAATATACTTTGGGTAAAGTTAAATTCACTTACCCTCTTTCAAAACATATCGTGACGACCCATCGTATTTGAGTGTTTATTTACTCCTACCGATACAGTGGATCAAACCGATCGACCAGAACTCATAAACAACTCAGCCAATGAATCTCCACAATATAAAACCATTTTTATATCAAATACAAATACGCACTCATATATATACACTCAAACTCAATCTAGGATATTACTAATCCCATCTCTATCGAGTTATGCCATAGAGCCAAGGTAATCACTTAACTTAAGCTATGATACCAACTGTAACGGCTGGAAATTTCATACTCCTCGAGAGTCGGAAATTCCGCGACGTTAGTGAAAGAATTTAAAAGGTGAGAAAGAAAAGATAGAACTAATAGAATAGAAGAAGAAGAAGAACATCAGAATCATCAGAGTAACACGAATCTCACAGCGGAACGAATAACATATAATATATAACATAACTTGAAGTAAACAGTTATATATATACAATAGCACTTATCAGAGTACAACACTTACAACACAGCGGAAATAACTATAGCTATAAAATCTTGCAGCCTCCTGCTCCAAGCTCTCCAAGTATATCTGTAAATCCCGACTACTTGACTGCCCGTACAAATTTAGGCACCCAAGAGTTTAGGGAAAACAACAAAATAAACTCCGGGTCAGTCATGGGACTGGTATGAGTAAAATAGTTTAAAACAGGTATAGGATATCTCATAAGACCACGCCGTGAATACGGAACGGGTTTTTCCCTTATGAGTATCTGAACAACTTTGACAAGCAATATCATTGTGATATTATAATAATTTCTAAGTACAAATAGGTATCAATCTAGCAGAAACGCTTGCATCTTACGTTCTACATACATAGTATAAAATCATAAACCGCAGGGCTCTTATCGGAGAATGGATTCCAATAGACAAGGTATGGGAGCACCTTCTGAATAGTGTACTCTAGAGGTGATACACTCAGGTTCAACAAGAACGTCTTGCAACCCGGCCACACATGACCGCTCACTCATTTAGCTTGAGTGTCGCGAATATATTGCCACCACGGTTGTAGGCCATCAAACCGTCATCCGAAGATACAGAATCAAAAAGAAGTATAAATATGAATATTCTCTAGATCGGTGACAATACACCCTGCTTGGGGATGACCCAACTAACCATGCTGCCTAGCCCAACTTTTGTTACTTCCCGGTGTGAGGCTAGAAGCTACGTCTATCTTCAGAACATCTGATCACCATTCACTTTGAATGCCACATCGTCATACCCGCCAAATCACAAATTGACTTATCCAAAAATAACACGGGTATATAGCTAAGAGAAACGAATTCCTCCGCCACCAAACGTGAATACGTTTGAACAGATCAACTTACGCGATCCATTGGATATACTCTGTCAGACCTTCTTCCATATACGTTGTCCTGGGACTGGACAAACCGAAGGCACTATTCAGTATATCCATCTTAGTCACTGTTATCTAAGACTTATACAACAGCCCTTGCACTTTACTCCGTCTTCAATTTATCTTTGGCAGATATTGCTCGCAACGCTTATGCCAATACAGAGTGGTTCTTTGGATAATAATCCAACCGGTCTCTCCATATTAACAACGTTAAAATGGTAAAAACTTTGATAGTCTGTGATTCAACTATCAAATGAAAACATGTCGGTGTACAAACAACGATCTTATTTCCAAATGGAAATTCGATCGATCAATCATCACATGTTCATATTTCCTTATTTCATATATTTAGAAAATATATGTTATTAATCATTGGAAAACATTTCCATAGCTTATTTTCACATCACTATTATTTCGCAACTATCAGTCCCTAACTGTAACTAGTATGAGAATAATTCTCTAAGTATCAATTCGGAAGGTCGAAACCAACATCAGATCGTCGCTTAGAAAACCGTTCAACTTACCCTCTCCAGTTAGTTTCTGAATTTTCTTAACTCTATTTCTTAAATTCTTATCATGAAAACATTTCATTTTCTATGTTTAGAAAACATATCTGACTATATTTGCAAAACGTTTCCAAAACTCATTTACGGATTTCCAATGAACGTTGTATAAAACATCGTTACGCTTAATCCATTAACCGCTTATTACTTAACTATATTTCAAATCAACCTTTTCTATCGAACCACAACTATTCCTTTGTCAATTCTGAAGTCAATCAAGTTGGGGTATAATTACCTCTCAGACCTTAATTGAACAACGTCCTTTACTATGAAATAGATGAAGCTCATCACTCACTTTTTACAATCATCTGTTTACGCAAATTCTCGGATTCAGGTTACGAATCCACTTCTTATATGACAACGTTTGATTATAACTATAACGTTATAATTCCAACCCCTAAAATATCCAACCTAAATTATAAATTTATTTCCTAACTCGAATAATTTAACAGACATCTAATTTCTATATCAATAACTAAATCTTGATTTAAACCCTGGAAAGTAAATAGTACTTTCCCGAATTCGCTATAATCGAATTCGACGTATAACTCTCTTTCGAGTAATCTCTATTTGATTAACTCTTCTTCGAATAACCTATATTCGGTTATCTCTCTTCGAATAACTCATATTCGAAATCTCTCTCTTTCGAATAAACAATATTCGATCTCTTTCTTTCGAATATGCTATATTCGAAAATCTCCTTTCGATTTACTAATCGATAACTCCTTTCGATCAAAATAAAATCGATAACTCCTTTAACTCTATTCGAATAACTAATATTCGACTAACTCCTTTGGATCAACTCATTTGATTAACTCCTTCGAATAACTAATTCGAATAACTTACCTTCGAATAACCAATATTCGATTTACTCTAACTCGATTAAATTATTCTAATCGATTTACTCCATTTCGATTCAACTTAATTCAAATCGATTAACTTAACTCAAATTGATTGACTCCTTTCGAATAACTAAATTCGATTTAACTCTAATTGAATAACTAATATTCAATTAACTCTTACGTGTTTAACTCTATTTGAATAAGTAATTCGAATCACTCTAATGTGTTTAACTCTATTCAAATATCTAAATCGAATAACTCATTTCGAATAACTAAATTCGATTAACTCTTTTAACTTTACTCGAATAACTATATTCGATTAACACCTTCTTTCGAATAACTATATTCGATTAACTCTTCGACTAACTCCTTTGGATTAACTAACTTCGAATAACTACTTTGGATTAGCTAACTTCGAATAACTCCTTTGGATTAGCTAACTTCGAATAACTCCTTTGGATTAGCTAACTTCGAATAACTCCTTTGGATTAACTAACTTCGAATAACTCCTTTGGATTAGCTAACTTCGAATAACTCCTTTGGATTAGCTAACTTCGAATAACTCCTTTGGATTAACTAACTTCGAATAACTCCTTTGGATTAACTAACTCCGAATAACCAATATTCGATAACTATTCTTCGAATAAATAATATTCGGTAACTCTTCTCAAATGAATAACATTTGATTTCTCCACTCGAATAAACTATATTCGATTACTCTTCCCTCGAATACTCTATATTCGATAACTCTACTTCGAATAAGTGATATTCGGCAACTCTACTCGATTAACTCCACTTGGATAACTCTAACCGGTCAACTCTAACTGGTCAACTCTAACTGGTCAACTTTAACTGGCCAACTCTAACTATTTATCTTTAACTGGTAAATTTTAACTGGTTAACTCAAATGGTTTAACCTAACTGGTTAATTCAAATGGTTTAACCTAACTTGATTTACTTGTCTCGATTAACTGAACTAATCCACTTAGTTTAACTTAGTTAATTCACTTTGATTAACCCAACTAATTTACTTCGATTAACCAATTAGTTTAACTTGACTAATTCACTTAGTTTGATGCAACTAATTCACTTTGATTTACAAATTAGTTTAACTTAACTAAGTCACTTAGTTTGACGCAACTAATTCACTTTGATTTACCAATTAGTTTAACTTAACTAATTCACTTCGATTAACCGCTTAGTTTATCTTAACTAATTTACTTTGGTTAACTTAACCAATTCACTTGGTTAACTCGACCAATTCACTTGGTTAACTCCTATTTATTTAACAAATAAATATCTTCTTTAGTTTAATTCTATTTATTTAATCTCTAAATAAATACCCTTTATAATATTCTATTTATTTAATCTCTAAATAAATATCCTTTATATTTGTTCTAACGAATATAATTCCTTTATATTTTGACTAACAAATATATCCTCTTATATTCGATTAACATATATATTCCCTTATATTGATTTACAAATAAAACTCTTTTATATTTGTTTTACCAACTATATTCCTTAATATTCAAAAATCCTTTTTCTTATATATATATATAAAATCCCTTGATTTTATATAAATAAACTATTTTCAAAATATATTTTGAAAACCCTCTCCTACAGTCTGGTATTTCTCATGGTCTTCAACACACCATATAACAACGATAAATATCGTCCCACCACACATAGTCATACAGATTATATACTTCACATTATATATCACACTATAAAAATCACAGTAAAATACTGTTGAGGAATCCTGTTGGATTCCTCCAACCTGTTTCCCTACATCCACAGATGTTAAACAACAACAGTATAATATTCTGATAAACAGAATCAACATATAACTATTTGACGGTTTATATATATATATATATCTATACGTAAATATATATATAAAATCTCTACTAACCGACTAGCAGTTCAATCAACAGTCAACACACAGTCAAACAGACAATAATTAACAGTCCTAAGAATACACTGTAAAAATAGAACTATTCAGAGTTGGTGAGTTTTACTCACATTTGACGATCATCGTCAATGATGATAGTCATCGCTTTATTCAGCTGGACAATTTATTTTGCTATAAATTGTAACGAACTCCAATCGACTCGCGGTCAGTTTCAGCGTGTAGTGCTCGTCCATACGATCCCAACGCAACTCACGGTTCGTCAATCTGATATCGTACGGAGCAGATATTCAATTTACAAGTGTGTATATAAAATGAAATTTAAAACTTGGACCTTCGTTTTCAACCGGGCCTTACCCTTCTAATTAGTCGGCCCATTACCTTATTTAACCCGTCCCTACTCAGACCCTTCTTCCTCAAATTAAGTTCGCTTCCTGGAGAAAATAAACCCCCTTTTTACCGCCACTTTGACCGGCCGTGCTCCCTCCTCCGTCCATCAATCCTCGGCGCCGCCTCCACCAAATAACTCCACGGCCAACACCGCACCCAGCTAACACCTCACCATCAAACTCGATGCCACCCCGAAATCCCGTCCGTCGAGACCGTACAGTGGATACCGAACCACCCTATCTTCGAAAGCTCCAACAAGATCACAACAGGTGATAAATCCTACAACGAGCTTGAATCTGATATCGAAACAAACTAAAACTCCATGAATCTCCAACCATGTCGAGCCCTAGCCGACGTTTTGAGTTTCCAGCGATGTGGAATAGCGTCGAACCCCTCAATGTATACACTAGATCGAAGCTTAACCTTTCAGGATTTCAAAACTTCTTAGAGAATGATTTTTAGAAATTTCTTTGTATTGTTTGTGATTTTTCTTGTGGATAAATGTTTGCTGTGTTGTTCATAACGTGTGTATATATATTGTATAAGGGTAGGTAGAAATTATGGTTGAGAAGAGGTGCTGCGTGGCCCTCCAA
This sequence comes from Allium sativum, assembly GCA_030737875.1. NCBI lineage: Eukaryota > Viridiplantae > Streptophyta > Magnoliopsida > Asparagales > Amaryllidaceae > Allium > Allium sativum. The sequence continues at coordinate 293,420,301 of CM060925.1, forward strand.
TTACCCAAGAAAATATTGGGATATTTTATTTTGGTTTCATTTACTTTATTTTCTCGATTAAATACTTGTTTGCGGTCCTTAAAAATCTCTACGACTATGTACGATACCCAAAAATCACCAAACTGGACATGTAGCTAGAGTTCGACATTACGGTCCCAACGAAACTGGTTTCGTCGAATTCCGACTCCGTATGCTCACGCAGCATATTTTTAACTGTCAAAATACTGACTGTTTTACACTCTAAAAATCCGTACGGTCACACAGTGACTCTAAAAATCACGAAACTTGGAATCTAACAACTATTTGACATTGCAGATCCAACAAAACTGATTTCGTCAAATTCCGACTTCGTATGCAAAAGTGGCTATTTTTAACGCTCTAAATAGCCTATTTAAATATATAAATATATTTAGATATGATTAAATTAAACATTTAAAATTAATTATTATCGTCTGTATTCACAGTGTAATGCCGTACAGCTCTAGACTATTCCTCTATATATTTACAACTCGATATTACCTTGTCAGAGTTATATCGACGCTCGATTCTTATTTAAATCCCTATTTAAAATATAATTAAATCGTTGTGGTCAGGGCGCTGCATTTCTGATATTTTGATTTGGACGTAACTCAAAATCCGCACGACGAAATGCCGATCTCTCTCTTCCACTAGAAAGATATACTCCACCAGCTCCACACGTTTCTTGTTTCACAGCAATCCGATTTAAAACGAACCCTGTACATCCACTTGAAGTCTAAATCGCCAAATAACGAATTGTCGCGTCATTACGCGCTCTATTTTAATTATAATATAATTAATACGTTTTAACGTCGATTATTAAATCGATTCGTTATTCAAATTCAATTCTAAACTGAATTAAATATTTTAGCTGATCCAATTCACACAGTATTGTGAATTCGGTGATTTCCGATTATTTCGACATTATAATATATTATTATATTATTTATTTTAATTAAATATTCAATGTTATTTAATTCAAGTTATCGATATCGCCCAATCGATATTTAATAATTAAATAAGTTAATTATTCGACAGCTTACAAAACGCGCCATTACACCTTGTCGGCTTCAGATGGATCCCCTTTTTTCCTCTTCCGCTTGTCTATGAGGGGAACATCCGACTCCTCTGAAGTCTCCTCTTCCATCTCTTTCCTCTTGCTTCTGCCAGAGAGGGAAGCCGGGAAGTCATCGGGGTTTGCGAAGTGAAGCTGCCGGCTGATGGACTTGGGCTGGATTTTCACAATCATCCCAGTTTTGGGATCGAATTCTGCAAGAGGGACTACGTCCAAAGCCTCATCTCCCACCTTCTTTGAAGCCAACTCTTTCTCCTGTCTAGCTTTTCTGATGGCCAAGTTCTCCTCATCATCATCGTCGGCCTTTTTGGTGCCGATAATGTCCTCTTCGTGGCGGCCATCCATATCTTTCAAAGCTTCGATAGTCTCAGCATCTTTGGGTACATCGGTGCTAGGTGCCGGGATGCTTCCTTCTACTGTTGTGACCTCGGCCCGCTCTGAAACATCAATACCAGCACCCGGCAGGACAGCCTCCTTCTTCACTTCTCTCTCTTTTTCAGCACCCTTGTCGACGGGCTCGCCACCTGCATTACGAGAGACACACATTACTAATTCGATTGGTTGTTCTGCCAGACGACGACAATTCACAACTGCTCTAACAAATTGTGCGGAAAAGAGAGAAATACCTTCAGCAGATGCTTCTTTTTGAGTAGTTGCAGAGGCTCTAATGACCATGGGATTTCGACCCAAAGGGATTAATGGATCGTCGAGATGATATTCCTCAACCCCGGAGGTCTTGGGCTCCACGGCCGAACTCGAGCCCTCATCAGCTTTGCCTTTACCCTTAGCCAGGGTCCTCTCCTTTTCCATCTCTGCCAGAATTAGGCGACGACCCTCTGCCAGGTCCTCAGGCTCATTGTCCCTTAGGATGCTTTTCATCAATTCATCCTCATCGATTTCTTCGGCCCCCAGTCTATGTTTTTCACCCTTCACAATGGCATCCCATAAGTTGGCCAAAGTAACATGGTAATCCGGGATCCATGAGATGTTGCGAGTTTTGAGAACCTGGCCAAGGAAATCGAAAATCATTTCTTCAAACCCCTCAATCTCTTTCTCTCTTGCAAGGAGCTTGTTGTTAGAAGCAGTAGCCAATTCAATGGCACTTTCAACGTTCTTTTCGGCAAGGGCTGCCCTTCTCTCCGCGTCCAAGAACTGGTCGTTCAAAATCACCTTTTCTTCTTTAGCCAGAGCCAAACTCTCTTTTAAACTCGCTTTTTCTGCCTCCCAAGCAGCCTTCTCAGTTTCAAAATGGCCTTGCGCTGTTTTCAACTCGATATTGGCCATTTTGAGATCTTCGACCTCCTTCTTTAAAGCCATTTTCTCTTGGCTATTGGAGTCTAGTTCTGAATGAAAGCGCTGCTTGGCATTTTCTAATTCAGTCTTATAATTTTCAGCATCCCTCTGTGCTAAAGCAAGCTAGGCCTGAGAGTCTTCCAGGTCCTTCTCCAATTTTGTCCTAGCCCTTTCGTTATTTTCAAGTTTTGCTTTAGATCTGTGTGCTTCTATTTCAAGTGTTCGGATGACTTCCGAAAGGTTAACTGCATGTTTTTTCATCATCTCATATTGCCTAGCTGCGTGGTGGATGTGCCGAATAACTTCATTATCCCAATTTTTAGGGACCGGTTCCAAGGCAGGAACAAACACCATCCTTTCAAAGAATATGCCTGGAAATTGTTCCCGCAGCTTTTCCAGCCTACCTTGGATCTCGGGACCATGGACGTAATCCCGTGACCCGGGGGCAGCTAACTCTGGTTGGCTGGTGGGGACAATGTCACTTCTCTCCTTCTTAGTCTCTTTGGATGAATCTTTGTCCCTATCTTTAGATTCATGATGCCTTTTGGACGACCGACTGTGGGAAGGTGCACTCTTTGGAGGAGTCAACTCTTTTGGAAGTTTCTTTCCCCCTGTCGGAATTATTGGATGACTCGAAGGCCTGGTGGAGGTTGATTTGGGTGGAGATCGAGGTTGCGAGGAACTCGGCCTATGAGAAGGACCGCGAGAGCGCTCAGTATCCGGGCGAAGGCTGGGTGTGCCCTCACGAAGAGAACGATACGAGTAATATTTCCTACGAGACATCGTTCCTACAAAAAAGGAAAAGATCACATTAAAGCATTGAATACCCACGATATAAGGGTGCAGAGTCATGCGGTGTGTGTGATGTGTGCATCCCATATAATTCCCCCTAACAGACCCGGGCCCGAAGATAGGCTCGTCTGACCAGTTTCTCGTCCTCTAGTTGGAACACTGATCTCTTCAGGAGCAAGGAAGAAAGGCCCCTCTTCAAAGTCTTTTTCTGTATATACAACATCGGGTAGAGGGATTTTATTCAGCTCGTCAAATAACTGCTCTTCTGTCAAGTCACCGGGAGCGACGGTTTCAATTGGAGCAGAGATAGGAATTTCCTTGGACACGTCATCGCGGACCTTATCCCCTCTGTATATGTTCAGGTCCTCATCGTCTTGGATGACTATCGGAGAAGGACTCTTGCGAAATGTAGTTGTTTTTGTTGCTTGTGAAGTTCCCTCTCCCTCCGTTGGGGGCACGTACTTATAAGGTTTGCCGCCAGTGCCAAGTCCAAATCTTCTGTCTAGAAGACGATGCTTGTGAAGATTGTCATCAGTAATGCATTTTTTGATCCTTAGAAAGTCGGATCTGCTCTGTGAAAGAATGGATAATCGATGGTTATATAACGGACGCTCCGTTTTCGGGAAGATATGATCTGTTTAAGACAAAGAAAAAGGCGGAAAAATGTTAATACTTAGACTCCTTGAGCAAGATGTTCGATTAGAAGATCGAAGTTTACTTAATTTGAGCCATCTTCGTGAGCATCCGGCCTGTTTCCTTAAATAAAACCAATCAGATTTAGGGTCCCCTATATTGCTATACCCATCGTACAGAATCTTTCTGTTCGCCACTGATTCGAAGAAAGAAAAGTTTGGAGTTGCCGAAGAACGGTGCTTGAAAAGAAAGAAGAATACCAGATCTCTGAATTTAAGTTCGGCGTGCAGGATCTCCGCATATGCAACATATACTGAGTATAGAGATGCGCAGGCGTTTGGATGAAGCTGCATCGGAGCAATGCCTAGTCGTCTTAAAGTTTCAATGGCAATCGGGGGAAACGGAGGGATAGCTCCTACTAGACACATTGTTCGACTAATCGCCATATACCCTTCCGGTGCTAGGTGGGGTCTATCTTCGCTTCCAGGCGTCAAGACAACGTCCCAAGGAATGCCGTGTCTTAAGAAGATTCTTTTAAGTTTTATCTCGTCAAGCTTGGATGCTAAAGAATCAGAAAATTTATCTATCCCGAGTGCGCCTGGGATCTCGTCAGGAGCTCGCTCATCAGTCTCAGAATTGTTGCTGGATGAAGTACTTTCTGTCGGATCTGATTCTGTGGCTTCGTACTCAGATCCAGAATCTTCACCTCCCGGACTGACTGGAGGAATTTCAGGGTTGTACTGTTCAGGAATCTCGGATTCCGCTTCTGTCATGGATCTTGAAGAAGAATGATCATTCGACATTGCTGCTAGGACGAGAAAATATGAACAATAAGATTAACACTACCCGTCCCCCGTGTGTGCAAGTGCCGGTGTGTGTGCTTATGTGTGCGCATTAAAAATAAAGCATGAAAGCAATCAAGGTTATCAGAAGTATTAGTCGTCATATGCAATCAAATTATGAGGTCATTTAGTCCAGAAAGTCCAACGTCACGGCTCTAGCCTAACTGTTCAGAGTTTTATGGTGACAAGGCGTTGATTAAAGTCTGAAATTTCTTCGTATCGTCAGCTATGAGTCGGATCACAAGGCAGAGGGATCGCCCCTTTCGGATCGCAGGGTAGAGGAATCGCCCCCCATCGAATCGCCGGGCGAAGGGATCGCTCCTTCACGAACCGTTGCGACCCCCACGATACGTCCCTTGCTGCCACCACGATCTTTCGTCTCGCCACTCGCTTTCGTCTTCTCTTCTTGACCACGAACCGAACCGGCCTTCTTTCTTCTTCTTCTTCCTCCTTTGTTTTCCTCCTCTCCTTTCCATCTTCGAACTCCGAGCTCTACGTCAGTTAGCCATGGCGTTTTGATGATTTCGTCAGAAAAGCACGAATTTTCATCGTTTCCAGTCGAGAAAGTTCATGAAAGAGCGGCGTTCACGAATAAGAATACTTTTTGTGGAGTTACCTTTCTAAAGATTGAGAGAATGCTCGGATTTTCGAAGGTTCAAAAGATTTGGGTTCGTTCTTCGATGATGCAGGCGAAACGATTCGGCAGAAAGAAAGAAGAAGGAGAATGAAGAGGAGAGGGTCGGCTTATATAGGCAAAGGGGGCGACCGTTTGTCTCCCTTTCTTTGTCCTGTTCGGTCCACGAAACACCATACAGGCCACGATCCAAAGCTCACGTCGCACAGAAGCCCACGGACCGCCTCAAACGATGGCCCACCAAGCTCGAAGCCCAACACGGCTCGAAGAAAATTCCGCCGCGTCTCGCACAAAAGCCTAGATACTCAACTCGAGACGAGCACGTGACCACTCGAACCGTGTCGCTCTATGGCGATCCGATTCGTGCATACGTTGATTTGAACCAATGCGACTGTTGATTTGCGTCCCTTCAGGAAAAGGTAGATCAGAATCTTCGAAGCATGTTCCATCATCGATAAAACATACTTCGAGGGGGCAAAATGTTGGCTCGCTTTTTGACCAAGCCACCCAGGATCATTCGTAAGAGGAAAGCAGGAAACCACGATATCTAAGGACATGAAGGAATGGATCGCGCACCATCGTCTCGCCCAATATCGATTCGCGTACCATCGTCTCGACCACCGTCGGATCGTGCACCATCGTCTCGCCCAATATCGAATCGCGTCTCTACGGATCGCCCCATCTCATCAGTGAAAGACGCATCCGGGCGATCCGATCCAAACTTACATCGTTACCCCGAGCGAACCGATCCGATCCCCTAGTGCATGGCGAACCCTCTGACCTGTTCAAGCGCGAGCTTGTCTTCAGCGATCCGAATCGCACGGATCTGGCGACCCGTGTCCCTAACCGTCACTTGGACCGATTCTCCCCATCTGCACGATCCAACTTTTAAGCAGATCACGACACCTGTCCACAACGGCTAATTTGACTGTTTCTCCAACGGTGGCGATGAGATCCGATGCTCTCGGGATTTGTGCCACGTGTCCACGATCCGCCTGACAAAATCAGCTATAAATAGCCCAGACCTTGGCATTTTTCGGGATCTTTTGGCAATATTGAGTACTGAATCCGCCATTGTTGTCGAACTACTGAAATATTGAGAGAAATCCTTGTTGTATTAGCTTTCAAAGCATAAACAATAAAATATAAAGTGGACGTAGGCTCGTTAACGCCGAACCACTATAAATTCTGAGTGTTATTTTCTTTTTCCTCGTTCTGCATTTGAAATTCTATAACATTCATAACAATTTGGGTGTTAGGTCCAAATTTCGATCTAACAGATACGCTTCTCCGAATGAATCCCTTATGCAATAAATCGTTCACTTGCACCTCTAATTCTCGTTGTTCCTTAGGAACCATCTTCCTAAGAGGCATAATAATAGGTCTAACTCCATCCACTAAATCGACATAAAACTCAATCTCTCATCGCAGCGGCAATCCTCTGACCTCATTAAAAACATCAGATAACTCTCGAATTATTGGCACGGATGACAACCCATTCCATGGAATCACAAGCGAATATAAAAAGATAACCAGAATCCCGTCCTCTGTAATAGTGTATCACCATCGTTCTCCCTTCCACATTATCACCTCAAACCTATTGCAATCCACAATAGCTGCATACCTGTTATGCCATTCCATACCCAAAATAATCCCAAACCTAGCGAATTCAAAACAAAGCAATCACACAAGAAAAGAGCAACCATGACTCAATAAAACTAGATGACAACAAAGCATACAAAGACTAGACAAAGCAACAGTCATTGGGCGGCCTATGCCCTACATGGGTCGACGCCTGGGTCGACACATGTGTCGACCCACTTCGAGACAAGGCACGGCCAGTGCCTGGCTATACTAGCCTGCTTCTAAATAATTTTTTTGTTGACTCATACTGATGTGTTTTCTATGGTTTGGATTGAAACCCTAATATCCAGTGGCCTAGACTATCCTATCACACCTATAAATAGAATACCAAACCTCACTCTTTCCCCCACACCAATATTTCTTCATCTTCTTCCTCCACTCTATTATGCTCTAGAAATAAATAAAAATTGGGAAAAGGTTAGGATACTATCAAAATATAGATTTGAAAGGATAGCCTTCTTCTACTTCTTTTCTAAAAGCCTTTTTCTGGATCTACACCAAATCTCTGTAATTTCTATGTTATTTTTAGATTATCAATCTAAATAAAAAGGATTTTTTATAGTAAAATATATTGGATTTGAAAGTTATAGTGTTTATAAGTTCATCTTTTACAAGTTATTGTTCATTTTAATTAATACCAATTACTTATTCCTTTTTCGGTTATTATTGGTTTATATGTACATTCTTCGTCCTTATCCCCATTCTGTCATTGTTTTATTTACCGTCTTATTATACTTATTTATTCACTTTGTTCATTTTTGAGCCAAGATCTACTTTTTTTTGTCTTCCTTTGTTCTACACAGATCCTAGACCAACGAGAGCCTGGGCCTTTACCGTTTGAGTTGTGCAAAATTGAGATGATCTAAAATAATATTTAAAAAGGAGATTTTGGGCATATTATGAATTGGAATCATGGGCCGTAAATTTGGGGTAACTTCCAAGGGGAGAATTTGTAAACCTATGAAATGGGAATAAGTTGTGCTTAATTATACATTAAGTAAATATGTTATTAAACTTGAAAATCGTGGTAAGATATACTTAATTGAATATTAAGTAACTTGTAATATGTATCTATAAAACATCTGAACTGGAATCTGTCTGACTGGGGGAAGGGTTGTGTAAAGAATTACATCTAATAAGAAATGGTACAACCTAGGAATATAACACAAGATTATATTAATCTTATTAATGAACTTAAACATGCTAAGATAAACCTGTCTGATTAATAAGCAAAGATGTCCATTCTTGTAAAATATGTGGGAACTCTTAAAATCCTAGTTAACTTAGGGGCCAAGCCCAGGGGTGGGTTGTGTCAATCTGCTTGCTTGTTTATCTGTTTGGGACCCATCTTAATCGGTACCCTCTTGTTATCACATGAGTCTCGCACTAAGTGGAGACTAAGGCACGCTTTACTGATGCTAGATTATAAGAGGTTCAATTTCTGGAGGTGGGCACAGGAGTGTTCTGGTAAGTGCATCAATAATCATTGTTCCATATAGGGAAGATGAGACGCTGTAACATCGACGGATAAGGCTATGTCTTTTTAGTTGATGGGTTAGGGAATGATATCCCCGAATGCCATAGCTGGCACATGTTATTTGTGTCAATTTAGGGAGCCGATCACTAGGTAGAAATTGGGTAAAATCTAATCCTGATATTCTAATATTTGGTGCCGAAATTCTGGGAGTATGAATGAGAAGATTATCTTACCTTATCCTGCGTTATTTCATGCTTTTATGCTTTACAGTATTTTCATGTCCACTATTATTCATCTATTTGATGCTTCTTTATCTCATGCTTATGCTAAAAATCACTAGAACTCGCCAGACTTTATGTATGACCTAGTTTTTTTTCTCTCTCTTCCTTTCCCCTTGGGTTTTCATAGCGGAGGATCGCAGCACTGACCGTGACCTTTTGATTCAGCTTGGACATGGACTATTTTCTACTTCATGTTTTGCTTCAATACTTGTTCTATGATTATTGTTATTACTCTTGAGGGATATGATTTTTGTGGATTTGTATTTGTACTCTGATGTTTTTTATTCCACGAGACAGTTTATTTATGATGATGGTTTTATGGTATTTCAAATTGAAAGGGTATGACCGATTTTAATAATAATAAATGTTTTAAAAGTTTCTGCTTTATTTTACATTCTGTTTTGTGAATTTTAGTCTCTATGTTATTACTTTATAAGTATTGCGCTTCACGAAATTTATTGCATCTTAATATGGGTAACATTCAGAAATGTGGGGTGTTACAACTTTTGTAGGACATATGTCAACATCTTACTCAAGACGGCAGGACCCAAGCACTTCACGTTTCTCACCAAAAAGTGAAAGTTTGACAAATTGACCAACATATGGTGTTTTCCCAACAATCACAACACCGTCGATTCTTGAAACGTGTTTTTTTCCATCTATAGCAAAAACAAAAATAAATTCGAATAGTAAAAATGCAACTCTTCAAAGTTTAACAACGCGGAAAATTAGAACCAATTTAAAATTTTATTTTAAGGAAATTTTGTTAGAAAATATGTCAAAATTTAAAAATTCCATTATTAAATTATTGTATATACGATAATAATAATAATAATAATACCGTAAAACTTTTAATGTTATCAATGTAATAACCCATGATGTTTAATAGTATATGTTTTGAAAATTGAAAGGTTGCAAACTTTGTAATAATTATCATTAAAAAATCTTGCATTTATCTCATGTATTTATTCTCTTCTCTTTCTACTCTTTAATCTATCATTAAAATTCATTTAGAAACAAAGTTATTCCCTTTATTTCTCCTTTTCCTCATCCTTTCTATTTATATCTACAATCTTCAAATCTCAAAATAAAATAAAATAAAAGCCTACAAAGCTATATGCATATTTCTATGATTTATTCTTATTAGTCCAATTAAATATGTCCCCTAAATTACATTATTTAATATTACATGTTTTGAAATTTAAAAAGTCACATAAATTTCTTATAGTCATCATTAAAACAATAAATTATGCATTCATCACTTTCCGTTATTCTCTTTCTTTATGTAATTTTCTTTTGAACTTTTAATAGGAAATAAAGGTTAATAAATGTTGATTAGATTAACATGACATGTCTAGTCAACTAATTTATTCACATGTAACCTACTTCATATGTAGAGACTCAAGTGCGGAATAAAATAAAGCATATAACCAAATATATATATATATATATATATATTTATACATTATATGAAAATATGTATCGGTGTTGTATGAAAATATACATATACAATATATGAACATAAATAAATGCGATATATAAAATGGTCATGAAATGAAATATTCTTTAGTTAGTTAAAAATATATTTTGTTAGACAAAAGCATCGCTATTAGCATATTAGTGAAATATAAAATCATAAATAAAGGAAAGTCGCCTCTTTCATAAAACAAATAAAATTTGAAATCATATTCAATGAGGCGTGTCATTCATTGCAAGGAAAATAGAAAAGGAAAATAATAATAATGACAATGAAATTGATAACAATAATTACGGCATGTGTTTCATTCATATCCTTTAATTCTTTATGTTCTCGCCCTTCTTTTCATATACATATATGTCATACTATATACTTTATAAATACAAGAAAGAAAAAAGAGAAAAAAAGGGATAAGATAGATAATTATTAAATTAAAAATTATTTAATATATTATTATTATATATTGACCTTTTCTCACATAGATTAACACCTCATCCCTATCAATTAATTTAACTCTTTTGTAACGTGCAATATATGGTTAGCGGACCTTTTCTGAATTAAAGAAGTAAAAAATTTATTTATTTATAAATACCCTTGAATAATCAAACCCTAATTCATATCATAGCCACCGCCACCCTATCCTTCGATGGCCACTCTTCTTCAAATTTCCTTCATCAATTTCTTCTTATCCATCACATAATTCACGAAAATTATAAAGCCAATATTGGAGAGCACTACGAGACCTCTCTAGTCAACGGTCATGATCATTGAAGGCGGCCTCAATCAGGGTGCGATTTGGAATGAGGAACCGTAGTTTTGGGTTGAGCGGTTTTAAAAAGAGAACGACAGGTTTTGAGTATAAAGGTTAAAGGATTTTAATTTTTAATTAATTATATAATTAATATAGTCAATGTTCATAACGTCGTATCTCTCTCATACGAGGTTGGAATCGTACGAAACGAAATGCATTGGAATCACGACGATGAGATCTGCGATATGGAACTGACTAAAGCTGAAGCAGAGCACGTTGGAAATTCTGATAAAAATCGATGTGAGATCTCTATTTTAAAATAAATTTAATTATTATACATGATGTGAAATTTATATTTATACTATATAAAATTCATGTTGGTATTATATAAAATTGAAATTGTTTGTTTGTGATTACGATGAACAACATAATTGAATTGTGTATATTCATGTTTTTCAAAATGTATGCATACAATAAAAACCATATTTTTATTGTATAAAATATAATAAAAACATGTTAATACATGTTTGACATTAAAAAGTCATTTTCTTATGTTAGATTAGAAATAAAATAAAAATATATGTTAATACATGTTTGGCATTTAGGAATGAAATAAAAATATGTTATTACATGTTTTGCTATTTTAAAAGACATTTTTAATATGTTAGAGTAAAATAAAAAGAATAACATGTTATTACATGTTTGGTTAAATAATAAAGATTACATTTTTATTACATATGTTGATCATCAAAAACATGTCATCTTTGTAAGATCATGTCATGTTATTTAAATATGTCATTTTTGTTATAAAGTTATCATTTTAGATAAATTGTCATGTTAGATTAAAAATAACAATTTTGTTATAAAATTATCATTTTATATAAATTGTCATGCTAGATTAAAAATAACATTTTTTGTTAGAAAAGTTACATTAGATTAAAAATAACAATTTTTGTTAGAAAAGTTACATTAGAATAAAAATAACTTTTTTTTAGAAAAGTTAAAAGTTACATTAGATTAAAAATAACATTTTTGTTATAAAATTATCATGTTAGATAAAATTGTCATTTTGGATAAAAATGTCATGTTAGAATAAAAGGTCATTTTAGTTAAATGTGTCATTTATGTTATAAATAAATATGTCACTTATATTAGAAATAAATATGTCATTTATGTTAGGGATGAAAATGTTAAAACTTCAAAATTCACATTTTTAATATAAAGATAAAATATATAAAATATTCATTGTATGGATGATAATGTTGAAACATTAAAATTTACATTTCTAATGTAAAGCATGATTTATGTAAAATGATCACTGGTTGGAATAAAAAATGTTTAACAATAAAAAGTTTACATTTTTATTGTCTGTGAGAAAATATGAAAAATGAACATTTGTTTTAAAAGACTCAAGTCAATTAGAATTTTGTTTACATAAAAAAAATTAAATTTTTAATGAAAGTATGAATCATTTAAAAGATTCAAGTTAATAAATTTTGTTTACATTAAAATTTACACTTTAATGTATGTATGAGTCATATTAAAAGATTCATTGCTTGAAAATTTGTTTTCACATTAAAATTTACATTATTAATATAAAAATGCATCATTAGAAAAAGGTTCATTACTTGAAAAATGTTTTTACACTAAAATGTACATTTTAAATGTAAATGAATCAAATGAAAATAAAAGATTCATTGTGTAATAAAAATATATTTTGACATCGAAATTTACATTTTTAATGTAAATAAATCATATTTAAAAGTTTCATTGTTTAATAAATTATGTTAACATTAAAATTACATCTTTAATGTAATAAAGGATTGGTTAAAAAGGGGTGTTGTTATTGACACTCTAACTATTGTTAAGAGGGGGTCATTTTTAAAAAACACTCCACTTTTTGAAAAATTGTTAAGGGGCTACAAAAACAATTATTTCACACTACATAATATTCCCAGATTGCCCCTTTAAATAAGACTAAAAAAAATTTGATAAGGGAAACCAAATTAAAATAAACAGTTTATCGCCACTACACCGAATGCAGCACGTAATCAATTATATATGTATTTGACGATGATATGTCAAAAATTAATAATCATTTTGGTGCATTGCCTCCGTAATTATAAAATTCGTCATATTTATGTCAACAACAAAAAAATGGTTCGATCCTTGTAACAACCCGAAATTTTGGAACCAATTTAAAATTTTATTTTAAGGAAATTTTGTTAGAAAATACGTCAGAATTTAAAAATTCCATTTCTTTTTTTTTTTAAATTATTGAATTTAAAATGATATTTACATATATAAATTTTAAATTGTTGTTAATGAATGATTCCAAATTAATTTTATATAGGAAGAATTTTAAGACACTGAGTGTTAAAGGTATATAATGTTTTAACTATCACGGTTAATGAAATTAATCTTAACATTTATAATAAAAAAAAAATAAAAAAAAACAAACAAAACATAAAGTATATTTATTGTCCAACCTTTCCATGTATCCCTAATGTATTGGTGTATTTACTTTAGTATTGAAGTCAAAGGGGTTATTTAGTCAGTAGGCCCTTTATTATATATAAAACAAAAAAGGCCATGCATTGCCTACCTTTTTTCTTTAAATGCATGCTCTGTAAATTTTAAACTGATATAAATGGTTATATTTTCAACATATGCATTTTTTCTCTAAAAGGACAACGTTTCATACAGTAATACACATGAGGTGGCCATTCATTTTTCAAGTTGTCTTTATTTCAAGTTCCCTTTTTAACTTTAAACCATACATGCATTCATTTATTTAGTACCACAAATTACGCATGTCTATATTAATACATTTCCAAAAATCTTCATCTCTTCCAACTTATTACTTCATTTTTCTCCTTTCTACTTTTTCTTAAATTTGAGTCATTTCAAAAAAAAGATCAATTAGACTAAAATACTGAAGTAAGAAGGGCTAGGACAGTATTTTGTGTTTGTAATAGATGAAAAAGTACGGTTGTCGGTTAGTCAAATCTAAATATTAATAGTTGGAAATTTGGAAGTTCGTATAATTTGAAACCTTATATTTCTGAAATGGAAATTTAATAATACATTTATGTGCGTTTTAAATTCATTAAATTCATCAACATTTGTAATAAAAATTAATGTGGCGGTGTAAGGAATCAACATTGATAACATTTAAATAAATGATTTCATTCCATATAAATCGTATCTCATTCGAAAAGCAATGGACACATCAACCACTAATTAAGAAATTAAATAATTTAACGTTGAAAATTTGGAAAGACATGCCTATTGATTTCGTTGCGTTTCTTTTTATATTTATTTCACGCACTAATTCCTTTATTCATGAAAACCATTCTTCCTTCTTTCTCAAACTCATTTTCTCTGTAGGCTTGAGATTTGTTGCTGGCTAAACGAAAAAAAAATATATAAATAATTATCTAATCGACGCACTAATTCCCTAATTATTGCCTATTTCAGCAAAATCAACAAAAGAGAAACTTTTTCGAAATACATATTTGCATGAATCATATTAATGACATATGCTAAATTAGGGTAATTAGTGTAACATTTATCATGGTAAATTTCAGTAATACATATATGTATTTTTGCAATGTTGGGTGCAGTAATAATGATATGTTTATTTAATAAGAAATTCGTACCTATTGTTGTATAAAATAGTTTTAAGATATATTTGAATTGGGCATAATTGAATAAATTTAATATACAAGGGGGGTAAAATTGAGTAAATTAAAAATATAAGGGGATAAAAGAAAATATCCCTTCATTGTAAAATATCCTAAACTCCTCCCATAACCCTTCACAAACCCTCATTCTCTTTTCTGAAGCCGCCGCCTCCATCTTCTTCTCTTCAATGGCAGCAGCCTCTCTTTCTCTCTATTTTATTTCTTCTTCACCTTGCTTATAAACATGCGACCATCTATTAGAAAAAAATTGGTGGTATCCTCTTCTTCTTCAATTTTGTCCATCATCGTTCTCAAAAGCAAAAAGAAAAAGGATCTTCAAATTGCAAATTAATTGGTTGCCCTTTTCTTATCTTCATCATATCCAGGCAAGGTGAGATTTTTGAATTCAAATAAAAAGAGTTTTAATTTTATTAATTAATCAAAATATGTGATCTGTAACGACCCGGATCTCGCCCGACCCCAATCGATCGCAAGACTGATCAAGACCATTCAAAACCCACGTACATTAACTTTGGGCATACAACACATCAGAACAATAATACAGACTTTTATAACATCAATAATAAATGTTACATCAGAGTACAGAATATATCAGAGTACATCGATAATATCACAGTGGAAGACACATTTACAATAAATTAAATACATTGCAGCGGAACTAATCTTAGCGGAAGGCCATCAATATTTTGGACCCAGCTTCAGACTTCAATCCAGGATCCTACTTAACTATATCTGCAAAAAGCTACTCGACTGCCCGTGTGGAAAGAGGGCACCCGAGTTTGCAAAGTGAACAAACTACAGGTCAGTCGTGGGGCTGGTGTGAGAATTCTATACTTAACTTATCTAAATAGTAGGCCAATCACAGGACCACGCCGCTAACGCGGAACGGGTTTACTCCATTCGATTGCTAGTGCATAATTAAAGTAAATCGTCAAATAACGTAATGCTTTTTAGAAAAAATGAAACCATTATAAGACCCAGGTTCCATCACACAATGCAACGCACACCAGAGGATAGGGTTTTACCTTATATTGGTCAAAATATGCTTGATACGTAAAAACGATATTTTTATCAGTGTGTGTATATATATATTTAAAACATTCAAACATAATATCAATCCTAGACGGCATAGGTACCATATACTATGTCGCCGTATATAAGTTTACAATCAAAACCACAAGGGCGTATTGGGAATTGGGTTTCCATCATGAGATCGAGGCTAGGGATCGTCCTCTTCCGATTCGAGACACTCTAGCAAATGCCTCAGGATCCCCCGTAGTGAACCCTTGGATCTTCAGGGCCGGTCCCCACCTAACGGTGGTGGATTAATTATGCCTGAACACACGTTTCCCGGTTCCTATGAACCTATAGTATGACCACTTCCGGCCTATAAAAACTCGAGGTACCTCAAATCCACATAAGTAAAATGTCGGGCCGTGTTAAAACCCAAACACCACTAGCTAGAAAGAAACGTGTGCACTCCCTGTTGTCCTAATCCCGTTTTTGACTCATACCGGGGTGTGAGGCTCGCGAAGTCATGTTACACACAAAGCTATGCCTAAACAGGCTATGCTTTGATCATCAGCCACAAGGCCTGCTTTTCAACAAAGCCTTGATCATTGCATCTTAGCATGTCACATTGTCAGACCCTATCATATGATTGATCATCTACCAATATATATATAACCTCTAAGCTCATATGTCGTAGAGAAGGGTGATAAGTAAAGAATAAATTCTTCACCACCAAACAGAAATATATAATCAGTAGTGTTCAACTAATACATTAGAAAGGAATACAATGTCAAACACGCAATCCATTTACAAGTCCGCTCTGGGTCTGAGCGAAACAACGTGTCCGTCGATCTCCAAATATGTTTGGACGATCATTACCAAATACCTTGCCTTGGGATGTACAATCCCAATTCAAGATACCAGTCATCATCATCCCAACGATGTGTGTAACAACCCGAAAATCTGGGCCAGTTTAAAAATTTTATTTTGGCAATTTTAGCGAATTTTGAACATTTAAAATGGATTATTTTAAATAATATCGACGAGAATTTTTTTTTGAATAGAATTCGAACGTATATATTATATATGTCGTCGTTAGAATATAATAATTATATATAATTATAAATAGAATTGAAAATGGCGCGGTAGTTCGATAATTCGATTTCAAAATTCAATTGAATGTACCGGGTGCAAAACAAACCGGATTTTAGTGAAACCAAAAACATTAGGATCTAATTGTGAATATCTTTGAATCCGAAAAATTGGGATTTCATAGCGGGGATCAAAAGATATGTCCAGTTGAAAATTCTGAATAGTCGCTATGGAATTCAGGCCCTTAAAAATGGGAATTTTACAAATGACCTCGGATTTCGACGAAACCACTTTTGTTGGATCCATGATGTCAAATTATTGCTAGATTCCAAATTTCATAATTTTTCGAATCAATATGTGAGCGTGGCGAAGGAAAACGCGTTTGACCATTTTTAGTTTATTTTAATCGACTGGAAATTGGCCATTTTTCTAACGGTCTCAGAATTCGACGAAACTAGCTTTATTAGGACCGTATCGTCAACACAAAGCTAGAAATTATTTTTCTGGAATTTTTCTAGTTAGTATGTGACCCCGGTAAAATGAAATGCGCGTTCAAATTCAATATATAGAGTTATACGTTGATTTTGACGAAAACTGGTTGTAACGTCCGAATCAGCCTACGATACATATCCCATTGTGTTCGGAATGGGGGTAATTAGCTATGGACGACAGGCGGTGGGCCTCGTTTTGAGGTCGAAAATAAAAAGTACTTTTTGAAAATAAATTAATTAAAAATAAAAATCTCCTTCCCTCTCCTTAACTCCTCAGCCCCCCCTCGATTAAATCGAATCAAAAAAAAAGAGACCTCTGACGCCCTCGTTCTTCTTCCCAGCGCGCCACCGCCATGGCACCGGACCGCCGCTCCCTTCCCCAGCCACCACCGGCGCCGATGGCCACACCTCCCTCCGACGCCCTCGTTCTCCCCCCCCCCCCCCCACCTCGAAAAACCCCAACACGCCCAAACCAAACTCGCCGCATCACCTGCCTCCGCCGCCAAAGGTCAAGCCCCCCCTGCGAGCCACCGCGAGCAGCAGGCCCCCTCGCCCCCCAAGAAAACGAAACAGTAAGTTTTTTTCGAATGTTTTGTTTAATTAAATTTTGGTAACCAAATAAAAATCTGATTTTTAAATTGTAAAAGCATGAATAGAAACTGATTCTTATATATATGTTTAGGAAGTAAAAATATGATGTTTACACATGTGTAAACGGCATAAAAATTCGATTTTATTTATTTGATTATTAATATAAAGGTGTGATCTTTATAAATAGAAAGGATTAGATTTTTTAAAATAGAAAGGATTAGATTTTTGAAATTAAAAAGGCGAAATCTTTATATAGAGAATAGCATAGTAAAAATAGAATTTTTATCTATATGATAGCGATGTAAAAATAAAATCTTTATCTATATGATAGCGATGTAAAAATAGAATCTTTATCTATATGATAGCGATGTAAAAATAGAATTTTTATCTATATAGTAGCGTAGTAAAAATAGAATTTTTATCTATATGATAGCGTAGTAAAAATAGAATTTTTATCTATATAGTAGCGTAGTAGAAATAGAATTTTTATCTATATAGTAGCGTAGTAGAAATAGAATTTTTATCTATATAGTAGCGAAGCAAAAATGTGATTTTTATACATTGAATAGCGAAATAAAAATATGATTTTTATATACATAGCAATAATATAAAAATGTGATTTTTATATACGTAGTGACTACGGGCAACGAAAGTGACAAAAGGCGAGAACGGCGATGATTTCTATAAATGAAGTGTCGTGAAGTTGGGACAGCTATTGGTGAGAACTTCTCACTCTTCAATTTCCTTTTCTAGTTATATATATATATATATACTAGGATGCAGACGGTGCTTAGTAGCACCCGACACCCGTCATCCACAGACCATGGATGGCTTGTTTGTTTAATTGATGTGTTGTGAAAATTGATTGTGTTGTGAAATGATTGAATAATAAAATATTCATGTGTTGAAAGGAAATAAAATATTTATATAGTTAAAAATATTTTATCGTTAAAAATATAATTTTTAACGTGAAAGTGTATAAATAAATAAATATTTATAAACGAATCGGCCGATTTGTTTATATACACTGATTTGACTGATACTGAGTGGGATGATAAATTTCACACATCGCCCAACTGCACGAATAAAAATCTGTGTTGGTTGATTTGAAACCCCACACGGGTGTTGGGATGAAATTTGAGTACACTAATCCCAATTATTTAATTGTATGTCGATCGATTGGTCGATAGGCTGTGTAAGCGTTGATTATTTATATTTGATGCCTATGCAGTTGTGTGGTGCACCTTGGATGTTGGTTGATCGTTGCTAGTATATATATGTGTTGTATGGAATCCATATAATTAACGTTATATGGTGATTGATTGGGCCTCATTCCAATCGGGAAAATAATAAATATTATAAAAGAAAATTCATGTGTTGAATATAAAAATAGTCATGTGTTGACGATGTTCATGTATTGAAAATATTCGTGTTTTGAGTAAAATATTTTAAATAATAAAAATTACATCTTTATCATATTTAAAATTAGAACTACTTTACGGTTGAAGTCTAATCAAAAATCAAACGATAGATACCATAATTTTATAAAATATTTTACACAACAAAAATAGTGATGTGTTGAAAGTACTCATTTGTTGAGATTAGTCAAGTGTTGAAAGAAATATAGATTCATGTGTTGAATAGAATAAATATTCATTTGTTGAATAGAATAA
Source organism: Allium sativum (assembly GCA_030737875.1). NCBI lineage: Eukaryota > Viridiplantae > Streptophyta > Magnoliopsida > Asparagales > Amaryllidaceae > Allium > Allium sativum. The sequence continues at coordinate 293,439,783 of CM060925.1, forward strand.
CGAATTATTGAAATATAAAGCCGTGTTGATTAGAGATGCGTTATTTTGATGCAAACGATATTTATATCGATTTTATTCGTTTTATAATGAATATTGAAAAGTGATTTCAAAATATAATATTTTGAAATGAAACTCTAATTAAATTAGATTAAAAATTCAAATTGAAATTTTATTAAATCAATTTGAAATCAATTCGAATCGAATAGAAAATGAATTCGATTTTAATTGAATAGAAAGTGATTTTGAATTCGAATTGAATAGAAATGAATTCAAATTGAATTAAATTGAAATTGAGTTAAAAACGAATTGAAATCGTTTTGAATGAAATCTAAAACGAACTGAAATTGAATTGAAATCAATTTGAAATGAATTCGAATTGAATTAAATAGAAGGTAAATTCAAATTGAATTAAATTGAAACGAACTGAAATTGAATTGAAATCAATTTGAAATGAATTCGAATTGAATTAAATAGAAGGTAAATTAAATTGAATTAAATTGAAACGAACTGAAATTGAATTGAAATCAATTTGAAATGAATTCGAATTGAATTAAATAGAAGGTAAATTCAAGTTGAATTAAATTGAAACGAATTAGAATTTGAATTGGATAAACGAATTTGAATTCGAATTAAATAAAATTGAAATGAATTCGAATTGAATTGAAATCAAATCGATTTGTAATTGAAGATGAAGTTGAAATGGTTTTGAAAACGAATTTAAAACGATTTATAAAATACGTTTTAAAAGGAAATCGCCGAAATATATATAATATATATATTATATATATAATGGCCTGAATAGAACGCGTCGCGCCGCGGCAGTTCGTGAATTTCGACCATTGACTTCGAATTGACGTTGCGGGAGATCCGACCGTCGGATTCTCCTAAAACCGGAAACGTTGGGTTCGTATCGAAAAGAGCTTTCCAATGAATATTATAAATTTGAAATCTAACGGTTGGATTTGGAATTATGTCCAAATCAAATTTAAAAAAGGTCGCTGTAAGTGCAGTTCGATGGCCGTTGATGGAAATCGACTGTACGGGCCTTGATAAAATTATTAAAAATATCTATAATTCGTGTAAAATCATAACAAATGATTTGGGAAAAATCGGGCTGAAAAATTCCACCTTTGAAAGGGTAAAAATAGATTTTTATCGAAATGAACTAGTTTTGAACTAGAATTAAAATCAATCTGTTTTTGAAATAAATAAATTGAATTTGAAAGTGATTTTAAAAATAATCAATATTCCCAATACGTGGATTGGACTGGAGTTGAATCGAAATTATCTTCGGAATATTTCGATGTTGGATTTCGTGACTATACAGATATTGTTATGGGAATTTGAAAGATATATTTTATATCGTTATTTCCAATACGATATTTGTTGGTTTCAGAAATTGATATTAAATATAAGCCGAAATATTTTCTATTCAGAGCCTCGTATTTAATATCAAATATGATTTGGGTTTATCGTGAATCGTGTTTTAGATGACATTGGTTCTTTAACCCAGTTAAAGGCAGGATGTTGATTTTTGAAAAGATTGAAACTAAGTGGAGTTCTAATGAATCTTTAATTATATTAAAAAGTGAATTGATAATTTAAATTATCAAATCTGAAAGGTGATCGAGAATGGAGTACCGCCAGTTTTTCTCCAAAGCGATAGTTAAATCTTTAATTAGATTTGAACGTGAAATGGTAATTAATTTTACCGATAGCACCGTGGTGTTAGATATGGAGTATTACCAGTTTTCTCCATGGGATATATAGGTTGGGATTGGGAAATAAAATAAATAATTACTTCGGTGTGGTTCGCTAATCCCGACTAGTTTGAAAAACCATAATATGGTTTGAAATGATATCCAAAGGAAGATTAAAGAATAAATTTAGAAGAATTTATCTTGGATAAAATTAATGGGAACCTCTCCCTAAGAATGTGATTTTGTGAATAAAAGGGATGTTCTGAATTGGAATGAGGCGTTTGTTGTGTTTGTGTAACATTTGTTTATCATATACGTGGGTTATTCAGAAAGGCCGGGTTTATACTCATTCTGAATAACCGATTCGACGAGATGTCGAAGATGAAGACGGTGGTTGAAGACCGGAAGTCTTCACATCGTTTGGGTGATTACTGATGATCTTGATTGGGCTGTACACCCAAGATGAGGGAAACAGTCGGTGATCATCCAGACGTACTTGGAGATGGATGGATATGCGAGGAAAGTGCCTCCGGTTTCGTTCAGACCCAGAACGAACTTGTAAATGGATTATGTGTCTGACATTGGATTTTATTATGTGTTGATTGATCTCTATTAAATATACATCTGTTTGGTGGCGGAGAATTTATTCTCTTGCTTAACGCCCTTCTCTGAGACGTACGAGCTCAGAGGTTGTATATCGATGGATATTAGTCGCATGGAGTGAATTGCCAGTGTGGCACGCGTAAGTGGCAATTGATCAAGGCTTCTGTTGAAAAGCAAAGTCTTGTGGTTGATGATCAAAGCACGACCTGTGTGGAGTAGCTTTGTGTATAACGTGAATTCGTGAGGCTCACACCACGGTATGAGTTAAAAACGGGATACGGACCCAAGGAGTGCACGACGTTTCTTTCTAGCTAGGGTGGTGTCAGTGACCTACCAGCCCTGACATTTATATACTTTTCACCTGTTTGGTTGTTGGATATGAGGCACCTCGGATATAAGTCTGTAAGGACCTGGAAACGTGTGTTCAAGAATAATTAATCCTCAAAAGTAAGAGAGGACTGGCCTTGGAGGTTCCAAAGAATCAGAGTGGGGTCCTGAGGCATTGCTAGAGTGTCTCGAACGCGGAGAGGAGCTTGCCCCTTGCCTCGACTCATGATGGAAATCCAATTTCCAATACGTGATATTGCGGTTTTAATTGTAGAACTAGTATGGCGACATGATAGATGGTACCCATGCCGCCTATGATTGATATTTATGATTGAAAATTGTTTTGACACTATACACTTATAATAGTATCAAATGATTTGTTTTGACGTACCAAGCATGTTTGTCTATTATAAGGGAAAACCCTATCCTCCGGCTTGCGTTGCATTGTGTGATGGGACCTGGGTCTTATAATAGCTTCATTTTTCCAAAAAGCATTGCGCTGTTTTGTTATATGCACTAGTATTCTTGGGAGGAAACCCGTTCCGTGTTATACGGCGTGGTCCCTTGAATTACTCTCTTTAAAGTAAAGTTTTAAATAACTGTTTTAGTTCTCACACTAGCCACATGACTGACCTGGAGTTTATTGTTTTAACCTAAACTCTGGGTGCCCCTATTTTCCACACGGGCAGCTAGTAGTTTTGGTTTTGCTGATTTATATTCACAGGATCCTGATTTACAGCTGGAAGGATGCTCGGAAAGCTCTGTATCCGTGTATCACTTTCAGTTGTATTATGTATATTTTTTTCGCTGCTATGTAATTTATTGTAATCTCTGATATTTGTTGAATGTAATTTATTCATTTATACTCTGTATATTCTTGTATCTGATGGAATTATTGTAATAGCAATGAAATGTTCTTCCGTCTGTGTTCTGATTTGTCCTATTCTCAAACGATCAGGGGTTTCGAACGGTCTTAGTCGGTTTAACGATCGATTCGGATCGAGCGAAATTCCTTGCTGTTAAAGTTGGTATCAGAGCTTTGGTTTACAGATCTCGAGAACAAGACACATTAGAACCATACAAAAGAATTCATCAGATATTGGATTAGTAATGTCCAATTAGAATGACTCGTTAGAGATAGGATCAGTAGTATCCTAGAACGAGTGTAAAGAGTATATTTTTCAAATGAAAACAATTTTGTTTTGAAATTTAAATTGTTTTAAACGTATTTGAATATTTATTTATTTTGAATTTGGACAATCCAATATATAAAGATTTCGCGTATACGCGTCATGAACGTATATTCGAAGTTTTAATATACTGGATAGATATAGAATCACATTCTAGTCATCCGGGGATGATTCTGATGATGGTGCATCATCATCAGTATTCATATTCGAGTTTCGAAGGTGTGATATCTATATATTTCCATTAGACTGGTGTGAGAACCAAAACTAATATAGATAGATTTATTTGTTGTGAATTGGCATCAAAAACATGATTTTTGTATATGTATCAAAATTATGAATTTGAAACTCTAATTCACTAATTGATTGATGTTTGTGTTGTTTGTTCATTTGTTTGATAATTTTGAACCATTATGCCAAATTGAACCGAATATTGAATTGTATTGGAAATTAGTCGCATTTGCTTGCATATACATGTACTTACATTGAACAGGTCGTAGCAAGGAGGCTAGAGCAGAGAATAAAATTTTTTTGCCCGACAAATAGGTACATGTTTACTATATAATTTACTGTTTTGTTTGGGTGATGATGATTTTATGAGCCGATTGGCTAGCCGCTTGGCTTTTTCTTTTTCTTTTTGAGATCAGAAGGCCTGTACGCAATTTCGGGATTTTCCCGTGGCTCCCGGTGCAGGCAAGGTTATGGCGAAATTTTTCGAAAATTTAGGGTGTTAGCCAAATTTTTGAAGAATTTGAAAATTCTCAGAAACTGAAAAGTTGGAGAATGGAAACCAGATCGAAAGTAGAGTTGATTAATCAAACCACTTTCGACTTTGTTCCTTTTCGGGGACGAAAAGTTTTAAGTGGGGGAGATTGTAACAACCCGAAAATCTAGGCCAGTTTAAAATTTTTATTTTGGCAATTTTAGCGAATTTTGAACATTTAAAATGGATTATTTTAAATAATATCAACGAGAATTTTTTTGAATAGAATTCGAACGTATATATTGTATACGTCATCGTTAGAATATAATAATTATATATAATTATAAATAGAATTGAAAATGGCGCGGTAGTTCGATAATTCGATTTCAAAATTCAATTGAATGTACCGGGTGCAAAACAAACCGGATTTTAGTGAAACCAAAAACATTAGGATCTAATTGTGAATATCTTTCCAACGAATCCGAAAAATTGGGATTTCATAGCGGGGATCAAAAGATATGTCCAGTTGAAAATTCTGAATAGTCGCTATGGAATTCAGGCCCTTAAAAATGGGAATTTTGCAAACGACCTCGGATTTTGACGAGACCACTTTTGTTGGATCCGTGATGTCAAATTATTGCTAGATTCCAAATTTCATAATTTTTCGAATTAATATGCGAGCGTGGCGAAGGAAAACGTGTTTGACCATTTTTAGTTGATTTTAATCAACTGGAAATTGGCCATTTTTCTAACTGTCTTAGAATTCGACGAAACTAGTTTTTTTAGGACCGTATCGTCAACACGAAGCTAGAAAATATTTTTCCGGAATTTTTCTAGTTAGTATGTGACCCCGGTAAAATGAAATGCGCGTTCAAATTCAATATATAGAGTTATACGTTAATTTTGACGAAAACTGGTTGTAACGACTGAATCAGCCTACGATACATATCCCATTGTGTTCGGAATGGGGGTAATTAGCTATGGAAGATAGGCGGTGGGCCTCGTTTTGAGGTCGAAAATAAAAAGTACTTTTTGAAAATAAATTAATTAAAAATAAAAATCTCCTTCCCTCTCCTTAACTCCTCAGCCCCCCCCCCCCCCGATTAAATCGAATCAAAACAGAAAAAAAGACCTCCGATGCCCTCGTTCTTCTTCCCCGCGCGCCACCGCCACGGCACCGGACCGCCGTTCCCTTCCCCAGCCACCACCGGCGCCGATGGCCACACCTCCCTCCGACGCCCTCGTTCTCCCCCCCCCCTCGAAAAACCCCAACGCGCCTAAACGAAACTCGCCGCATCACCTGCCTCCGCCGCCAGAGGTCGAGCCCTCCCCCACCCCCCACCCCTGCGAGCCACCGCAAGCAGCAGGCACCCTTGCCCCCCCAGAAAACGAAACAGTAAGTTTTTTTTCCGAATGTTTTGTTTAATTAAATTTTGGTAACCAAATAAAAATCTGATTTTTAAATTGTAAAAACATGAATAGAAACTGATTCTTATATATATGTTTAGAAAGTAAAAATATGAGATTTACACATGTGTAAACGGCATAAAAATTCGATTTTTATTTATTTGATTATTAATATAAAGGTGTGATCTTTATCAATAGAAAGGATTAGATTTTTTTAAAATAGAAAGGATTAGATTTTTAAATTAAAAAGGCGAAATCTTTATATAGAGAATAGCGTAGTAAAAATAGAATTTTTATCTATATGATAGCGATGTAAAAATATAATCTTTATCTATATGATAGCGATGTAAAAAAAGAATCTTTATCTATATTATAGCGATGTAAAAATAGAATTTTTATCTATATAGTAGCGTAGTAAAAATAGAATTTTTATCTATATGATAGCGTAGTAAAAATAGAATTTTTATCTATATAATAGCGTAGTAGAAATAGAATTTTTATCTATATAGTAGCGTAGTAGAAATAGAATTTTTATCTATATAGTAGCGAAGCAAAAATGTGATTTTTATACATTGAATAGCGAAATAAAAATATGATTTTTATATACATAGCAATAATATAAAAATGTGATTTTTATATACGTAGTGACTACGGGCAACGAAAGTGACAAAAGGCGAGAACGGCGATGATTTCTATAAATGAAGTGTCGTGAAGTTGGGACAGCTAATGGTGAGAACTTCTCACTCTTCAATTTCCTTTTCTAGTTATATAATATACTAGGATGCAAACGGTGCTTAGTAGCACCCGACACCCGTCATCCACAGACCATGGATGGCTTGTTTGTTTAATTGATGTGTTGTGAAAATTGATTGTGTTGTGGAATGATTGAATAATAAAATATTCATGTGTTGAAAGGAAATAAAATATTTATATAGTTAAAAATATTTTATCGTTAAAAATATAATTTTTAACGTGAAAGTGAATAAATAAATATTTATAAACGAATCGGCCGATTTGTTTATATACACTGATTTGACTGATATTGAGTGGGATGATAAATTTCACACATCGCCCAACTGCACGAATAAAAATCTGTGTTGGTTGATTTGAAACCCCACACGGGTGTTGGGATGATATTTGAGTACTAATCCCAATTATTTAATTGTATGTCGATCGATTGGTCAATAGGCTGTGTAAGCGTTGATTATTTATATTTGATGCCTATGCAGTTGTGTGGTGCACCTTGGATGTTGGTTGATTGTTGATCGTTGCTAGTATATACATGTGTTGTATGGAATCCATATAATTAACATTATATGGTGATTGCTTGGGCCTCATTCCAATCGGGAAAATAATAAATATTATAAAAGAAAATTCATGTGTTGAATATAAAAATAGTCATGTGTTGACGATGTTCATGTGTTGAAAATATTCGTGTTTTGAGTAAAATATTTTAAATAATAAAAATTACATCTTTATCATATTTAAAATTAGAACTACTTTACGGTTGAAGTCTAATCAAAAATCAAATGATAGATACCATAATTTTATAAAATATTTTACATAACAAAAATAGTGATGTGTTGACAGTACTCATTTGTTGAGATTAGTCAAGTGTTGAAAGAAATATAGATTCATGTGTTGAATAGAATAAATATTCATTTGTTGAATAGAATAACGAATTATTGAAATATAAAGACGTGTTGATTAGAGATGCGCTATTTTGACGCGAACGATATTTATATCGATTTTATTCGTTTTATAATAAATATTGAAAAGTGATTTCAAAATCTAATATTTTGAAATGAAACTCAAATTAAATTAGATTAAAAATTCAAATTCAAATTTTATTAAATCAATTTGAAATCAATTCGAATCGAATAGAAAATGAATTCGATTCGAATTGAATAGAAAGTGAATTTGAATTCGAATTGAATAGAAATGAATTCAAATTGAATTAAATTGAAATTGAGTTAAAAACGAATTGAAATCGTTTTGAATGAAATTTAAAACGAACTGAAATTGAATTGAAATCAATTTGAAATGAATTCGAGTTGAATTAAATAGAAGGTAAATTCAAATTGAATTTAATTGAAACGAACTGAAATTGAATTGAAATCAATTTGAAATGAATTCGAATTGAATTAAATAGAAGGTAAATTCAAATTGAATTAAATTGAAACGAACTGAAATTGAATTGAAATCAATTTGAATTGAATTCGAATTGAGTTAAATAGAAGGTAAATTCAAATTGAATTAAATTGAAACGAATTTGAATTTGAATTGAATAAACGAATATTAATTCGAATTAAATAAAATTGAAATGAATTCGAATTGAATTGAAATCAAATCGATTTGTAATTGAAGATGAAGTTGAAATGGTTTTGAAAACGAATTTAAAACAATTTATAAAATACGTTTTAAAAGGAAATTGACGAAATATATATAATATATATATATTATATATATAATGGCCTGAATAGAACGCGCTGCGCCACGGCAGTTCGTGAATTTCGACCATTGACTTCGAATTGACGTTGCGGGAGATCCGACCGTCGGATTCTCCTAAAACCGGAAACGTTGGGTTCGTATCGAAAAGAGCTTTCCAATGAATATTAGAAATTTGAAATCTAACGGTTGGATTTGGAATTATGTCCAAATCAAATTTAAAAAAGGTCGTTGTAAGTGCAGTTCGATGGCCGTTGATGGAAATCGACTGTACGGGCCTTGATAAAATTATTAAAAATATCTATAATTCGTGTAAAATCATAAGAAATGATTTGGGAAAAATTGGTCTGAAAAATTCCACATTTGAAAGGGTAAAAATAGATTTTTATCGAAATGAACTAGTTTTGAACTAGAATTAAAATCAATCTATTTTTGAAATAAATAAATTGAATTTGAAAGTGATTTTAAAAATAATCAATATTCCCAATACGTGGATTGGACTGGAGTTGAATCGAAATTATCTTCGGAATATTTCGATGTTGGATTTCGTGACTATACAGATATTGTTATGGGAATTTGAAAGATATATTTTATATCGTTATTTCCAATACGATATTTGTTGGTTTCAGAATTTGATATTGAATATAAGCCGATATATTTTCTATTCAGAGCCTCGTATTTAATATCAAATATGATTTGGGTTTATCGTGAATCGTGTTTTAGATGACATTGGTTCTTTAACCCAGTTAAAGGCAGGATGTTGATTTTTGAAAAGATTGAAACTAAGTGGAGTTCTAATGAATCTTTAATTATATTAAAAAGTGAATTGATAATTTAAATTATCAAATCTGAAAGGTGATCGAGAATGGAGTACCGCCAGTTTTGCTCCAAAGCGATAGTTAAATCTTTAATTAGATTTGAACGTGAATGGTAATTAATTTTACCGATAGCACCGTGGTGTTAGATATGGAGTATTACCAGTTTTCTCCATGGGATATATAGGTTGGGATTGGAAAATAAAATAAATAAATACTTCGGTGTGGTTCGCTAATCCCGACTAGTTTGAAAAACCATAATATGGTTTGAAATGATATCCAAAGGAAGATTAAAGAATAAATTTAGAAGAATTTATCTTGGATAAAATTAATGGGAACCTCTCCCTAAGAATGTGATTTTGTGAATAAAAGGGATATTCTGAACTGGAATGAGGCGTTTGTTGTGTTTGTGTAACATTTGTTTATCATATACGTGGGTTATTCAGAAAGGCCGAGTTTATACCCATTCTGAATAACCGATTCGACGAGATGCCGAAGATGAAGACGGTGGTTGAAGACCGGAGGTCTTCACATCGTTTGGGTGATTACTGATGATCTTGATTGGGCTGTACACCCAAGATGAGGGAAACAGTCGGTGATCATCCAGACGTACTTGGAGATGGATGGATATGCGAGGAAAGTGCCTCCGGTTTCATTCAAACCCAGAACGAACTTGTAAATTTATTGTGTGTTTGACATTGGATTTTATTCTGTGTTGATTGATCTCTATTAAATATACATCTGTTTGGCGGCGGAGAATTTATTCTCTTGCTTAACGCCCTTCTCTGAGACGTACGAGCTCAGAGGTTGTATATCGATGGATATTAGTCGCATGGAGTGAATTGCCAGTGTGGCATGCGTAAGTGGCAATTGATCAAGGCTTCTGTTGAAAAGCAAAGTCTTGTGGTTGATGATCAAAGCACGGCCTGTGTGGCGTAGCTTTGTGTATAACGTGAATTCGCGGGCCTCACACCTCGGTATGAGTTAAAAACGGGATACGGACCCAAGTAGTGCACGACGTTTCTTTCTAGCTAGGGTGGTGTCAGTGACCTACCAGCCCTGACATTTATATACTTTTCACCTGTGTGGTTGTTGGATACGAGGCGCCTCGGATATAGGTCTGTAAGGACCGGGAAACGTGTGTTCAGGAATAATTAATTCTCAAAAGTAAGAGAGGACCGGCCTTGGAGGTTCCAAAGGATCAGAGTGGGGTCCTGAGGCATTGCTAGAGTGTCTCGAACGCGGAGATAAGCTTGCCCCTTGCCTCGACTCATGACGGAAATCCAATTTCCAATACGTGATATTGCGGTTTTAATTGTAGAACTAGTATGGCGACATGATAGATGGTACCCATGCCGCCTATGATTGATATTTATGAATGAAAATTGATTTGACACTATACACTTATAATAGTATCAAATGATTTGTTTTAACGTACCAAGCATGTTTGTCTATTATAAGGGAAAACCCTATCCTCCGGCTTGCGTTGCATTGTGTGATGGGACCTGGGTCTTATAATAGCTTCATTTTTCCAAAAAGCATTGCGCTGTTTTGTTATATGCACTAGTATTCTTGGGAGGAAACCCGTTCCGTGTTATACGGCGTGGTCCCTTGAATTACTCTCTTTAAAGTAAAGTTTTAAATAACTATTTTAGTTCTCACACCAGTCACATGACTGACCTAGAGTTTATTGTTTTAACCTAAACTCTGGGTGCCCCTATTTTCCACACGGGCAGCTAATAGTTTTGGTTTTGTAGATTTATATTCACAGGATCCTGATTTACAGCTGGAACGATGCTCGGAAAGCTCTGTATCTGTGTATCACTTTCAGTTGTATTATGTATATTTTTTTCGCTGCTATGTAATTTATTGTAATTTCTGATATTTGTTGAATGTAATTTATTCATTTATACTATGTATATTCTTGTATCTGATGGAATTGTTGTAATAGCAATGAAATGTTCTTCCGTCTGCGTTCTGATTTGTCCTGTTCTCAAACGATCAGGGGTTTCGAATGGTCTTAGTCGGTTTAACGATCGATTCGGATCGAGCGAAATTCCTTGCCGTTACAATGTGAAAACCTTCGGTCTTCTATCACCATCTTCGTCTTCGACTCTTGATCGTTCTGATGATTATTTAGAATGGGTTAAACCCGGTCTTTCTGAATAACTCGCGTATTTTGGGATTAAAAAGCAAATATTGGAAAATCACACATTTCGCCACATTCCAACTCCGAGTATTCTTTTAATAAGAACATTCACATTAAAGGATTCTCATTAATTTTATCAAAGATAATCCTTGAAAATGAAATCTTAAATCTTCCTTAAAAGAATTATTAAAACTCTATTTTGATTTAATATCAAAAATCATTATTACAAGATCATTTATTTTATGGAATAAATCTTGTCTTAAAACGGGTTAAAGAACTAGTGTTCTTTAAAACACAGTTCACGATAAACCCACAAATCGATTTCTAAAATAAGGAATTTCACAGAAATCAAATCAATACATAATCGGTATAGATTTCTGTATCGGACTAATAATATAAATGGAATAACAGCAAAGCCTCTTAAATTCCACATATAATATCGGTCTTCTTTTACAGAAGCCTATCTCGATTATTATCAAATCGGATTTCCACTCAATCCCAATTTAATATATTAAATTGGAAAACTTGATTTTTAGAAAATGCGTTTTTAAATCTATAAATTAGATTTATAAATTCCAAATAATAATTTCAATGTAAATTGGATTAAAGGACAAATGTCGTTTAAAACATCGTCCACGATAAATCCACTTCACATCTCAATTTACTTCATCTCATAAAGTATAATGGCAAATTCTAATAATCTTAATTAAGGGATTTCTCTTTAAATATTAATTATTATAAAGAAAACATTATTTTAAAATAATCATTAAAAATATTCTTTATATAAAAGATCTTTAAATGAGAAGTATTCTTTATATTACAGATCTTTATCTTTTACAAATATTCTTTGTTTTAACATATACTTGATTAAAAATATATTTTTATATTAAAATATATTCTTTATATAAAAAGAATTTCTGATGTAAGAATATTATTATTTAAAAAAACACCGGAATCGAAAAGCGACTCAATCATTTACCATATAATTTTGTATTATATGGATTTCACACACATCATACATATGACAATAAAATAGATAATCATCAATCCATCCATTTTCATCCAAAGTGTAATTTCTACTGTGTAAGCGTTAAAATTAAATAATAACGCTCATCGCAGCCTGTCGATCTAACGATCAACACACAACAAAATATTGGGAATAGTGTATGTTCATTTTCATCCCAACACCCGTGTGGGGTTTCAGCCAACAACCAAATAATAAATTCATTTGTGCACTTGGGCGATGTGTGAAAATGATCGACCCAATCACATAAACAAGTCCGGTAGCTTGTCTATGGCAGTGTAATACACAATATATAACACAATATATAACACACGATAAAAATGTCTCTTTTATTTCTGTTATTTTTACCGCATGTAAAATGTCAATAAAAATGAACTCTTTATTTCTATTTATTGAAATATAAATTACATAAAAAAATGTAAATTTTAAATGTACAATCTTTTTATTTGAAACCAATGAACAAATGAAATCTTTATGTTACGTCCATTTATGGAAATAAAAGCAACGATAAAATAAAATCTTTTATTTCAATTCATTTCATAATTTATTTGCATTAAGGATTGCAAATGAAACTGTATCTTTTATTCCCTGTTTATTTGCGTTGAGTAATGCAAATAAAAATGTAATATTTAATTTCTAGTTTTATTTATATCAAGAAATGTAAATAAAAAACAACTCCTTATTTTATGTCTATTTACATCAAGTGAAGAAACTAAATCAACAAAAATGTAACCTTTATTTTAATGTTTGTTTGCATTTAAAACAAGAAACAAAACTGTAACCTTTGTCTTTAAATAAATTTGTTTGTGTCTAAGTTTGCAAATAAAAATGTAACTTTTATCTTAGATGTTATATTGCATTGTGGAATGCAAATAAAAGAACAAACTTGATTTTCAAAGTATATTTACGTTTGTGATTGTAAAGAGAACAAATTTTAATTTCAATATATATTTGCATTAGGGAATGCAGATAAAAGAACAATTTATACTTTAATGTATATTTGCATTAGAGAATGCAAATAAAAGAATAAAGTTTAATTTCCATGTATATTTACAATAGTGATTCCAAACAAAAGAAAATTTTGGTTTTCAATATATATATATATATATATATATATATATATATTTGCATGTGTGAACGCAAGTAAAAGAACGAAACTTTATTTTTCAATATGTGTTTGCATTTGTGAATGCAAATAAAAGATCAAACTTTATTTTTAATATATGTTTACATTTGTGAATGCAAATAGAAGACCAAACTTTAATTTTAATTCTAGAATAACATAAAAAGGGTATTTTATTGTTTAACACTTTCCTATGTGTTCTAATAACAAATAAAAGAACCCTTTTATTTGTTTATACTTTTCTATACATTCTAATAACATATAAAAGAATGCATATATGTATATATATTTCTATGTATTCTAATGTCAAATAAAAGTGAATTTTATTTGTATAATAAATTCTAATTTTCAAATGACAAATAAGAAGTAAATTTTATTTGTGCAACAAATTCTAAGTTCTCAAGCGACAAATAAAAGTGAATTTTATTTGCATAACAGATTCTAAGTATATATTTGTGTTGTAGCATGTATATAAAAAGATGGATTTTATTTCCAGGTTTGTTTTTGTGTTAAGAACACAAATAAAAAGGGTGACTCATTTCTATGTGTATTTTTGTGTTGAAAACACAAATAAAAAGATAGTTCATTTTTTTTACTATGTTCATATTTGTGTTAAGAACACAAATAAAAAGGATGATTCATTTTTCTATGTGTATATTATGTTAAGAACACAAAATAAAAAGGATGATTCATTTCTATGTTAATATTTGTGTGCCATTCTATTTTTAACCATGGATTTTCATTTACATATAAACTGCAAATAAAAATATAATTTCTAAAATGGATTTTTATTTACATATAAAATGTAAACAAAAATGGAGTTTCTAAACACTTACCCTTTTATTTACATATAAACCGTAAACAAGTTGTAATTCTTTGAAATGGGTTTTTATTAACATATGAAATGTTAATAAAAATATACTTCTTAAATATGAAACCTTATTTACATATAGAAATGTAAACAAAATAGGTTTCTCAAATATATCTTTTTATTTACACATAAAATGTAAATAAAAGTATGTGATTCAAATATGGCTTTTATTTACAAATAAAATGTAAACCAAAAATGTGTTTATCAATCATGTCTTTTTATTTACACATAAATTGTAAATAAATAAAAAATGAATTCAAGATGTGCTCTTTAATTTACAAACAACATGTGAATAAATATGTGTTTACTAAGTATGTCCTTTTATTTAACCATAAAAGGTAAATATAAATATGTTAACCAATTTTTATTTTATTATTTACAAATTTATACAGAACTAAATTTACAAACACAGATCTATACAATACAACACAATACAGTTCAATATGATCCATCAAAACAACCAGCACAATACATCACAACGCATATCTGATTAAATAACATACAGATAATTACTTAACAGAATAAAATAATTATTTAAATTAATTAGATTGTAAAAATCAGAGATTCTCACCGTCATTCGCGATTTGTCAAATTTTCAAGTTGTTCTGAATTGCCCTGTTTCAGTCCAGCATCGTAGATCTCCTTCGTACGATCACAACGTCGCTGAAATCGTTAAATTTCGAATTAAAATGAATTAGATACGATCAAAACAAGTTATAAAATAAATTAGATTAATTAATTAATTAATTAATAGATTAAGGAATTAAACCTCTCTTCTCTTCTCTGATGTTTGGCCGTTAGCAACCCAGATTGTTCAAAACTTTGACCTCGGATTGCAGGAGATTGGAG
The DNA here is from genome assembly GCA_030737875.1 of Allium sativum. Classification (NCBI taxonomy): domain Eukaryota; kingdom Viridiplantae; phylum Streptophyta; class Magnoliopsida; order Asparagales; family Amaryllidaceae; genus Allium; species Allium sativum. The sequence continues at coordinate 293,454,989 of CM060925.1, forward strand.
CGTCAGTTTAAGGTGTGGTTTGTTGGAGGTGGTCGGGCTGGGAGAGGGCTATGCGCGCCTAGCACGGTGGAGGGCGCGGTGGTGCCTGGTGGGGCCGGCATCGTGCGCAAGTCCCGGCCTTTAAAGGGGTGATTCTCGAGCTTCGGGCCACGAGAGGTCTTGGTTCAGGTATGAGAACGTAGAAGAGAGGAAGAGCTTCAGTTTGGTGTGTGGTTTGGGTTTTATCTCGAAGGGAGGAGGAAGAATTCGAAGAGAGAAGTTTGGAAGGGGTGGCGGCTAACGATTTGGGAAGAAAACGTACACTGATCGTATTTTATACTGTATACTTAGGGTTATTTTGTCGTTCTTAAGGTTTTGACACCTTCTGAACGCAATGGGACCAGTCCTGTGGCCCACTTCCGAAATTTGTAAATATTTTATTTAAAATTTACATTATAAATAAATTAAATAAATACTTATCGTACATTTAAATATGCTAGGGCCACATACGAACTCAGAAAATTCCAAGAAAAATATTTCTGGCTTCGTATTGACGATACGGTTCCAACGAGACTAATTTCGTCGAATTCTGAGACTGTTTGAAAAATGGCTATTTTTAAGGCGTTTAAATTTAAATGTAAAATAGTCAAAACACATTTTCTTTCGCCACGCTCACATATTAATTCGAAAAATTCTGAAAATTGAAACATAGCTATAATTTGACATTCCGGCTCCAACAAAAGTGGTTTCGTCGAAAACGGAAGTTGTTTGAAAATGACTATTTTCAAGGCCAATATATTTAATATTAAAAATACATTTTTAAACAAATAAATTCCTAAACTCAAAATATGTAAGTGTTTACTGTTTTTCAATGCAGAAACGTCATTCCGAACTAAGTGGAAGTGGTTTCGAGTCGAAATTCCTTCATATGTGAAAAGTAGCCTTTCGGGCCATATATAATATATATAAAAATTCTACAGCGACCTTTCTAAAAATTGAATTGGCCATAACCTTTGATTTCCGCTATGAAATTTCAATTTTTCAGATTCGTTAGAAAGATATGATTAAACAGATTTAAATATTTCTAGTTTCGCTCAATTCTGATTTATTTTGAATCTTGTACATTCAGTTAAAGTTAAAAATTAAATTTTCAAACTACCGCGCCATTTCTATATCCTTTTATATTTAAACTAAATTTATTCGTTCTAGCTTCGACAAAAATAAATTCTAGCCATTATTATTAATAATAAATCACTTTATATTTTCAAAATTCATTAAAATTTTCTATTTTTTTTTTTAAATTGGTTCAGAATTTGTGGGTTGTTACATGATCAATGTGATTAATCATCGTATCTTTTTCATACGAGCACAGAATCGCGTGATTCCGGATCCGTCGGAATCGTAAAATCAAGATCTAGGCGATGGAGCAAACTTGAACAGAAAAGGAATCAGTCAGGATTTTCGATAAAATTAAACGATGGTTTAATTTTATTAAAGCCATCGTTATTATCCGATCAAGGTGAGAAATCTTATTTTTATAATAATTAAATCTTAATTATTTTTCTTGTTTTTAACCAATGTATGTATTTCGATCTGCGATGTGGCAAAGTAGGATTATTTATTTATTTATTGTTGTGAGAATTCTTTTATTTTGAATAATTATAGTTTATTAATTATGATCGTGTTAGAAATCGTTATCAATCCGCTGTAATTTCAGTTTGTGGTTACGCGTGATTTGATTTGGGTTGCTTGTGACTGCCCTGTTGATCTGTTGATTTATTGGATCATTGTGTCAAATAAAAATAACATTTTTGTTGAAATAAACTAGACAAAATAAAATTGTTACTTTATATGAATGAATTCATGACAAATAAAAATGTCATTTTCCATTGTATTAGAATTGACAAAACAAATAGGTTTACACACAAATGAAAGTATCATGTTTATTTGTTATCTTACGAATAGAAATGCAGACAAATAAAATCATTATTTTATTTGTCATTTTATGTGTAAATTTTGTATACACATAAAAATACCATTGTTATGTTACATGTTAAAAATAGAATCATCACATAAATAAAACATCATTTTATTTGTCATGTTAATAGAATTTATAGTCACGTTAAATATCAGGTTTATGTTACTTGTTAAAAGTAGGATTTGCAAACAAATAAAACAAAAACATTAATCTTATGAATTTGGCATTAATGTAAAAAAGAATTTGTCATGTTTATTGAAATTAGAATTGATAAAACCAAATTGTCGTTTTGTCAAATGAGAACAAAAACACCATTTATGTTAGAATTGTTAATTTAGAATAAAAATATTGTTTATGTTACAATTGACAATAGAAACTTACATTTTAATGTAAATATGACAATTGACAATAGAAACTTACATTTTAATGTAAATATGACAATTGACAATAGAAACTTACATTTTTATGTAAATATGACAATTGACAATAGAAACTTACATTTTTATGTAAATATGACAATTGACAATAGAAACTTACATTTTTATGTAAATATGACAATTGACAATAGAAACTTACATTTTTATGTAAATGTGACATTAGAAATAGAAATTTACATTTTTTATGTAAATGTGACATTAGAAATAGAAATTTACATTTTTATGTAAATGTGACAATTGACAATAGAAATTTACATTTTTATGTAAATGTGACATTAGATTAGAATTTACATTCTTATGTTAAATGTTACATTAGATTAGAAATTATATTTTCATATAAAATGTTGCATTAGAAAAAGAGATAACATTTTCATATAAATGTGGCATTAGCAAAAGAAATAACATTTTTGTTTTAAAATGTTGTATTAGAGAAAATTAACATTTTTATTATAAAATGTAGCATGAGATTTGAAGTAACATTTTTGTTAAAAAATTTGCATTGGATTTAAATAACACTTTTTTTTATCAAATACGACATTAGATTAAAATAACACCTTGTTATAAAAAGTGATATTAGAAAGATATAACATTTTTAGTTTAAAATGTTACATAAGTAAGAAATATAATATTTTGATTTTAAAATGTTGCATTTCTCATGTAAATAAAACATGTAAATAGAAAAGTGTGGAAAACAAAATATTCATTTTGTTAAATAGAAAAGTGTGAAAAAAAAATTATTCGTTTTATTAAATAGAAAAGTGTTAAGATTGATGAAAATAACATTTCAAGCACAAAATGTTAAGATGGAGGAAAATAACATTGTAGTTATAAAATGATAAGATTTATGACAATACCATTTTAGGTGTAAAATGCTAAGATTGATAAGATAACATTTTAGTTATAAAATGTTAGGATTCGTTAAAATACCATTTGGTTATAAAATGTTAAGTTAGACAAAATATCACCTTTATTTGTTTTGTTGAATTAGAGTTATCGACAAAACAAATATATTACTTTTATATGTCATTAGAACACTTAGAAAAATGTTATTATATAAAATTTACTTTTATATGTCGTGAGAATTCATAGAAAAGAAGTACATTTGTATTTGCCTTTTTATATGCAAATAAAAACCATAGAATAGAAGTACATTTTTATTTGCAAGTTAGTCGCAAACAAAAACACGAAGATATAAAGTACATTTTTATTTACATTTTACATATAAATAAAAACATGTGACATTTTTATTTATATTTTAGATATAAATAAAAAAAAGAATTGAAAAGGGATATTTTTATTTATATTTTAGATATAAAAAAAATGAATATGAAAAGTACATTTTTATTTACATTGTAGATGTAAATAAAAATATGAATTGAAAAAGTGCATTTTTATTTACATTATAGACGTAAGTAAAAAAATAGAAATAAAAAGTGCATTTTTATTTACATTTTAGGTGTAAATAAAAACATAGAAATAAAAGTGACATTTTAATTTACATATTAGATGTAATCAAAAAGATAGAATTTAATGTTATATTTTTATTGTCAAAATAGAGACAATAAACAGATTAGAATTAAAAGGTTATATTTTTATTTACCTTTTGATGTAAATGAAAAGAATAAATGTAAAGCGACATTTTTATTGATATTTTATTTTAAATAAAAAGATTAGAATTAAAAGAAGTATTTTTATTGTCGTCCTAGGGACAATAAAAAGAGTAGAAATAAAGGTGACATTTTTATCGTCATTTTAGATGCGATAAAAAGAATTGATCTTGATAGTTGAAATCGCCAAACAATTTATAACTATATATATATATATATATATATTGTAATTAAACGAATCGCGCTGCTGCAGTTCGCGTTTTGAAATCGTAACTTTAAACGATTATGCAGAATGATCCGACCGTCGGATTTTCCCAAAACTGGAACCGTTAGGACCGCTTTGGGAAGATATTTCCAACGATGTAAATTTTGTTAAAATCCAACGGTTAGATTTCGAGATAAGTGTAAATCAAATTTGGATGAAAACAGCGCCAGGGCCGCCGATCGACCCAAAGCGTCGTTAAATGAATATGGCTATTTTTATATGTATAAAAATAGTGATAAATCGTTATTAAATATTATTAACGATATGAAATAGTTTTAAACTATATTTATGCGAGGATCATTTGAAAGGACCGAGTTCAATCTCGTTTCAAATCATTATACGACGATCTAAGTCGAAGAGTTGAAGGCGGTGATTGAAGACCGACGGTCTTCACCTCGAATGGATGTGTTGCTACTGAGGCCCATGATTGGAGTAGCTACCTTGAAGGGGAGTTAGGAGGTAGTCATCCGGACGTAGTGTTGATTGTTCGGATATGCGAGGTATGAGGTGCCCCCGGTTTCGTTCAGACCCAGAACGGATTTGTAAATGAATCGTATGTCTGACGTTGTATTCCTTTATACCGTATTCATTGATCTCTGTTGATATATATTTGTTTGGTGTTCAACACCCTTCTCTAATACGTACGAGCTTAGAGGTTATATATTGGCAGAAATTAATGGTATGGTATGGATTGACAATGTTGCATGCCAAGATGCATGGATCAAGGCTTTTGTTGAAAAGCAGGGCCTTGTGGTTGATGATCAAAGCATAGCATGTTTAGGCGTAGCTTTGTGTATAGCGTAACTTCGCGAGCCTCACACCCCGGTATGAGTCAAAAACGGTATTAGGACTACAGGGAGTGCACACGTTTCTTTCTAGCTAGGGGCAGTGTCAGTGCTCAAACTGACTGGAATTTTACTTATGTGGATGATGGATTGAGGAACCTCGGATTTATAGGCTGTTAGTGGCCATATTATAGGTTCAAAGGAACCAGGAAACGTGTGTTCAGGCATGACCAATCAACTACCGTTAGGTGGGGACCGACCCTGAAGATCCAAGGGTTCACTGCGGGGGATCCTGAGGCATTTGCTAGAGTATCTCGAATCGGAGAGGACGATCACTAGCCTCGATTTCATGATGGAAACCCAATTTCCAATACGACACCATGCGGTTTGGATTATAGACCTAGTATAGCGACATGATATATGGTACCCATGCCGTCTATGATTGACACATTATGATTGAAATGTTTTTGAAACATATATACACTAATAATAATATCAAATCCGTTTTATCGTATCAAGCATCTTTTGACCATTATAAGGTAAAACCCTATCCTCCGGTTTGCGTTGCATTGTGTGATGGGACTTGGGTCTTATAATGGTTTCATTTTTCTAAAAAGCATTGCGTTGTTTAACGATTTACTTTATTTTATGCACTGGCAATCCAATGAAGTAAACCCGTTCCGCGTCAGCGGCGTGGTCCTATGATTAGCCTTATTATTAGATTAGTTAAGTTAGATTTCTCATACCAGTCCCATGATTGACCTGTAGTTTGTTTCATTGGCAAACTCGGGTGTCCATATTTTTCACACGGGCAGTCGAGTATCTTTTTGCAGATATTTATCTCTTTAGCAGGATCCTGGACCGAAGCTTAAAGCTGTGTCTAGCATTGATAGTCTTCCGCTGCACTGTATTAAATGTATTGTAATTTATCTTCCGCTGTAATTTAATTTCGATGTACTCTGATATATTATGTACTCTGATGTAACATTATTGTAATGTTTATAAAAGTCTTCTGTTGTTGTTTTAATGTGTTGTATTCCCAAAGTTAACGTATGCGAGAATTGAACGGTCTTGGTTGATTTTACGATCGATTAGGTCCGGGCAAAAACCGTGTCGTTACAGTTGGTATCAGAGCTCTTGTTAGCTCAAATCTTTGGGGTACAACTCGTTAGAACTAAACAAAAGACTCATCAGAGATTGGATTAGTAATATCCAACAAGAATACTCATTAGAGATAGGATCAGCAGTATCCTAGAATGAGAAAACTCATTAGAGATGGGGTTAGTAATGCCCTAGAATGAGTTGAGAGTGCCAGGTTTGTAATTAACATATTTTTGATTATATATAACCAGATCTTGCAAAAAACGATTTTTGAATATATAAAAGTTATATATATTTGATAAGTTAATCACCTAAATAAAATTATTAAAAATATAAAAGAAAAATTAAAATTGAGTTGATTAATTAAACAACTTTTAGCTTCGTTCCTTTTCGAGGACGAAAAGATTTTAAGTGGGGGAGATTATAACAACCCGGAATTTTGGAACCAATTTAAAATTTTATTTTAAGAAAATTTTGTTAGAAAATACATCAGAATTTAAAAATTCAATTTCTTTTTTTATTTAAATTATTGAATTTAAAATGTTATTTACATATATAAATTTTAAATTGTTATTAATGAATGATTCCAAATTAATTTTATATAGGAAGAATTGTAAGACACTGAGTGTTAAAGGTATATAATGTTTTAACTATCGCGGTTATTGAAATTAATCTTAACATTTATAATAAAAAAAATATAAAAGAAAACAAACAAAACATAAAGTATATTTATTGTCCAACCTTTCCATGTATCCCTAATGTATTGGTGTATTTACTTTAGTATTGAAGTCAAAGGGGTTATTTAGTCTGTAGGCCCTTTATTATATATAAAACAAAAAAGGCCATGCATTGCCTACCTTTTTTTTTTAAATGCATGCTCTGTAAATTTTAAACTGATATAATTGGTTATATTTTCAACATATGCATTTTTTTCTCTAAAAGGACAACGTTTCATACAGTAATACACATGAGGTGGCCATTCAATTTTCAAATTGTCTTTATTTCAAGTTCCCTTTTTAACTTTAAACCATACATGCATTGTGACAACCCCAAACTTCCGTGTAACGAAAGTTAGGAAAATCGTATGGAATATAACATAACTAGAACAATAACAGATCTCAGGAACATATAAATCATTGCAGCGGAAAGGAATGTCATCACAAACATCATCACTGAAACATCAGAGTATGCAGCACAGAATTACACTTAGCAAAATAGATGTCTTAAAAGGAAAAGAAATAGAGTCCCAATCTCTCAAATTACATCAATACTAAGTACTATCTCAAGGTCTTAAGCAGAAAATAAAAGATAAAAAGAAAGTTTATTCAGCATCTCCATCAGCAAGCTTCCATCCAGCGAATATCCAAGCCTAACCTGTCACTTGACTGCCTGGGTAGAAAGAGGGCACCCGAGTTTGCAAAAGGTGAAACAAACAACGAGTCAGTCATGGGACTGGTATGAGATATCTTAATTAACTAACGGGTTTGACAATCACGAGGACCACGCCGCTATTGCGGAGCGGGTTTACTCCATGGGATTATCAGTGCAAGAAATAAAGTAAAATGTTAAATAACGCAATGCTTTTTAGAAAAATGAAACCATTATAAGACCCAAGTCCCAACACACAATGCAACGCAAACCAGACGATAAGGTTTTACCTTATAATGGTCAAAAGATGATAAATACGCAAAATACGATATTATTATTAGTGTGTATATGTTTTAAGAAAATATTTCAATTATAATATTAATCCTAGATGGCATAGCTACCATCTACTATGTCGCCTTACTAGTTATACAATCGAAACCGCATGGGACATATTGTAAGTTGGGTTTCCATCATGAGTCAAGGCTAGGAACGATCTCCTGACCGATTTGAGACACTCTTGCAATGTCCCAGGATTCGGACGCTGGCGAACCCTCGGATACAGCAGGGCCGGTCCACAAATACTTTAGTGGATTAGTTATGCCTGAACACACGCTTCCCGATCCTATTGGACCTATAAATTGGCCGAGGGCGGCCAATAAAAATCCGAGGCGCCTCAAATTCCATCAACCACATAAGTAAAATGCCAGCCAGTTTAAAGTACTGACACCGCTTCTAGCTAGAAAGAAACGTGTGCACTCCCTGCATTCCCTTGCTCCGTTTTAGACTCTACCGGGGTGTGAGGCTCGTGAAGTAACGCTATACACAAAGCTGGGTCTGAACAGACTATGCTTTGATCATCAATTATAAGGTCTGCTTTTCAACATAACCTTGATCATTTGCATCTTGGCGTGCCCCGTTGACAATCCATGCCATGAAATTAACAACTATTAATACACAACCTCTGAGGGTGTTGAGCGAAAGAATAAATTATTTTGCCACCAATAGTTGTATATTAAACAGAAATCAGTTTACATGGTACGAAGTTCAACGTCAGACATGCATCCATTTACAAGTCCGTTCTGGGTCTGAACGGAACCGGAGACACCTGAGAGGCTCTCGTATATCCGGACAATCTTCACATATGTCCGGACGAATACCGCCAAAATCCCTTCAGGATAGCTACTCCTATCGAGGACCTCAGTAGCAATACATCCGTTCGATGTGAGGACCGCCGGTCTTCAACACCGTCTTCGTCTCTTCATCGACGTATAATTATTTGAAATGAGTAGAACTCGGGCTTTTCAAATAATTATCGAATAATTATTATTTAAAACATTTCATATCATTAATATTTATTTATAACGATTTATCGCTATTTTTATTTATTTAAAAATAGCTCAACAGAATCAAACGACGCTTCGGGTTAAGTGTAGCTTTGGCGCTGTTTTTCTCAACATTTGATTCACACACATCTTGAAATTTAACCGTTGGATTTTGACAAAATTTGTCTTATTGGAAAGTTCTTCCCAAAGCAGTCCTAACGGCTCCAGTTTTGGGAAAATCCGACGGTTGGATCTTTCGGTACAATCGTTTAAAGTCACGATTGCCGAAACGCGAACTGCCTCGCGCGATTCGTTTAATTTCTGTTTATATATATATATACATATATATATATATAATTCCATAAGCGATTACATTCACGTGAATATCACACCAAATAAAGGTGTGAATTATATACCAATCATATATTCATGTTTATTACGTTTGCTAAAACATGTTTTTATTTCATACACCAATCTTATAGTATATTGACTATAAATTGTATCATTCGTTCATTCATAATTTTTAACGCCTATTCATGTTTCAACTTCCTTACCTATACCAAGTGTAAATTTCTTTATAACGAACAAAATGCATATTATTGTTCATTTTATTTTAAGGAGTGAAATTGTCGATTTCCATCCAATGAACAAAAATGAATATTTTTGTTCAATCCATTTTATGAACAAAAAGTGAATTCCATCCTATGCTTCTAACCTTACATTAAAATTGTATTTTTAATACAAACAATATTTCTAAATGAAATTGGATTCTTATTCTCTTCCCTTTTAAAAATCATAAAAAAATGCAACCTTTAATTCTCATATTTTATTTGCATTCTGGACTGCAAATAAAAATGTATATTACCCTATTCATGATTTATTTGCGTTGAGGAACGCAAATAAAAATGTATCTTTAAACTTTAATTTTATTTACAACAAGGAATGTAAATGAAGGACAACTCTTTATTTCATGTTTATTTACATTAAGGGATGTAAATAAATAAAATAAAAAATGTAATCTTTCTTTTAATATTTTATTCGCATCTAGATTTGCCAACAAAATGCGGATCTTTCTTCTACTAATTTGTTTGCATCTAAAACTGCAAACAAAAAGGTATCTTTTTAATTTATAATTTGTTTGCATCTAAAATTGCAAACAAAAATGTATCTTTTTAATTTGTAATTTGTTTGCATCTAAAATTGCAAACAAAAATGTATCTTTTTAATTTATAATTTGTTTGCATCTGAAATTGCAAACAAAAATGTATCTTTTTAATTTATAATTTGTTTGCATCTAAAATTGCAAAAAAAAGGTATCTTTTTAATTTATAATTTGTTTGCATCTAAAATTGCAAAGAAAAAGGTATCTTTTTAATTTGTAATTTGTTTGCATCTAAAATTGCAAACAAAAATGTAACTTTTTATTTTATAATTTGTTTGCATCTAAAATTGCAAACAAAAAGGTATCTTTTTAATTTATAATTTGTTTGCATCTAAAATTGCAAACAAAAATGTATCTTTTTATTTTTATCTACATGGAAAAATGCAAATAAAAATATATTTTCTATTCTCTGTGTTTCGTTTGTCCAGTAGAAGGCAAATGAAAATGTGAATTTTTAATCACATGCATTGTTTGCATTGTAGAATGCAAACATAAAATAAAATCTCTTTTCTCTTTTTCTTTTTGTAGCGTTTGCATTTTGGAATGCAAACATAAAATGTAATTTTATATTTTTATTTTCTATCTCGTTACATTAAGAAATGCAAAGGATGATATTTTATCTTTCTACAGTTTGTTCGCATTAAGGAATGCAACAAAAATGATATTTCATTTTCTACATCTTGTTTGCATTAGGGAATGCAACAAAAATGATAATTTTATTTTTCTACATTTTGTTTGCATTAGGGAATGCAACAAAAATGATATTTTCTTTTTCTACATTTTGTTTGCATTAGGGAATGCAACAAAAATGATATTTTCTTTTTCTACATTTTGTTTGCATTAGGGAATGCAACAAAAATTATATTTTATTTTTCATGTCATTTTTACATTGAAAAAGGTAAGTAGAAATGTGCTACTTTTTAAACATATTCTATTTGCGTTGGAGAACACAAATAAAAATACACATTTTATTGTTAATATTTTTTTTGTGTTTGAGGACACACTAAAAAGTCATTCAATTTTTCTATGTAATATTTGTGTTTATGGACACAAACAAAAATGAAATTAAATGTTCTAGGTAATATTTTTGTTTATAGTCACAAATAAAATGAATAACTTAATTTTCCATATATATATCTGTGTTGAAACACAAATAAAAAGAATAACTTATTTCAACACAATGAGGTGACAAAATGTGTTCTATATTGGATCGACAATTCTATGTTCTATATTGGATTGACAATTCTATGTTCTATCCAATAATAATGATAAAATATAGTTTAATCATTGAATTGCTAATTTATCCAAAGTGACAAATTTATTTTCTAAGTTGAATTGATAAACTAAATCAATTCAACAAAAAAAGCAAATTCTATTTTTGTCCAAACAAATCAATTCAAATAATAAGGCAATTTTATTTTCTCTATATTGAATTGATTAACTAGATCAATTAAAATAAATAAAATAAAACAATATTTATTTTCTATATGTTGAATTGATAAACTAGATCAATCCCTTTACGAAGCAAATTGTATGATTTGATATAGAAACGATGACCTAGATCAATTCAATAATATTATTATTATTAACCTTTTTTTCCACATGTAGATCTATGATTATTCGTTGTATAAATGAATATTGAATTGATTATCTAACTCAATCCAATAAAATAAAATAAACGATTAAAACACATGACACTCTACATAGCAATCCATAATATCCAACAGACAATCATTATACAACATCCACACAATCAGATCTGAAATGAATAACTATAAATAAAAAATAAATAAATAAATAAATAAATTAAAAACAAGAGATATCTCACAGTCGTTCGTGATTTTAGCCAAAATTCCAACTGCTCAGAAATTCCCCGTTTCAGTCTAGAACTGTAGTTCAGTATCGTACGAGTCCAACGCATCAGAAATTGTGTAATTCTGAGTTTATTTGACAAAGTTGTGGGTAAAATAAGATTAGGAATTAATTTAATCATTAAATTAAGTAAGAATAATTAGTTTAGTTCATCTTCCTCCTTACAGTATTCACGGCCGACACTTTACCCTTATGTTCAAAAGTAGGGTTGCCTCTATCTTCCAATTCAAGCCACCAGTGTTCGATCAGAAGATGCTGCAGCGAAGAGGACGGAGAGGCGCACGCGTGGGGTCCGAAGTGGTTGAACTCGGTTGGGTCTAGGGGGGCCGACGCGGGTTGTAGGCGGCAGGTTTGGGTGCGTGGTTCGAGGAGATGGTGGCACCAGGGGAGATCTAACCGTATGAAAATGAAGAGAAGAAGAATCTCTTCGAAGTGGTATAAGATTTGCTTTCTAATTCGCTGAGGAGAGGGAGAGATTGATGAGAGAAATTTCGGCCATGGATAGGGGGGACGGCGGTTGTAAGAGAAGATGAATAGTGGTTTCGAAATTATGGTTTTTCCAATCTTTTTATAATATTTAAATGTTATTTTTACAAAAAAAAAAAAACAAATCCCTTAAGTTGTTCAGAATTCAGTCCAACAAGAAGCTGCCCTACCCAATAACCCCCATTCCGGATCCATCTAACCATGTCTCGCAGGCCCAAGAGGTCAACTCAGCCACCATTTTTCAAATTTAAAATTAATTCTTTTTATTATTAAATTCTGACATATTCAAAAATCCACCGGAGCCACATACGAACCCCGAAAAATTCCAAAAAAATATTTTTGGCTATGTCTTGACGATACGAATACAACAAAATTAATTTCGTCAAATTCTGAGACTGTATGAAAAATGGCTATTTTCCAGTCGTTCAATTTTGACTGTATTTGACTAAACATAGTTTCTTTTGCCACGCTCACATACTAAATCGAAAAATTCTAAAAATTGAAACCTAGCAATAATTTGACATTCCGGTTCCAACAAAAGTGGTTTCGTCGAAAACAGAGGTCGTTTGAAAATTGACTATTTTCACTGGCTTTAATATTATTTAAAAATAGAATTTTAAATTTGGGTACATTTTCTAACCAATTTATTAAAAATAAAATTTTAAATTGGTTCGTATTTTCCGGGTTGTTACAATCTCCCCCACTTAAAAACTTTTCGTCCTCGAAAAGGGAAATAAAAGTAAAGTAGGAACAAAACGGAAAATGCAAGTTATTATAAATGTACCTCAACATAAAGGTATTCGGGGATATCCACTCTACACTTGGGATAGGCTTGCTTGAAGCTATCCTCGGTCTCCCAAGTGCAGTCTCTAGGATCCCTGCTCCATTGGACCTTGACGAGGTTGATCTTCTTATTCCTCAAAGCTCTGATTTCCTTGCCCACAATTTTTACTGGCTCTCTCTTTACGGCTAAGCTCGGAGTAATTTACAAATCTCGTTGTGCTTCTTCCTCTACAATTAAATCTGGATCATGAACATGCTTCCTGAGTTGAGACACATGAAATACATCGTGCAACCCAGGCAGCCAGTTGGGTAACTGTACTCGATAAGCTAGAGTCCCAATCCTTTCAAGAATAGGGAATGGACCAATGAACCTCGGTGCCAACTTTCCAGTCTTTCCAAAACGAATTACGCCTCTTAATGGGGAAACCTTCAAGTACACAAGATCACCAATAGAGAATTCTAGATCTCTTCTTCGAGTGTCTACATAACTCTTCTGTCGGCTTTGAGCAGCCAACAAACGCTTCTTAATAAAATCAACTTTATCCGATGCTTCCCGAATCGTATCGGGACCCAAGACTATTCTATTTCCTGGCTCCACCCAACAAGCCAGAGATTTGCATGGCCTGCCATATAAAGCTTTGAATGGCGACATTTTCAGGCTTGCTTGATAGCTGTTATTATAAGAGAATTCCACCAAATGCAGATGATCCTCCCATGAACCGCTAAAGTCAAGGATGCATGCTCGCAACAAATCTTCTAGGATGCAGTTTACCCTCTCAGTCTGGCCGTCTGTCTGAGGGTGATAAGTTGTACTCATATTCAACTTGGTTCCTAGCTCTTCTTGGAAAGCTTCCCAGAACTTTCTTGTAAATATTGGATCGCGGTCATTGACAATGCTGCTAGGAACTCCATGAAGTCTGAAAATCTCTCTTAAATAAAGTTGTGCCAAATTTTGAGCCGTTCTATTGGATTTAACAGGGATGAAATGAGCAGCTTTCGTCAAGCGATCTACAATCACCCATATGCTATCATTCCCTCTCCTAGTCCGAGGCAAACCATCAATAAAGTCCATAGAAACTTCGTCCCACTTCTAATTAGGAACTCCTAATGGCTGCAATAGAACTGCTAGCTTTTGCTGATCACTCTTGACCAGCTGACAGGTAGGGCATTTAGCAACATATATGGAGATGTCCCTCTTCATTGCTCTCCACCAAAAGGTACACTCAAGATCGTGGTACATCTTGCTTACTCTAGGATGAATACTGAACTTGGATTTGTAACATTCGTCCATAACTTCCCTTCTTAGTTCAGGAATGTTGGGACACAAATCTGGCCTCGTAGCCTCAAAACTCCTTTGTCATCAATTTGGAAGCTCGTGGGTTCGCCTTCTCGAATTCTTTTGCTAATCCTTTGGGTAAACTCATCATCTTTTTGAAGGGCAGAGATCTTGTCGATCAAAGAAGGAGTAATAATGAGATGGGCAAGGATAAGATTGGTGTTGGCCATGTTCTTTCTGCTGAGAGCTTCTGCCACTACATTTTCTTTCCCCGGAGTATATAGGATATCCAGGTCGTAGGGTGCAAGGAATTCAACCCAACGCTGTTGTCTCAAGTTTAAAACTTTTTGGGTAAATAGATGCTTCAAGGATTGGTGGTCCGTATATAGCTTGAACTTTCCCCCCAAGAGATAATGCGTCCATATCTTTAGAGTGAATACAATGGCCATTAGCTCAAGATCATGAGTGGCATAATTCTTTTCATGCGATTTCAATTGCCAGCTAGCGTATGCTACCACTCTACCTTTTTGCATAAGCACCGCACCAATACCTTAAATAGACATAAAGGTAACATGTTAAAATGAGATTTGACATCTAAAGAAAATGTTATCTCAGACATGTTTTATTCAGATAAAGAGAATGACCTTCCTTGGAAGCGTCTGTCCAGACCTTCAGATCCTCATTGCCATCTATGATGGTCAACACAGGAGCAGTGATCAATCTCTGTTTCAGCTCTTGGAATGCAGCCTCACATTCAGGTGTCCAAACGAACTTTGAATGCTTCTTAGTCAATTTCGTCAGTGGGCAAGATAATTTCAAAAAATTTGTAACGAACTTTCGATAATAACCAGCTAGTCCTAAGAAACTTCGGACTTCTGTGGGAGTGGTAGGCTGCTTCCAGTCTTGGATGGCCGAGATCTTTCCTGGATCTACTGAGATGCCTTCTTTTTATACCACATGGCCGAGGAATTTCACCTCTTCTTGCCAAAATATACATTTGGAAAATTTAGCTTTCAGCACATTCCTCTGCAAAATCTCCAAGACTTCTTTCAAATGTTTTTCATGTTCAGCAATGGTTTTGGAAAAGATAAGGATATCATCAATGAACACAAGCATGAATTTATTTAGAACCCCACGAAATACTCTATTCATCAAATCTACGAAGTATGCTGGGGCATTGCATAGACCAAAAGGCAATACTAGCCATTTGTAAAATAGATCAGGCCCTCTGAAAGCAGTTAAGGGGATACTCTCTTCTGCAATGCGCAGTTGATGGAATCCTGTGGCTAGGTCCATTTTAGAGAATACCTATGCTCCATGCAGACGGTCTAATAGATCATCAATCCGAGGCAATGGATATTTGTTTTTCATCATTTGCTTGTTTAGATCGCGGTAGTCTACACACAAACGGAGTGTGCCATCTGACTTTGGGACAAACACCACCGCTGCACCCCATTCTGAGAAGCTAGGTCTAATCAGACCCTTGGCCAAAAGCTTCTTAGTTTGATTGCTCAGCTCTTCTCTTTCTTTTGGCGACATTCACCTAATAGGATGCACCACAGGCCTTGCATTAGGAACCAAGTCAATTCTGAAATCAATTTCTCTCCGGGGAGGTAAGCTGTTTACTTCTTCAAATACATCAGTATAGCCTTTGACGATGGGAATAGTTTCAATAGAAGGAGGGGTGACCTCTAAAGAAGACCAGAATTCTTTTCTATCTGTGGCTGAGCCGTGGCATGGTATAGTCATTATATTCCCAAATTTCGTTTTAATTTTAACTACCCTTTCAACACACAGCAACTCAGCCCCATACTTCGTTATCCAATCTAGCCCAAGTATGACATCATATCCAAAAAAATTCATGATGATTAAATTGAAAGGAAATAGGAAGTGAGAGTAAGAAACGTGCACTCTACAGTACTGATCAAGAATAAGTGAACCTCCTATTGGGATATGGGCTTTAATCAGTTCTTTAAGTTTCCTTGGTTTCATTTTAAGCTTTTTAATAGTATCACTTGATATGAAACTTCTAGATGCACCAGTATTAAACAAGATAGTAATGGAATATCCTTAATGTTAAGAATACCGCCTAAAACATCAGGATTACCTGCTCCTTTAGAAGCCGGTGTGGCCGTACCTTCATAGACGTGTGCTACTTCAGATTTCTTGAGCAGAGGGCAATTCTTGATAAGATGTCCAGGCTTGTGTCAGTTGTAGCACTCTTTTGGACCACGGGGATTCTGTCCACTACTTTGGCTCGGCCCAGACTCGTTCCTCTTTGGCTTCTTCGGGGACCTGCACTCGTAGTCGTAATGTCCCATCTTCTGGCAGTCGAAGCATTTGACTTTAGATTTGTCTCTCTTCTTGTTTCCTTGAGGTTTTGTGGTTGAAGAACTGCCTTCCCCTGTTTTCTTGTCCGCCTCCTTCTTCTTATTAGCTTGATTCCTGGCCTTTTCTAGTTGAGCACCCTTCTGATCAATTTCTTCGTATCTGCATGCCATCTCTATCACCTTGGCAAATGGGCTCTCAATATAGGATGTCACTCTGTTATGGTATCGCCTTGCAAGCCCATTTATGAACCTCTTATTCTTCTGTAAGGCGTCTTGCACTAGCTCAGGGGCATAGCTAGAAAACTCCTCAAATTTCTTCATGTACTCTGCAATGGTCATGGTGCCTTGCTGCAGGTTAGCAAATTCATCGTGTAGACGTTCTACTTCATGAGGCGGGATAAACTTTTCATTAAAAAGCTCTTTAAATCTTGCCAAAGTTATCTCTGCAACGTCTCTCCCTATCATGTTTGTTTCCCACCAAGTTTGAGCCTATCCTTGCATGAACCATACTGCCATAAAACGCTTCCTATGATCCTCAAGCTCCAAACCTCCCAAGATCTTTTCCATCGTCTTAAGCCATTCTTGCACTTCTACCACCGTCTCTCTACCAGTGAAATGTACTCCTCCAAGATTCTTGATTTTCTTCGCCACTTTATAAAGGTCAAAAGCAACTGGGGGTGGTGGTGGTGGTGGCACCTCGACCTCAGAATTGGGTTGGTCTTGCTCAGTTGGGGGTGTATCTCTTTCTCGCCCCTACCAGCTACTCCGCCACGACCTCTTCCTCTTGTCCTAGCTCTTATACTCATCTTTCAATTTGTCTGTACCATCAAGGAAAGAGGCAGACCAAAGGAAATGATAAATTCAAAGAGAAGGTTAAAAGTAAAGACATGTCCAGGTGATAATGAAGTAATGACTGATAAATATATGCTATTCTGTTTAAGTTCATTCTAGGATATTGTTAATCCTATCTCTAATGAACCTCTCGTCTTAGAACACTACTGATTCTATCTTGACGAATTGTTCTAAAAATGTTATATTCCAAAGCTAAGGTTAACCAAAGCTCTGATACCAAATGTGACAACCCCAAACTTCCGTGTAACGAAAGTTAGGAAAATCGTATGGAATATAACATAACTAGAACAATAACAAATCTCAGAATATAGCAGAACATATAAATCATTGCAGCGGAAAGGAATATCATCACAAACATCATCACTGAAACATCAGAGTATGCAGCACAGAATTACACTTAGCAAAATAGATGTCTTAAAAGGAAAAGAAATAGAGTCCCAATCTCCCACATTACATCAATACTAAGTACTGTATCAAGGTCTTAAGCAGAAAATAAAAGATAAAAAGAAAGTTTCTTCAACATCTCCATCAGCAAGCTTCCATCTAGCGAATATCCAAGCCTAACCTGTCACTTGGTTGCCCGTGTAGAAAGAGGGCACCCGAGTTTGCAAAAGGTGAAACAAACTACGTCAGTCATGGGACTAGTATGAGATATCTTAATTAACTAACGGGTTTGACAATCACGAGGACCACGCCGCTATCACGGAACAGGTTTACTCCATGGGATTATCGGTGCAATAAATAAAGTAAAACGTTAAATAACGCAATGCTTTTTAGCAAAAAGAAACCATTATAAGACCCAAGTCCCATCACACAATGCAACGCAAACCGGAGGATAGGGTTTTACCTTATAATGGTCAAAAGATGATAAATACGCAAAATACGATATTATTATTAGTGTGTATATGTTTTAAGAAAATATTTCAATTATAATATTAATCCTAGATGGCATAGCTACCATCTACTATGTCTCCATACTAGTTATACAATCGAAACCGCATAGGATGTATTGGAAGTTGGGTTTCCATCATGAGTCAAGGCTAAGAACGATCTCCTCACCGATTCGAGACACTCTAGCATTGTCCCAGGATTCGAACACTGGCGAACCCATGGATACAGCAGGGCCGGTCCACAAATACTTTAGTGGATTAGTTATGCCTAAACACACGCTTCCCGATCCTATTGGACCTATAAATAGGCCGAGGGCGGCCAATAAAAATCCGAGGCGCCTCAAAATCCAGCAACCACATAAGTAAAATGTCTGCCAGTTTAAAGCACTGACACCACTTCTAGCTAGAAAGAAACGTGTGCACTCCCTGCGTTCCCTTGCTCCGTTTTAGACTCTACTGGGGTGTGAGGCTCGCGAAGTAACGCTATACACAAAGCTGGGTCTGAACAAACTATGCTTTGATCAACAATTACAAGGTCTGCTTTTTAACATAACCTTGATCATTTGCATCTTGGCGTGCCCCGTTGACAATCCATGCCATGAAATTAACAACTATTAATACACAACCTCTAAGGGTGTTGAGTGAAAGAATAAATTCTTTTGCCACCAACGGTTGTATATTAAACAGAAATCAGTTTACATGGTACAAAGTTCAACGTCAGACATGCATCCATTTACAAGTCCGTTGTAACAACCCGTAAAATGCGAGCCAGTTTGAAATTTTTATTTTGGCAATTTTAGCGAATTTTTGAATATTTAAAATGAATTATTTTAAATAATATCGACGAGAAATTTATTTTGAATATAATTCGAACGTATATATTATATACGTCGTCGTTAGAATATAAATAATTATATGTAATTATAAATAGAATTGAAAATGGCGCGGTAGTTCGATAATTCGATTTCAAACTTCAATTGAATGTACCGGGTGCAAAACAATCCGGATTTTTGTGAAACCAAAAACATTAGGATCTAATTGATGATATCTTTCCAACGAATCCGACAAATCAAAATTTCATAGCAGGAATCAAAAGATATGTCCAGTTGAAAATTCTGAATAGTCGCTATGGAATTCGGGCCCTTAAAAATGGAAATTCTGCAAACGACCTCGGATTTCGACGAGACCACTTTTGTTGGATCCGTAGCGTTAAGTTATTGCTAGGTTTCAAATTTCATAATTTTTCGAATCAATATGTGAGCGTGGCAAAGGAAAACGCGTTTGACCAGTTTCAGTTGATTTTAATCGACTGGAAAATGGCCATTTTTCTAACGGTCTCAGAATTCGACGAAACTAGTTTTGTTAGGACCATATCGTCAATACGAAGCTAGAAAATATTTTTCGAGAATTTTTAGAGTTAGTATGTGACCCCGGTAATTTGAAATGTACGTTTAAAATTCAATATAGCGATTTAAATGTAAATTCAACGGAAACTGATTGTAACTATCGAATCAGCTTGCGATACATAACCCATTGTGCTCGGAATGGGGGTAAAACGCTAGGGACGACAGTCGTTGGGCCCAATTTCGAGTTCGAACGAAAAATTGACCTTTTTGGGAATTTTAATTAATTAAATAAATATATAATATAATCCCCTCTATTTCTCTCACTCCCTTTTTTCTCTCGCTTCAGAACGATTTTAAATTAGAACAAAAAGGAAAACAAAAATGGCAGTGATGGAGCCGCCCGCCTCCAGGTCGCGACCCCCACCCACGGCGACGCCCTCCTCTAAGCCGCCCTCCGATCTGCCACGCCGCTCGCCCAGGCGCTGCCTCGAGCCTCGCGCGACCCCCCCTCCGTTTCCAGCTCCTCCCCCTTGGCCACCGCCTAAAACCGCCTACTCCGACCCTCCCATGCCTCGCCGACCCCCCCTCTGGCCACTGACCCGCCAGTGAGCACCCCCTGCACCTCCGATGGTAACGCCTCCTGCCAGTGGCGACGTGAAACCCCCTCCGGTGTGAAAAACAGCGAAGCAAGGTAATTCGAATTAATTTATTAAACTAGTTAATGTTGATTACACATTGATTTAAAAGCTGATTTATTTCTTTGGTTTATAAACATGATTTTTTTTCTTGAATATAAACATATGGTTTTTAAAAGGAAGAGAAATATAATTTTTATATTGTAGAAAGGATAAAAACATGATTTTTATTAATGTAAGAGATTAAAAATATGGTTTTTATATAACGTAGAGGTTAAAAAATATAATTTTTATTCTAGTGGTGAGTTAAAAATATGATTTTTATATTTTTAAAGTATTAAAAATATAGTCTTTACTATATAGATGATGTAAAAATATAATTTTTACATGATAGGAATGTTAAAAATATCATCTTTATATAGGTAGCAAAATAAAAATGTGATTTTTATAGTGATGAAATTGAAAAGGTAAAATCTTTAAAAATGAAAAGACGATACCTTTAAAAATGAAAAGACGATATTTTAAAAATAGAAAAGGCGAAATCTTTATTTTTATAAAGGCGAAATCTTTATTTTTATAAAGGCGAAATCTATATTTTTGAAATGGAATTTTTATCTATATGACATCGAGGTAAAAATTCGATTGTTATATATTGATAGCGAAGTGAAAATTTGATTTTTAAACGTATGAAGCGATTATAAAAATATTATTTTTAAATTGAAAGTGAATAAATAAAAATGTGATTTTTATTTTAAAGACATAAAATATAAAAATGTGTGATTTTTATATATGTAGTGGCTACGGGCACCGAAGATGACGAAGATGCGATATCGAAAGAAGAGTCGAGATGGTTGGATAGCTATCGGTGAGAATTTCTCACCTTTCAATTTCATTTTCTAGTTATATATATACTAGGATGCAGACGGTGCTTAGTAGCACCCGACACAATCGTCCACAGACCATGGACTTGTTTGTTTGGTTGCATAAATTAGTTAGATGATTTGATTTGAATTTGGTTGTTTGGTGAATTTGATTGATGTGTGAATGGCGTGGGCCTTCACTAGACCGGGAATAAGGCTAGGCCTTGTCCCGTTTCTAGTATCGTGCCGTTATGCCGCCGAAATTTTCTAAAATAAGTTAGAAAAATAAAAATATCATTTTATTGAATAAATGAATTGAATAGAAATTCATATGTTGAAATAAAATGTTTTATCATTAAAAATATAATTTTTAACGTGAATGTGAATAAATAAAATATTCATTTACAAACCGGACGGTTTGTTTATGTACACTGATTTGAATGACATTGATTGGGTCGATAAATTTTACACATCGCCCAACTGCACAAATGAAATCTATGTTTGATTGTTTGAAACCCCACACGGGAGTTGGGATGAAATATGAAGTTCACTCATCCAGATTGATTAAATATGTCGATCGATTGATTGACAGGCTGTTATAAGCGTTAGATATCTATATTTGATGCTTATACAGTGTAGTGCACTTTGGTTGATGGTTGATTATTTTTCAATGCTAATTATATACATGTGTTGTATGAAAGTCCATATAATTAACATTATATGGTGATTGATTGGGCCTCATTCCAATTTAGAAAATAAAGAATAATATAAAATAAAGGTTCATGTGTTGACTGTACTCATCCGTTGAGATTAGTCATGTGTTGAACGAAATATTTTAACAATAAATTTTATATCTTTATCAATATAAAATAAAGGTTCATGTGTTGACTGTACTCATCCGTTGAGATTAGTCATGTGTTGAACGAAATATTTTAACAATAAATTTTATATCTTTATCAATATAAAATAAAGGTTTATGTGTTGACTGTACTCATCCGTTGAGATTAGTCATGTGTTGAACGAAATATTTTAACAATAAATTTTATATCTTTATCAATATAAAATAAAGGTTCATGTGTTGACTGTACTCATCCGTTGAGATTAGTCATGTGTTGAACGAAATATTTTAACAATAAATTTTATATCTTTATCAATATAAAATAAAGGTTCATGTGTTGACTGTACTCATCCGTTGAGATTAGTCATGTGTTGAACGAAATATTTTAACAATAAATTTTATATCTTTATCAATATAAAATAAAGGTTCATGTGTTGACTGTACTCATCCGTTGAGATTAGTCATGTGTCGAACGAAATATTTTAACAATAAATTTTATATCTTTGTCAATATAAAATAAAGGTTCATGTGTTGACTGTACTCATCCGTTGAGATTAGTCATGTGTTGAACGAAATATTTTAACAATAAATTTTATATCTTTATCAATATAAAATAAAGGTTCATGTGTTGACTGTACTCATCCGTTGAGATTAGTCATGTGTTGAACGAAATATTTTAACAATAAATTTTATATCTTTATCAATATAAAATAAAGGTTCATGTGTTGACTGTACTCATCCGTTGAGATTAGTCATGTGTTGAACGAAATAATTTAACAAAAATAGTCACACGTGGACAGTACTCACTCGCTGAGATTAGTTGTGTGTTGACAAAAATAAATATCATTTTATTGAATAAATGAATTGAATATAAAACGATTTCGAAATGAATTGAATATAAAACGATTTCGAAATGAATTGAATATAAAACGATTTCGAAATGAATTGAATATAAAACGATTTCGAAATGAATTGAATATAAAACGATTTCGAAATGAATTGAATATAAAACGATTTCGAAATGAATTGAATATAAAGCGATTTCGAAATGAATTGAATATAAAGCGATTTCGAAATGAATTGAATATAAAGCGATTTCAAAATGAATTGAATATAAAGCGATTTCGAAATGAATTGAATATAAACCGATTTCGAAATGAATTGAATATAAAACGATTTCGAAATGAATTGAATAAAGCGATTTCGAAATGAATTGAATATAAAACGATTTCGAAATGAATTGAATATAAAGCGATTTCGAAATGAATTGAATATAAAGCGATTTCGAAATGAATTGAATATAAAGCGATTTCGAAATGAATTGAATATAAAGCGATTTCGAAATGAATTGAATATAAAGCGATTTCGAAATGAATTGAATATAAAACGATTTCGAAATGAATTGAATATATAACCAATTTGATTTGAATCGAATAGAAAACCAATTTGATTTGAATCGAATAGAAAACTAATTTGAATTGAATCGAATAGAAAACCAATTTGAATTGAATCGAATATAAAACGACTTTGAAATTGAATCGAATTGAAAACGAATTCGAATTGAATTTAAAATGAATTGAAATGAATTCAAATTGAATTGAAATTTGAATTGAACCGAAATGAATTTTAAAACGAATTTATAAAGAAGAATTCAATTTTGCTTTGAATTGAAATGGAGGTTGAAATTGTTTTTGAAACGAATTCAAAACTATTTATAAAATTCGTTTTAAATAGTAATCGACGAAAAATATATTATATATATTATATATATAATATAATGGCCTGAATAGAACGCGCCGCGCCGCGGCAGTTCGTGAATTTCGACCATTTATTTCAAACGGACATTACGGGAGATCCGACCGTCGGATTCTCCTAAAACCGGAACCGTTGGGTTCGTATCGAAAAGTGCTTTCTAACGAATATTAGAAATTTGAAATCTAACTGTTGGATTTGGAGATACGTCCAAATAAAATTCAGAAAAGGTCGTTGTAAGTGCAGTTCAATGGCCATTGTTGGAAATCGACTGTACGGGCCTTGATAAAATTATTAAAAATAGTAATAATTTGTGTAAAATCATAAGAAATGATTTGGAAAAATTTGGGATGAAAAACTCCATATTTGAAAAGAGAAAAATAGATTTTTATCGAATGTAATTTATTCATTTATACTCTGTATGTTCTTGTATCTGATGGAATTGTTGTAATAGCAATGAAATGTTCTTCCGTCTGCATTTTGTTTTGTCCTGTTCTCAAACGATCAGGGGTTTCGAACGGTCTTGATCGATTTAACGACTGATTCAGATCGAGCGAAATTCCTTGCCGTCACATCCGTTCTGGGTCTGAACGGAACCGGAGACACCTGAGAGGCTCTCGTATATCCGGACAATCATCACATACGTCCGGACGACTACCGCCGAAATCCCTTCAGGGTAGCTACTCCTATCAAGGACCTCAGTAGCAATACATCTGTTCAATGTGAGGACCGCCGGTCTTCAACACCGTCTTCGTCTCTTCATCGACGTATAATTATTTGAAATGAGTAGAACTCGGGCTTCTCAAATAATTATCGAATAATTATTATTTAAAACATTTCATATCATTAATATTTATTTATAACGATTTATCGCTATTTTTATTTATTTAAAAATAGCTCAATAGAATCAAACGACGCTTCGGGTTAAGTGTAGCTTTGGCGCTATTTTTCTCAACATTTGATTTACACATATCTTGAAATTTAACCGTTGGATTATGACAAAATTTGTCTTATTGGAAAGATCTTCCCAAAGCGGTCCTAACGGCTCCAGTTTTGGGAAAATCCGATGGTTGGATCTTTCGATACAATCGTTTAAAGTCACGATTGCCGAAACGCGAAATGCCGCGCGCGATTCGTTTAATTTCTGTATATATATATATATATATATATATATATATATATATATATATATATATATATATATATTCTTAAGCGATTACATTCACGTGAATATCACACCAAATAAAGGTGTGAATTATATACCAATCATATATTCATGTTTATTACGTTTGCTAAAACATGTTTTTATTTCATACACCAATCTTATAGTATATTGACTATAAATTGTATCATTCGTTCATTCATATTTTTTAATGCCGATTCATGTTTCAACTTCCTTACCTATACCAAGTGTAAATTTCTTTATAACGAACAAAATGCATATTATTGTTCATTTTATTTTAAGGAGTGAAATTGTTGATTTCCATCCAATGAACAAAAATGAATATTTTTGTTCAATCCATTTTATGAACAAAAAGTGAATTCCTTCCTATGCTTCTAACCTTACATTAAAATTGTATTTTTAATACAAACAATATTTTAAATGAAATTGGATTCTTATTCTCTTCCCTTTTAAAAATCATAAAAAAATGCAACATTTAATTCTCATATTTTATTTGCATTCTGGACTGCAAATAAAAATGTATATTACCCTATTCATGATTTATTTGCGTTGAGGAACGCAAATAAAAATGTATCTTTAAATTTTAATTTTATTTACAACAAGGAATGTAAATGAAGGACAACTCTTTATTTCATGTTTATTTATATTAAGGGATGTAAATAAATAAAATAAAAAATGTAATCTTTCTTTTAATATTTTGTTCACATCTAGATTTGCCAACAAAATGCGGATCTTTCTTCTACTAATTTGTTTGCATCTAAAATTGCAAACAAAAAGGTATCTTTTTAATTTATAACTTGTTTGCATCTAAAATTGCAAACAAAAATGTGTCTTTTTAATTTATAATTTGTTTGCATCTAAAATTGCAAACAAAAATGTATCTTTTTATTTTATAATTTGTTTGCATCTAAAATTGCAAACAAAAATGTATCTTTTTAATTTATAATTTGTTTGCATCTAAAATTGCAAACAAAAAGGTATCTTTTTAATTTATAATTTGTTTGCATATAAAACTGCAAATAAAAAGGTATCTTTTTAATTTATAATTTGTTTGCATCTAAAATTGCAAACAAAAATGTATCTTTTTATTTTATAATTTGTTTGCATCTAAAATTGCAAAAAAAAAAAGGTATCTTTTTAATTTATAATTTGTTTGCATCTAAAATTGCAAACAAAAAGGTATCTTTTTAATTTATAATTTGTTTGCATCTAAAATTGCAAACAAAAATGTATCTTTTTATTTTTATCTGCATGGAAAAATGCAAATAAAAATATATTTTCTATTCTCTATGTTTTGTTTGCATAGTAGAAGGCAAATGAAAATGTGAATTTTTAATTTACATGCATTGTTTGCATTATAGAATGCAAACATAAAATAAAATCTCTTTTCTCCTTTTCTTTTTGTAGCGTTTGCATTTTGGAATGCAAACATAAAATGTAATTTTATATTTTTATTTTCTATCTCGTTACATTAAGAAATGCAAAGGATGATATTTTATCTTTCTACAGTTTGTTCGCATTAAGGAATGCAACAAAAATGATATTTCATTTTCTACATCTTGTTTGCATTAGGGAATGCAACAAAAATGATAATTTTATTTTTCTACATTTTGTTTGCATTAGGGAATGCAACAAAAATGATATTTTCTTTTTCTACATTTTCTTTGCATTAGGGAATGCAACAAAAATGATATTTTTTTTCTATATTTTGTTTGCATTAGGGAATGCAACAAAAATTATATTTTATTTTTCATGTCATTTTTACATTGAAAAAGGTAAGTAGAAATGTGCTACTTTTAAAACATATTCTATTTGCGTTGGAGAACACAAATAAAAATACACTTTTTATTGTTAATATTTTATTTGTGTTTGAGGACACACTAAAAAGTCATTCAATTTTTCTATGTAATATTTGTGTTTATGGACACTAAATGCTCAAGGAAATATTTGTGTTTATAGTCACAAATAAAATGAATAACTTATTTTTCCATATATATATATCTGTGTTGAAACACAAATAAAAAGAATAACTTATTTCAACACAATGAGGTGAGAAAATGTGTTCTATATTGGATCGATAATTCTATGTTCTATATTGGATTGACAATTCTATGTTCTATCCAATAATAATGATAAAATATAGTTTAATCATTGAATTGCTAATTTATCCAAAGTGACAAATTTATTTTCTAAGTTGAATTGATAAACTAAATCAATTCAACAAAAAAACCAAATTCTATTTTTGTCCAAACAAATCAATTCAAATAATAAGGCAATTTTATTTTCTCTATATTGAATTGATTAACTAGATCAATTCAAATAAATAAAATAAAACAATATTTATTTTCTATATGTTGAATTGATAAACTAGATCAATCCCTTTACGAAGCAAATTGTATGATTTGATATAGAAACGATGACCTAAATCAATTCAATAATATTATTATTATTAACCTTTTTAAACACATGTAGATCTATGATTATTCGTTGTATAAATGAATATTGAATTGATTATCTAACTCAATCCAATAAAATAAAATAAACTATTAAAACACATGACACTCTACATAGCAATCCATAATATCCAACAGACAATCATTATACAACATCCACACAATCAGATCTGAAATGAATAACTATAAATAAAAAATAAATAAATAAATAAATTAATTAAAAACAAGAGATATCTCACAG
The DNA here is from genome assembly GCA_030737875.1 of Allium sativum. NCBI lineage: Eukaryota > Viridiplantae > Streptophyta > Magnoliopsida > Asparagales > Amaryllidaceae > Allium > Allium sativum. The sequence continues at coordinate 293,482,790 of CM060925.1, forward strand.
TCGTTCGTGATTTTAGCCAAAATTCCAACTGTTCAGAAATTCCCCGTTTCAGTCTAGAACTGTAGTTCAGGATCGTACGAGTCCAACGCTTCAGAAATTGTGTAATTCTGAGTTTATTTGAAAAAGTTGTGGGTAAAATAAGATTAGGAATTAATTTAATCATTAAATTAAGTAAGAATAGTTAGTTTAGTTCATCTTCCTCCTTATAGTATTCACGGCCGACACTTTACCCTTTTGTTCAAAAATAGGGTTGCCTCTATCTTTCAATTCAAGCCACCAGTGTTTGATCAGAAGATGCTGCAGCGAAGAGGACGGAGAGGCGCACACGTGGGGCCTGGAGTGGTTGAACTCGGCTGGGTCTAGGGGGCCGATGCGGGTTGTAGGCGGCGGGTTTGGGTGCGTGGTTCGAGGAGATGGTGGCACCAGGGGATATCTAACCGTATGAAAATGAAGAGAAGAAGAATCTCTTCGAAGTGGTATAAGATTTGCTTTCTAATTCGCTGAGGAAAGGGAGAGATTGATGAGAGAAATTTCGGCCATGGATGGGGGGGCGGCTGTAAGAGAAAATGAATAGTGGTTTCGAAATTATTGTTTTTCCATTCTTTTTATAATATTTAAATGTTATTTTTACAAAAAAAACGAATCTCTTAAGGTTTTCAGAATTCAGTCCAACAAGAAGCTACCCTACCCAATAAGCCCCATTCCGGATCCATCTAACCATGTCTCGCAGGCCCAAGAGGTCAACTCAGCCCCCATTTTTCAAATTTAAAATTAATTCTTTTTGTTATTACATTCTACATATTCAAAAATCCACCGGAGCTACATACAAACCCCGAAAAATCCCAAAAAGGATATTTTTGGCTTAGTCTTGACGATACAAATCCAACAAAATTAATTTCGTTGAATTCTGAGACTGTTTGAAAAATGGCTATTTTCCAGTCGTTCAATTTTGACTGTATTTGACCAAACATAGTTTCTTTTGCCACGCTCACATACTAAATCGGAAAATTCTAAAAATTGAAACTAGCAATAATTTGACATTCCGGTTCCAACAAAAGTGGTTTCGTCAAAAACAGAGGTCGTTTTAAAATTGTCTATTTTCACTGGCTTTAATATTATTTAAAAATAGAATTTTAAATTTGGGCACATTTTCTAACCAATTTATTAAAAATAAATTTTTTAAATTGGTTCGGATTTTCCGGGTTGTTACAAGCATTTATTTATTTAGTACCATAAATTACGCATGTCTATATTAATACATTTCCAAAAATCTTCATCTCTTCCAACTTATTACTTCATTTTTCTCCTTTCTACTTTTTCTTAAATTTGAGTCATTTCAAAAAAAAATCAATTAGACTAAAATACTGAAGTAAGATGGGCTAGGACAGTATTTTGTGTTTGTAATAGATGAAAAAGTACGGTTGTCGGTTAGTCAAATCTAAATATCAATAGTTGGAAATTTGGAAGTTCGTATAATTTGAAACCTTATATTTCTAAAATGGAAATTTAATAACACATTTATGTGCGTTTTAAATTCATTAAATTCATCAACATTTGTAATAAAAATTAATGTGGCGGTGTAAGGAATCAACATTGATAACATTTAAATAAATGATTTCATTCCATATAAATCGTATCTCATTCGAAAAGCAATGGACACATCAACCACTAATTAAGAAATTAAATAATTTAATGTTGAAAATTTGGAAAGACATGCCTATTGATTTCGGTGCATTTCTTTTTATATTTATTTCACGCACCAATTCCTTTATTCATGAAAACCATTCTTCCTTCTTTCTCAAACTCATTTTCTCTGTAGGCTAGAGATTTGCTGCTGGCTGAACGAAAAAAAAAATATAAATAATTATCTAATCAGCGCACTAATTCCCTAATTATTGCCTATTTCAGCAAAATCAAAAAAAGAGAAACTTTTTCAAAATACATATATGCATGAATCATATTAATGACATATGCTAAATTAGGGTAATAAGTGTAACATTTATCATGGAAAATTTCAGTAATACATATATGTATTTTTGCAATGTTGGGTGCAATAATAATGATATGTTTATTTAATAAGAAATTTGTACCTATTGTTGTATAACATAGTTTTAAGATATATTTGAATTGGGCATAATTGAATAAATTTAATATACAAGGGGGGTATAATTGAGTAAATAAAGAATATAAGGGGATAAAAGAAAATCTTCCTCTATTGTAAAATATCCTAAACTCCTCCCATAACCCTTTACACACCTTCATTCTCTTTTCTGAAGCCGCCGCCTCCATCTTCTTCTCTTCAATGGTAGCAGCCTCTCTTTCTCTCTATTTTATTTCTTCTTCACCTTGCTTATAAACATGAGACCTTCTATTAGAAAAAAATTGGTGGTATCCTCTTCTTCTTCAATTTTGTCCATCATCGTTCTCAAAAGCAAAAAGGAAAAGGATCTTCAAATTGCAAATTAATTGGTTGCCCTTTTCTTATCTTCATCATATCCAGGCAAGGTGAGATTTTTGAATTCAAATAAAAAACGTTTTAATTTTATTAATTAATCAAAATATGTGATCAATGTGATTAATCATCGTATCTTTTTCATACGAGCACGGAATCGCGTGATTCCGGATCTGTCGGAATCGTAAAATCAAGATCTAGGCGATGGAGCAAACTTGAACAGAAAAGGAATCAGACAGGATTTTCGATAAAATTAAACGATGGTTTAATTTTAGTAAATCCATCGTTATTATCCGATCAAGGTGAGAAATCTTATTTTTATAATAATTAAATCTTAATTATTTTTCTTACTTTTAATCAATGTATGTATTTCGATCTGCGATGTGGTAAAGTCGGATTATTTATTTATTTATTGCTATGAGAATTCTTTTATTTTGAATGATAATAGCTTATTAATTATGATCGTGTTAGAAATCGTTATCAATCCGTTGTAATTTCGGTTTGTGGTTATGCGGGATTTGATTTGGGTTGCTTGTGACTGCCTTTTTGATCTGTTGATTTGTTGGATCATTGTGTCAAATAAAAATAACAATTTTGTTGAAATAAACTAGACAAAATAAAATTGTTACTTTAGACGAATGAATTCATGACAAATAAAAATGTCATTTTCCATTGTATTAGAATTGACAAAACAAATAGGTTTACACACAAATGAAAGTATCATGTTTATTTGTTATCTTACAAATAGAATTACAGACAAATAAAATCATTATTTTATTTGTCATGTTAGTGTAAATTTTGTATACACATAAAAATACCATTGTTATTTTACATGTTAAAAATAGAATCGTCACATAAATAAAACATCATTTTATTTGTCATGTTAATAGATTTTGTAGTCACATTAAATATCATGTTTATGTTACTTGTTAAAAGTAGGATTTGCAAACAAATAAAACAAAAACATTAATCTTATGAATTTGGCATTAATGTAAAAATGAATTTGTCATGTTTATTGAAATTAGAATTGACAAAACCAAATTGTCGTTTTGTCAAATGAGAATAAAAACACCGTTTATGCTAGAATTGTCAATTTAGAATAAAAATATCGTTTATGTTATAATTGACAATAGAAACTTACATTTTTATGTAAATATGAAAATTGACAATAGAAACTTACATTTTTATGTAAATATGACAATTGACAACAGAAACTTACATTTTTATGTAAATATGACAATTGACAATAGAAACTTACATTTTTATGTAAATATGACAATCGACAATAGAAACTTACATTTTTATGTAAATGTGACATTAGAAATAGAAAATTACATTTTTATGTAAATGTGACAATAGAAATAAAAATTTACATTTTTATGTAAATGTGACAATTGACAATAGAAATTTACATTTTTATGTAAATGTGACATTAGATTAGAATTTACATTCTTATGTTAAATGTTACATTAGATTAGAAATTATATTTTCATATAAAATATCGCATTAGAAAAAGAGATAACATTTTCATATAAATGTGGCATTAGCAAAAGAAATAACAATTTTGTTTTAAAATGTCGTATGAGAGAAAATTAACATTTTTATTATAAAATGTAGCATGAGATTTGAAGTAACATTTTTGTTAAAAAAATATGCATTGGATTTAAATAACACTTTGTTATCAAATGCGACATTAGATTAAAATAAAACCTTGTTATAAAAAGTGATATTAGAAAGAAATAACATTTTTAGTTTAAAATGTTACATAAGTAAGAAATATAACATTTTCATTTTAAAATGTTGCATTTCTCATGTAAATAAAACATGTAAATAGAAAAGTGTAGAAAACATAATATTCATTTTGTTAAATAGAAAAGTGTGAAAAACAAAATATTCGTTTTATTAAATAGAAAAGTGTTAAGATTGATGAAAATAACATTTTAAGTACAAAATGTTAAGATAGAGGAAAATAACATTGTAGTTATAAAATGGTAAGATTTATGACAATACCATTTCAGGTGTAAAATGCTAAGATTGATAAGATAACATTTTAGTTATAAAATGTTAGGATTGGTTAAAATACCATTTAGTTATAAAATGTTAAGTTAGACAAAATATCACCTTTATTTGTTTTTTTGAATTAGAGTTATCGACAAAATAAATATATTACTTTTATATTTCATTAGAACACTTAGAAAAATGTTAATATATAAAATTTACTTTTATATGTCATGAGAATTCATAGAAAAGAAGTACATTTTTATTTGCCTTTTTATATGCAAATATAAACCATAGAATAGAAGTACATTTTTATTTGCAAGTTAGTCGCAAATAAAAACGTGAAGATATAAAGTACATTTTTATTTGTATTTTACATGTAAATAAAAACATGGATATAAAAAAGTTGACATTTTTATTTATATTTTAGATATAAATAAAAACAAGAATTGAAAAGGGATATTTTTATTTATATTTTAGATATAAATAAAAACATGAATATGAAAAGTACGTTTTTATTTACATTGTAGATGTAAATAAAAATATGAATTGAAAAAGTGCATTTTTATTTACATTATAGACGTAAGTAAAAACATAGAAATAAAAAGTGTATTTTTATTTACATTTTAGGCATAAATAAAAACATAGAAATAAAAGTGACATTTTTATTTACATTTTAGATGTAATCAAAAAGATAGAATTTAATGTTATATTTTTATTGTCAAAATAGAGACAATAAAAAGATTAGAATTAAAAGGTTATATTTTTATTTACCTTTTGATGTAAATGAAAAGAATAAATGTAAAGCGAAATTTTCATTGATATTTTATATTCAATAAAAAGATTGGAATTAAAAGAAGTATTTTTATTGTCGTCCTAGGGACAATAAAAAGAGTAGAAATAAAGGTGACATTTTTATCGTCATTTTAGATGCGATAAAAAGAATTGATCTTGATAGTTGAAATCGCCAAACGATTTATAATTATATATATATATATATATATATATATATATATATATATATATATATATATATATAAATTGTAATTAAACGAATCGCGCTGCTGCAGTTTGCGTTTTGAAATCGTAACTTTAAACGATTATGCAGAATGATCCGACCGTCGGATTTTCCCAAAACTGGAACTGTTAGGACCGCTTTGGGAAGATCTTTCCAATGATGTAAATTTTGTTAAAATCCAAAGGTTAAATTTCGAGATAATTGTAAATCAAACTTGGATGAAAACAGCGCCAGGGCCGCCGATCGACCCAAAGCGTCGTTAAATGAATATGACTATATATATATATATATATATATATAAATAGTCATAAATAGTTATTAAATACTATTAACGATGTGAAATGGTTTTAAACTATATTTATGCGAGGATCATTTGAAAGGACCAAGTTCAATCTCATTTCAAATGATTATACGACGATCTAAGTCAAAGAGTTGAAGGCGGTGATTGAAGACCGACGGTCTTCACCTCGAATGGATGTGTTGCTAATGAGGCCCATGATTGGAGTAGCTACATTGAAGGGGAGTCAGGGGTAGCCGTCCGGACGTAGTGTTGATTGTTCGGATATGCGAGGTATGAGGTTCCTCCGGTTTCGTTCAGACTCAAAACGGACTTGTAAATATATCGTATGTATGACATTGTATTCCTTTATACTTTATTCATTGATCTCTGTTAATATATATTTGTTTGGTTTTCAACACCCTTCTCTGAGACGTAAGAGCTTAGAGGTTATATATTGGCAGAAATCATTGGTATGGTATGGATTGACAATGTGGCATGCCAAGACGCATGGATCAAAGCTGTAACGACCCGCATTCTACGCATCATAGGATCGTAGGATATTTATTTCTTTCACATACGAAGTCGTATGGTCAAGTAACTTTGGGAGACGACTATTGGGGTCATTTCCCATGTTCATGATTTTTCCCGATTTTTAAATGACCATTTTACCCCTAGTTGGCACTATTTTGGCCATAACTTTTGACTGGAAAGGAATTTTGACCTGAAACCACTTTCATTGGCTCCGGATGATGGTTTCTCTTTCCATAGAGTGGTCACATTAGCCAAACGGACTCACCGTTTGGGAGATATGGCTGAAACAAGTTTCAGATGGTGAAAAACAGCTTAATTGGGCTTAACCGGGTGATTAACAGCTAGGCCCAAAGGGGAATTTCGGGTTTAGGGGTATATAGGGGCTGATTAGGGTTAGAAAACATTTCTTTAGACATTTTCCAGCCGCCACTTTCATCCTTAGACACTCTAACAATGGCCTCTTACATCTAAAACACCCCAAATCACTTTCTAATTGAAGATTAGGCTTAGCAACACCAAATTAAGAAGAAAAAGCACCAAAGCAAGGTTAGAGCTGCCGTTGGACATCAGTATTCGCCCCAAATCAGAGGATTTTCAGTTCTGAGAATTTTAGTTGTGGCCAAGGTGAGTGATAGCATCGTTTTGACACTAATTACAGTTAATTAAGGGTGATTAGTGAAGATTAGCGAATTTATACACTAATAAATTCTGGAGAAATGTTTAGAAATTCTTAAATAATATTTCATGCCTCTGTTAGAAAATTTAGGCGATTTGATTAAGTTTTACTAAGTATGCGCTTAAACATGATTAAGAAGGATTATAGGAAAATGTGAGGTTTTAGCCACTTTTGATCTATTTTGATTCATTTGGATTGTTGTTTGGTGTTTGTGGTTGCTCTTACATATTGCTATGACTCTATGGTATGTTTTATGATTGATTAGAATATTTAGACTGGTCGAAAGCGCCGTCGAATGGCGTAGAAAGCTCGCTGGAAAGTTGCAGAAATATGCAGGTTCCGAACCGGATCGGATCGGAGTAGGGGGTCGGATCGGATTTGTGAACTGACCGAGGGGATTCGAACTGGATTGGAACTTGTCACTGGAGGAGGCTTGGCGAGAAGGAAGGCCGTTTACTTAGAGTTGGAGTGGACGAGGGGATCGGATCGGAACTATAAAGAGCGGATCGGATCGGAGTAGGTTGAAGAGCAGATCGGATCGGGGTAAGCTAGGGAGCGAAGCGGATCGAAGCAGATAAGGGGGTGGGATCGGATCGGGCTATGGAGCAGGATCGGATCAGAGTAGGCCAGGGGACGAGATCGGATCGGAGCAGGCAAGCTGGAGGAGGGACGAACCGAACCGAACCGACTGGAGCGTGACATCCGAACCGAACCAACGTCTAAGGGGAAGGATCACCGAACCGAACCACATGCAGGAATACACCATGGAGCATTGCATCGAACCGAACCGTGTTATACGTATATATCCGAACCGAATCGAATTCAGGACCACTTCTATGCGACGACTCTTTTGAAGACCAACTCCAACTCGATCAATACCCGAGATGCAAAGGAAGTCCAAATGAGAAGTTAGAGCTCAAGATTTAGATGGGAATCAACGAGTTCGCTTCATGGTTGGGCTTTGTTGCGGGACGCGTGCCAAGGAGTTATCGATGTCTATAGCTTTGAACCACTATGGTAGGAGGTACGAAGACGGATTCAGGGCCATTATGGCATCGGTAGAACCAAGGGCTACAACCAATGAAGTGGGTCATTGAAATGTTTGGTCATGACTCCATATGTTTAGCTTGGTCATAGCAGGGTTTCTACAAGTCGGGATTCGTCGTTACCTCAGTTTGTCTAGTGTTCCAAAGTGGTAGATATCGTACGCTTTAGGCACTGAGTGAGAGATGTGAGGATGATTGATATGGATGATTTGTTTGCTATCATTGTGACATGCACACCCCACCCCCGTATTCTTACACTATTTCTTATGGCACCTTAGAGTATTGCACGGTATGTGGTACTAACTCTTTGGTTGCAGGTCCAGGTTCAGGTATGGTTTAGTATACCTGTTATTATTCTGTTTAGATGCTTATCGCTCATACCAGGCTTTATGTCTGACCCAGAGTTTTATGTCTCCTCTTATTACTCTGGGTGCTCACACGAGCAGACTAGAGACAGGTTAGCTGGTGATGCACGGGTAGATGATCCGGAGACGAGCAGGAGGCTTCCACGTAATATATATAATATTCTCCCTGTGTTGTTGAAGATCACCGCTTGGGCATTGGTGGTGCATCTTCTACTTTAGCTTTCTTTTGTTTAGAGACAGTAAATTTGGAAAATTGTAATAAGCTGTATATGGATTTCCGCTGCTCTGATGATTGATGTTGATTTTAGTTATCAGCTTATGCACTGTCTCACCTGTTTTATGTCAAGTATGTTGTTATTGTATTTTATTCCATGCGCTGTGAGACATTCTACAGGTTCCTTGATTAGTTCATTTCCTTCTCCCCTTTCTTTGGCGACCGTTCCGTGCTAGTCGGGGCATGTGTACAGCGCACTTCCGGAGGAAATGCAGGCTGGTGCGGAGCGGGCCGTCAAACTTGGTATCAGAGCTCTGGGTTGCGTAGTTAACCTAGGGAAGTTATCAGGGAGAGATAATATACGTATACGAGAGAGCGTATTTGTGATTATTTTGGTTTTCAAAAGCTATATATATATACTATTACTAGTATAAGGATGAAGTCGTACTGCACTAGCACCACTATGGAGTCGTTAATCGTTTCCTTTTTCAGATTGACGATGAGCCGGTATACTAGAGGTGCTGGTAGAGGAGCCAATAATGGGAATGCTGCTGACATGAGGACGATGTTTACTGACCTCATGAGGGAGATGCTTAGAGATGTACAGAGGGCAGCTCCCAATGGTGGAAATGGTGATGGTCCAATAGTGCAGGCGCCAAGAGTCGACTTCGCCAAGCTGAATAAGGATTATACTAGTCTTGGTGGGAAGTCATTCCACGGAACGGAGTCGGCTACAGATGTTCAGGATTGGTTGGATAGTTGCGAACGTATCTTCGAGGACTTGGGTATCGAGGATGCGATGAAGAGAAAGCTAGCGTCCCGTCAGCTGCAAGGACGGGCAATGAATTGGTGGAATGCTATAAAGGCAGCTACTCCCGAAGATCAGATTACTTGGGAGCAGTTTAAGGCTCGCTTTAGCGAGAAGTTCATTCCAGCTGCTCAAAAGTCAGTGCTGTTTAAGAAATTCTTGGAGCTCAAGCAGAATGGCAGAGCTGTCTCGGAGTACATTGCTGAATTTGACACTTTGTCAAAATATGGGTTATCTCTTATTGATACTGCCGAGAAAAAGAATGAGAAATTCATAACTGGTTTGGATCAGTACTTGGGGGAAAGACTTATTAACCACATCGATGAGACGTTTGAATCGATTGTGGGGAAAGCATTAAGGTCAGAAAGTCTCTACCCTAAGCCCAAGACTGAGGTTGCATCTGCGGAAGAGCCAAAACCACAAGCAAGTGGTGGAGGCAAGGGTGGTTCCCAGAATAAGAGAAAGCAGAATCAGACTAAGGATGGCCAGAAGAAAAAGAATAAGCAAGATGTTGAGTGCTTCAGCTGTGGTAAGAAGGGCCATTATGCTAGTAATTGTCGGGCCAAGCCAGCGGATAGGAAGTGCTTCAACTGTGGCCAAATGGGACATCACAAGGACAAGTGTCCACAGCCCCCTAAAGAAAAGCAAATGGTGAAAGCCTACGCTCTTAATGCTATTCCTTCTTCGTCGAATGCCCCAACTGCGGTGGAGAAGGGAAAGAATGTCGTCATTCAAGGTATGCTTTCTGTTTATGATGTTCCTGTTAGAGTTTTGTTTGATACTGGAGCTTCCAGTTCTTTCATATCTAGTGACCTGGTAGATAGGTTGGGATTGGAGCCCGAGATTGTCGATAGACCTTTAGTAGTGACGAACCCGATTGGTGGTTCGACTAGCCTTAGCATGATTTGTCGCAATGTGGTCCTATCGAGTCATGGATGCATGTTTGTTTGTGATTGCTTTGTTTTGGGCTTTACTGGGTTTGGCATTATTTTGGGAGTAGATTGGCTCCAAAGATACGGGGTGGTGGTAGACTGTGAGGGCTTGTTGGTGACAGCTAGAGCGGATGATGGGCGGAGGATAGTGTTTGGTGGTCTACCCAGTGAGGGGGTATTGGCTAGTTTTCTAAACTCCCTCGACATTCCGCATAGTGAGTTGTCAGGTTTGCCCGTGGTTGGCCAGTATCCGGATGTTTTTGAAGAAGTGACCGGACTTCCACCACACCGAGAGATTGAGTTTCGTATTGATTTGGTAAAAGATGCCAGACCTATAGTGATGCCACTTCGTCGTATGGCACCAAGGGAGCAGCGAGAGATCGAGGTGCAAGTCAGCGATCTTTTGAAAAAGGGATTTATCAGAAGGAGTGTTTATGAATGGGGAGCACCAGTTGTGTTTGCTACCAAGGCGGATGGTTCCCTTCGTTTGTGTGTAGACTACCGCGAGTTGAATAAAGTGACGAGGAAGAACAAGTATCCTCTACCGCGGATAGATGATTTGTTCGATCAGTTGAGTGGCGCGAGAGTATTTTCTCAGTTGGATCTCGCGACAGGCTTTCATCAGCTTAGAGTGGAAGCTGAGAGTATAGCTAAAACGGCATTTCGAACGCCGTCTGGATTTTATGAGTGGTTGGTCATGCCATTCGGGCTGACCAATGCCCCAACATATTTTGTGGATCTTATGAATAGGGTATTCAGAGATCAATTGAATAAGTTTGTCCTTGTGTTCGTTGATGATATTTTGGTCTATTCGAGGACAGAGGAAGAACACAAGGAACATTTAAGGGTAGCAATGGAGGTGTTGAGAAAACACCAATTGAAAGCCAAGTTTTCTAAGTGTCACTTCTGGAAGAGGGAAGTGAGGTTCTTGGGCCATGTTGTATCAGGGAATGGTATTGCCGTGGACCCGGCAAAGGTGGCTATGGTACAAGATTGGCCTATGCCCAAGAACGCAACAGGTGTAAGAAGTTTCTTGGGATTAGCCGGATATTATCGTAAGTTTATCCAAGGTTTCTCCAAGATAGCTGCACCATTGACCCAGTTGACCAAGAAGAATCAAGCTTTTGTCTGGGATGAAAGGTGCGAGAATGCATTCAAAAGTCTAAAAGGACAAGTTGACAAGCGCACTAGTGTTAGTCATTCCTAAGGGGGATGAAGAGATGACGGTATACACGGATGCCTGTGGTACCAGACTGGGTGCTGTATTGATGCAAGGAGGTAGGGTTGTAGCTTACGCAAGTCGGCAATTGAAACCGCACGAGAGAAGATACCCTACCCATGATTTAGAATTGGCAGCGATCGTGTTCGCGTTAAAGATGTGGAGACACTATCTCTTGGGAGAAAGATTTGAGCTGTTTACAGATCATAAGTCGTTAAAGTATCTCTTCTCTCAGAAAGATCTGAATCTCCGTCAGCAGAGATGGTTAGAGTTCTTAGCTTCCTATGATTTTGACATCGCATACACACCAGGAAAGGGCAATGCGGTGGCTGATGCATTGAGTAGAAGACATGCCAGCTTAGGGGCTATGTTCCTTGAATGGAAGCAACTGGAGTTTATCGCGGGGTTTGATTTCAGACCAAAGTGCGAATTGGATGCAGAAATGTTAGCAAGTTTGACGATCAGACCCACTTTGATAGAGCAGATTGGTTCTAATCAGAGGGACGATCCTAACCTATTGGAAATCATCTCCAAGTTAGAGATGGGTATCGATGAGGAGATGAATGTGTATGGGCTTGATCGAGATGGATGGCTTAGAAAGAATGGAAAGCTTGTTGTACCCAATGTCAATGGATTGAGAGATGAAGTGCTTAGAGAATGTCATCACTCAAAGCTGACTATACACCCTGGTGGTAACAAGATGTATCGAGGTATGAAGCGGACTTACTACTGGGAAGGGATGAAAAGAGACGTTGGGAAGTTTATATCCAAGTGCATGAATTGCCAGCTAGTTAAAGCCGAGCAAAAGAAGCCTAGTGGGTTGTTACAGCCATTAGAAATTCCCGAATGGAAATGGGAGCAAGTCTCGATGGATTTCATCGATGGTTTACTAAGGACTAGATCGGGATATGACAGCATTTGGGTAATTGTAGATCGACTGACTAAAAGTGCAAGGTTTATACCAGTCAAATCGACCAGAACGACAGCTAAGTTAGCAGAATTGTATATGAAGTGGGTAGTGAGATTTCATGGAGTACCTAAAAGTATTGTGAGTGACCGAGACCCATTGTTCACTAGTGGGTTTTGGAAGAGCTTACAAGAGGCTCTAGGGTCAGAGTTACATCTCAGTACCGCATATCATCCTCAGACCGACGGTCAGACGGAGAGGGTGAATCGTATTTTGGAAGATCTCTTGAGAGCGTGTATATTGGATTTTGGCGGATCATGGGATGATCATTTGCATCTAGTAGAGTTTGCATATAATAATAGCTACCAATCCAGTATCGGTATGGCTCCGTTTGAAGCTTTGTACGGAAGACCATGCAACTCACCATCATGTTGGATAGAGACTGGCGAGAAGTTTATGCTTGGACCAGATGTGGTGAGGGAAACTTCAGAAAAAATCAAGACCATTCAACAACGAATGAAGGCTGCCCAAGATAGGCAGAAGAGTTATGCTGATAAGAGGAGAAGAGACTTAAAATTCTCCGTTGGCGACTTGGTGTTTGTCAAGATTTCTCCGTTGAAGAGCGTAATACGATTTGGCAGGAGAGGCAAGTTGGCACCAAGATTCGTTGGCCCATTCCCTGTTCTCGAACTAGTCGGGAATTTGGCATATAGAGTTGGCTTACCAGAGAAAAATGGCGGGAGTTCACAATGTATTTCATGTTTCCCAACTAAGGAAGTTCGTTCACGACCCAGATATGACTGTTCCACCTGATCAGTTGGAGGACTTCGAAGTAGAACCCGAGGCGGTTGGGAACCGCAAGCCGGCCCGTATTGTCGAGTGCGACATGAAGCAACTTCGAAGGAAGGCGGTGAGACTAGTCAAGGTTCAATGGGGCGAGGACGAGAATGATTGTACTTGGGAGACAGAGGAGAACATTAGGAAGTCACACCCAGAACTCTTTGCCTGGTAAGATTTTGACTTCGATTTAGTTTTCCGCATGCTAGGATAGGCTTGTTTGCTTGTTTTGCATGTTTGATTATTGTATGTGGTTGTTAGGCATGCGGGATCTTTTGTATGTTTTGGGTTAAGGAATTTCGAGGACGAAATTTCTTAAGGGGGGGAGAGTGTAACGACCCGCATTCTACGCATCATAGGATCGTAGGATATTTATTTCTTTCACATACGAAGTCGTATGGTCAAGTAACTTTGGGAGACGACTATTGGGGTCATTTCCCATGTTCATGATTTTTCCCGATTTTTAAATGACCATTTTACCCCTAGTTGGCACTATTTTGGCCATAACTTTTGACTGGAAAGGAATTTTGACCTGAAACCACTTTCATTGGCTCCGGATGATGGTTTCTCTTTCCGTAGAGTGGTCACATTAACCAAACGGGCTCACCGTTTGGGAGATATGGCTGAAACAAGTTTCAGATGGTGAAAAACAGCTTAATTGGGCTTAACCGGGTGATTAACAGCTAGGTCCAAAGGAGAATTTCGGGTTTAGGGGTATATAGGGGCTGATTAGGGTTAGAAAACATTTCTTTAGACATTTTCCAGCCGCCACTTTCATCCTTAGACACTCTAACAATGGCCTCCTACATCTAAAACACCCCAAATCACTTTCTAATTGAAGATTAGGCTTAGCAACACCAAATTAAGAAGAAAAAGCACCAAAGCAAGGTTAGAGCTGCCGTTGGACATCAGTATTCGCCCCAAATCAGAGGAGTTTCAGTTCTGAGAATTTTAGTTGTGGCCAAGGTGAGTGATAGCATCGTTTTGACACTAATTACAGTTAATTAAGGGTGATTAGTGAAGATTAGCGAATTTATACACTAATAAATTCTGGAGAAATGTTTAGAAATTCTTAAATAATATTTCATGCCTCTGTTAGAAAATTTAGGCGATTTGATTAAGTTTTACTAAGTATGCGCTTAAACATGATTAAGAAGGATTATAGGAAAATGTGAGGTTTTAGCCACTTTTGATCTATTTTGATTCATTTGGATTGTTGTTTGGTGTTTGTGGTTGCTCTTACATATTGCTATGACTCTATGGTATGTTTTTTGATTGATTATAATAGTTAGATTGGTCGAAAGCGCCGTCGAATGGCGTAGAAAGCTCACTGGAAAGTTGCAGAAATGTGCAGGTTCCGAACCGGATCGGATCGGAGTAGGGGGTCGGATCGGATTTGTGAACTGACCGAGGGGATTCGAACTGGATTGGAACTTGTCACTGGAGGAGGCTTGGTGAGAAGGAAGGCCGTTTACTTAGAGTTGGAGTGGACGAGGGGATCGGATCGGAACTATAAAGAGCGGATCGGATCGGAGTAGGTTGAAGAGCGGATCGGATCGGGGTAAGCTAGGGAGCGAAGCGGATCGGAGCAGATAAGGGGGTGGGATCGGATCGGGCTATGGAGCAGGATCGGATCAGAGTAGGCCAGGGGACGAGATCGGATCGGAGCAGGCAAGCTGGAGGAGGGACGAACCGAACCAACTGGAGCGTGACATCCGAACCGAGCCGACGTCTAAGGGGAAGGATCACCGAACCGAACCACACGCAGGAATACACCATGGAGCATTGCATCGAACCGAACCGTGTTATACGTATATATCCGAACCGAATCGAATTCAGGACCACTTCTAATCGATGACTCTTTTGAAGACCAACTCCAACTCGATCAAAACCCGAGATGCAAAGGAAGTCCAAATGAGAAGTTAGAGCTCAAGATTTAGATGGGAATCAACTAGTTCGCTTCATGGTTGGGCTTTGCTGCGGGACGCGTGCCAAGGAGTTATCGATGTCTATAGCTTTGAACCACTATGGTAGGAGGTACGAAGACGGATTCAGGGCCATTATGGCATCGGTAGAACCAAGGGCTACAACCAATGAAGTGGGTCATTGAAATGTTTGGTCATGACTCCATATGTTTAGCTTGGTCATAACAGGGTTTCTACAAGTCGGGATTCGTCGTTACCTCAGTTTGTCTAGTGTTCCAAAGTGGTAGATATCGTACGCTTTAGGCACTGAGTGAGAGATGTGAGGATGATTGCTATGGATGATTTGTTTGCTATCATTGTGACATGCACACCCCACCCCCGTATTCTTACACTATTTCTTATGGCACCTTAGAGTATTGCACGGTTTGTGGTACTAACTCTTTGGTTGCAAGTCCAGGTTCAGGTATGGTTTAGTATACCTGTTATTATTCTGTTTAGATGCTTATCGCTCATACCAGGCTTTATGTCTGACCCAGAGTTTTATGTCTCCTCTTATTACTCTGGGTGCTCACATGAGCAGACTAGAGACAGGTTAGCTGGTGATGCACGGGTAGATGATCCGGAGACGAGCAGGAGGCTTCCACGTAATATATATAATATTCTCCCTGTGTTGTTGAAGATCACTGCTTGGGCATTAGTGGTGCATCTTCTACTTTAGCTTTCTTTTGTTTAGAGACAGTAAATTTGGAAAATTGTAATAAGCTGTATATGGATTTCCGCTGCTCTGATGATTGATGTTGATTTTAGTTATCACCTTATGCACTGTCTCACCTGTTTTATGTCAAGTATGTTGTTATTGTATTTTATTCCATGCGCTGTGAGACATTCTACAGGTTCCTTGATTAGTTCATTTCCTTCTCCCCTTTCTTTGGCGACCATTCCGTGCTAGTCGGGGCATGTGTACAGCGCACTTCCGGAGGAAATGCAGGCTGGTGCGGAGCGGGCCGTCACAAAAGCTTTTGTTGAAAAGCAGGGCCTTGTGGTTGATGATCAAAGCATAACCTTTTTAGGCGTAGCTTTGTGTATAGCGTAATTTCGCGAGCCTCACACCCCGGTATGAGTCAAAAACGGGATTAGGACTGCAGGGAGTGCACACGTTTCTTTCTAGCTAGGGGTAGTGTCAGTGCTTAAACTGGCTGGCATTTTACTTATGTGGATGATGAATTGAGGTACCTCGGATTTATAAGTTGTTAGCGGCCATATTATAGGTTCAAAGGAACCGGGAAACGTGTGTTCAGGCATAACCAATCCATTACCGTTAGGTGGGGACCGGCCCTGAAGATCCAAGGGTTCACTGCGGGGGATCCTGAGGCATTTGCTAGAGTGTCTCGAATCGGAGAGGACGATCCCTAGCCTCGATTTCATGATGGAAACCCAATTTCCAATATTACACCATGCGGTTTGGATTGTAGAACTAGTATGGCGACATGATATATGGTACCCATGCCGTCTATGATTGATACATTATGATTGAAATGTTTTTGAAACATATATACACTAATAATAATATCAAATCCATTTTAGCGTATCAAGCATCTTTTGACCATTATAAGGTAAAACCCTATCCTCCGGTTTGCGTTGCATTATGTGATGGGACTTGGGTCTTATAATGGTTTCATTTTTCCAAAAAGCATTGCATTGTTTAACGATTTACTTTATTTTATGCACTGGCAATCCAATGAAGTAAACCTGTTCCGCGTCAGCGGCGTGGTCCTATGATTAGCCTTATTATTAGATTAGTTAAGTTAGATTTCTCATACCAGTCCCATGACTGACCTGTAGTTTGTTTCACTGGCAAACTCGGGTGCCCATATTTTTCACACGGGCAGTCGATTAGCTTTTTGCAGATGTTTATCTCTTTAGCAGGATCCTGGATCGAAGCTTAAAGCTGTGTCCAGCATTGATAGTCTTCTGCTACACTGTATTAAATGTATTGTAATTTATCTTCCGCTGTAATTTAATTTCGATGTACTCTGATATATTCTGTACTCCGATGTAACATTATTGTAATGTTTATAAAAGTCTTCTGTTGTTGTTTTAATGTGTTGTATTCCCAAAGTTAACGTATGCGGGAATTGAACAGTCTTAGTTGATTTTGCGATCGATTAGGTCCGTGCAAAATTCGTGTCGTTACAATCCTATTCCTCTGAAAACCCTTATCCTTTAGGGTTTGAAAAAATCGATATATGCGAATAGGAAAAAAAATTACTACAACCCTTGCAATATTTGTTAAAATAAAATTACATTTATTTGTTAAGAGGCTAAATGGGTAATAAGGTAAAATTACCATTATTTGTTAAGAGGCTAATTTCCTCATTGGTACTCCTCTTAACAATTTTTGAAAATAAAAAAAAATGACCCCCTCAATATTTGGAAATTTGTTTACATAAAAAAATTACATTTTTAATGTAAGTATGAATCATATAAAAGATTCAAGTTAATAAATTTTGTTTACATTAAAATTTACACTTTAATGTATGTACGAGTCATATTAAAAGATTCATTGTTTGAAAATTTGTTTTCACATTGAAATTTACATTGTTAATGTAAAAATTCATCATTAGAAAAAGGTTCATTACTTGAAAAATATTTTTACATTAAAATGTTCATTTTTAATGTAAATGAATCATATGAAAATAATAGATTCATTGTGTAATAAAAATATATTTTGACATCGAAATTTACATTTTTAATGTAAATAAATCATTAGAAAAAGTTTCATTGTTTAATAAATTATGTCAACATTAAAGTTACATCTTTAATGTAATAAACGATTGATTAAAAATATTAAACTTTGGTGAAAATGTGTTAACACATGAAAGTACATTTTTAATGTATACATGATTATATAAAAAGATTAAAATTTGATTATAATATGTTTACACTCAAAAGCTCATTTTTAATGTATAAAAGGATTAAATAAAAAGAGCATTGTTTGATAAAAAAATGTTTTTACATTAAAAATTACATGTTTAATGTAAGCAGGAATAATTAAAATATGCATTGTTTAATATTAAGATTTACATGTTATCGAAGTAGAAATGTTCATTTGTTTGATATCGACATTTACATGTTAGAGAAGTAGAAAAATGTACATTGGTTTAACATTATCATGATTATGTTAGCGATAGTAGAAATAATTCAAACTGAAATATAATTGGTTAAATTTATTAACCAATGATTTATGTATGTAAACTGTTGTTGTTTGAAAACCCCACACGAGTGTTGGGATGATATTTGTCATACACAAGTCCCAATATTTAGTTATATGTCAATCGATGGATTGACAATCCGTGATGAGTATTATTTATTTATTTTAATGCTCACACAGTTATAAATTTCACTCTGAATGTGAATGAATTGTTTATTGTTTATTTCTCATTATTGTTATATACATGCAATGTATGAAATCCATATAACTCATATTATATGCTAATTGATTGAGTCGTATTCTGATTCAGAATATTTTTAATAAAATAATATTTTTAAAATAAAGAATATCTTTATATAAAGTATAGATTGAGGTAAAGAATCTTTTGAAATAAAGAATTTTTTAAAATTATGGATATTTTAAAATAATATTCAGTGTAAAATAAAATTATGATTTCTATGTCCCTTTTCAGACGAATATAAAGAATATAAAAATATGAAGCCAAATTAAGTAGCAAAAGTTATTTTAACCCGAACGGGTTTATTGATCGATTTGATTTACTTTATAACAAACATCAAAAGGAGTGATTTCAAAATCTAATATTTTGAAATTTATAATATAATATGATAAAGATATAGAATATTCAATTTTTATTTAATATTGAAAAATGAAGTTAAAATCATTTTAAAATGAATTTATAAATATTTTATAAAATAAGTTTTAAAAAGGAAATCGACAAAATATATATAATATATTATATATTTATATAATGGCCTGAATAGAACGCGTCGCGCAGCGATCGTTCACGAATTTCGACCATTAACTTCAAATTGATGTAGCGGGAGATTCGACCGTCGGATTCTCCTAAAACTGGAACCGTTTAGTTTGTATCAAAAAGAGATTTCCAATGAATATAAGAGGTTCAAAATCTAACGGATGGATTTGGAATTATGTCCAAACCAATTTCAGAAATGGTCTCTATGGATGCAGTTCGATGGCCGATACTGGAAACTGACTGTGCAGGCCTTAATAAAATTATTAAAAATATGGAAAAATTATGTAAAATCATAATAAATGATTTAATAAGATTTTGGATGAAAAATCCATATTTGAAATGATAAAAATATATTTTTATCGATATGAGCTAGTTATTAACTAGAATAAATCTTTAAATTAAGATTTTGTAATAACCCGGAAAATCTGAGCCAGTTTAAAATTTTTATTTCGGCAATTTTAGCAAATTTTGAACATTTAAAATAGATTATTTTAAAGAATATCGTCGAGAAATTTATTTTGAATATAATTAGAACGTATATATTGTATACGCCGTTGTTAGAATATAAATAATTATATATAATTATAAATAGAATTGAAAATGGTGCGGTAGTTCGATAATTCGATTTCAAACTTCAATTGAATGTACCTGGTGCAAAATAATCCGGATTTTAGTGAAACCAAAAACATTAGGATCTATTTGATAATATCTTTCCAACGAATCCGGGAAATCAAAATTTCATAGCGGGAATCAAAGGATATGTCCAGTTGAAAATTCTGAATAGTCGCTATGGAATTCAGGCCCTTAAAAATGGGAATTTTGCAAACGACCTCGGATTTCGACGAAACCACTTTTGTTGGGTCCGCAGTGTCAAATTATTGCTAGATTCCAAATTTCATAATTTTTCGAATCAATATGTGAGCGTGGCAAAGGAAAACGCGTTTGACCAGTTTCAGTTGATTTGAATCGACTGGGAAATGGCCATTTTTCTAACGGTCTCAGAATTTGATGAAACTAGTTTTGTTAGGACCGTATCGTCAATACGAAGCTAGAAAATATTTTTAGGGAATTTTTCGTGTCAGTATGTGGCGCCGGTAATTTAAAATGTACGTTCAAATTGAATATATACTGATTTATATTTAAATTTAACGAAAACTGACCTTAACGATCGAATTGGCCTTCGTGACATATCCCATTGTGTTCGGATTGGGGGTATTACGCTAGGGACGACAGTAGGCGGGTTCGATTTCGAGTTCGAAAATAAAAGTTGCTTTTTGTGAATTTAGAATAAAAATAATAATTAAATATATATAAATGGGTCAACGCCCCCTTTTCCTTTATCTTTCCCCGATGGTTTTCTTCAGGAAGAAAAAAAAAACCCCCAATCGAAGGCGACGCCTCCCAGCCACCACCGCCCATCGCCCCATCCCCCACCGTCGGTCGGCCACCAGAGCGCTCCCCCTTCGCCTCTCACTCTTCCCCCTCGACCTCATGAATCCCCAACCCGAACTCTAACCCCTAATTGAGCCGCCGCAACCCCAGTAAGTCCCACCAAGACCGGCGCCACCCCCCCCCCAGCGCGTCAGACCTCCGACCGCACCACTGCCACCTCCCCGACGCGCCGCTCCCCTCAGCACCCTACCCGATTCCACTCCCTCAGCCGATAATTGAAATTTGGTGAGTTTTTATTTTATTTTATATTTACTTCTTTAATGTAATTAGTTAAATAAAATAAACCAGTTTTTTTTTTTTTAGAATAACATAGAAGAAAAAAGAACCAATTTTCATATATTTTATTTTAAAAATGAGAAAAGTTTGATTTTTAAAGGCAAGATTTGATTTTTATTTGGTAAAAGGTATGATCTTTATATTTTTAAAGTAATAAAAATATGATTTTTATATTTTTAAAGTATTAAAAATATAGTCTTTACTATATAGATGATATAAAAATATGATTTTTGTTTAGGTAGAGAATTAAAAATATAATTTTTACATAATAGGAATATTAAAAATATCATCTTTATATGTGTAGAAAAATAAAAATGAGATTTTTATAAAGATGAAATCTTTAAATTTGAAAAGGCGAAGTCTATGTTTTTATAAAGGCGAAATCTTTATTTTAGAAAAGGCGAAATCTTTATTTTAGAAAAGGCGAAATCTTTATATGGAAAATAGCGTGATAAAAATATAATTTTTATCTATATAACATAGTAGTAAAAATTCGATTTTTATATATTGAATAACGGAATAAAAATTCGATTTTTAAATGTAGGAAGCGATTATAAAAATATGATTTTTATTTTAAAGACATCAGCAAATATAAAAATGTGTGATTTTTATATATGTAGTGGCTACGGGCAACGAAGATGACGAAGATGCGATAACGACGAAATTTCTACTTAAGAAGTGTCGTGAAGTTGGATAGCTATCGGTGAGAATTTCTCACCTTTCAATTTCTTTTTCTAGTTATATGTATATACTAGGATGCAGACGGTGCTTAGTAGCACCCGACACAATCGTCCACAGACCATGGACTTGTTTGTTTGGTTGCATAGATTAGTTAGATGATTTGATTTGAATTTGGTTGTTTGGTGATTTTGATTAATGGTGAATGGCGTGGGCCTTCACTAGACCGGGGATAAGGCTAGGCCTTGTCCTGTTTGTAGTATCGTGCCATTATGCCGCCGAAATTTTCTAAAATAAGTTAGAAAAATAAAAATATCATTTTATTTAAAGAATGAACTGAATAGAAATTCATATGTTAAAATAAAATGTTTTATCGTTAAAAATATAATTTTTAACGTGAATATGAATATAGTGAATGTGAATAAATAAATATTCATTTACAAACCGGACGGTTTGTTTATGTACACCTATTTGAATGACATTGATTGGGACGATAAATTTTACACATCGCCCAACTGCACAGATAAAAATCTGTGTTTGATTGCTTGAAACCCCACACGGGTGTTGGATGAAATTTGAAGTTCACTCATCCTGATTGATTAAATATGTCGATCGATTGATTGACAGGCTGTTATAAGCGTTAGATATCTATATTTGATTCTTATATAATGTAGTGCACTTTGGTTGATGGTTGATTATTTTTCAATGCTATTATATACATGCGATGTATGAAAATCCATATAATTAATATTATATGGTGATTGATTGGGCCTCATTCCAATTTAGAAGATTAAAAATATATAATATAAAGGTTCATGTGTTGACTGTACTCATCCGTTGAGATTAGTCATGTGTTGAACGAAATATTTTTATAATAAAAATTACATCTTTATCAATATAATATAAAGGTTCATGTGTTGACTGTACTCATCCGTTGAGATTAGTCATGTGTTGAACGAAATATTTTTATAATAAAAATTACATCTTTATCAATATAATATAAAGGTTCATGTGTTGACTGTACTCATCCGTTGAGATTAGTCATGTGTTGAACGAAATATTTTTATAATAAAAATTACATCTTTATCAATATAATATAAAGGTTCATGTGTTGACTGTACTCATCCGTTGAGATTAGTCATGTGCTGAACGAAATATTTTTATAATAAAAATTACATCTTTATCAATATAATATAAAGGTTCATGTGTTGACTGTACTCATCCGTTGAGATTAGTCATGTGTTGAACGAAATATTTTTATAATAAAAATTACATCTTTATCAATATAATATAAAGGTTCATGTGTTGACTGTACTCATCCGTTGAGATTAGTCATGTGTTGAACGAAATATTTTTATAATAAAAATTACATCTTTATCAATATAATATAAAGGTTCATGTGTTGACTGTACTCATCCGTTGAGATTAGTCATGTGTTGAACGAAATATTTTTATAATAAAAATTACATCTTTATCAATATAATATAAAGGTTCATGTGTTGACTGTACTCATCCATTGAGATTAGTCATGTGTTGAACGAAATATTTTTATAATAAAAATTACATCTTTATCAATATAATATAAAGGTTCATGCGTTGACTGTACTCATCCGTTGAGATTAGTCATGTGTTGAACGAAATATTTTTAAAATAAAATCTACATCTTTGTCATATATAAAATTAGAAACTGACTGGAAAATAGATAAGATGAGTGGTCTCCTGGATATTAATCTGATGTTGGTTTCGGCCTTCGGGCTTAATATTCAGGGAATCGTTCTCTTACTAATTTACGGTTAGAGTCAGATTTAATATCAAACGATAGATACCTTAATTTTTATAAAATATGTTAAATAACAAAATAGTCACAAGTGGACGGTACTCATTCGTTGAGATTAGTCGTGTGTTGACAAAAATAAATATTCATTTGTTGAATAGAATGAAGGAATATATGAAGCCATGTTGATTAGATTGACGCCATTTTGACGTGAACGATATTTATATCGATTTTAATCATTTTAAAATGATGTTGAAAAGTGATTTCGAAATCGAATATTTTGAAATGAAATTGAATCAAATTGAATAGAAAACGAAATGAATTGAATATAAAACGATTTCGAAATGAATTGAATATAAAACGATTTCGAAATGAATTGAATATATAACGATTTTGAAATGAATTGAATATATAACGATTTCGAAATGAATTGAATAAATAATGATTTCGAAATGAATTAAATAAAAAACGATTTCGAAATGAATTGAATAGAAAACGATTTCGAAATGAATTGAATAGAAAACGATTTCGAAATGAATTGAATAGAAAACGAATTTGATTTCAATTGAATATATAACGAATTTGATCAAATAGAAAACCAATTCGAATTGAATCGAATAGAAAACCAATTTGAATTGAATCGAATAGAAAACCACTTTGAATTGAATTGAATTGAAAACGAATTCAAATTGAATTGAAAGCGAATTGAAATGAATTCAAATTGAATTGAAATTTGAATTGAATAGAAATGAAGTTTAAAACGAATTAATAAAGAAGAATTCAATTTTGCTTTGGATTGAAATGGAAGTTGAAAATGTTTTTGAAACGAATTCAAAACTATTCATAAAATTCGTTTTAAATAGGAATCGACAAAATATATATTATATATATTATATATATAATATAATGGCCTGAATAGAACGCGCCGCGCCGCGGCAGTTCGTAAATTTCGACCATTTATTTCAAACGGACATTACGGGAGATCCGACCGTCGGATTCTCCTAAAACCGGAACCGTTGGGTTCGTATCGAAAAGAGATTTTTAACGAATATTAGAAATTTGAAATCTAACGGTTGGATTTGGTGATATGTCCAAATCAAATTTGAAAAAGGTCGCTGTAAGTGCAGTTCGATGGCCATTGTTGGAAATCGACTATACGGACCTTGATAAAATTATTAAAAATAGTAATAATTTGTGTAAAATCGTAAGAAATGATTTGGGAAAATTTGGGATGAAAAACTCCATATTTGAAAAGATAAAAATAGATTTTTATCGAAATGAACTAGTTTTGAACTAAATTTAAAACCCAATTATTTTTAAACAAATAAATTAGATTTAAAAAGGGGTTTTAAATAATTGGAATTTCTGATATATTTGATTGGATTTAAAGTGGGTTTATCGTGAACTGTGTTTTAAATAACACTAGTTCTTTAACCCGATAATAAATAGAATGTGATTTGGGTTTATCGTGAACTGTGTTTTAAATAACACTAGTTCTTTAACCCGATAATAAATAGAATGTGATTTGGGTTTGTCGTGAACTGTGTTTTAAATAACACCTAGTTCTTTAACCCAGTAAAAGGAGTTTTAACGAATTTGCAATTAGGTTGAAATATGAATTGATAATCTAAATTATCAAATTTAGAAAATGAGCGAGAATGGAGTATTACCAGTTTTGCTCCAAAGCGATAGATAAATCTTTAATTAGATTTGAACGTGAAATGGTAATTAATTTTACTAATAACACCGTGGTGTTAGATATGGAGTATTACCAGTTTTGCTTCATGGGATGAATAGGTTGGGATTGGGAAATAAAATAAATAATTACTTCGTTGTGGTTCGCTAATCCCGACTAGTTGGAAAAACCATAATTTGGTTTTAAATGACATCCAAAGGAAGATTACAGGATAAATTTTAAAGAATTTATCTTGGATAAAATTAATGGGAACCTTTCCCTGAGAATATGAATTGGAATGAGGCGTATGTTGTGTTTGTTTAACATTTGTTTTTAATATACGCGGGTTGTTTGGAAAGGCCGGGTTTATACCCATTCTGAATAACCGATTCGACGATAAGTCAAAGATGAAGACGGTGGTCGAAGACCGGAAGTCTTCACATCGTTTGGATTATTATTGACGATCCTGATTGGGCTGTACACCCAAGAGGATGGAAATAGTTGGTGGTCGTCCAGACGTACTTGGGAATGGATGGATATGCGAGGAAAGTGCCTCCGGTTTCGTTCAGACCCAGGACGAACTTGTAAATGGATTGTGTGTCTGACATTGGATTTCATTCTGTGTTGATTGATCTCTATTAAATATACATCTGTTTGGCGGCGGAGAATTTATTCTTTTGCTTAACGCCCTTCTCTGAGACGTACGAGCTCAGAGGTTGTATATCGATAGACATCAGTCGCACGGCATGAACTGCCTGTGTGGCACGCTGAGATGCAATGATCAAGGATTCTGTTGAAAAGCAAAGTCTTGTGGTTGATGATCAGAGCACGGCCTTTGTGGCGTAGCTTTGTGTATAACGTGAATTCGCGAGCCTCACACCTCTGTATGAGTTAAAAACGGGATACGGACTGCAGGGAGAGCACGACGTTTCTTTCTAGCTTTGGTGGTGTCAGTGACTTACCAGCCCTGACATATATATACTTTTCACCTTTGTGGTTGTTGGATGAGGTGCCTCGATTATAGATCTGTAAGGACCGGGAAACGTGTGTTCAGGCATAATTAATCCTCTAACGTAAGTGAGGACCGGCCGTGAAGCATCCAGGGGTTGCCTAGAGTGCGTAGCCCCGAGGCATTTGCTAGAGTGTCTCGAACGCGGAGAGGAGCTTGCCCCTTGCCTCGACTCATGACGGAATCCAATTTCCAATACGTGTAATTCGTCTTTAATTGTAGAACTAGTATGGCGACATAGTAGATGGTAGCTATGCCGCCTATGATTTATATTTATGATTGAAATGTTTTGACACTATACACTTATTATAGTATCAAATGATTTGTTTTAAACGTATCAAGCATGCTTTGGCTGTTATAAGGGAAAACCCTATCCCCCGGCTTGCGTTGCATTGTGTGATAGGACCTGGGTCTTATAACAGCTTCATTTTTCTTTATTTAGCATTGCGCTGTTGTTTTATGCACTGGTATTCTTGGGAGGAAACCCGTTCCGTGTTATACGGCGTGGTCCCTTGATTTACCTAATTTTTAAAGTAAAGCTTTAAATAACTGTTTTAGTTCTCACACCAGTCACATGACTGACCTGGAGTTTATTGGTTTAACCTAAACTCTGGGTGCCCCTATTTTCCGCATGTGCAGCTAGTAGTTTTGGTTTTGCAGATTTATATTCACAGGATCCTGGTTTACAGCTGGAATGATATCCGGAAAGCTCTATATCTGTATATCACCTTCAGTTGTGCTTTATATTATTTTTCCGCTGCTATGTAATTTATTGTAATCTCTGATATTTATCGAATGTAATTTATTCATTTATACTCTGTATATTCTTGTATCTGATGGAATTGTTGTAATAACAATGAAATGTTCTTCTGTGTGGATTCTGATTTGTCATGTTCTCAACGATCAGGGGTTTCGAACGGTCTTGATCGGTTTAACGACTGATTCGGATCGAGCGAAATTCCCGGCCGTCACATTTGGTATCAGATCTTTGGTTTACAGGGCTCGAGAATAAGACACATTAGAACCATACGAAAGAATTCATCAGATATTGGATTAGTAATATCCAATTAGAGGACTCGTTAGAGATAGGATCAGTAGTGTCCTAGAACGAGTGTGAAGAGTATATTTTTCAAATGAAAACAATTTTGTTTTGAAATTTAAACCATTTTAAACGTATTTGATTATTTATTTATTTTGAATATGGACAATCGAGTATATAAAGATTTTGCATATACGCGTCATGAACGTATATTCGAAGTTTTAATATACTGGATAGATATAGAATCATACTCTAGTGGCCCGAAGATGATTCTGATGATTGACTAGTCGTCATTAGTATTCATGTTCGAGTAACGAAGGTGTGATATCGATATATTTCCATTAGACTGGTGTGAGAACCAAAACTTATATAGTTAGAACACATTGTTGTGAATTGGCACCAAAAACATGATTTTTTGTATATGTATCAAAATTATGAATTTGAAAACTCTAATCCACTAATTGATTGATGTTTGTGTTGTATGTTTATTTGTTTGCTAATTTTGAACCATTATCCCTAATTGCATCAAATTTTGAATATTATTGAAAATTGGTCGCATTTGCTTGCATATACATATACTTACATTGAACAAGTCATAGCAAGGAGGCTAGAGCCGAAGAATAAAATTTGTTTGCCCGACAAATAGGTACATGTTTACTACATAATTTACTGTTTTGTTTGGGTGATGATGATTTTATGAGCCTATTGGCTAGCCGCTTGGCTTTTTCTTTTTGAGATTAGAAGGACCGGGGAAGCTATTTGAAATTCCCCGATGCTCCCGGTGCAGGGGAGGTTATGGCGAAATTTTTCGAAAATTTAGGTTGTTAGCCAAATTTTTGAAAATTTGAAAATTCTCAGAAACTGAAAAGTTGGAGAATGCAAGCCAGATCGAAAAGAGAGTTAATTAATCAAACCACTTTCGACTTTGTTCCTTTTCGGGGACGAAAAGTTTTAAGTGGGGGAGATTGTAATAACCCGGAAAATCTGAGCCAGTTTAAAAATTTTATTTCGGCAATTTTAGCAAATTTTGAACATTTAAAATAGATTATTTTAAAGAATATCGTCGAGAAATTTATTTTGAATATAATTAGAACGTATATATTGTATACGCCGTCGTTAGAATATAAATAATTATATATAATTATAAATAGAATTGAAAATGGCGCGGTAGTACGATAATTCGATTTCAAACTTCAATTGAATGTACCGGGTGCAAAATAATCCGGATTTTAGTGAAACCAAAAACATTAAATTCTATTTGATAATATCTTTCCAACGAATCCGGGAAATCAAAATTTCATAGCGGGAATCAAAGGATATGTCCAGTTGAAAATTCTGAATAGTCGCTATGGAATTCAGGCCCTTAAAAATGGGAATTTTGCAAACGACCTCGGATTTCGACGAAACCACTTTTGTTGGGTCCGTCGTGTCAAATTATTGCTAGATTCCAAATTTCATAATTTTTCGAATCAATATGTGAGCGTGGCAAAGGAAAACGCGTTTGACCAGTTTCAGTTGATTTTAATCGACTGGGAAATGGCCATTTTTCTAACGGTCTCAGAATTTGACGAAACAAGTTTTGTTAGGACCGTATCATCAATACGAAGCTAGAAAATATTTTTAGGGAATTTTTCGTGTCAGTATGTGGCCCCGGTAATTTAAAATGTACGTTCAAATTGAATATATACTGATTTATATTTAAATTTAACGAAAACTGACCTTAACGATCGAATTGGCCTTCGTGACATATCCCATTGTGTTCGGATTGGGGTTATTACGCTAGGGACGACAGTCGGCGGGTTCGATTTCGAGTTCGAAAATAAAAGTTGCTTTTTGTGAATTTAGAATAAAAATAATAATTAATTATATATAAATGGGTCAACGCCCCCTTTTCCTTTATCTTTCCCCGACGGTTTTCTTCAGGAAGAAAAAAAAAAAACCCCAATCGAAGGCGACGCCTCCCAGCCACCACCGCCCATCGCCCCATCCCCCACCGTCGGTCGGCCACCAGAGCGCTCCCCCTTCGCCTCTCCCTCTTCCCCCTCGACCTCATGAATCCCCAACCCGAACCCTAACCCCTAATTGAGCCGCCGCAACCCCAGTAAGCCCCACCAAGACCGGCGCTACCCCCCCCCCCCCAGCGCGTCAGACCTCCGACCGCACCACTGCCACCTCCCCGACCCGCCGCTTCCCTCAGCACCCTACCCGATTCCACTCCCTCAGCCGATAATTGAAATTTGGTGAGTTTTTATTTTATTTTATATTTACTTCTTTAATGTAATTAGTTAAATAAAATATACCAGTTTTCTTTCTTTTTTTTTAGAATAACATAGAAGAAAAAAGAACCAATTTTCATTTATTTTATTTTAAAAATGAGAAAAGTTTGATTTTTAAAGGCAAGATTTGATTTTTATTTGGTAAAAGGTATGATCTTTATATTTTTAAAGTAATAAAAATATGATTTTTATATTTTTAAAGTATTAAAAATATAGTCTTTACTATATAGATGATATAAAAATATGATTTTTGTATAGGTAGAGAATTAAAAATATAATTTTTACGTAATAGGAATATTAAAAATATCATCTTTGTATGTGTAGAAAAATAAAAATGAGATTTTTATAAAGATGAAATCTTTAAATTTGAAAAGGCGAAGTCTATGTTTTTATAAAGGCGAAATCTTTATTTTAGAAAAGGCGAAATCTTTATATGGAAAATAGCGTGATAAAAATATAATTTTTATCTATATAACATAGTAGTAAAAATTCGATTTTTATATATTGAATAACAGAATAAAAATTTGATTTTTAAATGTAGGAAGCGATTATAAAAATATGATTTTTATTTTAAAGACATCAGCAAATATAAAAATGTGTGATTTTTATATATGTAGTGGCTACGGGCAACGAAGATGACGAAGATGCGATAACGACGAAGATTTCTACTTAAGAAGTGTCGTGAAGTTGGATAGCTATCGGTGAGAATTTCTCACCTTTCAATTTCTTTTTCTAGTTATATGTATATACTAGGATGCAGACGGTGCTTAGTAGCACCCGACACAATCGTCCACAGACCATGGACTTGTTTGTTTTGTTGCATAGATTAGTTAGATGATTTGATTTGAATTTGGTTGTTTGGTGATTTTGATTAATGGTGAATGGCGTGGGCCTTCACTAGACCGGGGATAAGGCTAGGCCTTGTCCTGTTTCTAGTATCGTGCCGTTATGCCGCCGAAATTTTCTAAAATAAGTTAGAAAAATAAAAATATCATTTTATTTAAAGAATGAACTGAATAGAAATTCATATGTTAAAATAAAATGTTTTATCGTTAAAAATATAATTTTTAACGTGAATATGAATATAGTGAATGTGAATAAATAAATATTCATTTACAAACCGGACGGTTTGTTTATGTACACCTATTTGAATGACATTGATTGGGACGATAAATTTTACACATCGCCCAACTGCACAAATAAAAATCTGTGTTTGATTGCTTGAAACCCCACACGGGTGTTGGGATGAAATTTGAAGTTCACTCATCCTGATTGATTAAATATGTCGATCGATTGATTGACAGGCTGTTATAAGCGTTAGATATCTATATTTGATGCTTATACAGTGTAGTGCACTTTGGTTGATGGTTGATTATTTTTCAATGCTATTATATACATGCGATGTATGAAAATCCATATAATTAATATTATATGGTGATTGATTGGGCCTACTTCCAATTTAGAAGATTAAGAATATATAATATAAAGGTTCATGTGTTGACTGTACTCATCCGTTGAGATTAGTCATGTGTTGAACGAAATATTTTTATAATAAAAATTACATCTTTATCAATATAATATAAAGGTTCATGTGTTGACTGTACTCATCCGTTGAGATTAGTCATGTGTTGAACGAAATATTTTTATAATAAAAATTACATCTTTATCAATATAATATAAAGGTTCATGTGTTGACTGTACTCATCCGTTGAGATTAGTCATGTGTTGAACGAAATATTTTTATAATAAAAATTACATCTTTATCAATATAATATAAAGGTTCATGTGTTGACTGTACTCATCCGTTGAGATTAGTCATGTGTTTAACGAAATATTTTTATAATAAAAATTACATCTTTATCAATATATCATAAAGGTTCATGTGTTGACTGTACTCATCCGTTGAGATTAGTCATGTGTTGAACGAAATATTTTTATAATAAAAATTACATCTTTATCAATATAATATAAAGGTTCATGTGTTGACTGTACTCATCCGTTGAGATTAGTCATGTGTTGAACGAAATATTTTTATAATAAAAATTACATCTTTATCAATATAATATAAAGGTTCATGTGTTGACTGTACTCATCCGTTGAGATTAGTCATGTGTTGAACGAAATATTTTTATAATAAAAATTACATCTTTATCAATATAATATAAAGGTTCATGTGTTGACTGTACTCATCCGTTGAGATTAGTCATGTGTTGAACGAAATATTTTTATAATAAAAAGTACATCTTTATCAATATAATATAAAGGTTCATGTGTTGACTGTACTCATCCATTGAGATTAGTCATGTGTTGAACGAAATATTTTTAAAATAAAATATACATCTTTATCATATATAAAATTAGAAACTGACTGGAAAATAGATAAGATGAGTGGTCTCCTGGATATTAATCTGATGTTGGTTTCGGCCTTCGGGGTTAATATTCAGGGAATCGTTCTCTTACTAATTTACGGTTAGAGTCTTATTTAATATCAAACGATAGATACCTTAATTTTCATAAAATATGTTAAATAACAAAATAGTCACACGTGGACGGTACTCATTCGTTGAGACTAGTCGTGTGTTGACAAAAATAAATATTCATTTGTTGAATAGAATGAAGGAATATATGAAGCCATGTTGATTAGATTGATGCCATTTTGACGTGAACGATATTTATATCGATTTTAATCATTTTAAAATGATGTTAAAAAGTGATTTCGAAATTGAATATTTTGAAATGAAATTTGAATCAAATTGAATAGAAAACGAAATGAATTGAATATAAAACGATTTCGAAATGAATTGAATATAAAACGATTTCGAAATGAATTGAATATATAACGATTTCGAAATGAATTGAATATATAACGATTTCGAAATGAATTGAATATATAACGATTTCGAAATGAATTGAATAGAAAACGATTTCGAAATGAATTGAATAGAAAACGATTTCGAAATGAATTGAATAGAAAACGATTTCGAAATGAATTGAATAGAAAACGATTTCGAAATGAATTGAATAGAAAACGAATTTGATTTCAATTGAATATATAACGAATTTGATCAAATAGAAAACCAATTCGAATTGAATCGAATAGAAAACCGATTTGAATTGAATCGAATAGAAAACCACTTTGAATTGAATTGAATTGAAAACGAATTCAAATTGAATTGAAAGCGAATTGAAATGAATTCAAATTGAATTGAAATTTGAATTGAATAGAAATGAAGTTTAAAACGAATTAATAAAGAAGAATTCAATTTTGCTTTGGATTGAAATGGAAGTTGAAAATGTTTTTGAAACGAATTCAAAACTATTTATAAAATTCGTTTTAAATAGGAATCGACGAAATATATATTATATATATTATATATATAATATAATGGCCTGAATAGAACGCACCGCGCTGCGGCAGTTCGTGAATTTCGACCATTTATTTCAAACAGACATTACGAGAGATCCGACCGTCGGATTCTCCTAAAACCGGAACCGTTGGGTTCGTATCGGAAAGAGCTTTCTAACGAATATTAGAAATTTGAAATCTAACGGTTGGATTTGGAGATATGTCCAAATCAAATTTGAAAAGGGTCGCTGTAAGTGCAGTTCGATGGCCATTGTTGGAAATCGACTATACGGACCTTGATAAAATTATTAAAAATAGTAATAATTTGTGTAAAATCATAAGAAATGATTTGGGAAAATTTGGGATGAAAAACTCCATATTTGAAAAGATAAAAATAGATTTTTATCGAAATGAACTAGTTTTGAACTAAATTTAAAACCCAATTATTTTTAAATAAATAAATTAGATTTAAAAAGGGGTTTTAAATAATCGGAATTTCTGATATATTTGATTGGATTTAAAGTGGGTTTATCGTGAATTGTGTTTTAAATAACACTAGATCTTTAACCCGATAATAAATAGAATGTGATTTGGGTTTATCGTGAACTGTGTTTTAAATAACACTAGTTCTTTAACCCGATAATAAATAGAATGTGATTTGGGTTTGTCGTGAACTGTGTTTTAAATAACACCTAGTTCTTTAACCCAGTAAAAGGAGTTTTAACGAATCTGCAATTATGTTGAAATATGAATTGATAATCTAAATTATCAAATTTAGAAAATGAGCGAGAATGGAGTATTACCAGTTTTGCTCCAAAGCGATAGATAAATCTTTAATTAGATTTGAACGTGAAATGGTAATTAATTTTACAAATAACACCGTGGTGTTAGATATGGAGTATTACCAGTTTTGCTTCATGGGATGAATAGGTTGGGATTGGGAAATAAAATAAATAATTACTTCGTTGTGGTTCGCTAATCCCGACTAGTTGGAAAAACCATAATTTGGTTTTAAATGACATCCAAAGGAAGATTACAGGATAAATTTTAAAGAATTTATCTTGGATAAAATTAATGGGAACCTTTCCCTGAGAATATGAATTGGAATGAGGCGTATGTTGTGTTTGTTTAACATTTGTTTTTAATATACGCGGGTTGTTTGGAAAGGCCGGGTTTATACCCATTCTGAATAACCGATTCGATGATAAGTCAAAGATGAAGACGGTGGTCGAAGACCGGAAGTCTTCACATCGTTTGGATTATTACTGACGATCCTGATTGGGCTGTACACCCAAGAGGATGGAAATAGTTGGTGGTCGTCCAGACGTACTTGGGAATGGATGGATATGCGAGGAAAGTGCCTCCGGTTTCGTTCAGACCCAGGACGAACTTGTAAATGGATTGTGTGTCTGACATTGGATTTCATTCTGTGTTGATTGATCTCTATTAAATATACATCTGTTTGGCGGCGGAGAATTTATTCTTTTGCTTAACGCCCTTCTCTGAGACGTACGAGCTCAGAGGTTGTATATCGATGGACATCAGTCGCACGACATGAACTGCCTGTGTGGCACGCTGAGATGCAATGATCAAGGCTTCTGTTGAAAAGCAAAGTCTTGTGGTTGATGATCAGAGCACGGCCTTTGTGGCGTAGCTTTGTGTAAAACGTGAATTCGTGAGCCTCACACCTCGGTATGAGTTAAAAACGGGATACGGACTGCAGGGAGAGCACGACGTTTCTTTCTAGCTTTGGTGGTGTCAGTGACTTACCAGCCCAGACATATATATACTTTTCACCTTTGTGGTTGTTGGATGAGGCGCCTCGATTATAGGTCTGTAAGGACCGGGACACGTGTGTTCAGGCATAATTAATCCTCTAACGTAAGTGAGGACCGGCCGTGAAGCATCCAGGGGTTGCCCAGAGTGCGTAGCCCTGAGGCATTTGCTAGAGTGTCTCGAACGCGGAGAGGAGCTTGCCCCTTGCCTCGACTCATGACGGAATCCAATTTCCAATACGTGTAATTCGTCTTTAATTGTAGAACTAGTATGGCGACATAGTAGATGGTAGCTATGCCGCCTATGATTTATATTTATGATTGAAATGTTTTGACACTATACACTTATTATAGTATCAAATGATTTGTTTTAAACGTATCAAGAATGCTTTGGCTGTTATAAGGGAAAACCCTATCCCCCGGCTTGCGTTGCATTGTGTGATAGGACCTGGGTCTTATAACAGCTTCATTTTTCTTTATTTAGCATTGCGCTGTTGTTTTATGCACTGGTATTCTTGGGAGGAAACCCGTTCCGTGTTATACGGCGTGGTCCCTTGATTTACCTAATTTTTAAAGTAAAGCTTTAAATAACTGTTTTAGTTCTCACACCAGTCACATGACTGACCTGGAGTTTATTGTTTTAACCTAAACTCTGGGTGCCCCTATTTTCCGCACGGGCAGCTAGTAGTTTTGGTTTTGCAGATTTATATTCACAGGATCCTGGTTTACAGCTGGAATGATATCCGGAAAGCTCTGTATCTGTATATCACCTTCAGTTGTGCTTTATATTATTTTTCCGCTGCTATGTAATTTATTGTAATCTCTGATATTTATCGAATGTAATTTATTCATTTATACTCTGTATATTCTTGTATCTGATGGAATTGTTGTAATAACAATGAAATGTTCTTCTGTGTGGATTCTGATTTGTCTTGTTCTCAACGATCAGGGGTTTCGAACGGTCTAGATCGGTTTAACGACTGATTCGGATCGAGCGAAATTCCCGGCCGTCACAGATTTAATGAAGTTTTCCAATAAATTAATATATACTTGGAAATAAATAAATAAATTGGATTTTTGGGTTTGTCGTGAATGGTGTCTTCAATAATACCGTTCTTAAACCCAGTTGAGAAAATAATAAATCTTTTAGTTAAGATTATTAGAGTTTCCAATTATATTTATAAATTATAATAAAATGAAATGTGAATTGGGTTTATTGCGGACTATGTTTTTAAACGACATTTGTTCTTTAACCCAATTAACAGTGAAAATATATTTTGGAAGTTATAAATCTTTTATTAAGATTTAATGTACGTTCTCCAAAGCAAAGTTTTCTAATTTAATATATTAAATTGGAATTGAATGGGATTCGATTAATAATAAT
The DNA here is from genome assembly GCA_030737875.1 of Allium sativum. Taxonomy (NCBI): domain Eukaryota; kingdom Viridiplantae; phylum Streptophyta; class Magnoliopsida; order Asparagales; family Amaryllidaceae; genus Allium; species Allium sativum. Next base: position 293,518,668 of record CM060925.1, read on the forward strand.
CGAGATGAGCTTCTGTAAAAGTAGACCGTTATTATGTATGAAATTTAGAAGGCTCTGTCGTAATTTTATTTATATTATTAGTCTGATACGGGAATTTATATCGATTATATATTGAATTGTTTTCTGTGAAAATTCTAAATTTAATGGAAGATGATTTTGGGTTTATCGTGAACTGTGTTTTAAATGACATTGGTTCTTTAACCCAGTTAAAGACAAGATTTATCTCTTAAAGTTGGATAACCATAAAGTAATGATGTTTGATATTAAAACCAAATTGATGTTTTAATGAATCTCTAAAAAGAAGATTAAAGAATAAATTTAAAAGAATTTATCTTTGATAAAATTAATGGGAACCTTTCCCTAATAATGTGAATATTTTATTAAAAGAATGTTCTGAATTGGAATGAGGTGTATGATGTGGTTCTATAGCGATTAATTATTGATTGTAAAATACGCGAGTTATTCGGAAAGACCTGGTTCAACCCATTCTGAATAACTACTACAACGATTAAAAGTCGAAGATGAAAACGGTGGTTGAAGACTGGAGGTCTTCACATCGTTTGGATGATTACTGATGTCTTGATTGGGAGGCATTCCAGGACAAGTTAATAAGTGGTGATCGTTTAGACGTACTTGGAAATTGACGGATATGCGAGAACCTCTCTCCTGTATAGGACATATGGGACGAGGAATAAGGTGTCTCCGGTTTCGTTCATACCCAAAACGAACTTGTAAATGGATAGTATGTCAGACGTTGTATTCCTTTATGCTGTATTCGTTGATCTCTGCTAAATATATATCTGTTTGGTGGAGGACAATTTATTCTCTTGCATAACATCTTTTTCTGAGACGTACGAGCTCAGAGGTTATATATTGGCAGAAATCAATGGTATGTTATGGATTGACAATGTGCTATGCTAAGATGAAAATGATCAAGGCTTTTGATTGACATAGAAATGTGTTTATTTTATGCTCTTATATCTTATCTTTTGTATATAAATAAATATTACTTGGGTATTGTTTTGTCACTTTTACAGATATTCCAACCCAGCCTGCATGCAACCAGAAAAGTAGAGAAATAGAGATCAAATTGCTATATATTTACATTTTGAAGAATTGTAGATGAAGATCTCACATCTAGTTGTTGTTGGACAAGAAAATGAATGATAAAAGGCCATGCACATCTCAAATTAAAGGAGGCTTGCAAGAGAAAAGGAGAAAAGGCCTAGAACTTGTTTCAAATGATAAAAGGCCTACAACATACTTGAAATAGCTAGGCCCATTTGTAATTAGGGTTAGGGTTTGGTTATCTCCTATAAATACCCTTGTAATATCATTGTAGCCACTATCCTATCCCATTTTCTATCTTCTTCTCCATCAATAAAGTTTCTAGTTCTCTTTTATTTTTCTGTATTTTTTATTTTCTTAGCAACTAGTGCCATCTACACAATTAGGTTTGGTAGAGTACTAGTTGTATTTTGCACTTCTTTTCATTAGTGATTGACCGTCTGATTAGATTCAGCGGTAATCCTAATTTTAATTACTGTTTCTTATTTTTAATTTTTGCAATTTTAATTTCTGTTCTTTTTATTGCGTTCTTAGGTCATATTGGATTGAATATAGATTTGATTAGATTCAGATTTGTACTCAATTCAATAATAGTTTTATTGTTTTTCAAAATCAATCCCCAAGCTTCGTCGAACTAGCCCAAGAAATTATTTAAATAATTTGATTTAATTTGCCTCCCTGTGTTCGACCTGTATGCTACACACCTGTGCACTTGCATAATTTAATTTAAATATTGCGCTTTTTTAGTTTATAGGGAAGCGTCGATCAAGTTTTTGGCGCCGTTGCCGGGGAGGTAAACACTAAATTTTATTATTTATTTAATTTCTGATTTGTGTTAGTTTTTTTATTTTATTTCATTTTCTTTTTGTTTTCTTGTGTATATAGAAAAAAATCTTGATTGAATAGATTTGGTATTATTCAATGATACCGTAATCTTCTAAGCAAGAGAAGAAAAAATTAACTTGTCATTTTCATTGATTTTCTGTCTTTGCCATTTTTTTCTTTTACTTCTTTCCTTTTTTCCCCTAATCGTTTCCTCCTTTGTACAAATTTATTTCTTGATTTACAAGCCTTAAAAAAACTGTTAATTTTCCTTTATTCTTTCCATCTTTCCACTTTCTTTCCAATCGTCTACATTCCTTTTCTTTTTACAAATTTCAAAAAAAAAAAAAAATCCTCTTTTGCAATTTTTTTTCCTTTCTTCTTTTGTCTTTCTTGTTCTCAATACATTTGATTTCTTTTCTTCTCTTAAAAATTTCTTTTCTTTTCAAAAAAAATAAAATAAAATAAAAAATAAAATACTCTTTTGATTTCTTTCCTCTTTATTCCTCCTTTCCAATTTTCAATACAATTACTTCTCATTCTTCTTTTACAAGTTCAAAAAAAAAAAAAAAATCTTGCCGTTTTTCTTTTATTTCTTCCATGGTTTCAACTTCTTTCTCCTTTCTTTCATTTGTTTCCCCTCTTACTAATATCTCGCATCCTTTCTTCTTTTACAATTTGTTGAAGAAAAAAAAAATTCCTTTTATAATTTCTCTTGCCTTGTAATTAATTTTCTTTCCTTTCTCCATTTATTTCTTTTCCCTTTTAAATTTTTTTCCTTTTACATTTTTTTCCCTCTTCATCTATTCCTTCTTTCCATCTATTCCTTCTTCCCAATTTTTACTTTATTTTTATTGTTCATTGTTGTTGTACATTTATTTTGCCAAATTTTCTTTAATTGCTTTCCATTTATTCCTTCTTTCCTTTTACTTCTTTCCAATTGTTAATCCAATTCTTTTACAACAATAACCAGAAGAAGAAAAACATATTCTCTTTTGAAATCTTTCCCTTTTCTGCCTTGTAATTATTTCTCTACCTTGCTGTTTATTTCTTTCCACTTCTGCAATTTTCTTCCGAACTTTTACATTTCTTTCCATTTTTTTTACACAAAAAAAAGTTGCCAAATTTCTCTAAGTTTATTTCCTTTCTTTTATTTCTTACCCTTCTCATCTTTCTTTTGCAATCTGATTACTTTCCAAAAAAAAAAAAAATCTTTCTAAAACTTCTTTCCTTGCTGCAAATTTCTCCATCTTCATAAACCATAATCAATCCCCTACCACATCCAGAAACCCGCGTCTGAATTTTCCATCAACCCCTCTACACAAAAACATTCCAAGCATAAACGTTTCAAACCAAAAAATTCAACACTTGCTCCACGCCACTGCCACAAGCAGCCACTGCTACTGCTTCCAATTTACTTCTTTGCCATAATTTCTATCACAAGTTCACTAAAGCCTTCTTCTCCTCTAAACCAACAAGACCCCTTTCAACATCCGATCACCATCACCAAGCTTCCTCCTCGGTCCTCAAAATCCGCAAACCAGACCTCATACCAACAAGCACCGCTGTCTACAGCCAACTCAAACCACCACAGTACCAAAAATCTCCGATTTGAAAACCCGATTCGAAATTGGTTCATATTGATTTCAGAAAAAAAAATTAAAGGGGACCGAGCTTTTGGTTTGGCTGTGCAAAAGTTTAGGACATACGTTCCTTTTGTTGAGGGCATTTTGTGTGTTGAGGGAGTAGCTTATTTTGGGGCGTGATTTACTTCCTTATAAAGAGGGTTGCGTGTGAATCGTTTCTGAAGGTATTTGGATTAACTTTGTTGGGAGCATTTCTTTTTATTTACGATGAGTTATTGGTTGTGAAAGACTTGGTTTTTGTTTTTTGTTTGCTTCCTTTTCTTTGAATTAGTTTTTTTGTTTTTTTTTGTTAAATTAGTTTCTTTTTCTTATGTTTTTTTTTCAATCATTTTACCAAAAAAAAAATTCAAGGTTAAAGCGCAGGAAGAAAGAGGAAAGCATATCAAATAAGGAATTCTGAGGACAAACAAATTGCAAACACTGAGATTTTAATTGTTGAGGCTGCTCAATTGCATTGGACGGACAGCCATACCTCACTGTAATATTTTCTGAACTCTACAGGTGCTCTGCTGCAAAGAAAATATATATAGAAATTGCTTGTAAAAATTTTTTGTAGGGGCAGCGGCTTGCTTGTACAATTTTTTTTATTTATTCATGCAGTTATTATTTCCTGATTGTTTAGATTGGCTGAAATTTCCATAATTGAAATCTGTATTCTCATTGTTTTCAACAATAAAAATAGACATTGCAAAATAATATAATTGAAAAGTGATGCTTTGTGAAGTTGACTATCTCGTATAATTGGATCGCGGATATATATTAGTTCAATTTTTTGAACTTCTAGCAAAAGAGGTTGCAAACTACCCGTAAAACATTGGTTGTATCCCTTAGTATTTATACTATACGTGAACGGCCATAAGACCCTCTTCCCCCTTCAAATCGAGATTATCAACTAATAGGATATACTTGAGTACGTTGTCTATTTTGTAATAACAGCTACTTGTGTCAATCTTAAGTTTTGGATTTTTTTTATTCAACAACGATGAGTGAAAAGAGTGTTAGCCATCATAATTCTCCTAGGAATTTTGAGATTGATGAAACTGACATGATTCAGACCACAGTTAATGAAACCTTTATTGACACTTCTGAAGCCTTGAAAATGTGTTTTAACCATTTCAACTCTAATTTCGATGAGCTCGAATACATTTCTGAATTAAATGAACTTCTTGAATCGAAACCCTCGTCACTTGAATCTAACAAAGGAATGTTGACCAATGTTAACACACATGAACTTCCTAAGTTAAACCTCGAACCCCTATCACAAGACCTTGAGCATGCTTATTTGGACTCTACAGAAAATTTTCCCATGATCTTGGCCTTTGATCTCACCGAGGACCAAGAAGAAAAACCTTTGAAAATTTTATGGGATAATCTGCATCTGAATTGTATAAATAATTGGCATGACACAATTTTCATAGGAAAAATTTTCATTTTAAAATTCACTCACATGCCTGTTAAACCTCACAAATCAAATAAGAAATCATTGTGCATCATTTTCGATAGAGGCAAGTTTAAGGGGAAAAGGAAATCGTATTTTTTACATAACACTCATCGTCATCCTAGATTTCACATTGCATATGATTGGCATTGATATATAGTAGCTAAACTTCATTTCATTTTACAAATAATTTTGCAACTCATTCACCTTTGGGTACGATCTTTCAAATTTAGGAAACGTTACAATGTGGACACTGTTTAGTTCAAGTGTGGGGGGGAGTCTGCATTTCATTCATTTTTCATTTTTTTATTTTTCTTTCTTTTCATTTTCAGCCATTTAAATAGGACCATCATGCATTTTAGATTGTAGTAACATGCCATTTTTTTTTGAAACATGACTCATTTTAGATTGATACAACAAAATAAGTTAAGGATTGTTAATCAGTTGATAGTATTTTTTTCTCTCAACTAAGATCGAATAAGAAATATAATGAAAAGTTGAATTTTGAGGGATAATTGTGTAATTGGTACATAGGGAGATTCTTAGGTGATGGCCATGAAGTTTATTCTAAACTGTAGTCTTTGTTTACTGAGTGGAGGACTTAAAATACTTATATTGGCTTTTCGAATCTTTAAAACTAAGTTGTGTTAAGCTGAATTCGCATAATCTCTCTTGTTCTTAAATTTTCAATAATAATAATAATAGTAATCCAAGGGTATCCAACATTGCTTGTATATCAAGCATTGGTGTGCAAACCCGCCAAGCTCTATCCGACATGTTGTTGACAAAGTCAGCGTTGGAATATCTTGGTATCATTTTATGAGATAGGACACCTAAGGATTACCGACACGTTGTTGACAAAGTCAAAGTCGGTCTGCACAATCCGCCAAGCTCTTTACCCACTCTCCGTTAGTCCGCGAGGCAGTGCATGGGTGGTAAACCTTGGTCTTCTGAGTTAGGTGTATAAACTTAATCATAAATTCTAATTTTATAGCGATAGAGGATAAACGATGATGCCCAAACATTTCTTGACATTATTGGTTTGACTAGCCATACACCAGGAAATTAGAATACCACTTCACAAACTGTGACAAACAAACTAAGAATTTATTTCATGGTTGCACTATGTTACCGACCGAACCAACTGGCCAAACTGGAATTTAACATTTGAAAACTCAAATTATATTGAAATTTTGTGACAAGTTGAGATATCTAAAATAAAATCAACTGATTAAAATTGTTAACTTAATTTGTTGTACCACTTTCCTGAAATAAATTGTGTTTTCATTTTTATTTTCTTTTGCATATGTCTGTTTCATTCATGTAGTTGCATTATAACCATAGCATACTACATTTGGATTTCGTGGGTAGTATCCGCTGAAAACCCTCACGAGACACCACTCGTCCTACTAGGGACACCTAGAGGTTTAACGGGTTGTTGCATACGCTCAATGCAATCGTGTTTCCAACGAAAGTGTGACCTATCTAGTTTAGCTTTTCATTTTTTTTCTCTTTTTACTCGAGTACGAGTAAAAGATAAGTGTGGGGTATTTGATTGACATAGAAATGTGTTTATTTTATGCTCTTATATCTTATCTTTTGTATATAAATAAATATTACTTGGGTATTGTTTTGTCACATTTACAGATATTCCAACCCAGCCCGCATGCAACCAGAAAAGTAGAGAAATAGAGATAAAATTTCTATATATTTACATTTTGAAGAATTGTAGATGAAGATCTCACATCTAGTTGTTGTTGGACAAGAAAATGAATGATAAAAGGCCATGCACATCTCAAATTAAAGGAGGCTTGCAAGAGAAAAGGAGAAAAGACCTAGAACTTGTTTCAAATGAAAAAAGGCCTATAACATACTTGAAATAGCTAGGCCCATTTGTAATTAGGGTTAGGGTTTGGTAATCTCCTATAAATACCCTTGTAATATCATTGTAGCCACTATCCTATCCCATTTTCTATCTTCTTCTCCATTAATAAAGTTTCTAGTTCTCTTTTATTTTTCTGTATTTTTTATTTTCTTAGCAACTAGTGCCATCTACACAATTAGATTTGGTAGAGTACTAGTTGTATTTTGCACTTCTTTTCATTAGTGATTGACCGTCTGATTAGATTCAGCGGTAATCCTAATTTTAATTACTGTTTGTTATTTTTAATTTTTGCAATTTTAATTTCTGTTCTTTTTATTGCGTTCTTAGGTCATATTGGATTGAATATAGATTTGATTAGATTCAGATTTGTACTCAATTCAATAATAGTTTTACTGTTTTTTAAAATCAATCCCCAAGCTTCGTCTAACTCGCCCAAGAAATTATTTAAATAATTTGATTTAATTTGCCTCCCTGTGTTCGACCTGTATGCTACACACCTGTGCACTTGCAGAATTTAATATAAATATCGCAAGTTCATAGGGAAGCGTCGGTCAGCTTTTGTTGAAAAGCAGGGACTTATGGTTGATGATCAAAGCACAACCCATTTAGGCATAGCTTTTTGTATAGCGTAACTTCGCGAGGCTCACACCCCGGTAAGTGTCTAAAACGGGACAAGGGAATACAGGGAGTGCACACGTTTCTTTCTACCTAGAAGGGGTATCAGGGTTTTGTAAGTCCTGACATTTCACTTATGTGGTTGATGGATTACGAAGCCTCGGATTTATTGGTCGATAGTGACCAAATTATAGGTTCAATAGGACTAGGAAACGTGTGTTTAGGAATTTCCAATCCACTAAAGTATTTGTGGCTGGCCCTGAAGGATCCAAGGATTCGCCAGCATCCAAATCCTGAGATATTTGCTAGAGTGTCTCGAATCGGTAAGGAGATCGTCCCTAGCCTTGACTCATGATGGAAATCCAACTTCCAATACGGCGTCATGCAGTTTTGATTATAGAACTAGTATGACGACATAGTAGAATGGGGTACTACGCCGGTTATGATTGATACATTATGATTGAAATGTTTTAGAAACATATATACACTAATAATAATATCAAATTTTTTTATCGTATCAAGCTTTTTTGACCATTATAAGGTAAAACTCTAACCTTCGGTATGCGTTGCATTGTGTGATGAGACTTGAGTCTCATAATGGTTTCATTTTTCTAAAAAGCATTGCGTTTTTAATGATTTACTTTATTTATGCATTGGAAATCCAAAGGAGTAAACCCGTTCCGCGTCAGCGGTGTGGTCTTATGATTATCCTTATTATTAAATAAGTTAAGTAAGATTTCTCATACCAGTCCCATTACTGACCTGTAGTTTGTTTCACTTTGCAAACTCGGGTGCCCACTTTTCCACACGGGCAGTCGAGTAGCTTATTTTGCAGATATGCTGAACATGATTTTGGATCGAGCCTTAAAGCTGTGTTCAGAGCATTGATAGTCTTCCGCTGCATTGTGTGCAGGATTCTGGATCGAAGCTTAACGGTGTGTCCAGAGCATTAATAGTCTTCCGCTGTGATTAGTTTATTTGTTTCCGCTACACAGTATTAAATTATTGTAATTTAATCTTCTGTTGTAATATAATTCGATGTACTCTGACATTCTGTACTCTGATGTAACATTATTATAATGTTTATAAAAGTCTTCTATTATTTATTCTTATGTGTTGTATACTTAGCGTATTCGGGTTTTCAAAAGGTCTTAGTCGATTTTGCGATCGATTAGGTTCGGGCTAAATCCGGATCGTTACAGTTAGTATCAGAGCTTTGGTTATCTCTAATCTTTGGGGTACTACCTATTAGAACTGAACAAAAGGCTCATCAGAGGTAGGATTAGAAATATCATATAAAAGAATACTCATTTGAGATTGGATCAGTAGTATCCTAGAATGAGAAAAACTCGTTAGAGATGGGGTTAGTAATTCCTTAGAATGAGTTGAGAGTGACAAGTTTGTAACTAACGTATTTGTGATTATATATATAATCCGATCTTAGAAAATATGATTTTTGAATATATAAAAGTTATATTTTTTTTGAAAAGCTAATCAACTAATTGATTGATGGTTGTGTTGTGTGATTATTAGTTCAACTAATAAAACAATGGAAACCAATAAAAAAATGAAAGTTGAGTTAATTAATTAAACAACTTTCAGCTCCGTTCCTTTTCGATGACGAAAAGATTTTAAGTGAGGGAGATTGTGACAACCCAGAAAATCAGAACCAATTTAAAAATTTATTTTGAGGAAATTTTGTTAGAAAATGCGTCCAAATTTAAAAATTCCAATATTAAATTATTGTATATATGAAAAAAATAATAATAATACCGTAAAACTTTTAATGTTATCCATGTAATAACACGTGATGTTTAATACTATATGTTTTGAAAATTGAAAGGTTGCAAACTTTCTAATAATTATCATCAAGTAATCTAGCATTTATATCACGTATTTATTCTCTCCTCTTTCTACTCTTTTATCTATCACTCAAATTCATTTAGAAACAAAGCTATTCCCATTATTTCTCCTTTTCTTCATCCCTTCTCTTTATATCTACAATCTTCAAATCTCAAAATAAAATAAAATAGAAGCCTACAAAACTATATACATATTTCTATGATTTATTCTTATTAGTCCAATTAAATATCTCCCCTAAATTACGTCATTTAATATTACGTGTTCTGAAATTTAAAAAATCACACAACTTTCTTATAGTCATCATTAAAACAATAAATTATGCATTCATTACTTTCCGTTATTCTCTTTCTTTATGTAATTTTCTTTTGAGTTTTTAATTGGAAATAAAGTTTAATAAAGGTTGATTAGATTAACATGACATGTCTAGTCAACTAATTTATTCACTTGTAACCTACTACATATGTCGAGACTCAAGTGAGGAATAAAATAAAGTATATAACAAAATATATATATATACCCATTATATGAAATATGTACAGGCGTTGTATGGAAATATACATATGCAACATATGAACATACACAAATGAAATATACAAAATGGTCATGAAATGAAATATTCATTAGTTAGTTAAAAATATATATTTGAACAAAAGCATCGCTATTAGAATATTAGTGAAATATAAAATCATAAATAAAGGAAAGTCGCATCTTTCATAAAATAAATAAAATTTGAAATCATATTCAATGAGGCGTGTCATTCATTGCAAGAAAATAAAAAAGGAAAAAAATAATGACAATGATAACAATAATTGCCGCATGCGTTTCATTCATATCCTTTAATTCTATATGTTATCTCCCTTCTTTTCATATACATATATGACATACTATATACCTTTTATCAACACAAGAAAGAAACAAAAAGAAAAAAAGGATAGATAAACAATTATTAAATTAAATATTATTTAATATATTGTTATTGTATATTGACCTTTATCTCACATAGATTAACACCTCATCCCTATCAATTAATTTAATTCTTTTGTAACGTGCAATATATGGTTAGCGGGCCTTTTCTGAATTAAAGAAGTAAATAATTAATTTCTTTATAACTACCCTAGAATAATCAAACCCTAGTTCATATTATAGCCACTGCCACCCTATCCTTCAATGGTCACTCTTCTTCAAATTTCCTTCATCAATTTCTTCTAATCCATCACATAACTCAAGAAAATTATAAAGCCATTATTGGAGAGCACCACGAGACCTCCCTAGTCAACGGTCAAGATCATTGAATTCAGCCTCAATCAGGGTGCGATTTGGAATAAGGAACGGCAGTCTTGGGTTGAGCGGTTTTAAAAAGAGAACGACACGTTTTGAGAAGAAAGGTTATGGGATTTTAATTTTTAATTAATTATATAATTAATATAGTCAATGTTTGTAACGTCGTATCTCTCTCATACGAGTTCGGAATCAGACGAAACGAAATGCGTTGGAATCACGACGATGAGATCTGTAATATGGAACTGACTAAAGTTGAAACAGAGAACGCTGGAAATTCTGACAAAAACTGATGTGATATTGCTATTTTTAAATAAATTTAATTATTAAACATGATGTGAAATTTATATTTATACTATATAAAATTCATGTTGGTGTTCTACAAAATTAAAATTATTTGTTTGTGATTACGATGAACAACTGAATTGAATTATGTATATTCATGTTTGTCAAAATGTATGCATACAATAAAAACCATATTTTTATTGTATAAAATACAATAAAAACATGTTAATACATGTTTGCCATTAAAAAAGTCATTTTCTTATGTTAGATTAGAAATAAAATAAAAAAATTATGTTAATACATGTTTGTCATTAAAAATTCATTTTCTTATGTTAGATTAGGAATAAAATAAAAATATGTTATTACATGTTTTTGCTATTTTAAAAGACATTTTTAATATGTTAGAGTAAAATTAAAAGAATAACAGGTTATTACATGTTTGGTTAAATAATAAAGATTACATTTTTATTACATATAGCGATCATTAAAAACATGTCATTTTTGCAAGTTCATGTCATGTTATTTAAATATGTCATTTTTGTTATAAAATTATCATTTTAGATAAATTGTCATGTTAGATTAAAAACAACATTTTTGTTATAAAATTATCATTTTACACAAGTTGTCATGTTAGACTAAAAATATCATTTTTGTTAGAAAAGTTACATTAGATTAAAAATAACATTTTTTTGTTAGAAAAGTTACATTAGATTAAAAATAACATTTTTTGTTAGAAAAGTTACATTATAATAAAAATAACATTTTTGTTAGAAAAGTTACATTAGATTAAAAATAACATTTTTGTTATAAAATTATCATGTTAGATAAAATTGTCATTTTAGATAAAAATGTCATGTTAGAATAAAAAGTCATTTTTGTTAAATGTGTCATTTATGTTAGAAATAAATATGTCATTTATATTAGTAATAAATATGTCATTTATGTTAGGGATGAAAATGTTGAAACTTCAAAATTCACATTTTAGTGTAAAGATAAAATATATAAAAGATTCAAGTTAATAAATTTTGTTTACATTAAAATTTACACTTTAGTGTATGTACGAGTCATATTAAAAGATTCATTGTTTGAAAATTTGTTTTCACATTAAAATTTACATTGTTAATGCAAAAATTCATCATTAGAAAAAGGTTCATTACTTGAAAAATATTTTTACATTAAAATGTTCATTTTTAATGTAAATGAATCATATGAAAATAATAGATTCATTGTGTAATAAAAATATATTTTGACATCGAAATTTACATTTTTAATGTAAATAAATCATTAGAAAAAGTTTCATTGTTTAATAAATTATATTAACATTAAAGTTACATCTTTAATGTAATAAACGATTGATTAAAAATATTAAACTTTGGTGAAAATGTGTTAACACATGAAAGTACATTTTTAATGTACACATGATTATATAAAAAGATTAATATTTGATTATAATATGTTTACACTCAAAAGCTCATTTTTAATGTATAAAAGGATTAAATAAAAAGAGCAATGTTTGATAAAAAATGTTTTTACATTAAAAATTACACTTTTAATGTAAGCAAGAATAATTAAAATATGCATTGTTTAATATTAACATTTACAAGTTATAGAAGTAGAAATGTTCATTTGTTTGATATCAACATTTACATGTTAGACAAGTAGACAAATGTACATTGGTTTAACATTATCTTGATTATGTTAGCGATAGTAGAAATAGTTCAAACTGAGTTATAATTGGTTAAATTTATTAACCAATGATTTATGTATGTAAACTGTTGTTGTTTGAAAACCCCACACAGGTGTTGGGATGATATTCGTCATACACGAGTCCCAATATTTAGTTATATGTTAATCAATGGATTGACAATCTGTGACGAGCATTATTTATTTATTTTAATGCTCACACAGTTAAAAATTTCACTCTAGATGTGAATGGATTGTTTATTGTTTATTTCTCATTATTGTTATATACGTGCGATGTATGAAATCCATATAACTGAAATTATATGGAAATTGATTGAGTCGCATTTCGATTTAGGATATTTTTAATAAAATAATATTTTTAAAATAAAGAACATCTTTATATAAAGAATAGTTTAAGGCAAAGAATCTTTTGGAATAAAGAATATTTAAATATTATGAATATTTTAAAATAATATTCAGTGTAAAATAAAATTATGATTTCTATGTCACTTTTTAGACGAATATAAAAATGTGAAGCCAAATTAAGCAGCAAACGTTATTTTAATCCGAACGGGTACATCGATCGATTTGATTTACTTTATAATGAACATCAAAAGAAGTGATTTCAAAATCTAATATCTTGAAATTATTAATAATATAATATGATAAAGATTAGAATATTCAATTTTTATTTAATGTTGAAAAATGAAGTCAAAATCATTTAAAAATGAATTTATAATTATTTTATAAAATAAGTTTTTAAAAGGAAATCGACAAAATATATATAATATGTTACATATTTGTATAATGGCCAGAATAGAACATGTTGCGCAGCGACTGTTCGCGAATTTCACCATTAACTTCAAATTGATGTAACGGGAGATCCGACCATCGGATTCTCCTAAACCTGGAATCGTTTAGTTCGTATCGAAAAGAGTTTTCCAATGAATATAAGAGGTTCAAAATCTAATGGATGGATTTGGAATTATGTCCAAATCAATTTCAGAAAAGGTCGCTATAGATGCAGTTCGGTGGTCGTTACTGGAAACCGACTGTACAGGCCTTAATAAAATTGTTAAAAATATGGAAAAATTATGTAAAATCATAATAAATGATTTAAAAAGATTTTGGATGAAAAATACATATTTGAAAAGATAAAAATATATTTTTATCGATATGAGCTAGTTATTAACTAGAATAAATCTTTAAATTAAGATTTAATGAAGTTTTCCAATAAATTAATATTTACTTGGAATTAAATATATAAATTGGATTTTTGGGTTTGTCGTGAATGGTGTCTTCAAAAATATTGTTCTTAAACCCAGTTGAGAAAAAAATATATATTTTAATTAAGATTATTAGAGTTTCCAGTTATATTTAAAAATTAGATTAAAATGAAATGTGAATTGGGTTTGTTGTGGACTGTGTTTTTAAACGAAATTTGTTCTTTAACCCAATTAACAGTGAAAACATAATTTGGAAGTTATAAATCTTTTATTAAGATTTAATGGACATTCTCAATAGTAAAATTTTCCAATTTAATATATTAAATTGGAATTGAATGGGATTCGATTTAATAATAATCGAGATAAGCTTCTGTAAAAGAAGACCGTTATTATATATGGAATTTAAAATGCTCTGCCATTATTACATTTATATTATTAGTCTGATACGGGAATTTATATCGATTATATATTGATTGATTTCTTTGAAAATTCCATATTTAATGGAAGATGATTTTGGGTTTATCGTGAACTGTGCTTTAAATGACATTGGTTCTTTAACCCAGTTAAAGACAATATTTATCTCTCAAAGTTGAAAAATCATAAAGTAATGATGTTTGATATTAAATCCAAGTTGGTGTTTTAATGAATCTCTAAAAAGAAGATTAAAGAATAAATTTAAAAGAATTTATCTTTGATAAAATTAACGGGAACCTTTCCCTAATAATGTGAATATTTTACTAAAAGAGTATTCTGAATTGGAATGAGGCATATGATGTGTTTCTATAACACTTAATTATTGATTATAAAATACGCGAGTAATTAGGAAAGACCGGGTTCAACCCATTCTGAATAATTACTACGACGATTAAAAGTCGAAGATAAAGACGGTGGTTGAAGACCGGAGGTCTTCATATCGTTTGGATGATTATTGATGACTTGATTGGGAGGCATCCCAAGACAAGGTAATAAATGGTGATCGTTCAGACATACTTGGAGATCGACGGATATGCGAGAACATCTCTCCTGTATTGGACATATGGGACGAGGAATAAGGTGTCTCCGATTTCGTTCAGGCCCAGAACAAACTTGTAAATGGATGGTATGTCTGACATTGTATTCCTTTATGCTTGTTCGTTGATCTCTTCTAAATATATATCTGTTTGGTGGCAGAGAATTTATTCTCTTGCATAACATCCTTCTCTGAGACGTACGAGCTCAGAGGTTTTATATTGGCACAAATCAATGGTATGGTATGGATTGACAATGTGGCATGCTAAGATGCAAATGATCAAGCCTTTTGTTGAAAAGCAGGGCCTTGTGGTTGATGATCAAAGCACAGCCCATTTAGGCATAACTTTGTGTACAGCGTAACTTCGCGAGTCTCACACCCTGGTAAGAGTCAAAAACGGGACAAGGGAACGCAAGGAGTGCACACGTTTCTTTCTAGATAGAAGTGGTATCAGGGTTTTGCAAGTCCTGACATTTTACTTATGTGGTTGATGGATTATGAGGCCTCGGATTTATTGGTCGATAGTGACAAAATTATAGGTTCAATAGGACCAGGAAACATGTGTTCAGGAATTTCCAATCCGCTAAAGTGTTTGTGGACTGGCCCTGCAGGATCCAAGGGTTCGCTAGCGTCCGAATCTTGAGACATTTTCTAGAGTGTGTCAAATCGGTAAGGAGATCGTCCCTAGCCTTGACTCATGATGGAAATCCAACTTCCGATACGACATCATGCGGTTTTGATTATAGAACTAGTACGGTGACATAGTAGGATGGGGTGTTATGCCGTCTATGATTGATACAATATGGTTTAAATGTTTTTGAAACTTGTTGGCTGGCTTTTTGACCAAGCCACCAAGGTTCATACACAAAGACAATACGAAGCTTCGCTCATCCAATCTCTGGAACCTCGATCGTGACATACCCATCCTTGATGGTTCGTGGTCACCATGTTGTCTCCGCCTCGCGATGCTATCTCACGACCCATTCGTGATGACCCCCCTGATCCTTCCTCTTAAGAGCTCCACGATCCGATCCATTCACACTAGTTCGATCCGATCCGATCCCTGAAGCTAAGAGATGAAGGCCATGACCAAGTCATTCACGATCCGATAATATAGGATCTCACGACAACTATCCACAATGGCTATATTGACTATTTCTCCATCAAGCCACGAACCAGTCCGAGATCTTCGGGATTTGTGCCACGTGTAACCACGATCCGTCTGCAGATATCACTTATAAATAGCCCGGGCTTGGCATTTTTTAGGATCTTTTGGCAATTCTGAGTGTTGCCCCAACCATTACTATCTCTGCACTATTTCTTACTAATATTAATTCGAAATCATTAATTGAATCAATATTATAAAAGGGAGATTGAGAGAAAAATCATTGATTGTACCCGAATCTTATGTATAATCATAGATATAAAGTGGATGTAGGCTCGTTAACACCGAAACATTATAAATCTTGTGTGTTTTCTGTGTTTTCTTGCATTTCTAGATATAAATCTCTGCCAATTCAGATAATTTGGGTGTTAGAGCCACTTTTGGATCTAACATTTTGGTGCTTTCACTGAGAACGAAGTCTTAGCATATTGGATTGTAGTTCTACTATTTGGATAGTCAAGTCCGAAGAAAACAGTCCAAAATCCCACTATTTCGATTTTTGAAGATTTCAGTAAAACTCAGATATCATGGCTGGAAAGAAGTCTAAGGAAATTCGAACGTCGCAAGTGAATGAAGCTGCGAACGAAGCAAGTGAAGAAAGCATGCACGAATAGGTCGAGGAAGAGCTCTCGGATCGTGGCAATGTTGGGGCGATCCAATCCAGTGATGGAGCAACGAACCAGACAGTTGAAAGGGTAACTACCCGATCGCAGGAGCTCGCCACGATCCCTCATGCACCTGTCACCACGACCCGAAGTCAAGGGGGTACCACGACCCACCAGCCTAGGAGGACCACGATCCGATCTGACAAACAGACTACTACTCGACCTGGGAAGGAAATTATGGCTCATTCTGCTCGTGCCGGTACTTCCGCTCAACCCGAATCAAGTTCCTTGTGTATAAGAGAAGATGAAGATGACCAGTTCGACCCTTCTGCTCCAGTTACCGAAGGACATTTGACTTGAATGCTTGAAGCATTGGACATGCAAACTGATGAATTGGCCGCCCAAAGGCAGGAGAGCTCGTTGTTGCGTCATAATATTATTGCCTTAGGCAGACGAATTGATGATATTCAAAGGCAAGTTTCGCCACCTCCAGCTTTCCCTTTATCCTCGTAACATACATCCTCATCTGAGGATGCCTCGGAGAAACCGGCGATGGCCTCCATTGGAAAGGGATGAGAATATAGAAGTGCTTAATCAGGAAACCAATAATCGTAACTTAAATAAGCCCATACTTCCACCTAGGAATGGACGCGTTATTGATCCTACTCAGAATCGACATGTTCCTCCTGCTCGTCGTGCGAATGATCGCGGCAATAGGAGCCAAGGGAGCTCTGTCCAAGACCCAGACCATGAAGCAACACGTCAAAGAAATGCTGGAGGAGCCCGCCGGGCAAGAAGTGCTGATCCCGAATCCACCCTGACCCCTGCGGATGTCGAAGCCATGATTAGGCAAATGATGGTGGAAAGTCGCAGACAAAGAACCGAAGATTGGGGTATAGGCCGTAGTCATTCGCCATTTACAGATGATATTTTAGAGGTCCGATTCCCGAGGAAATTTAACATGCCATCCATGAACCGTTATGCGGGAAAGGCTGATCAACTTCAGCACCTGGTGAGATATTCATGGTACATGAATGCGGCTGCTGCCTCCGATGCTGTGAAGTGTAAGGCGTTCCCAATATTCCTGGAGGACCCGGCGCTAATGTGGTTCACTCGGTTGCCGGCGCGATCGATCTTCAGTTTCAGGGAATTAAGTGAACATTTTGTAAATCAGTTCTGATTACATACCCAGAGATCTAATAATGTCATTGAGTTGTCCCTCATTAAACAATGTCCGGACGAATCCTCGAGGTCCTATTTAGATCACTTCAATTTAGCGGTCACAGAGGTTAGAGATCCCCATGAACAAACTGTTTTGATGGTTCTGATTGACGGAATGGATAAGGGTACTGAGTTTGGAAGATACCTGGCCGGTAAACCACCATTAACCAGAGAGATATTCTATGAAAAGGCCAACATCCGCATGCGTCGGGAGGAAATTTACGCCAATCGAAAGAGGAAGGCAGCTGATAAGGAGGATATCCCAACTAATGTGGCCATTAAGCAAACGGGAGATAGCTCAGGAAAAGTTGAAGTTAATATCGGGAATAAGAATCAAGGCAGTGGTCGCCAATCGGGGAATAGTAATAACAATAATCGGAAAAGAAATTAAGGAAATGATTCTTAGAGAAGATCCCGGCCCAGACAGTTTGAGAGCTTCACGTCGTTAAATGATACATTGGAAAACATCTTTCTGGATACATATAATGTCCTCCAATACAAAAGGCCTCCTCCTAGAGATTCTACAGAAAAAGAGCGTGAAACTAGGAAATTCTGTCTTTTTCATCAGGTCCATGGTCATTCCACAAACAAATGTCATCATCTGACATATGTGATTGAAAAACTGCTCCGAGAAGGGAAGCTTGATGAATATAAGGTGATTCCTAGGGATAGGGGGCAAGACATACAAGGCCCAAACTGAAGACCCATTAGTGATCACCGCCACCATCAGTCCAGCTATAGTTCATAAAGTCTTAGTAGATAACGGGAGTTCAATCAACATTCTGTTCAAGAAACATTCGACCAAATGAAATTCGAACCGAAGGATTTGAAACCATGCGAGGGTTGGATACGTGGATTTAATGGGGCCTCGACCGCTCCAATGGGATACGTGGAATTATCTGTAACCCTTGGGGAAGGAGAACGCCAGAAAGTGAGAATTCTCCCCTTTGTAGTCCTGGACATTGAGTCGCCGTACAATGCCTTCTTGGGCCGGCTAGCCCTAGCCAAATTCAGGGCTTGAATTGCACCCTGGTGCCTGTTGTTGAAGTTCCTAACGGATGTCG
Organism: Allium sativum; assembly: GCA_030737875.1. Classification (NCBI taxonomy): domain Eukaryota; kingdom Viridiplantae; phylum Streptophyta; class Magnoliopsida; order Asparagales; family Amaryllidaceae; genus Allium; species Allium sativum. The sequence continues at coordinate 293,537,541 of CM060925.1, forward strand.
GCATAGGCATAGTCAGAGGAGATCAAGCTGTTGCACGAGAATGTTACATTGCAGAGTTAAAGTTGCTCCACAAAGGGAAAGATGTAGAAGCAAATGTGGTTCTTCCACTCCTAAGGAGGAATCGTCGTAGCAACTAAAGAAAATACCGCCCAGAGGGTCACCCAGAGAGTTTCCCGAGGATATAGATCCCAGAGAGGATGAAGATCCTGGGTGAAGAATGGTGACTCCCAATGAAGCGACTGTGGATGTACCAATCGATGATAGTGACCCAGAGAAGGTCCTGAAGATTGGATCCCAGTTGGATCCTGTTCGAGCCAAAGAATTAACAAATTTCCTGAAAGCTAACTTGGATGTATTCGCCTGGACCCATGCGGAAATGTGTGGGATATCTCCCTCGATTATGATTCATTTGTTAAGCATTAACCCAAAACATCCTCTTATCTAGCAGAAAAGGTGAATGCTTGGCCCAGAAAGATCTGCCGCCTTGAAGGAAGAAGTCGAAAAACTGAGGAGTAATGGATTTATTAAAGATTCAACGTACCCTGACTGGATTTCAAACCCGGTTTTGGTAAAAAAAGGCCAATGGGAAGTGGCGTACATGCATCGACTTTTCTGATCTAAACAAAGCCTGCCCAAAAGACAGCTTTCCGTTACCTCGAATAGATCAGTTGGTAGATTCAACCGCGGGTCATGAACTTCTTTCTTTTATGGATGCATACTCGAGGTACAATCAGATCCCCATTCATGTCTCAGACCAAGAGCATACCAGTTTCATTACAAATTTGGGATTATACTACTATGTGGTGATGCCTTTTGGTTTGAAGAATGTCTGCACTACATATCAGCGACTGGTGAATAAAATGTTCTATAACCAAATCGGAAAAACGATGAGGGTATACGTTGATGACATGTTGGTAAAGTCCAGACAATCGTCAGATTATACTAACGATTTAGCAGAGATGTTTGAGATTCTCCGAAAATATGGGATACAACTGAATCCTTTGTAATGTTCATTTGGGGTAGCATCTGGAAAATTCCAAGGATTCATCGTCAGCTCGCATGGAATCGAAATCAATCCAGATCAAATTACAGCAATTCAAAATATCCAAGAACCAAAGCAAATTAAGGACATCCAGAGCCTCGTTGGAAAGGTGGCAGGGCTGAGTAGGTTCATCTCCAAAGGTACAAATAAATGCATCCCATTTTTCGAGCTGATAAAGCGAGGCAAACACAACTTTAAATGGACTACCGATTGTATAGAAGCATTCCAGAATCTGTTGAACCATTTTGAAAGACCCCCGATACTGTCTAAGCCTGTGGATCATGAGGATTTATTTTTGTACCTGGCAGTGTCATCTCACGCAATCAGTTCGGCTTTGGTAAGAGAAGAGGATAAGGTACAAATACCGGCGTACTATGTGAGTAATAAATTGGCAGCCATAGAACGGAATTATCCAAAAATAGAAAAGCTGGCGTATAGCTTACTAATTGCATCTAGATAACTTCTCCACTACATCCAAGCTCATCCCATTATTGTGTACACCGATCACCCGCTTAAACAGGTTTTGCAAAGGCCAGAACCATCAGGGAGACTACTCAACTGGAACATTGAGCTAACTCAGTTCGATTTGAATTTCCATCCCCGAAGGTCGATAAGGGGGCAAGTGCTTGCGGACTTCATAGAGGAGTTCACGGTCCCGGATGATGATGTAGTAACTGAGGAGGACGATCTGCCAAAGCTACTCCTTGACCCTAATGCCTGGGAACTATACACAGATGGAGCTAAAAATGATAGACGATCTGGTGCGGGAGTAGTTCTCGAAACTCCAGAGAAACAGTTAATTTATTACGCTCTTAGACTGGAGTTCCACGCCACTAATAACGACTCCGAGTACAAAGCCCTAATTGCCGAGCTGGAACTCGCAAAGGAATTGGATATTACAAAGCTAGACATCTTTTGCGATTCCAAGATAGTCGTAAACCAGGTCACTGGAAAGTTTCAGGTCAAGTGTCCAAGGCTGATATCGTACATGGAAAAAGTGAAGAAGTTGCTGGATGGTTTTGACCACCACAGCATATCTCATATTCCCCGAACGGAGAATCAAAAGGCAGACAAGTTAGCAAAAATAGCTAGTTCAGATAATCCTCATGATACAGAGCTAGTCCCAATTGAAGTATTACAGTCTCCTAGCATAGATCAGATGGAAGTTGATATAGTACTAGAGATTGAGCCTGAGAGAGAGTCATGGATGACTCCTCTAAAGAAGTTTTTGATAAATGGAACGCTTCCAACGAAGAAAAGTGAGAGGCGTGCAGTTATACGAAAAGCTTCCCGATATGTGTTGCAAGGAAATGTCCTATACAGACTAGATTTATCGATGCCCCTCCTCTGGTGTATCGCCCATGATGACATCAAGCGTGTGCTAAAGGAGGTCCATGAAGGTGAATGTGGCGATCACACTGGAGGGCAAACAGTGGCAAAGAAGATATTGCGATATGGCTATTTCTGGACTACCATAAACAAGGATGCAGCCAAGTATGCATGACGTTGTTATGCCTGCCGGAAATTCTCCAAGATTCCTAGGGCGCCACCTAGCCAGTTGAAGACAATGACAACCCCGTAGGCTTTTGCTATATGGGGAATTGACATTTTTGGGAGCCTTCCCATAGCAAAGGGCGGAGCAAAGTTCGCTATTGTGGACGTGGATTATTTTACTAAATGGGTAGTAGCAGAGCCTTTGACCACGATCACAACCAAGTGAGTGATCACCTTTGTCTTTAAGAACATTATATGTTGATTTGGGATTCCAAAAGTCATCGTAACCGATAATGGGACCCAATTCGACAGCATCGAGTTTCGAGATTTCTGCCAGAAGTATCACATCGAGAAAAGATACACCTCTATGGCACATCCGCAGTCGAACGGACAAGTTGAAACGACAAACAAGGTGATCAAATCCATTCTAAAGAAAAGATTGAAGAGGGCCAAAGCCATGTGGGTTGATGAATTACCCCTGGCACTATGGGCCTATAGAACAACGTACAAGTCGGCAACGTGTCACACCCCATTTTCCCTTTCTTTTGGAGCTGAAGCGATCATTCCGGTCGAGTTGGAAGTACCATCTCATCGAACCATTTATTACTATCCGATGACCAACAATGAGCTGCTCCTTGAATCCCTGGACATGGTTGAAGAAAAAAAGGGACGAAGACGACTAACGTGCCCTGAGGCATAAACAACAAATAGCTCGGTATTACAACAAAAGAGTCTGAGCTCGAACATTTGAACCCGGAGACTTGGTTATGAAGCACGTCTTTCCACCCCCAGTACATATGGCCCCGAAATGGGATGGACCGTACTCCATTTTATGAAGGCTTGATAATGGAACTTTCAAGCTAGCAACCTTGGATGGAGATGAAATCCCCATAGTGTGGAATGCCCAGCATTTGCGGCCTTATCTGACGTGAAATCGTCAGTTTTATTCTTTTGTTTTTTTAGGACCATGTAAAACGGCTCGACTTGCCTAGAATAGTTTGGTTACTTGAACAAAAGATTATAAAGTGGACGTAGATCATGATTAGACCGAACCACTATAAAAACATCATGTGTCATTTACCTTTACTACACCATCTTTTTTTAATCACTTATTTTTTTGTTTGCTCTTTTATTTTGATTAATATATCATTACCATTTTGAATTTTGTTTTAAATTATGTAGTAATCTCAAAACAGCTGATCCAAAATGCCATCTATCAGATCGGAAAGCTAACGATAACTAAAGCTCTAAAAGGTGCAGCAAGGTAAATCACACTGCTACTTGTACTCTAACTCTCGAGATTAGGGAGAGAGTATAAAGGACGCGAAGATAACGTCCCCAAGGCGTGAAGGTGCACCATGATAAAACTACCTTGATAACACTCTAACTCCCTGAAGGATCTGGAGAGTAAAATGGCGCTAGAGACTTAGAGCCCCCCAGAACTTCTGCCCCGCTAAGGGATCGGTGAGCAGACCAAGAATCGAGCTCGAACTCTAACCTGCTGAAGGATCGGGAGAATATAAAGGCGCTAGAGATTTAGCGCCACAAGAACTATTACCCCGTTGAAAGATCGGGATAGTATAACGGCAAAATGACATATGCCACTCAAGGGCACCCATACCACCACACGAATAGGGACAAGAATGAAAAAGGGGGCCCGAACCCCTCGTTTCTGGACATGGAGTGGGGGAGTAAAAATATAATACTAATCAATCGCCAATAAGCCCTGGCTAGGCTCTATATTGATGATTAATTGGGGGCGTATACGTACACTACTACACATTTACTTAGCACACGAACTTCTCAATGATTATTACTCATGACTTCAGTATTTAGTTATGATTGTTTTGGTTATGATTAATGATTGTTACTCATGACTTCAGTATTTAATTTTGATTGTTTCGGTTATGATTATTTAAACTCTACAAACATGATGAACTTGCAGGAACGCAATGACGCAAAAGAAATAGATTTTCATTTACTAAAAGCAGATTTACAAGAACGAGAAGATAAAAAAAAGTGAAGGCCACTCTCGCAACTACATCTTTTGGCAAAAGGAAATCCTAAAACTAAAATACGAGCTAATAAGTGCATTCTATTTACGCTTGGGAGACGATTCTGATTTCTTTTCCTTCTTCTGTTTCTCCAACCCCTCTTTGTCAGCATCAGAGCGGTCATTTTTCTTCCTCTTCCTCTTATCAACAAGAGGCTCTCAGGGAGGACTAGAAGGTTGGGAGGTAAGCTGTGAAGTTATTGATTTGGAAGAGAATCTTATAACCAACCCAGTCTTGGGGTCGATTTCAGAAATAGGGGGCACGAATACAAGGTCCTGTTCCCTCTTCTTAAGAACCAACTGCTTTTCTTTCCTAGCCTGCATGTCGGCCAAGGTTTCACAATCATCTTCCTTGGCCTCATCTATGATTAGAACTTCCTCTTCCTCATCTCCGTGACCACCATCTGTGTCTTGCAAAACCGCAATAATCTCAGCATCTGCAGGAGCGCCCGTGCCGGATTCCACGGGTGCTACCGTGACTCTCTCACTTGTTGTACCCTCGGTTTGCTTTGGAATCTCAAAAACTTCAACACCAGAACCCGGGGGGACATCAACTTTCTCTGCCACTACCTTCTCCTCCGCATCTTTTTCGACCAATTTGGTACCTACACCATGAGAAACAAATGTTAGTGAATTAGGAGAAGATGTGGCCATGTCAGTTGTCTGCCCCGTGAGACGACGACAAGTTACAATTGCTTTGATGAACTGTGGAGAGAATATGGAGATACATTCAGCCGACTCATCCCCCGGAATTGTAGTGGTGGTCCCGATAATTGGAGGAGCTGGAGCCAAGGGGATCAACGGATCATCAGGGTTATATTCCTCAACTTCAGAGGTTTTGGGATCCACCACCGAGCTCAAGCCTTCGCCAACCTTATCCTTTCCCTTGAGCTTAATCTTCTCCCTCTCGATCTCTTCATGGATTAGGCATCTACCTTTCTCCAAAGCCTCATGTTCTTCACCTCTAAGAAAGGTCTGCATCAGCTGGTTTTCGTCAATCTCGTCGACCATTAATCGCCGCTTCTCGCCTTCGACAATTGCATCCCATACATTGGCCAAAGTAACATGATAGTCCGGAATCCAAGAGATGTCTCGAGTCTTGATGACTTGACCAAAGAACTCAAACAAAAGTTCCTCAAAACCAGCTATATCTTTTTCTTTTTCAGCGAGCTTATCAGCAACAGCAGTGCCCGATTCAACAACATTATTGGCATTACTTTCAGCGAGAGCTGCATGCTCCTCAACTTAGGCAAGTTGATCATTTAAAACATCTTTTTCCTTTTTGGCGAGAGCGAGGTCGTCTTTTAAGCTCGCCATCTCTTTCTCCCATGCATCTTTCTCAGCAGCAAAGCGTTCCTGTGCTGTCTTCAGTTTGGTATTAATTGCCCTAAGATCTTCCACTTCCTTCCTCAGAGCCACCCGTTCCTGGTTGTTTGAGTCAAGCTCACTACGAAAACGCTCCCTAGCACTCTCCAGCTCGGACCTGTAATTCTCTGCATCTCGCCAAGCTAAAGCCAGTTGGGCCTGTGCATCCTCTAGTTCTTTTTCCATTTTGCTCCTAGCCCTAGCATCATTATCAATCTTCACTCTGGCTCTGGATGCTTCCGTCTCCAGCTGGAGGATGGCAGTAGAAAGCGTGGTAGCACGCTTCTTCATTACCCCGTATTGTTTAGCCACATGGCATACGTACCCTATCACCTCTGTTTCCCAATCCTCGGGGACCGGTTCAAGATCCGGGATGAACATCATCATCTCAAAGAAAATATCAGGGAACTGCTTTCGCAAGCGCTCTAGCCTGGCCTGAATTTCAGAATTGGGAGCAATATTCTGCGCAGTGGTGGCATCCAAGTCGTGCTCACTAGAAGAAACATGAGATGTCTTTCTCTTCTCCAAGATCTTACCCTTATCTTTGTTGTTGTCCTCTGGCTTGTGGTGTTTTTTAGAAGACTGGACATGAGAAGGCGTACTCTTTGGAGGGGTCAAATCTCTAGGAAGTTGCTTGCCCCTAGCTAGTAACGATGGACGACTGTGAGGCTTTTTAGAACCATGCTTTGATGGAGATCGAGATCATGTGGAACAAGGTTGATGAGAATTCCGGGGCCGACGACTATCCCTTCCTCGACTATCAATACGAGCATGCTCGGGATCTAGAAGGAGGCTTGGTGTTCCCTCACGAAGGGAACGATAAGAATAAGACCGTCTGCGAGACATTTTCCCTGCAAAAGAAACAGGTCCATGTTAAAACTATGAATGACAGTGGTAAAAGAGTGTTATGTTAAATGGTGCATGTGATTTGTGCATCCCGTGAAATCCCCTTTTTAACGGACCAAGGCCCAGAGTTAGGCTCGTTTGGATGACTTCTTTTTCTCCAACTGGGGCACTCGTCTCTTCAGAGATGGGAAAAATTGGTTCCCCTCCGAAATCTTCCTGAGTATGAATATCGTCTGGTAAAGGATTCTTATTTAATTCCCCAAGTATCTATTCCTCCGTTAACTCATCCTGAGCAACAGACTCAACAGGTGATGAAGTTCTTAAGGGAGAGTGAACCCCAAAGGTCAGGACGTCCTTTGATTCATCGGCTTGCCCCTTGTCTCCTTAGCATACGTTTAAATCCTTGTCATCCTGATTAATCATCGGCGAAGGACTCTTGCGAAGGGTAGTTGTCTTTACAGCTTGAGAAGTTCCTTCTCCCTCAGTCGGAGGTATATACTTGTAAGGTTTGCTGCCTGCTCCAAGTCTGAATCTTATATCTAAAAGACGGTGTTTGTAAAAGTTCTCGTCGGTGATACATTTCTTAATCCTTAAGAAATCTGAGTTAGTCTTGAGAAGGCGGGACATTCGGTCTTCATATATCGATCCTTCCGTTCTCTCAAAATTGTGATCTGTATGGAACAAAATGATTCGTTAGCACTGAAACTATGCATTCGAATCAAAAGCGGGAAAGTTGAAAACGTACTCGCTTGTAGCCACTTCCCCGCACATCTTGCTTGGTGTTTTATATGATTTGATATCCCCTATATTACTGTAACCATCCATCACAACTTTTCTATTGGCAACTGATTCGAAGAAAGAAAAATTGGGAGCCCCTACGGAACGATGCTTGAAGTGGTAATAGAACTTCGGATCTTTGAGGGTAAGTTCGGTCTGCAGAATCTCCATATAAGCAACATACAGAGTATACAGAGCCGCATAAGCATTCAGATGGAGTTGCATGGTGGAAATGTATAACTATCTTAAGAGATCAACGACCAGTGGAGGAAAAGGAGGAATAGCCCCTACCCAGCACATGAGTCGACTAACAGTCATGTACCCCTCTGGGGTAGAATGAGGTCTATCTTCGCTTTCTGGAGTTTTCACATCGTCGCAAGGAATTCCGTGTCTTAAACATATCTTCTTAAGTTTTATATCGTCTAACTTGGAGGGTAAAGAGTCGGTGAACTTCTCTATTTCCTTAACACCCAGAATTTCATCAGGAGCTCGATCATCCTCATCTTCAAGGGATGTGCTCTCAGAAGTCGTTGACTCTATATCGGTATCCGTCTCGTAATCAGGTTCAGTTTTTTCCTCATCTGAATCCGAGGGAAGCACATCGGGGCTGCGATGAACTGATGTCTCTGATTCGGTACCTTCATTCGGTGTCTCAGTCACTTGTTTATCCGACATAGCTGTGTTGGCAAATAAAAATTAGAACACAAGTTACCCGGTCCCCGTGTGTGTAAATGCAAGTGTGTGCATGTGCATACAATAAGGAAAGCATGAAATTAATCAGATAAATGGATATTGGCCATTGTCCGCTGCTAGGTTATGCTGTTGTTCAATCCAGAAAATTCAACTCGAAGGCTCTAACCTAATTGTCCATCAGAATATAGGAATTAAATTGCATTATTTAGTCAACATGTGCATCAGATCATTCATCAGACTAGATCATGACACAGGGTTCGGATCGTTATGTGTCAATGGTTCGTGAAGAATGTAATGGCTCGTGGGAAAGCTCCGGATCACGGAGAAGCTCCTGATCGCGGAGAAGCTTTGGATCGTGAAATGCTGAAGTACTTGACATATTATCTGAACAGGTCGTGACAAACCCCCCACGTTCCACTCTACTTCCCACCTCCATGAACCGACACTCTTTCATTCCCACGACCCGAACCGCCAGCCAAATTAATGCCCTGTCTTCATCCTTTCTCCTATCATCTCTCCGTCATCATGAAGCGACCCGAGCCAAAACCTCGCCTACGAACTGACCCGACCTGCTCCTTCTCCTTTCTCCTCTTCATCCATAAATCCATGAAACCGAACCCATTATCACCATCGCTAAACCCAAAGTCCTCATCGTCGCCATCACCATATTAGTAAAAATTTGAGGCGAATGAAGAGAAGCGAAAAGTAAGCCAGACAAAATGGGAAAAAACCTCGCGCCATTACCTTTTTATCGAAAGAAATTCTTGGTTTTTGGTGAAATTCAAATTAGGGTTTCGACTGAAAGAGTAGGTGGCGGTTGCAAAAGAAAGGAAGAAGGAAAAGAGATAGTAGGGATCGGCTTATTTAAGAATTTCAAAGACCCTTCACATCCTCTTTTTTGTTTTACTTGGAGCTGATGGGCCATGAGCAAGGGCCCCTTACGGCTTGTGATACGGACTGCTCCACCAGAACTTCAGGGTCGAAACCAGAACGTCCAACGTAGCTCAAAGGGAGGCCCGCTCAATCGTTGATTCGTGACGAATGCCGCGTGTGCAAACCACGACGAGGTTTAACTATCCGAATTCAAGCACAGTAAAAATAAAAGAAAAAATGAATTTACCTTACTAGTCGATCACAGTACTTTCCAGAGTTTTGAATCGGCCAATAAATAATGAAATAATGGATGATTTAACCCGCTATTTATACCAGTCAAAGGATACAACCTCCTAAAGCAGTACGACATTCGAGACAGTTCCAACTTTTGATTCACATCACTTCATGAAAAGATGGTTCAGTACTTTCGAAGCATATTCTATCCTTGATAGAACATACTTCGAGGGGTCAAAATGTTAGCTAGCATTTTGACCAAGCCACCAAGATGCATACACAAAGACAATACGAAGCTTCGCTCATCCAATCCCTGGAAGCTCGATCACGACAGACCCGTCCTTGATGGTTCGTGGCCACCATGTTGTCTCCGCCTCGCGATGCTATGTCATGACCCATTCGTGATGATCCCCCGATCCTTCCTCTCAAGAGCTCCACGATCTGATCCATTCACACCAGTTCGATCCGATCCGATCCCTGAAGTAGAGAGATGAAGGGCCATGACCAAGTCATTCACGATCCGATAATATAGGATCTCACGACACCTGTCCACGGGTTTTGGTCCCGCTATTCGGAGGTTCGAATCCTTCCGTCACAACGGCTATATTGACTATTTATCCATCAAGCCACGAACCAGTCCTAGATCTTCGGGATTTTTGCCACATGTGACCACGATCCATCTGAAGATATCACCGATAAATAGCCCCAGGCTTGGCATTTTTCAGGATCTTTTGGCAGTTCTGAGTGTTGCTCCTACCATTACTGTCTTTGAACTATTTCTTACCAATATTAATTCGAAATCATTAAGTGAATCAATATTGTAAAAGGGAGATTGAGAGAAAATTCATTGATTGTACCCGAATCTTACGTATAATCATCGATATAAAGTGGATGTAGGCTCATTAACGCCGAACCACTATAAAATTTGTGTTTTTTTGTGTTTTCTTGCATTTCTAGAAATAAATCTCTACCAATTCAGATAATTTTGGTGTTAGGGCCACTTTTGGATCTAACAAAACATATATACACTAATAATAATATCAAATTTGTTTTATCGTATCAAGCATTTTGACCATTATAAGGTAAAACTCTATCCTTCGGTTTGCGTTGCATTGTGTGATGCGACTTGAGTCTTATAATGGTTTCATTTTACTAAAAAGCATTGCGTTGTTTAACGATTTACTTTATTTATGCACTGGCAATCCAATGGAGTAAACCTGTTCCGCATTAGCGGGTTGTTCCTATGATTAGACTTATTATTAAATAGGTTAAGTAAGATTTCTCATACCAGTCTCATGACTGACCTGTAGTTTGTTTCACTTTGCAAACTTGGGTGCCCTCTTTTCCACACTTGCAGTCGAAGTGTTTATTTGCAGATGTACTGAGCAAGATTCTGGATCGAAGCTTAAAGCTGTGTCCAGAGCATTGATAGTCTTCCACTGCATTGTGTGCAGTATTCTAGATCGAAGCTTAAAGCTGAGTCCAGAGCATTGATAGTCTTCCGCTGTGATTAGTTTATTTGTTTCTGCTACAAAGTATTAAATTATTGTAATTTAATCTTCCGTTGTAATATAATTCAATGTACTCGGATATTCTATACTCTAATGTAACATTATTATAATGTTTATAAAAGTCTTATGTTATTTGTTCTTATGTGTTGTATGCCCAAAGTTACCGTATTCAGGTTTTTGAACGGTCTTAGTCGATTTTGCGATCGATTAGGTCCGGGCTAAATCCGGATCATTGCACAAAGTGATATCTTGGAACATGATCTGAGAAATTTGCAAAATATGTCGACTCCCTGGTTAGTTTGAAAAACACAACCAATTAATCAAAATCAAAGCAGCATGTAAGATGCTATAATCAACATACACCAACCAATTTCTCACAATAGTAAAATCTCCTTGGCATTCCTAACCGAAAGAACATCCATAATTAGATCGATGCGGAACTCGACTCAAATACAATCGAAATCCGGTTACCTCATCGAACGTGTCTTGATATTCTCAACTACAACCTAAGGTAATGGCTTACTTCAAGAGATCTATCTCAAACCACTATCATCTGATCACAAGCGGCTCACTAATGAAGATCAAATTCTTAGCCCACTATCTCTAAATCGAGGATGACTTGCTACCGAAGAGCTTGTACTAGCCCAATATCAACACCAGCAACCTCTCACTACTATCGATATTCGATATCCTCCTTGTAATTGAATTTCTAGACTTAAATTTTAATTCTAGTTAAGCTCAATAATCAACAAGCAAGCAGATTAGCAACCAAGCAACCATAACTCAATGAAATTTAGTTTTATTTCTTTTGAACCATGTATACTACCAAGTATAGACTAGCTATGTCATAACACTCCCCGTTCTCGAGACCCGAAGTTAATCGCTATGGATGCTGCCATCACTCATAAGTTCTGGCCACCAAAATTTGGATTTTACATGCATATATAATCTAATTGAGCCCTCAATATGGTAAGTCACAATCAAGAAATGTAACTAGTTATCAAAAGTCCCAATACCGTTTGATCCATCAAACTACGAGATCAGATAGAACGATGAAACCTCGACGTCAATGTAAAACACGTATGGAACCTCCATTAATGGAAAGATATATAGAGTGGTGATGTCGCTTCCTTCTTCTTTTATCAAGGTATTACTCCACGAAATGGAAACAGCGGTTAGTGTATGTCTCCACGATTTTTTCCGACAAAGTAGGGCAAACTTCTATACTGGGTGCAAGATCAAACATCGCAAGATTACTCGATTGACTCCTCCAAACGATCATTCCCTGAGAATGGAAAAAGCAACCTCTGAGTCGATCTAACAACCCAGCCACAAACTTCAAACTTCGGAGTAACATTAGAAAAAAGAGATGCACTTCGTTAGCACATTGAATTTGGTCACACTCTCCAAAACAAACATATCACCTAAATCGACAAATTCTTCATTGACTCCTAAGAATTTGATACAAAACCTCTTTGAAGTGAACTGGTCTCGAGAGAATAGATTTTGAGAACTTGAAATGATAAAGACTCTCGATCAATTCTTACTCAACCTTGGAGTCTCTTGGAGAAAACTCCTTATTCATCCAATGTCAAACTCTAAGTCATCGAAGATAACTCTTGCTAGAATGTGACAAACATTATACACCACCGGTGCTTACATTGCCTAATAGTGCATTATACGTACACCCAATCGATGTGTGACGATAGTGAAGAGAAAGAAATTGGAAAAGAAGGAAAATAGATAAAAGAGGAAGAGAATAGAAGAAGAGGAAAGAAACACCAAACTCAAATACAAAAAAATGTTGTATATCTCATAGGGCATCGGATAAAATATAGTATGAATCATATATATATATATAAAGGAGAAATCGTAATAATTATATAATTGTAGTATTGTAGAGATAAATATACTCATCGACAAACTAATAAGTAGCAAACATTGTCATGGCACCACAGTATTGCATAGCGGAATAATCAATAATACAAATATGATACGAGAAGACGCCACCTACTGATAATCCATCTACGCACCTCTAGATGACGCCTGCACTTGCTACCTAGCCTACACATCGATGTGTTTTGTAACATCCCATAAGATATACCCTAGATAGACATAGATAATTAAATTAAATATAAACAATAATAAAGTAATAAAATATTAGTGGGATGAAATAAGAATTTTTTTACTATTTGTACTTAGCCACAAAAATATTACTATTATTTTTATGTCGAGTTTTGACCCATTTTTGGTATTTTATTTGTCGAAAATGGAGTCTATATGAAGAAGTTATTAATAAAACAAGTTACATGATAAGTATATACACATAAGATTTGAATTTCAAACTAAATAAATATAAATCTAGGATATAAATATATATTGGTCAGCATAACAGAATATTACTTAAAGATTTAAAATTGTGTCTGTATATATATATATATATATATATATATATATATATATATATATATATATAAGAGGGAACGAGAATGAATAATAAATGTAAGAACTAATTGTAATTAATAAAAAAGTAATGTTTAAACAAAATAGATCTCCCAATGTCTACCCCATTAGGGGGGTCAACCGACCAGTCGACTGCCCTTCTATGATGGGGGCGACCGCCCTCCGAGTCGGGGGTGGGAGAGAGGCACTATTTTTAAGGATATTTCTATAGTTTTTCTTCATTGGACTATCTAGATTAAATCTAACTAATCCTACAATCCACATACACACTACCAACTATAAAAAGACTCCTAGCCTCTCTTAGAAATCCTGCATTCATCTTCTTTAATAGTTCCATTATGTCTCTCCGCCGTTTTCTTAATTTCAGAAATAGGTTAAGTTTTTTCTTTTCTTACAACCTATATTCTATCTCTTCTTATCAGAATTCTCATATAGATTCTGGAGTTAAGTATAACATATATGGGATTATACATCTTATATATATATAAAGAGAATTTTGAATACGCTGATTTAAAGGTTCAGTCAAAATCATTGAACTCTACATTGAATTTCTGTTCTTCTCTTCCAACCGTTGTAAGTGGCGATTATATCAGTTTTCTATTTTCTATATAATGTTGGTGTATATTTGGATTGTTATGGTTAAAGAGATAGAGATTTACACGAAAACAAAACAATAACAGATCCTCCAAATCTCTTATAATTTGCGGAAATAGTCAATCCATTTTGTTTATTGGGTTTTGATTATTGAGGTAATAAACGATGGGATTTTAGTTGTTATACAATTTGTGATAATGTTTTGATTCACTATCTTGTAAATTTTGTATATTTCATATGTATATGAGCAAAGGCATAAGATTTGAGTTATGTAAATCTTATAAGTTTAAGCATGTATTTATAAAATAGATAGTTTGAAACGTATTGTATACAAATCACTAAAGTCTTAAGTTTTGTGTACACATGTTAATCTTGTAAAAAGTGTAGCGGTACCACAAAGGAAACTTTACATATAATATAATTATTGCACCTTGTCTTTCCTTTGTTATTGAAATAATCATTTAAACCTTGGTTACAAGTTTTATGTATATATTGTTGTTTCGTTGTTATTGATTATGGTATATGTGATGATGCCATATTGAGAAAAATTAGGGAAATAAACTTGTAAACCTTATTTTTTATGTTAGGATTGACATTCAAATGAATTAGACCATTTATTCATATGCGCTTAACTTACATTTTTCTTCCTACTATTTATTAGCGCATTAACATATAATTAATGCATATTAAATTCATATTAAATAGCATACTAAATACATTAAAATAGGAAATTAGAATTATAAATGTCTCTATAGGAAATTTGTATGTGAGTGAGTTTTAATGAATTTTATTAGTATTATTGACACATAGTCACGAGGTTAATCCCCACTTGTAGTAGAAGTTGTTAGTTCATAAGTTTTTGATTCATGATAAGATAGAAGAGAAGATCAAGAAGAAGTGATATGCAAGCTCGCAGTGTATGATTATCTATTAACTTAGTTCTTATATGTGTTATAGTATGTTAAAAATCAATCCTCAAATATTACTACACACTAACACAACAAACTATATATCACATATTGGCACAATTGTCAAAATTATGCATTATTGAACAAACCAGATCGTATATGATATTACTAAAAATGTTTCTAATTTTAATAAAGGTAGGGAGAACTTATCTAAGATTATAAAAAATTCTCAATGTGCATCCAGCAAGAAAGGACCAGGATATGTGCAGAAAACTGATATTTCGAAGAAATAAAATAAAAAGAAGTCTAAACCTAACAAGCTAGTAACACCTTTGGTAAAGAAAAAGGTTTCTAAAACTGTTAATATGTGGGTTCCTAAAGAGAATAATTATTTGATTAGGAATAAGTATATAAAAACTTTCTTAGAAATTTTCCATAATAAGGATCATATTATTAAAAGGGACACCGAAACCTCTTGGGTTTGGTTTCCTTAGACCTAACTCTTAGGACCCTAACGGAGGAAGTGGGTACCAACGTCATTACATGTTTTGCAGGTCCCACTCAAGAAGAGAGGAAAATGGATACTCAATAGTGATTGCTCAAAACATATAACAGAAGACAAAGAGATGCTAATGATATTATCTAGTCAAAGAGGAAGTGTCGGAAATGGAGAATAGTCGAAACGTCATATCATTGGCAAAGACGATGTGAACAATTATGGTACATCTAATTTACCTCTTATTACTGATGTTTTTCTAGTTAAAAATTTAAACATAATCTGCTAAGTATTAGTCAGTTATGTCATAAAGGTTTCAAAATGTCATTTTCTGAAAATAAATATAGTATTTCAAATAATAAAAAATCTTATTTTCAATGGAAATAGAGATAAAAATATTTATATTCTAAATATGAATATAAATAGTAATCCAAATATGTGCTTATTAGCCAAATAAAGTGATCCTTGTCAACTAGGAAAATTAACAAAATGAAATATAAAACAGAAAATCAAATATAAAGCAGAAAATTTATGTGATGCTTGTAAACTAGGAAAATTAACAAAATCATCATTTAAATCTAAAAAGTTCATTTCAACATTACTGTTGACTAGAGTTTTGGCAAAAGCCATCACAACTTGGATTTTTAAATTGCAGAATTAACACCTTTAACTCCCCGTTTTACTACTATTCGGGTCGATCAAACGTGGTTTGACCCGAACCAGCCATGCTTTAAAAAAACACCCTTTTTCAAACATGGATCAAGCTTCATGAGTCAGATCGATCGATCAAATAGGTCGACCCTAGCAACATTGACCAGGGCCATGCGCTATACAACAAAGCACGTTTCCTAAGGAAACAGTATCAGCCAACTATGACCAAGGTTTCAAATCTTGGATATCAGTCGCATTTCGTCTCGAGGATTTTATAGACTCGTCTCGTATCGGGGGAGATCTCGGACAAGATGAGTCTAACTCGGGAGTTTGTCTCATATTTTCATCTCGGGTCTGAAAGTTCATATCGGAACAATCTTGGGTACATGATATGTTAAAAATGATACTTTAACAAAATGATTTCTATGAATGCTATTAAAAAAATAGTAACTTAAACTTAAAATGCAAAATAACTTTGTTATTCTTTATTTTGCGAAAGATCGTTCATACTCTAAATCGTAATATGCTTAAAACATGAATATTATTAGGCAGGAAACATTAAAAGGATCCAAAACATTAAAAATTTCAACACAAATAGACCACGAAATACATAATTTCATAAGTAACATGTATGTAAAAAGACGAATATGAAAATCACAAGAATTGTAAAACATATACGAACATACAATATAGTCATTTAACATGCAAAACGTAAAATAACAAAAGATTGATATGGCTAGATTTGAGTTTTTAATTATAGTTCTAGTTCGGGCACAAATTTAAATTTTAACCAAAAAAACTAAGATCTCGGACGATATTCCAGTATTTCATCTCGGTCGATATATCGTTCGATATTGCAATATCTCAGGAGGTATATTCGAAAGGAGATTTAGAGTGATATTTGCTGTTTTGTTTCGGAAGGAGCCCAAAACGTGATCTTGAAGGAGATCTCGGGCAATATTTGCGAGATTTGAAACAGTGACTATGACATATTCTACTTTCCTTGCACCAAGTTTTAAGTTACAAATGTGCAACAAGTATCTAGAAGAACTATTACCCATGAGAAGACCGGCCCCGCCACCTGCAGCTGATTATCCAGATCGAATGATAGGTAGCCGACCCGACCCCGGATAGCTGCCATATGGCATGTCGATTGGACCAGATTTCTACCTATAAATAGCCTATTCCAAAAGCGAAAGAAGATTTTTTGCGAAATTGGATGGTTTGGTTTCCTTAAATAGGTCGCCATATAGGCCAATCGAACTGAATTGTAATGCAAGGATTTTGTGTATAACTCG
The DNA here is from genome assembly GCA_030737875.1 of Allium sativum. Classification (NCBI taxonomy): domain Eukaryota; kingdom Viridiplantae; phylum Streptophyta; class Magnoliopsida; order Asparagales; family Amaryllidaceae; genus Allium; species Allium sativum. Next base: position 293,554,839 of record CM060925.1, read on the forward strand.
CTTCTTTCTCTACTTTCTGTCAATCAAGCAACTGTAACATGTGATCGACAATTTAAATAAAGATTATAAAGTGAACGTAGGCTTGGATTAAGAAGAATCACTACAAGTTGTTGTGTGCTCCCAGTATTTGTTTATTTTCTTGCATTCCATTATTGAGACTATGATAATAGTTTGTAAATTATGTATGGGTAATGCACTTTGGGGGTTGATTGTCATAAGGCCAACTGTTGACGTTAACACTTTGGCGCTCCACGAAGGGGTCGAACCTATGACCGTCGGTAATTTCTAAGCTTGAAAGGATTTGGAAAGCTATTTTTTTGAGAAAAAGTGAAAAAGCGGAAGAAGAATGAAACGTCTTCCCACACTCAAGTTGTCGGCACAACAGGTGCAGTAGTGGGGGCAAGCCAGGAGTCTTCCTCTCACGATGAACCATCCCTATACTTGACTAGGGATGAGGTGGGTAGAGTTCTAGTTGAGCTCCAAACACAAATGGCACACCAGGATGAAATTATCAAAAATACCATGTGATGATGGATAATTTCTTCGCTCGTATGGACGAAAGGCCAAGTAACTAAGCATCACTCCCAACAACAGGAACGGCTGGGACAACAGCTCTATTTCGGATTGATGAGATCCAAGCCCCAGATAAGTCCTGCTACCTTCCAATAACTGGTTCGACTCATCCTCCGAGTCGACCAGATCCCGGATCGACTCAACCTCCGAGTCAATAGGATCTCGATCCGAGACAACCTCTAGGTCAACCAAATCATGGTTCGGTGCAACTTTCGGTTCGACCCGGCATCATAACAAAAACCGGACTTATGCCATCTCCAACTCGACCTTGCCAACACGCCGACCCGAATACTGTCAGGGACATCCACCCTCTGTTCCACCAACATCGCAATACCATTATATCTCCCAATGCAACGGAGGGAAATGCTACCATAATCCACTCTCATATCGCCCTGGATGAGGGCAATGCTGAGCCATGAAATGGTAATGGTACTCTTGGTCGATTTGATCTTACCAACACAGGTATGGCCCTGCCCTACACACGTGCCGACTCAAGGACCTCACACAATCTATAGAGAACAACCGAGACTTGAGACCATCTTCAAACATCACTCGTCGGACGTACCGCGCCGACTCGAAGCGCACAAGGAATGCTTCCACCATTTGCTGAGCTTCGCGCTGAAGCCACCGGTGCAGAATTGGATTCATGGCCACGACTTCTCAGATACTGGAATCAAATTTCCTGTATTATTAGGTGCTTCACTCGAGGCGCACCTATCAGCATTACGTGTATATTGTCCATCGCAGTCCTTTCATGTGGGAAATTAGGAACTCTCGCAACCCGCTCGACTTCCAACTCCCAGCTCTAGAGCCGTATAATAGCAGGACAGATCCTACCATACATCTTATGCGCTACATGTGCCATATGGAAGTGCTATCAGCATCAGTTAATGTCATAGTTAAGTGATTCCCTCTTTATTTAACTGGCATTGCTTCCATGTGGTTTCGGCAGCAAACATCTGAATCGATCGATAGCTGGAACATGTTGGTCACCCGCTTCATCGAGCAATTCAGGGTCCATATATCTCAGTCCTTACGTTTGTTAAGCAGCAGTCCGTGAAGACCTTGTGCTCGTTTTTGGAAAGATTAAATGCAGCCGTAGCATCAGTTGATCGACCGGAACCATCTATGGTACTCATGGTAGCTATGGCCGATGTTTTGGATAAAACGGACTTCAAAATCTCCCTCCAAAGGAATACCCCCGAGACATTGGTGATTCTTACTCTAAGGCAGACAAGTTCCTCCGGTAAGAGGATGTTAATATCAAGATGGATAATCTCGATGTAATTTCTGTGAAGGATGGAGGACCATACACAGGCGTCCAAAGTAAGGGGAAGGCCCTAGAAAAGACTAATAGGAAATTGCAATTTCGAAAAGAGCCCAAATATGACAGATCTATTGAGCTCAATTCCTCACTACTAGATAAATACCTCGACGTGTGAGGAACTCTTCCTTTTTGTAACAACCCGGAATTTTGGCAATAATAATTAAATTTTAGAATTTCAACAATAGGAGTTTATGCAAATGGTGGAATTTGACCATGAAACTTTATCCAATGCGTCCATCCCTCAATTCGAGTCAACTTTCATGTTTGAAGTTCCACAAACGGGGCCCATATGAAAAAGTTGCGGACGAAATACGAAAATGGACGGAAAATAAATAAATTAGAATTTAATATATATTATACCTTATATAAATAGCCGATCTGGGCATCTGATGGCCCAGGCGATCAATATAGCAGTTGACCACCACGGTCGACCTACTGGGCGTTAGTTTGCCCAGTGACAGCTAGGTTTATAGGGTTTGGTTTATAATATATGTGAAATGGATGGACATATATAAATTAAAACTAATCTGATGGTCCAAAGCCAATACCACCCCTATAAATAAAGGGGCAAGGCCGCATTCTTTTCCATTCAAATCTATAACATCATCGGAGCTCTGCCATTTTCCTCCTTCTCCAAACTTAATTTCTTAATCTAAAATATATTCTTATATAACAAATCAAATCCAATTCATATGAAATTGAGAGGATTTACATATCTAATGGATGAATGCAAATTGATGCTCCTAATTAGATTCTCCCCTCTCTTCCTATTTTCTTATATCTCTACAGATCTAGAATTTTCCCCTTTTCAAATAAATTGTAGATTTGTAAGAATTTGGGAACTGTAGGTCTAAAGGGTTCAAACTTTGAATTTGGATGCTTGCAGGTAAGTGGGAAATTTATGTATACATCTATAATAACATATTTGTCTCGTTTGTAATAGATCTCAATTTTTATACCTACGCATATCAGATCTGATCAGTAAATTGTTGTATTTAGATTGACACCCATCAGATCTGGTTATAAAAAGTATCAAAGGTATGTTGTACAATATATTGTAATTGTTGTGAAGAACTGTAAATCTGGAAATCGTCCCCATTAAACACAAATTAGATGTAGTTACATTCCATATCATCAGTTCTGTTTTGAAAAATAAATTATATGAATTTGGATAAAAAGATATAATTGGTAAATTATGTGATTGTAATGTTAATAGAAAGATGCCTATTTGTATTCAATATTGTTGAGTTTTTTCTTAGTTATTGTAAATATGTCGTTTTCCTCCTTTTTCATAAAAAAGCATTGTTTTGGAATCACAAAAGGTGTGATAAAAAGATCAAAAGAGGAAAAGTGGTGCAATGTACATATAAATATATATTCGTGCATAATTTGCATTAGCCATTCCAGATTATATATTTACATATATTTTTTTTGATTTTGAAATATGCCAATTCCACTAACTATGCATAATTTACAATGATTATGGTAAAATGTCTTTTGGTAAGATTGGAACCTTTTGGCAAGATTGATGTAAAAAAATAATGTTTGGCTATTTACTTAACCAAATCATTAAGTTTAAAATAATAATAATAAAAAATAACTACGTTGACCGCAAGAAAATATAAAATACATATTATCCATCCAAATCAGCTTAAAATGGTAAAATATACATTGTATGTAATGATCAAATGTTTGGATAAGGTTCAATTATGGAATTTTATGTATATATAATCCATATTGAATTAGTATATTTGTGGTGACCATTTGTAGCAATCAATATAATCAATTTCTTTAAAAACGGTCGCAAATCAATAAATAACAAGTGTAAGCAATGTTGATTGGGGAAATGAATATAATAGGGAAATGGTTACAATTCCTAAATTAATTAGGATAAATGTTGTAAACCCCAACTAGGAAATTTGAATTTATAAGCCGCATTTTGACACAAGGTTAAGCTTAACTTATGGAATAAGTCTGCTTGGAACCGACCTGCATATCCAACATCCACAGTAGTCAGCTTAATGTGAGGGGTCAAATAAGTAAAAATAAATGTACTAAGGCACGAGGTTAAGTTCAACTTGTTGTAGAATTCTTCCCGGAACTTCCCAACAAATCCAGCATCCACTGGTAGTCAACTTAATGTGAGAGGCCTAGTGCATATATATATATACACACATATACATATACATATATATACACACACATATGACACTCCACCAATAAATAAATAAACAAATAAATAAATAAGAATAGTAATTGAGTGTTGGGGGTACAACAAGTAGACACCTTGGGACTGAAAAATAGTTAGTCATAAAGGGAAATAAAAAGGGAATAAAAGAAATTGGGTGTCAAAAGGTGATTAATGGATATTGGTTATCATTTAAATATTAAGTCCAAATTAGGGAAAAAAACCAAATAAATATCCCAGGGTAAAAGAGGACATATAACCTTCTTAATTATATCAATTAATATAGAATTTATAATTAAAAATAGAGCTGGACTTAATAGGTTAATAAAGTAAAATAATTATTAACCAAAAGAACCTGTGACGATAATGAATCGTGTACGTATACTTTTTCCGTATAGAGAAACTATACGGAAAGGACTTAATGACGTTGCCCACTTTATCCCAATAGGGAAAGGTATTAAAGGCTAATAGGGTACGAACTTAATAATTTTAGCATATATTCCGCTTCCTTCGGTCTTATGTGGCTTGGGTCGAGGAGTCCACCTGGGAGTAGGTCTTTCAGTTTAGGGGTATTAAACGGCATGTGCATGTATTGCCTGCCCAAACCTAGGAACTTAAAATGTCAGATATGGCTACCTATCCTACGGGAAGTAGTAACGATTAGGGAGATTATGCAAGAAGGTCATCTAGATGGTATAGCGAGCGATAAAATATCATCTCCCACCTTACGCTGGTAAGGGTATATGCGTGTATGTCGGAAGCCTTAACTAGCAGGGCCCATAGCTAGTGCCATCTAGTTTCTGTTAATGTAAATTATCGAGGTATAGTAAGTGACTAAGAGGTCCACCTAGGGCCTTAAGCAATCAGAGAGAATCCACCCTATCTATCATTGATAGTCAGGCAATTAATGATGAAGGAAGAGAAAATGAAAGTGTGTGTATATATATAAACTCCACAACATGGGGTCTAACCTCGATTAAATTACTAGGCATGCTCTGGTATAAAGGCTTTATAAATATGTGCGAAATTTTCTATCACGGCATTATACTTTGGGAATACTACTTAAAGAAGAGTAGTAAATTCGTGCATAAACATCTATAAGGATAGGTTAGAATACTAACCCTGATAGGCATACATCTTGGGTTGAACCAAAAGGGATACATTTGTGTATTATAACTTGTGTTGTACAATTCTTGTTCACCAGAATTTTGTTGTTCTGAACCCCCTCCTCATTACGACTACCTAGGTTTTCTAGAGAAGGTCGGGTTCTCACAGGTGTTTAAGTTTGGCTTTCGGTTCTCTTTCTCTCTCCTGCTCAGTATTGGCAAAGTGACTTACTTTGAAAAAGGTACTTACTTGAGTTAATACTAATTTATCATATTCTGTTTCCACTGTGAGTTATCTTTTATCGTACTCTGATTCTGCTCATGCTCATTTATTGCAGGTACCAGATATACACGCTCCATGCCTGGATGTGTTAAAGTTTTAATATTTGTCGAAATTTGGGGGTAGAAAAGTGTGGGATGTTACATTTGGTATCAAAGCCTAGGTTAAACTATCAGAGGGTTTAGTTAATGTAGGACTCGTGAGAGAACGTAATTCAATTTTCTTTTCTGTTTCTTTTCGTCTTTCTTACTCGACATAAATTTATTTCGTTGATAAATTAGTTGTAGGCCTAATTATAGTAAAATGGGTTTTTAGCAACTAAGAGTTGAAATATTTTGAGTTCGGGTTTCTAGCCAATTCTGTCATGCCCCATAGTATGTTGGCGATCTCATCGTAAAGAGCATGAGAATGACATATGGTGGAGTCCATTGGTTCGAGTTTGTAGACTGAACAAAAATCTATCTACAATAAAGATAGTCGTGATTTCTAGTTTTGGTTTTGTTTTTCAATTCCGTTTAAGACCATTCTTCGATCTATCCATTTCGGAAATATAATTACAAGGTATATCCATTTGTTACTTCATTGAATTTCTGAATCTACTTTTATTGAAACTTTCAATTTAGTTATTATCCTTGTATTCGAGGAAATTTTAATTTTAAAACTATTTGAAAATAAAAATGGATTTCAATGGCTTTGAAATACAATTTCGGAAAATAGTTTGTAAAGTTGTGGTTTTTAGAATTTTAATCTATTCGTGCTTCAAAATTACGTGGCTATTGTGTACTTATAATAAATATAATCTGATTGGTAGGAAAAATGATATTAGAAATGACAAGGAATAGGCCGAATAATAATTGTCTATTCCTTGTGATTTTTAGAATCCGTTTTCCTATATACATTGGATGATTTATTGAAATTATCACAATTAATCCTTAAGATTTTAAAACTCCAACATTTTTTAACACGGAAAGCTTTTTCAAGTTTGAAATATAAACTAGAATAAAAATAATAATAAAATGGATTTATAAATACGAAATTGTTAGTTTATAATAAAAACCATTTTTAAGAAGTTTTAAAATTTTCTTCGAAAAGGCTAAGGAAAATCCTTCGTTCAACTTTTGGGGCATTTGATTTTGAATCGCTAAGTTTATGTCGTCTAGTAAGGGGAAAAATCCTTTTTAAATTTTGTTTCGAATTTCTAGTTGATTTCCTATTTTAAGTTCATTCTTTTCGGTGGTCACTAGCCTTTGTGGAGGCAGCAAAAAGGTGTTGGAAAATTAATTTTCTTAACTCGACGAGTGGTGGAAGTCGATAAGAGAATTCAGTTGGGTGTAGAAGTTGTTTTGACGTGATAGAAAATTTTAAATTTTAATATATATATATATATATATTTATAATTTCGGGATCGTTGGGCCGAGGTTCAAACAGTGCCCACTATGGGCTAGCGGTCGACCGACCTCTTAGGGCCAAGTCAACCGCTACCCCATAGTGAGCGTGGCCTAACCCAGCCCGAATCGGCTGAGCGAAATGTGTGTGTGTGTGTGTGTGTGTATATATATCATTCAGCCGACTCTTTCTGCCCCAACCCTAAATTTTCACATACCCATACCCTCCTCCTTCCCAAGCTCCAATCCAAGCAACCCCCGCTCTGTTTCATCCCTAATTACCAGCAAAATACTTCTCGTGCAGGTCTCTACCCAATTATTCTCCAGATTTGCAATTTCTCTTGCTCATTTCACTGATTCCTCCATGGTGCCTCACAACCAATACCCCTGTCTCATGCCTTAGGAAGTCGCTTGGCTAGACCATTATGATGCAAAGATCAAGCACTACTTAGCCATGACCAGTTATGAGTTTCAATTTGGTCGATCGGTGAAATTCGCCGATTTTGCTGCATTTGGTTTGGAGGATTTTTTTTCGGTCATAGGCCAAACACCAGTCCTGCACGTCAACACCTTTTAGCATGACTTGTATCCTCGTTGTGTCCGTCTGTTTGACACCCAGATGTATGCTGACATCGATAACGAGTCCTACTTCATCCGATCTGAGGTCATGGGCAATCACATCGAGTTCACCGACGACAAATTATCTCATATTTTGGATATCTCGGCAGTCGGAGCCGAGCTTGATGCTATTGAGATGGAGGACCCTCAGATCCTTCAACGCATCTTCCTTGGAGAGCCTGAAGCCTAGACCTCCACCAATCTGCGACTCATCGCCCGTGTAATTGTGCATGTCATATAGCACAACATCATCCAGAAGATGGGAAGCTTGGAGCAAATTTATCCTTCGGTTTTCCATGCCACCTATGCTATTCTTGGCAGCATAGCCGTCAATTGGGTGCACATGCTTATGATCCATCTTTATGAGCCCTTCATCAACACCCCACGGAACCACTTTCCTTATAGTCACCTTCTCATCCGTGTCTTCCGACACTTCCAGGTGAGAATTTCTGGGCAGATGGTGGTGAAGAAGGCATTGACTGCCATCAATCTCTCTACTCTCCGAAAGACGGGCATCCAGCTCCCTGACACTCCTATCCCCGCACCGCTCGCTCCATCTCAGCATCCCCAGCTGCTCGGTCATGAAATCCTAGAGCTCACCGCCATCTGTGCTATGAAGTCCAAGCTCCGAGAGGTTCGCGATGAATAGCGCTGACAAGCACGTGAGATTAGCTGCATCTCCACAATTCTACTCTCCTGGCGCAGACGTGGTAATGGACCAGGCTCCAGGCACGGAGGTAGACCAGCCTGTATTGGGTAGTTGTAGCCTTTGTTGTTCTTGTTAGTGCATTCTCGGTGCTTGTTGTTTCTTGTACTTTGTGTTTCCCTTTCCAGCATTTTTATCTTTGTTGCAGTTGTAGTGTCTGTAATTGCTAGTAAATCGCGCGACTTTAATTATTGAGATTTGTATGTTGAAAAAAAAATGTGTCTGTCATTCATGCATGATTATCAGAATGAAATCTCATTTATTTACTAGTGCTTGTCCTAGAGCTGGATAGAATAAAATTCTGCGTTAGATAAATTTTAGTAAAGGACTGGTTCTACGTCATGGGTATATAAATAAATAACAAATCCTTGTTAAAACTAAAATTTATTTTGGTCATTTGTGTGAGTTCTGTTTTCACATTTTTGCACGAATGACTTCCTTCTTTTCCAACATGTGACTTGAATCATTTAAGTTTCTGCAATATACATTTTTGAAGTCCTTGGAAAATGTTGTTTGAAAAAAAAAACTTTTTATCATTTTCTTTTTTTATGAGAAAGTGAAACGATTTTGAAAAGAAATTTTCAAAATACACATGACAAGTTCTTAAGAGGGAATTTATTTTTTTGAGAAATATCGATTTTTGGTCACATGAATAAGTGTAAGGAAGATTTTTCGGTGATTGGTGTGTGAGCTTAGCGGTGCAATAGGACCGACGATACGATAAAAACGTTATTGATAACAAGGAAATGGTTGTTTTAGCCATGAGAACATTGTTTCCATACCTTGTCAATGACGCACGTGAGTTATTAATTAACTCATTTTACATTTTAGATCTTGTTTTAAGCCTCCTTTACAGTCTACAGATGGGAATTTTTGGAGTATTTTGGGTAGCTGAGGTGAAAATTCCACTGGAGGGCGGAAAATGGAAAATTGCCAAGCGAGAAAAATGTTAAACTACTTCGCTTCAATTTCCTTTTTTCGGTTTGGGAGAAATTAAATAGGAAATGATTAGATTACGTGACATTTTGCAGGCAGGGTTTGATGCACACACTTTTATTCATAATTGTATGAAAGTAATGGATGGGAAAGAGTTCTCAAAATTTACATTCATATAGAACTGCAAGTATATTTAGGAAGTTTTGCATCATTTTTTCAAAAGTATTTCAAAATTTTAATGCAAACATATAGGAGGATCTGATTTAGAATCATCTTACATGGATATTTTATAGTTGAATTGCATTATGTACACCATGCACATATACACATGGTTGCGAAGTGGATGTGCACAAATCGGTTGTGTAGAATAGGATAATAGGCGTCAGAATTTCGGGATGAAATTCCTTTTAAGGAGGGAAGAATATAACAACCCGTAATTTTGTCAGTAATAATTAATTATTAGAATTTCTAAAATAGGAATTTTTGTAGAGAGTAGAATTTGACCACAAAACTTTATCCGATACGTTCGTCTTGGAATTCTAATCAACTTCTACATTTGGAGTTTTGCAAACGGAATCCGTATGTAAAGTTAAGGACGAAATATGAAAATGGACGGAAAATAAATAAACCAGAATTTAATATATATTATGTCTTACATAAATAGCCGACCTGGGCATCTAATGGCACAGGCGGTCGACCGCCGCGGTCGACCTATTGGGCATCAGTTTGCCCAGTGACGGTTAGGTTTTATAGGGTTTGGTTTATAATATATATAAAACGGATGGACGAATATAAATTAAAACTAATCTGACGGCCCAAAGCCAATTCCACCCTTACAAATAAAGTGGTAAGGCCACACTCTTTTCCATTCAAATCTGTAACATCATCGGAGCTCTTCCATTTTCCTCCTTCTCCAAACTTAATTTCTTAATCTAAAATATATTCTTATATAACCAATCAAATTCAATTCATATGAAATTAAGAGGATTTACATACTTAACGGAAAAGAATGCAAATTGACGCTCCTAATCAGATTATCCCCTCTCTTCCTATTTTCTTATATCTCTACAGATATAGAATTTTCCCCTTTTCAGACAAATTGTATATATTTAAGAATTTGGGAATTGTAGGTCTAAATGGTTCAAACTCTGAATTTGAATGCTTACAGGTAAGTGGGGGAATTTATGTGTACATTTATAATAATGCGTTTATCTCATTTGTAATAGATCTTAATTTTTATGCCTATGCCTATCAGATATGATCAACAAATTGTTGTAATTAGATTGACACCCATCAGATCCGGTTATAAAAAGTATTAAAACTTGTGAATTGTATATTGTGGTTATGCATAGTATGAATTGTAGGAATTCTTAAACTGTTTACACGTATCCCTATAGGTATGTTGTAAAATATATTTTAATTGTTGTGAAGCACTGTAGATCTCGAAATCGGTCCCATTAAACACAAATTAGATGTAGTTACATTCCAGATCTTTAGTTTAGTGTTGAAAAATAAATTATGTGAATTTGGATAAAAATATGTGATCGGTAAATTATGTGATTGTAATGTTAAAAGAAAGATGCCTATTTGTATTCAATATTATTGGGTTTTTCTTAATTATTGTAAATATGTCGTTTTCCTCCTTTTGCATAAAAAGGAATTGTTTTGGTCATAAGAGGTGTGATAAAAAGATCAAAAGGGAAAAAGTGGTGCAAATGTACATATATTGTATGGAATGATTGAATGTTTGGATAAGGTTCAATTATGGTATTGTATATGAATATAGTCCATATTGAATTAATACATTTGTGGTGACCATTTGTAGCAATCAATATAACTAATTGCTTTAAATAGGACCGCAAATCAATAAAAAAAAAGTGTGGCCAATGTTAATTAGGGAAAACGAATATAATAGGAAAACGGTTATAATTCCTACATTAATTAGCATAAATGTTGTAAACCCCAACTAGGAAATTTAAATTTACAAACTGCATTTAGACACGAGATTAAGCTTAACTTACGGAATAAGTCTGCCCGGAACCGACCGACATATCCAGCATCCACATGTGGTCAGCTTAATGTGAGGGGTCAAATATGTAAAGATAAATATACTAAGGCACGACGTTAAGTTCAACTTGTGGTAGAAGTCTACCCAGAACAGACCGACAAATCCAGCTTCCACAAGTAGTCAACTTAATGTGAGAGTCCTAGTGCATATATATATATATATGTATATATATATATATATATATATAACAGTTAACCAATAAATAGTAATTGCCTGTTGGGGTACAACAAGTAGACACATTGGGACTGATAAATAGTTGCTTTAGGAAAATATGACCATTATGGTCATAAAGGGCAATAAAATAAAATGGGTGTCAAAAAGGGATTATTGGATATTGATTATCATTTAAATACTATGTCCAAACTAGGGAAGAAACCATATATATATCCTAGGGCAAAAGAGGATATATAACCTTCCTTAATTATATCAATGAATATAGAATTTATGATCAAAAATAGAGTTGGACTTAGTAGCTAAATAGTGTAAAATAATTATTAACCATAAGAACCCGTGATGATAATGAATCATGTACGTATAGTATTTCCATAAAGAGAAAATAAGCGGAAAGGACTTAATGACATAGTCAACTTTATCAGAATAGGGAAAGGTTTTAAAGGCTAATAGGGTATGAACTTTATAATCTTCGTGTATAGTCTGCTTCCTTGGATCTTAAGTGGCTTGGGTCGAGGAGTGCACTTGGGAATAGGCCTTTCAGTTTAGGGGTATTAAACGGCATGTGTGTGTATTGCCTGCCGAACCTGGAAACTTAAAATGTCAGATATGGCTACCTATCCTGCGGGAATTAGTAAGCGACTAAGGAGATTATGCAAGAAGGTCAGCTAGATGGTATAGCGAGCAATAAAGTACCATCTCTCACCTTACGAAGATTAGGGTATATGCATGAATGACAGAAGCCAGAACTTGTAGGGCCCGTAGCTGGTGCCTTCTAGATTAAGTTAATGTTAAATTAATTATCGAGGTATAATAATTGACCAAGAGGTCCACCTAGGGTCTTAAGCGATCAGAGAGAATCCACCCTATTTATCATTGAAATTGAGGCAATAAATGATGAAGGGAGAGCAAATGAAAGAGTGTGTGTGTGTATATATACAGAAACTCCACAACTATGGGTCTAACCTCAATTAAATTACTAGGCATGCTCTGGTATAAAGGCTTCATTAATATATGCGAAACGTTCTATTTCGGTATTATACTCTGGGAATACTACTTTTAGAAGAGTAGTAAAGTCATGCATAGACATCTACAAAGATAGGTTAGAATCACTAACCTTGATAGGCATAAATCTTGGGTTGAACCAAACAACATACATCTATGTATTATAACTAGTGTTGTATATTTCATGTTCACCAGAATTATTTTGTTCTGACCTCCCTCCTCATTACATCCACCAAAGGTTTTCTATAGAAGGTCGGGTTCTCACGAGTGTTTAAGTTTAACTTTCGGTTCTCTTTCTCTCTCCTTCTCGTTATTGGCAAAGTGACTTACTTTGAAAAAGGTAGTTACTTGAGCTATTTATCCTATTTTATTTCTGTTGTGAGTTATCTTTTATCGTACTTTGATTTTGCTTATGCTCATTTATTGCAGGTACCGGATATACACGCTCCATGCTTGTATGTGTTCGAGTTTTGAGTTTTTTCGAAATTTGGGCGCAGAAAATTGTACGGTGTTACACTTTTCCTAAGCCTCCCAGGAAGGAGCCAACTCAAAAATGAGCGTGAATCAGGAAGGCACTACGTTTCATGATATGTGTTAGATCCAAAATTGTGTCTAACACCCAAATTATTTCAGTTTGCAGAGATTAATATCAGAAAATGCGAGAAAATCAGAAAAGACACAAGATTTATTGTGGTTCGGCATTAACAAGCCTACGTCCACTTTATATCTATGATTATACAAAGGATTTGAGTACAATCAGTGATTTTGCTCTGAATCTCACTTTTACAATGTTAATTCACTCAATGATTTCGAATTAACACTAATAAAAAACAATGCAGAGACAGTTATGGTAGGAACAACACTCAGAACTGCCCAACAAATCCTCAAAAATGCCAAGACTGTGGCTATTTATAGGTGATATCTGCAGGCGGATCATGGTCCCATGTGGCACAAATCCCGAAGATCTCGGACTAGCTCATGGCTTGATGGAGAAATAGTCAATATAGCCGTTATGGACAGGTGTCGTGTGATACTATATTCTCGGATCGTGAAGGACTTAGTCATGGCCTTCATCTCTCAGCTTCAGGGATTGGATCGGATCGAGCTGGTGTGAATGGATCGGATCGGATCGTGGTCATGGAGGGCGATCGCGAACTGTGGTAGGTGCAACTTCATGAACAAGACTTCATATTAGACTTGTGTTTGAATATTTGTGGCTTGGTCCATAAGCTAGCCAACATTTTGCCCCCTCGAAGTATGTTTTATTAAGGATGGAACATGCTTCGAAAGTACTGACCTATCTTTTCATGAAATAATGTGAATCAAAAGTCGTGTCTGTCTGAAATGTCAGACTGCTTTAGGAAGTCGCGCTCTTTGACGGGTATAAATATCAGCTTGTATCGTCAATTATTTCTCTATTCATCGAGTGATTTTCATCTCTTGAATTCCTGGAGATACTGCTATCAAATTGTCCGGTGAGTCTCAAAACCCATTATAAAAAGTAGCATCTAATAACTCTCGTATTTCTACAAATTTGGAATTCCATCTTCCCGATTCACCCATCACGTTGGGCCTCAGATCGTCACTTTACACTGCGGACCGCGGTGAACTGTGCAACACGCCTGGATGGGATCGCCTTATGTGCCATGGACCGTTACCCAGAAAAGCTCATGCTCGGACCACAGCGGGCTCCTTAGACGCTCTGTGGCCCATCAGGCCCATCGGATCGAATGGGACAAAAAAGGGAATACCAAGGGTTTCCTCTTTGGCTATATAAGCTGAATTACCCCCCCCCCCCCCTTTACCTTTTACCTTTCTTTTTACCAGCTGCCGTTCTTCTTCCCTTTTGCCATCAAAAACCCTAATTCGACAGATCGAGATTTTCTCTTTTTTTAAAAACAGGTAATTATAATGATAATCTTGCTTGTATCTCTTCTCTTATTTTTTGAGCATCTCGATTTCCGCGGGGTTTTTCTTTAATGGCTCTGGATTATGCGGCGGTTCTAAGATCTTTAATGAGTTTGTTGTTGCATGGTTGAGCTAGAAAAGTTAAGTTGGATTGGAGAGTCGATGAAGAAGAAGAGGAGCAGGTCAGGTCGGATCGTAGATTAGAGTCAGGTTCGGTCCGTGAAGACAGCAAAAAAATGGAGGAAAGCAAGATGGAGGTGCAAGCAATGGATCGGACCACAATATATTGGGGGAGCAGTGGTTAGTGGAGAGGTGGAGTGGAACGGACCGGCGGTTCCTTTCACGATCTGTTCGGGTGAGGGAGAGCTGACAAGGGCTGGATCGTTCTGCGATCCACAGCCTGCATCACGAATTGATTCTGCCTTATTAGCATAGCTTGCCAGCGATCCAACACCCCGATCCGATCCCAGTTCCATGCATTGGCATTTATACCGCGATCTGATCCCTCAGACTTCAATGAACCATCATGGTTAACGATCCCGGACAAACATTAACTTAAGCAATGCAATAAATAAATAAAAATGGACAGTTAGGCTAGACCCTTCGAGACAAACTTTCTGGACTGAACAACGCATAACTTAACAGCATACAACGGACATTATCTGCTTATCTAATTAACTTCATTCTTTCCTTATTGTATGAACATGCACACTTGCACTTACATACATGGGGGATCGGCTAATCGTATTCTAATCTTTATTTGCCAACACAGCTATGTCTGATAAACAAGTGACTGAGACACCAGAGGAAGGTACCGAACCAGAGACATCAGTACATCATGATCCTGATGTGCTTCCTTTAGATTCAGATGGGGAGAAATCCGACCTCGATTACGAGACGGATACTGATATAGAGTCAACGACTTATGAGGGCACATCTCTTGAAGATGAGGATGATCGAGCCCCTGATGAGATTCCAGATGTTAAAGAAATTGAGGGAGAAAACTCACTGATTCTCTAACCTCCAAATTGGATGATATAAAAGTTAAGAAGATATGTTTGAAACATGGGATTCGTTGGGATGATGTGAAAACTCCAAAAATGGAAGATAGACCTCATTCTGCCCAAGAGGGGTAAATGACTGTCAGTTGACTCATGTGCGGGGTAGGAGTTGTTCCTCCCTTCCCTCCACTCGTTGTCGATCTCTTAAGACAATTACACATTGCCCCTATGCAACTCCATCCTAATGCTTACACGACTCTGTATAATCTATACATTGCTTATGCAGAGGTGATACAAACTGAGCTTACTTTCAAGGATCTGACATTTTACTACCATTTTAAACACCAATCCATAGGAGCTCCAAACTTTTATTTCTTCAAATCAGTTGTCGACAGAAATGTTTTATCGGACAGTTATTATAACACCCCACTTCCGTTAAGGTCACTCACAAAGGGAATGCCTTAACATTGGTGGAGCGTTTTAGTAGACAGAACTGAAATTTACAAGACAGATAAACAATACTTGAGAAATTATAACTTTATTACTGCGGAAAAAAGAAATCAGTTTTGTTACATCTTTCCAGAAAAACTCAAGTACATAAATATCAGTCTTGTTCAGAAAATCATCATAGTACAAAACTTTAAAATCATAATCCCCACAGAAGCTGTCATAAGGAGTCAAGCCATACTTTAAGCACTCTAAGTACTTCAAGCAGAAGAAATATGGATCAAGCTAAAGTATTCCCTCCTTCGAAAACCTGGGGGGGGGGGGTGAACGGAAGAAAAGGGGCGAAAACAAGCAAGGTCAGACATAAAGTCTGGCAAGTCCAGTGACTTTTAGCATATGAACAGATAATAATAATCATGGCATGCAAATAAAACTGGATGAGCGATAAAAGTAATAGGAGCAGCAGATGTACTTAGGCTAAACAGAAGAAACAGAATAATATTACTTTTCATTTCTCTGCACTAATACTAATATAACAGGATTAGGTGTCACCCTAATGTCTACTGAAACAGAAACGGGAACAGAATAATTTCCATAGAAAAAAATGCTAGTAATGGGCCTTTACCACCACAACAGAAATGGACAAAAACATAATGCTAATAATGGGCCTTTACCACCCGAACAGAAAGTACAGAAACAGATTTATCTCTACGGAAACAGAATGTAGAATAAGGTGTACACTAGTAAATGGGCCTTTACCACCTGAACAGATGGTACCACGTGGAAACAGACAGGTGTTTCCACCCAACAGAAGCAGACAGTACCAACAGAAACAGACAGAACTAAGTGTACCTAAAACCCTATCCCAAGCGATTGGCTCCCTAATACAGAAATACCCTGTGTCGGCTCCATAGTAGGGTGTATCACTCCCTAAAGTGACAACCAATTGGCACAGACCTATTTATAGATGTCATGGCGTCTTACATCCTCAGAGGCAGACCGGGGTCCATGCATGCACATGACCCGGTTGGAACGCACCATCAACACCCCTCGCCATTATCAGAATGAACCACTTGTAATTAGTTCAGTAAGCATGCCCTGACTGTTGGGTCAAATTTTTGGGTCAAATTTTTGATACCAGAAAGTGTTACTGACTAATATGGGTCCCAAACAACAGATGACACAAGTGATTTCCCTCCTAACCTTGTATCCCAAGACTAACAGATTTCAGATTAACTTGTTTACAAGTTCAGACATACAGAGTTCAGATCAACTAGTTCACAGATCATACAAGTTTTCAGATTAATGGATCAGATATAAGGATTTAACAGATTTACAGATTTGTCTAACTTTGTAATTGGGCCTACAGATTCATGAAACGGGTTTGTTTAATTCATTAGTCCAATTGGTTTAACCCTATCCACCCAACACGTTTTAGACATCATATTTATCCCAGATTTGCATTAATCAAATATTAATGCACAAACCTCTCACATTAGGTCGGTAGCTTGTGGTCGCTGGATATGCCAGGCGGTTCCGGGCAGACTTCTGCCACAAGCCAGACCTAACCTCGTGCCTGAGCATATTTTGGTTATGTCTACGACCTCTCACATTAGACTGACAGTTTGCGGTCGCTGGTTAAGCCGGTTGGTTCCGGGCAGGCTTCTACCGCAAACAGAGTCTAACCTCGTGTCATAGCCAATTCATTCCAATCCAGATTTTTCAGATATCATACTAATTCTGTTTATTTAACAGATTAAACTTCTGTACAAGTTACAGCAGATTATTCGAGGTTCTATTAACAAGTTTTGCTCAATTTTAAGTCGAGCCTACAGATTCACATACTTCAAATTTTAGCATTTCAGTTCCAACAGATTACGTCATTCAACAGATTAAACAGATAACAGATTTTGCAGATTAGGCTATTTAGAAGATTTAGCAGATAAGGCAATTTAACATAATTAGAAGATTAGGCAATCCAATCTAATTAGCAGTTTAGGCAATGTAACAGAACTAGCATATTAGGCAATATAACAGATTTAGCAGATAACAGATTTAGCAGATTATATATATATCTAAAACTCTATTTACATATCTTGCCCAATCATAAATTTAGCCTAAACTTACATGCCTAAATCAAGGTCATAATTTATAATACAATATATGCCCCAAATTTTAGCCTTAATATTCCCTTTTACAGTTCATGTCAAAACAAGATTTAATATTCTAGTTCACCATTTATGTCGAAGACTAATACACATGTAGATCATTCTCTATTATAGCCAACTCAGATTATGCCAACAAATTTGCTATGCCAGATTTACTTAATTAAACTACGCCCAATCCCCGTATAACATGTTTCCACAAGTTCTCTAAATACTCATGAAATGGCCCTATATGCTCGATGTACATAACAGTGAATGGGAATAAACTAGCAAAGTTACATACTAAATATGAGATCTAACATCATTAAGGGAATAGGCATAAGAAACTAACTAACATAGTTATTGGCAACTAACCACAATAGTCATGGGCGACTAATCACAATAGTTTCTTATTCAATGTCATAGGCAATAGTCTCAAAGTCATGAATCATAGTCATAGGCAATAGTCTCATAGTCAATGAATCATAGTCATGGGCAATAGTCTCATAGTAAATGAATCATAGTCATAGGCAAAAGTCTCATAGGCAACAGTTTCATGTCCAATTATGCATTATTATTTGTCTCCAAATTTAGCATTCGTGCGTTAATCTCTTATGAGATTCGGCACAGGCTCGTAGTAGCCTGGCTATAGAACTGAAAGAAGAAAAGGTACAGAATAGTCACAGAAAAACAGATCTGACAGATAAGGATATACATAACTTCAGATTCAGATTTATAATCATGTCACAATTATAATTACAATTTGTAGCGGAAAATAACTGTACTTGCCTTTCGTGGTTTTAAGAAAGGATAATAAACTGTTGTTGATGCAGAAATGTTGAATTATTCCTCTTTAATTGTTGTCGTAGCTCTAAAATTGGATTTGAGATTTGATTTAGCTTTTAATTCTATTCAGGTTGGAAGAAGATTCATCAGTCCAAGTTTTGATCCCAGCAGGGTAGCGACGCCATTTTTATGTTTAACTAGAACAGAGGTAGAATATAGACAGAATGAAATGGTGTGGAGAGAATGAGGCTAGGGGTGAGTTTATACAGGATTAGGCGGACGAATATAGACAGAAATGAGACCGGATACATCAGAATGAGCCAGTTTAAAAAAACTGGGTTTCGGGAGCAGGTCGACCCCCAGGTCGACACTATGGTCGACCTGGTCTGGCCAGGTCGACCCCCAGGTCGACACTATGGTCGACGTGGCCCCTAGGAGGTCGACACTATGGTCGACCCCCAGGTCGACCTGGTCCATGGGCAGGAATTTTCCCGCCCAGCCTGTTCAGGGAATTTGAATTCGAATTTTCGAGCTGTTTTCGATTCTGAAATTCTCTGAAACTTTGGAGGACCATATCTCCCTCATACGAACTCCGTTTCTCGAAAACTCGAACTCGTTTCCAAGCAGAATCTCGATACGAACGCAATGGCGCAACCCGTTTCCCTTGATTCTTATTTTATAATTTAATTATTCTCTGATTTGTTACTTATACGTTCATAGAATATACGGGGTATTACATTCTCCCCTCCTTAAAGGATTTCGTCCCCGAAATCTTCAAGTT
Source organism: Allium sativum (assembly GCA_030737875.1). Taxonomy (NCBI): domain Eukaryota; kingdom Viridiplantae; phylum Streptophyta; class Magnoliopsida; order Asparagales; family Amaryllidaceae; genus Allium; species Allium sativum. Next base: position 293,574,269 of record CM060925.1, read on the forward strand.
AAGAAGAATGTGTCCTACCATCCAGTCATCCATCTACTCAACCATCATCAACAAGCATCCATTGTCCTTGGAAAATTTCTAATGTTGTATAAACATATGCAAAAATGTGTGTATATGTTCCTTATCTAATGCAAAGATCAGGCGGTCCACTGATTCAGTTGACCTCCTTAATGCGAACTATGTTAGTGTCATGAGTCCAACATGTATGCAATTTTCCTATTTGATACATATCATTCTTATATGAGTGACATCCATTCATTCGTATGAAACATCCATGTGATGAGTCATTCATTTTGCATCCATAGAAATTGAAAATGCTCACACATCCATATGCAGTATGAGAGTGTTTTCGAGCCGATCTAGTGCCTTGTGTGTGTATATGCATCCACGAGCAACCACTAGAAACCACTTGCATCCACTTGGAGCCATCAAACATAACATGTCTTAAACACATGTTTACATCCATAGGATTCCTATCTATAGGTCGAAGACTCGATTGATAGGATACAGTCGAGTGATGGGAGCGAGTGTAGATAAACCAAAACTCGGTTTCCATTAGACCTTGGTTGAGAGACAAATTCCCCTAAGTATCAACCACGAAGACCGAAATCAACATCAGATTGACACCCAGAGGATTACCCTTTTTAGACAATGTCAAAACTGGAAATCTCAAACTTATCAGAAATATTCAGATATTTACAGATTACCGGTACAGAGAAGATTACTAAACGATTCTTAGGAAACTGAGCATGATAAAAAAAACCAGATTGTATGCGTCATAGTCAACTTAACGCTCAACATAGATACCCAACTTACCACGCTTAGATGAGTCACAACCCTTATGGGTCTGAATCTACAACGGAATCAGAAACAATACTAGTATTCAAGTGCAGAGTATCGATTACAGAATCGAAATGCCAGAATCAGAAAGGATTTTTAACTCAAAAATCGGATAAAGAAATTAAACCTCCTATAGAAAGTTTTCCTATTTCTATCCTATCCACTAGCCTCGAGAGTGTTCGCCTGCCTTCCAGAAGTTGGTCCTGCCCTCTGCCCTTGTCCTCGTTTCTTCGGACAGTCCCTAGTGAAGTGTCCCATCTCACCACAGTTGAAGCAAGTGCCCTTTCTTTTTCTGCAATCCTTGTTCAGATGAGTCGAGCTTCCACAAGTAAAGCACTTTTTCTCCTTCTTATCTTCAGACTTTTCACCCTTCCTTTGTGTTTCCTTTTTGGGCCATGCTTTCTTGTTCTGTGGTTCTTCCTTCTTTGCCTCTTCTTTCTTGTCGTTGTCTTCCTCGTGCAGTAGTGCCATATCCACCAATATCTCGTAAGTCACCCCCATGGGTACATGGGTCATGGCTAAGCTGTGCAGTGGCTCGTTCAATCCTTTAACAAAGCGGAGAGCCTTTTTATGCTACGTGTTGACTAAATCTAGTCCGAGCCTAGCCAGTTGGTTGAACTGGTTGATGTATTCCTTGACCGTCATACTTCCTTGCTTAAGAGATAAGAACTTTTCCATTTGTAGACTTCGTTTAGCTTGCGAAAGGAATTTCACCTCAAACCTTGTTCTAAAATCCATCCATGTTTCAATAGGCCTCTCGGCGTTAGTGACTTCCCACCAATAGGAAGCTTCGTCCTTGAGCAACCATACCGCCAATTGTACCTTCTGCCTATCGTCCACCTCGAAAATAACGAACAGATCCTCAGTTTCTTTGAGCCAGTTCCTCGCTTCTACGAATGATTCAGTTCCCTTGAAATCCTTTCCACCCATGGCCCTAAAATCTTTACAGATCTTTGAAAAAGCAATTGCACGAGGAGGGGGCGGAGGAGGAGGAATCGCTGTAGCTGGAGGAGGAATATCTGCTGGGCCTACATCGTTGGCCTAAGCCTCTAAGTACCTCCTGAATCAGCCAGGTATTGGCACGCCCTCTGGAAAGTTAAGATTCCCAGACATGCTGGAATGAAAGAAAAAGATTTAAAACGGAGAACTGAAAAGATAAATATATGGCTTTTTTTGGGATTATGTTTTTCAAAAATAAACTTTACTTTTGAAAATACTTCCTTTTTAAAACCTTTTTGAAAATAGTTTTCAAAAATTTTACCCAATCTGGTAACCTTCAGCTCTGATACCAAGTGTAACACCCCACCTCCGTTAAGGTCACTCACTAAGGGAATGCCTTAACTTTGGTGGAGCGTTTTAGTAGACAAAACAGAAATTTACAAGACAGATAAACAATACTTGAGAAATTATAAATTTATTACAGCGGAAAACAGAAATCAGTTTGGTTACATATTTCCAGAAAAACTCAAGTACATAAATATCAGTCTTGTTCAGAAAATCATCAGAGTACAAAACTTTAAAATCATAATCCCCACAGAAGCTGTCATAAGGAGTCAAGCCATACTTTAAGCACTCTAAGTACTTCAAGCAGAAGAAATCTGGATCAAGCTAAATTATTCCCTCCTTGGAAAACCTTTGGGGGGAACGGAAGAAAAGGGGCGAAAACAAGCAAGGTCAGACATAAAGTCTGGCAAGTCCAGTGACTTTCATCATATGAACAGATAATAATAATCATGGCATGCAAATAAAACTGGATGAGTGATAACAGTAACAGGAGCAGCAGATGTACTTAGGCTAAACATAAGAAACAGAATAATATTACTTTTCATTTCTCTGCACTAATACTAATATAACAGGAATAGGTTTCACCCTAATGTCTACTGAAACAGAAACGGGAACAGAATAATTTCCATAGAATAAAACACTAGTAATGGGCCTTTACCACCACAACAGAAATGGACAGAAACATAATGCTAATAATAGGCCTTTACCACCCGAATAGAAAGTACAGAAACATAAACAGATTTATCCCTACGGAAACAGAATGTAGAATTAGGTGTACACTAGTAAATGGGCCTTTACCACCCGAACAGATGGTACCACGCGGAAACAGACAGGTGTTGCCACCTAACAGAAATAGACAGAACTAAGTGTACCCTAAAACCCTACCCCAAGCGATCGGCTCCCTAATACATAAATACCCTGTGTCGGCTCCACAGTATGGTGTATCACTCCCTAAAGTGACAACCAACTGGCACAGACCTATTTACATATGTCATGGCGTCTTACATCCTCAGAGGCATACTGGGATCCATGCACGCACATGACCCGGTTGGAACGCACCATCAACATCCCTCGCCATTATCAGAATGAACCACTTATAATTAGGTCAGTAAGCATGCTCGGACCCTACCTATCGTTGGGTCAAAGTTTTGATACCAGAAAGGGTTACTGACTAATATGGGTCCCAAACAACAGATAACACAAGTGATTTTCCTCCTAACCTTCTGTCCCCAGACTAACAGATTTCAGATTAACTTGTTTACAAGTTCATACATACAGAGTTCAGATCAACTAGTTCACAGATCAGACAAGTTTTCATACTAACGGATCAGATATACGGATTTAACAGATTTACATATTTGTCTAACTTTGTAATTGGGCCTACAGATTCACCAAAAAGGGTTTGTTTAATTCATTAGTCCAATTGGTTTAATCTTATCCACCTAACACGTTTTAGACATCATATTTACCCCAGATTTGCATTAATTAAATATTAATGCACAAACCTCTCACATTAGGTCGGTAGCTTGTGGCCGCTGGATATGCCGGGCGGTTCCTGGCAAACTTCTGCCACAAGCCAGACCTAACCTCGTGTCTAAGCATATTTTGGTTACGCCTACGACCTCTCACATTAGACTGATAGTTTGCAGTCGCTGGTTAAGCCGGTTGGTTCCGGGCAGGCTTCTACCGCAAACAGAGTCTAACCTCGTGTCATAGCCAATTCATTCCAATACAGATTTTTCAAATATTAGACTAATTCTGTTTATTTAAAAGATTAAACTTCTGTACAAGTTACAGCAGATTATTCGAGGTTCTATTAACAAGTTTTGCTCAATTTTAAGTCGAGCCTACAGATTCACATACTTCAAATTTCAGCATTTCAGTTCCAACAGATTACGTCATTCAACAGATTAAACAGATAACAGATCTTGCAGATTAGGCTATTTAGCAGATTTAGCAGATTTAGCAGATAAGGCAATTTAACATAATTAGCAGATTAGGCAATCCCATCTAATTAGCAGTTTAGGCAATATAACAGAACTAGCAGATTAGGCAATATAACAGATTTAGCAGATAACAGATTTAGCAGATTATATATATCTAAAACTCTATTTACATATCTTGCCGAATCATAAATTTAGACTAAACTTACATGCCCAAATCAAGGTCATAATTCATAATACAATATATGCTCCAAATTTTAGCCTTAATATTCCCATTTATAGTTCATGTCAAAACTAGATTTAATATTCTAGTTCACCATTTATGTCCAAGACTAATACACATGTAAATCATTCTCTATTATAGCCAACTCAGATTATGCCAACATATTTGCTATGCCTGATTTACTTAATTAAGCTACGCCCAATCCCCGTATAACATGTTTCCACAAGTTCTCTAAATTCTCATGAAATGGCCCTATAGGCTCGATGTACATAACAGTGAATGGGAATAAACTAGCAAAGTTACATACTAAATATGTGATATAACATCATTTAGGGAATAGGCATAAGAAACTAACTACCATAGTTATAGGCAACTAACCACAATAGTCATGGGCAACTAATCACAATAGTTTCTTATTCAATGTCATAGGCAATAGTCTCATAGTCATGAATCATAGTCATAGGCAATAGTCTCATAGTCAATGAATCATACTCATGGGCAATAGTCTCATAGTAAATGAATCATAGTCACAGGCAATAGTCTCATAGGCAACGGTTTCATGTCCAATTATGCATTATTATTTGTCCTAAAATTTAGCGTTCGTGCGTTAATCTCTTATGAGATTCGGCGCAGGCTCGTAGTAGCCTGGCTATAGAACTGAAAGAAGAAAGAGGTACAGAATAGTCACAGAAAAACAGATCTGACAGATAAGAATATACATAACTTCAGATTCAGATTTATAATCATGTCACAATTATAATCATAGTTTATAGCAGAAAATAACTGTACTTGCCTTTCGTGGTTTTAAGAAAGGATAATAAACTGTTGTTGATGCAGAAATGCTGAATTATTCCTCTTTAATTGTTGTCGTAGCTCTAAACTTGGATTTGAGATTTGATTTAGCTTTTAATTCTATTCAGGTTGGAAGAAGATTCATCAGTCCAAGTTTTGATTCCAGCAGGGTAGCGACGCCATTTTTATGTTTAATTAGAACAGAGGCAGAATATAGACAAAATGAAATGGTGTAGAGAGAATGAGGCTAGGGATGAGTTTATATAGGATTAGGCGGATGAATCTAGGCAAAAACAAGACTGGATACATCAGAATGAACCAGGTTAAAAAAACTGGGTTTCGGGAGCAGGCCGACCCCCAAGTCGACAATATGGTCGACCTGGTCTGGCCAGGTCGACCCCCAGGTCGACACTATGGTCGACGTGGCCCCTGGGAGGTCGACACTATGGTCGACCCCCAGGTCGACCTGGTCCATGGGCGGGAATTTTCCCGCCCAGCCTGTTCTGGGATTTTGAATTCGAATTTGAATTCGAATTTTCGAGCTGTTTTCGATTCTGAAATTCTTTGAAACTTCGGAGGGCCATATCTCCCTCATACGGACTCCGTTTCTCGAAAACTCGAACTCGTTTCCAAGCAGAATTTCGAGACGAACGCAATGGCAAAACCAGTTTCCATTGATTCTTATTTTATAATTTAATTATTCTCTGATTTGTTACTTGTACATTCGCAGAAAATACGGGGTGTTACAGTTATAGCAATATAGGGGATGTTAAATCTGATTGGTTTTACATCAAGCATCAAGCTGGGTGCGCGAGGAAGTGGTTGCACTCATGTAAGGTTTAAATTTCTCAATGCATGTCCTTCTTGCATAAATGAAATGCTAGTGTACTCTTTTATTTTGTGCAGATCACAATTTTTCAAGAACAGATGGTCCGATATATGAAGAAAGACTGTCTCGCCTTCTCCAAAATAACTCATATTTCTTAAGAATAAAGAAATACATCACCGACGAGAATCTTCACAAGCACCATCTTCTGGATATAAGATTTGGACTTGGCACGGGTGGTAAGCCTTGCAAATATGTGCCCCCGACTGAAGGAGAAGGAACCTCTCAGGTTATAGAGACAACCAATCTTCGCAAGAGTCCTTCACCGATGATTGATCAAGACGATGAAGATTTAAATGTATATAGAGGAAATGAGGTCCAAACCAATGAGCCCAAAGAAATCCCGACATCTAAGGGGAAGTCTCCCTCGAGAATTTCACCACTGGTTGAGCCTATTGCTCACGATGAGTTAATAGAGGATCGGATACTCGGGGAATAGACAAGATTCCTCTACCAGATGATATCTATACGCATGAAGACTTTGGAGGGGGACCACTCTTTCTGAGGAGGTTAATGCCCTGATCGGGGTCAAAGACAACACATAGACGAGCCTAGCTCTGTACCCTGGTCTGTTAGAGGGAATTACACGAGATGCAGAAATCACATGCACCAATCGTCACTACACTCTTTCACCATCAATGTTCGTGGTTTTAACATATATTTGTTTCATTTGCAGGGGAGATACCTCGTAAACGATCTTACTCTTATCGCTCCTTACGTGAGGGTACACCAAGTCTTTATTCAAATCCCGAGCATGTTCGTAGTGATAGCCAGAGAAGAGATAGTCATCGGCCCCGGGACTCTCATCAATCTTATTATACGCGATATCGATCTCCGTCAAAGCAAGGTTCTGGAAAGTCTCACAGTAGTCCATTGCCACCGGCTGGGGGTAAGCAACTTCATAGAGACTTGACTCCTCCGAAAAGTACGCCTTCTCATGCCCAGTCTTCTAAAAAACACCACGAGCCAGAGGACAAGAACAAAGATGAGGGAAAAATCGTGGAGAAGGGGAAGGCAACTCTTGTTTCCTCCAGTGAGCACGGTTTGGATACTACCACTGCACAATATTTGACCCCAATTCTGAGATTATGGCCAGGCTAGAGCACTTGCGAAAGCAATTCCCTGATATTTTCTTTGAGAGGATGATGTTCGTTCCAGATCTTGAACCGGTCCCCGAGGTTTGGGACACGGAGGTGATAGGGTACATGTGCCATGTGGCCAAACAATATGGGGTGATGAAGAGGTATGACGTTCATCTTTCAAATGCCATCCGTCGCCTAGAAACGGACGCGGCCAGGTCCAGAGTGAAAATTGAGAACGATGTTAGGGCCAGGAGCAAAATGGAAAAAGAACAAGAGGATGCACAGGCCCAACTGGCTTTAGCTCGGCGAGATGCGGAAAATTATAAATCAGAACTGGAAAGTGCCAGGAAGCATTTTCGCAGTGAGCTTGATTCAAACAGCCAGGAACGTGTGGCTCTAAAGAAGGAAGTGGAAGATATTAGGGCAATTAACATTGAACTGAAAACAACACAGGAACATTTTTCTGCTAAGAAAGCTGCCTGGGAGAAAGAGAGGGAGATCTTAAAAGATGGTCTCGCTCTTGCCGAAAAAGAAAAAGAGGTTTTAAATGATCAACTTGTCCAAGATGAGGAGCGTGCGTGTAACCACCCGAAAATCCGGTAGAATATGAGCTGACCAAAAACACAAGTCCAACCCCAAATATCACGGAAATTCGAACCATTAATAGAAAGAAGTTAGAGGGTGAGGATAGATAAGATAGAAACTTAGAATAGAAGAAGAAGAAGAACACAACATCAGAGTAACACGAATCTCACAGCGGAACGAATAACATATAATATATATAACATAACTTGAAATATACATATGTACTTGAATAAACATCAATATCAAAGTACATCACTTACAACACAGCAGAAATAACTATAGCTATATGATCCTGAAGCCTCCTGCTCCAAGCTCTTCCAGTATATCTGTAAATTCCCGACTACTTGACTGCCCGTACAAATTTAGGCACCCAAGAGTTTAGGGATACAACAAAGTAAACTCCGGGTCAGTCATGGGACTGGTATGAGTAAACAGTTTAAAACAGTTTCAGAAAACTAAATGATATCTCATAAGACCACGCCGTATAACACGGAACGGGTTTTTCCCTTATGAGAATCCAAACACTTGATTTATCTTTATATCAAAACTCTTTTGATATTATAATAATGTCTAAATCAAGTAAATATAATCTAGTGGAACGTTTGCATCTCACGTTCCACATATATATACAAATCATAAACTGCAAGCACGTATTGGGTATTTGGTTTTCCAACTATGACAAGGTATGGAACCACCTTCCGCTGGTATATCTCTAGAGGAGAGAATACACCGAGTTCAACAAGAACATCTTGCAACTCAGCCACACACGACCGACCACTCATTTCGCTTGAGTGTATCGAATGTATATCACCAACGAGTGGGATCAGCAACCGTTTCCCGAATGGGTCAGCATCGACAATAGATTTTTAGAAGTAAATGAAAACTCTAGATCAGGTGATTATACAGCCTAATAGGTGCGACCTACATAGCCATGCTGCCTGCCCGATTTCTGTCATTTACCGGTTGATGAGGCTAGAAGCTACGCTTTATCATCACACAAGATTCACTTTGAATGTCACATCGTCAGATCCATCGAAAATCACTAATTGACGTCTACAACAGTACATTACGTGTCAGCTAAAAGAAGTTTCCTTCTCCGCTTCCACTCTTGGTACAGTTGAAGAAATCAATGTACGTGACCTTTCTGGAAATACTCTGTCAGACATTCATCCATACAAGTCACCCAGGAATAGGATGAACTGAAGGCACTATTTCTATTTATAGAAAAAGTCCTTGCACTCTACTCCGTCTTCGATTATCTTTATATAATCTGATTCGCACGCTACTGCCGATATGGAGTGGTTCTTCGGATAATAATCCAACCGGTCTCTCCATATTGACAACGATGGTCAAAACTTCGATAGTCTGTGATTTAACTATCGAATAAAAACAAGTGTTTCGATAGTCGATGATTTAACTATTGAATAAAACAAGTGTTCATCCAAACATCCAACAATCACTGAACCTTTAATTAATATTCCATTAATTAAATCTCCTTTCTATTTCTTTATCAATATTTGTTAATCAAATATTTCAATAACCATATTGCCCTTTTACGTTCTTTGGACAACATTTCCATATATCGCCTCCTTTTTATTTTCTAAACTTTAGAAAATATATGTTATTTATAATTGGAAAATATTCCAATTACTTATCTCTTTTCCAATCTCGTTTATTCCTATACTTAGGAAATATTTAACATATATTTCCAAACTTACATTTCATTTGGGTTAAAACGGATGTTGTGTAAAACATCGTTACGACAACCCAAATACTACATTCAACTGAATCTTATTCAACATTGATCTTCGAGCTTGAAATCTTACTGTTCATTTGTTAATAATGAAATCAATCAAGTTGGGGTATAACTACCTCTCAGACCTTGACTGAATAACATCTATAACGTCAAAACAGATATGACTACTTACTCGAACAATCAATAGCATACAACTACTTCTTTACCTTTAAACACGTATACACTTTTTCTTTCTATTCTTACTAGATTTTATTCTTATACTTCCTTTTTTTTTTTATACTATTCTATTTCTAAGTTCGTTTTCTTATCGACTTCTATATATATCGATACGTTGATTTCTAACTATCAAATTATCTTAAAAATATTCTATCTCCTTAAATTTCCGGAAAAATTCGCCATAACCTCCTTTGTACCGGGAGCATTGGGAAATTTCAAATAGCTTTCCCGGTCCTTCTCATCTCAAAAAGAAAAAGAAAAAGCCAAGCGGCTAGCCGATACGGCGCATAAAATCTCATATGGAAATTAAATACGTACCTTTTTGTCGGGCATTCTATTTATTTCACTTCTATACTTTATTCCATACCTGTCTCCTGTATATCTATACCTGTCCAATCTAGTTTAACTATACCAATCGTTTTAACTCAATTTGTTAATTAAATCTGTTACTTAACTTTTCAGTCTATTTCACCTTCATATTTGAACATGACATGTTCAAATATATTTTAACTGCATATTAACAAATTCTAATTATACTCATACTATCGTTCCCTTATCGACTTCTTATTCAAATTCCAAATCAATTCTATTTGAATTCTTTTTATTTAAACTTCATTTGAATTCTATTTTCAAATTCTATAGTTTAAAGTACATTTGAATTCTATATTCAAATTCTATAGTTAAAGTCCATTTGAATTCTATATTCAAATTCTATAGTTAAAGTCCATTTGAATTCTATATTCAAATTCTATTGTTAAAGTCCATTTGAATTCTATATTCAAATTCTATAGTTAAAGTCCATCGGAATTCTATATTCAAATTCTATTTGAATTCTCTGCATTATTTATAAACAACGTTTATAACTTCAATTCAAATCCCACCTTTCCATTTATAAACAACGTTTATAAATTCAATTCAAATCCCAATATTTTCATTTATAAACAAAGTTTATAAATTCGATTCAAATTCCATCCTTTCATTTATAAACAACTTTTATAAATTCGATTCACTTGTTTTATATACCTTCAAAACAAGTTAATATTTTCTATAGTTTTATTTAAAATTCAAATTCTATTTATAAAAATAGAATTCACTTTTTAAATCTCAAATACTCTTTTCGATATTTTTATAAATCAATATTCAAGCCCCATTGATATTTTAAACAATCAAATCAACCAATTTTCAATCATTTGATTTTTTTCACATCATATATGAATATATATGAAATCAAACAAACAACAACAGATAATATATTTTTGAGGAATCCAGTTGGATTCCTCCAACCTGTTTTCCTGCATCCACAGACGTTAGTCAACATAGTAATACCCATCCTGCTTCGAGGCAGGATATCGCGGTATAGAAGGTCATCCACTAATCATAGCGTGGGGCGTATAGGGTAATCATCCTCTATGAAACTGCGGGCATCCGCTAATGAAACTGCGGGAATCCAACCAACCAATCAACCCAATATATATATAATAGTCCTAAATAACTAATATATATTTTTAAACAATCAGACAGCATCCAAACAAGCACAGACAATTATTTTTAACTATATAAAAATAAATTCTAAGTAACAGGTGAGATTTACTCACCGTATAATGCAGTTGTTGAATATCCTGGTTTAATTCTGAATCATCGACTATGAATCTTTCAAATGAACTCGCACCTTTAATTTGTTTGAACTCCTTTTCTTTTCTACCAAAAAGAAGGCGGCCTCCTTTAGAAAGCCAAGGCCAATATCGATCTCTTCTTCCTTACTATAAATGGTGGAACCCTTCTATAGCTCCATTCAAAGGACCTCTCCCGTGTTTATCGAACTACAAAACCTACTTCCACTCAGTAAATCGAACTCCACCTCTCTAAAAGCTCCGAACAAACCACCTGAGATCGCAGTGACCATATTCCTTCTCGCAACCTCCAGACATCGCCAAAAATCACAACTCGATATCAGTTTGTATTCCAGAACGAGCTCCAGTAAGTTTAGGTTCCAATCGCATCCCCTCCCCCAGTATCGAACTCGATACCAACACTTCCCCTAAATCACGATTTAAACTGCAACGCGATTGCCGATGTCGTGAGCTTCCAGGCATCGCCTCTCTCATAATCACATCGCTCCAGCATCGATGTCAATTTCCAGGTTGCGAAATCGATCGCGATACCCTTTCCGTTGTCATCCAATTGGTAAATTCTAGGTTTCGATCTTCACAGCATCACTAATTTGAGAATCGCGACTTCATTTCAGTAGGAAGAGATAGAAGGGGTTTCGGGGTTTTGGATTTAGAACTGTCGAATGAAGTGGGTAAGCGAATTGGAAAAAGTGGGAGGGCAGTGCTGATTTTTAAAGTGGAGGGTGTGGTTTTTGAAATCAACAGCAAGGCCGATTATTTGTGGAGTTGGGATGGGAGATGTGGTTGATTTCTAACCCTTTTAAATTTTGAGGAGAAAGGAAAGGCCATGGGATGTATGTTAGTTGGCAGAAAGAAGTCCATTTAATTTATATTTATTAGTTTTAATTCGTTTTTTTTGAATCTGTATCCTTTAATTTTAAAACACTCAATGACTCCGAACTCTTTTCTGAACCCAACAACTGTCAATTCTTGGGTTTAACCACTATTCCAGACACACTGGGATAGGTCACGAAGTCTGATTCGATCATATGGTGAAGATATTAATTTAAATCAATATAAATTAATTTCAGACAATTTATTCTCCTCGATAATAAATAAATATTATTACCGTTATAAATTCAAATAAAATTTCTTATAAATTATTTGAACTGAATTTAATTCAAGTTAAATTTTTAACTAAATCCATTATCGTATTCCAATAAATTAAATATATCAAATATTAAATCGAAATTGGTAATTAAATCGATAACTCCAATATAAAATTCCATTTATATTTTCTACCCAATATTTAAATTAAATATTCAAAAATTAACCCATAAGGATCCGGGTCATTACAATCTTCCCCACTTAAAATAATTTCGTCCTCGAAATTGCTAAGGTAGAAAAAGTGCTACAAACCCATTAACTTTCAAAACTTATTTATGTTGATCCTCAACATTTCAAATTCCATTCATAACTCTCTTTCGAATAAATCTCTATTCGATAACTCCTCCCTTCGAATAACTATATTCGATATTCTCTCTATCGAATAACTAGATTCGAAAACCTTTCTTCGAATAAACTATATTCGATTTACTCAATTCAATTTTACTCTTATCAATTAACTCTATTGGATTTAACTCTTTTCGATTAACTCCATCGAATAACTAAATTCGATAACTCCTTCGAATAACCAATATTCTATAACTCACTTTGATTTAACTAATCGATAACTCTTTTCGATTAAACTATAATCGATAACTCATTTCGATTAACAAATAATCGATAACTCCTTCGATTAACAAATAATCGATAACTCCTTTCGAATAAACTATATTTGATAACTCCTTTAATTCTATCCGAATAAACTAATATTTGATTAACTCCTTTCGCTTGACTCTAGATCGCAGCGATCACAATGGTTACGCCTGATTCCCCCAGGAAACATCCGACCGCCCTAGGTTATCTGCAGCCCTGCGAATTACGCTAGCAGTCGTACGAATTAGATCTTATGAGTAACGATGTTTGACCAACTCTATCTCAATAACTATATTCGATCAACTTTAATTGAATAACTAATATTCAATTAAATCCTAATTCGACTAACTATGTTCGATTAACTCTATCTGGTTAACTCTTACTCTAATCGATTTATTCTAACTCTAATCGATTATTTCTAACTCTAATCGACTTCTCCTATTCGAATAACTCCTATTCGATAGCGTTTATTCATTTATAAAGATTTACTTTTAGTAACGGTTCTTTACTTTATAAATGTTCTCTTTAATAACGTTACTTCACTTATACAAGTGTTGTGTACCCCATCTATTTAAAACTATTGGTGTTAAAAACCAATATCTCTTCACTATATAAGCTCAGACTTATATATTCCATTTATCGAATGATAAACATTTAATTTAATTTATAAACTGTTATTTATAAATTAATCCTTTCTATTTATCTGTTAAAAACAGATTTCCATTTTCTATTCATCTTCTGAATATTCCTTTGATTAAATTCTATTTATTTAACAAATAAATATCTCATTTATAACATTCTATTTATTTAACAAATAAATATTTCCATTGAATCTATTTGTAAATGTTTTTACAAATATTTCCTTTTAAAATTCTATTTGTAAATGTTTTTACAAATATTTCTCCTTCTATTTGTTTGCACATAACTTCCTTTTGTATTTGTGTTACAAATATATTTCCTTTATTTACACCCAATTTATATTTCATTCACATTGATTTTACTCAATTTATCTATTTTGATCCATTTAACTTACTTAAGTTAAATTTAATTTCAATCATTCAAATTCTCATTAACTAGTTGCTAATTAACCGTTTTGCCTATTTCACCCTTTTTATTTGAACATAACTTGTTCAAATATAAATCAACTAACTTATAGACTAATCTAATTATATTTTCAACTCGAGTTATATATTCGATTTCGAATATAAATTCTCGATCTCTTTCACTTATCTAAAAACCCAATTTCGATTCAAATTCCCTTTAACTAATTATTCACCAATTTGTTAATTCTATTTAACTATTTAAAATATGATTTTTTTCTTAAAAATCATTTCACTTACTTTACTGGAGTTCATATTTATTTAATATCTCCAGTCTGGATTTTTCTAGTGCCAACTCAGATTTTAATTCCTAAAAATCCTTTTATTTATTTAATTAAACCGTTATGGTTTTATAATGGTTCTGGCGCTGCTTTTCTAAAAATTTGATTTTGACATAACTCAAAATCTATACGACGAAATCTAGATTTTTCTCTTTCATTAGAAAACTATTGTTCAACCAGTCCCGACGATTCTTGTTTCACAGAATTCCGACTTCAACTGAGTTCTGTATACTAAATTGAAGTTCGAATCGCCAATTTACGAACTGCCGCGCTATGGCGAGCTCATTTTAATTATATTTATAAATATAAACGTTCTAACTTTGTTTATAATAATTTCAACTCCATTCTGATATATTTTTAATATATATCAAATCCATTTCACATAATATTCCCGATCTATTTCACTTCTAATATTCAAATCCTATATACTTACAATATTTAAATTTCATTGATTTTCTTTATTCAAACTCTATATTTGAATTTCCTTCTATTCAATTTTTATTTGAATTTCTTATCTTCAATTCTCATTTGAAATCCTTTATTCAAAACCCATTTCAAATCCCTTATTCAAATTCCATTTGAAATCCTTTATTCAATTTCTGTTTAAATTCCTTTGTTCAATTTCTACTTGAAATCCTTTGAATTTAAATTCTATTTTAACTCCTTTGAATTCAAATTCTATTTAATTTTACTTTGAATTCAAATTCTTTTTTAACTCCTTTTATTTAAAATTCTATTTCAAACTTTATATTTTCTTTGAATTCTAATATTCAACCTCCACTTTATATTCTCTTTGAAATTCTATTTAACCAAATCCCATTTGAATTATAATATTCAAATCTCTATTTGACTTTTCTTTATTCAAATCCATTTGGATTCCTTTGAATTCAAATTCCATTTCACTTCTATTTGAAATCTATATTCCAATTCCCATATCAAAATTCCTTTATTTTACTTCTATTTGAAATCTATATTCCAATTCCCATTTCAAAATTCCTCTGAAGTAATATAAATATATACATATATTTATATATATATCCCAAATTCAAAACATTTGAATTTTCAAATAACTTGTTTCTTTTCAAACAAATTTCCATCAAAACTTCTCTAAGGCAGCAATTCATCACTTAGAAACTCGAAAATGAACACTGATGATGTTGCGACCATCATCAGAATTATTTCCCAGCTACCAGTACTATATTTCTTTCAAAATCCATTTAGAAAAATATTTTTCAAACTCCCAGGATTTTAAATTCTGAATTCTGGTTGGAATTCAATTTTAATTCATTTCATTTGTATATTTGATTTCATATACAAATTCTACTGGTTATATATCTTTTTCTGTTTTAAAATCTAATTTGATTATA
The DNA here is from genome assembly GCA_030737875.1 of Allium sativum. NCBI lineage: Eukaryota > Viridiplantae > Streptophyta > Magnoliopsida > Asparagales > Amaryllidaceae > Allium > Allium sativum. The sequence continues at coordinate 293,589,992 of CM060925.1, forward strand.
ATCCTAACAATCAACTTAACTATTTAAAAACAATATTGTGTCCAATCTTCTGTTCAAATGTTTATAAACTCCTATCGACATCGTGGCGTCCCACGATTCGACCAAAATTTATAATCCACTCAACAGACTAGTCAACACAATATAAAACAGTTTTTATATCAAGTAACAAATACACTCTATCGTATATATATACACTCAACTCATTCTAGGATACTACTGATCCTATCTCTAATGAGCACATTTCCACACAGCCTAGGTATTCGCTCAACCTAAGCTCTGATTCCAACTGTAACGACCCGAAAATCCGGTAGAATTTAGCTGACCAAAAACACAAGTCCAACCCCAAATATCACGGAAATTCGAACCATTAATAGAAAGAAGTTAGAGGGTGAGGATAGATAAGATAGAAACTTAGAATAGAAGAAGAAGAAGAACACAACATCAGAGTAACACGAATCTCACAGCGGAACGAATAACATATAATATATATAACATAACTTGAAATATACATCTGTACTTGAATATACATCAATATCAAAGTACATCACTTACAACACAGCAGAAATAACTATAGCTATATGATCCTGAAGCCTCCTGCTCCAAGCTCTTCCAGTATATCTGTAAATTCCCGACTACTTGACTGCCCGTACAAATTTAGGCACCCAAGAGTTTAGGGAAACAACAAAGTAAACTCCGGGTCAGTCATGGGACTGGTATGAGTAAACAGTTTAAAACAGTTTCAGAAAACTAAATGATATCTCATAAGACCACGCCGTATAACACGGAATGGGTTTTTCCCTTATGAGAATCCAAACACTTGATTTATCTTTATATCAAAACTCTTTTGATATTATAATAATGTCTAAATCAAGTAAATATAATCTAGTGGAACGTTTGCATCTCACGTTCCACATATATATATATATATATACAAATCATAAACCGCAAGCATGTATTGGGTATTTGGTTTTCCAACTATGACAAGGTATGTAACCACCTTCCGCTGGTATATCTCTAGAGGAGAATACACCGAGTTCAACAAGAACATCTTGCAACTCAGCCACACATGACCGACCACTCATTTCGCTTGAGTGTATCGAATGTATATCACCAACGATTGGGATCAGCAACCATTTCCCGAATGGGTCAGCATCGACAATAGATTTTTAGAAGTAAATGAAAACTCTAGATCAGGTGATTATACAGCCTAATAGGTGTGACCTACATAGCCATGTTGCCTGCCCGATTTCTGTCATTTACTGGTTGATGAGGCTAGAAGCTACGCTTTATCATCACACAAGATTCACTTTGAATGTCACATCGTCAGATCCATCGAAAATCACTAATTGACGTCTACAACAGTACATTACGTGTCAGCTAAAAGAAGTTTCCTTCTCCGCTTCCACTCTTGGTACAGTTGAAGAAATCAATGTACGTGACCTTTCTGGAAATACTCTGTTAGACATTCATCCATATAAGTCACCCAGGAACAGGATGAACTGAAGGCACTATTTCTAATTATAGAAAAAGTCCTTGCACTCTACTCCGTCTTCGATTATCTTTATATAATCTGATTCGCACGCTACTGCCGATATGGAGTGGTTCTTCGGATAATAATCCAACCGGTCTCTCCATATTGACAACGATGGTCAAAACTTCGATAGTCTGTGATTTAACTATCGAATAAAAACAAGTGTTTCGATAGTCGATGATTTAACTAATGAATAAAACAAGTGTTCATCCAAACATCCAACAATCACTGAACCTTTAATTAATATTCCATTAATTAAACCTCCTTTCTATTTCTTTATCAATATTTGTTAATCAAATATTTCAATAACCATATTGCCCTTTTACGTTCTTTGGATAACATTTCCATATATCGCCTCCTTTTTATTTTCTAAACTTTAGAAAATATATGTTATTTATAATTGGAAAATATTCCAATTACTTATCTCTTTTCCAATCTCGTTTATTCCTATACTTAGGAAATATTTAACATCTATTTCCAAACTTACATTTCATTTGGGTTAAAACGGATGTTGTGCAAAACATCGTTACGACAACCCAAATACTACATTCAACTGAATCTTATTCAACATTGATCTTCGAGCCTGAAATCTTACTATTCATTTGTTAATAATGAAATCAATCAAGTTGGGGTATAACTACCTCTCAGACCTTGACTGAATAACATCTATAACGTCAAAACAGATATGACTACTTACTCGAACAATCAATAACATACAACTACTTCTTTACCTTTAAACACGTATACACTTTTTCTTTCTATTCTTACTAGATTTTATTCTTATACTTCCTTTTTGTTTATACTATTCTATTTCTAAGTTCGTTTTCTTATCTACTTCTATATATATCGATACGTTGATTTCTAACTATCAAATTATCTTAAAAATATTCTATCTTCTTAAATTTTCGGAAAAATTCGCCATAACCTCCTTTGTACCGGGAGCATCGGGAAATTTCAAATAGCTTTACCGGTCCTTCTCATCTCAAAAAGAAAAAGAAAAAGCCAAGCGGCTAGCCGATACGGCGCATAAAATCTCATATGGAAATTAAAAACATACCTTTTTGTCGGGCATTCTATTTATTTCACTTCTATACTTTATTCCATACCTGTCTCCTGTATATCTATACCTGTCCAATCTAGTTTAACTATACCAATCGTTTTAACTCAATTTGTTAATTAAATCTGTTACTTAACTTTTCAGTCTATTTCACCTTCATATTTGAACATGACATGTTCAAATATATTTTAACTGCATATTAACAAATTCTAATTATACTCATACTCTCGTTCCCTTATCGACTTCTTATTCAAATTCCAAATCAATTCTATTTGAATTCTTTTTATTTAAACTTCATTTGAATTCTATTTTCAAATTCTATAGTTTAAAGTACATTTGAATTCTATATTCAAATTCTATAGTTAAAGTCCATTTGAATTCTATATTCAAATTCTATAGTTAAAGTCCATTTGAATTCTATATTCAAATTCTATTGTTAAAGTCCATTTGAATTCTATATTCAAATTCTATAGTTAAAATCCATTGGAATTCTATATTCAAATTCTATTTGAATTCTCTGCATTATTTATAAACAACGTTTATAACTTCAATTCAAATCCCACCTTTCCATTTATAAACAACATTTATAAATTCAATTCAAATCCCAATATTTTCATTTATAAACAAAGTTTATAAATTCGATTCAAATTCCATCCTTTCATTTATAAACAACTTTTATAAATTCGATTCACTTGTTTTATATACCTTCAAAACAAGTTAATATTTTCTATAGTTTTATTTAAAATTCAAATTCTATTTATAAAAATAGAATTCACTTTTTAAATCTCAAATACTCTTTTCGATATTTTTATAAATCAATATTCAAGCCTCATTGATATTTTAAACAATCAAATCAACCAATTTTCAATCATTTGATTTTTTTCACATCATATATGAATATATATGAAATCAAATAAACAACAACAGATAATATATTTTTGAGGAATCCAGTTGGATTTCTCCAACCTGTTTTCCTGCATCCACAGACGTTAGTCAACATAGTAATACCCATCCTGCTTCGAGGCAGGATATCGCGGTATAGAAGGTCATCCACTAATCATAGCGTGGGGCGTATAGGGTAATCATCCGCTATGAAACTGTGGGCATCCGCTAATGAAACTGCGGGAATCCAACTAACCAATCAACCCAATATATATATAATAGTCCTAAATAACTAATATATATTTTTAAACAATCTGACAGCATCCAAACAAGCACAGACAATTATTTTTAACTATATAAAAATAAATTCTAAATAACAGGTGAGATTTACTCACCGTATAATGCAGTTGTTGAATATCCTGGTTTAATTCTGAATCATCGACTATGAATCTTTCAAATGAACTCGCACCTTTAATTTGTTTGAACTCTTTTTCTTTTCTACCAAAAAGAAGGCGGCCTCCTTTAGAAAGCCAAGGCCAATATCGATCTCTTCTTCCTTACTGTAAATGGTGGAACCCTGCTATAGCTCCATTCAAAGCACCTCTCCAGTGTTTGTCGAACTACAAAACCTACTTCCACTCAGTAAATCGAACTCCACCTCTCTAAAAGCTCCTAACAAACCACCTGAGATCGCAGTGACCATATTCCTTCTCGCACCCTCAAGACATCGCCAAAAATCACAACTCGATATCAGTTTGTATTCCAGAACGAGCTCCAGTAAGTTTAGATTCCAATTGCATCCCCTCCCCCAGTATCGAACTCGATACCAACACTTCCCCTAAATCACGATTTAAACTGCAACGCGATTGCCGATGTCGTGAGCTTCCAGGCATCGCCTCTCTCATAATCACATCGCTCCAGCATCGATGTCAATTTCCAGGTTGCGAAATCGATCGCGATACCCTTTCCGTTGTCATCCAATTGGTAAATTCTAGGTTTCGATCTTCACAGCATCACTAATTTGAGAATCACGACTTCATTTCAGTAGGAAGAGATAGAAGGGGTTTCGGGGTTTTGGATTTAGAACTGTCGAATGAAGTGGGTAAGCGAATTGGAAAAAGTGGGAGGGCAGTGCTGATTTTTAAAGTGGAGGGTGTGGTTTTGGAAATCAACAGCAAGGCCGATTATTTGTGGAGTTGAGATGGGAGATGTGGTTGATTTCTAACCCTTTTAAATTTTGAGGAGAAAGGAAAGGCCATGGGATGTAAGTTAGTTGGCAGAAAGAAGTCCATTTAATTTATATTTATTAGTTTTAATTCGTTTTTTTTGAATCTGTATCCTTTAATTTTAAAACACTCAATGACTCCGAACTCTTTTCTGAACCCAACAACTGTCAATTCTTGGGTTTAACCACTATTCCAGACACACTGGGATAGGTCACGAAGTCTGATTCGATCATATGGTGAAGATATTAATTTAAATCAATATAAATTAATTTCAGACAATTTATTCTCCTCGATAATAAATAAATATTATTACCGTTATAAATTCAAATAAAATTTCCTATAAATTATTTGAACTGAATTTAATTCAAGTTAAATTTTTAACTAAATCCATTATCGTATTCCAATAAATTAAATATATCAAATATTAAATCGAAATTGGTAATTAAATCGATAACTCCAATATAAAATTCCATTTATATTTTCTACCCAATATTTAAATTAAATATTAAATATTCAAAAATTAACCCATAAGGATCCGGGTCATTACAGTGCGGCTCTCGCTGAAAGTAATGCCAATAATGCTCTTGAATCGGTCACTGCTGCCGCTGATAAGCTCGTTGAAAAAGAGAAAGAGATAGCTAGTTTTGAGGAACTGTTATTTGACTTCTTTGGTCAAGTCATCAAGACTGGAGACATCTCTTGGATTTCGGACTGTCAGGTTACTCTGGCCAATGTATGGGATGCAATTATCGAAGGCGAGAAGCGGCGGTTGATGGTTGATGAGATTGATGAAAACCAACTGATACAGGCCTTTCTCAGAGGTGAAGAACTTGAGGCTTTGCAGAAAGGTAGACGCTTAATCCAAGACGAGATCGAGAGGTAGAAGACTAAGCTTACGGGCGAGAATCAGATTGACGAAGGCTCGAGCTCAGTGGTGGAGCCCAAAACCTCTGAAGTTGAGGAATATAACCCTGACGATCCGTTGATTCTCTTGGCTCCAACCCCTCCAGTTGTCGGAGCTACCACTACAAATTTGGGCGAGGTGTCGGCTGAAGGTATCTCCATATTCTCTCCACAGTTCATCAAGGCAGTCGTAACTTCTCGTCGTCTCACGGGGCAGACAACTGAGATGGCCATATCCTCTCCCGATTCACTAATATTTTCTTCTCATGACATAGGTGTCAAACCGGTCGAGAAAGATGTAGAGGAGAAGGTAGTGGCAGAGAAAGTTGATGTCCCCTCGGGAACTGATGTTGAAGTTTATGAGATTCCAAAGCAAACCTAGGGTACGACAAGTGAGAAGGTCATTGTGGCACCCGTGGTATCCGGCACTGATGCTCCTGCGGATGCTAAGGTTATTGCGGCTTTGCAAGACACCAATGGTGGTTATGGAGATGAAGAAGATGATGTGGTCATCACAGATGAAAACAAGAATGATGATAACGAGACCTTGGCCGACATACGGGCTAGGAAAGAGAAACAATTGGTTTTGAGGAAGGAGGAGCAGGACCCTTTGTATGTTCCTCCAGTCTCGGAGGTTGAACCCAAAACCGGGCTGATCATAAAATTCTCCTCCAGATCAATAACTTCACAACTTGCCTTCCAGGCTTCTAGTTCTCCCCCAGAATTTCTTGTTGATAAGAGGAAGAGGAAGAAGAGTGACCGCTTCTAGTAGCTCTCACTTTTGTTTAGCTTCTTGTTCTTGTAAACCTGCTTTTGGCGAATGAAAATCTATTTCTTTTGCACCATTGTGTACCTGCAAGTTTACCATGTCTGCAGAGTTTATTATCCTAAATCACAAAACTTAAAAAATAATCATAACTGAAACAATCGTAATTAAATACTGAAGTCATGAATGATAATCATTGAAAAGTTTGTGTACTAAGTAAACGTGTAGTGTTCACATATGTACAGTATCATACGTGTATGCTCCCAATCAATCATTATTATAATGCCTGGCCAAGTCTTATTGACGATTGACTAGGGTCACGTTCGTGCTGCCCCCCATGCCTGGAAATGGGGGGTTTATGTCATTTGGTGGCGTACATCACTGCGCCTTTATAATCTCCCGATCCTTCGGCGGGGTAAGAGTTCTTGTGGCGCTAAGTCTCTAGCGCCTTTATACTCTACTGATCTTTCAGCGGGTTAGAGTTCTTGTTGCGTTAAGTCTCTAGCGCCTTTATATTCTCCCAATCCTTCAACGGGTTGAGTTCGAGCTCGGTTCTCAGCCTACTCACCGATACTTCAGCGGGGCAGGAGCTTTGGGGGCGCTAAGTCTCTAGCGCATTTGTACTCTCCTGATCCTTCAGCGGGTTAAAGTGTTATCAAGGCGGTTTTATCATGGTGCACCTGCACGCCTTGGGGACTTTATCTTTGCGTCCTTTATAATCTCTCCCTAATCTCGAGAGTTAGAGTGCAAGCAGTAATGTGATTTACCTCACTGTACCTTTTGAAGCTTTAGTTACCGTTAGCCTTCTGATCTGATAGATGGCATTTTGAATTAGCTGTTTTAAGATAACTGCATAATTTAAAACAAACTTCAAAATGGTAATGATTTATATTAATCAAAATAAAAGAGCAGATAAGAAACAGTGTAGTAACGGTAAATGACACGCGATATTTTTATAGTGGTTTGGTCGAATCATGACCTACGTCCACTTTAAAATCTTTTGTTCAAGTAACCAGAATGTTCTAGGCAAGTCGAGCCTTTTTACGTGGTCCTAGAAAACAAAAGAGTAAAACTGACAATTTCATGTCAGATAAGGCCGCTAATGCTGGGCATTCCACTCTCTGGGCATTTCATCTCCATCCACGGTTGCTAGCTTGAAGGTTCCATTGTCAAGCCTTCGTAAAATGGAGTACGGTCCTTCCCATTTTGGGCCCATATGTACTAGGGGTGGAAAGACGCGCTTCAGAACCAAGTTTCCGGGTTCGAAGGTTTGAGCTTGGACTCTCTTGTTGTAATACCGTGCAATTTGTTGCTTGTGCCTCAAGGCATGTAGATCGGCTTCATCTCTCTTTTCTTCAACCATATCTAGAGACTCAAGGAGCAACTCATTGTTGGTCATTGGGTCATAATAAGTGGTTCAATGAGATGGTACATCTAACTCGACCGGAATGACCGCTTTAGCTCCAAAAGCGAGGGAAAATGGGGTGTGACCCGTTGGCGACTTGTATGTTGTCCTGTAGGCCTATAGTGCCAAGGGTAATTCATCAACCCAACTGGCTTTGGCCCGCTTCAACATTTTCTTTAAAATAGATTTAATCACTTTGTTCGCCGCTTCGACCTGTCCGTTCAATTGCGGATGTGCTACAAAGGTATATCTTTTCTCAATTTGATACTTCTGGCAAAAATCTCGGAACTCGGTGCTATCAAACTGGGTTCCATTGTCGGTTATGATGACTTTTGCTATCCCAAATCGGCATATAATATTTCTGACGACAAAGTTGATCACTCGCTTGGTTGTGACCGTGGTCAATGGCTCAGCCTCGACCCATTTGGTGAAGTAATCCATGGCCACTATGACGAATTTTGCTCCACCCTTAGCTATGGGAAGGCTCCCAATAATGTCAATCCCCCACATAGCAACAGGCCACGGGCTCGTCATTGTCTTCAACTGGCTAGGTGGCGCCCTAGTTATCTTGGAAAATTTCTGATAAGCGTCACAACGTCGTGCATACTTGGCTGCATCCTTGTTTATAGTGAGCCAGAAATAGCCGTATCTTAATATCTTCTTTGCCAATGTTTTCCCTCTAGTGTGTTCTCCACACTCACCTTCGTGGACTTCTTTCAGTACACGCTTGACGTCATCATGTGCGATGCACCGGAGGAGGCGCATCGATAACCCTTGTCTGTACAGGACTTCACCTTGCAACACATATCGAGATGCCTTTCGTATAACTGCATGTCTCTCACTTTTCTTTGTAGGAAGCGCTCCATTCGTCAAAAAATTCTTTAGAGGGGTCATCCATGACTCCCTTTCAGGTTAAACCTCTAGTACCGGATCAACTTCCATCTGATATATACTAGGAGACTGTAGTACTTCAATCGGGACTAGCTCTGTATCTTGAGGATTATCAGAACTAGCCATTTTTGCTAACTTGTCTTCATTTTGATTCTCCGTTCGAGGAATATGAGATATGCTATGGTAGTCAAAACCATCCAGCAACTTCTTCACTTTTTCCAAGTATGATATCAGCCTTGGACTCTTGGCCTGAAACTTTCCAGTGACTTGGTTCACTACTATCTTATAATCGCAAAAGCTGTCTAGTTTCGTGATCTCTAACTCCTTTGCGAGCTTCAATCCAGCAATTAGAGCTTCGTATTCGGAGTTGTTATTAGTGGCGTGGAACTCCAATCTAAGAGCATAGTATATTAGTCGTTTCTCTGGAGTTTCAAGTACCACTCCAGCACCAGATCGTTTGTCATTCTTAGCTCCATCAGTATACAATTTCCAGGCACTGGGATCAAGAAGTAATCTTGGTGGATTGACTTCTTCACTTACTGCATCATCTTCTGGGATGGTAAACTCCTCTCTAAAGTCTGCAAGTGCTTGCCCCCTTATCGATCGTCGGGGCTGGAAGTTCAAGTCGAACAGACTTAGTTCAATATTCCGCTTAAGTAGTCTTCCTAATGCTTCTGGCCTTTGCAGAACTTGTTTGAGCGGGTGATCGGTGTACACAGTAATGGGATGAGCCTGGAAGTAGTGGCGAAGTTTTCTAGATGTAATTAGTATTCAATACGCAAGTTTTCTATTTTTGGATAATTCCGTTCTGCGGCCTCCAATTTCTTACTCACATAGTACACCGATCTTTGCACCTTATCCTCCTCTCTTACCAAAGACGAACTAATCGCGTGGGATGACACTGCCAAGTAAACAAACAAATCCTCATGATCCACAGGTTTAGACAGTATCGTGGGTCTTTCCAGGTGATTCAACAGATTCTAGAACGCTTCTATACAATCAGGAGTCCATTTAAAGTTGTGCTTGCCTCGCTTCAGCTCGAAAAAGGGATGCATTTATCAGTAGCTTTGGAGATAAATCTGCTCAGCGCTGCCACTTTTCCAGCAAGGCTTTGCACATCTTCAATCTGCTTTGGTTCTTGAATATTCCAAATTGCTGTAATTTGATCTGGATTGATTTCAATTCCACATGAGCTGACGATGAACCCTAAGAATTTTCCGGATGCTACCCCAAACGAGCATTTCAAAGGATTCAGCTTCATCCCGTATTTCCGGAGAATTTCGAACATCTCTGCTAAATGGGCAATATGGTCGGATGACTGTCTGGATTTCACCAACATGTCATCAATGTATACCTCCATTGTTTTCCCGATTTGGGTGTAGAACATCCTGTTCACCAACCGTTGATACGTAGCACCGACGCTCTTTAAACCGAAAGGCATCACTACATAATAATATAATCCCAGATCTGTAATGAAGCTGGTATGCTCTTGGTCCGAGACGTGCATGGGGATTTGGTTATACCCTCAGTAGGCATCCATAAAAGAAAGAAGCTCATGACCTGCTGTCGAATCTACCAACTGATCAATTCTAGGCAACAGAAAGCTATCCTTTGGGTAGGCTTTGTCTAGATCTGAGAAGTCGATGCATGTACGCCACTTTCCATTGGCCTTTTTTTTTTACCAAAAACGGGTTTGAGATCCAGGCAAGGTATGTTGAATCTTTAATGAACCCATTGCTTCTCAGCTTTTCGACTTCTTCCTTCAAAGCGGCCGACCTCTCTGGGCCAAGCATTCGCCTTTTCTATTTGACAGAAGGATGCTTCGGGTTGATACTTAATGAATGACTCATAATTGAGGGAGATATTCCACACATGTCCTCATGGGTCCAGGCAAACACATCCAAGTTAGCTTTCAATAAATTTTGTTAATTCTTTGGCTCGAAAAGGATCCAACTGGGATCCAGCCTTCAAGACCTTCTCTGGGTCACTATCATCGATTGGTACGTCCACAGTCACTTCATTGGGAGTCGCCATTCTGCCCCCAGGCTCTTTATCCTCTCTGGGATCTATATCCTCAGGCAACCGTCTGGGCGACTCTCCCAGAGTTACTTTCTTTAGTTGTTATGACTTTTCCTCCCTTGGAGGGGAAGAAGCACCCTTTTTTTCCATAGCTCTTCCTTTGCGGAGCAATTTCAGCTTCACTATGTTGCATGCTCGTGCAACCACTTGATCTCCTCGGACTATACCCACACCAGCATCCATCGGGAACTTCAACAATAAGCACTAGGTTATGATGCATGCCCTGAATTTAGCTAGGGCCGGTCGGCCCAAGAAGGCATTGTACGGCGACTCAATATCCAGAACCACAAAGGGGAGGATCCTCACTCTCTGGCATTCTCCATCCCCAAGTGTTACCGACGTTGTATCCTATCGGAGCGGTCGAAGATCCATTAAATCCACGTATCCAACCCTTGCATGGTTTCAAATTTTTTAGAAACATATATACACTAATAATATTATCAAATTTTTTTATCGTATCAAGCTTTTTTGACCATTATAAGGTAAAACTCTAACCTTTGGTATGCGTTGCATTGTGTGATGAGACTTGAGTCTTATAATGGTTTCATTTTTCTAAAAAGCATTGCGTTTTTAATGATTTACTTTATTTATGCATTGGCAATCCAAAGGAGTAAACCCGTTCCGCGTTAGCGGTGTGGTCTTATGACTATCCTTATTATTAAATAAGTTAAGTAAGATTTCTCATACCAGTCCCATTACTGACCTGTAGTTTGTTTCACTTTGCAAACTCGGGTGCCCACTTTTCCACACGGGCAGTCGAGTAGCTTATTTTGCAGATATGCTGAACATGATTTTGGATCGAGCCTTAAAGCTGTGTTCAGAGCATTGATAGTCTTCCGCTGCATTGTGTGCAGGATTCTGGATCGAAGCTTAACGGTGTGTCCAGAGCATTAATAGTCTTCCGCTGTGATTAGTTTATTTGTTTCCGCTACACAGTATTAAATTATTGTAATTTAATCTTCTGTTGTTATATAATTCGATGTACTCTGACATTCTGTACTCTGATGTAACATTATTATAATGTTTATAAAAGTCTTCTATTATTTATTCTTATGTGTTGTATGCTTAGCGTATTCGGGTTTTTAAAAGGTCTTAGTCGATTTTGCGATCGATTAGGTCCGGGCTAAATCCGGATCGTTACAGTTAGTATCAGAGCTTTGGTTATCTCAAATCTTTGGGGGTACTACCTATTAGAACTGAACAAAAGTCTCATCAGAGGTAGGATTAGAAATATCCTATAAAAGAATACTCATTTGAGATTGGATCAGTAGTATCCTAGAATGAGAAAAACTCGTTAGAGATGGGGTTAGTAATGCCTTAGAATGAGTTGAGAGTGACAAGTTTGAAACTAACGTATTTGTGATTATATATATAATCCGATCTTAGAAAATATGATTTTTGAATATATAAAAGTTATATATTTTTTGAAAAGCTAATCAACTAATTGATTGATGGTTGTGTTGTGTGATTATTAGTTCAACTAATAAAAGGAGAGCACCACGAGACCTCCCTAGTCAACGGTCAAGATCATTGAATTCAGCCTCAATCAGGGTGCGATTTGGAATAAGGAACGGCACTCTTGGGTTGAGCGGTTTTAAAAAGAGAACGACAAGTTTTGAGAAGAAAGGTTATGGGATTTTAATTTTTAATTAATTATATAATTAATATAGTTTATGTTTGTAACGTCGTATCTCTCTCATACGAGGTCGGAATCAGACGAAACGAAATGCGTTGGAATCACGACAATGAGATCTGCAATATGGAACTGACTAAAGTTGAAACAGAGAACGCTGGAAATTCTGACAAAAATTGATGTGAGATCGCTATTTATAAATAAATTTAATTATTAAACATGATGTGAAATTTATATTTATACTATATAAAATTCATGTTGGTGTTCTACAAAATTGAAATTATTTGTTTGTGATTACGATGAACAACTGAATTGAATTATGTATATTCATGTTTGTCAAAATGTGTGCATACAATAAAAACCATATTTTTATTGTATAAAATATAATAAAAACATGTTAATACATGTTTGCCATTAAAAAAGTCATTTTCTTATGTTAGATTAGAAATAAAATAAAAAAATTATGTTAATACATGTTTGTCATTAAAATTTCATTTTCTTATGTTAGATTAGGAATAAAATAAAAATATGTTATTACATGTTTTGCTATTTTAAAAGACATTTTTAATATGTTAGAGTAAAATTAAAAGAATAACAGGTTATTACATGTTTGGTTAAATAATAAAGATTACATTTTTATTACATATAGTGATCATTAAAAACATGTCATTTTTGCAAGTTCATGTCATGTTATTTAAATATGTCATTTTTGTTATAAAATTATCATTTTAGATAAATTGTCATGTTAGATTAAAAACAACATTTTTGTTATAAAATTATCATTTTACACAAATTTTCATGTTAGACTAAAAATATCATTTTTGTTAGAAAAGTTACATTAGATTAAAAATAACATTTTTTGGTTAGAAAAGTTACATTAGATTAAAAATAACATTTTTTGTTAGAAAAGTTACATTATAATAAAAATAACATTTTTGTTAGAAAAGTTACATTAGATTAAAAATAACATTTTTGTTATAAAATTATCATGTCAGATAAAATTGTCATTTTAGATAAAAATGTCATGTTAGAATAAAAAGTCATTTTTGTTAAATGTGTCATTTATGTTAGAAATAAATATGTCATTTATATTAGAAATAAATATGTCATTTATGTTAGGGATGAAAATGTTGAAACTTCAAAATTCACATTTTAATGTAAAGATAAAATATATATAAGATTCAAGTTAATAAATTTTGTTTACATTAAAATTTACACTTTAATGTATGTACGAGTCATATTAAAAGATTCATTGTTTGAAAATTTGTTTTCACATTAAAATTTACATTGTTAATGCAAAAATTCATCATTAGAAAAAGGTTCATTACTTGAAAAATATTTTTACATTAAAATGTTCATTTTTAATGTAAATGAATCATATGAAAATAATAGATTCATTGTGTAATAAAAATATATTTTGACATCGAAATTTACATTTTTAATGTAAATAAATCATTAGAAAAAGTTTCATTGTTTAATAAATTATATTAACATTAAAGTTACATCTTTAATGTAATAAACGATTGATTAAAAATATTAAACTTTGGTGAAAATGTGTTAACACATGAAAGTACATTTTTAATGTACACATGATTATATAAAAAGATTAATATTTGATTATAATATGTTTACACTCAAAAGCTCATTTTTAATGTATAAAAGGATTAAATAAAAAGAGCAATGTTTGATAAAAAAAATGTTTTTACATTAAAAATTACACTTTTAATGTAAGCAAGAATAATTAAAATATGCATTGTTTAATATTAACATTTATATGTTATAGAAGTAGAAATGTTCATTTGTTTGATATCAACATTTACATGTTAGACAAGTAGAAAAATGTACATTGGTTTAACATTATCTTGATTATGTTAGCGATAGTAGAAATAGTTCAAACTGAGTTATAATTGGTTAAATTTATTAACCAATGATTTATGTATGTAAACTGTTGTTGTTTGAAAACCCCACACAGGTGTTGGGATGATATTCGTCATACACGAGTCCCAATATTTAGTTATATGTTAATCAATGGATTGACAATCTGTGACGAGCATTATTTATTTATTTTAATGCTCACACAGTTAAAAATTTCACTCTAGATGTGAATGGATTGTTTATTGTTTATTTCTCATTATTGTTATATACGTGCGATGTATGAAATCCATATAACTGAAATTATATGGTAATTGATTGAGTCGCATTTCGATTTAGGATATTTTTAATAAAATAATATTTTTAAAATAAAGAACATCTTTATATAAAGAATAGTTTAAGGTAAAGAATCTTTTGGAATAAAGAATATTTAAAAATTATGAATATTTTAAAATAATATTCAGTGTAAAATAAAATTATGATTTCTATGTCACTTTTTAGACGAATATAAAAATATAAAAATGTGAAGCCAAATTAAGCAGCAAACGTTATTTTAATCCGAACGGGTACATCGATCGATTTGATTTACTTTATAATGAACATCAAAAGAAGTGATTTCAAAATCTAATATCTTGAAATTATTAATAATATAATATGATAAAGATATAGAATATTCAATTTTTATTTAATGTTGAAAAATGAAGTCAAAATCATTTAAAAATGAATTTATAATTATTTTATAAAATAAGTTTTTAAAAGGAAATCGACAAAATATATATAATATGTTACGTATTTGTATAATGGCCTGAATAGAACATGTTGCGCAGCGACTGTTCGCGAATTTCACCATTAACTTCAAATTGATGTAACGGGAGATCCGACCATCGGATTCTCCTAAACCTGGAATCGTTTAGTTCGTATCGAAAAGAGTTTTCCAATGAATATAAGAGGTTCAAAATCTAATGGATGGATTTGGAATTATGTCCAAATCAATTTCAGAAAAGGTCGCTATAGATGCAGTTCGGTGGTCGTTACTGGAAACCGACTGTACAGGCCTTAATAAAATTGTTAAAAATATGGAAAAATTATGTAAAATCATAATAAATGATTTAAAAAGATTTTGGATGAAAAATACATATTTGAAAAGATAAAAAAATATTTTTATCGATATGAGCTAGTTATTAACTAGAATAAATCTTTAAATTAAGATTTAATGAAGTTTTCCAATAAATTAATATTTACTTGGAATTAAATATATAAATTGGATTTTTGGGTTTGTCATGAATGGTGTCTTCAAAAATATTGTTCTTAAACCCAGTTGAGAAAAAATAAATATTTTAATTAAGATGATTAGAGTTTCCAGTTATATTTAAAAATTAGAATAAAATGAAATGTGAATTGGGTTTGTTGTGGACTGTGTTTTTAAACGAAATTTGTTCTTTAACCCAATTAACAGTGAAAACATAATTTGGAAGTTATAAATCTTTTATTAAGATTTAATGGACATTCTCCATAGTAAAATTTTCCAATTTAATATATTAAATTGGAATTGAATGGGATTCGATTTAATAATAATCGAGATAAGCTTCTGTAAAAGAAGACCGTTATTATATATGGAATTTAAAATGCTCTGCCATTATTACATTTATATTATTAGTCTGATACGGGAATTTATATCGATTATATATTGATTGATTTCTTTGAAAATTCCATATTTAATGGAAGATGATTTTGGGTTTATCGTGAACTGTGTTTTAAATGACATTGGTTCTTTAACCCAGTTAAAGATAATATTTATCTCTTAAAGTTGAAAAATCATAAAGTAATGATGTTTGATATTAAATCCAAGTTGGTGTTTTAATGAATCTCTAAAAAGAAGATTAAAGAATAAATTTAAAAGAATTTATCTTTGATAAAATTAACGGGAACCTTTCCCTAATAATGTGAATATTTTACTAAAAGAGTATTCTGAATTGGAATGAGGCATATGATGTGTTTCTATAACACTTAATTATTGATTATAAAATACACGAGTAATTAGGAAAGACCGGGTTCAACCCATTCTGAATAATTACTACGATGATTAAAAGTCGAAGATAAAGACAGTGGTTGAAGACCGGAGGTCTTCATATCGTTTGGATGATTATTGATGACTTGATTGGGAGGCATCCCAAGACAAGGTAATAAGTGGTGATCGTTCAGACATACTTGGAGATCGACGGATATGCGAGAACATCTCTCCTGTATTGGACATATGGGACGAGGAATAAGGTGTCTCCGATTTCGTTCAAACCCAGAACAAACTTGTAAATGGATGGTATGTCTGACGTTGTATTCCTTTATGCTTGTTCGTTGATCTCTTCTAAATATATATCTGTTTGGTGGAAGAGAATTTATTCTCTTGCATAACATCCTTCTCTGAGACGTACGAGCTCAGAGGTTTTATATTGGCAGAAATCAATGGTGTGGTATGAATTGACAATGTGGCATGCTAAGATGCAAATGATCAAGCCTTTTGTTGAAAAGCAGGGCCTTGTGGTTGATGATCAAAGCACAGCCCATTTAGGCATAACTTTGTGTACAGCGTAACTTCGCGAGTCTCACACCCTGGTAAGAGTCAAAAACGGGACAAGGGAACGCAAGGAGTGCACACGTTTCTTTCTAGATAGAAGTGGTATCAGGGTTTTGCAAGTCCTGACATTTTACTTATGTGGTTGATGGATTATGAGGCCTCGGATTTATTGGTCGATAGTGACCAAATTATAGGTTCAATAGGACCAGGAAACATGTGTTTAGGAATTTCCAATCCGCTAAAGTGTTTGTGGACTGGCCCTGCAGGATCCAAGGGTTCGCTAGCGTCCGAATCCTGAGACATTTTCTAGAGTGTGTCAAATCGGTAAGGAGATCGTCCCTAGCCTTGACTCATGATGGAAATCCAACTTCCGATACGACATCATGCGGTTTTGATTATAGAACTAGTACGGTGACATAGTAGGATGGGGTGTTATGCCGTCTATGATTGATACATTATGGTTTAAATGTTTTTGAAACTTGTTGGCTGGCTTTTTGACCAAGCCACCAAGGTTCATACACAAAGACAATACGAAGCTTCGCTCATCCAATCTCTGGAACCTCGATCATGACATACCCATCCTTGATGGTTCGTGGTCACCATGTTGTCTCCGCCTCGCGATGCTATCT
This sequence comes from Allium sativum, assembly GCA_030737875.1. Lineage (NCBI taxonomy): Eukaryota > Viridiplantae > Streptophyta > Magnoliopsida > Asparagales > Amaryllidaceae > Allium > Allium sativum. Next base: position 293,607,438 of record CM060925.1, read on the forward strand.
CACGACCCATTCGTAATGACCCCCCTGATCTTTCCTCTTAAGAGCTCCACGATCCGATCCATTCACACTAGTTCGATCCGATCCGATCCCTGAAGCTAAGAGATGAAGGCCATGACCAAGTCATTCACGATCCGATAATATAGGATCTCACGACACCTATCCACAATGGCTATATTGACTATTTCTCCATCAATCCACGAACCAGTCCGAGATCTTCGGGATTTGTGCCACATGTAACCACGATCCGTCTGCAGATATCACTTATAAATAGCCCAGGCTTGGCATTTTTTAGGATCTTTTGGCAATTCTGAGTGTTGCCCTAACCATTACTATCTCTGCACTATTTCTTACTAATATTAATTCGAAATCATTAATTGAATCAATATTGTAAAAGGGGATTGAGAGAAAAATCATTGATTGTACCCGAATCTTATGTATAATCATAGATATAAAGTGGATGTAGGCTCGTTAACGCCGAAACATTATAAATCTTGTGTGTTTTCTTGCATTTCTAGATATAAATCTCTGCCAATTCAGATAATTTGGGTGTTAGAGCCACTTTTGGATCTAACATTTTGGTGCTTTCACTGAGAACGAAGTCTTAGCATATTGGATTGTAGTTCTACTGTTTGGATAGTCAAGTCTGAAGAAAACAGTCCAAAATCCCACTATTTCGATTTTTGAAGATTTCAGTAAAACTCAGATATCATGGCTGGGAAGAAGTCTAAGGAAATTCGAACGTCGCAAGTTAATGAAGCTGCGAACGAAGCAAGTGAAGAAAAAGTGCACGAATAGGTCGAGGAAGAGCTCTAGGATCGTGGCAATGTTGGGGCGATCCGATCCAGTGATGGAGCAACGAACCAGACAGTTGAAAGGGTAATTACCTGATCGCAGGAGCTCGCCACGATCCCTCATGCACCTGTCACCACGACCCGAAGTCAAGGGGGTACAACGACCCACCAGCCTAGGAGGACCACGATCCGAACTGACAATCAGACTACTACTCGACCTGGGAAGGAAATTATGGCTCATTCTGCTCGTGCTGGTACTTCCGCTCAACCCGAATCAAGTTCCTTGTGTATAAGAGAAGATGAAGATGACTAGTTCGACCCTTCTGCTCCAGTTACCGAAGGACATTTGACTTGAATGCTTGAAGCATTGGACATGCAAACTGATGAATTGGCCGCCCAAAGGCAGGAGAGCTCGTTGTTGCGTCATAATATTATTGCCTTAGGCAGACGAAATGATGATATTCAAAGGCAAGTTTCACCACCTCCAGCTTACCCTTTGTTCTCGGAACATACATCCTCATCTGAGGATGCCTCGGAGAAACCGGCGATGGCCTCCATTGGAAAGGGATGAGAATATAGAAGTGCTTAATCAGGAAACCAATAATCGTAACTTAAATAAGCCCATACTTCCACCTAGGAATGGACGCGTTATTGATCCTACTCAGAATCGACATGTTCCTCCTGCTCATCGTGCGAATGATCGCGGCAATAGGAGCCAAGGGAGCTCTGTCCAGGACCCAGAACATGCAGCAACACGTCAAAGAAATGCTGGAGGAGCCCGCCGGGCAAGAAGTGCTGATCCCGAATCCACCCTGACCCCTGCGGATGTCGAAGCCATGATTAGGCAAATGATGGTGGAAAGTCGCAGACAAAGAACCGAAGATTGGGGTATAGGCCGTAGTCATTCGCCATTTACAAATGATATTTTAGAGGTCCGATTCCCGAGGAAATTTAACATGCCATCCATGAACCGTTATGCGGTAAAGGCTGATCCACTTCAGCACCTGGTGAGATATTCATGGTACATGAATGCGGCTGCCGCCTCCGATGCTGTGAAGTGTAAGGCGTTCCCGATATTCCCGGGGGACCCGGCGCTAATGTGGTTCACTTGGTTGCCAGCGCGATCGATCTTCAGTTTCAGGGAATTAAGTGAACATTTTGTAAATCAGTTCCGATTACATACCCAAAGATCTAAGAATGTCATTGAGTTGTCGCTCATTAAACAATGTCCGGACGAATCCTCGAGGTCCTATTTAGATCACTTCAATTTAGCGGTCACAGTGGTTAGAGATCCCCATGTACAAACTGTTTTGATGGCTCTGATTGACGGAATGGATAAGGGTACTGAGTTTGGAAGATACCTAGCCGGTAAACCACCATTAACCAGAGAGATATTCTATGAAAAGGCCAACATCCGCATGCATCAGGAGGAAATTTATGCCAATCGAAAGAGGAAGGCAGCTGATAAGGAGGATATCCTAACTAATGTGGCCATTAAGCAAACGGGAGATAGCTCGGGAAAAGTTGAAGTTAATATCGGGAACAAGAATCAAGGCAGTGGTCGCCAATCGGGGAATAGTAATAACAATAATCGGAAAAGAAATTAAGAAAACGATTCTCAGAGAAGATCCCGGCCCAGACAGTTTGAGAGCTTCACGTCGTTAAATGATACATTGGAAAACATCTTTCTGGATACATATAATGTCCTCCAATACAAAAGGCCTCCTCCTAGAGATTCTACAGAAAAAGAGCGTGAAACTAGGAAATTCTGTCTTTTTCATCAGGTCCATGGTCATTCCACAAACAAATGTCGTCATCTGACATATGTGATTGAAAAACTGCTCCAAGAAGGGAAGCTTGATGAATATAAGGTGATTCCTAGGGATAGGGGGCAAGACATACAAGGCCCAAACTGAAGACCCATTAGTGATCACCGTCACCATCAGTCCAGCTATAGTTCATAAAGTCTTAGTAGATAACGGGAGTTCAGTCAACATTCTGTTCAAGAAACATTCGACCAAATGAAACTCGAGCCGAAGGATTTGAAACCATGCGAGGGTTGGATACGTGGATTTAATGGGGCCTCGACCGCTCCAATGGGATACGTGGAATTATCTGTAACCCTTGGGGAAGGAGAACGCCAGAAAGTGAGAATTCTCCCCTTTGTAGTCCTGGACATTGAGTCGCCGTACAATGCCTTCTTGGGCCGGCTAGCCCTAGCCAAATTCAGGGCTTGAATTGCACCCTGGTGCCTGTTGTTGAAGTTCCTAACGGATGCCGGCATAGGCATAGTCAGAGGAGATCAAGCTGTTGCACGAGAATGTTACATTACAGAGTTAAAGTTGCTCCACAAAGGGAAAGATGTAGAAGCAAATGTGGTTCTTCCACTCCTAAGGAGGAATCGTCGTAGCAACTAAAGAAAATACCTCCCAGAGGGTCACCCAGAGAGTTGCCCGAGGATATAGATCCCAGAGAGGATGAAGATCCTGGGTGAAGAATGGTGACTCCCAATGAAGCGACTGTGGATGTACCAATCGATGATAGTGACCCAGAGAAGGTCCTGAAGATTGGATCCCAGTTGGATCCTGTTCGAGCCAAAGAATTAACAAATTTCCTGAAAGCTAACTTGGATGTATTCGCCTGGACCCATGCGGAAATGTGTGGGATATCTCCCTCGATTATGATTCATTTGTTAAGCATTAAACCAAAACATCCTCTTATCTAGCAGAAAAGGTGAATGCTTGGCCCAGAAAGATCTGCCGCCTTGAAGGAAGAAGTCGAAAAACTGAGGAGTAATGGATTTATTAAAGATTCAACGTACCCTGACTGGATTTCAAACCCGGTTTTGGTAAAAAAGGCCAATGGGAAGTGGCGTACATGCATCGACTTTTCTGATCTAAACAAAGCCTGCCCAAAAGACAACTTTCCATTACCTCGAATAGATCAGTTGGTAGATTCAACCACGGGTCATGAACTTCTTTCTTTTATGGATGCATACTCGAGGTACAATCAGATCCCCATTCATGTCTCAGACCAAGAGCATACCAGTTTCATTACAAATTTGGGATTATACAACTATGTGGTGATGCCTTTTGGTTTGAAGAATGTCTGCGCTACATATCAGCGACTGGTGAATAAAATGTTCTATAACCAAATCGGAAAAACGATGAGGGTATACGTTGATGACATGTTGGTAAAGTCCAGACAATCGTCAGATTATACTAACAATTTAGCAGAGATGTTTGAGATTCTCCGAAAATATGGGATACAACTGAATCCTTTGTAATGTTCATTTGGGGTAGCATCTGGAAAATTCCAAGGATTCATCGTCAGCTCGCGTGGAATCGAAATCAATCCAGATCAAATTACAGCAATTCAAAATATCCAAGAACAAAAGCAAATTAAGGACATCCAGAGCCTCGTTGGAAAGGTGGCAGGGCTGAGTAGGTTCATCTCCAAAGGTGGCAGGGTTGATGAATTACCCCTGGCACTATGGGCCTATAGAACAACGTACAAGTCGGCGACGTGTCACACCCCGTTTTCCCTTTCTTTTGGAGCTGAAGCAATCATTCCGGTCGAGTTGGAAGTACCATCTCATCGAACCATTTATTACTATCCGATGACCAACAATGAGCTGCTCCTTGAATCCCTGGACATGGTTGAAGAAAAAAAGGGACGAAGACGACTAACGTGCCCTGAGGCATAAACAACAAATAGCTCGGTATTACAACAAAAGAGTCTGAGCTCGAACATTTGAACCCGGAGACTTGGTTATGAAGCACGTCTTTCCACCCCCAGTACATATGGCCCCGAAATGGGAAGTACCGTACTCCATTTTACGAAGGCTTGATAATGGAACTTTCAAGCTAGCAACCTTGGATGGAGATAAAATCCACAGAGTGTGGAATGCCCAGCATTTGCGGCCTTATCTGACGTGAAATTGTCAGTTTTATTCTTTTGTTTTTTAGGACCATGTAAAACGGCTCGACTTGCCTAGAATAGTTTGGTTACTTGAACAAAAGATTATAAATTGGACGTAGATCATGATTCGACCGAACCACTATAAAAACATCATGTGTCATTTACCTTTACTACACCATCTTTTTTTATTCACTTATTTTTTTGTTTGCTCTTTTATTTTGATTAATATATCATTACCATTTTGAATTTTGTTTTAAATTATGTAGTAATCTCAAAACAGCTGATCCAAAATGCCATCTATCAGATCGGAAAGCTAACGATAACTAATGCTGTAAAAGGTGCAACAAGGTAAATCACACTACTACTTGCACTCTAACTCTCGAGATTAGGGAGAGAGTATAAAGGACGCGAAGATAACGTCCCCAAGGCGTGAAGGTGCACCATGATAAAACTGCCTTGATAACACGCTAACTCCCTGAAGGATCTGGAGAGTAAAATGGTGTTAGAGACTTAGAGCCCCCCAGAACTTCTGCCCCGCTAAGGGATCGGTGAGCAGACCAAGAATCGAGCTCGAACTCTAACCCGCTGAAGGATTGGGAGAGTATAAAGGCGCTAGAAATTTAGCGCCACAAGAACTATTACCCCATTGAAAGATCGGGATAGTATAACAGCACAATGACATATGCCACTCAAGGGCACCCATACCACCACACGAGTAGGGACAAGAATAAAAAAGGGGGCCCGAACCCCTCGTTTTTGGACATGGAGTGGGGGAGTAAAAATATAATACTAATCAATCGCCAATAAGCCCTGGCTAGGCACTATATTGATGATTAATTGGGGGAGTATACGTACACTACTACACATTTACTTAGCACACGAACTTCTCAATGATTATTACTCATGACTTCAGTATTTAGTTATGATTGTTTTGGTTATGATTAATGATTGTTACTCATGACTTTAGTATTTAATTTTGATTGTTTTGGTTATGATTATTTAAACTCTACAAACATGATGAACTTGCAGGAACGCAATGACGCAAAAGAAATAGATTTTCATTTACTAAAAGCAGATTTACAAGAACGAGAAGATAAAAAAAAGTGAAGGCCACTCTCGCAACTACATCTTTTGGCAAAAGGAAATCCTAAAACTAAAATACAAGCTAATAAGTGCATTCTATTTACGCTTGGGAGACGATTCTGATTTCTTTTCCTTCTTCTGTTTCTCCAACCCCTCTTTGTCAGCATCAGAGCGGTCATTTTTCTTCCTCTTCCTCTTATCAACAAGAGGCTCTCAGGGAGGACTAGAAGGTTGGGAGGTAAGTTGTGAAGTTATTGATTTGGAAGAGAATCTTATAACCAACCCAGTCTTGGGGTCGATTTCAGAAATAGGGGGCACGAATACATGGTCCTGTTCCCTCTTCTTAAGAACCAACTGCTTTTCTTTCCTAGCCTGCATGTCGGCCAAGGTTTCACAATCATCTTCCTTGGCCTCATCTATGATTACAACTTCCTCTTCCTCATCTCCGTGACCACCATCTGTGTCTTGCAAAGCCGCAATAATCTCAACATCTGCAGGAGCGCCCGTGCCGGATTCCACGGGTGCTACCGTGACTCTGTCACTTGTTGTACCCTCGGTTTGCTTTGGAATCTCAGAAACTTCAACACCAGAACCCGGGGGGACATCAACTTTCTCTGCCACTACCTTCTCCTCCGCATCTTTTTCGACCAATTTGGTACGTACACCATGAGAAACAAATGTTAGTGAATTAGGAGAAGATGTGGCCATGTCAGTTGTCTGCCCCGTGAGACGACGACAAGTTACAATTGCTTTGATGAACTGTGGAGAGAATATGGAGATACATTCAGCCGACTCATCCCCCGGATTTGTAGTGGTGGTCCCGATAATTGGAGGAGCTGGAGCCAAGGGGATCAACCGATCATCAGGGTTATATTCCTCAACTTCAGAGGTTTTGGGCTCCACCACCGAGCTCAAGCCTTCGCCAACCTTATCCTTTCCCTTGAGCTTAATCTTCTCCCTCTCGATCTCTTCATGGATTAGGCATCTACCTTTCTCCAAAGCCTCATGTTCTTCACCTCTAAGAAAGGTCTGCATCAGCTGGTTTTCGTCAATCTCGTCGACCATCAATCGCCGCTTCTCGCCTTCGACAATTGCATCCCATACATTGGCCAAAGTAACATGATAGTCCGGAATCCAAGAGATGTCTCGAGTCTTGATGACTTGACCAAAGAAGTCGAACAAAAGTTCCTCAAAACCAGCTATATCTTTTTCTTTTTCAGCGAGCTTATCAGCAACAGAAGTGGGCGATTCAACAACATTATTGGCATTACTTTCAGCGAGAGCTGCATGCTCCTCAACTTAGGCAAGTTGATCATTTAAAACATCTTTTTCCTTTTTGGCGAGAGCGAGGTCGTCTTTTAAGCTCGCCATCTCTTTCTCCCAGGCATCTTTCTCAGCAGCAAAGCGTTCCTGTGCTGTCTTCAGTACGGTATTAATTGCCCTAAGATCTTCCACTTCCTTCCTCAGAGCCACCCGTTCCTGGCTGTTTGAGTCAAGCTCACTGCGAAAACGCTCCCTAGCACTCTCCAGCTCGGACCTGTAATTCTCTGCATCTCGCCAAGCTAAAGCCAGTTGGGCCTGTGCATCCTCTAGTTCTTTTTCCATTTTGCTCCTAGCCCTAGCATCATTATCAATCTTCACTCTGGCTCTGGATGCTTCCGTCTCCAGCTGGAGGATGGCAGTAGAAAGCGTGGTAGCACGCTTCTTCATTACCCCGTATTGTTTAGCCACATGGCATACGTACCATATCACCTCTATGTCCCAATCCTCGGGGACCGGTTCAAGATCCGGGATGAACATCATCATCTTAAAGAAAATATCAGGGAACTGCTTTCGCAAGCGCTCTAGCCTGGCCTGAATTTCAGAATTGGGAGCAATATTATGCGCAGTGGTGGCATCCAAGTCGTGCTCACTAGAAGAAACATGAGATGTCTTTCTCTTCTCCAAGATCTTACCCTCATCTTTGTTGTTGTCCTCTGGCTTGTGGTGTTTATTAGAACACTGGACATGAGAAGGCGTACTCTTTGGAGGGGTCAAATCTCTAGGAAGTTGCTTGCCCCTAGCTAGTAACGATGGACGACTTTGAGGCTTTTTAGAACCATGCTTTGATGGAGATCGAGATCATGTGGAACAAGGTTGATGAGAATCCCGGGGCCGACGACTATCCCTTCCTCGACTATCAATACGAGCATGCTCGGGATCTAGAAGGAGGCTTGGTGTTCCCTCACGAAGGGAACGATAAGAATAAGACCGTCTGCGAGACATTTTCCCTGCAAAAGAAACAGGTCCATGTTAAAACTATGAATGACAGTGGTAAAAGAGTGTTATGTTAAATGGTGCATGTGATTTGTGCATCCCGTGAAATCCCCTTTTTAACGGACCAAGGCCCAGAGTTAGGCTCGTTTGGATGACTTCTTTTTCTCCAACTGGGGCACTCGTCTCTTCAGAGATGGGAAAAATTGGTTCCCCTCCGAAATCTTCCTGAGTATGAATATCGTCTGGTAAAGGATTCTTATTTAATTCCCCGAGTATTTATTCCTTCGTTAACTCATCCTGAGCAACAGACTCAACAGGTGATGAAGTTCTTAAGGGAGACTGAACCCCAAAGGTCGGGACCTCCTTTGATTCATCAGCTTGCCCCTTATCTCCTTAGCATACGTTTAAATCCTTGTCATCCTGATTAATCATCGGCGAAGGACTCTTGCGAAGGGTAGTTGTCTTTACAGCTTGAGAAGTTCCTTCTCCCTCAGTCGGAGGTATATACTTGTAAGGTTTGCCGCCTGCTCCAAGTCTGAATCTTATATCTAAAAGACGGTGTTTGTAAAAGTTCTCGTCGGTGATACATTTCTTAATCCTTAAGAAATCTGAGTTAGTCTTGAGAAGGCGGGACATTCGGTCTTCATATATCGATCCTTCCGTTCTCTCAAAATTGTGATCTGTATGGAACAAAATGATTCGTTAGCACTGAAACTATGCATTCGAATCAAAAGCGGGAAAGTTGAAAACATACTCGCTTGTAGCCACTTCCTCGCACATCTAGCTTGGTGTTTTATATGATTTGATATCCCCTATATTACTTTAACCATCCACCACAACTTTTCTGTTGGCAACTGATTCGAAGAAAGAAAAATTGGGAGCCCCTACGGAACGATGCTTGAAGTGGTAATAGAACTTCGGATCTTTGAGGGTAAGTTCGGTCTGTAGAGTCTCCATATAAGCAACATACAGAGTATACAGAGCCGCATAAGAATTCAGATGGAGTTGCATGGTGGAAATGTGTAACTATCTTAAGAGATCAATGACCAGTGGAGGAAAAGGAGGAATAGCCCCTACCCAGCACATGAGTCGACTAACAGTCATGTACCCCTCTGGGGCAGAATGAGGTATACTTCGCTTTTTGGAGTTTTCACATCGTCGCAAGGAATTCCATGTCTTAAACATATCTTCTTAAGTTTTATATCGTCTAACTTGGAGGGTAAAGAGTCGGTGAACTTCTCTATTTCCTTAACACCCAGAATTTCATCAGGAGCTCGATCATCCTCATCTTCAAGGGATGTGCTCTCAGAAGTCGTTGACTCTATATCGGTATCCGTCTCGTAATCAGGTTCAGTTTTTTCCTCATCTGAATCCGAGGGAAGCACATCGGGGCGGCGATGAACTGATGTCTCTGATTCGGTACCTTCATTCGGTGTCTCAGTCACTTGTTTATCCGACATAGCTGTGTTGGCAAATAAAAATTAGAACACAAGTTACCCGTTCCCCGTGTGTGTAAATGCAAGTGTGTGCATGTGCATACAATAAGGAAAGCGTTAAATTAATCAGATAAATGGATATTGGCCATTGTCCGCTGCTAGGTTATGCTATTGTTCAATCCAGAAAATTCAACTCGAAGGCTCTAACCTAATTGTCCATCAGAATATAGGAATTAAATTGCATTATTTAGTCAACATGTGCATCAGATCGTTCATCAGACTAGATCATGACACAGGGTTCGATCGTTATGTGTCAAAGGTTCGTGAAGAATGTAATGGCTCGTGGGAAAGCTCCGGATCATGGAGAAGCTCCTGATCGCGGAGAAGCTTTGGATCGTGAAACGCTGAAGTACTTGACCTATTATCTGAACAGGTCGTGACAAACCCCCCACGTTCCACTCTACTTCCCACCTCCATGAACCGACACTCTTTCATTCCCACGACCCGAACCGCCAGCCAAATTAATGCCCTGTCTTCATCCTTTCTCCTATCATCTCTCCGTCATCATGAAGCGACCCGAGCCAAAACCTCGCCTACGAACTGACCCGACCTGCTCCTTCTCCTTTCTCCTCTTCATCCATAAATCCATGAAACCGAACCCATTATCACCATCGCTAAACCCAAAGTCCTCAACGTCACCATCACCATATTAGTAAAAATTTGAGGCGAATGAAGAGAAGCGAAAAGTAAGCCAGACAAAATGGGAAAGAAACCTCGTGCCATTACCTTTTTATCGAAAGAAATTCTTGGTTTTTGGTGAAATTCAAATTAGGGTTTCGACTGAAAGAGTAGGTGGCGGTTGCAAAAGAAAGGAAGAAGGAAAAGAGATAGTAGGGATCGGCTTATATAAGAATTTCAAAGAACCTTCGTATCCTCTTTTTTGTTTTACTTGGAGCTGATGGGCCATGAGCTAGGGCCCCTTACGGCTTGTGATACGGACTGCTCCACCAGAACTTCAGGGTCGAAACCAGAACGTCCAACGTAGCTCAAAGGGAGGCCCGCTCAATCGTTGATTCGTGACGAATGCCGCTTGTGCAAACCACGACGAGGTTTAACTATCCGAATTCAAGCACAGTAAAAATAAAAGAAAAGATGAATTTACCTTACTAGTCGATCACAGTACTTTCCAGAGTTTTGAATCGGCCAATAAATAATGAAATAATGGATGATTTAACCCGCTATTTATACCAGTCAAAGGATACAACCTCCTAAAGCAGTACGACATTTGAGACAGTTCCAACTTTTGATTCACATCACTTCATGAAAAGATGGTTCAGTACTTTCGAAGCATATTCTATCCTTGATAGAACATACTTCGAGAGGGAAAAATGTTAGCTAGCATTTTGACCAAGCCACCAAGATTCATACACAAAGACAATACGAAGCTTCGCTCATCCAATCCCTGGAAGCTCGATCACGACAGACCCGTCCATGATGGTTCGTGGCCACAATGTTGTCTCCACCTCGCGATGCTATGTCATGACCCATTCGTGATGATCCCCCGATCCTTCCTCTCAAGAGCTCCACGATCTGATCCATTCACACCAGTTCGATCCGATCCGATCCCTGAAGCAGAGAGATGAAGGGCCATGACCAAGTCATTCACGATCCGATAATATAGGATCTCACGACACCTGTCCACGGGTTTTGGTCCCACTATTCGGAGATTCGAATCCTTCCGTCACAACGGCTATATTGACTATTTATCCATCAAGCCACGAACCAGTCCTAGATCTTCGGGATTTTTGCCACGTGTGACCACGATCCATCTGAAGATATCACCGAAAAATAGCCCCAGGCTTGGCATTTTTCAGGATCTTTTGGCAGTTCTGAGTGTTGCTCCTACCATTACTGTCTTTGAACTATTTCTTACCAATATTAATTCGAAACCATTAAGTGAATCAATATTGTAAAAGGGAGATTGAGAGAAAATTCATTGATTGTACCCGAATCTTACGTATAATCATCGATATAAAGTGGATGTAGGCTCATTAACGCCGAACCACTATAAATTTTGTGTTTTTTTTGTGGTTTCTTGCATTTCTAGAAATAAATCTCTGCCAATTCAGATAATTTGGGTGTTAAGGCCACTTTTGGATCTAACAAAACATATATACACTAATAATAATATCAAAAAAAATTTATCGTATCAAGCATTTTTGACCATTATAAGGTAAAACTCTATCCTTCGGTTTGCGTTGCATTGTGTGATGCGACTTGAGCCTTATAATGGTTTCATTTTTCTAAAAAGCATTGCGTTGTTTAACGATTTACTTTATTTATGCACTGGCAATCCAATGGAGTAAACTTGTTCCGCATTAGCGGGTTGGTCCTATGATTAGACTTATTATTAAATAGGTTAAGTAAGATTTCTCATACCAGTCCCATGACTGACCTGTAGTTTGTTTCACTTTGCAAACTCGGGTGCCCTCTTTTCCACACTTGCAGTCGAAGTGTTTATTTGTAGATGTACTGAGCAAGATTCTGGATCGAAGCTTAAAGCTGTGTACAGAGCATTGATAGTCTTCCACTGCATTGTGTGCAGGATTCTAGATCGAAGCTTAAAGCTGAGTCCAGAGCATTGATAGTCTTCCGCTGTAATTAGTTTATTTGTTTCCGCTACAAAGTATTAAATTATTGTAATTTAATCTTCCGCTGTAATATAATTCAATGTACTCGGATATTCTATACTCTAATGTAACATTATTATAATGTTTATAAAAGTCTTATGTTATTTGATCTTATGTGTTGTATGCCCAAAGTTACCGTATTCAGGTTTTTGAACGGTCTTAGTCGATTTTGCGATCGATTAGGTCCGGGCTAAATTCGGATCGTTACACAAAGTGATATCTTGGAACATGATCTGAGAAATTTGCAAAATATGTCGACTCCCTGGTTAGTTTGAAAAAAACAACCAATTAATCAAAATCAAAGCAGCATGTAAGATGCTATAATCAACATACACCAACCAATTTCTCACAATAGTAAAATCTCCTTGGCATTCCTAACCGAAAGAACATCCATAATTAGATCGATGCGGAACTCGACTCAAATACAATCGAAATCCGGTTACCTCATCGAACGTGTCTTGATATTCTCAACTACAACCTAAGGCAATGGCTTACTTCAAGAGATCTATCTCAAACCACTATCATCTGATCACAAGCGGCTCACTAATGAAGATCAAATTCTTAGCCCACTATCTCTAAATCGAGGATGACTTGCTACCGAAGAGCTTGTACTAGCCCAATATCAACACCAGCAACCTCTCACTACTATCGATATTCGATATCCTCCTTGTAATTGAATTTCTAGACTTAAATTTTAATTCTAGTTAAGCTCAATAATCAACAAGCAAACAGATTAGCAACCAAGCAACCGTAACTCAATGAAATTTAGTTTTATTTCTTTTGAACCATGTATACTACCAAGTATAGACTAGCTATGTCATAACACTCCTCGTTCTCGAGACCTGAAGTTAATCGCTATGGATGCTGCCAGCACTCATAAGTTCTGGCCACCAAAATCGGGATTTTACATGCATATTTAATCTAATTGAGCCCTCAATATGGTAAGTCACAATCAAGAAATGTAACTAGTTATCAAAAGTCCCAATACCGTTCGATCCATCAAACTACGAGATCAGATAGAACTATGAAACCTCGACGTCAATATAAAACATGTATGGAACCTCCATTAATGGAAAGATATATAGAGTGGTGATGTCGCTTCTTTCTTCTTTTATCAAGGTATTACTCCACGAAATGGAAACAGCGGTTAGTATATGTCTCCACGATTTTTTCCGACAAAGTAGGGCAAACTTCTATACTGGGTGCAAGATCGAACATCGCAAGCTTACTCGATTGACTCCTCCAAACGATCATTCCCTGAGAATGGAAAAAGCAACCTCTGAGTCGATCTAACAACCCAACCACAAACTTCAAACTTCGGAGTAACATTAGAAAAAAGAGATGCACTTCGTTAGCACATTGAATTTGGTCACACTCTCCAAAACAAACATATCACCTAAATCGACAAATTCTTCATTGACTCCTAAGAATTTGATACAAAACCTCTTTGAAGTGAACTGGTCTCGAGAGAATAGATTTTGAGAACTTGAAATGATAAAGACTCTCGATCAATTCTTACTCAACCTTGGAGTCTCTTGGAGAAAACTCCTTATTCATCCAATGTCAAACTCTAAGTCATCGAAGATAACTCTTGCTAGAATGTGACAAACATTATACACCACCGGTGCTTATATTGCCTAATAGTGCATTATACATACACCCAATCGATGTGTGACGATAGTGAAGAGAAAGAAATTGGAAAAGAAGGAAAATAGATAAAAGAGGAAGAGAATAGAAGAAGAGGAAAGAAACACCAAACTCAAATACAAAAAAATGTTGTATATCTCATAGGGCATCGGATAAAATATAATATGAATCATATATATATAAAGGAGAAATCGTAATAATTTTATAATTATAGTATTGTAGAGATAAATATACTCATCGACAAACTAATAAGTAGCAAACATTGTCATGGCACCACAGTATTGCATAGCGGAATAAACAATAATACAAATATTGTAACACCCCACGCCCGCTAGGGTCACTCACAAAGGGAATGCCATAGCATCGGTGGAGTATTTTAGTGAATATAGAACAGAAAAATTACAACAAGACAGATATAAATAGTACTTGAAACTTTAAAACATCATCTCATAACAGCGGAAATAAACATGTCTGGTTACATCATAAAACCATGATAAAAGTCAAGTACAATATCCATCAAAATAAAGAAGTACATAATCCCACTCTCTCATACAATAGCCATAACAAAAGAAAAGATAACTGGATAACTGGAGCTTTACGTCTATCCAAGCTCCTCAAGACTGGAACAGCAATTCGATCAAGCTCTACTACCACTAGGATCCACCGTAGGACCTGAGGGTTGGGAAAAAGATAAAAACAACGGGGTCAGACATAAGTCTGAGTGAGTCCTATAACTTTAACAATACAATCATTAAGGTAACCAGAGAAGACATAAACTTGACCTACGGTAATATCTGGGGATGAATGGCTACACTAAGCAGCTTGGTAGACTTAGGATAAACTAAGATAACCGTCAGGACGCATCTACCCACCCAAGGATAATTACTAACTGCACCACACCAGTCATTCCTACATAAAGGTTGATCCCTTCCAAGGACTTAGAAAATTTCCCCAGTAGTTTCATGTACCCCTAGCCCACTACATAGGTGCCGTCTGCCCCTATCTCCACTAGGTGTACCCGGTAATTCTTACCTAGTAGTTTCGTGTACCCCTACATAGGTGCCGTCTGCCCCTATCTTCATTAGGTGTACCCACTACTCCCCAAGCGATCGGCTCCCTACCGTAGATACTCGTGCTGGTCCCACAGTGGGGTGTATCACTCCCCTAAAGTGGCTACCCAATACTAAAGGTGCACAGCTTTATATCTACACGATGCAACAACGGCTTATCTACCAGCCCGGGCCCACACACGCATATGAAACCCGTTGGACTTGCGTTGCCACCGCTAACCCGTTTTGGCCTCTTATAATCAAGCCCAATATGCGTGTCCCGTCACTCGACATGGGTCGAGCCCACAAAGATACGTTTGGGATATTGGTTGAAATGGGCCCCCACAAGCTACCCACTTAAGCTTGTCAAATATCTAGTGTATCCCACTTAACCCTTTAATCATGTTTAATTACATGTTTCCACTTGGTTAAGTATTCTAATCGTATTTTCTATTGCCACCCAAGGCAACCCACTAGATTTCCTCATGCCACCCAAGGCAACCACCAAATTTCCTCATGCCACCCAAGGCACCCACTTAACCCCTCATGTCCCACTACATGCTATTATGGTTAAGTGTTTCTTAATTAATTAAGACCGTGATCTCCCGTAAAGACCTCCCACATTAGACTGGCTGTTATGACCGCCTGGTTAAGCCGGTAGAATCCGGGCAGTCTTACATCATAACAGAGTCTAACTTCGTGTCTTTACCTTAATCACGTATTTAATTTATGGCTAAGACCTCTCACATTGGGCTGACATTTGTAGCAACTGGTTAAGCCGGTCGGGTCCGGGCAGTTTTACACTACAAATGAGTCCAACCTCGTGTCTTAGTCGATTAATTACACCTAATTAATCACCCCCATATTAATTATCCCTAATTAATATCAAGTTTTCCATAACATGGGTAGACCTAACTCA
Source organism: Allium sativum (assembly GCA_030737875.1). Taxonomy (NCBI): domain Eukaryota; kingdom Viridiplantae; phylum Streptophyta; class Magnoliopsida; order Asparagales; family Amaryllidaceae; genus Allium; species Allium sativum. Next base: position 293,623,230 of record CM060925.1, read on the forward strand.
ATAGGTAAATTCCCATGGGGTAGACCTAACTCAATAGGTAAATTCCCACTTATGGTAATTTATTTTTATGGTATACTTAATCATACCCAAACATTCATTTATTAACATATTTACCAACCCCATCGTTCCCCACGTAAATCGTTCTCGTTACATGACATAATAAGGGGAAGATCATCACAAATATCATGGGTTTAACATACAACTTTGTCATGGGTTAAGAGGATGTCAACTTGCATATATGAGCATATATTAACCCAACTACATATAACCCAAACTTGCATATTATCATACACATGATTTGCATAACAAGTTGCATATGAGCTTGCATATTATCATACACATATCTTGCATAACATGTTGAACTTGCATATAGGCATTCTCATAACTTGCATAACATGTTAAACATGCATTTAAGCATACACATAACTTGCATAAGCATTCACATACTTGCATAAGCATCCACATACTTGCATAAGCATTCACATACTTGCATAACTTGCATATCATGTCATTTAAGCATATACATATCTTGCAAAAGCATTCATATACTCGCATAAGCATGCATAACTTGCATATCACATAAATCTTGCATTTAAACATATATATGACTTGCATAAGCATCCATACCCTTGCATAAGCATGCATAACTTGCATATCACTTTCAACTTGCATTTAAACATACACTTAACTTGCATATCACTTTCAACTTGTTAAACATGCATAAATCAACTTATTAAGCATGCATAAACCAACTTATCAAATATGCATAAACATAGAACAACATAGAGTAACATATCATTATACATGATTCATACTCACTAATCCGCATTTAAGACCATAAGTCTCATTACACCCAATCTACTTACTTTAACAATTGATGTTAAAGTGATAGAAACTCACCAAACTCAAGATTAGCAACCTTATGAAGTAGAATTAGTTGCTAACTATGAAGATAATAATGATTGAAGATTGATTAGAGAGGAATTAGCTTGCAACTTTCTTCTTAGATTAGTGGAGGCTTCTCTTAGAATTTAATTTGGCGGCATGAGGCCATTATTTCTATTTTTGGTAAGGATTAAGGTAGGTTTAGGGTGTATTTATAGATTAAGAGAGTGTTTTAGGCCCTTAGATTAACCCTAGATTTATTTAGGACCCTTAGATTTCGGCACCTTCCAGAAACTAGCCCTAAGACCAAGCCCAAACCCCAAACTGGTGCACCCAACCACAGAACTCACTAGAAACTGTGCAGGTTTCTTGGCTCGGCACGGGCGCACTTCCCAAGTGCGCCAGTGTATCTTTGTACTGGCGCACTTCACAAGTGCGCCAGTGCATCTTTGTTTTGGCGCACTTCACAAGTGCGCCAGTGCAATTCTGGCCTGTTTCTGGTTTTTCTGCCTAACTTCGTTCGTCCATATCTCTTTCATACGGTACCCGTTTTACGCAAACTCGGACTCTATTTCGCGTATTTTTCCGAGACGAACGCAATAACGCAGCCCGTTACCCCCAATTCCCACATCTGAGATTATTCATCCTGTAATTAGTGAATTTTAGTATTAACTAAAATTCGGGGTGTTACATTCTCCCCTCCTTAAAGGATTTCGTCCCCGAAATCTCTAAGCTAAGGAGAATGCATATCCTACCATCCAAACAACCATCTACTCAAACCATCAACCACTAGCATCCATTGTCCTTAAAACAATTTCTAATGATGTATGAGCATATGCAAAAAGTGTGTGTATATGCTCCCTATCTAATGTATGAACATATGCAAACCATGATAGTGCCATGCATCCATTATGTATGCGAGAGAACCCTATCGACACATACAATATCTACATGAGTGCACAATCATTCACCAAAATGCATCATCCATGTGATAACACAACCATTATACATCCATAAATATATTTTCCTACACACAATTTTATGCAATATGCGATATGAAGTGACTGAGCCGATCTAGTGCCTAGAGTGTGTGTATATGCATCCACGAGCAACCACTAGCAAACACTTGCATCCACTTGCATCCATCTACCATAACATGTCTCAAACACATGTTTCAACCATAGGTTTACCCTAACTAAAGGTCAAAGGTACTATCGAGAGGACATACTAAAGATAAGATAAGTACTAGACAAGCGATAAAGGAGAAAGTAAAGACATACCCTCAAAAAGAAATGGGTATAATGAACGCATCTTCGCTTCCGTCTCCCAAGTTGCGTTGCTCTCATCTTCTCCCCATTGCACTTTGACTAGCTGAACCTCTCTGTTTCTCAACTTCCTAGTCTTTGACCCAAGGATGTGAGTAGGGGCTCGTCGAATCGTCGCATCACGCTCAACCTCTACATCTCTGAGCAAGCTTGGCTCTACCACCTCTGCGGTCTCATGTAAGCACTTCCTCAGATGTGATACATGGAATACGTCATGAACACCACTAAGTCTGTCGGGCAACTCCACCCTATATGCCATCCGTCCAATCCTTTCCTTGATAGGAAACGGCCCAACAAACCTTGGTGCTAACTTCCCAACGGATCCGAAGCGAACAACATTTCTCAACGGAGATATCTTGACAAAAACCATATCCCCAACCTCAAACTCAAGATCCGTCCTTCTCTTGTCCGCATAAGATTTTTGCCTATCCTGCGCTGCTTTCATCCTTCTTCGAATCAAGTCAATCTTCTCAGAAGTCTCTCTAACCATATCGGGCCCTAGTAAGATCTTATCCGTAGATTCCCACCAACATGTAGGTGATCGACAAGGCCTTCCATAGAGAGCTTCGAAAGGAGCCATACCAATACTGGACTGAAAGCTGTTATTATATGCGAACTCCACTAATGGAAGATGCTCTTCCCATGTACCTCCAAAATCTAAGATACAAAGCCTCAAAAGGTCTTCTAGAACACGGTTCACCATCTCAGTCTGGCCGTCTGTCTGAGGATGATATGCGGTGCTTAGACACAATTGAGTCCCCACTGCTTCTTGCAAACTTCTCCAGAACTCACTAGTGAAAATAGGATCTCGATCACTAACTATGCTAGAGGGTACCCCATGCAATCGAACTATCTCTCGAAGATATATAGAAGCTAGCCATGGAGCGGTCCTCTTGCTCTTCACAGGTATGAAATGGGCGCTCTTAGTAAGTCTATCTACCACCACCCAAATTCCTGTATTACCCTTCCTCGACCTGGGTAACCCGTCAATAAAATCCATCGAGACGCTATCCCACTTCCATTGCGGAACCTCCAATGGGTGAAGCAACCCACCTGGTTTCCTTTGCTCCGCCTTCACTTGCTGGCACACCAAACATCGAGCGACATACTCGGCCACATCTTTCTTCATACCGGCCCAGAAGAAAACCCTCTTCATGTCTTGGTACATCTTATCCCCACCGGGATGAATGGTCATCCTAGAACGGTGTGTGTCATCAAGAATAGCCTTCCTCAAACCCTCGTCTTGCGGTACGCAAAGTCTACCGTCTCTACGCAAGTACCCCCTATCGTCTAGGGTGTACCTACTCAAATGGCTGGACGACTCCCCCCTTATGAGCTTCTCTACCAACTCAACCAACTGTGGGTCGCCCCTCTGTGCTTCTCCAATCCGCCCCAAAAGAGTAGGTCTAACTTCCAAAGAAGCTAGCAAACCGGGTACATAGTCAACGGAAGGTCTGAAATCAAACATCGAGATAAACTCCAAGCTTTGTCGTTCCACGAACAATGGACTCAAGGACAACCTCTTCCTACTCAAGGCGTCCGCCACCACGTTACCCTTGCCAGGGGTATACGATATCTCGAAATCATAAGATGCTAAGAACTCCATCCACCTTTGCTGTCTCAAGTTTAAATCTTTCTGAGAGAACAAGTACTTCAAAGATTTATGGTCAGTGAACAACTCGAATCTCTCACCAAGAAGATAATGGCGCCAAATCTTAAGCGCAAAAACAATAGCGGCCAGCTCTAGATCATGGGTAGGGTAATTTTTCTCATGTGCCCTCAACTGCCTTCCACCATAGGCTATTACCCTTCCCTCTTGCATTAAGACTGCGCCAAGTCCTGTCCCACAGGCATCGGTATAGACAACAAATGGCTTGCTCCCATCTGGTAACACTAAAATTGGAGCGGTGGTTAAAGCTCTCTTTAACCGTCGGAACGCATCATCACAATCTACGTCCCATGTAAAAACAAGATTCTTCTTTGTTAAGAGGGTTAATGGGGCTGATATCTTCGCGAAGTCTTTAATAAACTTCCTATAATAACCTGCCAACCCCAAGAAACTTCTTACTTCGGTAGCATTCTTCGGAACCTTCCAATCCTGAATTGATACTACCTTCGCGGGATCCACAGCTATCCCTTCCTTGGAGACCACGTGCCCCAAGAATCGTACTTCCTTCCTCCAGAAGTGACATTTAGAAAATTTAGCTTTAAGGCTATGTGCTCGAAGAGTCTTCAACACTTCCCCAAGATGTAGGGCATGCTCTTCTTCACTCTTAGAAAATACTAAGATGTCATCCACAAAGACCACCACGAATTTATTAAGGAACTCCCTGAACACCCTACTCATCAAATCAACAAAGTATGCAGGGGCGTTCGTCAACCCAAATGGCATCACTAGCCACTCATAGAAACCATCCGGAGTCCTAAAGGCAGTCTTGTCTATGCTATCCTCAGCCACCCTCAACCGATGAAACCCCGTGGCTAAGTCCAACTGAGAAAATACTGAAGCGCCAACCAACTGATCGAAAAGATCATCAATCCTCGGCAATGGGTGTCTATTCTTCTTTGTGAGCTTGTTGAGTTCTCTATAGTCTACACAAAGTCTGAGGGACCCATCTGCCTTCGTAGCAAATACTACTGGAGCACCCCACTCCGATATGCTCCGTCTTATGAACCCCTTCTCAAGCAACTCCCCTACTTGCTTATGGAGTTCCCTCCTCTCACGAGGAGCCCTGTGGCGCACTGGTAAAGATACCGGTTTAGCATTATCCACCAAATATATTCGGAAGTCAATCTCCCGCTTCGGAGGTAAGCCCTTCACCTCCTCAAACACATCCGGATATTCCCGGACCACTCTAACAGATTGCAAACTCTCGACCGAAGCGTCAAGCGATTCAAGATAACTTAGCATGACAGAGTCCCTGGGGTTACAAGAAATCTCGAGAGTGTTACCCAAGCGAGTCATGAGCCTAACAACTCTCCTTTCGCAATCAAGAACGGCACCATTACTGGATAACCAGTCCATGCCCAAAATCAACCCATAGCCCGTGAAGCCCAACACAAAAGCATCACATCTAAACTCAATGCTAAGTATAGAAATCTTCAAACCCAAACATATCATGGACAAATAAGTGGAGCCCCCAATTGGGTTTGAAACAACCAAGGGATCATCTACCAGACTGGTGTCTAAGTGCAGTAACTCAACTAATGATGATGAGATAAACGAATGCGATGCGCCTGAATCAAACAATGTACGGATAGGATGGTCAAATAGAAAAACCAGACTTTCAACGGAAATAGTTCTACCTCTCTCTTGAATCGGTGGAACCGCGAGAGCCTGTACTTGCCCCCTAGCCTGACTCGGTGCCATAAGAGCTTGCACCTGTCCTCCTGAGGTAGATCCCGTCCTTTGCCCCTTCTTAGGGCAATCCTTCACTATGTGCCCTGGTTCGCCACAGTGGAAGCAGCCTGTCTTCTTCTTCTTACGACAATCCTTGCTTAGGTGGCCAGGTGTCCCACAATTGAAACACTTCTTCTTCTTGCCCTTGCCACCGTTGCCTTTCCCACCTTTGCTTTGCTGTTGTTGAGGTTTCTTTTGATCTCCCTTCTTCTCGGGTGCCTTATTAGCATTATGACCCTTCTCTTCCTCATACATGAGTGCCATGTCAACTAGCTTCTCAAAGGTGGCCCCCATAGGGATATGAGTCATAGCCAACCCATGCATAGGTTCATTCAAGCCTTTCACGAACCTCAAAGCCTTCTTCTCCGGTGTATTCACCATATCTAGGCCAAACCTTGCCAATTGATTAAACTTGTTAACATATTCCTTCACCGAAAGATTTCCTTGCTTCAGAGTCAAGAATCTTTCCATATACAAGTTTTCCTCCGCCCTTGAGAGAAACTTTGCCACAAATCTTTGCCTAAAATCCGCCCAAGAGTCAACGGGGCGTTCTCCATTAGTAACCTCCCACCAGAATGAGGCCTCTCCCTTCATTAACCAAGCAGCCAACTTGACTTTCTTCCCTTCTTCCATCTCAAAGATATCTATCAACTCTTCCACCTCTTTAAGCCAATCTCTAGCCTCCATAAAGGTTTCAGATCCTTGAAAAGGTTTCCCTCCCATAGCTTTAAATTCCTTGCAAGTCTTAGCAAAAGTATCCGTGCGAGGAGGAGGGGGAGGAGGAAGATCGGGTGCTACGGTTGGTGGAGGAATATTTGCTGGACCCGCAGTGGTGGCCCTAGCCTCCATCAATCTCCTATACCATACTGGTACCGTCACACCCTCCGGAAGATTAAGATTCTCGGTCATGCTGAAACGAAAAAGGAAAGATTCAAAACGGAGAATTCGAAGGATATAGATATGGCTATTGGGGATTATGCTTTTCTTTCAAAAACTTTTCTCTTAAAAGACATGTTTTTGAAAATATCTTTTCCAAAAATGTTTTAGAAAAATAGTTTTCTAAAAAATTTTATCTGTTCCGGTAACCTGGCTTTGATACCACGTGTAACACCCCACGCCCGCTAGGGTCACTCACAAAGGGAATGCCATAGCATCGGTGGAGTATTTTAGTGAATATAGAACAGAAAAATTACAACAAGACAGATATAAATAGTACTTGAAACTTTAAAACATCATCTCATAACAGCGGAAATAAACATGTCTGGTTACATCATAAAACCATGATAAAAGTCAAGTACAATATCCATCAAAATAAAGAAGTACATAATCCCACTCTCTCATACAATAGCCATAACAAAAGAAAAGATAACTGGATAACTGGAGCTTTACGTCTATCCAAGCTCCTCAAGACTAGAACAGCAATCCGATCAAGCTCTACTACCACTAGGATCCACCGTAGGACCTGAGGGTTGGGAAAAAGATAAAAACAACGGGGTCAGACATAAGTCTGAGTGAGTCCTATAACTTTAACAATACAATCATTAAGGTAACCAGAGAAGACATAAACTTGACCTACGGTAATATCTGGGGATGAATGGCTACACTAAGCAGCTTGGTAGACTTAGGATAAACTAAGATAACCGTCAGGACGCATCTATCCACCCAAGGATAATTACTAACTGCACCACACCAGTCATTCCTACTTATAGGTTGATCCCTTCCAAGGACTTAGAAAATTTCCCTACTAGTTTCATGTACCCCTAGCCCACTACATAGGTGCCGTCTGCCCCTATCTCCACTAGGTGTACCCGGTAATTCTTACCTAGTAGTTTCGTGTACCCCTACATAGGTGCCGTCTGCCCCTATCTTCATTAGGTGTACCCACTACTCCCCAAGCGATCGGCTCCCTACCGTAGATACCCGTGCTAGTCCCACAGTGGGGTGTATCACTCCCATAAAGTGGCTACCCAATACTAACGGTGCACGGCTTTATATCTACACGATGCAACAACGGCTTATCTACCAGCCCGGGCCCACACACGCATATGAAACCCGTTGGACTTGCGTTGCCACCGCTAACCCGTTTTGGCCTCTTATAATCAAGCCCAATATGCGTGTCCTGTCACTCGACATGGGTCGAGCCCACAAAGATACGTTTGGGATATTGGTTGAAATGGGCCCCCACAAGCTACCCACTTAAGCTTGTCAAATATCTAGTGTATCCCACTTAACCCTTTAATCATGTTTAATTACATGTTTCCACTTGGTTAAGTATTCTAATCGTATTTTCTATTGCCACCCAAGGCAACCCACTAGATTTCCACATGCCACCCAAGGCAACCACCAAATTTCCTCATGCCACCCAAGGCACCCACTTAACCCCTCATGTCCCACTACATGCTATTATGGTTAAGTGTTTCTTAATTAATTAAGACCGTGATCTCCCGTAAAGACCTCCCACATTAGACTGGCTGTTATGACCGCCTGGTTAAGCCGGTAGAATCCGGGCAGTCTTACGTCATAACAGAGTCTAACCTCGTGTCTTTACCTTAATCACGTATTTAATTTATGGCTAAGACCTCTCACATTGGGCTGACATTTGTAGCAACTGGTTAAGCCGGTCGGGTCCGGGCAGTTTTACACTACAAATGAGTCCAACCTCGTGTCTTAGTCGATTAATTACACCTAATTAATCACCCCCATATTAATTATCCCTAATTAATATCAAGTTTTCCATAACATGGGTAGACCTAACTCAATAGGTAAATTCCCATGGGGTAGACCTAACTCAATAGGTAAATTCCCACTTATGGTAATTTATTTTTATGGTATACTTAATCATACCCAAACATTCATTTATTAACATATTTACCAACCCCATCGTTCCCCACGTAAATCGTTCTCGTTACATGACATAATAAGGGGAAGATCATCACAAATATCATGGGTTTAACATACAACTTTGTCATGGGTTAAGAGGATGTCAACTTGCATATATGAGCATATATTAACCCAACTACATATAACCCAAACTTGCATATTATCATACACATGATTTGCATAACATGTTGCATATGAGCTTGCATATTATCATACACATATCTTGCATAACATGTTGAACTTGCATATAGGCATTCTCATAACTTGCATAACATGTTAAACATGCATTTAAGCATACACATAACTTGCATAAGCATTCACATACTTGCATAAGCATCCACATACTTGCATAAGCATTCACATACTTGCATAACTTGCATATCATGTCATTTAAGCATATACATATCTTGCAAAAGCATTCATATACTCGCATAAGCATGCATAACTTGCATATCACATAAATCTTGCATTTAAACATATATATGACTTGCATAAGCATCCATACCCTTGCATAAGCATGCATAACTTGCATATCACTTTCAACTTGCATTTAAACATACACTTAACTTGCATATCACTTTCAACTTGTTAAACATGCATAAATCAACTTATTAAGCATGCATAAACCAACTTATCAAATATGCATAAACATAGAACAACATAGAGTAACATATCATTATACATGATTCATACTCACTAATCCGCATTTAAGACCATAAGTCTCATTACACCCAATCTACTTACTTTAACAATTGATGTTAAAGCGATAGAAACTCACCAAACTCAAGATTAGCAACCTTATGAAGTAGAATTAGTTGCTAACTATGAAGATAATAATGATTGAAGATTGATTAGAGAGGAATTAGCTTGCAACTTTCTTCTTAGATTAGTGGAGGCTTCTCTTAGAATTTAATTTGGCGGCATGAGGCCATTATTTCTATTTTTGGTAAGGATTAAGGTAGGTTTAGGGTGTATTTATAGATTAAGAGAGTGTTTTAGGCCCTTAGATTAACCCTAGATTTATTTAGGACCCTTAGATTTCGGCACCTTCCAGAAACTAGCCCTAAGACCAAGCCCAAACCCCAAACTGGTGCACCCAACCACAGAACTCACTAGAAACTGTGCAGGTTTCTTGGCTCGGCACGGGCGCACTTCCCAAGTGCGCCAGTGTATCTTTGTACTGGCGCACTTCACAAGTGCGCCAGTGCATCTTTGTTCTGGCGCACTTCACAAGTGCGCCAGTGCAATTCTGACCTGTTTCTGGTTTTTCTGCCTAACTTCGTTCGTCCATATCTCTTTCATACGGTACCCGTTTTACGCAAACTCGGACTCTATTTCGCGTATTTTTCCGAGACGAACGCAATAACGCAGCCCGTTACCCCCAATTCCCACATCTGAGATTATTCATCCTGTAATTAGTGAATTTTAGTATTAACTAAAATTCGGGGTGTTACAAATATGATACGAGAAGACGCCACCTACTGCTAATCCATCTACGCACCTCTAGATGACGCCTGCACTTGCTACCTAGCCTACACATCGATGTGTTTTGTAACATCCCATAAGATATACCCTAGATAGACATAGATAATTAAATTAAATATAAACAATAATAAAGTAATAAAATATTAGTGGGATGAAATAAGAATTTTTTTACTATTTGTATTTAGCCACAAAAATACTACTATTATTTTTATGTTGAGTTTTGACCCATTTTTGGTATTTTATTTGTCGAAAATGGAGTCTGTATGAAGAAGTTATTAATAAAACAAGTTACATGATAAGTATATACACATAAGATTTGAATTTCAAACTAAATAAATATAAATCTAGGATATAAATATATATTGGTCAGCATAACAGAATATTACTTAAAGATTTAAAATTGTGTTTGTGTGTATATATGTATATATATATATATATATATATATATATATAAGAGGGAACGAGAATGAATAATAAATGTAAGAACTAATTGGAATTAATAAAAAAGTAATGTTTAAACAAAATAGATCTCCCAACGTCTACCCCATTAGGGGGGTCAACCGACCAGTCGACTGCCCTTCTAGGATGGGGGCGACCGCCCTCCGAGTCGAGGGTGGGAGAGAGGCACTATTTTTAAGGATATTTCTATAGTTTTTATTCATTGGACTATCTAGATTAAATCTAACTAATCCTACAGTCCACATACACATTACCAACTATAAAAAGACTCCTAGCCTCTCTTAGAAATCCTGCATTCATCTTCTTTAATAGTTCCATTATGTCTCTCCACCGTTTTCTTAATTTCAGAAATAGGTTAAGTTTTTTCTTTTCTTACAACCTATATTCTATCTCTTCTTATCAGAATTATTATATAGATTCTGGAGTTAAGTATAACATATATGGGATTATACATCTTATATATATATAAAGAGAATTTTGAATACGCTGATTTAAAGGTTCAGTCAAAATCATTGAACTCTACATTGAATTTCTGTTCTTCTCTTCCAACCGTTGTAAGTGGCGATTATATCAGTTTTCTATTTTCTATATAATGTTGGTGTATATTTGGATTGTTATGGTTAAAGAGATAGAGATTTACACGAAAACAAAACAATAACAGATCCTCCAAATCTCTTATAATTTGCGGAAATAGTCAATCCATTTTGTTTATTGGGTTTTGATTATTGAGGTAATAAACGATGGGATTTTAGTTATTATACAATTTGTGATAATGTTTTGATTCACTATCTTGTAAATTTTGTATATTTCATATGTATATGAGCAAAGGCATAAGATTTGAGTATTGTAAATCTTATAAGTTTAAGCATGTATTTATAAAATAGATAGTTTGAAACGTATTGTATACAAATCACTAAAGTCTTAAGTTTTGTGTACACATGTTAATCTTGAAAAAAGTGTAGCGGTACCAAAAAGGAAACTTTACATATAATATAATTATTGCACCTTGTCTTTCCTTTGTTATTGAAATAATCATTTAAACCTTGGTTACAAGTTTTATGTATATATTGTTGTTTCGTTGTTATTGATTATGGTATATGTGATGATGCCATATTGAGAAAAATTAGGGAAATAAACTTGTAAACCTTATTTTTTATGTTAGGATTGACATTCAAATGAATTAGACCATTTATTCATATGCGCTTAATTTACATTTTTCTTCCTACTATTTATTAGCGCATTAACATATAATTAATGCATATTAAATTCATATTAAATAGCATACTAAATACATTAAAATAGGAAATTAGAATTATAAATGTCTCTATAGGAAATTTGTATGTGAGTGAGTTTTAATGAATTTTATTAGTATTATTGACACATAGTCACGAGGTTAATCCCTACTTGTAGTAGAAGCTGTTAGTTCATAAGTTTTTGATTCATGATAAGATAGAAGAGAAGATCAAGAAGAAGTGATATGCAAGCTTGCAGTGTATGATTATCTATTAACTTAGTTCTTATATGTGTTATAGTATGTTAAAAATCAATCCTCAAATATTACAACACACTAACACAACAAACTATATATCACATATTGGCACAATTGTCAAAATTATGCATTATTGAACAGACCAGATCGTATATGATATTACTAAAAATGTTTCTAATTTTAATAAAGGTAGGGAGAACTTATCTAAGATTATAAAAAATTCTCAATGTGCATCCAGCAAGAAAGGGCCAGGATATGTGCAGAAAACTGATATTTCGAAGAAATAAAATTAAAAGAAGTCTAAACCTAACAAGCTAGTAACACCTTTGGTAAAGAAAAAGGTTTCTAAAACTGTTAATATGTGGGTTCCTAAAGAGAATAATTATTTGATTAGGAATAAGTATATAAAAACTTTCTTAGAAATTTTCCATAATAAGGATCATATTATTAAAAGGGACACCGAAACCTCTTGGGTTTGGTTTCCTAAGACCTAACTCTTAGGACCCTAACGGAGGAAGTGGGTACCAACGTCATTACATTTTTTGCAGGTCCCACTCAAGAAGAGAGGAAAATTGATACTCAATAGTGATTGCTCAAAACATATAACAGAAGACAAAGAGATGCTAATGATATTATCTAGTCAAAGAGGAAGTGTCGGAAATGGAGAATAGTCGAAACGTCATATCATTGGCAAAGACGATGTGAACAATTATGGTACATCTAATTTACCTCTTATTACTGATGTTTTTCTAGTTAAAAATTTAAACATAATCTGCTAAGTATTAGTCAGTTATGTCATAAAGGTTTCAAAATGTCATTTTCAGAAAATAAATATAGTATTTCAAATGATAAAAAATCTTATTTTCAATGGAAATAGAGATAAAAATATTTATATTCTAAATATGAATATAAATAATAATCCAAATATGTGCTTATTAGCCAAATAAAGTGATCCTTGTCAACTAGGAAAATTAACAAAATGAAATATAAAACAGAAAATCAAATATAAAGCAGAAAATTTATGTGATGCTTGTAAACTAGGAAAATTAACAAAATCATCATTTAAATCTAAAAAGTTCATTTCAACATTACTGTTGACTAGAGTTTTGGCAAAAGCCATCACTTGGATTTTTAAATTGCAGAATTAACACCTTTAACTCCCCGTTTTACTACTATTCGGGTCGATCAAACGTGGTTTGACCCGAACCAGCCATGCTTTAAAAAAAACACCCTTTTTCAAACATGGATCAAGCTTCATGAGTCAGATCGATCGATCAAATAGGTCGACCCTAGCAACATTGACCAGGGCCATGCGCTATACAACAAAGCACGTTTCCTAAGGAAACAGTATCAGTCAACTATGACCAAGGTTTCAAATCTTGGATATCGGTCGCATTTCGTCTCGAGGATTTTATAGACTCGTCTCGTATCGGGGGAGATCTCGGACAAGATGAGTCTAACTCGGGAGTTTGTCTCATATTTTCATCTCGGGTCTGAAAGTTCATAGCGGAACAATCTTGGGTACATGATATGTTAAAAATGATACTTTAACAAAATGATTTCTATGAATGCTATTAAAAAAATAGTAACTTAAACTTAAAATGCAAAATAACTTTGTTATTCTTTTTTTTGCGAAAGATCGTTCATACTCTAAATTGTAATATGCTTAAAACATGAATATTATTAGGCAGGAAACATTAAAAGGATCCAAAACATTAAAAATTTCAGCACAAATAGACCATGAAATACATAATTTCATAAGTAACATGTATGTAAAAAGACGAATATGAAAATCACAAGAATTGTAAAACATATACGAACATACAATATAGTCATTTAACATGCAAAACGTAAAATAACAAAAGATTGATATGGCTAGATTTGAGTTTTTAATTATAGTTCTAGTTCAGGCACAAATTTAAATTTTAACCAAAAAAACTAAGATCTCGGACGATATTCCAGTATTTCGTCTCGGTTGATATATCGTTCGATATTGCAATATCTCAGGAGGTATATTCGAAAGGAGATTTAGAGTGATATTTGCTGTTTTGTTTCGGAAGGAGCCCAAAACGTGATCTTGAAGGAGATCTCGGGCGATATTTGCGAGATTTGAAACAGTGACTATGACATATTCTACTTTCCTTGCACCAAGTTTTAAGTTACAAATGTGCAACAAGTATCTAGAAGAACTATTACCCATGAGAAGACCGGGCCCCGCCACCTGCAGCTGATTATCCAGATCGAATGATAGGCAGCCGACCCGACTCCGGATAGCTGCCATATGGCATGTCGATTGGACCAGATTTCTACCTATAAATAGCCTATTCCAAAAGCGAAAGAAGATTTTTTTGCGAAATTGGATGGTTTGGTTTCCTTAAATAGGTCGCCATATAGGCCAATCGAACTGAATTGTAATGCAAGGATTTTGTGTATAACTCGCTTCTTTCTCTACTTTCTTTCAATCAAGCAACTGTAACATGTGATCGATAGTATAAATAAAGATTATAAAGTGAACGTAGGCTTGGATTAAGAAGAACCACTACAAGTTGTTGTGTGCTCCCAGTATTTGTTTATTTTCTTGCATTCCGTTATTGAGACTATGATAATAGTTTGTAAATTATGTATGGGTAATGCACTTTGGGGGTTGATTGTCATAAGGCCAACTGTTGACGTTAACACTTTGGCGCTCCACGAAGGGGTCGAACCTATGACCGTGGGTAATTTCTAAGCTTGAAAGGATTTGGGAAGCTATTCTTTTGAGAAAAAGTGAAAAAGCGGAAGAAGAATGAAACGTCTTCCCACACTCAAGTTGTCGGCACAACAGGTGCAGCAGTGGGGGCAAGCCAGGAGTCTTCCTCTCACGATGAACCATCCCTATACTTGACTAGGGATGAGGTGGGTAGAGTTCTAGTTGAGCTCCAAACACAAATGGCACACCAGGATGAAATTATCAAAAATACCACGTGATGATGGATAATTTCTTCGCTCGTATGGACGAAAGGCCAAGTAACTAAGCATCACTCCCAACAACAGGAATGGCTGGGACAACAGCTCTATTTCGGATTGATGAGATCCAAGCCCCAGATAAGTCCTGCTACCTTCCAATAACTGGTTCGACTCAGCCTCCGGGTCGACCAGATCCCGGATCGACTCAACGTCCGAGTCAATAGGATCTCGATCCGAGACAACCTCGAGGTCAACCAGATCATGGTTCGGTGCAACTTTCGGTTCGACCCGGCATCATAACAAAAACTGGACTTATGCCATCTCCAACTCGACCTTGCCAACACGTCGACCCGAATACTGTCAGGGACATCCACCCTCTGTTCCTCCAACATCACAATACCATTATATCTCCCGATGCAATGGAGGGAAATGCTACCATAATCCACTCTCATATCGCCCTGGATGAGAGCAATGCTGAGCCATGAAATGGTAATGGTACTCTTGGTCGATTTGATCTTACCAACACAGGTATGGCTCTGCCCTACACACGTACCGACTCAAGGACCTCACACAATCTATAGAGAACAACCGAGACTTGAGACCATCTTCAAACATCACTCGTTGGACGTACCGCGCCGACTCGAAGCGCACAAGGAATGCTTCCACCATTTGCTGAGCTTCGCGCTGAAGCCTCCGGTGCCGAATTGGATTCATGGCCACGACTTCTCAGATACTGGAATCAAATTTCCTGTATTATTAGGTGCTTCACTCGAGGTGCACTTATCAGCATTACGTGTATATTGTCCATCGCAGTCCTTTCATGTGGGAAATTAGGAACTCTCGCAACCCGCTCGACTTCCAACTCCCAGCTCTAGAGCCGTATAATAGCAGGACAGATCCTACCATACATCTTATGCGCTACATGTGACATATGGAAGTGCTATCAACATCAGTTAATGTCATAGTTAAGTGATTCCCTCTTTATTTAACTGGCATTGCTTCCATGTGGTTTCGGCAGCAAACATCTGAATCGATCGATAGCTGGAACATGTTGGTCACCTGCTTCATCGAGCAATTCAGGGTCCATATATCTCAGTCCTTATGTTTGTTAAGCAGCAGTCCATGAAGACCTTGTGCTCGTTTTTGGAAAGATTAAATGCAGCCGTAGCATCAGTTGATCGACCGGAACCATCTATGGTACTCATGGTAGCTATGGCTGATGTTTTGGATAAAACGGACTTCAAAATCTCCCTCCAAAGGAATACCCCCGAGACATTGGTGATTCTTACTCTAAGGCAGACAAGTTCCTCCGGCAAGAGGATGTTAATATCAAGATGGATAATCTTGATGTAATTTCTGTGAAGGATGGAGGACCATACACAGGCGTCCAAAGTAAGGGGAAGGCCCTGGAAAAGACTAATAGGAAATTGCAATTTCGAAAAGAGCCCAAATATGACAGATCTATTGAGCTCAATTCCTCACTACTAGATAAATACCTCGACGTGTGAGGAACTCTTCCTTTTTGTAACAACCCGGAATTTTGGCAATAATAATTAAATTTTAGAATTTCAACAATAGGATTTTATGCAAATGGTGGAATTTGACCATGAAACTTTATCCAATGCGTTCATCCCTCAATTCGAGTCAACTTTCATGTTTGAAGTTCCACAAACGGGGCCCATATGAAAAGTTGCGGACGAAATACGAAAATGGACGGAAAATAAATAAATTAGAATTTAATATATATTATACCTTATATAAATAGCCGATCTGGGCATCTGATGGCCCAGGCGATCGATATAGCGGTTGACCACCACGGTCGATCTACCGGGCGTTAGTTTGCCCAGTGACAGCTAGGTTTATAGGGTTTGGTTTATAATATATGTGAAATGGATGGACATATATAAATTAAAACTAATCTGATGGTCCAAAGCCAATACCACCCCTATAAATAAAGGGGCAAGGCCGCATTCTTTTCCATTCAAATCTATAACATCATCGGAGCTCTGCCATTTTCCTCCTTCTCCAAACTTAATTTCTTAATCTAAAATATATTCTTATATAACAAATCAAATCCAATTCATATGAAATTGAGAGGATTTACATATCTAATGGATGAATGCAAATTGATGCTCCTAATTAGATTCTCCCCTCTCTTCCTATTTTCTTATATCTCTACAGATCTAGAATTTTCCCCTTTTCAAATAAATTGTAGATTTGTATGAATTTGGGAACTGTAGGTCTAAAGGGTTCAAACTTTGATTTGGATGCTTGCAGGTAAGTGGGAAATTTATGTATACATCTATAATAACATATTTGTCTCGTTTGTAACAGATCTCAATTTTTATACCTACGCCTATCAGATCTGATCAGTAAATTGTTGTATTTAGATTGACACCCATCAGATCTGGTTATAAAAAGTATCAAAGGTATGTTGTACAATATATTGTAATTGTTGTGAAGCACTGTAAATCTGGAAATCGTCCCCATTAAACACAAATTAGATGTAGTTACATTCCATATCTTCAGTTATGTTTTGAAAAATAAATTATATGAATTTGGATAAAAAGATATAATTGGTAAATTATGTGATTGTAATGTTAATATAAAGATGCCTATTTGTATTCAATATTGTTGAGTTTTTTCTTAGTTATTGTAAATATGTTGTTTTCCTCCTTTTTCAAAAAAAAGCATTGTTTTGGAATCACAAGAGGTGTGATAAAAAGATCAAAAGAGGAAAAGTGGTGCAAATGTACATATAAATATATATTCGTGCATAATTTGCATTAGCCATTCCAGATTATATATTTACATATATTTCTTTTGATTTTGAAATATGCCAATTCCACTAACTAGGCATAATTTACAATGATTATGGTAAAAAGTCTTTTGGTAAGATTGGAACCCTTTGGCAAGATTGATGTAAAAAAAAAGAATGTTTGGCTATTTACTTAACCAAATCATTAAGTTTAAAATAATAATAATAAAAAATAACTACGTTGACCGCAAGAAAATATAAAATACATATTATCCGTCCAAATCAGCTTAAAATGGTAAAATATACATTGTATGTAATGATCAAATGTTTGGATAAGGTTCAATTATGGAATTTTATGTATATATAATCCATATTGAATTAGTATATTTGTGGTGACCATTTGTAGCAATCAATATAATCAATTTCTTTAAAAAGGGTCGCAAATCAATAAATAACAAGTGTAAGCAATGTTGATTGGGGAAATGAATATAATAGGAAAATGGTTACAATTCCTAAATTAATTAGGATAATTGTTGTAAACCCCAACTAGGAAATTTGAATTTATAAGCCGCATTTAGACACAAGGTTAAGCTTGACTTATGGAATAAGTCTGCTTGGAACCGACCTGCATATCCAACATCCACAGTAGTCAGCTTAATGTGAGGGGTCAAATAAGTAAAAATAAATGTACTAAGGCACGAAGTTAAGTTCAACTTGTTGTAGAATTCTTCCCGGAACTTCCCAACAAATCCAGCATCCCCTGGTAGTCAACTTAATGTGAGAGGCCTAGTGCATATATATATATATACACACACATATACATATACATATACATATATATACACACATATGACAGTCCACCAATAAATAAATAAACAAACAAATAAATAAGAATAATAATTGAGTGTTGGGGGTACAACAAGTAGACACCTTGGGACTGAAAAATAGTTAGTCATAATGGGAAATAAAAAGGGAATAAAAGAAAATGGGTGTCAAAAGGTGATTAATGGATATTGGTTATCATTTAAATATTAAGTCCAAATTAGGGAAAAAACCAAATAAATATCCCAGGGTAAAAGAGGACATATAACCTTCTTAATTATATCAATTAATATAGAATTTATAATTAAAAATAGAGCTGGACTTAATAGGTTAATAAAGTAAAATAATTATTAACCAAAAGAACCTGTGACGATAATGAATCGTGTACGTATAGTATTTCCGTATAGAGAAACTATACGGAAAGGACTTAATGACGTTGCCCACTTTATCCCAATAGGGAAAGGTATTAAAGGCTAATGGGGTACGAACTTAATAATTTTAGCATATATTCCGCTTCCTTCGGTCTTATGTGGCTTGGGTCGAGGAGTCCACCTGGGAGTAGGTCTTTCAGTTTAGGGGTATTAAACGGCATGTGCATGTATTGCCTGCCCAAACCTAGGAACTTAAAATGTCAGATATGGCTACCTATCCTACGGGAAGTAGTAAACGACTAGGGAGATTATGCAAGAAGGTCATCTAGATGGTATAGCGAGCGATAAAATATCATCTCCCACCTTACGCTGGTAAGGGTATATGCGTGTATGTCGGAAGCCTTAACTAGCAGGGCCCGTAGCTAGTGCCGTCTAGTTTCTGTTAATGTAAATTATCGAGGTATAGTAAGTGACTAAGAGGTCCGCCTAGGGCCTTAAGCGATCAGAGAGAATCCACCCTATCTATCATTGATAGTGAGGCAATTAATGATGAAGGAAGAGAAAATGAAAGTGTGTGTATATATATAAACTCCACAACAAGGGGTCTAACCTCGATTAAATTACCAGGCATGCTCTGGTATAAAGGCTTTATAAATATGTGCGAAATTTTCTATCACGGCATTATACTTTGGGAATACTACTTAGAGAAGAGTAGTAAAGTCGTGCATAAACATCTATAAGGATAGGTTAGAATACTAACCCTGATAGGCATACATCTTGGGTTGAACCAAAAGGGATACATTTGTGTATTATAACCTGTGTTGTACAATTCTTGTTCACCATAATTTTGTTGTTCTGAACCCCCTCCTCATTACGACTACCTAGGTTTTCTAGAGAAGGTCGGGTTCTCACAGGTGTTTAAGTTTGGCTTTCGGTTCTCTTTCTCTCTCCTGCTCAGTATTGGCAAAGTGACTTACTTTGAAAAAGGTACTTACTTGAGTTAATACTAATTTATCATATTCTGTTTCCACTGTGAGTTATCTTTTATCGTACTCTGATTCTGCTCATGCTCATTTATTGCAGGTACCAGATATACACGCTCCATGCCTGGATGTGTTAAAGTTTTAATATTTGTCGAAATTTGGGGGTAGAAAAGTGTGGGATGTTACATTTGGTATTAGAGCCTAGGTTAAACTTTCAGAGGGTTTAGTTAATGTAGGACTCGTGAGAGAACGTAATTCAATTTTCTTTTCTGTTTCTTTTCGTCTTTCTTACTCGACATAAATTTATTTCGTTGATAAATTAGTTGTAGGCCTAATTATAGTAAAATGGGTTTTTAGCAACTAAGAGTTGAAATATTTTGAGTTCGGGTTTCTAGCCAATTCTGTCATGCCCTATAGTATGTTGGTGATCTCATCGAGAAGAGCATGAGAATGACATATGGTGGAGTCCATTGGTTCGAGTTTGTAGACTGAAAAAAAATCTAGCTACAATAGAGATAGTCGTGATTTCTGGTTTTGGTTTTGTTTTTCAATTCCGGTTAAGACCATTCTTCGATCTATCCATTTCGGAAATATAATTACAAGGTATATCCATTTGTTACTTCATTGAATTTCTGAATCTACTTTTATTGAAACTTTCAATTTAGTTATTATCCTTGTATTCGAGGAAATTTTATTTTTAAAACTATTTGAAAATAAAAATGGATTTCAATGGTTTTGAAATACAGTTTCGGAAAATAGTTTGTAAAGTTGTGGTTTTTAGAATTTTAATCTATTCGTGCTTCAAAATTATGTGGCTATTGTGTACTTATAATAAACATAATCTGATTGGTAGGAAAAATGATATTAGAAATGACAAGGAATAGGCCGAATAATAATTGTCTATTCCTTGTGATTTTTAGAATCCGTTTTCCTATATACATTGGATGATTTATTGAAATTATCACAATTAATCCTTAAGATTTTAAAACTCCAACGTTTTTTAACACGGAAAGCTTTTTCAAGTTTGAAATATAAACTAGAATAAAAATGATAATAAAATGGATTTATAAATATGAAATTGTTAGTTTATAATAAAAACCATTTTTAAGAAGTTTTAAAATTTTCTTCGAAAAGGCTAAGGAAAATCCTTCGTTCAGCTTTTGGGGCATTCGATTTTGAATCGCTAAGTTTATGTCGTCTAGTAAGGGGAAAAATCCTTTTTAAATTTTGTTTCGAATTTCTAGTTGATTTCCTATTTTAAGTTCATTCTTTTCGGTGGTCACTAGCCTTTGTGGAGGCAGCAAAAAGGTGTTGGAAAATTAATTTTCTTAACTCGACGAGTGGTGGAAGTCGATAAGAGAATTCAGTTGGGTGTAGAAGTTGTTTTGACGTGATAGAAAATTTTAAATTTTAATATATATATATATATATATAATTTCGGGATCGTTGGGCCGAGGTTCAAACAGTGCCCACTATGGGCTAGCGGTCGACCGACCTCTTAGGGCCAAGTCGACCGCTACCCCATAGTGAGCGTGGCCTAACCCAGCCCGAATCGGCTGAGCGATATGTGTGTGTGTGTATATATATATCATTCAGCCGACTATTTCTGCCCCAACCCTAAATTTTCACATACCCATACCCTCCTCCTTCCCAAGCTCCAATCCAAGCAACCCCCGCTCTGTTTCATCCCTAATTACCACCAAAATACTTCTCGTGCAGATCTCTACCCAATTATACTCCAGATTTGCAATTTCTCTTGCTCATTTCACTGATTCCTCCATGGCGCCTCACAACCAATACCCCTGTCTCATGCCTTAGGAAGTCGCTTGGCTAGACCATTATGATGCAAAGATCAAGCACTACTTAGCCACGACCAGTTATGAGTTTCAATTTGGTCGATCGGTGAAATTCGCCGATTTTGCTGCATTTGGTTTGGAGGATTTTTTTTTCCGTCATAGGCCAAACACCAGTCCTGCACGTCAACACCTTTTAGCATGACTTATATCCGCGTTGTGTCCGTCTGTTTGACGCCCAGATGTATGCTGACATCGATAACGAGTCCTACTTCATCCGATCTGAGGTCATGGGCAATCACATCGAGTTCACCGACGACAACTTATCTCATATTTTGGATATCTCGGCAGTCGGAGCCGAGCTTGATGCTATTGAGATGGAGGACCCTCAGATCCTTCAACGTATCTTCCTTGGAGAGCCTGAAGCCTAGACCTCCACCAATCTGCGACTCATCGCCCATGTAATTGTGCATGTCATACAGCACAACATCATCCCGAAGATGGGAAGCTTAGAGAAAATTTATCCTTCGGTTTTCCATGCCACCTATGCTATTCTTGGCAGCATAGCCGTCAATTGGGTGCACATGCTTATGATCCATCTTTATGAGCCCTTCATCAACACCCCACGGAACCACTTTCCTTATAGTCACCTTCTCACCCGTGTCTTCCGACACTTCCAGGTGAGAATTTCTGGGCAGATGGTGGTGAAGAAGGCATTGACTGCCATCAATCTCTCTACTCTCCGAAAGACGGGCATCCAGCTCCCTGACACTCCTATCCCCGCACCACTTGCTCCAGCTCAGCATCCCCAGCTGCTCGGTCATGAAATCTTAGAGCTCACCGCCATATGTGCTATGAAGTCCAAGCTCCGAGAGGTTCGCGATGAATAGCGCTGACAAGCATGTGAGATTAGCTGCATCTCCACAATTCTACTCTCCTGGCATAGACGTGGTAATGGACCAGGCTCCAGGCACGGAGGTAGACCAGCCTGTAGTGGGTTGTTGTAGCCTTTGTTGTTCTAGTTAGTGCATTCTCGGTGCTTGTTGTTTCTTGTACTTTGTGTTTCCCTTTCCAGCATTTTTATCTTTGTTGCAGTTGTAGTGTCTGTAATTGCTAGTAAATCGCGCGACTTTAATTATTGAGATTTGTATGTTGAAAAAAAATGTGTCTGTCATTCATGCATGATTATCAGAACGAAATCTCATTTATTTACTAGTGCTTGTCCTAGAGCTGGAAAGAATAAAATTCTGCGTTAGATAAATTTTAGTAAAGGACTGGTTCTACGTCATGGGTATATAAATAAATAACAAATCCTTGTTAAAACTAAAATTTATTTTGGTCATTAGTGTGAGTTCTGTTTTCGCATTTTTGCACGAATGACTTCCTTCTTTTCCAACATGTGACTTGAATCATTTAAGTTTCTGCAATATACATTTTTGAAGTCCTTGGAAAATGTTGTTTGAAAAAAAAAACTTTTTATCATTTTCTTTTTTTATGAGAAAGTGAAACGATTTTGAAAAGAAATTGTCAAAATACACATGACAAGTTCTTAAGAGGGAATTTATTTTTCTGAGAAATATCGATTTTTGGTCACATGAATAAGTGTAAGGAAGATTTTTTGGTGATTGGTGTGTGAGCTTAGCGGTGCAATAGGACCGACGATACGATAAAAACGTTATTGATAACAAGGAAATGGTTGTTTTAGCCATGAGAACATTGTTTCCATACCTTGTCAATGATGCACGTGAGTTATTAATTAACTCATTTTACATTTTAGATCTTGTTTTAAGCCTCCTTTACAGTCTACAGATGGGAATTTTTGGAGTATTTTGGGTAGCTGAGGTGAAAATTCCACGGGAGGGCGGAAAATGGAAAATTGCCAAGCGAGAAAAATGTTAAACTACTTCGCTTCAATTTCCTTTTTTCGGTTTGGGAGAAATTAAATAGGAAATGATTAGATTACATGACATTTTGCAGGCAGGGTTTGGATGCAAAATTGGCTTCTTCACACTTTTATTCATAATTGTATGAAAGTAATGGATGGGAAAGAGTTCTCAAAATTTACATTCATATAGAACTACAAGTATATTTAGGAAGTTTTGCATCATTTTTTCAAAAGTATTTCAAAATTTTAATGCAAACATATAGGAGGATCTGATTTAGAATCATCTTACATGGATATTTTATAGTTGAATTGCATTATGTACACCATGCACATATACACATGGTTGCGAAGTGGATGTGCACAAATCGGTTGTGTAGAATAGGATAATAGGCGTCAGAATTTCGGGATGAAATTCCTTTTAAGGAGGGAAGAATATAACAACCCATAATTTTGTCAGTAATAATTAATTATTAGAATTTCTAAAATAGGAATTTTTGTAGAGAGTAGAATTTGACCACAAAACTTTATCCGATACGTTCGTCTTGGAATTCTAATCAACTTCTACATTTGGAGTTTTGCAAACGGAATCCGTATGTAAAGTTAAGGACGAAATATGAAAATGGACGGAAAATAAATAAACCAGAATTTAATATATATTATGCCTTACATAAATAGCCGACCTGGGCATCTAATGGCACAGGCGGTCGACCGCCGCGGTCGACCTATTGGGCATCAGTTTTCCCAATGACGGTTAGGTTTTATAGGGTTTGGTTTATAATATATATAAAACGGATGGACGAATATAAATTAAAACTAATCTGACGGCCCAAAGCCAATACCACCCTTACAAATAAAGTGGTAAGGCCACACTCTTTTCCATTCAAATCTGTAACATCATCGGAGCTCTTCCATTTTCCTCCTTCTCCAAACTTAATTTCTTAATCTAAAATATATTCTTATATAACCAATCAAATTCAATTCATATGAAATTAAGAGGATTTACATACTTAATGGAAAAGAATGCAAATTGACGCTCCTAATCAGATTATCCCCTCTCTTCCTATTTTCTTATATCTCTACAGATATAGAATTTTCCCCTTTTCAAACAAATTGTATATATTTAAGAATTTGGGAATTGTAGGTCTAAAGGGTTCAAACTCTGAATTTGAATGCTTACAGGTAAGTGGGGAATTTATGTGTACATTTATAATAATGTGTTTATCTCATTTGTAATAGATCTTAATTTTTATGCCTATGCCTATCAGATATGTTCAACAAATTGTTGTAATTAGATTGACACCCATCAGATCCGGTTATAAAAAGTATTAAAACTTGTGAATTGTATATTGTGGTTATGCATAGTATGAATTGTAGGAATTCTTAAACTGTTTACACGTATCCCTATAGGTATGTTGTAAAATATATTTTAATTGTTGTGAAGCACTGTAGATCTCGAAATCGGTCCCATTAAACACAAATTAGATGTAGTTACATTCCAGATCTTTAGTTCAGTGTTGAAAAATAAATTATGTGAATTTGGATAAAAATATGTGATCGGTAAATTATGTGATTGTAATGTTAAAAGAAAGATGCCTATTTGTATTCAATATTATTGGGTTTTTTCTTAATTATTGTAAATATGTCGTTTTCCTCCTTTTGCATAAAAAGGAATTGTTTTGGTCATAAGAGGTGTGATAAAAAGATCAAAAGGGAAAAAGTGGTGCAAATGTACATATATTGTATGGAATGATTGAATGTTTGGATAAGGTTCAATTATGGTATTGTATATAAATATAATCCATATTGAATTAATACATTTGTGGTGACCATTTGTAGCAATCAATATAACTAATTGCTTTAAATAGGACCGCAAATCAATAAATAAAAAGTGTGGCCAATCTTAATTAGGGAAAACGAATATAATCGGAAAACGGTTATAATTCCTACATTAATTAGCATAAATGTTGTAAACCCCAACTAGGAAATTTAAATTTACAAACCGCATTTAGACACGAGATTAAACTTAACTTATGGAATAAGTCTGCCCCGAACCGACCGACATATCCAGCATCCACATGTGGTCAGCTTAATGTGAGGGGTCAAATATGTAAAGATAAATATACTAAGGCACGACGTTAAGTTCAACTTGTGGTAGAAGTCTACCAAGAACCGACCAACAAATCCAGCTTCCACAAGTAGTCAACTTAATGTGAGAGGCCTAGTGCATATATATATATATATATATATATATAACAGTCAACCAATAAATAGTAATTGCCTGTTGGGGTACAACAAGTAGACACATTGGGACTGATAAATAGTTGCTTTAGGAAAATATGACCATTATGGTCATAAAGGGCAATAAAATAAAATGGGTGTCAAAAAGGGATTACTGGATATTGATTATCATTTAAATACTATGTCCAAACTAGGGAAGAAACCATATACATATCCTAGGGCAAAAGGGGATATATAACCTTCCTTAATTATATCAATGAATATAGAATTTATGATCAAAAATAGAGTTGGACTTAGTAGCTAAATAGTGTAAAATAATTATTAACCATAAGAACCCG
The DNA here is from genome assembly GCA_030737875.1 of Allium sativum. Classification (NCBI taxonomy): domain Eukaryota; kingdom Viridiplantae; phylum Streptophyta; class Magnoliopsida; order Asparagales; family Amaryllidaceae; genus Allium; species Allium sativum. The sequence continues at coordinate 293,649,287 of CM060925.1, forward strand.
TGATGATAATGAATCATGTACGTATAGTATTTCCATAAAGAGAAAATAAGCGGAAAGGACTTAATGACCTAGTCCACTTTATCAGAATAGGGAAAGGTTTTAAAGGCTAATAGGGTACGAACTTTATAATCTTCGTGTATAGTCTGCTTCCTTGGATCTTAAGAGGCCTGGGTCGAGGAGTGCACTTGGGAATAGGCCTTTCAGTTTAGGGGTATTAAACGGCATGTGTGTGTATTGCCTGCCGAACCTGGAAACTTAAAATGTCAGATATGGCTACCTATCCTGCGGGAATTAGTAAGCGACTAAGGAGATTATGCAAGAAGGTCAGCTAGATGGTATAGCAAGCAATAAAGTACCATCTCTCACCTTACGAAGATTAGGGTATATGCATGAATGACAGAAGCCGGAACTTGTAGGGCCCATAGCTGGTGCCTTCTAGATTAAGTTAATGTTAAATTAATTATCGAGGTATAATAATTGACCAAGAGGTCCACCTAGGGTCTTAAGCGATCAGAGAGAATCCACCCTATTTATCATTGAAAATGAGGCAATAAATGATGAAGGGAGAGCAAATGAAAGAGTGTGTGTGTGTGTATATATATACAGAAACTCCACAACTATGGGTCTAACCTCAATTAAATTACTAGGCATGCTCTGGTATAAAGGCTTCATTAATATATGCGAAACGTTCTATTTCGGTATTAAACATCTACAAAGATAGGTTAGAATCACTAACCTTGATAGGCATACATCTTGGGTTGAACCAAACAACATACATCTATGTATTATAACTAGTGTTGTATATTTCATGTTCACCAGAATTATTTTGTTCTGACCTCCCTCCTCATTACATCCACCAAAGGTTTTCTATAGAAGGTCGGGTTCTCACGAGTGTTTAAGTTTAACTTTCGGTTCTCTTTCTCTCTCCTTCTCGTTATTGGCAAAGTGACTTACTTTGAAAAAGGTAGTTACTTGAGCTATTTATCCTATTTTATTTCTGTTGTGAGTTATCTTTTATCGTACTTTGATTTTGCTCATGCTCATTTATTGTAGGTACCGGATATACACGCTCCATGCTTGGATGTGTTCGATTTTTGAGTTTTTTCGAAATTTGGGCGCAGAAAATTGTACGGTGTTACACTTTTCCTAAGCCTCCCAGGAAGGAGCCAACTCAAAAATGAGCGTGAATCAGGAAGGCACTACGTTTCATGGTATGTGTTAGATCCAAAATTGTGTCTAACACCCAAATTATTTCAGTTTGTAGAGATTAATATCAGAAAATGCAAGAAAATCAGAAAAGACACAAGATTTATTGTGGTTCGGCATTAACAAGCCTACGTCCACTTTATATCTATGATTATACAAAGGATTTGAGTACAATCAGTGATTTTGCTCTGAATCTCACTTTTACAATGTTAATTCACTCAATGATTTCGAATTAACACTAATAAAAAATAATGCAGAGACAGTTATGGTAGGAACAACACTCAGAACTGCCTAACAAATCCTCAAAAATGCCAGGACTGTGGCTATTTATAGGTGATATCTGCAGGCGGATCATGGTCCCATGTGGCACAAATCCCGAAGATCTCGGACTAGCTCATGGCTTGATGGAGAAATAGACAATATAGCCGTTATGGACAGGTGTCGTGAGATACTATATTCTCGGATCGTGAAGGACTTAGTCATGGCCTTCATCTCTCAGCTTCAGGGATTGAATCGGATCGAGCTGGTGTGAATGGATCGGATCGTGGTCATGGAGGGCGATCGCGAACTGTGGTAGGTGCAACTTCATGAACAAGACTTCATATTAGACTTGTGTTTGAATATTTGTGGCTTGGTCCAAAAGCTGGCCAACATTTTGCCCCCTCGAAGTATGTTTTATTAAGGATGGAACATGCTTCGAAAGTACTGACCTATCTTTTCATGAAATAATGTGAATCAAAAGTCGTGTCTGTCTGAAATGTCAGACTGCTTTAGGAAGTCGCGCTCTTTGACGGGTATAAATATCAGGTTGTATCGTCAGTCATTTCTCTGTTCATCGAGTGATTTTCATCTCTTGAATTCCTGGAGATACTGCTATCAAATTGTCCGGTGAGTCTCAGAACCCATTATAAAAAGTAGCATCTAATAACTCTCGTATTTCTACAAATTTGGAATTCCATCTTCCCGATTCACCCATCACGTTGGGCCTCAGATCGTCGCTTTACACCGCGGACCGCGGTGAACTGTGCAACACGCCTGGATGGGATCGCCTTATGTGCCATGGATCGTTACCCAGAAAAACTCATGCTCGGACCACAGCGGGCTCCTTAGACGCTCTGTGGCCCATCAGGCCCATCGGATCGAATGGGACAAAAAAGGGAATACCAAGGGTTTTCTCTTTGGCTATATAAGCTGAATTACCCCCCCCCCCCTTTTTACCTTTTACCTTTCTTTTTACCAGCCGTCGTTCTTCTTCCCTTTTGCCATCAAAAACCCTAATTCGACAAATCGAGATTTTCTCTTTTTTTAAAAACAGGTAATTATAATGATAATCTTGCTTGTATCTCTTCTCTTATTTTTTGAGCATCTCGATTTCCGCGGGGTTTTTCTTTAATGGCTCTGGATTATGCGGCAGTTCTAAGATCTTTAATGAGTTTGTTGTTGCATGGTTGAGCTAGAAAAGTTAAGTTGGATTGGAGAGTCGATGAAGAAGAAGAGGAGCAGGTCAGGTCGGATCGTAGATTAGAGTCAGGTTCGGTTCGTGAAGACAACAAAAAAATGGAGGAAAGCAAGATGGAGGTGCAAGCAATGGATCGGACCACAATATATTGGGGGAGCAGTGGTTAGTGGAGAGGTGGAGTGGAACGGACCGGCGGTTCCTTTCACGATCTGTTCGGGTGAGGGAGAGCTGACATGGGCTGGATTGTTCTGCGATCCATAGCCTGCATCACGAATTGATGCTGCCTTATTAGCATAGCTTGCCAGCGATCCAACACCCACGATCCGATCCCAGTTCCATGCATTGGCATTTATACCGCGATCTGATCCCTCAGACTTCAACGAACCATCATGGTTAACGATCCCGGACAAACATTAACTTAAGCAATGCAATAAATAAATAAAAATGGACAGTTAGGCTAGACCCTTCGAGACAAACTTTCTGGACTGAACAACGCATAACTTAACAGCATACAACGGACATTATCTGATTAACTTCATTCTTTCCTTATTGTATGAACATGCACACTTGCACTTACATACACGGGGGATCGGGTAATCGTTTTCTAATCTTTATTCTCCAACACAGCTATGTCTGATAAACAAGTGACTGAGACACCAGAGGAAGGTACCGAACCAGAGACATCAGTACATCGTGATCCTGATGTGCTTCCTTTAGATTCAGATGGGGAGAAATCCGACCTCGATTACGAGACGGATACAGATATAGAGTCAACGACTTATGAGGGCACATCTCTTGAAGATGAGTATGATCGAGCCCCTGATGAGATTCCAGATGTTAAAGAAATTGAGGGAGAAAACTCACTGATTCTCTAACCTCCAAATTGGATGATATAAAACTTAAGAAGATATGTTTGAAACATGGGATTCGTTGGGATGATGTGAAAACTCCAAAAATGGAAGATAGACCTCATTCTCCCCAAGAGGGGTAAATGACTGTCAGTTGACTCATGTGTGGGGTAGGAGCTATTCCTCCCTTCCCTCCACTCGTTGTCGATCTCTTAAGACAATTACACATTGCCCCTATGCAACTCCATCCTAATGCTTACACGACTCTGTATACTCCATACATTGCTTATGCAGAGGTGATACAAACTGAGCTTACTTTCAAGGATCTGACATTTTACTACCATTTTAAACACCAATCCACAGGAGCTCCAAACTTTTATTTCTTCAAATCATTTGTCGACAGAAATGTTTTATCGGACAGTTATTGTAACACCCCACTTCCGTTAAGGTCACTCACAAAGGGAATGCCTTAACATTGGTGGAGCGTTTTAGTAGACAGAACTAAAATTTACAAGACAGATAAACAATACTTGAGAAATTATAACTTTATTACTGCGGAAAACAGAAATCAGTTTGGTTACATCTTTCTAGAAAAACTCAAGTACATAAATATCAGTCTTGTTCAGAAAATCATCAGAGTACAAAACTTTAAAATCATAATCCCCACAGAAGCTGTCATAAGGAGTCAAGCCATACTTTAAGCACTCTAAGTACTTCAAGCAGAAAAAATCTGGATCAAGCTAAAGTATTCCCTCCTTCGAAAACCTGGGGTGGGGGGAACGGAAGAAAAGGGGCGAAAACAAGCAAGGTCAGACATAAAGTCTGGCAAGTCCAGTGACTTTTAGCATATGAACAGATAATAATAATCATGGCATGTAAATAAAACTGGATGAGCGATAACAGTAACAGGAGCAGCAGATGTACTTAGGCTAAACAGAAGAAACAGAATAATATTACTTTTCATTTCTCTGCACTAATACTAATATAACAGGATTAGGTGTCACCCTAATGTCTACTGAAACAGAAACGGGAACAGAATAATTTCCATAGAAGAAAATGCTAGTAATGGGCCTTTACCACCACAACAGAAATGGACAGAAACAGAATGCTAATAATGGGCCTTTACCACCCGAACAGAAAGTACAGAAACAGATTTATCTCTACGGAAACATAATGTAGAATACGGTGTACACTAGTAACTGGGCCTTTACCACCCGAACAGATGGTACCACGTGGAAACAGACAGGTGTTTCCACCCAACAGAAGCAGACAGTACCAACAGAAACAGACAGAACTAAGTGTACCCTAAAACCCTATCCCAAGCGATTGGCTCCCTAATACATAAATACCCTGTGTCGGCTCCACTGTAGGGTGTATCACTCCCTAAAGTGACAACAAATTGGCACAGACCTATTTACAGATGTCATGGCGTCTTACATCCTCAAAGGCAGACCGGGATCCATGAAAGCACATGACCTGGTTGGAACGCACCATCAACACCCCTCGCCATTATCAGAATGAACCACTTATAATTAGTTCAGTAAGCGTGCCCGGACCCTACCTACTGTTGGGTCAAATTTTTGATACCAGAAAGGGTTACTGACTAATATGGGTCCCAAACAATAGATGACACAAGTGATTTCCCTCCTAACCTTGTATCCCAAGACTAACAGATTTCAGATTAACTTGTTTACAAGTTCAGACATACAGAGTTCAGATCAACTAGTTCACAGATCATACAAGTTTTCAGATTAACGGATCAGATATACGGATTTAACAGATTTACAGATTTGTCTAACTTTGTAATTGGGCCTACAGATTCACAAAACGGGTTTTTTTAATTCATTAGTCCAATTGGTTTAACCCTATCCACCCAACACGTTTTAGACATCATATTTATCCCAGATTTGCATTAATCAAATATTAATGCACAGACCTCTCACATTAGGTTGGTAGCTTGTGGTCGCTGGATATGCCAGGCGGTTCCGGGCAGACTTCTGCCACAAGCCAGACCTAACCTCGTGCCTGAGCATATTTTGGTTATGCCTACGACCTTTCACATTAGACTGACAGTTTGCGGTCGCTGGTTAAGCCGGTTGGTTCCGGGTAGGCTTCTACCGCAAACAGAGTCTAACCTCGTGTCATAGCCAATTCATTCCAATCCAGATTTTTCAGATATCACACTAATTCTATTTATTTAACAGATTAAACTTCTGTACAAGTTACAGCAGATTATTCGAGGTTCTATTAACAAGTTTTGCTCAATTTTAAGTCGATCCTACAGATTCACATACTTCAAATTTCAGCATTTCAGTTCCAACAGATTACGTCATTCAACGGATTAAACAGATAACAAATTTTGCAAATTAGGCTATTTAGCAGATTTAGCAGATAAGGCAATTTAACATAATTAGCAGATTAGGCAATCCAATCTAATTAGCAGTTTAGGCAATGTAACAGAACTAGCATATTAGGCAATATAACAGATTTAGCAGATAACAGATTATATATATCTAAAACTCTATTTACATATCTTGCCCAATCATAAATTTAGCCTAAACTTACATGCCTAAATCAAGGTCATAATTTATAATACAATATATGCCCCAAATTTTAGCCTTAATATTCCCTTTTACAGTTCATGTCAAAACTAGATTTAATATTCTAGTTCACCATTTATGTCGAAGACTAATACACATGTAAATCATTCTCTATTATAGCCAACTCAGATTATGCCAACATATTTGCTATGCCAGATTTACTTAATTAAACTACGTCCAATCCCCGTATAACATGTTTCCACAAGTTCTCTAAATACTCATGAAATGGCCGTATAGGCTCGATGTACATAACAGTGAATGGGAATAAACTAGCAAAGTTACATACTAAATATGAGATCTAACATCATTAAGGGAATAGGCATAAGAAACTAACTAACATAGTTATAGGCAACTAACCACAATACTCATGGGCGACTAATCACAATAGTTTCTTATTCAATGTCATAGGCAATAGTCTCAAAGTCATGAATCATAGTCATAGGCAATAATCTCATAGTCAATGAATCATAGTCATGGGCAATAGTCTCATAGTAAATGAATCATAGTCATAGGCAATAGTCTCATAGGCAACAGTTTCATGTCCAATTATGTATTATTATTTGTCCCAAAATTTAGCGTTCGTGCGTTAATCTCTTATGAGATTCGGCGCAGGCTCGTAGTAGCCTGGCTATAGAACTGAAAGAAGAAAAGGTACAGAATAGTCACAGAAAAACAGATCTGACAGATAAGGATATACATAACTTCAGATTCAGATTTATAATCATGTCACAATTATAATTACAGTTTATAGCGGAAAATAACTGTACTTGCCTTTCGTGGTTTTAAGAAAGGATAATAAACTGTTGTTGATGCAGAAATGCTGAATTATTCCTCTTTAATTGATGTCGTAGCTCTAAAATTGGATTTGAGATTTGATTTAGCTTTTAATTCTATTCAGGTTGGAAGAAGATTCATCAGTCCAAGTTTTGATCCCAGCAGGGTAGCGACGCCATTTTTATGTTTAACTAGAACAGGGGTAGAATATAGACAGAATGAAATGGTGTGGAGAGAATGAGGCTAGGGTTGAGTTTATATAGGATTAGGCGGACGAATCTAGACAGAAACGAGACCGGATACATCAGAATGAGCCAGTTTAAAAAAACTGGGTTTCGGGAGCAGGTCGACCCCCAAGTCGACACTATGGTCGACCTGGTCTGGCCAGGTCGACCCCCAGGTCGACACTATGGTCGACGTGGCCCCTAGGAGGTCGACACTATGGTCGACCCCCAGGTCGACCTGGTCCATGGGCAGGAATTTTCCCGCCCAGCCTGTTCAGGGAATTTGAATTCGAATTTTCGAGCTGTTTTCGATTCTGAAATTCTCTGAAACTTCGGAGGGCCATATCTCCCTCATACGAACTCCGTTTCTCGAAAACTCGAACTCGTTTCCAAGCAGAATCTCGATATGAACGCAATGGCGCAACCCGTTTCCCTTGATTCTTATTTTATAATTTAATTATTCTCTGATTTGTTACTGATACGTTCATAGAATATACGGGGTATTACATTCTCCGCTCCTTAAAGGATTTCGTTCCCGAAATCTTCAAGTTAAGAAGAATGTGTCCTACCATCCAGTCATCCATCTACTCAACCATCATCCACAAGCATCCATTGTCCTTGGAAAATTTCTAATGTTGTATAAACATATGCAAAATTGTGTGTATATGTTCCTTATTTAATGCAAAGATCAGGCGGTCCACTGATTCAGTTGACCCCCTTAATGCGAACTATGTTAGTGTCATGAGTCCAACATGTATGCAATTTTCCTATTTGATACATATCATTCTTATATGAGTGACATCCATTCATTCGTTTGAAACATCCATGTGATGAGTCATTCATTTTGCATCCATAGAAATTGAAAATGCTCACACATCCATATGCAGTATGAGAGTGTTTTCGAGCCGATCTAGTGCCTTGTGTGTGTATATGCATCCACGAGCAACCACTGGAAACCAATTGCATCCACTTGGAACCATCAAACATAACATGTCTTAAACACATGTTTACATCCATAGGATTCCTATCTATAGGTCGAAGACTCGATTGATAGGATACAGTCGAGTGATGGGAGCGAGTGTAGATAAACAAAAACTCGGTTTCCATTAGACCTTGGTTGAGGGACAAATTCCCCTAAGTATCAACCCCGAAGACCGAAATCAACATCAGATTGACACCCAGAGGATTACCCTTTTTAGACAATGTCAAAACTGGAAATCTCAAACTTATCAGAAATATTCAGATATTTACAGATTACCGGTACAGAGAAGATTACTAAATGATTCTTAGGAAACTGAGCATGATAAAAAAAACCAGAATGTATGCATCATAGTCAACTTAACGCTCAACATAGATACCCAACTTACCACGCTTAGATGAGTCACAACCCTTATGGGTCTGAATCTACAACGGAATCAGAAACAATACTAGTACTCAAGTGCAGAGTATTGATTACAGAATCGAAATGCCAGAATCAGAAAGGAGTTTTAACTCAAAAATAAGATAAAGAAATTAAACCTCCTATAGAAAGTTTTCCTATTTCTATCCTATCCACTAGCCTCGAGAGTGTTCGCCTGCCTTCCAGAAGTTGGTCCTGCCCTCTGCCCTTGTCCTCGTTTCTTCGGACAGTCCCTAGTGAAGTGTCCCATCTCACCACAGTTGAAGTAAGTGCCCTTTCTTTTTCTGCAATCCTTGTTCAGATGAGTCGAGCTTCCACAAGTAAAGCACTTTTTCTCCTTCTTATCTTCAGACTTTTCACCCTTCCTTTGTGTTTCCTTTTTGGGCCATGCTTTCTTGTTCTGTGGTTCTTCCTTCTTTGCCTCTTCTTTCTTGTCGTTGTCTTCCTCGTGCAGTAGTGCCATATCCACCAATATCTCGTAAGTCGGCCCCATGGGTACATGGGTCATGGCTAAGCTGTGCAGTGGCTCGTTCAATCCTTTAACAAAGCGGAGAGCCTTTTTATGCTGGGTGTTGACTAAATCTAGTCTGAGCCTAGCCAGTTGGTTGAATTGGTTGATGTATTCCTTGACCGTCATACTTCCTTGCTTAAGAGATAAGAACTTTTCCATTTGTAGACTTCGTTCAGCTTGCGAGAGGAATTTCGCCTCAAACCTTGTTCTAAAATCCATCCATGTTTCAACCGGCCTCTCGGCGTTAGTGACTTCCCACCAATAGGAAGCTTCGTCCTTGAGCAACCATACCGCCAATTGTACCTTCTGCCTATCGTCCACCTCGAAAATAACGAACAGATCCTCAGTTTCTTTGAGCCAGTTCCTCGCTTCTACGAATGATTCAGTTCCCTTGAAATCCTTTCCACCCATGGCCCTAAATTCTTTACAGGTCTTTGAAAAAGCAATTGCACGAGGAGGGGGCGGAGGAGGAAGAATCGCTGTAGCTGGAGGAGGAATATCTGCTGGGCCTGCATCGTTGGCCCAAGCCTCTAAGTACCTCCTGAACCAGCTAGGTATTGGCACACCCTCTGGAAAGTTAAGATTCCCAGACATGCTGGAATGAAAGAAAAAGATTTAAAACGGAGAACTGAAAAGATAAATATATGGCTTTTTTTTGGGGATTATGTTTTTCAAAAATAAACTTTACTTTTGAAAATACTTCATTTTTAAAACCTTTTTGAAAATAGTTTTAATTTTTTTTACCCAATCTGGTAACCTTCAACTCTGATACCAAGTGTAACACCCCACCTCCGTTAAGGTCATTCACTAAGGGAATGCCTTAACTTTGGTGGAGCGTTTTAGTAGACAAAACAGAAATTTACAAGACAGATAAACAATACTTGAGAAATTATAAATTTATTACAGCGGAAAACAGAAATCAGTTTGGTTATATCTTTCCAGAAAAACTCAAGTACATAAATATCGGTCTTGTTCAGAAAATCATCAGAGTACAAAACTTTAAAATCATAATCCCCACAGAAGCTGTCATAAGGAGTCAAGCCATACATTAAGCACTCTAAGTACTTCAAGCAGAAGAAATATGGATCAAGCTAAAGTATTCCCTCCTTGGAAAACCTTGGGGGGAACGGAAGAAAAGGGGCGAAAATAAGCAAGGTCAGACATAAAGTCTGGCAAGTCCAGTGACTTTCAGCATATGAACAGATAATAATAATCATGGCATGCAAATAAAACTAGATGAGTGATAACAGTAACAGGAGCAGCAGATGTACTTAGGCTAAACAGAAGAAACAGAATAATATTACTTTTCATTTCTCTGCACTAATACTAATATAACAGGAATAGGTGTCACCCTAATGTCTACTGAAACAGAAACGGGAACAGAATAATTTCCATAGAATAAAATACTAGTGATGGGCCTTTACCACCACAACAGAAATGGATAGAAACATAATGCTAATAATAGGCCTTTACCACCCGAATAGAAAGTACAAAAACAGAAACAAATTTATCCCTACGGAAACAGAATGTAGAATTAGGTGTACACTAGTAAATGGGCTTTTACCACCCGAACAGACGGTACCACGCGGAAACAGACAGGTGTTGCCACCTAACAGAAATAGACAGAACTAAGTGTACCCTAAAACCCTACGCCAAGCGATCGGCTCCCTAATACATAAATACCCTGTGTCGGCTCCACAGTAGGGTGTATCACTCCCTAAAGTGACAACCAACTGGCACAGACCTATTTACAGATGTCATGGCGTCTTACATCCTCAGAGGCAGACTGGGATCCATCCACGCACATGACCCGGTTGGAACGCACCATCAACATCCCTCGCCATTATCAGAATGAACCACTTATAATTAGTTCAGTAAGCGTGCTCGGACCCTACCTACCGTTGGGTCAAAGTTTTGATACCAGAAAGGGTTACTGACTAATATGGGTCCCAAACAACAGATAACACAAGTGATTTTCCTCCTAACCTTGTGTCCCCAGACTAACAGATTTCAGATTAACTTGTTTACAAGTTCAGACATACAGAGTTCAGATCGACTAGTTCACAGATCAGACAAGTTTTCAGACTAACGGATCAGATATACGGATTTAACATATTTACATATTTGTCTAACTTTGTAATTGGGCCTACAGATTCACGAAACGGGTTTGTTTAATTCATTAGTCCAATTGGTTTAACCTTATCCACCCAACACGTTTTAGACATCATATTTATCCCAGATTTGCATTAATTAAATATTAATGCACAGACCTCTCACATTAGGTCGGTAGCTTGTGGCCGCTGGATATTCCGGGCGGTTCCTGGCAGACTTCTGCCACAAGCCAGACCTAACCTCGTGTCTAAGCATACTTTGGTTATGCCTACGACCTCTCACATTAGACTGATAGTTTGCAGTCGCTGGTTAAGCCGGTTGGTTCCGGGCAGGCTTCTACCGCAAACAGAGTCTAACCTCATGTCATAGCCAATTCATTCCAATACAGATTTTTCAGATATTAGACTAATTCTGTTTATTTAACAGATTAAACTTCTGTACAAGTTACAGCAGATTATTCGAGGTTCTATTAACAAGTTTTTCTCAATCTTAAGTCGAGCCTACAGATTCACATACTTCAAATTTCAGCATTTCAGTTCCAACAGATTACGTCATTCAACAGATTAAACAGATAACAGATCTTGCAGATTAGGCTATTTAGCAGATTTAGCAGATAAGGCAATTTAACATAATTAGCAGATTAGGCAATCCAATCTAATTAGCAGTTTAGGAAATATAACAGAACTAGCAGATTAGGCAATATAACAGATTTAGCAGATAACAGATTCAGCAGATAACAGATTTAGCAGATTATATATATCTAAAACTCTATTTACATATCTTGCCGAATCATAAATTTAGACTAAACATACATGCCCAAATCAAGGTCATAATTCATAATACAATATATGCCCCAAATTTTAGCCTTAATATTCCCATTTACAGTTCATGTCAAAACTAGATTTAATATTCTAGTTCACCATTTATGTCCAAGACTAATACACATGTAAATCATTCTCTATTATAGCCAACTCAGATTATGCCAACATATTTGCTATGCCAGATTTACTTAATTAAGCTACGCCCAATCCCCGTATAACATGTTTCCACAAGTTCTCTAAATACTCATGAAATGGTCCTATAGGCTCGATGTACATAACAGTGAATGGGAATAAACTAGCAAAGTTACATACTAAATTTGAGATATAACATCATTTAGGGAATAGGCATAAGAAACTAACTACCATAGTTATAGGCAACTAACCACAATAGTCATGGGCAACTAATCACAATAGTTTCTTATTCAATGTCATAGGCAATAGTCTCATAGTCATGAATCATAGTCATAGGCAATAGTCTCATAGTCAATGAATCATACTCATGGGCAATAGTCTCATAGTAAATGAATCATAGTCACAAGCAATAGTCTCATAGGCAACGGTTTCATGTCCAATTATGCATTATTATTTGTCCTAAAATTTAGCGTTTGTGCGTTAATCTCTTATGAGATTCGGCGTAGGCTCGTAGTAGCCTGGCTATAGAACTGAAAGAAGAAAGAGGTACAGAATAGTCACAGAAAAACAGATCTGACAGATAAGAATATACATAACTTCAGATTCAGATTTATAATCATGTCACAATTATAATCATAGTTTATAGCAGAAAATAACTTTACTTGCCTTTCGTGGTTTTAAGAAAGGATAATAAACTGTTGTTGATGCAGAAATGCTGAATTATTCCTCTTTAATTGTTGTCGTAGCTCTAAACTTGGATTTGAGATTTGATTTAGCTTTTAATTCTATTCAGGTTGGAAGAAGATTCATCAGTCCACGTTTTGATTCCAGCAGGGTAGCGACGCCATTTTTATGTTTAATTAGAACAGAGGCAGAATATAGACAAAATGAAATGGTGTAGAGAGAATGAGGCTAGGGATGAGTTTATATAGGATTAGGCGGATGAATCTAGGCAGAAACAAGACTGGATACATCAGAATGAACCAGGTTAAAAAAAACTGGGTTTCGGGAGCAGGTCGACCCCCAAGTCGACAATATGGTCGACCTGGTCTGGCCAGGTCGACCCCCAGGTCGACACTATGGTCGACGTGGCCCCTAGGAGGTCGACACTATGGTCGACCCCCAGGTCGACCTGGTCCATGGGCGGGAATTTTCCCGCCCAGCCTGTTCTGGGATTTTGAATTCGAATTTGAATTCGAATTTTCGAGCTGTTTTCGATTCTGAAATTCTTTGAAACTTCGGAGGGCCATATCTCCCTCATACAAACACCGTTTCTCGAAAACTCGAACTCATTTCCAAGCAGAATTTCGAGACGAACGCAATGGCGACCAGTTTCCATTGATTCTTATTTTATAATTTAATTATTTTCTGATTTGTTACTTATACATTCGCAGAAAATACGGGGTGTTACAGTTATAGCAATATAGGGGATGTTAAATCTGATTGGTTTTACATCAAGCATCAAGCTGGGTGCGCGAGGAAGTGGTTGCACTCATGTAAGGTTTAAATTACTCAATGCATGTCCTTCTTGCATAATTGAAATGCTAGTGTGCTCTTTTATTTTGTGCAGATCACAATTTTGCAAGAACAGATGGTCCGATATATGAAGAAAGACTGTCTCGCCTTCTCCAAAATAACTCATATTTCTTAAGAATAAAGAAATACATCACCGACGAGAATCTTCACAAGCACCATCTTCTGGATATAAGATTTGGACTTGGCACGGGTGGTAAGCCTTACAAATATGTGCCCCCGACTGAAGGAGAAGGAACCTCTCAGGTTATAGAGACAACCAACCTTCGCAAGAGTCCTTCACCGATGATTGATCAAGACGATGAAGATTTAAATGTATATAGAGGAAATGAGGTCCAAACCAATGAGCCCAAAGAAATCCCGACATCTAAGGGGAAGTCTCCCTCGAGAATTTCACCACTGGTTGAGCCTATTTCTCACGATGAGTTAATAGAGGATCGGATACTCGGGGAATAGACAAGATTCCTCTACCAAATGATATCTATACGCATGAAGACTTTGGAGGGGGACCACTCTTTCTGAGGAGGTTAATGCCCTGATCGGGGACAAAGACAACACATAGAGGAGCCTAGCTCTATACCCTGGTCTGTTAGGGGGAATTACACGAGATGCAGAAATCACATGCACCAATCGTCACTACACTCTTTCACCATCAATGTTCGTGGTTTTAACATATATTTGTTTCATTTGCAGGGGAGATACCTCGTAAACGATCTTACTCTTATCGCTCCTTACGTGAGGGTACACCAAGTCTTTATTCAAATCCCGAGCATGTTCTTAGTGATAGCCAGAGAAGAGATAGTCATCGGCCCCGGGACTCTCATCAATATTATTCTACGCGATATCGATCTCCGTCAAAGCAAGGTTCTGGAAAGTCTCACAGTCGTCCATTGCCACTGGCTGGGGGTAAGCAACTTCATAGAGACTTGACTCCTCCGAAAAGTACGCCTTCTCATGCCCAGTCTTCTAAAAAACACCACAAGCCAGAGGACAAGAACAAAGATGACGGAAAAATCGTGGAGAAGGGGAAGGCAACTCTTGTTTCCTCCAGTGAGCACGGTTTGGATACTACCACTGCACAATATTTGACCCCAATTCTGAGATTATGGCCAGGCTGGAGCACTTGCGAAAGCAATTCCCTGATATTTTCTTTGAGAGGATGATGTTCGTTCCAGATCTTGAACCGGTCCCCGAGGTTTGGGACACGGAGGAGATAGGGTACATGTGCCATGTGGCCAAACAATATGGGGTGATGAAGAGGCATGACGTTCATCTTTCAAATGCCATCCGTCGCCTAGAAACGGACGCGGCCAGGTCCAGAGTGAAAATTGAGAACGTTGTTAGGGCCAGGAGCAAAATGGAAAAAGAACAAGAGGATGCACAGGCCCAACTGGCTTTAGCTCGGCGAGATGCGGAAAATTATAAATCAGAACTGGAAAGTGCCAGGAAGCGTTTTCGCAGTGAGCTTGATTCAAACAGCCAGGAACGGGTGGCTCTAAAGAAGGAAGTGGAAGATATTAGGGCAATTAACATTGAACTGAAAACAACACAGGAACATTTTTCTGCTAAGAAAGCTGCCTGGGAGAAAGAGAGGGAGATCTTAAAAGATGGTCTCGCTCTTGCCAAAAAAGAAAAAGAGGTTTTAAATGATCAACTTGTCCAAGCTGAGGAGCGTGCGGCTCTCGCTGAAAGTAATGCCAATAATGCTCTTGAATCGGCCACTGCTGCCACTGATAAGCTCGTTGAAAAAGATAAAGAGATAGCTAGTTTTGAGGAACTGTTATTTGACTTCTTTGGTCAAGTCATCAAGACTGGAGACATCTCTTGGATTTCGGACTGTCAGGTTACTCTGGCCAATGTATGGGATGCAATTATCGAAGGCGAGAAGCGGCAGTTGATGGTTGATGAGATTGAAGAAAACAACTGATACAGGCCTTTCTCAGAGGTGAAGAACTTGAGGCTTTGCAGAAAGGTAGACGCTTAATCCAAGCCGAGATCGAGAGGGAGAAGACTAAGCTTACGGGCGAGAATCAGATTGACGAAGGCTCGAGCTCAGTGGTGGAGGCCAAAACCTCTGAAGTTGAGGAATATAACCCTGATGATCCATTGATTCTCTTGGCTCCAACCCCTCCAGTTGTCGGAGCTACCACTACAAATTTGGGCGAGGTGTCGGCTGAAGGTATCTCCATATTCTCTCCACAATTCATCAAGGCAGTCGTAACTTCTCGTCGTCTCACGGGGCAGACAACTGAGATGGCCATATCCTCTCCCGATTCACTAATATTTTCTTCTCATGATATAGGTGTCAAACCGGTCGAGAAAGATGTAGAGGAGTAGGTAGTGGCAGAGAAAGTTGATGTCCCCTCGGGCACTGATGTTGAAGTTTATGAGATTCTAAAGCAAACCAAGGGTACGACAAGTGAGAAGGTCATTGTGGCACTCGTGGTATCCGGCACTGATGCTCCGGCGGATGCTGAGGTTATTGCGGATTTGCAAGACACCAAGGGTGGTTATGGAGATGAAGAAGATGATGTGGTCATCACAGATGAAATCAAGAATGATGATAACGAGACCTTGGCCGACATACGGGCTAGGAAAGAGAAACAATTGGTTTTGAGGAAGGAGGAGCAAGACCCTTTGTATGTTCCTCCAGTCTCGGAGGTTGAACCCAAAACCGGGCTGATCATAAAATTCTCCTCCAGATCAATAACTTCACAACTTGCCTTCCAGGCTTCTAGTTCTCCCCCAGAATTTCTTGTTGATAAGAGGAAGAGGAAGAAGAGTGACCGCTCTGATGTTGACAAAGAGGAGTTGGAGAGACAGAAGAAGGAAAAGAAATCAAAGTCATCTCCCAAGCGTAAATAGAATGCACTTATTAGCTCATATTTTTGCTTTTAGGCTTTCCACTGGCCAAAAAATGTAGTTGTGAGAGTGGCTCTCACTTTTGTTTAGCTTCTTGTTCTTGTAAACCTGCTTTTGGCGAATGAAAATCTATTTCTTTTGCACCATTGTGTACCTGCAAGTTTACCATGTCTGCAGAGTTTATTATCCTAAATCACAAAACTTAAAAAATAATCATAACTGAAACAATCGTAATTAAATACTGAAGTCATGAATGATAATCATTGAAAAGTTTGTGTACTAAGTAAACGTGTAGTGTTCACATAGGTATAGTATCATACGTGTATGCTCCCAATCAATCATTATTATAATGCCTGGCCAAGTCTTATTGACGATTGACTAGGGTCACGTTCGTGCTGCCCCCCATGCCCGGAAATGGGGGGTTTATGTCATTTGGCGGCGTACATCACTGCGCCTTTATAATCTCCCGATCCTTCAGCGGGGTAAGAGTTCTTGTGGCGCTAAGTCTCTAGCGCCTTTATACTCTCCCGATCTTTCAGCGGGTTAGAGTTCTTGTTGCGTTAAGTCTCTAGCGCCTTTATATTCTCCCGATCCTTCAACGGGTTGAGTTCGAGCTCGGTTCTCAGCCTACTCACTGATCCATCAGCGGGGCAGGAGCTTTGGGGGCACTAAGTCTCTAGCGCCTTTGTACTCTCCCGATCCTTCAGCGGGTTAAAGTGTTATCAAGGCGGTTTTATCATGGTGCACCTTCACGCCTTGGGGACTTTATCTTTGCGTCCTTTATAATCTCTCCCTAATCTCAAGAGTTAGAGTGCAAGCAGTAATGTGATTTACCTCACTGTACCTTTTGAAGCTTTAGTTACCGTTAGCCTTCTGATCTGATAGATGGCATTTTGAATTAGCTGTTTTGAGATAACTGCATAATTTAAAACAAACTTCAAAATGGTAATGATTTATATTAATCAAAATAAAAGAGCAGATAAGAAACAGTGTAGTAAAGGTAAATGACACGCGATATTTTTATAGTGGTTTGGTCGAATCATGAGCTACGTCCACTTTAAAATCTTTTGTTCAAGTAACCAAACTGTTCTAGGCAAGTCGAGCCTTTTTACGTGGTCCTAGAAAACAAAAGAGTAAAACTGACAATTTCATGTCAGATAAGGCCGCTAATGCTGGGCATTCCACACTCTGGGTATTTCATCTCCATCCACGGTTGCTAGCTTGAAGGTTCCATTGTCAAGCCTTCGTAAAATGGAGTACGGTCCTTCCCATTTCGGTCCCATATGTACTGGGGGTGGAAAGACGCGCTTCAGAACCAAGTTTCCGGGTTCGAAGGTTTGAGCTTGGACTCTCTTGTTGTAATACCGTGCAATTTGTTGCTTGTGCCTAAAGGCGTGTAGATCGGCTTCATCTCTCTTTTCTTCAACCATATCTAGAGACTCAAGGAGCAACTCATTGCTGGTCATTGGGTCATAATAAGTGGTTCGATGAGATGGTACTTCTAACTCGACCAGAATGACCGCTTTAGCTCCAAAAGCGAGGGAAAATGGGGTGTGACCCGTTGGCGACTTGTATGTTGTCCTGTAGGCCTATAGTGCCAAGGGTAATTCATCAACCCAACTGGCTTTGGCCCGCTTCAACATTTTCTTTAGAATAGATTTAATCACTTTGTTCGCCGCTTCGACCTGTCCGTTCGATTGCGGATGTGCCACAGAGGTATATCTTTTCTCAATTTGATACTTCTGGCAGAAATCTCGGAACTCGGTGCTATCAAACTGGGTTCCATTGTCGTTTATGATGACTTTTGCTATCCCAAATCGGCATATAATATTTCTGACGAAAAATTTGATCACTCGCTTGGTTGTGACCGTGGTCAATGGCTCAGCCTCGACCCATTTGGTGAAGTAATCCACGGCCACTATGACGAATTTTGCTCCACCCTTAGCTATGGGAAAGCTCCCAATAATGTCAATCCCCCACATAGCAAAAGGCCACGGGCTCGTCATTGTCTTCAACTGGCTAGGTGGCGCCCTAGTTATCTTGGAAAATTTCTGATAAGCGTCACAACTTCGTGCATACTTGGCTGCATCCTTGTTTATAGTGAGCCAGAAATAGCCATATCTTAATATCTTCTTTGCCAATGTTTTCCCTCTAGTGTGGTCTCCACACTCACCTTCGTGGACCTCTTTCAGTACAGGCTTGACGTCATCATGTGCAATGCACCGGAGGAGGGGCATCGAGAAACCTTGTCTGTACAGGACTTCACCTTGCAACACATATCGAGATGCCTTTCGTATAACTGCATGTCTCTCACTTTTCTTTGTTGGAAGCGCTCCATTCATCAAAAAATTCTTTAGAGGGGTCATCCATGACTCCCTTTCAGGTTAAACCTCTAGTACCGGATCAACTTCCATCTGATATATACTAGGAGACTGTAGTACTTCAATCGGGACTAGCTCTGTATCTTGAGGATTATCAGAACTAGCCATTTTCGCTAACTTGTCTTCATTTTGATTCTCCGTTCGAGGAATATGAGATATGCTATGGTAGTCAAAACCATCCAGCAACTTCTTCACTTTTTCCAAGTATGATATCAGCCT
Source organism: Allium sativum (assembly GCA_030737875.1). Classification (NCBI taxonomy): domain Eukaryota; kingdom Viridiplantae; phylum Streptophyta; class Magnoliopsida; order Asparagales; family Amaryllidaceae; genus Allium; species Allium sativum. The sequence goes on from CM060925.1 coordinate 293,668,368, forward strand.
TGGACTCTTGGCCTGAAACTTTCCAGTGACCTGGTTCACGAATATCTTGGAATCGCAAAAGCTGTCTAGTTTCGTGATATCTAACTCCTTTGCGAGCTTCAATCCAGCAATTAGAGCTTCGTATTCGGAGTCGTTATTAGTGGCGTGGAACTCCAATCTAAGAGCATAGTATATTAGTCGTTTCTCTGGAGTTTCAAGTACCACTCCAGCACCAGATCGTTTGTCATTCTTAGCTCCATCAGTATACAATTTCCAGGCACTGGGATCAAGAAGTAATCTTGGTGGATTGACTTCTTCACTTACTGCATCATCTTCTGGGATGGTAAACTCCTCTCTAAAGTCTGCAAGTGCTTGCCCCCTTATCGATCGTCGGGGCTGGAAGTTCAAGTCGAACTGACTTAGTTCAATATTCTGCTTAAGTAGTCTTCCTAATGCTTCTGGCCTTTGCAGAACTTGTTTGAGCGGGTGATCGGTGTACACAGTAATGGGATAAGCCTGGAAGTAGTGGCGAAGTTTTCTAGATGTAATTAGTATTCAATACGCAAGTTTTCTATTTTTGGATAATTCCGTTCTGCGGCCTCCAATTTCTTACTCACATAGTACACCGATCTTTGCACCTTATCCTCCTCTCTTACCAAAGACGAACTAATCGCGTGGGATGACACTGCCAAGTAAACAAACAAATCCTCATGATCCACAGGTTTAGACAGTATCGTGGGTCTTTCCAGGTGATTCAACAGATTCTAGAACGCTTCTATACAATCAGGAGTCCATTTAAAGTTGTGCTTGCCTCGCTTCAGCTCGAAAAAGGGATGCATTTATCAGTAGCTTTGGAGATAAATCTGCTCAGCGCTGCCACTTTTCCAGCAAGGCTTTGCACATCTTTATTCTGCTTTGGTTCTTGAATATTCCGGATTGCTGTAATTTGATCTGGATTGATTTCAATTCCACATGAGCTGACGATGAACCCTAAGAATTTTCCGGATGCTACCCCAAACGAGCATTTCAAAGGATTCAGCTTCATCCCGTATTTCCGGAGAATTTCGAACATCTCTGCTAAATGGGCAATATGGTCGGATGACTATCTGGATTTCACCAACATGTCATCAATGTATACCTCCATTGTTTTCCCGATTTGGGTGTAGAACATCCTGTTCACCAACCGTTGATACGTAGCACCAGCGCTCTTTAAACCGAAAGGCATCACTACATAATAATATAATCCCAGATCTGTAATGAAGCTGGTATGCTCTTGGTCCGAGACGTGCATGGGGATTTGGTTATACCCTGAGTAGGCATCCATAAAAGAAAGAAGCTCATGACCTGCTGTCGAATCTACTAACTGATCAATTCTAGGCAACAGAAAGCTATCCTTTGGGTAGGCTTTGTTTAGATCTGAGAAGTCGATGCATGTACGCCACTTTCCATTGGCCTTTTTTTACCAAAAACGGGTTTGAGATCCAGGCAGGGTATGTTGAATCTTTAATGAACCCATTGCTTCTCAGCTTTTCGACTTCTTCCTTCAAAGAGGCCGACCTCTCTGGGCCAAGCATTCGCCTTTTCTATTTGACAGAAGGATGCTTCGGGTTGATACTTAACGAATGACTCATAATTGAGGGAGATATTCCACACATGTCCTCATGGGTCCAGGCAAACACATCCAAGTTAGCTTTCAATAAATTTTGTTAATTCTTTGGCTCGAAAAGGATCCAACTGGGATCCAGCCTTCAAGACCTTCTCTGGGTCACTATCATCGATTGGTACGTCCATAGTCGCTTCATTGGGAGTCGCCATTCTGCCCCCAGGCTCTTTATCCTCTCTGGGATCTATATCCTCAGGCAACCCTCTGGGCGACCCTCGCAGAGTTACTTTCTTTAGTTGTTATGACTTTTCCTCCCTTGGAGGGGAAGAAGCGCCCTTTTTTCCATAGCTCTTCCTTCGCGGAGCAATTTCAGCTCCACTATGTTGCATGCTCGTGCAACCACTTGATCTCCTCGGACTATACCCACACCGGCATCCATCGGGAACTTCAACAATAAGCACTAGGGTATGATGCAGGCCCTGAATTTAGCTAGGGCCGGTCGGCCCAAGAAGGCATTGTACGGCGACTCAATATCCAGAACCACAAAGGGGAGGATCCTCACTCTCTGGCATTCTCCATCCCCAAGTGTTACCGACGTTGTATCCTATCGGAGCGGTCGAAGCTCCATTAAATCCACGTATCCAACCCTTACATGGTTTCAAATCCTTCGGCTCGAGTTTCATTTGGTCGAATGTTTTCTTAAACAGAATGTTAACCGAACTTCCATTATCCACTAGAACTTTATGGACTTTTGCTGGGCCGATGGTAACGGTGATTACTAATGGGTCTTTAGTTGGGGAGTGGACTCCAATACTTTCTCGATCGCGAAATATGACGTCATCAGACATCGTCTTATGTTGCTTATTCGGGGCAAGATCCTCGGGATTGCTACATTCCCCTACTTCAAAATGCTGTTTAGCTGCATTCACGTAATGATCCATAGCACTGAAACTGTGCCCTGCCAGATGAATCCCACCAACTATGGTATTGATAACGATATTTTTTTCCTTTTTGCTAAGCCGTTAGTTTGGCAATAGGTTGGATTTAGTTCGGGGATTGTACGGCTTGCCCCATGTCCCTAGGAGTTACCTTATATTCATTAAGCTTTCCTTTTCGGAGTAGCTTTCCGACCACATCTCTTAGATGACGACATTCGTTTATAGTGCGACCATGAGTTTGGTGAAAAAGGCAAAATTTCCCAGCCTCGTGTTCCTTCTCCGTCGAATCTCTTGGAGGAGGCCACTTATACCGGAGAACATCGTACGTATCCAAAAAGATATTTTCCAGGGTATAGTTTAACGGTGTAAAACTCTCAAATGGCCTAGGCCTGGATCTTCTCTGAGAGTTATTTCCTTGATTCCTCCTACGATTGTTGTTATTATCTTTCCCCGATTGGCGACCATTGCCTTGATTCTTATTCCGGACATTAACTTCAACTTTTCCAAAGCTATCTCCCGTCTGCTTGATGGACACATTACTTTGGATATCCTCCTTATCAGTAGCCTTCCTCTTTCAATTGGCGCAAATTTCCTCTCGACGCAAGCGGATGTTGGCCTTTTCATAAAATATTTCCCTAGTTAACGGTTGTTTGCCGGCCAGGTATCTTCCAAACTTAGTATCCTTATCCACTCCGTCAATCAAAGCCATCAAGACAGTTTGTTCATGTGGATCTCTGATCTCCGTGACCGCTAAATTGAAGCGATCTAGATAGGACCTTGAAGATTCGTCCGGGCGTTGCTTAATGAGGGATAACTCAATGACATTCTTAGATCCCTGGGTATGTAGCCGGAACTGGTTTACAAACTGTTCACTTAATTCCCTGAAACTGGAGATCGATCTCGCTGGCAAACGGGTGAACCAAATTAACGCTGTATCCTCCAGGAATAACGGAAATGCCTTACACTTCACAGCGTCGGAAGCGGCAACTGCATTCATGTACTATGAATATCTCATCAAGTGCTGGACTGGATCAGCCCTTCCCGCATAACGGTTCTTAGGTGGCATGTTAAATTTCCTTGGGAATAGAACCTCTAAAATATCATCAGTAAAGGACAAATGACTGCGGCCTATACCTCAATCTTTGGTTCTTTGTCCGCGACTTTCCACCATCACTTGCCCAGTCATAGCTTCGACATCTGCATGGGTCAGGTGGACTCAGGGTCAACACTCCTTGCCCTACGAGCCTCCCCAGCATTTCTCTGACGTGTTGCTGCGAGGTCTGAGTCCTGAGCGGAACTCCCTGCCCCCTATTGTCGCGATCAGTCCCGCGACGAGTAGGAGGGATATGTCGATTCTGAGCAGGATCAATAACGTCTCCATTCCTAGGCGGTAGGACAGGCCCATTTAAGTTACGGTTATCGGTTTCCTGATTAAGCGCCTCTATATTCTCAGCCCTTTCTAATGGAGGCCATCGTCGGTTTCTTCGAGGTTCTTCAGACGAGGATGTATGTTCCGGGGATAAAGGGTGAGATGGAGGTGGTGAAACCTGCCTTTGAATATCGTCAATTCCTCTACCTAGGGCAGTAATATTTTGACGCAGCAACGAGCTCTCCTGCCTTTGAGCGGCCAATTCATCAGTTTGCCTGTCCAACGCTTCAAGTATATGAGTCAGATGTCCTTCGGTAGCTAGAGCAGAAGGGTCGAACTGGTCATCTTCATCTTCTCTTATATGCAAGGAACTCGAAACAGGTTGAGCAGATGTACCAGCACGAACGGGACGAGCCATAATTTCCTTCCCATGTCGGGTAGTAGTCTGATTGTCAGCTCGGATCATGGTCCTCCTAGGCTGATGGCCCGTGGTACCCTCTTGACGTCGATTCGTGGTGGTTCCCTGGGATCGGATCGTAGAAAGATTAGCAGGAGGGATGGTAACGTTATCTTGAGATCGGGTCGCAACGCCCTCATTGGATCGGATCGCCCCCTCCTGTCCACGATCCGGTGATAGAACTTCGACTTGCTCCTGAGCGCTCTCTTCTACAGCTTCGTTTGCAGCTTCATTTGCTTGCGAAACTCGTACTTCTTGAGACTTCTTTCTAGCCATGATATCTGGGATTTACTAAAATCTTCAAAAATCGAAACAGTGGAGTTTTGGACTGTTTTCTTCGGACTTGAATATCCAAACAATGGAGCAACAATCCAATATGCTGAAACTTCGGTTCTCAGTGAAAGCACCAAAATGTTAGATCCAAAATTGGGTCTAACCCCCAAATTATTTCAGTATGCAGAGATTAATATCAGAAAAATGCGATAAAAGCAGAAAAGACACAAGATTTATGGTGGTTCGGCGTTAACGAGCCTATGTCCACTTTATATCTATGATTATACGAAGGCTTTGAGTACAATCAGTGATTTCGCTCCGAATCTCACTTTTAAAATGTTGATTCACTCAATGATTTTGAATTAACACTGATAAAAAATAATGCAGAGATAGTTATGGTAGGAACAACACTCAGAACTGCCCAAAGATCCTCAAAAATGCCAAGCTTGGGGCAATTTATAGGTGATATCTACAGACGGATTGTGGTCACACGTGGCAAAAATCCCAAAGATCTCGGACTGGCTCGTGGCTTGATGGAGAAACAATCAATATAGCCGTTATGGACAGGTGTCATAAGATCCTATATTATCGGATCATGAATGACTTTGTCATGGCCTTCATCTCTCAGCTTCAGGGATTGGATCGGATCGAGCTGGTGTGAACGGATCGGATTGGATTATGGTCATGGGGGGCGATCGCGAACTATGGAAGGTGAAATTTCATGAACAAGACTTCGTATTAGACTTGTATTTGAATCTTTATGGCTTGGTCCAAAAGCTAGCCAACAATATGGCAGGTTATTATACCAATGACTAGACACTTGCGTGATCTCATCGAAGAACGGGTTAGATGTAGATAGTTACCCGAGTATGTTAAGAAATCTCATACATACCATGTTCTTGACAATACATCTATCCTACGAATAGGTGGTTAAGTTGAAGTACACACATATGGGATTAAGATTTAATCCCAAGGCGTGATCTAGATTCAGTAATAGACCATTCAAGATTAGTTTTGGTTCTGTAATAATTTCTGGAATTAATAAAATCGAAGTTTCGAGCATGGACTATGTTTGACAAATGTAAGTGTCTTGTCAGGATTTGACAAGGAAATACTACCAAAGCTCGAGCATGATTTATACTCAATTTCATAGTATAAATTATACTTTGAGTATGGTTTATACTCAATTTGGATTTCCAGGTGTGGCTTATTCTTGAAGAGTTGGGTTACTTTGTCAGGATTTGGCGAGACAATCCAATCATTACTTAAGTCTAGCTTATGCTCTAAATGGAAGTCCAAGTATGGTTTATGCTATAAAAGGATAAGTGGCATTATCAGGATTTGACATGCCTGTTTCACTAATTTCTTTGTAGGTAGGAGTTATGCTCGCAGTCAAGTTGGCTCGATGAGGCCCTGGTTATCTTGTTACTATCCAACGCAATCGTCAATCTTTTAGTTTTTTTATAATATGATCCGGCATGATAATGACTTCCTAGATTTCAATATATTGGACTCTCCTTTATTATATATTGTCGAAATATCCAGAACACATCTTCCCTTCTCAAGAAAGATATGTTCTGGAGGGCAAAGCAATGATCAACTTTTTGGCAAAATTCGTCACAACTCGGATTTTTAAGATAAGCTTTAAAAATTATAGAATTAAAACCTCTAACTCCCAGTTCGATATCCTATTTGGATCGATCAAATTTGGTTCGACCCGATCCAGCTGTGCTTTAAGAAAAAGCATCCTCCTTTAGACATGGATCAAGCTTCATGAGTTGGATCGATCGATCGAATAGGTCGACCCTATTTACATTGACCGTGGCCATGCGCTATACAATAAAACATGTTTCTCAAGGAAATAATATCTGTCAGCTATGACCAATTCTAGTTTCCTTGCACCAAATTTCGAGTTACATATGTGCGACAAGTATTGAAAAGAACTATTCCTCATGAGAAGACCAGACCCGCCGCCTTTAGCTGATTATCTGGATCGGACGACACGTGGTCGACCCGACCTCGGATAGCCACCATGTGGCACGTTGATCAAACTAGATTTCTACCCATTAATAGCCCATTCCAAAAGTGGAAAAAGAGGATTTTTTCCGAAAGTCGATAGTTTGGTTTCCTTAAATAGTTCGCCATATAGGTTGATCGAACTGAATTGTAACGCAAGGATTTTGTGTGTAAATCACTTCTTTCTGTACTTTCTTTCAATCAAGCAACTATAACGTGTAATTGACGGTATAAATAGAGATTATAAAGTGGACGTAGGCTTGTATTAAGCCGAACCACTATAAAGTTGTTATGTGCTCCCTGTATTTGTTTATTTTCTTACATTGTGTGATTGAGACAATGTGTGACGACCGCCCACAACCCCTACACTAAACAAGAGGAATAATGCGCTGCAGGGCGTGCCAGGAAGCTTTAGATGATCATCGTGGTATGATGACACAATTGATACCTGTTGTAGAACTCATAGCGCAAGGATAAAATATAGTAGAAAATTTACAAGAGGTAATAATAGTGAAGCATCATTTAACAAAATTTTGAAACTTTCACAACATCCTGAAAATTATCCAAACATCATAGGAAATATCAAAGTCTGTACATAAAGTGTAACACCCCGCCTCTGCTAGGGTCACTCGCAAAGGAATGCACTAGCTTTAGGGGGCATTATTGGTAAACATGCACAGAAATATCACAAGACAGAACATATAAAATAGCGGAAGTAAAATCGAACTTTCATAAACATGAATACATAAGGTCTAAAGCCTTTTACATCAGAGTACATCAAAACCTGTCTTGCAATAGTAAAGAAGCATAAAGACTTTTTCATAAATTATTCCCCAAATAAAAACAGTAAAGTAGCCATAGCCAGGAAAAGTCCAAGCCATCCATGATGACCTTCAAGCAAAAGAAGTCCGAACTAAACAGCAGTGTTTCCTCCCTGTAACCTGGGGGGGAACGGAAGAAAAGAGGCGAAACAAAACAGGTCAGTCAAAAAGACTGAGTAAGCCCTATCTACTATTAGTATAAAAACTAGTAAAGTTAACTGACATGAGAAACTGAGATGAACATAAGCATGATAACAAGATAGGTAAGCTAAATCAAAATAACAGGATGAACTACTGAACTCAGATAAACTAAGATGTCATGATAAATTACGATGTCAAGACAAAACAAGGTATCACATCGTCAGGTTCCTATCAAGTATAATATTCCAAGATATCTATCACGTATAACGTCCCATGGTATCTATCCTGTATATCTGCTCTGCACCTACCGTACTAATATCCCAACTGTATTACGTGTTATCCGTGAATGACCCTTACTCAGAAGTCGTGTAATGGTCCCTGTCAACCTAATATGCCGCATATATAGGTTACTCAACTCATATGTTTCTTTCCATGTATAAGTTCAGTTCTTTGCCGTAGGCTGTACGGGCTTTCCCATGTAAACGGTTTATCCTTGAAGTTGTTTTGGACTGCAACCCTTGATATAGTTGTGTTTCCTTACCATGAACTATCGCGCGTCCACTTAGGATTTATGCCACCTAGGACCGCTAGGGATTATGCTACCTAATGAACGTTTCTGTGTCTCGGTTTGGGTTTTGGCCACCTAGGACCACTAGGGATTACGCCACCCGTCAACCGCGCCCTTGATCCCACGTATGTATCGTGAATCGTTTTCCATGTCTAGATGCACATGTTCCCCAATGTGCCATCCGAGTTCCGTGCCAGGGCAAATCAAGAAATACGGAACTCGGTCGGGAGCTTTAAATCGTCTGCCGATGCAGATATCAAGGTCTGTTTTTGTACCCGTGGCTATGGTCCCACGTGACCCCTCCCTCAACTACTGAAAGGCAATCCAAGAAAAATCATGTATAAGAACCACTCCACGGCCCCACTATAGCCCACTTTCCTACGGGCCAACCTCACCCATGACTCGATAGCAAGCACATGGTCTGTTGGGGGTTTCCTGCCTTTCCGCACGTACACGATTGACTAAAGATGGTAGGTAGTCGGCGATGTGCTATCCAGGGCAAAAACAAGAATCGTCGACTCCACGCTAATCCATCCCAGTCTTTAGGTTGCTCACATAGCAACCAAGGCATACTCTTGGTCCTTCTAACGTAGACCTTAACCTCTTATGGGCCTAGTATAATTACCTGGCAGCCCACAGAGGGATCCCAAGAATATCCTCACGTCCCCCGAAGCTTCCACTTCGGCACCCAGTGCGCTGGAGCTTTTATCCAAGTCAGATAACTTGCTCCCCCTCGTATACTAAGCGATGACCTACCGTATCAGGTTACTCATCGTTTTGAGAATTAGTCCTATGTCCTTAGCTAATAATTATTACTTAGTTACCCTTAACTAAGGTTTACCACTTAGCTTCCTTTCCCGTTATCCTTGATTAACCACGGTTTTCTACCTAGTTCTTCTAGCTAGGGTTTGTCTATTGGGTTAAGTGTTATCATTCAAGTCCATGACTTAACCCGCCCACGAATCACGTCAAAGATTGGCTAAGTATTTAAGTTCAAGACTTAGTCCCACAAGTTGGTTAAGTGTACCCAGAGGTTCATGACTTAACCTTATCAAGTCAAATTGGTCAAGTACTAGCTTACCTTAATCCTATCGGATTATCTTGCTAGATCGATTAAGCATAGATTATCTTAATCCCATCAAATTATCGAGTCGGATTGGTTAAGTATAGGTTGGCTTAACCCCATCCTCTAATCGTTCTATAACGGTTAAGTATATTCTAAAAAGGTCTTGTGACTTAACCTTATCAGGTCCGCGTATTAGATTGGTTAAGTGTAAGTCACTTAACCCCATCAAATCATCATGTATAATTGGTTAAGTATAAGTTGCTTAACCCCATTAAATTATCACGTTAAGTTGGTTAAGTATTGGTTACTTAACCTCATTGAATTACCGAGTTTAAATTGGTTAAGTGTTTAACTTAACCCCATCGAATTACCGTGTTTAGATTAGTTAAGTCTGGATTACTTAAACCCATCTAATTACCGTGTCGGATTAGTTAAGTGTAAATTACTTAACCCCATCCCCTAATCATCTTGTATGGTTAAGTGTGATTAAGAAAACTTACTTAACCTTGCCAAATTATCATGTTGGATTGATTAAGTGTTGGTTAACTTAATCCCCGTCCACTAGTCGTATAAAAATGGTTAAGTGTCATTAGGCAAATCAAATCACTTAACCTACCCAACCTTGTCATGTTTTGTTAAGTATCATTAGCCTAACCAATTTACTTAACCCATTTACCCATGTCATATTTGGTTAAGAGTCATTAATCAAATTAACTTAACCCTATCATGTGGCATTAATTACTTAATGCACCCCAACCTCTCACATTAGACTTTGTTGTGGTTACTAGTTAAGCCGGTCGGTTCCGGGTAGCTTTACACCACAACTTGGTCTAACCTCGGGTTCAAGCACAACATGACCAACTTCTCACATTGGGTCCTATTGTTTGCAACTACTAGTTAGGCCGGTCGGTTCCGGGTAGTTTTACGTTGCAAACTCAACCCAACCTCGAGTTGGCCACACTTATATTATCTAAGTGTCATGTTCATCATGTTTCCAAAACATGTTACAAGTTTTTCAAGCATTTGGGTAGACCTAACTTAATAGGTAAATTCCCAAAGGGTAGACCTAACTTAATAGGTAAATTCCCAAGCTTATGTTTTTATGCATACTTACATGTCATCTTCCATGTTATATTTCAAGTCATGTTTTCAAGTATAAACACATGTCATATTTAACGTTACATGTTGTCATGTTTATACCCATTTACCCAAGTCATATTCATGTCATTAGGTTTCCCCATAATGTGACCCCAACGCTTTTTAAACTAGCATATACGTTCGCAACAACGTGATGGATTAAAAGAAGAGACTTGGCAAAGGAATGACAAAAATGGGTATTAAGCCACAAGTTAATCATGGTGGCAAATGAGGCACAAATGTGTTCATTAGCTTGCATGTTACATTCTTAAGCCTAAAAAAAAAACATGCATAAACCCAAACTTGGTACATAAGCGAATCATGGTGACAAAAGACATGGAATGATGGCTAGAAACTCGCATATATCATCATATAAGGATTATGACTTCATATGCAAGTTGACATAATGATTATGAAGATTCTCGTGTTGCATAATGCAACGTTTCAACATAAAGGTTGTGGCTTTTTGCTCATAAGATCAAGCTAATGACTTCATAGACTTGCATGACATGATAGCATATATCATTCTCAATGATCAAACCCAAACTTGCAACATGAACGTTTAACTTCATAGTTAATATCTAAGAGTAGGGAAGGGCTTACATTGCTATGAAGGCCTAAATCGATTAAACTAAAGCTTGTGATGAAGCCTATGCATGCCATCACCCAAAAAACCCAAAGATGGATGCTCCAAATCAACAAAAACACCATCTTTATGAACAAAGATCAAAGCTTTTGCCTTGGAATCAACTTGAGAAGCTCTCATACTAACATAGGGACTCTCTAACACTCTCAAGATCATGAAACCTTTCATAGAAATGAAGTGGAGGCTAGGATAGTTGAGTGGAGGCCATGAGAGTAGAAATTTGGCCATAGTTTAGTTACATGAGTGAATAATGAGGGTTTAGGGGGGCTTAGGGGCTTATTTATAGAAGATTAGGCTAGTTAGGACCCTTAGATTAACCCTAGGATAGATCCCAGCCCTCAAAAATCGTCACAAGCCTCCAAAACAAGACCAAGGGCCAAAACAGGTGCACCAGGCCAGCCAGGGTCAAGCCAGAAGGCTGTGCAGGTTTCTGGCTCGACACGGGCGCACTTCCCAAGTGCGCCAGTGTATTTTTGTGCTGGCGCACTTCACAAGTGCGCCAGTGCATTCTGGCTTGTTTTCGGTTTTTCTGCCTAACTTCGTTCGTCCATATCTTCTTCATACAGACTCCGATTTACGAAATTTCGGACTCTATTTCACGTATTTTTCCAAGACGAACGCAATGGCGCAAGCCGTTTATCCTGATTCAGATTTTATAATTTAATTCTGCCTTGATTCTTGTCTTAACACGTTGCTAAAAATTCGGGTTGTTACATCCTCCCCAACTTAAAGGATTTCGTCCCTGAAATCTCCAAGTTAGGAGGAACATATCCTACCATCCATCATCCATCTACTCAAAACATCATCCACAAGCAACCATTGTCCTTAGATGATTTCTAATGCTGTATGAATATATGCAAAACGTGTGTGTATATGCACTTATCTAATGTAAATGATCAGGCCTGAGTGGTCTAATACAAAATATGTATAGTGCCATGAATCCAACATGTATGCAAATAGTCCTAGTCATATAGATACTATATGCGTGCACAATCATTCATTCATATGCAACAACCGCATGATAATACATTCGATTTCATCCATAAACAAGTATAAATACTCGTGCATATGCAATATGAAATGTGACCGAGTCGAGCTAGAATCTAATGTGTATTCGCGCATCCACGAGCAACCACTTGCAACCATATCAATCATAACATGTTTCAAATACATGTTTACATCCATAGGGTTCTACCTAGGATTCCCTGAAACAGGGTCGAGAAGATAAACGAGACAAACTCCTTACGGGGTTTGTAACAGAAAATAGGACCGAGAGGATGTCCACAAAAAATAGCCTACAAGTAAGCTCTACCGAAAACAGGGATCAAGAATATACTCCCAAAAAGAGATATCATGCGTGTATCTAGTCTTTGACCATCAAAGTCGTATTTCCTTGGGCTTAATCCCATTGTGCCTTGACCGTCTTTTAACTTCGTGATTTCGTAGCTTCTTATTTCTTGTTTGCATAACATGAGCTAGAACTCATTTCTTCGTCGCCTCTCGTTCCACTTGCACTTATCCTTTTTCTAGAATACTTGGCGCAAACATGACTGCGTACGCATGATCTTATGCAAGCTTTCCAAAATTCACTAATGAATCTTGGATCTTGTTTATATACTATAAGGTATTCCATGTAGAAGAACTTCTTCTTGAAAGTAAACAGATGTCAACCAGGTTACCAAGCGCACTTACTAGGGTGATTTCCATAACCCATGCATAAGTGAAATAAACCATCCATCTTATCGGCGAACACCACTCGATCGGGCTTCAAATTTCCAACAAAGGCATCACGGGATTCTAAGTAACTAATCATGACCGAACCCAAAAGGTTACACGAGACTCCGAGGGTATTACCAAGGCTAGTCAAGAGTCTAACTACCCTCCTATCAAAACCGAGAGTGGCACCCCTTACTGGATAACCACTTCGTCCTTAGAATCCATCCATAGCTTATAAACATAAGCATTATTTCCAAGCTCAACACTTGACATAGACATTCTCAAATCCAAACAAGCCATGAATAAATGGACTGATTCTCCAATAGGACTTTGAGACAAAAATGGGATTCTCTATTACGTTAGTACTTAAGGTGCAGAGACTCAACTATCGAAGCAGACTTAAATGATACGATGATCAAAACAAAGTCCTAACGGGATGATAGAGAAGAAAAGCTAAACCTTTAACAAGATCGTTACCCTCCTTCCGAGGTACCCTAGAAATAAGAGCATACTATTACCCTCCCGATGATCTTGTCCTTGTCCCATAATACTTAACTATCCACCCCGTTTTACCATGCCAAAGGTACTCTCTCGTCATGGGTTTCATTGTTCATCTTTCTCCCTCCTTTGAGGACTAAGACATACCAACCAGTTGCTCATCCTTAAGCTCGTATCCTTTATCCTCTTTCTCACTATCCTTTCTTATAACGCGGCCACTGGTCTCTCGAGAACCACCTCCATCGCATGGAAAGCACTTTCGTAGATAGAAAAGACTAGTCGCAGTTAAAACCACTATGACTACAGATGGAGGAAAGAAAGGAAAAGAGATTCAATTAAGGAAACAAGGATAGTGCTAATGGCCTTTGGGGAATAGCCTTTTTCTTTTAAAAGAAAATTTTCTTGAAAAATGCTTCTTTATAAACGATTTTCAAATAGTTTTCAGAAGGTCTTTAAAAACTTTTGCCCAGTCTGGTAACCTTCTGCTCTGATACCAAATGTAACACCCCGCCTCCGCTAGGGTCACTCGCAAAGGAATGCACTAGCTTTAGGGGGCATTATTGGTAAACATGCACAGAAATATCACAAGACAGAATATATAAAATAGCGGAAGTAAAATCGAACTTTCATAAACATGAATACATAAGGTCTAAAGCCTTTTACATCAGAGTACATCAAAACCTGTCTTGCAATAGTAAAGAAGCATAAAGACTTTTTCTTAAATTATTCCCCAAATAAAAACAGTAAAGTAGCCATAGCCAGGAAAAGTCCAAGCCATCCATGATGACCTTCAAGCAGAAGAAGTCCGAACTAAACAGCAGTGTTTCCTCCCTGTAACCTTGGGGGGGGGAAACGGAAGAAAAGAGGCGAAACAAAACGGGTCAGTCAAAATGACTGAGTAAGCCCTATCTACTATTAGTATAAAAACTAGTAAAGTTAACTGACATGAGAAACTGAGATGAACATAAGCATGATAACAAGATAGGTAAGCTAAATCAAAATAACAGGATGAACTACTGAACTCAGATAAACTAAGATGTCATGATAAATTACGATGTCAAGACAAAACAAGGTATCACATCGTCAGGTTCCTATCAAGTATAATATTCCAAGATATCTATCACGTATAACATCCCATGGTATCTATCCTGTATATCTGCTCTGCACCTACCGTACTAGTTTCCCAACTGTATTACGTGTTATCCGTGAATGACCCTTACTCAGAAGTCGTGTAATTGTCCCTGTCAACCTAATATGCTGCATATATAGGTTACTCAACTCATATGTTTCTTTCCATGTATAAGTTCAGTTCTTTGCCATAGGCTGTACGGGCTTTCCCATGTAAACGGTTTATCCTTGAAGTTGTTTTGGACTGCAACCCTTGATCTAGTTGTGTTTCCTTACCATGAACTATCGCGCGTCCACTTAGGATTTATGCCACCTAGGACCGCTAGGGATTATGCTACCTAATGAACGTTTCCGTGTCTCGGTTTGGGTTTTGGCCACCTAGGACCACTAGGGATTACGCCACCCGTCAACCGCGCCCTTGATCCCACATATGTATCGTGAATCGTTTTCCATGTCTAGATGCACATGTTCCCCAATGTTGTAACGACCCAGAAAATCTGAACCAATTTAAAATTTTAAAATTTGCTAAAATAATGGATTTTGAATATTTAAAATAAATATTTTAAATAATGGCGATGAAAACTGAGTTTGAATCGACATTTGAAAACGAATATAATTAATTATAATTATATATAGAATTGAAAATGGCGCGGTAGTTCGATAATTCGATTTCAAACTTCAATTGAATATACCGGGTGCAAAACAATCCGGATTTTAGTGAAACCAAAAATAATGGAATCTAATTGATAATATCTTTCTAACGAATCCGACCAATCGAAATTTGATAGCGGGAATCAAAAGATATGTCCAGTTGAAAATTCTGAATAGTCGCTATGGAATTCAGGCCCTTAAAAATGGACATTTTGCAAATGACCTCGGATTTCGACGAAACCACTTTTGTTGGATCCGCAGTGTCAAGTTATTGCTAGGTTTCAAATTTCATAAATTTTCGAATCAATATGTGAGCGTGACAAAGGAAAACGCGTTTGACCAGTTTCTGTTGATTTTAATCGACTGGAAATTGGCCATTTTTCAAACGGCCTCAGAATTCGACGAAACTAGTTTTGTTAGGACCGTATCGTCAATACGAAGCTAGAAAATATTTTCTGGAATTTTTCGAGTTCGTATGTGGCCCCACTAATTTGAAATGTGCGTTTAAAATTCAATATAATGATTTAAATGAAAATTCAAAGGGAAACTGATTGTAACGATCAAATCAGCGTGCGATACATATCCCATTGTGTTCGGAATGGGGGTTAAACGCTATGGACGACAGGCGGTGGGCCTCATTTCGAGGTCGTATGTAAAAGTCAACTTTTTGAATAATTAAATAATAAATAATAATAAAAAAAATATTAATTCCCTTCCCTCCTTTATCTTCCTGCCCCCCCCCCCCCCCCCCCCCCGAAGTTCATTTATACAGAAAAAAAAATAAAAATAAAATAAAAACCTAGACATCAAGCCGCCGCCCATCTCGAACACCATCCCGAAGCATCGACGCCATCATCGCGACCCCTCCCCCCCCCCCCCCCCCGAAGCATCGACGCCATCAGCGAAACCCCCGAAGCCCAAAATCGCGCGAACTTCGACGAAGAGGAAGACACCGCTGACCGCACCACTCCAACACCTCCTGCCGCCGACGTCTCCAAACCCCCCCCCCTTCTTCTTCGCAGCAATGTAAGCTGATTTATTTTTAATTCTATTAAAACAGATTTTTTTTAGGTTATAAACTGATTTTATAATGAGTATAAAAACTGTTCTTTTTTTTTAAGTATAAAAACTGTTCTTTTTTTTTAAGTATAAAAACCGTTCTTTTTAAAAGTATAAAAACTGTTCTTTTTAAAAGAATAAAAACTGGATTTTTATAAAGAATAGAAACTGATTTTTGTTTTAAATTATAAAAACTGATTTTATTTCGAAAAGGAAACTGATTTGTTTTTAAAGAAATAAAACTGATTTTGTTTTTAAAGTATTAAAAACTGATTTGTTTTAAAGAAATAAACTGATTTTGTTTTTAAAAATGGTTTAAATATTAAATAGGAAAAATCATATTTTTATATGTTGAAAGTCGAAGTAAAAATCATATTTTTATATGTTGAAAGTCGAAGTAAAAATCATATTTTTATATGATGAAAGTCGAAGTAAAAATCATATTTTTATATGTTGAAAGTCGAAGTAAAAATCATATTTTTATATATTGAATAGCGAAGTCAAAATTCGATTTTTATATATTGAATAGCATAGTAAAAATTCTATTTTTACATATGTAGAGAATACGGGCGAAAGCGACAAAAGGCGAAGATTTCTATAAGGAAGAGTCGTGCAGTTGGATAGCTATTGGTGAGATTTCTGATTTAAAAAATATTATATATGTGTTGAAATAAAAGTGAATAGCTATATATAAATATCTATATCTATATATATATATACGCCCCTCGTCCACAAACCATGGACGATATTTATTGGTTGAAATTGTTGTGAAAATTGAATGGTTGTTTGGGATTGTTTGCGATTGATATTGGTTGTATGTGGTTGAAAAATACCCATTGGTGGTTGTGAAATATTTGGTTGAAACCACATAGGATTAGTTTGTGGAAATGAAATAAATATATACATGCCGCCTGCGTGCGAACTAGATGCATGAACCCCATTGTCAAAAACCGCGAGGTTTTAAGGTAGAGCGAGGAGCCGTACTAGGGACGGTGCCGGTGTAACTACCCTGCCGTTATGCTGCCGAAATTTTGAATAATATTTGTGTGTTTGAATTATTTTCATATGCTTAAACTATATTTATTCATTGTATAGAAAACATTCATGTGTTGAATTGATATTCATTCGTTGTTTAGAAATTCATGTGTTGAATGGTATTCATATTTTGAAATAAATGGTTCGATAATAAAAAACACATTTTTATCTATATATAAAAACTATTGAAAACATTCATGTGTTGAATTGATATTCATTCGTTGTTTAGAAATTCATGTGTTGAATGGTATTCATATTTTGAAATAAATTGTTCGATAATAAAAATCACATTTTTATCTATATATAAAAACTATTGAAAACATTCATGTGTTGAATTGATATTCATTCGTTGTTTAGAAATTCATGTGTTGAATGGTATTCATATTTTGAAATAAATTGTTCGATAATAAAAATCACATTTTTATCTATATATAGACACTATAGAAAACATTCATGTGTTGAATTGATATTCATTCGTTGTTTAGAAATTCATGTGTTGAATGGTATTCATATTTTGAAATAAATCGTTTGATAATAAAAAATCACCTTTTATCGACTATATGAACTATATAGAAAAATAGTGTTTTGAAATGAATTGTTTTACAATAAAAATCACATTTTTATTGTATGCATAAATCGTTGAAATGTGAAGTGTTAAAAATAGCCACTTGTTCAAAATAAACATATATGAGTTGAAATATTCATTAATTAGCTAATGAAATGATTTGCACCTATTTATGTAACATTAGAATGAATGGAGTTTTTAAACCAAATAGAAATCAAATATGAAGTCGAATAGAAATTGAAAAATGATATGAACTGTATATATATGTACATGCAATATTCATTGAACAGGTTATAGCAAAGGGGCTAGAGAAGAGGAATAAAATTTTGTGCCCGACAAATAGGTACACATTTACTGATTTGTTTGGGTGATGATTTTGAGCCTGTTGGCTAGCCGCTTGGCTTCTTCTTTTTCTTTTTGAGATTAGAAGGACCGGGACGCTATTTGCGATTTCCCGATGCTCCCGGTGCAGGGGAGGTTATGGCGAAATTTTTCCAAAAATTAAGGAGTTAGAAAAATATTTGAAGTGAAAACGATATTGAAATGGTGGAATGAACTATATTTATATAAATATATAAATATAAATAAAATTAAAACGAAACGAGGCCGTGCAGTTCGTATTTTGAAATCGTGATTTCAAACGACTAGTGCGGGAAATCCGACCATTGGATTTTCCCGAAACCTCAACCGTCGGGTTCGCCTTGGAATAATCTTTCCAACGGCACCAACCTTGTTAAAATCCAACGGTTGGATTGTCTGGAATGTTTAATTCAATTCTGAAGAAAAACAGCGCCAGAAACGATTATATTTATTTATATATATAAATATAATTATATTAAATCGAATAACGACGCTGCAGTTCGTATTTTGAAATCGAAATTTCAAACGATTGTACCGGGAGATCCGACCGTCGGATTTTCCCGAAACTGGAACCGTTGGATTCGTTTTGAAAAGACCTTTCTAATGATG
Source organism: Allium sativum (assembly GCA_030737875.1). Taxonomy (NCBI): domain Eukaryota; kingdom Viridiplantae; phylum Streptophyta; class Magnoliopsida; order Asparagales; family Amaryllidaceae; genus Allium; species Allium sativum. The sequence goes on from CM060925.1 coordinate 293,687,003, forward strand.
TAAATTTTGTGAAGATCCAACGGTTAGATTTTCAGATATGTGTAAATCAAATCTGAAGAAAAACAGCGCCACGGCCGCCTTATGGCCCGAAGCGTCGTTTTGAATAAAATGGCTATTTTAAAATAAATAAAAATAGCGATAAATAGTTATAAAATATCGTAAGCAATATGGAATGGAAATAAACTGAATTTGCTTGATTTATGTGATGTTTGATGGTTGAATGTGTTTGGTGTGAAAACTATATAAAGAACACAATTGGTGTTGTCGAATAATTTAACCATTGAAATAAATCGATTTGGAATTCTAAATATACGTGAATTATTTGAAAAGGCCGAGTTAATTCTCATTTCGAATAATCGACCGACGATTGAAATTCGAAGATGAAGACGGTGGTCGAAGACCGGAGATCTTCACCTCGTTTGGATGGTAACCGAGGTCCTGATTGGGAGGCATCCCGAAATATGGATAATGAGTGGTGATCGTCCAGATGTACGTGGTGATCAAAGGGTTTGCGAGGTATTTAGTGCCTCCGGTTTCGTTCAGACCCAGAACGGGCTTGTAAATGGACTGTGTGTCTGACATTGGAGTTTATTCTGTGTTGATTGATTTCTGTTAAATATACATCTGTTTGGCGGCGGAGAATTTATTCTTTTGCTTAACGCCCTTCTCTGAGACGTACGAGCTCAGAGGTTGTATATCGATGGACATCAATCGCATGGCGTGAATTGCCTGTGTGGCATGCTAAGATGCAGTGATCAGGACTTCTGTTGAAAAGCAAAGTCTTGTGGTGATGATCAAAGCACCGCCTGTGTGGCGTAGCTTTGTGTATAACGTGAATTCGCGAGCCTCACACCCCGGTATGAACCTAAAACGGGAGAAGGACCTCAGGGAGGGCATGCGTTTCTTTCTAGCTAGGGTGGTGTCAGTGACCTACCAGCCCTGACATTTATATACTTTTCACCTATGTGGTTGTTGCTGTTGCGAGGCGCCTCGGTTTGATCGGACGATCCGGGTCCGATGGAGTCATTCGTTGGCTCGTTTACGCCCCAAAGGGCGGGGAAACGTATTGTTCAGGCATAATAATCCACATCGGTGGACCGGCCCTGACGATCCAAGGGGCAGTTGCGGCTGTTCCTGAGGGGCGGGCTAGAGCGTCTCGAATTCGGTAAGGACTATCTTTTGCCTTGGTTCATGATGGAAATCCAATTTCCAAATACGACATCGTGCGGTTTTGATTGTATATATATATGGCGACATGATATATGGTACCCATGCCGTCTAGGATTGATAGTTATGATTTGAAAGTGTTTTCAAAACATATAGACACTAACAATAATATCAATTGCCTTTGTTTTATTCGTATCAATCATATTTTGGCCATTATAAGGTAAAACTCTATCCTCCGGTTTGCGTTGCATTGTGTGTTGGGAACTGAGTCTTATAATGGCTTCATTTTTATAAAAAGCATAGCGATGTTTAAAAGAAAGGTTTGTTTTAAAGCACTGGCAATCCAATAGAGTAAACCCGTTCCACGAAAGTGGCGTGGTCCTGTGATTAGCCAAATATATATGTGTTGAGTGGATTTCTCATACCAGTCCCATGACTGACTCGTAGTTTGTTTCACTCTCAAACTCGGGTGCCCCTTTTTCCACACGGGCAGCCTTGTTTTCAGGTTTAGCTGGTTCTTTCTGGATAGCTGGAGCTGAAGATGGATTCAATCATTTATTTCTTCTTATGCTGTTCAGTGCCTATTGTACATATTTTGTTTATTTCCGCTGTAGACATTTATGTATAGCTGAACTGTATTTGTACTAAGTAGGATCCTGCATACTGTGTAACTCTGATGATTACTTTTATCCAGTATATTTTGTTGTTCATTCTGGTGTATTTATTTAATTCTGTTCTGCTATTATATGTTTCTGTGTTATATTCCAAAAGATAACCTTGTTTCCGTGAGAACGGGAAATCGGGTCGTCTCATCGTGGTATCAGAGCTTTGGTTAAGCTTAGTTCTGGAATATAACATTTGAACGAACTCGTCAGAAATAGAACCAGTAGTGTTCTAGGACGGGTAACTCTATACAGATAGGATTAGCAATATCCTAGTATGAGTAAAGCAGAATGAAATTACACCTCGATAGACACATTTACATTGAAGTATGTGTTTCTATATTTTAAAATACCTTTTCTGTGACCTGACACTTGATCTGCTAATTGCAGAAGTACTAGAAAAATGAGTGCCAGAAACAGAAGGAATACAGAACCCGATCTAGAGGCTCTATTCAAGAGATATCGAAATCTGGGTGGAGAAAAATTCTCGGGCAATGAATCTATTATTCAAACTCAAGCTTGGATGAGTTCTGTCGAAAAAATCTTTGAGCATATCCAGCTGAGAGATGACCAGAAACGGTTAGTAGCATCTTGGGCGCTCAAAGAAGAAGCTTTAATCTGGTGGGAAACAATCATCAAAGATAATCCAGAAGGTGATATCACCTGGGACAGATTTAAAGTGATTTTCCTAGAAAGGTTTACTCCTCCCGAAGCAACCGAGAGATTGTGTGAAGAATTTTCTTATCTAATACAAGGTGACATGACCATTCCGGAATATCATAAGAAATTCAACGAACTTGCTCACTTTGCTCCTCATCTAATACAAAATCCGAAGAGGAAAAATATGAGATTTATTCACGGGCTTCAAAGGAAATACCAGAATAAGGTATTGGGGCATGTGAAGCTTCCTTTTTCTGAAATGATTTACATGGCTTATCAGTATGAAGATCTCTATAAGAAAGGAATGTTGCGCGACGAAGAAGAAGTCTGTTCTAGTGACAAAACAGAGTCAGAAACTGATATTCCTGAAACCAGTACAATGTCTGAGATCAGTAAGAAGCCCAGTGCTAAGAGAAAAAGGGCTAAGTCAGGGAGTACGATCGCCACATGCTCAAGCTGCAATAAAAAAGGACATTTGGCGATAAGTTGTAAATCTTGGAACGAACAAAGAAAGAGTGGATCTAAAACAAAGAAGGATTTTCAAGGAAAGCAAAGGTGCAATCAATGCGATCAGTTTGGTCATGTAAAGCAAGATTGTTGGAAGAGGAAGAAGCTTGAAGTAGTTCAAGTAAATGAAGTAGCAGAAACTTCTGATCCCTCAGCTAGTCAAGAAAGGGCCGATGTTTTAGAAGGCACGCTAACTGTCAAAAACATTCCAGTCAAAGTACTGTTTAACACAGGCGCGTCGCGAAGCTTCATTTCGAAAGATGCAGCTAAGAAACTGGATTTGAATTTGAAAAAGCTTAAGGAACCAATGAATGTCCAGAATCCAGTTGGGGGTTCCATTGATCTCAGTTGGATTTGTGGAGTGCCGGTTTCCTTTTCTCGTTATCGATTTCCTACTATCGCAGCCGTTATGAATTTTAAAGAGTTTGATCTTATCTTGGGGTTGGACTGGTTGACCAAATATGAAGCTGAAGTTAAATGCGCCGATAGAGTCGTAAAGGCGAAGATTAAATCAGGTGATTATATAACCATTCCCTGTGAAGGTCAGAATTCTAATAGAAAAGACTTCTGGGCAGCTTTGGATGTTTCTCCAGCCCCAATTGAAAATGTTCCTGAAGTCGCAGAGAATATTCCTGACCTCATCAAAGATATTCCTGTCGTCAAAAATTATGCGGATGTGTTTGAAGAAGTCGTTCGCTTACCTCCGCAAAGGGAAATAGATTTCAAGATTGCTTTAGTTCCCAATGCAAGGCCAGTAGTTCACGCTATTCGAAGAATGTCCTTGAAAGAGAAGGAGGAATTAGACAATCAAACACGACAGCTAGTATGGAAAGGTCTGATCAGGCCTAGTTTCTCTGATTGGGGTGCAGCAGTGATTTTTGTCCCAAAATCTGACGGTACTCTACGTCTATGTGTGGATTATCGTGATCTGAACAAACAGACAATAAAGAACAAGTATCCATTGCCGCGGATTGATGATTTGTTGGATCGATTAAATGGAGCACAAGTATTTTCACGAATGGACCTAGCTACAGGCTTCCATCAACTTCGAATTGCCGAAGAGTGTGTTCCAATGACAGCGTTCAGAGGTCCCGACTTATTCTACGAGTGGTTAGTAATGCCGTTCGGCTTATGTAACGCTCCAGCTTATTTCGTCGATCTGATGAATAGAGTATTCAGAGGAGTACCGAACAAATTTGTTTTGGTTTTTATTGATGATATTCTAATCTTCTCTAAATCAAAGGCCGAACATGAAAAACATCTGGAACAGGTTCTAGAAATCCTCAGAAGGAATGTATTAAAAGCCAAATTTTCCAAATGTATCTTCTGGCAAGATGAAGTAAAATTTCTGGGCCACGTCGTATCGAAAGAAGGAATTGCTGTGGATCCAAGTAAAATCACAGCTATTCAGAACTGGAAACAGCCTAGTACTCCCACTGAAGTCCGCAGTTTTCTCGGATTGGCTAGCTATTATCGGAAGTTCGTTAAAGACTTTTCGAAGATATCTGGTCACTTAACAAAGCTTACAAAGAAGCATTCTAAGTTCAAATGGACTCAAGAGAGTGAGGAGGCTTTCGAAGAGCTAAAGTTAAGATTGACGACAGCTCCAGTGTTAACCATCATTGATGGCAACCAAGATCTAAAAGTCTGGACGGATGCGTCTAGAGAAGGCCTTGGAGCAGTGTTAATGCAAAGAGGCCAAGTGATTGCTTATGCTAGCCGTCAACTGAAACCGCACGAGAAAAACTATGTAACTCATGATCTTGAGTTATTGGCTATCATATTCTCTTTGAAAATCTGGAGACACTATCTTCTGGGCGAGAGATTTGAACTGTTTACAGATCACCAGTCGTTGAAATATCTGTTCACTCGGAAGGACTTAAATCTGAGACAGCAACGTTGGCTGGAGTTTCTTGCGGCATATGACTTTGAAATTATATATACTCCAGGAAAGGCCAATGTCGTGGCTGATGCGTTAAGCAGAAAGAATGTAATGATCGCCAGTTTTATCATCACGACTTCATTGCTAGATAAGATTTCTGCTCTTCAGGAAAATGATCACTTCATTCAGAAGATCAGAGGGATAATTCAACAAGGAGAACCCTCGAGTTTCCAAGTTGATAATGAGGGGACTCTAAGACTCAAAGGTCGAATATGCGTCCCTAACATTCCTGAACTTCGAAAGGAAGTATTGGATGAATGCCACAAGTCAAAGCTCAGTATCCATCCGGGAGTAAGCAAAATGTATAATGACATCAAACGCACTTTCTGGTGGAAGTCGATGAAAAGGGACATTTCTTTATATGTAAGCCGATGCCCCACCTGCCAGCTAGTCAAAAGTGATCAACAGAAATTGGCTGGATTGTTACAACCACTAGAAGTTCCTGGCTGGAAGTGGGAGCATATTTCTATGGATTTCATCGATGGTCTGCCCAGAACCAGAAAAGGAAATGACAGTATTTGGGTGATCGTAGATCGTTTCACGAAGACCGCCCACTTTATACCCGTCAGATCAAATAGAACTGCTCAGAGTCTGGCGCAGATTTACGTCAGGGAAATAGTTAGACTACATGGAGTGCCGCTCAGTATAGTCAGTGATAGAGATACAATATTCACTAGCAAATTCTGGGAAGCATTTCAAGATGAGCTAGGAACGAAGTTAAACTTGAGCACCGCTTATCATCCTCAGACAGACGGTCAAACTGAGAGGGTGAATCGCATTTTAGAAGATCTATTGCGGGCTTGTGTTCTAGATTTCGGTGGATCATGGGAAGACCATCTGCATTTGGCTGAATTCTCTTATAACAACAGCTATCAGGCGAGTCTGACAATGTCGCCATTCGAAGCATTGTATGGTAGACCGTGCCGATCTCCTGCTTGTTGGGTCGAGCCAGGTAATAGACTTGTGTTGGGTCCTGATATGATTCGCGAAGCTGCCGACAAAGTCGATTTTATTAAGAAGCGATTACTCGCCGCTCAAAGCCGACAAAAGAGCTATGCCGATAGAAGAAGAAGAGATATATCCTTTGAAGTTGGCGACTACGTATATTTAAAGGTATCGCCGATGAGAGGAGTTATCCGGTTCGGAAAAACAGGAAAGTTAGCACCCAAATTTATTGGTCCGTTTCCTATTCTGGAACGGATTGGGACTCTCGCATATAAAGTTAAATTGCCAGACTGGCTGCCTGGAGTTCATGATGTATTTCATATATCTCAACTTCGAAAGCACGTTCATGATCCAGACTTGATCGTGGAAGAAGCAGCTCAACAGGACATTGAAATTACTCCAGAATTAGCTATGAGGCGAGAGCCGCTAAAGATTATCGGCAAAGAAACCAAAGAGCTGAGGAACAAGAAGGTTCACTTAGTCAAAGTGCAATGGAGTGGAGATCCGAGAGATTGTACTTGGGAAACTGAGGAGAGCATTCAGAAAGCTTATCCTAGATGCCGAGTAGATATCTCTGATTGACTCTGGTGCAAGGTACATTTACCCTACTTTGCATTACCATTTAATTCTCTATTCTGTTGCTATTTTCTTCCCATGGATGTGCATTGTTTATTCTATACTCTGAATATTAGAAACAAATTGGTTGTTGTATTGTGGGATTGTAGATTTATCAAACCACTTTCGACTTTATTCCTTTTCGGGGACGAAAAGTTTTAAGTGGGGGAGATTGTAACGACCCAGAAAATCTGAACCAATTTAAAATTTTAAAATTTGCTAAAATAATGGATTTTGAATATTTAAAATAAATATTTTAAATAATGGCGATGAAAACTGAGTTTGAATCGACATTTGAAAACGAATATAATTAATTATAATTATATATAGAATTGAAAATGGCGCGGTAGTTCGATAATTCGATTTCAAACTTCAATTGAATATACCGGGTGCAAAACAATCCGGATTTTAGTGAAACCAAAAATAATGGAATCTAATTGATAATATCTTTCTAACGAATCCGACCAATCGAAATTTGATAGCGGGAATCAAAAGATATGTCCAATTGAAAATTCTGAATAGTCGCTATGGAATTCAGGCCCTTAAAAATGGACATTTTGCAAATGACCTCGGATTTCGACGAAACCACTTTTGTTGGATCCGCAGTGTCAAGTTATTGCTAGGTTTCAAATTTCATAAATTTTCGAATCAATATGTAAGCGTGGCAAAGGAAAACGCGTTTGACCAGTTTCTGTTGATTTTAATCGACTGGAAATTGGCCATTTTTTAAACGGCCTCAGAATTCGACGAAACTAGTTTTGTTAGGACCGTATCGTCAATACGAAGCTAGAAAATATTTTCTGGAATTTTTCGAGTTCGTATGTGGCCCCACTAATTTGAAATGTGCGTTTAAAATTCAATATAATGATTTAAATGAAAATTCAAAGGGAAACTGATTGTAACGATCAAATCAGCGTGCGATACATATCCCATTGTGTTCGGAATGGGGGTTAAACGCTATGGACGACAGGCGGTGGGCCTCGTTTCGAGGTCGTATGTAAAAGTCAACTTTTTGAATAATTAAATAATAAATAATAATAAAAAAAAATTATTAATTCCCTTCCCTCCTTTATCTTCCTGCCCCCCCCCCCCCCCCGAAGTTCATTTATACAGAAAAAAAAAAAAACCTAGACATCAAGCCGCCGCCCATCTCGAACACCATCCCGAAGCATGGACGCCATCATCGCGACCCCTCCCCCCCCCCCCCCCGAAGCATCGACGCCATCAGCGAAACCCCCGAAGCCCCAAATCGCGCGAACTTCGACGAAGAAGAAGACACCGCTGACCGCACCACTCCAACACCTCCTGCCGCCGACGTCTCCAAACCCCCCCCCTTCTTCTTCGCAGCAATGTAAGCTGATTTATTTTTAATTCTATTAAAACAGATTTTTTTTTAGGATATAAACTGATTTTATAATGAGTATAAAAACTGTTCTTTTTTTTTAATTATAAAAACTGTTCTTTTTTTTTAAAGTATAAAAACTGTTCTTTTTAAAAGTATAAAAACTGTTCTTTTTAAAAGAATAAAAACTGGATTTTTATAAAGAATAGAAACTGATTTTTGTTTTAAATTATAAAAACTGATTTTATTTCGAAAAGGAAACTGATTTGTTTTTAAAGAAATAAAACTGATTTTGTTTTTAAAGTATTAAAAACTGATTTGTTTTAAAGAAATAAACTGATTTTGTTTTTAAAAATGGTTTAAATATTAAATAGGAAAAGTCATATTTTTATATGTTGAAAGTCGAAGTAAAAATCATATTTTTATATGTTGAAAGTCGAAGTAAAAATCATATTTTTATATGATGAAAGTCGAAGTAAAAATCATATTTTTATATGTTGAAAGTCGAAGTAAAAATCATATTTTTATATATTGAATAGCGAAGTCAAAATTCGATTTTTATATATTGAATAGCATAGTAAAAATTCTATTTTTACATATGTAGAGAATACGGGCGAAAGCGACAAAAGGCGAAGATTTCTATAAGGAAGAGTCGTGCAGTTGGATAGCTATTGGTGAGATTTCTGATTTAAAAAATATTATATATGTGTTGAAATAAAAGTGAATAGCTATATATAAATATCTATATCTATATATATATACGCCCCTTGTCCACAAACCATGGACGATATTTATTGGTTGAAATTGTTGTGAAAATTGAATGGTTGTTTGGGATTGTTTGCGATTGATATTGGTTGTATGTGGTTGAAAAATACCCATTGGTGGTTGTGAAATATTTGGTTGAAACCACATAGGATTAGTTTGTGGAAATGAAATAAATATATACATGCCGCCTGCGTGCGAACTAGATGCATGAACCCCATTGTCAAAAACCGCGAGGTTTTAAGGTAGAGCGAGGAGCCGTACTAGGGACGGTGCCGGTGTAACTACCCTGCCGTTATGCTGCCGAAATTTTGTATAATATTTGTGTGTTTGAATTATTTTCATATGCTTAAACTATATTTATTCATTGTATAGAAAACATTCATGTGTTGAATTGATATTCATTCGTTGTTTAGAAATTCATGTGTTGAATGGTATTCATATTTTGAAATAAATGGTTCGATAATAAAAAACACATTTTTATCTATATATAAAAACTATTGAAAACATTCATGTGTTGAATTGATATTCATTCGTTGTTTAGAAATTCATGTGTTGAATGGTATTCATATTTTGAAATAAATTGTTCGATAATAAAAATCACATTTTTATCTATATATAAAAACTATTGAAAACATTCATGTGTTGAATTGATATTCATTCGTTGTTTAGAAATTCATGTGTTGAATGGTATTCATATTTTGAAATAAATTGTTCGATAATAAAAATCACATTTTTATCTATATATAGACACTATAGAAAACATTCATGTGTTGAATTGATATTCATTCGTTGTTTAGAAATTCATTTGTTGAATGGTATTCATATTTTGAAATAAATCGTTTGATAATAAAAAATCACCTTTTATCGACTATATGAACTATATAGAAAAATAGTGTTTTGAAATGAATTGTTTTACAATAAAAATCACATTTTTATTGTATGCATAAATCGTTGAAATGTGAAGTGTTAAAAATAGCCACTTGTTCAAAATAAACATATATGAGTTGAAATATTCATTAATTAGCTAATGAAATGATTTGCACCTATTTATGTAACATTAGAATGAATGGAGTTTTTAAACCAAATAGAAATCAAATATGAAGTCGAATAGAAATTGAAAAATGATATGAACTGTATATATATGTACATGCAATATTCATTGAACAGGTTATAGCAAAGGGGCTAGAGAAGAGGAATAAAATTTTGTGCCCGACAAATAGGTACACATTTACTGATTTGTTTGGGTGATGATTTTGAGCCTGTTGGCTAGCCGCTTGGCTTCTTCTTTTTCTTTTTGAGATTAGAAGGACCGGGACGCTATTTGCGATTTCCCGATGCTCCCGGTGCAGGGGAGGTTATGGCGAAATTTTTCCAAAAATTAAGGAGTTAGAAAAATATTTGAAGTGAAAACGATATTGAAATGGTGGAATGAACTATATTTATATAAATATATAAATATAAATAAAATTAAAACGAAACGAGGCCGTGCAGTTCGTATTTTGAAATCGTGATTTCAAACGACTAGTGCGGGAAATCCGACCATTGGATTTTCCCGAAACCTCAACCGTCGGGTTCGCCTTGGAATAATCTTTCCAACGGCACCAACCTTGTTAAAATCCAACGGTTGGATTGTCTGGAATGTTTAATTCAATTCTGAAGAAAAACAGCGCCAGAAACGATTATATTTATTTATATATATAAATATAATTATATTAAATCGAATAACGACGCTGCAGTTCGTATTTTGAAATCGAAATTTCAAACGATTGTACCGGGAGATCTGACCGTCGGATTTTCCCGAAACTGGAACCGTTGGATTCGTTTTGAAAAGACCTTTCTAATGATGTAAATTTTGTGAAGATCCAACGGTTAGATTTTCAGATATGTGTAAATCAAATCTGAAGAAAAACAGCGCCACGGCCGCCTTATGGCCCGAAGCGTCGTTTTGAATAAAATGGCTATTTTAAAATAAATAAAAATAGCGATAAATAGTTATAAAATATCGTAAGCAATATGGAATGGAAATAAACTGAATTTGCTTGATTTATGTGATGTTTGATGGTTGAATGTGTTTGGTGTGAAAACTATATAAAGAACACAATTGGTGTTGTCGAATAATTTAACCATTGAAATAAATCGATTTGGAATTCTAAATATACGTGAATTATTTGAAAAGGCCGAGTTAATTCTCATTTCGAATAATCGACCAACGATTGAAATTCGAAGATGAAGACGGTGGTCGAAGACCGGAGATCTTCACCTCGTTTGGATGGTAACCGAGGTCCTGATTGGGAGGCATCCCGAAATATGGATAATGAGTGGTGATCGTCCAGACGTACGTGGTGATCAAAGGGTTTGCGAGGTATTTAGTGCCTCCGGTTTCGTTCAGACCCAGAACGGGCTTGTAAATGAACTGTGTGTCTGACATTGGAGTTTATTCTGTGTTGATTGATTTCTGTTAAATATACATCTGTTTGGTGGCGGAGAATTTATTCTTTTGCTTAACGCCCTTCTCTGAGACGTACGAGCTCAGAGGTTGTATATCGATGGACATCAATCGCATGGCGTGAATTGCCTGTGTGGCATGCTAAGATGCAGTGATCAGGACTTCTGTTGAAAAGCAAAGTCTTGTGGTGATGATCAAAGCACCGCCTGTGTGGCGTAGCTTTGTGTATAACGTGAATTCGCGAGCCTCACACCCCGGTATGAACCTAAAACGGGAGAAGGACCTCAGGGAGGGCATGCGTTTCTTTCTAGCTAGGGTGGTGTCAGTGACCTACCAGCCCTGACATTTATATACTTTTCACCTATGTGGTTGTTGCTGTTGCGAGGCGCCTCGGTTTGATCGGACGATCCGGGTCCGATGGAGTCATTCGTTGGCTCGTTTACGCCCCAAAGGGCGGGGAAACGTATTGTTCAGGCATAATAATCCACATCGGTGGACCGGCCCTGACGATCCAAGGGGCAGTTGCGGCTGTTCCTGAGGGGCGGGCTAGAGCGTCTCGAATTCGGTAAGGAGTATCTTTTGCCTTGGTTCATGACGGAAATCCAATTTCCAAATACGACATCGTGCGGTTTTGATTGTATATATATATGGCGACATGATATATGGTACCCATGCCGTCTAGGATTGATAGTTATGATTTGAAAGTGTTTTCAAAACATATAGACACTAACAATAATATCAATTGCCTTTGTTTTATTCGTATCAATCATATTTTGGCCATTATAAGGTAAAACTCTATCCTCCGGTTTGCGTTGCATTGTGTGTTGGGAACTGAGTCTTATAATGGCTTCATTTTTATAAAAAGCATAGCGATGTTTAAAAGAAAGATTTGTTTTAAAGCACTGGCAATCCAATGGAGTAAACCCGTTCCACGAAAGTGGCGTGGTCCTGTGATTAGCCAATTATATATGTGTTGAGTGGATTTCTCATACCAGTCCCATGACTGACTCGTAGTTTGTTTCACTCTCAAACTCGGGTGCCCCTTTTTCCACACGGGCAGCCTTGTTTTCAGGTTTAGCTGGTTCTTTCTGGATAGCTGGAGCTGAAGATGGATTCAATCATTTATTTCTTCCTATGCTGTTCAGCGCCTATTGTACATATTTTGTTTATTTCCGCTGTAGACATTTATGTATAACTGAACTGTATTTGTACTAAGTAGGATCCTGCATACTGTGTAACTCTGATGATTACTTTTATCCAGTATATTTTGTTGTTCATTCTGGTGTATTTATTTAATTCTGTTCTGTTATTATATGTTTCTGTGTTATATTCCAAAAGATAACCTTGTTTCCGTGAGAACGGGAAATCGGGTCGTCTCAAATGTGCCATCCGAGTTCCGTGCCAGGGCAAATCAAGAAATACGGAACTCGGTCGGGAGCTTTAAATCGTCTGCCGATGCAGATATCAAGGTCTGTTTTTGTACCCGTGGCTATGGTCCCACGTGACCCCTCCCTCAACTACTGAAAGGCAATCCAAGAAAAATCATGTATAAGAACCACTCCACGGCCCCACTATAGCCCACTTTCCTACGGGCCAACCTCACCCATGACTCGATAGCAAGCACATGGTCTGTTGGGGGTTCCCTGCCTTTCCGCACGTACACGATTGACTAAAGATGGTAGGTAGTCGGCGATGTGCTATCCAGGGCAAAAACAAGAATCGTCGACTCCACGCTAATCCATCCCAGTCTTTAGGTTGCTCGCATAGAAACCAAGGCATACTCTTGGTCCTTCTAACGCAGATCTTAACCTCTCATGGGCCTAGTATAATTACCTGGCAGCCCACAGAGGGATCCCAAGAATATCCTCACGTCCCCCGAAGCTTCCACTTCGGCACCCAGTGCGCTGGAGCTTTTATCCAAGTCAGATAACTTGCTCCCCCTCGTATACTAAGCGATGACCTACCGTATCAGGTTACTCATCGTTTTGAGAATTAGTCCTATGTCCTTAGCTAAGAATTATTACTTAGTTACCCTTAACTAAGGTTTACCACTTAGCTTCCTTTCCCGTTATCCTTGATTAACCAGGGTTTTCTACCTAGTTCTTCTAGCTAGGGTTTGTCTATTGGGTTAAGTGTTATCATTCAAGTCCATGACTTAACCCGCCCACGAATCACGTCAAAGATTGGCTAAGTATTTAAGTTCAAGACTTAGTCCCACAAGTTGGTTAAGTGTACCCAGAGGCTCATAACTTAACCTTATCAAGTCAAATTGGTCAAGTACTAGCTTACCTTAATCCTATCGGATTATCTTGCTAGATCGATTAAGCATAGATTATCTTAATCCCATCAAATTATCGAGTCGGATTGGTTAAGTATAGGTTGGCTTAACCCCATCCTCTAATCGTACTATAATGGTTAAGTATATTCTAAAAAGGTCTTGTGACTTAACCTTATCAGGTCCGCGTATTAGATTGGTTAAGTGTAAGTTACTTAACCCCATCAAATCATCATGTATAATTGGTTAAGTATAAGTTGCTTAACCCCATTAAATTATCACGTTAAGTTGGTTAAGTACTGTTTACTTAACCTCATTGAATTACCGAGTTTAAATTGGTTAAGTGTTTAACTTAACCCCATCGAATTACCGTGTTTAGATTAGTTAAGTGTGGATTACTTAAACCCATCTAATTACCGTGTCGGATTAGTTAAGTGTAAATTTTAACCCCATCCCCTAATCATCTTGTATGGTTAAGTGTCATTAAGAAAACTTACTTAACCTTGCCAAATTATCATGTTGGATTGATTAAGTGTTGGTTAACTTAATCCCCGTCCACTAGTCGTATAAAAATGGTTAAGTGTCATTAGGCAAATCAAATCACTTAACCTACCCAACCTTGTCATGTTTTGTTAAGTATCATTAGCCTAACCAATTTACTTAACCCATTTACCCATGTCATATTTGGTTAAGAGTCATTAATCAAATCAACTTAACCCTATCATGTGGCATTAATTACTTAATGCACCCCAACCTCTCACATTAGACTTTGTTGTGGTTACTAGTTAAGCCGGTCGGTTCCGGGTTGCTTTACACCACAACTTGGTCTAACCTCGGGTTCAAGCACAACATGACCAACTTCTCACATTGGGTCCTATTATTTGCAACTACTAGTTAGGCCGGTCGGTTCCGAGTAGTTTTACGTTGCAAACTCAACCCAACCTCGAGTTGGCCACACTTATATTATCTAAGTGTCATGTTCATCATGTTTCCAAAACATGTTACAAGTTTTTCAAGCATTTGGGTAGACCTAACTTAATAGGTAAATTCCCAAAGGGTAGACCTAAATTAATAGGTAAATTCCCAAGCTTATGTTTTTATGCATACTTACATGTCATCTTCCATGTTATATTTCAAGTCATGTTTTCAAGTATAAACACATGTCATGTTTAACGTTACATGTTGTCATGTTTATACCCATTTACCCAAGTCATATTCATGTCATTAGGTTTACCCATAATGTGACCCCAACGCTTTTTAAACTAGCATATACGTTCGCAACAACGTGATGGATTAAAAGAAGAGACTTGGCAAAGGAATGACAAAAATGGGTATTAAGCCACAAGTTAATCATGGTGGCAAATGAGGCACAAATGTGTTCATTAGCTTGCATGTTACATTCTTAAGCCTAAAAAAAACATGCATAAACCCAAACTTGGTACATAAGCGAATCATGGTGACAAAAGACATGGAATGATGGCTAGAAACTCGCATATATCATCATATAAGGATTATGACTTCATATGCAAGTTGACATAATGATTATGAAGATTCTCATGTTGCATAATGCAACGTTTCAACATAAAGGTTGTGGCTTTTTGCTCATAAGATCAAGCTAATGACTTCATAGACTTGCATGACATGATAGCATATATCATTCTCAATGATCAAACCCAAACTTGCAACATGAACATTTAACTTCATAGTTAATATCTAAGAGTAGGGAAGGGCTTACATTGCTATGAAGGCCTAAATCGATTAAACTAAAGCTTGTGATGAAGCCTATGCATGCCATCACCCAAAAAACCCAAAGATGGATGCTCCAAATCAACAAAAACACCATCTTTATGAACAAAGATCAAAGCTTTTGCCTTCGAATCAACTTGAGAAGCTCTCATACTAACATAGGGACTCTCTAACACTCTCAAGATCATGAAACCTTTCATAGAAATGAAGTGGAGGCTAGGATAGTTGAGTGGAGGCCATGAGAGTAGAAATTTGGCCATAGTTTAGTTACATGAGTGAATAATGAGGGTTTAGGGGGGGTTAGGGGCTTATTTATAGAAGATTAGGCAAGTTAGGACCCTTAGATTAACCCTAGGATAGATCCCAGCCCTCAAAAATCGTCACAAGCCTCCAAAACAAGACCAAGGGCCAAAACAGGTGCACCAGGCCAGCCAGGGTCAAGCCAGAAGGCTGTGCAGGTTTCTGGCTCGACACGGGCGCACTTCCCAAGTGCGCCAGTGTATTTTTGTGCTGGCGCACTTCACAAGTGCGCCAGTGCATTCTGGCTTGTTTTCGGTTTTTCTGCCTAACTTCGTTCGTCCATATCTTCTTCATACGGACTCCGATTTACGAAATTTCGGACTCTATTTCGCGTATTTTTCCGAGACGAACGCAATGGCGCAAGCCGTTTATCCTGATTCAGATTTTATAATTTAATTCTGCCTTGATTCTTGTCTTAACACGTTGCTAAAAATTCGGGTTGTTACATCCTCCCCAACTTAAAGGATTTCGTCCCTGAAATCTCCAAGTTAGGAGGAACATATCCTACCATCCATCATCCATCTACTCAAAACATCATCCACAAGCAACCATTGTCCTTAGATGATTTCTAATGCTGTATGAATATATGCAAAACGTGTGTGTATATGCACTTATCTAATGTAAATGATCAGGCCTGAGTGGTCTAATGCAAAATATGTATAGTGCCATGAATCCAACATGTATGCAAATAGTCCTAGTCATATAGATACTATATGCGTGCACAATCATTCATTCATATGCAACAACCGCATGATAATACATTCGATTTCATCCATAAACAAGTATAAATACTCGTGCATATGCAATATGAAATGTGACCGAGTCGAGCTAGAATGTAATGTGTATTCGCGCATCCACGAGCAACCACTTGCAACCACTTGCAACCATATCAATCATAACATGTTTCAAATACATGTTTACATCCATAGGGTTCTACCTAGGATTCCCTGAAACAGGGTCGAGAAGATAAACGAGACAAACTCCTTACGGGGTTTGTAACAGAAAATAGGACCGAGAGGATGTCCACAAAAGATAGCCTACAAGTAAGCTCTACCGAAAACAGGGATCAAGAATATACTCCCAAAAAGAGATATCATGCGTGTATCTAGTCTTTGACCATCAAAGTCGTATTTCCTTGGGCTTAATCCCATTGTGCCTTGACCGTCTTTTAACTTCGTGATTTCGTAGCTTCTTATTTCTTGTTTGCATAACATGAGCTAGAACTCATTTCTTCGTCGCCTCTCGTTCCACTTGCACTTATCCTTTTTCTAGAATACTTGGCGCAAACATGACTGCGTACGCATGATCTTATGCAAGCTTTCCAAAATTCACTAATGAATCTTGGATCTTGTTTATATACTATAAGGTATTCCATGTAGAAGAACTTCTTCTTGAAAGTAAACAGATGTCAACCAGGTTACCAAGCGCACTTACTAGGGTGATTTCCATAACCCATGCATAAGTGAAATAAACCATCCATCTTATCGGCGAACACCACTCGATCGGGCTTCAAATTTCCAACAAAGGCATCACGGGATTCTAAGTAACTAATCATGACCGAACCCAAAAGGTTACACGAGACTCCGAGGGTATTACCAAGGCTAGTCAAGAGTCTAACTACCCTCCTATCAAAACCGAGAGTGGCACCCCTTACTGGATAACCACTTCGTCCTTAGAATCCATCCATAGCTTATAAACATAAGCATTATTTCCAAGCTCAACACTTGACATAGACATTCTCAAATCCAAACAAGCCATGAATAAATGGACTGATTCTCCAATAGGACTTTGAGACAAAAATGGGATTCTCTATTACGTTAGTACTTAAGGTGCAGAGACTCAACTATCGATGAAGACTTAAATGATACGATGATCAAAACAAAGTCCTAACGGGATGTTAGAGAAGAAAAGCTAAACCTTTAACAAGATCGTTACCCTCCTTCCGAGGTACCCTAGAAATAAGAGCATACTACTACCCTCCCGATGATCTTGTCCTTGTCCCATAATACTTAACTATCCACCCCGTTTTACCATGCCAAAGGTACTCTCTCGTCATGGGTTTCATTGTTCATCTTTCTCCCTCCTTTGAGGACTAAGCCATACCAACCAGTTGCTCATCCTTAAGCTCGTATCCTTTATCCTCTTTCTCACTATCCTTTCTTATAACGCGGCCACTGGTCTCTCGAGAACCACCTCCATTGTATGGAAAGCACTTTCGTAGATAGAAAAGACTAGTCGCAGTTAAAACCACTGTGACTACAGATGGAGGAAAGAAAGGAAAAGAGATTCAATTAAGGAAACAAGGATAGTGCTAATGGCCTTTGGGGAATAGCCTTTTTCTTTTAAAAGAAAATTTTCTTGAAAAATGCTTCTTTATAAACGATTTTCAAATAGTTTTCAGAAGGTCTTTAAAAACTTTTGCCCAGTCTGGTAACCTTCTGCTCTGATACCAAATGTAACACCCCGCCTCCGCTAGGGTCACTCGCAAAGGAATGCACTAGCTTTAGGGGGCATTATTGGTAAACATGCACAGAAATATCACAAGACAGAATATATAAAATAGCGGAAGTAAAATCGAACTTTCATAAACATGAATACATAAGGTCTAAAGCCTTTTACATCAGAGTACATCAAAACCTGTCTTGCAATAGTAAAGAAGCATAAAGACTTTTTCTTAAATTATTCCCCAAATAAAAACAGTAAAGTAGCCATAGCCAGGAAAAGTCCAAGCCATCCATGATGACCTTCAAGCAGAAGAAGTCCGAACTAAACAGCAGTGTTTCCTCCCTGTAACCTTGGGGGGGGGGGGAAACGGAAGAAAAGAGGCGAAACAAAACGGGTCAGTCAAAAAGACTGAGTAAGCCCTATCTACTATTAGTATAAAAACTAGTAAAGTTAACTGACATGAGAAACTGAGATGAACATAAGCATGATAACAAGATAGGTAAGCTAAATCAAAATAACAGGATGAACTACTGAACTCAGATAAACTAAGATGTCATGATAAATTACGATGTCAAGACAAAACAAGGTATCACATCGTCAGGTTCCTATCAAGTATAATATTCCAAGATATCTATCACGTATAACGTCCCATGGTATCTATCCTGTATATCTGCTCTGCACCTACCGTACTAGTATCCCAACTGTATTACGTGTTATCCGTGAATGACCCTTACTCAGAAGTCGTGTAATGGTCCCTGTCAACCTAATATGCCGCATATATAGGTTACTCAACTCATATGCTTCTTTCCATGTATAAGTTCAGTTCTTTGCCGTAGGCTGTACGGGCTTTCCCATGTAAACGGTTTATCCTTGAAGTTGTTTTGGACTGCAACCCTTGATCTAGTTGTGTTTCCTTACCATGAACTATCGCGCGTCCACTTAGGATTTATGCCACCTAGGACCGCTAGGGATTATGCTACCTAATGAACGTTTCCGTGTCTCGGTTTGGGTTTTGGCCACCTAGGACCACTAGGGATTACGCCACCCGTCAACCGCGCCCTTGATCCCACATATGTATCGTGAATCGTTTTCCATGTCTAGATGCACATGTTCCCCAATGTGCCATCCGAGTTCCGTGCTAGGGCAAATCAAGAAATACGGAACTCGGTCGGGAGCTTTAAATCGTCTGCCGATGCAGATATCAAGGTCTGTTTTTGTACCCGTAGCTATGGTCCCACGTGACCCCTCCCTCAACTACTGAAAGGCAATCCAAGAAAAATCATGTATAAGAACCACTCCACGGCCCCACTATAGCCCACTTTCCTACGGGCCAACCTCACCCATGACTCGATAGCAAGCACATGGTCTGTTGGGGGTTCCCTGCCTTTCCGCACGTACACGATTGACTAAAGATGGTAGGTAGTCGGCGATGTGCTATCCAGGGCAAAAACAAGAATCGTCGACTCCACGCTAATCCATCCCAGTCTTTAGGTTGCTCGCATAGCAACCAAGGCATACTCTTGGTCCTTCTAACGCAGATCTTAACCTCTCATGGGCCTAGTATAATTACCTGGCAGCCCACAGAGGGATCCCAAGAATATCCTCACGTCCCCCGAAGCTTCCACTTCGGCACCCAGTGCGCTGGAGCTTTTATCCAAGTCAGATAACTTGCTCCCCCTCGTATACTAAGCGATGACCTACCGTATCAGGTTACTCATCGTTTTGAGAATTAGTCCTATGTCCTTAGCTAAGAATTATTACTTAGTTACCCTTAACTAAGGTTTACCACTTAGCTTCCTTTCCCGTTATCCTTGATTAACCACGGTTTTCTACCTAGTTCTTCTAGCTAGGGTTTGTCTATTGGGTTAAGTGTTATCATTCAAGTCCATGACTTAACCCGCCCACGAATCACGTCAAAGATTGTCTAAGTATTTAAGTTCAAGACTTAGTCCCACAAGTTGGTTAAGTGTACCCAGAGGCTCATGACTTAACCTTATCAAGTCAAATTGGTCAAGTACTAGCTTACCTTAATCCTATCGGATTATCTTGCTAGATCGATTAAGCATAGATTATCTTAATCCCATCAAATTATCGAGTCGGATTGGTTAAGTATAGGTTGGCTTAACCCCATCCTCTAATCGTACTATAATGGTTAAGTATATTCTAAAAAGGTCTTGTGACTTAACCTTATCAGGTCCGCGTATTAGATTGGTTAAGTGTAAGTTACTTAACCCCATCAAATCATCATGTATAATTGGTTAAGTATAAGTTGCTTAACCCCATTAAATTATCACGTTAAGTTGGTTAAGTATTGTTTACTTAACCTCATTGAATTACCGAGTTTAAATTGGTTAAGTGTTTAACTTAACCCCATCGAATTACCGTGTTTAGATTAGTTAAGTGTGGATTACTTAAACCCATCTAATTACCGTGTCGGATTAGTTAAGTGTAAATTTTAACCCCATCCCCTAATCATCTTGTATGGTTAAGTGTCATTAAGAAAACTTACTTAACCTTGCCAAATTATCATGTTGGATTGATTAAGTGTTGGTTAACTTAATCCCCGTCCACTAGTCGTATAAAAATGGTTAAGTGTCATTAGGCAAATCAAATCACTTAACCTACCCAACCTTGTCATGTTTTGTTAAGTATCATTAGCCTAACCAATTTACTTAACCCATTTACCCATGTCATATTTGGTTAAGAGTCATTAATCAAATCAACTTAACCCTATCATGTGGCATTAATTACTTAATGCACCCCAACCTCTCACATTAGACTTTGTTGTGGTTACTAGTTAAGCCGGTCGGTTCCGGGTAGCTTTACACCACAACTTGGTCTAACCTCGGGTTCAAGCACAACATGACCAACTTCTCACATTGGGTCCTATTGTTTGCAACTACTAGTTAGGCCGGTCGGTTCCGAGTAGTTTTACGTTGCAAACTCAACCCAACCTCGAGTTGGCCACACTTATATTATCTAAGTGTCATGTTCATCATGTTTCCAAAACATGTTACAAGTTTTTCAAGCATTTGGGTAGACCTAACTTAATAGGTAAATTCCCAAAGGGTAGACCTAACTTAATAGGTAAATTCCCAAGCTTATGTTTTTATGCATACTTACATGTCATCTTCCATGTTATATTTCAAGTCATGTTTTCAAGTATAAACACATGTCATATTTAACGTTACATGTTGTCATGTTTATACCCATTTACCCAAGTCATATTCATGTCATTAGGTTTCCCCATAGTGTGACCCCAACGCTTTTTAAACTAGCATATACGTTCGCAACAACGTGATGGATTAAAAGAAGAGACTTGGCAAAGGAATGACAAAAATGGGTATTAAGTCACAAGTTAATCATGGTGGCAAATGAGGCACAAATGTGTTCATTAGCTTGCATGTTACATTCTTAAGCCTAAAAAAAAACATGCATAAACCCAAACTTGGTACATAAGCGAATCATGGTGACAAAAGACATGGAATGATGGCTAGAAACTCGCATATATCATCATATGAGGATTATGACTTCATATGCAAGTTGACATAATGATTATGAAGATTCTCATGTTGCATAATGCAACGTTTCAACATAAAGGTTGTGGCTTTTTGATCATAAGATCAAGCTAATGACTTCATAGACTTGCATGACATGATAGCATATATCATTCTCAATGATCAAACCCAAACTTGCAACATGAACATTTAACTTCATAGTTAATATCTAAGAGTAGGGAAGGGCTTACATTGCTATGAAGGCCTAAATCGATTAAACTAAAGCTTGTGATGAAGCCTATGCATGCCATCACCCAAAAAACCCAAAGATGGATGCTCCAAATCAACAAAAACACCTTCTTTATGAACAAAGATCAAAGCTTTTGCCTTGGAATCAACTTGAGAAGCTCTCATACTAACATAGGGGCTCTCTAACACTCTCAAGATCATGAAACCTTTCATAGAAATGAAGTGAAGGCTAAGATAGTTGAGTGGAGGCCATGAGAGTAGAAATTTGGCCATAGTTTAGTTACATGAGTGAATAATGAGGGTTTAGGAGCTTATTTATAGAAGATTAGGCTAGTTAGGACCCTTAGATTAACCCTAGGATAGATCCCAGCCCTCAAAAATCGTCACAAGCCTCCAAAACAAGACCAAGGGCCAAAACAGGTGCACCAGGCCAGCCAGGATCAAGCCAGAAGGCTGTGCAGGTTTCTGGCTCGACACGGGCGCACTTCCCAAGTGCGCCAGTGTATTTTTGTGCTGGCGCACTTCACAAGTGCGCCAGTGCATTCTGGCTTGTTTTCGGTTTTTCTGCCTAACTTCGTTCGTCCATATCTTCTTCATACGGACTCCGATTTACGAAATTTCGGACTCAATTTCGCGTATTTTTCCGAGACGAACGCAATGGCGCAAGCCGTTTATCCTGATTCAGATTTTATAATTTAATTCTGCCTTGATTCTTGTCTTAACACGTTGCTAAAAATTCGGGTTGTTACATAAAGCCTTACTACAACACTCACAGAGCAACTTAAACAGCGGAAACAGAAATACTAGATAGTAATAAAGCTGATACATAAGCCTCTAGCTCTCCTCCGAACTGCAACATCATCCTTACTAAGCTATAACCTATCACCTGCCACCTTGTCTACCCATCCACAACCAGATGAGTAGCCCAAGGTAAAAAGAAGGAAACATAAAACCTTGAGTCAGACAACAGTCTTAATGAGCGATAAAACAACTAACAAACATCAACAATAAAGTATATGAGAATGGATAGATAAACATATTAATCTACCTACAACACCAGAGAAGAAATCAACCCTATCTTCCCCGCATCGGACAATGATAGCCTTTACAACTTTTAACCATACATCCATGGAAACCAAATCACCCATTTAATCATGGAAAAGCACTCATGACATCCAATTTATATATCCTATGGAAACCATCCTAATCGAACTCAACATCCCTCAAGCATAAGCCCCATAGGCCTGAACCAATATAACACAAGCACCCTAGGAGCATCTCCTTCGACATTAGACAATCTACATGAGATGGTTCAAAAAAAGCAACCAATAATCCATGAAAGACATTGGATATCACCATCAATCCTACTTCGAAAGCATCATTAGTTGTATAACGGCTGACCTTGCCATATGTCAAGGGCTAATGGTGACCCCAGTTCTAGCATAAATTCCATACGCCTTTCAACAATACGTATGTATGTCCACCTTGACAAGTAGGCCTTTCAGCGATACCTAGGGTACTCGACCTACAACCGATCTTTTAGGTGCCCCTATTGTACCCCTGCTTTGAGCCTGCTAGAACTTACATGAGATAACCCCAAACTTCCACGAAATGAAAATAAGGAATACTCCTTTGGAATACAACATAAATATAACAATACAGATCACAAATACAACATAGCAAAGGAAAACTATAGAATAACAACATCATAGCAGCGGAATATGAATGTCATCAAACACAGAATCCCACAGTCACAGAGTTCTACATTATTACATCAGGTTTTAGCAAAAAGGAATTAAGTTTCAACTTCAAAATAGAACAACTGGAAATAAAATGAGTTTGGATGTCTCAAGTTCTAAAGATAAAATGCGAATAAAAGATAAATAATACATAGTCTTCGTGGTCCAACATAAGCACCTCTAGATAAGCAACTCCAAGATAGATAAGCAGCTCCAAGATAGCAACTCCAAAGAAAGCTAGACCTGTTACTTGGCTGCCCGTGTGGAAAAAAGGGCACCCGAGTTTGCAAAAGGGTGAAAACAAACTACGAGTCAGTCATGGGACTGGTGTGAGAATTCTTAACTAATTTAACTAAAAGTAATAAGGCAAATCCAAAAACCACGCCGCTAACGCGGAACGGGTTTATTTCAATGGATTACC
The DNA here is from genome assembly GCA_030737875.1 of Allium sativum. Taxonomy (NCBI): domain Eukaryota; kingdom Viridiplantae; phylum Streptophyta; class Magnoliopsida; order Asparagales; family Amaryllidaceae; genus Allium; species Allium sativum. Next base: position 293,710,726 of record CM060925.1, read on the forward strand.
ATGCATAATTTAAAGTGACAGAACAAACAATAAGTAAATCGTAAAACAGCGCAATGCTTTTGGAAAATTTGAACCACCATAAGACTCAAGTCCCATCACACAATGCAACGCAAACCAGAGGACAGATTTTTACCTTATGGTGATTAAACATTCTAAATACGATAAATACGAATCTAATATTATCATTAGTGTATATTAAAAAAACATTTCAAAATAAATGTATCAATCCTAGGAAGCATAGCTACCATATACTATGCCTCCATACTAGTAATACAATCAAATCCGTAGGGTCGTATTGGGAATTTGGTTTTCCATCATGAGTCAAGGCTAGGGAGGAGCTCCTTACCGATTCGAGACACTCTAGCTAATGTCTCAGGATCCCTCGCAGTGAACCCTTGGAAAGCTGCAGGGCCGGTCCACACATACAGCTTCGTGGATTAGTTATTCTTGAACACACGTTTCCCGATCCTATAGGACCTATCATCTGAGGCACGCCTCATTCCATCATCCACATAAGTAAAATATCAGCCAGTTTAAGCGCTAACACTACCCCTAGCTAGAAAGAAACGTGCTGCTCTCCCTGCGTTCCCTTCTCCCATTTTAGACTCAACCGGGTTGTGAGGCTCGTGAAGCTACATAATACACAAAGCTATGCTTATTCAAGCTGTGATTTGATCGTCACCACAAGGTTCTGCTTTTCAACAAGAAACCTTGATCATTGTTTCTTAGTATGCCACACTGTCACTCCAATCACACTACCAATCCTTTGCCGAAATATACAAAAGGGTGTTAAGCAAGAGAATAAATTCTCTGCCACCAATCATTCATACATTCGACAGAAAATTAATAAATACAATATAAAGGAGCACAATGTCGGACGTACATTCTATTTATAAGCCTGTTCTGGGTCTGAACGAAAATGGAGATACCTCGCCCTGTATGTTCAGTACGGAAAGGAAGTACCCGCATATCCGTGAAATCAACACGTACGTTTGGGCAATTACCCCGACCCTTGAATTGGGAGCAAGTCAATTCAGGATCTTGATCGTTGTCCATTTGAGGGAAGATTTATGGTCTTCATACGCCGTCTTCATACTTCGATTCTTTACGTCGTTTGATTGTTTGGAATGAGAGTAACTCGGACTTTCCAAATAACCCTCGTACATATATTGAAAATCCTTCCTAATCGTTAATATTATTTTATAACGATTAATTCCTATTTCATTTATTTGAAATAGTTAAATCTTTATTTAAAGGCGCTTCGGGTCAATGGCGAACCCTGGCGCTACTTTCAACCAATTTTGATTTTCACATTTCTCAAAATCTAACCATTGGATCTTAGCATAGTATATATCGTTGGAAAGATCTTTCCAAGAGGGTCCTAACGGCTTCAGTTTTGGGAAAATCCGACGGTCGGATCTCTTGGTATAGTCGTTTAAAGGTACGATTTCAAAACGCGAACTACCGCGCTCGATTCGTTTAGTTTTAATTATATATATATATATATATATATATATATATATATATATATATATATATATATATATATATATATACATACATATATGTATATATATAATCGTTCAACCATAATAACGACGCTTGATTCAACAACGAGCTAAACAGCTATCGATCTCCATTCAATTTTAATTCATTTAAAAAAATGAAGATAATATTTCAGCATTTTTAAAGCCATTCCTTTATTCCTTTAGGTACATTCAAGATGTGAGTTATAATTCAAAGTCCAATTTCTCCCTTTATTCCCTAATTCTTATATTCACATAGAAATGTAAATCATGTTGAATTCCATTACTTATTCTTTTGTTAACATTAGAAATGTAAGTTTCATTCTTTAAATTACACTGTAAAATTCCCTCTGTAATTACATTAAAATGTAATTAACCTTCCCTGTTAAATTTTCAATATAATGCAAATACTTCTTTTTAAATTACATTAAAAATGTAAATTAACAGTGTAAATTTCTATCTTTTAGTTTGTCTCTTAATTTACAATATAAAATCATACTTTTTAATCCATTAAAAAATGTAATTTATATTACATGTCAAATTTTGTCTTTTAATTTGCCAGGTACAATCCTACCTCTTATTTCATATAAAAATGAAATTTTATATTACATACCAATTCTCATTCTTAATTTACAAATAAAGGTGTACCTTCAATTTACAATGGAAATTTTCTTTAATTACATAATAAAAGTGAAATTTTAATTACAATGCAAATCCTCTTTCTTAAACTACATATAAAAATGTAATTTTTATTTACATGGAAATCCTACTCTTAATTTACATATGAAAATGTAAATTTAATTACAATGCAAATTCCTACTTTTTATTTACATGTAAAAATGTAAATTTAACTACAATGCAAATTCCTGGTTTTTATTTACATGTAAAAATGTAAATTTAACTACAATGCAAATTCCTAGTTTTTATTTATATGTAAAAATGTAAATTTAACTACAATGCAAATTCAACTTCTTATTTACATGTAGAAATGTAAATTTAAAAACAATGTAAATTCCTACTTTTTATTTACATGTAAAAATGTAAATTTAACTACAATGCAAATTCCTAGTTTTTATTTACATGTAAAAATGTAAATTTAACTACAGTGCAAATTCTACTTTTAATTTACATTGCAAAAAATCTCATCTTTTAATTACAATGTAAAAATATCATCTTTTTATTTACAATGTAAAAATATCATCTCTTTATTTACAATGTAAAAATATCTTCTTTTTATTTACAATGTAAAAATATCTTCTTTTTATTTACAATGTAAAAATATCTACTTTTTATTTACAATGTAAAATATCATCTTTTTATTTACAATGTAAAAATATCTTCTTTTTATTTACAATGTAAAAATATCTTCTTTTTATTTACAACGTAAAAATATCTTCTTTTTATTTACAATGTAAAAATATCATTGTTTTATTTATAATGTAAAAATATCATCTTTTTATTTACAATGTAAAAATATCATCTTTTTATTTACAATGTAAAAATGTACTTTATATTTTATATGTAAATTCTTTTCTTAATTTGCATATAAAAATGTAAATTTGAATCTATTAGCATCGTCTAATTCTCACCTTTAATTTTCAATAAAATATTGAATCTATTCACATCGTCATATTCTCACTTTTAATTTTCAATAAAATATTGAATCTATTCACATCGTCATATTCTCACTTTTAAATTTCAATAAAATATTGAATCTATTCACGTCGTCATATACTCACTTTTAATTTTCAATAAAATATTGAATCTATTCACATCGTCATATTTTTTTGTTATATAATTACATATAAGATGTCATTTTATATACGGTATAATTTCATGCCTTTTTATTGCATATACAATTGCAGATTTAAATAAATCAATGACTAAAGGGGTAACCATAAAACATCTCAAAACTAGTCCATAATCAATCGCAACATCACAGATCAGAACCAATGACAAACACAGCGTGATACATAAGCAAACGAAATAACTAGATTAAAATTAATTATTTAAATCAGAATACTTACCTCGATTTCAGATCTAGATCTAATATTAAAAAGGTCCGGAAATTGTTCCAATCAGTTCTAAGTTGTTGTATTTGCTGTTACGATTCACATGGATCTGAAAATTTCCAATTTGGAGTTCGTTTGAATTAATTATCAATTTTTAATTAACAATTTACGTTTTACAACTGTAGCTGCAAAAAAAAAATAAGTGTCGCAAAATCTGAAATGTTCGTACCTTTATATTTCAATTTGTTCAAAACTTTAAATCCAGAAATCGAAAGCTGTGGTTGATGGTTTTCAGAACGGTTTGTTGGAGATTGGAGAGCTTGGAGAGGGGAGTCGGCGCCTAGAAGGGGGTGGGGTGCGGTTGGCTGTGGTAGGGCTGAGGGGGGTGCGACGGCAGCAGTTTCGTGGGTTCGGGGATGGAGCTACAGGCTATTTTAGATCTTGCAACTTATATGAGATCGAAGAGATTGATGAGAGCTTCAAAAAAATCCAAAGGGGCATATGTTAATTCTCCATGGTTTTGGAGAAAAAGAAGAGAGAAGTTTAGAAAGGGTAGGTGGCTATGTGTTTGAACGATTGGGAAGAAGATTGAATAGTGTACGGTATTTATATTAATATAAAATTAGGGTTATTTAATTAATTAATTAGCCAATAAAGCCCTTTTGCAACTTTCTTCTTTTTCACTCCAACGACTGTCATTGCTACCTATTTACCCCTATTCCGGACTCATCTGACTATGTCCCGCAGGCCCAAATGATCGTCTTGGCCCCCGTTTCTCAGTTTTAAAAGTATAAATCATTTATTTTAAATTCAAACGTACTTTCTAATTTACCGAGGACACATACAAACTCAGAAAAATCCAGAAAAATTATTTCTGGCTTTGTTTTGATGATACGGTCCTAACAAAATTAATTTCATCGAATTCTATGAATGTTTGAAAAATGGCCTTTCTCAAGTCGATTAAAATTGACCGAAATTGACCAAAATGAAATCTTTTTGCCACAGTCACAATTTAATTCTAAAAATTATGAAAAATGAAACTTATCAATAATTTGATATTTTGAATCCAACAAAAGTGGTTTCGTCGAAAACAGAGGTCGTTTGAAAAATGGCTATTTTTAATTTTAAAATATATACAGAAATTCTACAGCGACTATTCTGAAATTTTAACCGGCCATAACTTTTAACTCCCGATATGAAATTTTGATTTTTCGAATTCGTTGGAAAGGTATTTTTAAATAGATTCTAATATTTTTGGTTTCACCAAAATCCGATTTATCCTACATCCTGTACAGTCAGTCAAAGATCAGATTTGACTTTTCGAACTACCGTGCCATTTTTAATTCATTTTATAATTAAATTAAATATATTTGTATTAAATTCAATTAAAACAACTTTCTAGTCGTTATTATTTAAAGTAATTTATTTCAAATATTTAAACACCCTTAAAATCTCTAAAATGAAATTTTTTAAATTGGCCCCAAATTCTGGGTTGTTACATTATAGCAACAATAATCTCTTGGCCTTCTCATCTCTAGTCATCCAACCCAACGAATTTTCATAGCTCAAGCAACCTGCTCAAGCAACCATTATCCCTCAACTCATGACCTTTGAGTTGTCACCTCATTCGATGTTCTACACCGATCAACGAACACATTTCAAAACTTCAAACCTTCCTACTTGAATTCACTTCGAAGTTACAACATCACTGAGCCAAATTACATCACTGCACTACGGCTAGGGTTCGGGGTTGCCCCCAAAAAATATTTTTTCTAGGACCTTTTGTTCAAATCTAAATCGTAGCCGAAAAATAAAAAAATTCAGAAATGACCCTCTGCGACCAACCCCTGGTCTTCTTGACCGACCTGCCTATCTCAATCCAAACTCTCTGAAGTACGAACGAGCGATTCCCTTCCCCTTTGAAGCACGACCGACCGAACCCCTTCAACCTTGACCGACCCGCGCCCTGAGTCAGTGACCGACCTTATTGAATGACCCGAACCATGCTCGACCAATGTGTGCGAACGAACCATGCACCAGGCGACTATTGTAATATATACCAGTCAACTGGCATGGGTTTAGGCCCAAAAAAAATTGTTTCGGCTGAACCATTTTAATCCTCCCCAACCACCATTTCAAGCTCACTTCTAAAACTCTTCCTTTTCTATCTAAAAACCTAAAACCTCGAGAAAATTAAGAACTCAATTTTCATCTACTAAACTAATAAAAAATGTCTCCTCTTTCCAAGAAATCAAAGACATCACCGTTCTCTTCTCAAAAACCAATTAATTCCTATAACGCCAAATGGCTTTATGATGATACATCCATAGAGTGATGGCATAAGATGGAATACACAATATGTATAGAATGCTCGTTTGTACAATTTCCTAGTTTTAATTTATATGGTCTTCATGGCTTAGCCCAAAGAGGCAGAATTGAGTTTCTACTTTATTATGAGAAGAACAAGCTAAAAATCAATCACATTATGGTTGAAATTGTTCCTAGCTAATCTTAACTTAAGTCATCAAACTCCTGAAAATCCAGCAAATTGTGTATGGGGCTTGATATGTGATTAAGAAGTATTCTTTTCACTTGAACGAATGTGGCATATATTGAAATCACCTACCGATGGAATAGGTATTCAAGATGTGAATCGTGTGATTCATGCACGGGATGAGGTAAGTCACTATATTATGGATGATGATTCAGATGAAACAAAAACAATGGGTTTACATCCTAGTGCACTACTACTTCATCATGCTTTGACAAGAACCATACTACCAAGAATCGGCACCTTTGTTCTCATTTACACGGAAACTTTTCAGGCATTATATTCAATATATAATGATATTAAAATAAATTGGACAAGTTTAATTTTAGATAAGCTTTTGGTTTTTAATCAAGGAAGCATGAGACACATCTTTTACGGAGAATACATTATGAGATTACTTCCTGATATCGTCGTTCCTCAACCCGATTCAGAGACTATGGATGTCAAAATTTGAAATAGCAAAAACATTAAAATGATGAAGTTACCTCCTCCCACTCTTCGAATTATGTCCTTTAAGGAATGGAAGCAAAGGAACAAATCTCAAGAACAACAACATCAAGGCAAATCCTCTACTTCACATATCCAACCAATTCCCGAAGATGTTAGACCCACCGCACCATCCCAAACAACAAGAGAGGCCATTGATCAAGTTGCCTGAAATCAACTACTTCTTGAAGCACGTCTCAAAAGAATGGATAAAAAGGTTGACAAAAGGTTTGATAAGATTAAGTCATTCTTTGGGACTATATGGGAATCTATCTCTTATTCTACTTCAACATCAACCTCAATTCAAGGTCCAGGTAAGAGGCTAAGTTTCATTTTGGTATTTCAATGACCCTTATGAGACTAGTACTAAATAGTCTTTTATGCTTTTAAAGATCCTTTTAATTTTGCTTGAAATCATATTATATTATGTACTTGTGTGATTAGTTGTGTATGGTATTTCTATCGCGATGCTTTCTTTTTTATCGATGACAAACGGGGAGAGAATATGATATGCGAACAAGTTTTATGTAGGAAAAATATAGCCACTTATTCAAAGGGAGAAATCTATATATCACATATTTGGTGGGATAAATATACACTTTCACATTATTTACAAAAGGTCATCATCAATCAAAAAAGAGGGAGAATGTTAGTTCACAAGTTTTTGATTCATGACAAGAAAGAAGAGAAGATCAAGAAGAAGTGATATGTGAGCTCACAATGTAAGATTATCTATTAAATTAAGTCTTAGATGTGTTATAGTATGTTAAAAATTTATCTTTAAGTATTCCAACACACTAACATAACATATCATATATCACATATTGGAACAAGTGACAAACTATGCATTGTTGCACAGACTAGTATACTAGTCCATAACCTACCAGTCGACTGATATATGTATTCATGCACAATTTTGTGTACTCGTACATATATATGTACACGATCCTTTTTCAACTAGTTAACTAGTCAGTTTTTACCATTTGACTAATTCGAACCAACTATCATATTTCAGCAATAAGATACTTCCTTTCGTGAAGAGGTACAATCCAAATCCAAGAGAAATGGATGCATCTTTTGATTGAAACTCTTCGCAAATAATTACGGCTCTTTATACAATATTAAACACTTCAATATCACTTTCCAAATCACCAATTCTTGCACTAATTTCTGATTCTAATCTCTTTATATTAGGTATATTCAAAAGCTCTCAAATTATCTTTCATCGCATGAATCTTCGGTTTCATATTCATACTTTGTAACGAACAGGTATTTTCGACCCTGAAAATCGACACAAAAACACCATGTCGAACTTTCAAGCATCGGAAATGCCAGAAAGTTATTAGAAACAATTTAGAGGGTGAGATAAGAAAGAAAGAAATATTAGAACAGAAGAAGAAGAAGAACCAACACAACACTAAGTCTCACATCGCAGCGGAACAAAATATAATATATAAATAAACTTTATAGAGAGCTTTGAAATAAAACTTACAATCATCAGAGTACATCAACATATATGGACAGTTATAAATATTTGTCCTCAGATACAATACACAGCGTAATAAATACTAGATAATGTTATATGTCTGGACTCCTTCAGCTCGTCTTTAGACTTCACAACATCCGATAACCTGAACCTGCATCACCCGGTCTAACCCGAGCATTACAAACACCGGGTCAGTCTAGTGAACCAGAGTGAGAAAAAACTCGCTAAGTTTATCATATCATCCACCTTGATTTTAAAGTTCAAAATCCTTTTGAAAGAAAAGGATAATCGTAAGACCGAATCCACACATAAATACGGACGGTTTTTACCTTACGATAACCCAAACTAGTTTTGAAAATCAATACTTTATTCTGATATTATAATAGCGTCTAAATACAAATAAATAGAATCTAGCAGAACGCTTGCATCTCACGCTCCACATATATATACAAACAAAAACCAAGGGCACTTATTGGGGATTGGATTCCGACTATGACAAGATATGGGACCACCTGCCGATAATGTATCTCTAGAGGCGAATACACTGAGTTCAACAAGAACGTCTTGCAACCCGGCCCACATATGACCGACCACTCATTTCGCTTAAGTGTATCGAATGTATATCACCAATGGTTGGGAGCAAGCCACCGTTTTTCGAAAAGGGACAACATCTATAGATTTCATAAACAAAAGGAATTTCTCTAGATAGGTGATTATACACCCTAATGGGTGCGACCCACATAGCCATGCTGCCTGCCCGATTTTTGTCATTTCCCGGTTGATGAGTCTTGAGGTTATAATCGGCTTTTGGAACATCTGGCCATCGTTCACATCATCCATACAAGTCATCCAGGAACAAGATGAACCGATGGCACCCTCCTACCACATCCTAGGAATCACCCTATAGATCAGTAGCGAGTAGTCCTTGCAGTCCGTAAATTCCAATCACGACAGATTCATCGTTATCTCTGGTGATCAGCCAGAGGTATTTAACAATAGTTCTTCCGCTCATGAAGATTTACGGTCTTCAATTGCTCCATCTTGATCAGCATATTTGATGTATTCGTATTTATTGGTCGGAATGGTTTTCGAATATAATTTCGATCCTGGTCTTTCCGTACCAATAGCGCATTGGCATGATTCTGGTATTCAGTTATTTAACTATCAAAATAAACAACCATAAAAATAAAACAGATTCATTGGTTTATTACAAAGCGTCACTTGGCCTTTAAAGTAATATAACAGTTTTTAAATATATTCATATTATTAAGTCATTTCACTTATATACTTGGTAAAATATCTTAAGATTCTAACTTTAAATATCATTCAAAACATTTACTACTTATTATCTTTCATTGGGAAAAACGATTCAACTTATCATTTCGATATCTTTCTTGGTTCGTTACTTTAACACCAAAATCGTCGCTTTCCATTCCAGAATAAAACTCATTCCAAATCTCGTCTTTTTAATTTGAAAATATCGATATATTTTTGCCAATCTCCTTTCATTTCTATTATTATGTAAATATCATTTCATATTCTCGAGCCTCTTTAATAATCCCTTTAAGTTTGGAATCCATCATATATATACTCAAACTCTTCAATTAACGTTACATTATTATTCTCCAAATAATTATTCTAACATCATCCCCATTACAACTAATATAATCCTCCGATAATCCCGTAGTCGTTCAAGTTGGGGTATTTTAATTACCTCTCAGACCTTGATTAACAACGTTCTTATCTTAAGATAAATATCAGTTGTAATATCAAACACCATGTTCATTCTAATACCAACAAATACCATTTCACTATTTTATTTAAAATACAGTTTTATAAACCTTCTTACTTTTTAAATCTCTTTTTAATTGTTTTTAGAACAAATAATCTCATTTATAAATCATTACCTTAATCCTTGCTCACTTGCTTAACAATCTAAGCTTCATTAACAATTACGATGAGGCACGTGCTTCGCACACGGCCAATTTTGATACAAAATAGTGATCTGTGGTTAAACAAACAATATATAAATATGGTTGGTTTATTTCTTTTTTCTTTTTTTTTTATAAACTTCATCTAAAATATTATATATAAAAATCTATATTCAGTTATAAAATAAATTTCATAACTTTATTTCTATTGATTTACCTGACATTAAATCAATCTTTATAAAACAATTTGCATTTTGGCCATCTGCTATAAATTCCTCAACCAATATCACTCATTGGTTAATAAACAAACAAGCATTGAATTCATATTCAATGATCAATAATTAAATCATACTGGGTAAACAGTTCATGTAATGGTCATATGCTAATAAATAGTCAGTCCAACTGATAGTGGTCAACCAATAACAACCATTCAAGCATTCAATACGTTTATATTATTATAAACGTAACCAGCAAGGTAAGTTACCTTGTTTGGAAATCATCGTTAAAAACAACGATGTTATTTCATTTAAATTAAACAACCGTTTAATTTAAATAACATATATAAAATATTTAGCGAACATGTATGCAACCATCAAATCAACCAATAACTAGCAACCATAGCATAGAAATAATAAACCCGACTTATATGAATATAAGTAGGATAACTGAGTGAGTTTAACTCACTTTGCTTTAATTCGGTCGTTAAAACGCTCTGTTTCAGTTAAATTAAAACATCGTTTAATTTAATTGACAATTTTAGCTGCTTCCACCTCCGTATAAACTGGTTTCAGCATGAAATGTTCTTCCAACGCGGTTCCAACGTCTTTAGTTTCATTACATTCTGTTTACGTACAAACACTTTATAATTAAAATGGGTTTGTACATAAATTAAAATAAATATAATTTTTATATAATGACTGATTCCTTAACTATTAACCATGTATTAAAGTTGCAGCTTAATCACCTTATTCTCGTTTTTCACCGCTCACATTCTTCATGCAGCTACACGTGCACATACCTACCTTTATTTCATTTCTGGTCCAACATAACATGTCGCCCTTCCCTAGAATTTCATAACCGCCTGTACCACGTACTTGAGTTCCCTCATGCGCCCCTCTCATGCAATACGTTTTCCTACTTCCAGCTATGCTCTTGCCAACGTCTCATTTTTTTTCTTTTTCTTTTCTCTTTTTTCTTCTTCTTTTTATCAGGAAGCCCACACGGCGAAAGGCCCACCATCCATTTACGGCCCATTCCCCTCACTATTCTTCTTCCCGAAGCAAAAGGACCTCCGCCTGCTACTTAAATACCCGTCACGCCAAAACGTTTCCCCATACTGTTATTTCCCCATTTTTCCTTGCTACGCTTTTTTTTTTTGAAAAAAAAAACCTTTGAAAGGCACAACAGGTCCAACTTTCCCTTCCTGCCGTAAGCACCTACCCCACGCAAGCTATCCACTTCTTCCCCATCCATATCCATTCTCAGTTTGCAAAAGAACGAAGGTGCTTTACTGTGTAAAAATTCGAAACTGTATCCTCCTTTCTCATGTTCCTTACAATCTATCCACAAGCCCAAAGTCACCTTGTCCTTCGTTTCTCCACTGATGAACAGATCTTAACCCCAAGCCATGCCTTCCCTTGCTGTTGCGTTCAGTTTTCAGGTAAGGAAGGGTTTATTTACTTATTTGTTTTAGATCGACATTTTTTTTCTTGTTTCAGGAATGAGCTGTGTTCCCTATATATATATAGGTGAAAGGGATAAATGATACGAAGAACGTCTTTCACTAGTGAGCAGTTTAGGCTCTAGAATAGTTCGGCTTGCTGAAGAAACTTTATGAGTTTTCCTTTCGCTTGACTGATACTTGTGACATGAAAGCATAGTGGTGCTGAAGAGAGAGAAGCCTGTACTAATTCAATTACGAGAGGATGATAGGCTGAGGTTCTTCCTTTCATTAGCTGGATGCAGTGCCGGCCCGGGCCGTTCTGTTGCCCTAGCCTGGATTTGCAAAAATAAGCAGGTGACAGAAGAGAACATAGACAAAGCTGATGCTGTCAGATTTGAACCCACATCCTTATATGTATTTCCTTTGGAGCTTACCAAGTTGCCACTATATCTCACACATAAAAGCTTCTGTTGCAAATGTACATATATAATTTCTTCCAATCTGCTGCCCCAAAACACCACCAGCTGCCTCCACATCGTCGGTTGCCCTAGTCGCTGGGCTCTCCCGACTCCCCTCCGGGCCGGGCCTGGCTGGAAGATTGAAATATGCATGTGTGAGGCTTCAGGGAGGGATGTCATCTTGTTGTTTTGTTTTAGAGCAGCGTTATTTCATTTCGTTTGCTGTTTTGATGTACATTTATTTCATTTGCAGGTGATGGGATGGTGCAGTATGTATATTCACTTCAATAGTTGTATGTTTGCATAGCTTGTATAGTTGTACGTCACTCCCTTAAGCATTGTTAGCAAAACAAACTTCCCCGTATCATATAATATGTTGTGTGATTAGGAGTTTTGAGTAGGTAGTTGTGCACACATTGGATTGTAGGCCTGCCGTCTTCTTTCATTTTCAAGCTGGTGATAAAATGCTTAGGGTAGGATGCATACGAAATATATGGTCGGCTGCAAAAGGGAAAAACAGATTAGGTATTGAAAAGAAAATACATGTTGTGCACATCACTTCATTAGGCTGTGCACATTTATTAGGATGGGTATGTAAAATCACTGATTCTTAGTTTTTCTACATGTTAGGTAAGGGTCCGGGTTAGGTAGGCTAGTGTGTACATATCTTTTATTTTTATACGGCGACCGTTATTTATCGCTGACCGTTAAATACACATACCGTGCTATACACCATTTTATCATTTAAGGGCCACTATCGATAAAAATAAAAATACCGTTGTGTCAAGCAACGCCCCACGACTCCAAAAATATAATAATATCGGTAGGTTAACTTATATTGAGAAACCCCAAAATGCTGATACAAGGTGCAAAATACTCCAAATAAAAAGCTGCTTATTTTTAAAATTAAAAATTACAGTAAAATTCTAAAAATTAAATTATAGCTACGTCTCGAAAATCTTGTTCAAATTCAATACCAATAATTTATTATATTAATAAATCGTTATGGCGTATAAACGATTACACAGCGACTATTTGTAAATTTGATTTGGACATAATTTACAATTTATAAGATGAAATTCCGATTTTTCTCTTTTGTTAGAACATTAAAATCAACCCAATCCCAACGTTTCTTGTTTCACAGAATTCCGACTTAAAATGGGTTTTGTATATTCAGTTGAAGTACCAATCGAAGTTTACGAACTACCGCATTGTTTCAAGTTCGTTTTATATTAAATATAAATATAAATGTTCAATCGTCGTTAAATAATGAATTCAACATTAAAACTCCGTTAATATTCCAAATATAACATTTAAAATAAATTTAAATATTTAGAGAAAAATCCGGGTCGTTACATACTTCTTGATTCAAAAGCAATTTAATTCCTTACAATCTTCACATACACTTCATATATTTGAGGATAAGATTATAGGAAGGGTTTACTCAAAGAGTGACTGATCTGTGTTACTTAGAACACATACATAGTCAAAGCTATTGTTGTATTTGTGAAGTCTTGTTCCGCTACTCAGGCAAGATTTCCTATTCAGCTGCTCGTGTACGTGTTAACTATTCCTCCAGGTAAAGTGAGGACATCGCTTTGTGAAATTCCAGGAGTCTGGGACTAGACGTAGGATGGTGCTCCGAACCAGTATAAAAGTTCCTGGTGTCGCTTATTTTTATTTATTGTATTTACATATTACTTATCTGTGATATCTTAGTATTTATCTCACTAAGTTTTTAGTTGCATAACTATATTAAACTATAGTTTATCACAATATCAACACTCCCAAATATATATATATATATATATATAATCAATTCCATATTACTCGATCCTACTCTAGTTGTCTTTCCAGAAGCCTTCCCGGAATCGACTGGCATATCTAGCATCTACAAGTTAGTCGGATTAATATGAGAGGTCTAAGTGCCATGGGCCATTTTAATAATTACACAAAGCTGCGAGGTTACGTCCAACTTATAGTAGAAGTTACCCGGAACTACTCGGTAAATCCAGCATTTACAAATGGTTGGTTTAATGTGAGATGTCATTTTTATACATATACATATATAGGTGTGAAGAACGTCTGCCTAGAAAAGTTATTAAGTGGTTGACCTACCTAGTTTGGGTATTAAGTATTTAGAACTAGGTTCGTTCCTATGGCTCACTCCTTCGTTTAGGACCTAAGTCATGGCACTAGCCCTTAAAAAGGTCTTAAATGGTCATGAAGTCTGCATTTCTCTTAAAAAGGTAATAAATTGTCTTAAATAAAAATATACATTAAGTGGGGTAGTTCTCCGGAAGTTGTCCGCTTCCACTCTATGGGTTGTGTGATGGCGTACCTAGAGGGATAAGCAGTATAAATTTAAGGATGAGGAATTGAAAGCTTTCTAAAAGGACTTCCTGTCTAAGGGAAGTATTAAGTGACTAGGAGTTCACTTGTAATGCAAGGTTAATAGTAACGAAGGGGTCCGCTGGAAGGTCTTAAATGACAGTGAGTGTCTACCTAAACTGATATTAAGTGGTAGCTTAATACTCTCTTATTACAAGAAAGAGACTATTCAATAGAATTGATGATTTTAATACGAGGTCTCTAGTGACTAGGGTCTGTCATATGGTCATAAGTGATCGAAGGGATCTACCCTTAAATAACTATTTGCATATTGGCCTTAAGTGACCAAATGGTAGTCTTTCTTGTAGGTACTAAGTGATAATAGAATCCGCCCTTATAATAATGCATGTTGGCCTTAAGTGACTTTCAGATAGTCCTCCTAATTTATACATAAATTGTGTGTTAAGCTTGCATAGACATAATTTATTAAATGTATACTGTCATATATAGGAAGTAGACATTCCTTAAACTTATGTGATTTCCATTCACTAGAATTTTTTTTATGATCTCCCTCCTCTTACCAAATGAACAGGTTAATAGATCAGAACGCTCAGTTGATGCAATCGTGGATGTCAGAGTGTGACGAAGAAGGATCCTTAGTTGTTATCATTGTCATCATGATTGTTGTTTATTGGGATATTACTATTATTATCGATGTACCCTTATTGATAGTTGAGATTTTTATGTAATCAACATTTATTGGTTTGAATTAATAGTACATCTTTTGTTTTAATATTTTATCCCTTCCGCTGTGAGATCTGATGTTGTATTAGCTATACTCTGTGAATGTAATTCTTATTGTGGATAATGATCCATTTGGAATGGTTTTAAGTTCTAATGGGCCTTTTCTGAGTCGAAAAGTAGGCATATTCCAAGCGCGTTGTTACATTTGGTATTAGAGCCTTGGTTACCCGATTTCGGCAAAATATACTATGAGGGACATACTATTTGTTTTAAAAAAGAGTTTCAAAAGGTTATGTTATATACAAGTATATATATTAAAAAATGCGTATATCTATAGAGTAGTATCTGTAGGTCCATCTAGGAGAGAATTGGCCTTTATTTCAGGAAATACACTAGAATCCATATGGTAATTCGACAACTTCCTTATCAATTTAGTAATCGGTAAGCACATAATCGTTGTAAGAACCACAGGGTCGAAAAATGGAAAGGATTTAAACTCCCTATTTAATAGGCAGTTAATGGAAATCAATTTTGTGACTTCACTATCATTCATAGAGAGGATAATGGAGAAACAAATAGAAATAATTTGAAATAGGTGTTCGTTAGGACAACTAGAAATAAGAACATATTTATATCCATTGCATAAGAATATCTTGAGTTTTAAGGAAAGACGGAAGTACGAATTTTGTTAAATGGAACAAACTTTCGTAATAATAAATATGGAAATTAGAAATTTGAAAAAGCACAAATGATCAACAGGTGAAAGAATATAGGAAACGAAAAATCTTAATGGAGTAATTACGGCCATTTGTGTGAAGATACAAATATTTGAATTCGAATTAGATAATAAATGTCCATAAGAACGAGCATTACTTTGAAGGGTTAAGTGGACATAAAGGACATTTCTAATGAAACTATTAGGAATGTAAAGAGATGGAATAATAGGAATACGAAAAAAAAGGAGTTAAGATATGGAACAAACTTCCAAAAAAAGTGGATATCAATCTTTGTTGAAAAGATAATTGGTAGAAGGAAAAGTTTGAAGGAAAAGAATAAATATGCATTTCAAAATTACCAAAAAAGCTTTACTAGAAAATCTACAAAGGTGATTTTTGACATATGATTTTTGAAACCATTATTTTTTTTGGGGAACATAAATGGTCAAGGAAAAGTTCACCGATAGGACCAAATTATGTAATAGTTCCATTCGAAAAATAAGGAAATATGATTTTTGAAAACATAAATATTTTTGGAGGAATTTGAAAAGTTTATTGTTTCTTATGTTAGATAAACTATAAATATAAATTTTATAGAAAAAAGAAGATGAATTCTTTACGTAGAAAAAAGGTTAATAGTAAACTAATAACTGCAAAAATCTACACATATGAGCTTTAAATGGGAAAAAATGTAAATTCTTTTAAAAGCGGTAAACAATGAAAACTTTAACGATAAATTTGTACTCATTACAGTTTCTATATAGCACCTTCTAAATTTAAATTTTTATAAGAATTTTTAGTTTTATTGTTCTATCCGTATTTTATATGTTAAGTTTCACATAAAATAAATGAATCTATAAAGTTCTTTCCTTCTAGATTTGGTGGTGGTTGTGACTAAGAATGTGAGATTTATTTGAGAATTTACTGGGTAGTAGATGAAATATAGGATTAATTGGTAAGGTATGCTCATTTCAAATATAGAGAGGAATTGCTGGAATATGGAAAATAATGGAATATATAACATTTTCCCCTGTAGTAACAAGCATTCTGCGAGGAGTAATAAGAAAAGGATATAAGTTACCATAAATTTCTTCAGTAAAATAAATTCTATAGTTTATGGCTATTAAATCAATTTTGCAAAAGTATCTTTGAAAATGAAAATAAATTTTAATTAATGGTTATGTTTTTTAAGAAACATTGATAGGTAATAAATGTCTTTCAAAATTCAAAACATAAATTAGTGTGAGATATAAAATACATATAGCAATAAAATGTTCTAATATATATAAAGAAGTTGTCAAGCTTTATTGCTAAAAGGTATACATAGATTTTGAAAAATATTTCAAAAAATATTTTTGAAAAGTACAATATATTTTGAAAATATATTAATAAATATCATTGAACATTTTAAGAGACTAAATTTTCACCTAGTTCAATTTTTGGATATTTAATTAAGATTCTATTTTCAAAATAGAATGACCACTTGTTTTACTAGCCATTAAAAGTTTTTTATTCAAACCTTAAAATGGTTATCGTTTTTGAAAGATGTTAATGACAAACATTCAAATTGTTAATAAATACAAGTGTTGAAAAGTAAAATTAATTTGCTCTTATTTTAGATCATTTAGTAAAGGAATCCAAAACTTTTAAATTTTGAAAAGGGGCAATCTAATTCTTTATTATAACATTTTGAAATAAATGGAATTTTTAATAAAGAATGTTTTATTAAATAAGGCATAAATTGATATTTAGCTTAGTGAGCATTAAACTCTACTCGAAGTTTTGTATTTTGGAGGAAAAATGTAAAATTTGACATTTTAAGTTTTGATGAAATACTAATAACTATTTTTGAATTTGTACAAGTTTATGTAATGATAATAATATAATCATGTTCTTATAATATATACATTTTGTATAACTACTAAATCTCACTTTGTAAAAAGAAATAATTCTGGAGTAAATAAGGGTAGCAAATAGGGTGAGTCAGAATTAGGTTTTAGGACTAAGTAAGAATAAGTTGTATAACCTAATATAGAAATTTTAGTGTCAATCCCAAAAGTTTATGCTGGAAAAGTTAGTGATGTATAAAGACTTTAATAATCAAGGATTGGTTGTAGACTAGATTTCCCTAAATAGTTTATTTTAGGTATAGCGTAACTTACGATTTTTGAATTTAGGATTTATGGATATTAATTGCAAATTTATCAAGCAATAAATTTTTAATTAATAGGATAATTTACAAGGACTGATTTGGAGAGAGTTTAACTTAAGGAAATGGATGTATCTCAAAACTTGAAATAACTTGATAAATAAATTAATTTGGAAAAACTAATATATTCTTTATGAATTTAAAGAAATTGAGTTAGGATTGGTTAAATGGTCCAAAATTCGACTATTATGGATATTAAACAAGATTATGGATAAACCACGTATTTGAGAAAAGAAATAATGGAAAATTCAGGTGAATAAAGAAAAAAGTATTGGGATGGTATGATAAGCTTGGAATAAAGTATTAAGACATAAATGTCACTTATACAACTGATTGTAAGTGATGACATCCAAAAATATTTTCTTTTCATAGGCTTTGAAGTTTAAGTTGCCAGTAGTCTCGCATGATATTGGTGGATTATATGAAGTTGTGAAAATAATGCATCCCACTTTGTGCTTATGTGATTTGGGATTTAAGACCACTTAGTCAATTTATTATGGGTAACATAATTTTGAGGACACATGACTAGCAATTAATTAAATTTGGAATTTGGAAGTTCATAAGGGAATCAAAAATGCAGTCCGTGATGAGGAAAAATATTGAATTCGGGGTTTTTGTGACACCACACTTCCATTAATGTCACTCATAAGAAAATGCATTAAGTTTCGTGAAGCGCAATTGGTAAATAGTAACAGAAATTCACAAGGCAAATATAAAGTAAGCAGCGGAAAATTCAACTTTATTATTGAAAATAAAACATTGTTTCAAATTAGGTTAAATCATCTAACCAGTTACATCAAAAACCAAGAACCTCAAATATGTCTCATAATGCAAAATAACATATTGCAATAATATAAAACCATATCCCTCATAAACTTGTTCAGAAACTCTCTAAACACCCTACTCATCAAGTCTACAAAATATGTGGGTGCATTAGTTAGCCCAAAAGGCATAACCACCTACTCAAAGAAACCATCTGGAGTTCCGTATGCAGTCTTATCAATATTGTCCTCTGCCAACCTCAATTGATAATATCCCGTGGCCAAATCCATCTGCGAGAAAACTGATGCGCCTACTAGCTGATCAAACAAGTCGTCAACCCTCGGAAAAAGGTGCCTATTCTTCTGTGTGAGCTTATTCATCTCTCTATAGTCCACGCATAGACGACTTGAGCTTCCACCGTAGTTGTGAAGAAGACTGGAGCTCTCCAATCTAATATGCTCTGCCTAATAAGTCCTTTCTCAAATAGCTCTCCTACTTGCTTGCTGAGCTCCCTCCTCCCTCTACGAGCCATGTGGCGCACCGGTAGAGCGACTGCATTTTCTACCAAAAAAATCCAGAAGTCTATCTCATGCCTCAGATGTAATCCCTTAACTTCATCAAACACGTCCAGATAATCTCTGACTATGAGTACTGATTGCAAGTCGTCAACAAAAGTATCAAGCAAATCTAGGAAATTGAGCATAAATGACCCCCGTGGGTCACGCGAAATCTTGAGAATTATTTCTTAGAAAGTCAAAAGTCCAACCACTCTCCTCTCATAGTCTAGGATGGCACCATACATGGCTAGCCAATCCATTCCTTGAATCAAACCATAGCCATAAAGCCCACCACGTATGCGTCACATTCAAACTCGACACCCGAGATAGAAATTCTCAAATCCCTACATATCATGGATAAATGAGTCATACCTCCTGTGAGGTTTGAGACTACTACAGGATCAGAGACTATACTAGTAATAAAGTGCAGATTATCTACTAAAGAACTAGACATAAATGAATGTGAAGTGTTAAAATCAAAGAAGTTCTAACGGGATAGTCAAAACGGGGAATCAAACCTTACACAGTGACATTCCTACCTTGATAAGGTCCACTAGCCTCAAGAACATGTACTTGTCCAGAAGATCCTGCCTCTTATCCTTGCTTGCTAGGGAATTGCTTAGTAAATTGTCCCAGTTGACCACAATTAAAGCAGGCTTTCTTTGTCTTTCTGTAGTCCTTCACAAAATGACATAAAGCTCCACAACCATGACACTTGATATATTTCTTGATCTGAGCCTTGTCAGGATTCCCTCCTTTCTTTTGTGCTCCCTTCTTGAGACACCACTTTTTTTCTTTCCCTTAGCCAGTGCCTCCTCAGCCTTACTATCTTTCTTCTCATCCTTACCATCTTTGTGCATTAAAGCCATGTCAACCAGCCTTCAAACGTCACCTCCATTGGTATATAATTAATGCAAGTCCTTGGAGAGGTTGATTCAACCCTCTCGCAAACCTAAGTGCGTTCTTATGGGGTGTATTCACTAAGTCCAGACCAAATCTCCCCAGTTGATTAAACTTATTAACATAATCGTTAACAGACATGTCCCCTTGTTTCAAAGCCAAGAATCTCTCCATCTGTAATCCTTCATTCGCTTGAGATAAAAATTTCATCTCAAATCTTTGTGTAAAATCATTCTAAGTAGCTACTGATGTCCTACCTATGTCACCTCCCACCAGTATGAAGCTTCGTCCTTCAGTTGCCATGAGGCCAGCTGTTTCTTCCTTTCATCGAGCTCAAAAAGACCAAATATGTTCTCTGTTTCTCTATGCTAGTTTCGCGGCTAAAAAAAGCTCTCGGTACCACAGAATGGTTTTCCTCCCATAGCGCAAAAGTCCTACAGTGGAATGCTCTTAGGAAGATTTGGTTGCCCCAGACATGCTGAAAAGATAAGAAACAAAAGATTCAACAAGAGATCGAGAGGATATTAAATATGGCCTATGGGGTAATGTTTTTCAAAAAACAGGTTTTTATTTGAATATACTTTGTTGTTGAAAACTATCTTCCAAAACTTTTCTCCAATCATGTAAGCTTCAGCCCTGATACATAATGTGACACCCCCACATCCGTTAATGTCACTCATAAGAGAATGCGTTAAGTTTCGTAAAGCACAATAGGTAAATAATAATAGAAATTCATAAGATAAATATAAAGTAACCAGCAGAAAATTCAACTTTATTATTGAGAATAAAACATTGTTTCAAATCAGGTTACCTGATCAAACTAGTTACATCAAAAACCAACAACCTCAAATCTATCTCATAATGCAAATAACAAAGTGCAATAATATAAAACCATATCCCTCATAGCAATCCATAATAGAGTAGAAAGTAAATCAAAGTGGTACAATTGAGAAAGTCCATGTCCAAGCTGAAAGAGAAAGTCCTAATCACTGAGGAATGCTACCACTCTGATGACCTGAGAGGGAGAAAAGGAAGAGAAAGAAGCGAAACAAAAAGGTTAGACATAAAGGCTAGCGAGTTTCAGTGATTTTCAAATATGCATAAAATAGAGATATCAAGATAGATAAACAAGACTAGATGAGAAAGTATAGTAACATATGAGGCAACAAGGAAACAAGATAAACAGGACAACATGAATAAATTAGGATAAACGGTGGTCGAGTAATGCTTCCCATTTATATCTCTAAAAGCAGGTTTCTGCACCAATACTAGTATAACAAGATTAGGTGTTAACCTGATTACATAACAGCAGGATTAAACAATAGGATTAGATGTACCCTAATTACATAACAAGATTAGGTGTTACCCTAATTAGATAACAGCAAGATTGGGTATACCCCAATTACGACCCATGTGATTGGCTCCCAACATCGTAAATATCATGTGTCAGCCCTGGCAGTAGGGTTTTATCACTCCCTAACCCGACAACTTATATAACACAAACTTATTTACTGGTGTTACAATGGCTTAAATTCCCTAATGGGCCCATGCACCCTCATGGCTCCACCGGAACGCACCCGTACTCACCATCCTCGTTTGAACCTCTTACTATCTAGTTTAGTAAAGCGTCCTGACCCCTACCTAGTGCGAGGTCCTCTAACAAAATACCAATAAGGATACTGACTGGTATGGGTTCCACACAACAAGATTGACACAAGCCAAACCCCGTAAGCTTGTGCCTCTAAGTAACTTGGATTTAAGAGTCCCCAAAACCCGATACAATAGAAGAACGAGGGACCTCTTAGCTTATTAATAATTAGGTTTAATCTAGTAGGTTTAGGTTCACTAATAATCATGGTTGTAATATTACATGTTATTATGTGTGTACAACCCTTTCCCAAAACCAAAACCTGCCCAGATGTATATAATTACTATAGTAATTTAGTTTACCTAACCTACATCTGGTACTTACATTATTTTAACATGTCCTTTACTTAATGTCCGTATTAAGTCAAGTATAACATGTTTATAGATATGCATATTATTACATTTCCCAAATTTCAGCATGTACAAGTTTATGCATATTATCCTCTTTTTATTATATTCCCAAATTACAACATGTACAAGTATATGCATATTATCCCTTTCCCAAATTACATTTAAACAGTCCTCAATTTATAATATTCCCATATTCCCCCTTTTCATTTCATTTCTTATTATATCAGTTTTAACTATACACAATCTTAAATCGGACGTGGCCTAGGCTTTCAATGGCCTAGGCTTAGCATAAATAAAAGGGAAAAATAGAAGGAGAAGAATATAATCAATTTAAATTGTGTAAAATAGGCATATAAGCAA